>CP136897.1:45862500-47147500 GCA_034359265.1 Canna indica | reverse complement strand
CAAAGAGCACGAGCAGCATGACATTTTATTTCGTCCGCACGGTCGAGCGACAGCTGAGCGACGGCTGTGCGACGTGAGCGACGGGCTGTGCGACGGGGCGAGCGACGGACGAGCAACCCGAGCGACAGCCATGCCATGCCGCTCCCTAACATATGTGAGGCCTCTAACCCCCATGTGCCACCCCCGGGGTTCCAAAGAGCACGAGCAGCATGACATTTTTTTTCGTCCGCACGATCGAGCGACAGCCGAGCGACGGCTGTGCGACGTGAGCGACGGGCTGTGCGACGGGGCGAGCGACGGGGAGAGCGACGGACGAGCGACCCGAGCGACAGCCATGCCATGCCTCTCCCTAACATATGTGAGGCCTCTAACCCCCATGTGCCACCCCCGGGGTTCCAAAGAGCACGAGCAGCATGACATTTTTTTTCGTCCGCACGTTCGAGTGACAGCCGAGCGACGGCTGTATAACATGAGCGACGGGGCGAGCGATGGGCTGTGCGACGGGGCGAGCGACGGGGCGAGCGACGGACGAGCAACTCGAGCGACAGCCATGCCATGCCGCTCCCTAACATATGTGAGGCCTCTAACCCCCATGTGCCACCCCCGGGGTTCCAAAGAGCACGAGCAGCATGACATTTTTTTTCGTCCGCACGGTCGAGCGACAGCCGAGCGACGGCAGTGCGACGTGAGCGACGGGCAGTGCGACGGGGCGAGCGACGGGCAGTGCGACGGGGCGAGCGACGGGTCGAGCGACGGATCGAGCGACGGGGCGAGCGACGGGGCGAGCGACGGGGCGAGCGACGGGGCGAGCGACGGACGAGCAACCCGAGCGACAGCCATGCCATGCCGCTCCCTAACATATGTGAGGCCTCTAACCCCCATGTGCCACCCCCGGGGTTCCAAAGAGCACGAGCAGCATGACATTTTTTTTCGTCCGCACGGTCGAGCGACAGCCGAGCGACGGGCTGTGCAACATGAGCGACGGGCTGTGCGACGGGGCGAGCGACGGGCTGTGCGACGGGGCGAGCGACGGGCTGTGCGACGGGGCGAGCGACGGGCTGTGCGACAGGGCGAGCGACGGGTCGAGCGACGGGGCGAGAGACGGGGCGAGGGACGGTCGAGCGACCCGAGCGACAGCCATGCCATGCCGCTCCCTAACATATGTGAGGCCTCTAACCCCCAGGTCCCACCCCCGGGGTTCCAAAGAGCACGAGCTGCATGACATTTTTTTTCGTCCGCAAGGTCGAGCGACAGCCGAGCGACGGCTGTGCGACGTGTGCGACGGGCTGTGCGACGGGCTGTGCGACGGGCTGTGCGACGGGCTGTGCGACGGGGCGAGCGACGGGCTGTGCGACGGGGCGAGCGACGGGTCGAGCGACGGGGGCGAGAGACGGGGCGAGGGACGGACGAGCAACCCGAGCGACAGCCATGCCATGCCGCTCCCTAACATATGTGAGGCCTCTAACCTCCATGTGCCACCCCCGGGGTTCCAAAGAGCACGAGCAGCATGACATTTTTTTTCGTCCGCACGGTCGAGCAACAGCCGAGCGACGGCTGTGCGACGTGAGCGACGGGCTGTGCGACGGGGCGAGCGACGGGCTGTGCGACGGGCTGTGCGACGGGCTGTGCGACGGGGCGAGCGACGGGGCGAGCAACCCGAGCGACATCCATGCCATGCCGCTCCCTAACATATGTGAGGCCTCTAACCCCCATGTGCCACCCCCGGGGTTCCAAAGAGCACGAGCAGCATGACATTTTTTTTCGTCCGCACTGTCGAACGACAGCCGAGCGACGGCTGTGCGACGTGAGCGACGGGCAGTGCGACGGGGCGAGCGACGGGTCGAGCGACGGGGCGAGCGACGGACGAGCAACCCGAGCGACAGCCATGCCATGCCGCTCCCTAACATATGTGAGGCCTCTAACCACCATGTGCCACCCCCTGGGTTCCAAAGAGCACGAGCAGCATGACATTTTTTTTCGTCCGCACGGTAAGCGACAGCCGAGCGACGGGCTGTGCGACGTGAGCGACGGGCTGTGCGACGGGGCGAGCGACGGACGAGCGACAGCCATGCCATGCCGCTCCCTAACATATGTGAGGCCTCTAACCCCCATGTCCCACCCCCGGGGTTCCAAAGAGCACGAGCAGCATGACATTTTTTTTCGTCAGCACGGTCGAGCGACAGCCGAGCGACGGCTGTGCGACGTGTGCGACGGGCTGTGCGACGGGGCGAGCGACGGGCTGTGCGACGGGGCGAGCGACGGGGCGAGAGACGGGGCGAGGGACGGACGAGCAACCCGAGCGACAGCCATGCCATGCCGCTCCCTAACATATGTGAGGCCTCTAACCCCCATGTGCCACCCCCGGGGTTCCAAAGAGCACGAGCAGCATGACATTTTTTTTCGTCCGCACGGTCGAGCAACAGCCGAGCAACGGCTGTGCGACGTGAGCGACGGGCTGTGCGACGGGGCGAGCGACGGGCTGTGCGACGGGCTGTGCGATGGGCTGTGCGACGGGGCGAGCGACGGGGCGAGCAACCCGAGCGACATCCATGCCATGCCGCTCCCTAACATATGTGAGGCCTCTAACCCCCATGTGCCACCCCCGGGGTTCCAAAGAGCACGAGCAGCATGACATTTTTTTTCGTCCGCACTGTCGAACGACAGCCGAGCGAAGGCTGTGCGACGTGAGCGACGGGCAGTGCGACGGGGCGAGCGACGGGTCGAGCGACGGGTCGAGCGACGGGGGCGAGCGACAGGGCGAGCGACGGACGAGCAACCCGAGCGACAGCCATGCCATGCCGCTCCCTAACATATGTGAGGCCTCTAACCACCATGTGCCACCCCCTGGGTTCCAAAGAGCACGAGCAGCATCACATTTTTTTTCGTCCGCACGGTAAGCGACAGCCGAGCGACGGGCTGTGCAACGTGAGCGACGGGCTGTGCGACGGGGCGAGCGACGGACGAGCGACAGCCATGCCATGCCGCTCCCTAACATATGTGAGGCCTCTAACCCCCATGTCCCACCCCCGGGGTTCCAAAGAGCACGAGCAGCATGACATTTTTTTTCGTCCGCACGGTCGAGCGACAGCCGAGCGACGGCTGTGCGACGTGTGCGACGGGCTGTGCGACGGGCTGTGCGACGGGGCGAGCGACGGGCTGTGCGACGGGGCGAGCGACGGGTCGAGCGACGGGGCGAGAGACGGGGCGAGGGACGGACGAGCAACCCGAGCGACAGCCATGCCATGCCGCTCCCTAACATATGTGAGGCCTCTAACCCCCATGTGCCACCCCCGGGGTTCCAAAGAGCACGAGCAGCATGACATTTTTTTTCGTCCGCACGGTCGAGCGACAGCCGAGCGACGGCTGTGCGACGTGAGCGACGGGCTGTGCAACGGGGCGAGCGACGGACGAGCAACCCGAGCGACAGCCATGCCATGCCGCTCCCTAACATATGTGAGGCCTCTAACCCCCATGTGCCACCCCCGGGGTTCCAAAGAGCACGAGCATCATGACATTTTTTTTCGTCCGCACGGTCGAGCGACAGCGAGCGACGGCTGTGCGACGTGAGCGACGTGCTGTGCGACGGGCTGTTCGACGGGGCGAGCGACGGACGAGCAACCCGAGCGACAGCCTTGCCATGCCGCTCCCTAACATATGTGAGGCCTCTAACCCCCATGTGCCACCCCCGGGGTTCCAAAGAGCACGAGCAGCATGACATTTTTTTTCGTCCGCACGGTTGAGCGACAGCCGAGCGACGGCTGTGCGACGTGAGCGACGGGCTGTGCGACGGGGCGAGCGACGGCTGTGCGACGGGGCGAGCGACGGATGAGCGACCCGAGCGACAGCCATGCCATGCCGCTCCCTAACATATGTGAGGCCTCTAACCCCCTTGTGCCATCCCCGGGGTTCCGAAGAGCACGAGCAACATGACATTTTTTTTCGTCCGCACGGTCGAGCGACAGCCGAGCGACGGCTGTGCGACGAGAGCGACGGGCTGTGCGACGGGGCGAGCGACGGGGCGAGCGACGGGGCGAGGGACGGACGAGCAACCCGAGCGACAGCCATGCCATGCCGCTCCCTAACATATGTGAGGCCTCTAACCGCCATGTGCCACCCCCGGGGTTCCAAAGAGCACGAGCAGCATGACATTTTTTTTTCGTCCGCACGGTTTAATTGCACGATGAGATCATTTTTTTTACCAATCTTTCTAACCAAATGTTAAGGACGTCGTCGCCATAAATTTGGTTGTAGATCGTCCGCGCGGGGCTTGCCGCAACCTCTACGGCCGACTAGATCGACCAACCGACCCGAAAAATTAAAATTTGTAAATAAATAAGAAAAATAACATTTCAATTATTATTTTTCGTTTAAAATGGGCGTAACTCCGTGCATTATTGTCCGATTTCAGCTTTTCACGTGGCGCTGAAAGGCGCGCGTAGAGACGAAGAAAATGACCCCGAGCTGTCTCTCGGACGCTCACCCTTTTTAGCCAACGATCAGAAATGTGTGATGGGTGCGATCATACCAGCACTAAAGCACCGGATCCCATCAGAATCCAAAGTTAAGCATGCTTGGGTGAGAGTTGTACTAGGATGGGTGACCCCTTGGGAAGTTCTCGTGTTGCACTTTTTTTTTACAACCTATTTGATAGCACGATGAGATCATTTTTGTTACCAATCCTTCTAACCAAACGTTAAGGACGGAGGACGTCGTCGCCATAAAATTTGGCTGTAGATCGCCCGCGTGGGGCTCGCCGCAACCTCTACGGCCGGCTAGATCGACCAACCGACCCGAAAAATTAAAATTTGTAAATAAATAAGAAAAATAACATTTTAATTATTATTTTTCGTTTAAAACGGGCGTAACTCCGTGCATTATTGTCTGATTTCAGCTTTTCACGTGGCGCTGAAAGGCGCGCGAAAAGAGGAAGAAAATAACCCCGCGCTGACGCTCACCCTTATTAGCCGACGAACAGAAGCACAATACAGATGCGATCATACTTGCACTAACGCATTAGATCCCATTAGAACTCCGAAGTTAAGCGTGCTTGGGCGAGAGTAGTACTAGGATGGGTGACCCCTTGGGAAGTTCTCGTGTTGCACTTTATTTTTTACTACCTATTTGAATGCACGACGAGATCATTTTTTTTACCAATATTTCTAACCAAACGTTAAGGACGGACGACGTCGTCGCCATAAAATTTGGCTGTCGATCGCCCGTGCGAGTCCCGCCGCAACCTCTACGGCCGGCTCGATTGACCAACCGACCCGAAAAATTAAAATTTGTAAATAAATAAGAAAAATAACATTTCAATTATATTTTTCGTTCAAAACGGGCGTAACTCCGTGCATTATTGTCCGATTTCAGATTTTCACGTGGCGCTGAAAGGCGCGCGAAGAGAGGAAGAAAATGACCCCGAGCTGTCCCACGGACGCTCACCCTTATTAGCCGACGATTAGAAGCGCATGACGGATGCGATCATACATGCACTAACGCATCAGATCCCATCAGAACCCCGAAGTTCAGCGTGCTTCGGCGAGAGTAGTACTAGGATGGGTAACCCCCTGGGAAGTCCTCGTCTTGCACCTTTTTTTTTGCAACCTATTTGAATGCACGACGAGATCATTTTTTTTACCAATCTTTCTAACCAAACGTTAAGGACGGACGACGTCGTCGCCACAAAATTTGGCTGTCGATCGCCCGTGCGGGGCCTGCCGCAACCTCTACGGCCGGCTCGATCGACCAACCGACCCGAAAAATTAAAATTTGTAAATAAATAAGAAAAATAACATTTCAATTATTATTTTTCGTTTAAAACGGGCGTAACTCCGTGCATTATTGTTCGATTTTAGCTTTTCACGTGGCGCTGAAAGGCGCGCCAAGAGACGAAGAAAATGACCCCGAGCTGTCCCTCGGACGCTCACCCTTATTAGCCGACGATCAGAAGTGCGTGATGGGTGCGATCATACCAGCACTAAAGCACTGGATCCCATTAGAACTCCGAAGTTAAGCGTGCTTGGGCCAGAGTAGTACTAGGATGGGTGACCCCTTGGGAAGTCCTCGTGTTGCACCTTTTTTATACTACATATTTGATTGCACAACGAGATCATTATTTTTACCAATCTTTCTAACCAAACGTTAAGGATGGACGACGTCGTCGCCATAAAATTTGGCTTTCGATCACCCGCGCGGGGCCCGCCGCAACCTCTACGGCCGGCTCGATCGACCAACCGACCCGAAAAATTAATATTTGTAAATAAATAAGAAAAATAACATTTCAATTATTTTTTTTCGTCTAAAACGGGCGTAACTCCGTTCATTATTCTCCGATTTTAGCTTTTCACGTGGCGCTGAAAGGCGCGCGTAGAGAGGAAGAAAATGATCCCGAGCTGTCCCTCGGACGCTCACCCTTATTAGCCGACGATCAGATCCGCATGACGAATGCGATCATACATGCACTAACGCATCAGATCCCATCAGAACTCCGAAGTTCAGCGTGCTTCGGCGAGAGTAGTACTAGGATGGCCGACGATCAGAAGTGTGTGATGGGTGCGATCATACCAGCACTAAAGCACCGGATCCCATCAGAACTCCGAAGTTAAGCGTGCTTGGGCGAGAGTAGTACTAGGATGGGTGACCCCTTGGGAAGTCCTCGTGTTGCACCTTTTTTATACTACCTATTTGATTGCACAACGAGATCATTTTTTTTACCAATCTTTCTAACCAAACGTTAAGGATGGACGACGTCGTCGCCATAAAATTTGGCTTTCGATCGCCCGCGCGGGGCCCGCCGCAATCTCTACGGCCGGCTCGATCGACCAACCGACCCGAAAAATTAAATTTGTAAATAAATAAGAAAAATAACATTTCAATTATTATTTTTCGTTTAAAACGGGCGTAACTCCGTGCATTATTCTCCGATTTTAGCTTTTCACGTGGCACTGAAAGGCGCGCGTAGAGAGGAAGAAAATGACCCCGAGCTGTCCCTCGGACGCTCACCCTTATTAGCCGACGATCAGATGCGCATGACGAATGCGATCATACATGCACTAACGCATCAGATCCCATCAGAACTCCGAAGTTCAGCGTGCTTCGGCGAGAGTAGTACTAGGATGGCCGACGATCAGAAGTGCGTGATGGGTGCGATCATACCAGCACTAAAGCACCGGATCCCATCAGAACTCCGAAGTTAAGCGTGCTTGGGCGAGAGTAGTACTAGGATGGGTGACCCCTTGGGAAGTCCTCGTGTTGCACCTTTTTTATACTACCTATTTGATTGCACAACGAGATCATTTTTTTTACCAATCTTTCTAACCAAACGTTAATGATGGACGACGTCGTCGCCATAAAATTTGGCTTTCGATCGCCCGCGCGGGCCCGCCGCAATCTCTACGGCCGGCTCGATCGACCAACCGACCCGAAAAATTAAAATTTGTAAATAAATAAGAAAAATAACATTTCAATTATTATTTTTCGTTTAAAACGGGCGTAACTCCGTGCATTATTCTCCGATTTTAGCTTTTCACGTGGCGCTGAAAGGCGCGCGTAGAGAGGAAGAAAATGACCCCGAGTTGTCCCTCGGACGCTCACCCTTATTAGCCGACGATCAGATGCGCATGACGGATGCGATCATACATGCACTAACGCATCAGATCCCATCAGAACTCCGAAGTTCAGCGTGCTTCGGCGCGAGTAGTACTAGGATGGGTAACCCCCTGGGAAGTCCTCGTGTTGCACCTTTTTTTTTGCAACCTATTTGAATGCACGACGAGATCATTTTTTTTACCAATCTTTCTAACCAAACGTTAAGGACGGACGACGTCGTCGCCATAAAATTTGGTTTCGTTTGCCCGCGCGGGGCCCGCCGCAACCTCTACGGCCGGCTCGATCGACCAATCGACCCGAAAAATTAAAATTTGTAAATAAATAAGAAAAATAACATTTCAATTATTATTTTTCGTTTAAAACGGGCGTAACTCCGTGCATTATTGTCCGATTTCACCTTTTCACGTGGCGCTGAAAGGCGCGCGAAGAGACGAAGAAAATGACCCCGAGCTGTCCCTCGGACGCTCACCCTTATTAGACGACGATCAAAAGTGCGTGACGTGTGCGAGAGTAGTACTAGGATGGGTCACCCCTTGGGAAATCCTCGTGTTGCACCCATTTTTTTACTACCTATTTGAATGCATAACGAGATCATTTTTTTTACCAATCTTTCTAACCAAACGTTAAGGACGGACGACGTCGTCACCAAAAAATTTGGCTGTCGATCGCCCGCGTGGGGCCCGCTGCAAGCTCTACGGCCGGCTCGATCGACTAGGATGGGTGACCCCCTAAGAAGTCCTCTTGTTGCACTCCATTTTGTTACTACCTAATTGAATGCTCGACGAGATCATTTTTTTACCAAACATTCAGGTCAGACGACGTCGTTCCCATAAAATTTGGTCGTAGATCGCCCGTGCGAGGCCCGCCGCAACCTCTATGGGCCGCTCTATCGACCAACCAACCCGAAAAATTAAAATTTGTAAATAAATAAGAAAATAACATTTCAATTATTATTTTTTCGTTTAAACAGGCGTAACTCCGTGCACGATTGTCCGGTTTCTGCTTTTCACGTGGCGCTGAAAGGCACGCGAAGAGACGCAGAAATTGACCCCCGAGCTCTCCCTCGGATGCTCTCCCTTATTGGCCGATGATTAGAATTGCATGACTTCTGCGATCATACCAGCACAAATACACCGGATCCCATCAGAACTCCGAAATCGAGTGTGCTTGAGCGAGGGTAGTACTAGGATGGGTGACCTCATGGGAAGTCCTCGTGTTGTAGTCCTTTTTTTTACTACCTAATTGAATGGACGATGATATCATTTTTTTTACCAATCTTTCTAACCAAACGTTCAGGACGGACGACGTCGTGCTAATAAAATTTGGCCGTCGATCGCCCATGCGGGGTCCACCCCAACTTCTACGGGCCGCTCGATCGACCAACCAACCCGAAAAGTTAAAATTTGAAAATAAATAATTAAATAACATTTCAATTATTATTTTTTCATTTAGAACGGGCGTAACTCAGTGCACGATTGTCTGATTTAAGCTTTTCACGTGGCGCTGAAAGGCGCGAAGAGACGAAGAAAATGACCCCCGAGCTCTCCCTCGGACGATCAACCTTATTGGCCGACGATTAGAAGTGCATGACGAGTGGGATCATACCAGCACTAATGCACCGGATACCATCAGAACTCCGAAGTTAAGCGTGCTTGGGCGAGAGTAGTACTAGGTAGGGTGACCCCCTGAGAAGTCCTCGTGTTGCACTCCTTTTTTTTACTACCTATTTGAATGCACGACGAGATCATTTTTTTTACCAATCTTTCTAACCAAACGTTAAGAACGAACGACGTCGTCGCCATAAAATTTGGCTATCGATCGCCCGTGCGGGGCGCGCCGCAACCTGTACAGCCGCCTCGATCGACCAACCAACCTAAAAAATTAAAATTTGCAAATAAATAAGAAAAATAACATTTCAATTATTATTTTTCGTTTAAAACTGGCGTAACTTTGTGCATTATTGTCCGATTTCAGCTTTTCACGTGGCGCTGAAAGGCGCGCGAAGAGACGAAGAAAATGACCCCCGAGATCTCCCTCGGACGCTCACCCTTATTGGCCGACGATCAGAAGTGCATGACGAGATCATTTTTTTTACCAATCTTTCTAACCAAACGTTAAGGACGGATGACGTCGTCGCCATAAAATTTGGCTTTCGATCGCCCGTGCGGGGCCCGCCGCAACCTCTACGACCGACTCGATCGACCAAACAACTTGAAAAATTAAAATTTGTAAATAAATAAGAAAAATAACATTTCGATTCTTATTTTTCGTTTAAAACGGGCGTAACTCCGTGCATTATTGTCCGATTTCAGCTTTTCACATGGCGCTGAAAGGCGCGAAGAGACGAAGAAAATGACCCCGAGCTCTCCCTCGGACGCTCACCCTTATTGGCCGACGATCAAAATTGCATTACGAGTGCGATCATACCAGCACCAACGCACCGGTTCCCATCAGAACTCCGAATTTAAGCGTGCTTGGGCGAGAGTAGTACTAGGATGGGTGACACCTATTTGAATGCACGACGAGATCATTTTTTTTACCAATCTTTCTAACCAAACATTAAGGACGGACGATGTCATCGCCATAAAATTTGGCTGTCGATCGCCCGTGCGGGGCTAGCCGCATCCTCTACGGCTGGCTCGATCGACCAACTAACCCGAAAAATTAAAATTATTATTTGATCACATCCGATTTCAGCTTTTCACGTGGCGCTGGAAGACGCGCGAAGAGACGGAGAAAATGACCTCGAATTCTCCCTCGGATTCTCACCCTTATTTGCCGACGATCAGAAGTGCGTAACGGGTGTGATCATACCAACACTGACACACCGAATCCCGTCAGAACTCCGAAGTGAAGCATGCTTGGGCGAGAGTAGTACTAGGACGGGTGACCCCGTGGGAAGTCCTCGTGTTGCACTCCTTTTTTTTACTACCTAATTGAATGCAAGACGAGATCATTTTCTTTACCAATCTTTCTAACCAAACGTTAAGGACGGACGACGTCGTCGCCATAAAATTTGGCTGTCGATCGCCCGTGCGTGGCTCGCCGCAATCTCTACGGCCGGCTCCATCAACCAACCAACCCGAAAAATTAAAATTTGTAAGTAAATAAGAAAAATAACATTTCAATTATTATTTTTCGTTTAAAACGGGCGTAACTCCGTGCATTATTGACGATTTTAGCTTTTCATGTGGCAGAGAAAGGCGCGCGAAGAGACGTAGAAAATGACCCCGAGCTCTCCCTCGGACGCTCACCCTTATTGGCCGACGATCAAAAGTGCATGATGGGTGCGATCATACCAGCACTAACGCATCAGATCCCATCGGAACTCCGAAGTTAATGTGCTTTGGCGAGAGAAGTACTAGGATGGGTGACCCCCTGGGAAGTCCGAGTGTTTCACTTCTTTTTTTTACTACCTATTTTAATGCACGACGAGATCATTTTTTTTACCAATCTTTCTAACCAAACGTTTAGGACGGACGACGTCGTCGCCATAAGATTTGGCTGTCGATCGCCCGTGCAGGGCCCGCAACAACCTCTACGGCTGGCTCCATCGACCAACCAACCCGAAAAATTAAAATTTGTAAATAAATAAGAAAAATAAGATTCAAATTATTATTTTTCGTTTAAAACGGGCGTAACTCCCCCCTGGGAAGTCCTTGTGTTGCACTCTTTGTTTTTACTACCTATTTGAATGCTCGACGAGATCATATTTTTTACCAATCTTTCTAACCAAACGTTAAGGACGGAAGACGTCATCGCCATAAAATTTGGCTATCGATCGCCGGTGCTGCGTCCGCCGCAAACTCTACGGTCGGCTCGATCGACCAACCAACCCGAAATATTATAATTTGTAAATAAATAAGAAAAAATAACATTTCAATTATTATTTTTCGTTTAAAACGGGCGTAACTCCGTGCATTATTGTCCGATTTCACCTTTTCACGTGGCAGTGAAAGGCGCGCAAAGAGACGAAGAAAATGACCCCGAGCTCTCCCTTGGACGCTCACCCTTATTGGCCGACGATCAAAATTGCATGATGGGTGCGATCATACCTGCACTAACGCATCGGATCCCATCAGAACTCCGAAGTTAATGTGCTTGAGCGAGAGTAGTACTAGGATGGGTGACCCCTTGGGAAGTCCGCGTGTTTCACTTCTTTTTTTTACAACCTATTTGAATGCACGACGAGATCATTTTTTCTACAAATCTTTCTAACCGAACGTTAAGGACGGACGACGTCGTCACCATAAAATTTGGATGTCGATCGCTCGTGCGGGACCCACCGCAACCTCTACGGCCGGCTCGATCGACCAACTAACCCGAAAAATAAAAATTTGTAAATAAATAAGAAAAATTACATTTCAATTTTTATTTTTTGTTTAAAACGGGCGTAACTCCGTGCATTATTGTCCAATTTCAGCTTTTCACGTGGCAGTGAAAGGCGCGCGAAGAGACGTAGAAAATGACCCCGAGCTCTCCCTCGGACGCTCACCCTTATTGGCCGACGATCAAAAGTGCATGATGGGTGCGATCATACCAGCACTAACGCATCAGATCCCATCAGAACTCCGAAGTTAATGTGCTTTGGCGAGAGTAGTACTAGGATGGGTGACTGCCTGGGAAGTACGAGTGTTTCACTTCTTTTTTTACTACCTATTTGAATGCACGACGAGATCATTTTTTTTACCAATCTTTCTAACCAAACGTTAAGGACGGACGACGTCGTCGCCATAAAATTTGGCTGTCGATCGCCCGTGCAGGTCCCGCAGCAACCTCTACGGCTGGCTCCATCGACCAACCAACCCGAAAAATTAAAATTTGTAAATAAATAAGAAAAATAACATTTCAATTATTATTTTACGTTTAAACAGGCGTAACTCCCCCCTGGGAAGTCCTTGTGTTGCACTCTCTGTTTTTACTACCTATTTGAATGCTACGGCCGGCTCGATCGACCAACCGACCCGAAAAATTAAAATTTGTAAATAAATAAGAAAAATAACATTTCAATTATTATTTTTCGTTTAAAACGGGCGTAACTCAGTGCATTATTGTCCGATTTCAGCTTTTCACGTGGCGCAGAAAGGTGCGCAAAGAGACGAAGAAAATGACCCCCGAACTCTCCCTCGGACGCACACCCTTATTAGCCGACGATCAGAAGCGCATGACGGATGCGCTCATATATGCACTAACGCATCGGATCCCATCAGAACTCCGAAGTTAAGCGTGCTTGGGCGAGAGTAGTACTAGGATGGGTGACCCCTTAGGAAGTCCTCGTGTTGCATCTTATTTTTTACTCGCTATTTGATTGCACGACGAGATCATTTTTTTTACCAATCTTTCTATCCAAACGTTAAGGACGGACGACGTCGTCGCCATAAAATTTGGCTGTCGATCGCCCGTGCGGTGCCCGCCGCAACCTCTACGTCCGACTCGATCGACCAACCGACCCGAAAAATTAAAATTTGTAAATAAATAAGAAAAATAACATTTCAATTATTATTTTTCGTTTGAAATGGGCATAACTCCGTGCATTATTGACGATTTTAGCTTTTCACGTGGCAGTGAAAGGCGCGCGAAGAGACGTAGAAAATGACCCCGAGCTCTCCCTCGGACGCTCACCCTTATTGGCCGACGATCAAAAGTGCATGATGGGTGCGATCATACCTGCACTAACGCATCAGATCCCATCAGAACTCCAAAGTTAATGTGCTTTGGCGAGAGTAGTACTAGGATGGGTGACTCCCTGGGAAGTCTGAGTGTTTCACTTCTTTTTTTTACTACCTATTTTAATGCACGACGAGATCATTTTTTTTACCAATCTTTCTAACCAAACGTTTATGACGGACAACGTCGTCGCCATAAGATTTGGCTGTCGATCGCCCGTGCAGGGCCCGCAACAACCTCTACGGCTGGCTCCAACGACCAACCAACCCGAAAAATTAAAATTTGTAAATAAATAAGAAAAATAACATTTCAATTATTATTTTACGTTTAAACAGGCGTAACTCCCCCCTGGGAAGTCCTTGTGTTGCACTCTTTGTTTTTACTACCTATTTGAATGCGACGGCCGGCTCAATCGACCAACCGACCCGAAAAATTAAAATTTGTAAATAAATAAGAAAAATAACATTTCAATTATTATTTTTCATTTAAAACGTACGTAACTCGGTGCATTATTGTCCGATTTCAGCTTTTCACGTGGGGCAGAAAGGCGCGCGAAGAGACGAAGAAAATGACCCCCGAACTCTCCCTCGGACGCACACCCTTATTAGCCGACGATCAGAAGCGCATGACGGATGCGCTCATAGATGCACTAACGCATCGGATCCCATCAGAACTCCGAAGTTAAGCGTGCTTGGGCGAGAGTAGTACTAGGATGGGTGACCCCTTAGGAAGTCCTCGTGTTGCATCTTATTTTTTACTCGTTATTTGATTGCACGACGAGATCATTTTTTTTACCAATCTTTCTATCCAAACGTTAAGGACGGACGACGTCGTCGCCATAAAATTTGGCTGTCGATCGCCCGTGCGGTGCCCGCCGCAACCTCTACGTCCGGCTCGATCGACCAACCGACCCGAAAAATTAAAATTTGTAAATAAATAAGAAAAATAACATTTCAATTATTATTTTTTGTTTGAAATGGGCGTAACTCCGTGCATTATTGACGATTTTAGCTTTTCACGTGGCAGTGAAAGGCGCGCGAAGAGACGTAGAAAATGACCCCGAGCTCTCCCTCGGACGCTCACCCTTATTGGCCGACGATCAAAAGTGCATGATGGGTGCGATCATACCAGCACTAACGCATCAGATCCCATCAGAACTCCGAAGTTAATGTGCTTTGGCGAGAGTAGTACTAGGATGGGTGACCCCCTGGGAAGTCTGAGTGTTTCACTCCTTTTTTTTACTACCTATTTTAATGCACGACGAGATCATTTTTTATACCAATCTTTCTAACCAAACGTTTAGGACGGACGACGTCGTCGCCAAAAGATTTGGCTGTCGATCGCCCGTGCAGGGCCCGCAACAACCTCTACGGCTGGCTCCATCGACCAACCAACCCGAAAAATTAAAATTTGTAAATAAATAAGATAAATAACATTTCAATTATTATTTTACGTTTAAACAGGCGTAACTCCCCCCTGGGAAGTCCTTGTGTTGCACTCTTTGTTTTTACTACCTATTTGAATGCTACGGCCGGCTCGATCGACCAACCGACCCGAAAAATTAAAATTTGTAAATAAATAAGAAAAATAACATTTCAATTATTATTTTACGTTTAAAACGGGCATAACTCGGTGCATTATTGTATGATTTCAGCTTTTCACGTGGCGCAGAAAGGCGCGCGAAGAGACGAAGAAAATGACCCCCGAACTCTCCCTCGGACGCTCACCCTTATTAGCCGACGATTAGAAGCGCATGACGGATGCGGCGCTCATAGATGCACTAACGCATCGGATCCCATCAGAACTCCGAAGTTAAGCGTGCTTGGGCGAGAGTAGTACTAGGATGGGTGACCCCTTAGGAAGTCCTCGTGTTGCATCTTATTTTTTACTAGCTATTTGATTGCACGACGAGATCATTTTTTTTACCAATCTTTCTATCCAAACGTTAAGGACGGACGACGTCGTCACCATAAAATTTGGCTGTCGATCGCCCGCGCGGGGCCCGTCGCAACCTCTACGTCCGGCTCGATCGACCAACCGACCTAAAAAATTAAAATTTGTAAATAAATAAGAAAAATAACATTTCAATAATTATTTTTTCGTTTAAAACGGGCGTAACTCCGTGCATTATTGTTTGATTTCAGCTTTTCACGTGGCACTGAAAGGCGCGCAAAGAGACTAAGAAAATGACCCCCAAACTCTCCCTCGGACGCTCACCCTTATTAGCCGACGATCAGAAGCGCATGACGGGTGCGATCATACCAGCACTAACGCACCGGATCCCATCAGAACTCAGAAGTTAAGCGTGTTTGGGCGAGAGTAGTACTAGGATGGGTGACCCCCTAGGAAGTTCTCATGTTGCACATTTTTTTTTACTACCTATTTGATTGCACGACGAGATCATTTTTTTACCAATCTTTCTAACCAAACGTTAAGGACGGACGACGTCGTCGCCATAAAATTTGGCTGTCGATCGCCCGCGCGGGGCCCGTCGCAAACTCTACGGCCGGCTCGATCGACCAACCGACCCGAAAAATTAAAATTTGTAAATAAAGACGAAAAAAATGACCACGAGCTGTCCCTCGGATGCTCACCCTTATTAGCCGACGATCAGAAGTGCATGACAGATGCGATCATACCCGCACTAACGCATCGGATCCCATTAGAACACTGAAGTTAAGCGTGCTTGAGCGAGAGTAGTACTAGGATGGGTGACCCCTGCGAAGTCCTTGTTTTGCACCTTTTTTTTACTACATATTTGATTGCACGACGAGATCATTTTTTTTACCAATCTTTCTAACCAAACGTTAAGGACGGACGACGTCATCGCAATAAATTTTGGCTGTCGATCGCCCGCGCGGGGCCCGCCGCAATCTCTACGGCCGGCTCGATCGACCAACCGACCCGAAAAATTAAAATTTGTAAATAAATAAAAAAATAACATTAGATTATTATTTTTCATTTAAAACGGGCATAACTCGGTGCATTATTATCCGATTTTAGCATTTTACGTGGCGCTGAAAGGCGCGCGAAGAGACAAAGAAAATGACCACGAGCTGTCCCTCGGACGCTCACCCTTATTAGCCGACGATCAGAAGTGCATAACGGGTGTGATCATACCAGCACTAACGCACCGGATCCCATCAGAACTCCGAAGTTAAGCGTGCTTGGGAGAGAGTAGTACTAGAATGGATGACCCATTGGGAAGTCCTCGTGTTGCACATTTTTTTTTACTACCTATTTGATTGCACGACGAGATCAATTTTTTTACCATTCTTTCTAACCAAACGTTAAGGACGGACGACGTCGTCGCCATAAAATTTGGCTGTCGATCGCCCGCGCGGGGCCCGCCGCAACCTCTACGGCCGGCTCGATCGACCAAACGACCCGAAAAATTAAAATTTGTAAATAAATAAGAAAATTAACATTTCAATTATTATTTTTTGTTTAAAACGGGCGTAACTCCGTGCATTATTGTCCGATTTCAGCTTTTCACGTGGCGCTTAAAGGCGCGCGAAGAGAGGAAGAAAATGACCCCCGAAATCTCCCTCGGACGCTCACCCTTATTAGCCGAGGATCAGAAGCGCATGACGGATGCGATCATACATGCACTAACGCATCGAATCCCATCAGAACTCCGAAGTTAGTACTAGGATGGGTGACCCCCTGGGAAGTCCTCGTGTTACACCTTTTTTATACTACCTATTTGATTGCACGACGAGATCATTTTTTTTACCAATCTTTCTAACCAAACGTTAAGGACGGAAGACATTGTCGCCATAAAATTTGGCTATCGATCGCCCGCGCGGGGCCCGCCGCAACCTCTACGGCCGGGTCGATCGACCAACCGACCCGAAAAATTAAAGTTTGTAAATAAATAAGAAAAATAACATTTCAATTATTATTTTTCGTTTAAAACGGGCGTAACTCCGTGCATTATTGTCCGATTTCAGCTTTTCACGTGACGCTGAAAGGCGCGCGAAGAGACGAAGAAAATGACTCCGAGTTGTCCCTCGGACGCTCACCCTTATTAGCCGACGATCAGAAGTGCATGACGGGTGCGATCGTACCAGCACTAACGCACCGGATCCCATCAGAACTCCGAAGTTAAGCGTGCTTGGGCGAGAGTAGAACTAGGATGGTTGACCCCTGGGAAGTCCTCGTGTTGCACCTTTTTTTTTACTACCTATTTGAATGCACGACGAGATCATTTTTTTTACCAATCTTTCTATGCAAACGTTAAGGACGGACGACGTCGTCGCCATAAAATTTGGCTGTCGATCGCCCGTGCGGGGCCAGCCGCAACCTCTACGGCCGGCTCGATCGACCAACCGACCCGAAAAATTAAAATTTCTAAATAAATAAGAAAAATAACATTTCAATTATTATTTTTCGTTTAAAACGGGCGTAACTCCGTGCATTATTGTCCGATTTCAGCTTTTCACGTGGCGTTGAAAGGCGCGCGAAGGGACGAAGAAAATGACCCCGAGCTGTCCCTCGGACGCTCACCCTTATTAGCCGACGATCAGAAGTGCGTAACGGGTGCGATCATACCAGCACAAAAGCATCGGATCCCATCAGAACTCCACAATTAAGCGTGCTTGGGCAAGAGTAGTACTAGGATGGGTGACCCCTTGGGAAGTCCTCGTGTTGCACCTTTTTTTACTACCTATTTGATTGCACGACGAGATCATTTTTTTTACCAATCTTTCTATCCAAACGTTATGGACGGACGACGTCGTCGCCATAAAATTTGGCTGTCGATCGCCCGTGCGGGGCCCGTCGCAACCTCTACGGCCGGCTCGATCGACCAACCGACCCGAAAAATTAAAACTTGTAAATAAATAAGAAAAATAACATTTCAATTATTATTTTTCGTTTAAAACGGGCGTAACTCCGTGCATTATTCTCCGATTTTAGCTTTTCACGTGGCGCTGAAAGGCGCGAGAAGAGACGAAAAAATGACCACGAGCTGTCCCTCGGACGCTCACCCTTATTAGCCGACGATCAGAAGTGCATAACGGGTGCGATCATACCAGCACTAACGCACCGGATCCCATCAGAACTCTGAAGTTAAGCGTCCTTGGGAGAGAGTAGTACTAGAATGGATGACCCATTGGGAAGTCCTCGTGTTGCACATTTTTTTTTACTACCTATTTGATTGCACGACGAGATCAATTTTTTTACCAATCTTTCTAACCAAACGTTAAGGACGGACGACGTCGTCGCCATAAAATTTGGCTGTTGATCGCCCACGTGGGGCCCACCGCAACCTCTACGGCCGGCTCGATCGACCAACCGACCCGAAAAATTAAAACTTGTAAATAAATAAGAAAAATAACATTTCAATTATTATTTTTCGTTTAAAACGGGCGTAACTCTGTGCATTATTGTCCGATTTTAGCTTTTCACGTGGCGCTGAAAGGCGCGAGAAGAGACGAAAAAATGACCACGAGCTGTCCCTCGGACGCTCACCCTTATTAGCCGACGATCAGAAGTGCATAATGGGTGCGATCATACCAGCACTAACGCATCGGATCCCACCAGAACTCTGAAGTTAAGCGTGCTTGGGCGAGAGTATCACTAGGATGGGTGACCCCCTGGGAAGTCCTCGTGTTGCACCTTTTTTTTACTACCTATTTGATTGCACGACGAGATCATTTTTTTTACCAATCTTTCTAACCAAACGTTAAGGACGGACGACGTCGTCGCCATAAAATTTGGCTGTCGATCGCCCGCGCGGGGCCCGCCGCAACCTCTACGGCCGGCTCGATCGACCAACCGAACCGAAAAATTAAAATTTGTAAATAAATAAGAAAAATAACATTTCAATTATTATTTTTCGTTTAAAACGGGCGTAACTCCGTGCATTATTGTCCGATTTCAGCTTTTCACGTGGCGTTGAAAGGCGCGCGAAGGGACGAAGAAAATGACCCCGAGCTGTCCCTCAGACGCTCACCCTTATTAGCCGACGATCAGAAGTGCGTAACGGGTGCGATCATACCAGCACAAAAGCATCGGATCCCATCAGAACTCCACAATTAAGCATGCTTGGGCAAGAGTAGTACTAGGATGGGTGACCCCTTGGGAAGTCCTCGTGTTGCACCTTTTTTTACTACCTATTTGATTGCACGACGAGATCATTTTTTTTACCAATCTTTCTATCCAAACGTTAAGGACGGACGACGTCGTCGACATAAAATTTGTCTGTCGATCGCCCGTGCGGGGCCCGCCGCAACCTCTACGGCCGGCTCGATCGACCAACCGACCCGAAAAATTAAAACTTGTAAATAAATAAGAAAAATAACATTTCAATTATTATTTTTCGTTTAAAACGGGCGTAACTCTGTGCATTATTGTCCGATTTTAGCTTTTCACGTGGCGCTGAAAGGCGCGAGAAGAGACGAAAATATGACCACGAGCTGTCCCTCGGACGCTCACCCTTATTAGCCGACGATCAGAAGTGCATAACGGGTGCGATCATACCAGCACTAACGCACCGGATCCCATCAGAACTCCGAAGTTAAGCGTGCTTGGGAGAGAGTAGTACTAGAATGGATGACCCATTGGGAAGTCCTCGTGTTGCACATTTTTTTTTACTACCTATTTGATTGCACGACGAGATCAATATTTTACCAATCTTTCTAACCAAACGTTAAGGACGGACGACGTCGTCGCCATAAAATTTGGCTGTTGATCGCCCACGTGGGGCCCACCGCAACCTCTACGGCCGGCTCGATCGACCAACCGACCCGAAAAATTAAAACTTGTAAATAAATAAGAAAAATAACATTTCAATTATTATTTTTCGTTTAAAACGGGCGTAACTCCGTGCATTATTGTCCGATTTTAGCTTTTCACGTGGCGCTGAAAGGCGCGAGAAGAGACGAAAAAATGACCACGAGCTGTCCCTCGGACGCTCACCCTTATTAGCCGACGATCAGAAGTGCATAATGGGTGCGATCATACCAGCACTAACGCATCGGATCCCATCAGAACTTTGAAGTTAAGCGTGCTTGGGCGAGAGTATCACTAGGATGGGTGACCCCCTGGGAAGTCCTCGTGTTGCACCTTTTTTTTACTACCTATTTGATTGCACGACGAGATCATTTTTTTTACCAATCTTTCTAACCAAACGTTAAGGACGGACGACGTCGTCGCCATAAAATTTGGCTGTCGATCGCCCGCGCGGGGCCCGCCGCAACCTCTACGGGCGGCTCGATCGACCAACCGAACCGAAAAATTAAAATTTGTAAATAAATAAGAAAAATAACATTTCAATTATTATTTTTCTTTTAAAACAGGCGTAACTCCGTGCATTATTGTCCGATTTCAGCTTTTCACGTGGCGCTGAAAGGCGCGTGAAGAGACGAAGAAAATGACCACGAGCTATCCCTCTGACGCTCACCCTTATTAGCCGACGATCAGAAGTGCATAACGGGTGCGATCATACCAGCACTAATGCACCGGATCCCATCAGAACTCCGAAGTTAAGCGTGCTTGGGCGAGAGTATCACTAGGATGGTTGACCCCCTGGGAAGTCCTCGTGTTGCACCTTTTTTTTTACTACCTATTTGATTGCACGACGAGATCATTTTTTTTACCAATCTTTCTAACCAAACGTTAAGGACGGACGACATCGTCGCCATAAAATTTTTCTGTCGATCGCCCGCGCGGGGCTCGCCGCAACCTCTACGGCCGGCTCGATCGACCAAGCGACCCGAAAAATTAAAATTTTTAAATAAATAAGAAAAATAACATTTCAATTATTATTTTTCGTTTAAAACGGGCGTAACTCCGTGCATTATTGTCCGATTTCAGCTTTTCACGTGGCGCTGAATGGCGCGCGAAGAGACGAAGAAAACGACCCCGAGCTGTCCCTCAGACCCTCACCCTTATTAGCCGACGATCAGAAGTGCATGACGGGTGCGATCATACCAGCACTAACGTACCGGATCCCTTCAGGCACTCCGAAGTTAAGAGTGCTTGGGAGAGAGTAGTAATAGGATGGGTGACCCCTTGGGAAGTCCTCGTGTTGCACCTTTTTTTTTACTACCTATTTGATTGCACGACGAGATCATTTTTTTACCAATCTTTCTAACCAAACGTTAAGGACGGACGACGTCGTCGCCATAAAATTTGGCTGACGTTCGCCCGCGCGGGGCCCGCCGCAACCTCTACTGTCGGCTCGATCGACCAACCGACCCGAAAAATTAAAATTTGTAAATAAATAAGAAAAATAACATTTCAATTATTATTTTTCGTTTAAAACGGGCGTAACTCCTTGCATTATTGTCCGATTTCAGCTTTTCACGTGGCGCTGAAAAGCGCGCGAAGAGACGAAGAAAATGACCACGAGCTGTCCCTCGGATGCTCAACCTTATTAGCTGATGATCAGAAGTGCATAACAGGTGCGATTATACCAGCACTAAGGCACCGGATACCATCAGAACTTCGAAGTTAAGCCTGCTTGGGAGAGAGTAGTACTAGGATGGGTGACCCCCTGGGAAGTCCTCGTGTTGTACCTTTTTTTTTTACTACCTATTTGATTGCACGACGAGATCATTTTTTTTACCAATCTTTCTAACCAAACGTTAAGGACGGACGACGTCGTCGCCATAAAATTTGGCTGTCGATCGCCCGCGCGGGGCCCGCCACAACCTCTACGGCCGGCTCGATCGACCAACCGAACCGAAAAATTAAAATTTGTAAATAAATAAGAAAAATAACATTTCAATTATTATTTTTCGTTTAAAACGGGCGTAACTCCGTGCATTATTGTCCGATTTCAGTTTTTCACGTGGCGCTGAAAGGCGCCTGAAGAGACGAAGAAAATGACCACGAGCTATCCCTCTGACGCTCACCCTTATTAGCCGACGATCAGAAGTGCATAACGGGTGCGATCATACCAGCACTAATGCACCGGTTCCCATCAGAACTCCGAAGTTAAGCGTGCTTGGGCGAGAGTATCACTAGGATGGTTGACCCCCTGGGAAGTCCTCGTGTTGCACCTTTTTTTTTACTACCTATTTGATTGCACGACGAGATCATTTTTTTTACCAATCTTTCTAACCAAACGTTAAGGACGGACGACGTCGTCGCCATAAAATTTTTCTGTCGATCGCCCTCACGGGGCTCGCCGCAACCTCTACGGCCGGCTCGATCGACCAAGCGACCCGAAAAATTAACATTTTTAAATAAATAAGAAAAATAACATTTCAATTATTATTTTTCGTTTAAAACGGGCGTAACTCCGTGCATTATTGTCCGATTTCAGCTTTTCACGTGGCGCTGAATGGCGCGCGAAGAGACGAAGAAAACGACCCCGAGCTGTCCCTCAGACCCTCACCCTTATTAGCCGACGATCAGAAGTGCATGACGGGTGCGATCATACCAGCACTAACGTACCGGATCCCTTCAGGCACTCCGAAGTTAAGAGTGGTTGGGAGAGAGTAGTACTAGGATGGGTGACCCCTTGGGAAGTCCTCGTGTTGAGCCTTTTTTTTTACTACCTATTTGATTGCACGACGAGATCATTTTTTTACCAATCTTTCTAACCAAACGTTAAGGACGGACGACGTCGTCGCCATAAAATTTGGCTGTCGATCGCCGACGCGGGGCCCGCCGCAACCTCTACGGCCGGCTTGATCAACCGACCGACCCGAAAAATTAAAATTTGTAAATAAATAAGAAAAATAATATTTCAATTATTATTTTTCGTTTAAAATGGGCGTAACTCCGTGCATTATTGTCTGATTTCAGCTTTTCACGTGGCGCTCAAAGGCGCGCGAAGAGACGAAGAAAATGACCACGAGCTGTCCCTCGGACGCTCACGCTTATTAGCCGACGATCAGAAGTGCATAATGGGTGTGATTATACCAGCACTAACGCACCGGATACCATCACAACTTCGAAGTTAAGCGTGCTTGGGCGAGAGTAGTACTAGGATGGGTGACCCCCTGGGAAGTCCTCGTGTTGTACCTTTTTTTTTTACTACCTATTTGATTGCACGACGAGATTATTTTTTTTACCAATCTTTCTAATCAAACGTTAAGGACGGACGACGTCGTCGCCATAAAATTTGGCTGTCGATCGCCCGCGCGGGGCCCGCCGCAATCTCTACGGTCGGCTCGATCGACCAACCGACCCGAAAAATTAAAATTTGTAACTAAATAAGAAAAATAACATTTTAATTATTATTTTTCGTTTAAAACGGGCGTAACTCCGTGCATTACTGTCCGATTTCAGCTTTTCACGTGGCGCTGAAATGCGCGCGAAGAGACGAAGAAAATGACCCCGAGCTGTCCCTCGGACGCTCAACCTTATTAGCCGACGATCAGAAGTGCATAACGGGTGCGATTATACCAGCACTAATACACCAGATACCATCAGAACTTCGAAGTTTAGCGTGCTTGGACGAGAGTAGTACTAGGATGGGTGACCCCTTGGGAAGTCCTCGTGTTGTACCTTTTTTTTTTACTACCTATTTGATTGCACGACGAGATCATTTTTTTTACCAATCTTTCTAACCAAACGTTAAGGACGGACGACGTCGTCGCCATAAAATTTGGTTGTCGATCGCCCGTGCGGGGCCCGCCGCAACCTCTACGGCCGGCTCGATCGATCAACCGACCCGAAAAATTAAAATTTGTAAATAAATAAGAAAAATAACATTTCAATTATTATTTTTCATTTAAAATGGGCGTAACTCCTTGCATTATTGTCCGATTTTAGCTTTTCACGTGGCGCTGAAAGGCGCGCGAAGAGACGAAGAAAATGACCCCGAGCTGTCCCTCGGACGCTCACCCTTATTAGCCGACGATCAGAAGTGCGTGACGGGTGCGATCATACCAGCACTAAAGCACCGGATCCCATCAGAACTCCGAAGTTAAGCGTGCTTGGGCGGGAGTAGTACTAGGATGGGTGATCCCCTGGGAAGTCCTCGTGTTGCACCTTTTTTTTTACTACCTATTTGAATACACGACGAGATCATTTTTTTTACCAATCTTTCTAACCAAACGTTAAGGACGGACGACGTCGTCGCCATAAAATTTGGCTGTCGATCGCCCGTGCGGGGCCCGCCGCAACCTCTACGGCCGGCTCGATCGACTAGCCGACCCGAAAATTATAATTTGTAAATAAATAAGAAAAATAACATTTCAATTATTATTTTTCGTTTAAAACGGGCGTAACTCCGTGCATTATTGTCCGATTTCAAATTTTCACGTGGCGCTGAAAGACGCGCGAAGAGACGAATAAAATGACCCCGAGCTGTCCCTCGGACGCTCACCCTTATTAGCCGACGATCAGAAGTGCGTCACGGGTGCGATCATACCAGCACTAAAGCACCGGATCCCATCAGAACTCCGAAGTTAAGCGTGCTTGGGCGAGAGTAGTACTAGGATGGGTGACCCCCTTGGAAGTCGTCGTGTTGTACCTTTTTTTTTCTACCTATTTGAATGCACGACGAGATCATTTTTTTTACAATTCTTTCTAACCAAACGTTAAGGACGGACGACGTCGCCATAAAATTTGGTTGTCAATCGCCCGCGTGGGGCCCGCCGCAACCTCTACGGCCGGCTTGATCGACCAACCGACCCGAAAAATTAAAATTTGTAAATAAATAAGAAAAATAACATTTCAATTATTATTTTTCGTTTAAAACGGGCGTAACTCCGTGCATTATTGTCCGATTTTAGCTTTTCACGTGGCGCTGAAACGCGCACGAAGAGACGAAGAAAATGACCCCGAGCTGTTCCTCGGACGCTCACCCTTATTAGCCGACAATCAGAAGTGCGTGACGGGTGCGATCATACCAGCACTAGAGCACCGGATCCCATCAGAACTCCGTAGTTAAGCGTCCTTGGGCGAGAGTAATACTAGGATGGGTGACCCCCTGGGAAGTCCTCGTGTTGCACCTTTTTTTGACTACCTGTTTGATTGCACGACGAGATCATTTTTTTACCAATCTTTCTAACCAAACGTTAAGGACGGACGACGTCGTCGCCATAAAATTTGGCTGTCGATCGCCCGCGTGGGGCCCGCCGCAACCTCTACGGCCGGCTCGATCGACCAACCGACCCGAAAAATTAAAATTTGTAAATAAATAAGAAAAATAACATTTCAATTATTATTTTCCGTTTAAAACGGGCGTAACTCCGTGCATTATTGTCCGATTTCAGCTTTTCACGTGGCGCTGAAAGGCGCGAGAAGAGACGAAAATATGACCACGAGCTGTCCCTCGGACGCTCACCCTTATTAGCCGACGATCAGAAGTGCATAACGGGTGCGATCATACCAGCACTAACGCACCGGATCCCATCAGAACTCCGAAGTTAAGCGTGCTTGGGAGAGAGTAGTACTAGAATGGATGACCCATTGGGAAGTCCTCGTGTTGCACATTTTTTTTTACTACCTATTTGATTGCACGACGAGATCAATATTTTACCAATCTTTCTAACCAAACGTTAAGGACGGACGACGTCGTCGCCATAAAATTTGGCTGTTGATCGCCCACGTGGGGCCCACCGCAACCTCTACGGCCGGCTCGATCGACCAACCGACCCGAAAAATTAAAACTTGTAAATAAATAAGAAAAATAACATTTCAATTATTATTTTTCGTTTAAAACGGGCGTAACTCCGTGCATTATTGTCCGATTTTAGCTTTTCACGTGGCGCTGAAAGGCGCGAGAAGAGACGAAAAAATGACCACGAGCTGTCCCTCGGACGCTCACCCTTATTAGCCGACGATCAGAAGTGCATAATGGGTGCGATCATACCAGCACTAACGCATCGGATCCCATCAGAACTTTGAAGTTAAGCGTGCTTGGGCGAGAGTATCACTAGGATGGGTGACCCCCTGGGAAGTCCTCGTGTTGCACCTTTTTTTTACTACCTATTTGATTGCACGACGAGATCATTTTTTTTACCAATCTTTCTAACCAAACGTTAAGGACGGACGACGTCGTCGCCATAAAATTTGGCTGTCGATCGCCCGCGCGGGGCCCGCCGCAACCTCTACGGGCGGCTCGATCGACCAACCGAACCGAAAAATTAAAATTTGTAAATAAATAAGAAAAATAACATTTCAATTATTATTTTTCGTTTAAAACAGGCGTAACTCCGTGCATTATTGTCCGATTTCAGCTTTTCACGTGGCGCTGAAAGGCGCGTGAAGAGACGAAGAAAATGACCACGAGCTATCCCTCTGACGCTCACCCTTATTAGCCGACGATCAGAAGTGCATAACGGGTGCGATCATACCAGCACTAATGCACCGGATCCCATCAGAACTCCGAAGTTAAGCGTGCTTGGGCGAGAGTATCACTAGGATGGTTGACCCCCTGGGAAGTCCTCGTGTTGCACCTTTTTTTTTACTACCTATTTGATTGCACGACGAGATCATTTTTTTTACCAATCTTTCTAACCAAACGTTAAGGACGGACGACATCGTCGCCATAAAATTTTTCTGTCGATCGCCCGCGCGGGGCTCGCCGCAACCTCTACGGCCGGCTCGATCGACCAAGCGACCCGAAAAATTAAAATTTTTAAATAAATAAGAAAAATAACATTTCAATTATTATTTTTCGTTTAAAACGGGCGTAACTCCGTGCATTATTGTCCGATTTCAGCTTTTCACGTGGCGCTGAATGGCGCGCGAAGAGACGAAGAAAACGACCCCGAGCTGTCCCTCAGACCCTCACCCTTATTAGCCGACGATCAGAAGTGCATGACGGGTGCGATCATACCAGCACTAACGTACCGGATCCCTTCAGGCACTCCGAAGTTAAGAGTGCTTGGGAGAGAGTAGTAATAGGATGGGTGACCCCTTGGGAAGTCCTCTTGTTGCACCTTTTTTTTTACTACCTATTTGATTGCACGACGAGATCATTTTTTTACCAATCTTTCTAACCAAACGTTAAGGACGGACGACGTCGTCGCCATAAAATTTGGCTGACGTTCGCCCGCGCGGGGCCCGCCGCAACCTCTACGGTCGGCTCGATCGACCAACCGACCCGAAAAATTAAAATTTGTAAATAAATAAGAAAAATAACATTTCAATTATTATTTTTCGTTTAAAACGGGCGTAACTCCTTGCATTATTGTCCGATTTCAGCTTTTCACGTGGCGCTGAAAAGCGCGCGAAGAGACGAAGAAAATGACCACGAGCTGTCCCTCGGATGCTCAACCTTATTAGCTGATGATCAGAAGTGCATAACAGGTGCGATTATACCAGCACTAAGGCACCGGATACCATCAGAACTTCGAAGTTAAGCCTGCTTGGGAGAGAGTAGTACTAGGATGGGTGACCCCCTGGGAAGTCCTCGTGTTGTACCTTTTTTTTTTACTACCTATTTGATTGCACGACGAGATCATTTTTTTTACCAATCTTTCTAACCAAACGTTAAGGACGGACGACGTCGTCGCCATAAAATTTGGCTGTCGATCGCCCGCGCGGGGCCCGCCACAACCTCTACGGCCGGCTCGATCGACCAACCGAACCGAAAAATTAAAATTTGTAAATAAATAAGAAAAATAACATTTCAATTATTATTTTTCGTTTAAAACGGGCGTAACTCCGTGCATTATTGTCCGATTTCAGTTTTTCACGTGGCGCTGAAAGGCGCCTGAAGAGGCGAAGAAAATGACCACGAGCTATCCCTCTGACGCTCACCCTTATTAGCCGACGATCAGAAGTGCATAACGGGTGCGATCATACCAGCACTAATGCACCGGATCCCATCAGAACTCCGAAGTTAAGCGTGCTTGGGCGAGAGTATCACTAGGATGGTTGACCCCCTGGGAAGTCCTCGTGTTGCACCTTTTTTTTTACTACCTATTTGATTGCACGACGAGATCATTTTTTTTACCAATCTTTCTAACCAAACGTTAAGGACGGACGACGTCGTCGCCATAAAATTTTTCTGTCGATCGCCCTCGCGGGGCTCGCCGCAACCTCTACGGCCGGCTCGATCGACCAAGCGACCCGAAAAATTAACATTTTTAAATAAATAAGAAAAATAACATTTCAATTATTATTTTTCGTTTAAAACGGGCGTAACTCCGTGCATTATTGTCCGATTTCAGCTTTTCACGTGGCGCTGAATGGCGCGCGAAGAGACGAAGAAAATGACCCCGAGCTGTCCCTCAGACCCTCACCCTTATTAGCCGACGATCAGAAGTGCATGACGGGTGCGATCATACCAGCACTAACGTACCGGATCCCTTCAGGCACTCCGAAGTTAAGAGTGGTTGGGAGAGAGTAGTACTAGGATGGGTGACCCCTTGGGAAGTCCTCGTGTTGAGCCTTTTTTTTTACTACCTATTTGATTGCACGACGAGATCATTTTTTTACCAATCTTTCTAACCAAACGTTAAGGACGGACGACGTCGTCGCCATAAAATTTGGCTGTCGATCGCCGACGCGGGGCCCGCCGCAACCTCTACGGCCGGCTTGATCAACCGACCGACCCGAAAAATTAAAATTTGTAAATAAATAAGAAAAATAATATTTCAATTATTATTTTTCGTTTAAAATGGGCGTAACTCCGTGCATTATTGTCTGATTTCAGCTTTTCACGTGGCGCTCAAAGGCGCGCGAAGAGACGAAGAAAATGACCACGAGCTGTCCCTCGGACGCTCACGCTTATTAGCCGACGATCAGAAGTGCATAATGGGTGTGATTATACCAGCACTAACGCACCGGATACCATCACAACTTCGAAGTTAAGCGTGCTTGGGCGAGAGTAGTACTAGGATGGGTGACCCCCTGGGAAGTCCTCGTGTTGTACCTTTTTTTTTTACTACCTATTTGATTGCACGACGAGATTATTTTTTTTACCAATCTTTCTAATCAAACGTTAAGGACGGACGACGTCGTCGCCATAAAATTTGGCTGTCGATCGCCCGCGCGGGGCCCGCCGCAATCTCTACGGTCGGCTCGATCGACCAACCGACCCGAAAAATTAAAATTTGTAACTAAATAAGAAAAATAACATTTTAATTATTATTTTTCGTTTAAAACGGGCGTAACTCCGTGCATTATTGTCCGATTTCAGCTTTTCACGTGGCGCTGAAATGCGCGCGAAGAGACGAAGAAAATGACCCCGAGCTTTCCCTCGGACGCTCAACCTTATTAGCCGACGATCAGAAGTGCATAACGGGTGCGATTATACCAGCACTAATACACCAGATACCATCAGAACTTCGAAGTTTAGCGTGCTTGGGCGAGAGTAGTACTAGGATGGGTGACCCCTTGGGAAGTCCTCGTGTTGTACCTTTTTTTTTTACTACCTATTTGATTGCACGACGAGATCATTTTTTTTACCAATCTTTCTAACCAAACGTTAAGGACGGACGACGTCGTCGCCATAAAATTTGGTTGTCGATCGCCCGTGCGGGGCCCGCCGCAACCTCTACGGCCGGCTCGATCGATCAACCGACCCGAAAAATTAAAATTTGTAAATAAATAAGAAAAATAACATTTCAATTATTATTTTTCATTTAAAATGGGCGTAACTCCTTGCATTATTGTCCGATTTTAGCTTTTCACGTGGCGCTGAAAGGCGCGCGAAGAGACGAAGAAAATGACCCCGAGCTGTCCCTCGGACGCTCACCCTTATTAGCCGACGATCAGAAGTGCGTGACGGGTGCGATCATACCAGCACTAAAGCACCGGATCCCATCAGAACTCCGAAGTTAAGCGTGCTTGGGCGAGAGTAGTACTAGGATGGGTGATCCCCTGGGAAGTCCTCGTGTTGCACCTTTTTTTTTACTACCTATTTGAATACACGACGAGATCATTTTTTTTACCAATCTTTCTAACCAAACGTTAAGGACGGACGACGTCGTCGCCATAAAATTTGGCTGTCGATCGCCCGTGCGGGGCCCGCCGCAACCTCTACGGCCGGCTCGATCGACTAGCCGACCCAAAAATTAAAATTTGTAAATAAATAAGAAAAATAGCATTTCAATTATTATTTTTCGTTTAAAACGGGCGTAACTCCGTGCATTATTGTCCGATTTCAAATTTTCACGTGGCGCTGAAAGACGCGCGAAGAGACGAATAAAATGACCCCGAGCTGTCCCTCGGACGCTCACCCTTATTAGCCGACGATCAGAAGTGCGTCACGGGTGCGATCATACCAGCACTAAAGCACCGGATCCCATCAGAACTCCGAAGTTAAGCGTGCTTGGGCGAGAGTAGTACTAGGATGGGTGACCCCCTTGGAAGTCGTCGTGTTGTACCTTTTTTTTTCTACCTATTTGAATGCACGACGAGATCATTTTTTTTACAATTCTTTCTAACCAAACGTTAAGGACGGACGACGTCGCCATAAAATTTGGTTGTCAATCGCCCGCGTGGGGCCCGCCGCAACCTCTACGGCCGGCTTGATCGACCAACCGACCCGAAAAATTAAAATTTGTAAATAAATAAGAAAAATAACATTTCAATTATTATTTTTCGTTTAAAACGGGCGTAACTCCGTGCATTATTGTCCGATTTTAGCTTTTCACGTGGCGCTGAAACGCGCACGAAGAGACGAAGAAAATGACCCCGAGCTGTTCCTCGGACGCTCACCCTTATTAGCCGACAATCAGAAGTGCGTGACGGGTGCGATCATACCAGCACTAGAGCACCGGATCCCATCAGAACTCCGTAGTTAAGCGTCCTTGGGCGAGAGTAATACTAGGATGGGTGACCCCCTGGGAAGTCCTCGTGTTGCACCTTTTTTTGACTACCTGTTTGATTGCACGACGAGATCATTTTTTTACCAATCTTTCTAACCAAACGTTAAGGACGGACGACGTCGTCGCCATAAAATTTGGCTGTCGATCGCCCGCGTGGGGCCCGCCGCAACCTCTACGGCCGGCTCGATCGACCAACCGACCCGAAAAATTAAAATTTGTAAATAAATAAGAAAAATAACATTTCAATTATTATTTTCCGTTTAAAACGGGCGTAACTCCGTGCATTATTGTCCGATTTCAGCTTTTCACGTGGCGCTGAAATGCGCGCGAAGAGACGAAGAAAATGACCACGAGCTGTCCGTCGGACGCTCACCCTTATTAGCCGACGATCAGAAGTGCATAACGGGTGCGATTATACCAGCACTAATGCACCGGATACCATCAGAACTTCGAAGTTAAGCCTGCTTGGGCGAGAGTAGTACTAGGATGGGTGACCCCCTGGGAAGTCCTCGTGTTGTACCTTTTTTTTTTACTACCTATTTGATTGCACGACGAGATCATTTTTTTTACCAATCTTTCTAACCAAACGTTAAGGACGGACGACGTCGTCGCCATAAAATTTGGCTGTCGATCGCCCGTGCGGGGCCCGCCACAACCTCTACGGCCGGCTCGATCGACCAACCGACCCGAAAAATTAAAAGTTCTAAATAAATAAGAAAAATAACATTTCAATAATTATTTTTCGTTTAAAACGGGCGTAACTCCGTGCATTATTGTCCGATTTCAGCTTTTCACGTGGCACTGAAATGCGCACGAAGAGACGATGAAAAGGACCCCGAGTTGTCCCTCGGACGCTCACCCTTATTAGCCAACGATCAGAAGTGCATGACCATTGCGATCATACCAGCACTAACACATCGGATCCCATTAGAACTCCAAAGTTAAGCGTGCTTGGGCGAGAGTAGTATTAGGATGGTAGACCCCTTGGGAAGTTCTCGTGTTGCACCCTTTTTTTACAACCTATTTGATTGCACGACGAGATCATTTTTTTTACCAATCTTTCTAACCAAATGTTAAGGACGGACGACGTCGTAGCCATAAAATTTGGCTGACGATCGCCCGCGCGAGGCCCGCCGCAACCTCTACGGCCAGGTCGATCGACCAACCGACCCAAAAAATTAAAATTTGTAAATAAATAAGAAAAATAACATTTCAATTATTATTTTTCGTTTAAAACGGGCGTAACTCCGTGCATTATTGTCCGATTTTAGCTTTTCACGTGGCGGTGAAATGCGCGCGAAGAGACGAAGAAAATGACCACGAGCTGTCCGTCGGACGCTCACCCTTATTAGCCGACGATCAGAAGTGCATAACGGGTGCGATTATACCAGCACTAATGCACCGGATACCATCAGAACTTCGAAGTTAAGCCTGCTTGGGCGAGAGTAGTACTAGGATGGGTGACCCCCTGGGAAGTCCTCGTGTTGTACCTTTTTTTTTACTTCCTATTTGATTGCACGACGAGATCATTTTTTTTACCAATCTTTCTAACCAAACGTTAAGGACGGACAACGTCGTCGCCATAAAATTTGGATGTCGATCGCCCGCGCGGGGCCCGCCGCAACCTCTACGGCCGGCTCGATTGACCAACCGACCCGAAAAATTAAAATTTGAAAATAAATAAGAAAAATAACATTTCAATTATTATTTTTCGTTTAAAACGGGCGTAACTCCGTGCATTATTGTCCGATTTCAGCTTTTCACGTGGCGCTGAAATGCGCGCGAAGAGACGAAGAAAATGACCCCGAGCTGTCCCTCGGACGCTCACCCTTATTAGCCGACGATCAGAAGTGCATGACGTGTGCGATCATACCAGCACTACCGCACCGGATCCCATCAGAACTTCGAAGTTAAGTGTGCTTGGGCGAGAGTAGTACTAGGAAGGGTGACTGTCCGATTTCAGCTTTTCACGTGGCGCTGAAAGGCACGCGAAGAGACAAAGAAAATGACCTCGAGCTGTCCCTCAGACGCTCACCCTTATTAGCCGACAATCAGAAGTGCATGATCGGTGCGATCATACCAACACTAACGCATCGGATCCCATCAAAACTCTAAAGTTAAGCGTGCTTGGGCGAGAGTAGTACTAGGATGGGTGACCCCCTAGGAATTCATCGTGTTGCAATTTTTTTTTTACTACCTATTTGAATGCACGACGAGATCATTTTTTTTATCAATCTTTCTAACCAAACGTTAAGGACGGACGACGTCGTCGCCACAAAATTTGGCTGTCGATCGCCCGTGCGGGGCCCACCGCAACCTCTACGGCCGGCTCGATCGACCAACTAACCCAAAAAATTAGAATTTGTAAATAAATAAGAAAATTAACATTTCAATTATTATTTTTCGTTTAAAACGGGCGTAACTCCGTGCATTATTGTCTGATTTCAGCTTTTTACGTGGCACTGAAAGGCGCGCGAAGAGACGAAGAAAATGACCCCCGAACTCTCTCTCGGACGCTCACCCTTATTGGCCGATGATCAGAAGTGCATGATGGGTGCGATCATACCAGCACTAACGCACCGGATCCCAACAGAACTCCGAAGTTAAGCGTGCTTGGGCGAGAGTCGTACTAGAATGGGTGACCCCCTGGGAAGTCCTTGTGTTGCAATTTCTTTTTTTACTACCTATTTGAATGCACGACGAGATCATTTTTTTTACCCATCTTTCTAAACAAACGTTAAGGACGGACGTCGTCGCCATAAAATTTGGCTGTCGATCGCCCGTGCGGGGCCCGCCGCAACCTCTACGGCCGGCTCGATCAACCAACTAACCCGAAAAATTAAAAATTTTAAATAAATAAGAAAAATAACATTTCAATTATTATTTTCCGTTTAAAACGAGCGTAACTCCGTGCATTATTGTCCGATTTCAGCTTTTCATGTGGCGCTGAAATGCGCGCGAAGAGACGAAGAAAATGACCACGAGCTGTCCGTCGGACGCTCACCCTTATTAGCCGACGATCAGAAGTGCATAACGGGTGGGATTATACCAGCACTAATGCACCGGATACCATCAGAACTTCGAAGTTAAGCCTGCTTGGGCGAGAGTAGTACTAGGATGGGTGACCCCCTGGGAAGTCCTCGTGTTGTACCTTTTTTTTTTACTACCTATTTGATTGCACGACGAGATCATTTTTTTACCAATTTTTCTAACCAAACGTTAAGGACGGACGACGTCGTCGCTATAAAATTTGGCTGTCGATCGCCCGTGCGGGGCCCGCAGCAACCTCTACGGCCGGCTCGATCGACCAACCAACCCGAAAAATTAAAATTTGTAAATAAATAAGAAAAATAATATTTCAATTATTATTTTTTCGTTTAAAACGGGCGTAAGTTCGTGCATTATTGTCTGATTTCAGCTTTTCACGTGGCGCTGAAAGGCACGCAAGAGACGAAGAAAATGACCCCGAGCTGTCCCTCGGACGCTCACCCTTCTTAGCCGACGATCAGAAGTGCATGGCCGGTGCGATCATACCAGCAGTAATGCACCGGATCCCATCAAAACTTTGAAGATAACGTGCTTGGGCTAGAGTAGTACAATGATGGGTGACCCCCTGGGAAGTTCTTGTGTAGCACCCTTTTTTTACTACCTATTTGAATGCACGACGAGATCATTTTTTTTACCAATCTTTCTAACCAAACGTTAAGGACGGACGACGTCGTCGCCATAAAATTTGGCTGTCGATCGCCCGTGCGGGGCCCGCCGCAACCTCTACGGACGCCTCGGTCGACCAACTAACCCGAAAAATTAAAATTTGTAAATAAATAAGAAAAATAACATTTCAATTATTATTTTTCATTTAAAACGGGCGTAACTCCGTGCATTATTGTCTGATTTCAGCTTTTCACGTGGCGCTCAAAGGCGCGCGAAGAGACGAAGAAAACGACCCCGAGCTGTCCCTCGGACGCTCACCCTTATTAGCGACAATCAGAAGTGCATGACGGGTGCGATCATACCAGCACGAACGCACCGTATCCCTTCAGAACTCTAAAGTAAAGCGTGCTTGGGAGTGAGTAGTACTAGGATGGGTCACCCCCTGGGAATACCTCGTGCTGCACTCTTTGTTTTTACTACCTATTTGAATGCACGACAAGATCATTTTTTTTACCAATCTTTTTTACCAAACGTTAAGGACGGACGACGTCGTCGCCATAAAATTTGTCTGTCGATCGCCCGTGCGGGGCCGGCTACAACCTCTACGGCCGGCTCGATCGACCAACCAACCCGAAAAATTAAAATTTGTAAATAAATAAGAAAAATAACATTTCAATTATTATTTTTCATTTAAAACGGGCGTAACTCCGTGCATTATTGTCTGATTTCAGCTTTTCACGTGGCGCTCAAAGGCGCGCGAAGAGACGAAGAAAACGACCCCGAGCTGTCCCTCGGACGCTCACCCTTATTAGCCGACGATCAGAAGTGCATGACGGGTGCGATCATACCAGCAATAACGCACCGGATCCCATCAGAACTCCGAAATTAAGCGTGCTTGGGCGAGAGTAGTACTAGGATGGGTGACCCCCTGGAAAGTCCTCGTGTTGCACTTTTTGTTTTTAGTACCTATTTGAATGCACGACGAGATAATTTTTTTTACCAATCTTTCTAACCAAACGTTAAGGACGCACGACGTCATCGCCATAAAATATGGCAGTCGATCGCCCGTGCGGGGCCCGCAGCAACCTCTACGGCCGGCTCGATCGACCAACCATCCCGAAAAATTAAAATTTGTAAATAAGTAAGAAAAATAACAGTTCAATTATTATTTTTCGTTGAAAACGGGCGTAACTCCGTGTATTATTGTCCGATTTCAGATTTTCACGTGGCACTGAAAGACACGTAAAGAGACGAAGAAAATGACCCCCGAACTCTCCCTCGGACGCACACCCTTATTGGCCGACGATCAGAAGTGCATGACGGGTGCGATCATACCAGCACTAACGCATTGGATCCCATTAAAACTCCGAAGTTAAGCGTGCTTGGGCGAGAGTAGTATTAGGATGGGTGACCCCCTTGAAAGTCCTCGTGTTGCATTCTTTGTTTTTAGTACCTATTTGAATGCACGGCGAGATCATTTTTTTTACCAATCTTTCTAACCAAACGCTAAGGACGGACGACGTCGTCGCCAAAAAATTTGGCAGTCGATCGCCCGTGTGGGGCCCGCAGCAACCTCTACGGCCGGCTCGATCAACCAACCAACCCGAAAAATTAAAATTTGTAAATAAATAAGAAAAATAACATTTCAATTATTATTTTTCGTTTAAAACGGGCGTAACTCCGTGCATTATTGTCCGATTTCAGCTTTTCACGTGGCGCTGAAAGGCGCGCGAAGAGACGAAGAAAACGACCCCGAGCTGTCCCTCGGACGCTCAACCTTATTAGCCGACGATCAGAAGTGCATGACGGGTGCGATCATACCAGCACTAACGCACCGTATCCCTTCAGAACTCTAAAGTTAAGCGTGCTTGGGAGTGATTAGTACTAGGATGGGTCACCCCCTGGGAAGTCCTCGTGTTGCACTCTTTGTTTTTACTACCTATTTGAATGCACGACGAGATCATTTTTTTTACCAATCTTTTTTACCAAACGTTAAGGACGGACGACGTCGTCGTCATAAAATTTGGCTGTCGATCACCCGTGCGGGGCCGGCTGCAACCTCTACGGCCGGCTCGATCGACCAACCAACCCGAAAAATTAAAAAAATTTAATAAATAAGAAAAATAACATTTCAATCATTAGTTTTCGTTTAAAACGGGCGTAACTCCGTGCATTATTGTCTGATTTCAGCTTTTCACGTGGCGCTCAAAGGCGCGCGAAGAGACGAAGAAAACGACCCCGAGCTGTCCCTCGGACGCTCACCCTTATTAGCCGACGATCAGAAGTGCATGACGGTTGCGATCATACCAGCAATAACGCACCGGATCCCATCAGAACTCCGAAGTTAAGCGTGCTTGGGCGAGAGTAGTACTAGGATGGGTGACCCCCTGGAAAGTCCTCGTGTTGCACTCTTTGTTTTTAGTACCTATTTGAATGCATGACGAGATAATTTTTTTTACCAATCTTTCTAACCAAACGTTAAGGACGGACGACGTCGTCGCCATAAAATATGGCAGTCGATCACCCGTGCGGGGCCCGCAGCAACCTCTACGGTCGGCTCGATTGACCAACCAACCCGAAAAATTAAAATTTGAAAATAAATAAGAAAAATAACATTTCAATTAATATTTTTCATTTAAAACGGGCGTAACTGCGTTCATTATTGTCCGATTTCAGCTTTTCACGTGGCGCTAAAAGGCGCACGAAGAGACGAAGAAAATGACCACGAGCTGTCCCTCGGACGCTCACCCTTATTAGCCGACGATCAGAAGTGCACGACGGGTGCGATCATACCAGCACTAACGCACCGGATCCCATCAGAACTCCGAAGTTAAGCGTGCTTGGGAGAGAGTAGTACGAGGATGAGTGACCCCCCGGGAAGTCCTCGTGTTGCACTCTTTGTTTTTACTACCTATTTGAATGCACGACGAGATAATTTTTTTTACCAATCTTTCTAACCAAACGTTAAGGACGGACGACGTCGTCGCCATAAAATATGGCAGTCGATCACCCGTGCGGGGCCCGCAGCAACCTCTACGGCCGGCTCGATTGACCAACCAACCCGAAAAATTAAAATTTGTAAATAAATAAGAAAAATAACATTTCAATTATTATTTTTCGTTTAAAACGGGAGTAACACCGTGCATTATTGTCCGATTTCAGCTTTTCACGTGGCGCTAAAAGGCGGGCGAAGAGACGAACAAAATTACCACGAGTTCTCCCTCGGACGCTCACCCTTATTCATCGATGATCAGAAGTGCATTACTGGTGCGATCATACCAGTACTAACACACCGAATCCCATCAGAATTTCGAAGTTAAGGGCGAGATTAGTACTAGGATGGGTGACCCCCTGGGAAGTTCTCGTGTTGCACTCTTTTTTTTTACTACCTATTTGAATGCTCGACGAGATCTTTTTTTTTACCAATCTTTCTAACCAAACGTTAAGGACGGACGACGTCATCGCCATAAAATTTGGCAGTGGGAGAGAGAAGTACTAGGATGGGTGACTCCTCGGGAAGTCCTTGTGTTGCACTCTTTGTTTTTACTACCAATTTGAATGCACGACGAGATCATTTTTTTTACCAATCTTTCTAACCAAACGTTAAGGACGGACAACGTCGTCGCCATAAAATTTGGCAGTCGATCGCCCGTGCGGGGCCCGCAGCAACCTCTACGGCCGGCTCAATCGACCAACCAACCCGAAAAATTAAAATTGTAAATAAATATGAAAAATAACATTATTGTCCGTGCATTATTGTCCGATTTCAGCTTTTCACGTGGCGCTGAAAGGCGCGCGAAGAGACAAAGAAAATGACCCCCGAACTCTCCCTCGGACGCTCACCCTTATTGGCCGACGATCAGAAGTGCATAATGGGTATGGTCATACCATTACTAACGCACCGGATCCCATCAGAACTCCGAAGTTAAGCGTGATTGGGCGAGAGTAGTAATAGGATGGGTGTCCCCTGGGAAGTTCTCCTGTTGTTGTTTTTTTTACTACCTATTTGAATGCACGACGAGATCATTTTTTTTACCTATCTTTCTAAACAAACGTTCAGGACGGACGACGTCGTCGCCATAAAATTTGGCTGTTGATCGCCCATGCGGGGCCTGCCGCAACCTCTACGGCCGTCTCGATCGACCAACCGACCCAAAAAATTAAAATTTGTAAATAAATAAGAAAAATAACATTTCAATTATTATTTTTCGTTTAGAACAGGCGTAACTCCGTGCATTATTGTCTGATTTCAGCTTTTCACGTGGCACTAAAAGGCGTGCGAAGAGACAAAGAAAATGACTACGCGCTCTCCCTCGGACGCTCACCCTTATTCGCCGACGATCAGAAGTGCATGACCGGTGCGATCATACCAGCACTAACACACCGGATCCCATCAGAACTCTGAAGTTAAGCGTGCTTGGGCGAGAGTAATACTTGGATGGGTGATCCCCTGGGAAGTCCTCGTGTTGCACTTTTTCGTTTACTACCTATTTGAATGCACGACGAGATCATTTTTTTTAGCAATCATAAAATTTGGCTATCGATCGCTTGTGCATGGCCCGTCGCTACCTCCACAGCCGGCTAGGTCGACCAACCAACCCGAAAAATTAAAATTTGTAAATAAATAGGAAGTCCTCGTGTTGCACTTTTTTTTACTACCTATTTGAATGCACGACGAGATCTTTTTTTTACCAATCTTTCTAACCTTTACGAGCCCCTCGATCGACCAACCAACCCGAAAAATTAAAATTTGTAAATAAATAAGAATCATAACATTTAATTTATTATTTTTCGTTTATAACAGTCGTAACACCTTGCACTATTGTCCGATTTCAACTTTTCACGTGGCGCAGAAAGGCGCGCGAATGGACGAAGAAATTGACCTCGAGCTCTCCCTCGGACGCTCACCCTTATTGGCCGATGATCAGAAGTGCATGACGGGTGTGATCATACCAGCGCTAATGCACCGGATCCAATTTGAACTACGAAGTTAAGCTAGCTTGGGCGAGTGTAGTACTAGGATGGGTGACCACCTGGGAAGTCCGTGTGTTGCACACCTTTTTTTTACTTCCTAATTGAAAGCACGACGAGATCATTTTTTTACCAATCTTTCTAACCAAACGTTCAGGACGGACGACGTCATCCCCATAAAATTTGGCTGATGATGGCCCGTGCAGGGCCCGCCGCAATCTCTACGGGCCGCTCGATCGACCAACCATCCCGAAAAATTAAAATTTGTAAATAAATAAGAAAAATAACATTTAAATTAATATTTTTTGTTTAAAACGGTCGTAACTCCGTGCACTTTTGTCCGATTTTAGTTTTTCACATGGTGCTGAAAGTCGCGCGAAGAGACGAAGAAAACGACCCCGAGCTCTCCCTCGGATGCTCACCCTTATTAGCCGACGATCAGAAGTGCACGACGGGTGCGATCATACCAGCACTAACGCATCGGATCCCATCAGAACTCCGAAGTTAAACGTGCTTGGGCGAGAGTAGTACTAGGACGTGTGACCCCCTGGGAAGTCCTCGTGTTGTACTCCTTTTTTTACTACCTGAATGCACGACGAGATCATTTTTTTTACCAATCTTTCTAACCAAACTTTAAGGACGGACGACGTCGTCGCCATAAAATTTGGCTGTCGATCGCCCGTGCGGGGCCCGCCGCAACCTTTACGGCCGGCTCGATCGACCAACTAACCCAAAAAATTAAAATTTGTAAATAAATATGAAAAATAACATTTCAATTATTATTTTTCGTTTAAAACGGGTGTAACTCCGTGCATTATTGTTCGATTTCAGCTTTTCACGTGACGCGGAAAGGCGCGCGAAGAGACGAAGAAAATGACCCCGAGCTGTCCCTCGAACGCTCACCCTTATAGGCCGAAGATCAGAAGTGCAAGCCGGGTGCGATCATACCAGCACTAACGCACCGGATCCCATCAGAACTCCGAAGTTAAGCGTGCTTGGGCGAGAGTAGTACTAGGATGGGTGACCCCCTGGGAAGTCCTCGTGTTGCAACTTTTTTTTTACTATCTATTTGATTGCACGACGAGATCATTTTTTTTACCAAACGTTAAGGACGGACGACGTCGTCGCCGTAAAATTTGGCTGTCAATCGCCCGTGCGGGGCCCGCCGCAACCTCTACGGCCGGCTCGATCGACCAACCGACCCGAAAAATTAAAATTTGTAAATAAATAAGAAAAATACCATTTCAATTATTATTTTTCGTTTAAAACGGGAGTAACTCCGTGCATTATTGTCCTATTTCAGCTTTTCACGTGGCGCTGAAAGGGGCGCAAAGAGACGAAGAAAATGACCCTGAGCTGTCCCTCGGACGCTCACCCTTATTAGCCGACGATCAGAGGTGCATGACGGGTGCGATCATACCAGCACTAACGCATCGGATCCCATTAGAACTCCAAAGTTAAGCGTGCTTGGGCGAGTGTAGTACTAGGATGGGTGACCCCTTGGGAAGTCCTCGTGTTGCTCCTTTTTTTTACTATCTACTTGATTACACGACGAGATCATTTTTTTTACCAATCTTTCTAACCAAATGTTAAGGACGGACGACGTCGTCGCCATAAAATTTGGCTATCGGTCGCCCGTGCGGGGCCCGCCGCAACCTCTACGGCCGGCTCGATCGACCAACCGACCCGAAAAATTAAAATTTATAAATAAATAAGAAAAATACCATTTCAATTATTATTTTTCGTTTAAAACGGGCGCAACTCCGTGCATTACTGTCCTATTTGAGCTTTTCACGTGGCGCTGAAAGGCGCGCGAAGAGACGAAGAAAATGACCCCAAGCTGTCCCTCGGACGCTCACCCTTATTAGCCGACGATCAGAAGTGCGTGATGGGTACGATCATACCAGCACTAAAGCATCGGATCTCATCAGAACTCCGAAGTTAAGCGTGCTTGGGCTAGAGTAGTACTAGGATGGTTGACCCCTTGGGAAGGCCTTGTTGCACCTTTTTTTTTACTACCTATTTGAATGCACGTCGAGATCATTTTTTTTACCAATCTTTCTAACCAAACGTTAAGGACGGACGATGTCGTCGCCATAAAATTTGGCTGTCGATCGCCCGTGCGGGGCCCGCCGCAACCTCTACGGCCGGCTCGATCGACCAACCGACCCGAAAAATTAAAATTTGTAAATAAATAAGAAAATTAACATTTCAATTATTATTTTTCGTTTAAAACGGGCGTAACTCCGTGCATTATTGTCCGATTTCAGCTTTTCAAGTGGCGCTGAAAGGCGCGCGAAGAGACGAAGAAAATGACCCCGAGTTGTCCCTCGGACTCTCACCCTTATTAGCCGACGATCAAAAGTGCATGACGGGTGCGATCATACCAGCACTAACGCACCGGATCCCATCAAAACTCCGAAGTTAAGCGTGCTTGGGCGAGAGTGGCACTAGGATGGGTGACCCCATGGGAAGTCCTCGTGTTGCATCTTTTTTTTTACTACCTATTTGAATGCACGGCGAGATCATTTTTTTTACCAATCTTTCTAACCAAACGTTAAGGACGAACGATGTCGTCGCCACAAAATTTGGCTGTCGATCGCCCGTGCGGGGCCCGCCGCAACCTCTACGGCCAGCTCGATCGACCAACCGACCCGAAAAATAAAAATTTGTAAATAAATAAGAAAAATAACATTTCAATTATTATTTTTCGTTTAAAATGGGCATAACTCCGTGCATTATTGTCCGATTTCATCTTTTCACGTGGCGTTGGAAGGCGCGCGAAGAGACGAAGAAAATGACACCGAGCAGTCCCTCGGACGCTCACCCTTATTAGCCGCCGATCAGAAGTGTGTCACGGGTGCGATCATACCAGCACTAAAGCACCGGATCCCATCAGAATTCCGAAGCTAAGCGTGCTTGGGCGAGAGTAGTACTAGGATGGGTGACCCCCTGGGAAGTCCTCGTGTTGCACCTTTTTTTTACTACCTATTTGATTGCACGACGAGATCATTTTTTTTACCAATCTTTCTAACCAAACGTTAAGGACGGACGACGTCGTCGCCATAAAATTTGACTGTCGATCACCCGCGCAGGGCCCGCCGCAACCTCTACGGCCGGCTCGATCGACCAACCGATCCGAAAAATTAAAATTTGTAAATAAATAAGAAAAAAAACATTTCAATTATTATTTTTCGTTTAAAACGGGCGTAACCCCGTGCATTATTGTCCGATTTCAGCTTTTCACGTGGCGCTGAAAGGCGCGCGAAGAGACGAAGAAAATGACCCCAAGCTGTCCCTCGGACGCTCACCCTTATTAGCCGACGATCAGAAGTGAGTGACTGGGGCGATCATACCAGCACTAAAGCACCGGATCCAATCAGAACTCCGAAGTTAAGCGTGCTTGGGCGAGAGTAGTACTAGGATTGGTGACCCCCGGGGAAGTTCTCGTGTTGCACCTTTTTTTTACTACCTGTTTGATTGCACGACGAGATCATTTTTTTTACCAATCTTTCTAACCAAACGTTAAGGACGGACGACGTCGTCGCCATAAAATTTGGCTGTCGATCACCGGCACGGGGCCTGCCGCAACCTCTACGGCCGACTCGATCGACCAACCGACCCGAAAAATTAAAATTTGTAAATAAATAAGAAAAATAACATTTCAATTATTATTTTTCGTTTAAAACGGGCGTAACTCCGTGCATTATAGTCCGATTTCAGCTTTTCACGTGGCGCTGAAAGGCGCGCGAAGAGACGAAGAAAATGACCCCGAGTTGTCCCTCGGACTCTCACCCTTATTAGCCGACGATCAAAAGTGCATGACGGGTGCGATCATACCAGCACTAACGCACCGGATCCCATCAAAACTTCGAAGTTAAGCATGCTTGGGCGAGAGTGGGACTAGGATGGGTGACCCCATGGGAAGTCCTCGTGTTGCATCTTTTTTTTTACTACCTATTTGATTGCACGACGAGATCATTTTTTTTACCAATCTTTCTAACCAAACGTTAAGCACGGACGACGTCGTCGCCATAAAATTTGGCTGTCGATCACCCGCGCAGGGCCCGCCGCAGGGCCCGCCGCAACCTCTACGGCCGGCTCGATCGACCAACCGATCCGAAAAATTAAAATTTGTAAATAAATAAGGAAAAATAACATTTCAATTATTATTTTTCGTTTAAAACGGGCGTAACTCCGTGCATTATTGTCCGATTTCAGCTTTTCACGTGGCGCTGAAAGGCGCACGAAGAGACGAAGAAAATGACCCCGAGCTGTCCCTCGGACGCTCACCCTTATTAGCCGACGATCAGAAGTGCATAACAGGTGCGATCATACCAGCACTAACGCATTGGATCCCATCAGAACTCCGAAGTTAAGCGTGCTTGGATGAGAGTATCACTAGGATGGGTGACCCCCTGGGAAGTCCTTGTGTTGCAAAACCTATTTGATTGCACGACGAGATCATTTTTTTTACAAATATTTCTAACCAAACGTTAAGGACGGACGACGTCGCTATAAAATTTGGCTGTCGATCGCCCGCGCTGGGCAGGCCGCAACCTCTACGGCCGGCTCGATCGACCAACCGACCCGAAAAATTAAAATTTGTAAATAAATAAGAAAAATAACATTTCAATTATTATTTTTCGTTTAAAACGGGCGTAACTCCGTGGATTATTGTCCGATTTCAGCTTTTCAAGTGGCGCTGAAAGGCGCGCGAAGAGACGAAGAAAATGACCCCCGAACTCTCCCTCGGACACTCACCCTTATTAGCCGACGATCAGAAGCGCATGACGGATGCGATCATACATGCACTAACGCATCGGATTCCATCAGAACTACGAAGTTAAGCGTGCTTGGGCGAGAGTAGTACTAGGATGGGTGACCCCCATGGAAGTCCTCGTGTTGCACCTTTTGTTTACTACCTATTTGATTGCACGACTAGATCATTTTTTTTACCAATCTTTCTAACCAAACGTTAAGGACGGACAACGTCGTCGCCATAAAATTTGGCTGTCAATCGCCCGCGCGGGGCCCGCCGCAACCTCTACGGCCGGCTCGATCGACCAACCGACCCGAAAAATTAAAATTTGTAAATAAATAAGAAAAATATCATTTCAATTATTATTTTTCTTTTAAAACGGGCGTAACTCCGTGTATTATTGTCCGATTTCAGCTTTTCACGTGGCGCTGAAAGGCGCGCGAAGAGACGAAGAAAATGACCCCGAGCTGTCCCTCGGACGCTCACCCTTATTAGCCGACGATCAGAAGTGCGTGACGGGTGCGATCATACCAGCACTAAAGCACTGGATCCCATCAGAACTCCGAAGTTAAGCGTGCTTGGGGCGAGAGTAGTACTAGGATGGGTGACCCCCTGGGAAGTCCTCGTGTTGCACCTTTTTTTTACTACCTATTTGAATGCACGACGAGATCATTTTTTTTACCAATCTTTCTAAATAAACGTTAAGGACGGACGACGTCGTCGCCATAAAATTTGTCTGTCGATCGCCCGCGCAGGGCCCGCCGCAACCTCTACGGCCGGCTCGATCGACCAACCGACCCGAAAAATTAAAATTTGTAAATAAATAAGAAAAATATCATTTCAATTATTATTTTTCTTTTAAAACGGGCGTAACTCCGTGTATTATTGTCCGATTTCAGCTTTTCACGTGGCGCTGAAAGGCGCGCGAAGAGACGAAGAAAATGACCCCGAGCTGTCCCTCGGACGCTCACCCTTATTAGCCGACGATCAGAAGTGCGTGACGGGTGCGATCATACCAGCACTAAAGCACTGGATCCCATCAGAACTCCGAAGTTAAGCGTGCTTGGGGCGAGAGTAGTACTAGGATGGGTGACCCCCTGGGAAGTCCTCGTGTTGCACCTTTTTTTTACTACCTATTTGAATGCACGACGAGATCATTTTTTTTACCAATCTTTCTAAATAAACGTTAAGGACGGACGACGTCGTCGCCATAAAATTTGTCTGTCGATCGCCCGCGCAGGGCCCGCCGCAACCTCTACGGCCGGCTCGATCGACCAACCGACCCGAAAAATTAAAATTTGTAAATAAATAAGGAAAAATAACATTTCAATTATTATTTTTCGTTTAAAACGGGCGTAACTCCGTGCATTATCGTCCGATTTCAGCTTTTCACGTGGCGCTGAAAGGCGCACGAAGAGACGAAGAAAATGACCCCGAGCTGTCCCTCGGACGCTCACCCTTATTAGCCGACGATCAGAAGTGCATAACAGGTGCGATCATACCAGCACTAACGCATTGGATCCCATCAGAACTCCGAAGTTAAGCGTGCTTGGATGAGAGTATCACTAGGATGGGTGATCCCCTGGGAAGTCCTTGTGTTGCAAAACCTATTTGATTGCACGACGAGATCATTTTTTTTACAAATATTTCTAACCAAACGTTAAGGACGGACGACGTCGCTATAAAATTTGGCTGTCGATCGCCTGTGCGGGGCCCGCCGCAACCTCTACGGCGGCTCGATCGACCAACCGACCCGAAAAATTAAAATTTGTAAATAAATAAGAAAAATAACATTTCATTTTTCATTTTTCGTTTAAATCGGGCGTAACTCCGGGCATTATTGTTCGATTTCAGCTTTTCACGTGGCGCTGAAAGACGCGCGAATAGACGAAGAAACTGACCACGAGCTGTCCCTCGGACGCTCACCCTTATTAGCCGACGATCAGAAGCGCATGACGGATGCAATCATACATGCACTAACGCATCGGATTCCATCAGAACTACGAAGTTAAGCGTGCTTGGGCGAGAGTGGGACTAGGATGGGTGACCCCCATGGAAGTCCTCGTGTTGCACCTTTTTTTTACTACCTATTTGATTGCACGACTAGATCATTTTTTTACCAATCTTTCTAACCAAACGTTAAGGACGGACGACGTCGTCGCCATAAAATTTGGCTGTCGATCGCCCGCGCTGGGCAGGCCGCAACCTCTACGGCCGGCTCGATCGACCAACCGACCCGAAAAATTAAAATTTGTAAATAAATAAGAAAAATAACATTTCAATTATTATTTTTCGTTTAAAACGGGCGTAACTCCGTGGATTATTGTCCGATTTCAGCTTTTCACGTGGCGCTGAAAGGCGCGCGAAGAGACGAAGAAAATGACCCCCGAACTCTCCCTCGGACACTCACCCTTATTAGCCGACGATCAGAAGCGCATGACGGATGCGATCATACATGCACTAACGCATCGGATTCCATCAGAACTACGAAGTTAAGCGTGCTTGGGCGAGAGTAGTACTAGGATGGGTGACCCCCATGGAAGTCCTCGTGTTGCACCTTTTGTTTACTACCTATTTGATTGCACGACTAGATCATTTTTTTTACCAATCTTTCTAACCAAACGTTAAGGACGGACAACGTCGTCGCCATAAAATTTGGCTGTCAATCGCCCGCGCGGGGCCCGCCGCAACCTCTACGGCCGGCTCGATCGACCAACCGACCCGAAAAATTAAAATTTGTAAATAAATAAGAAAAATATCATTTCAATTATTATTTTTCTTTTAAAACGGGCGTAACTCCGTGTATTATTGTCCGATTTCAGCTTTTCACGTGGCGCTGAAAGGCGCGCGAAGAGACGAAGAAAATGACCCCGAGCTGTCCCTCGGACGCTCACCCTTATTAGCCGACGATCAGAAGTGCGTGACGGGTGCGATCATACCAGCACTAAAGCACTGGATCCCATCAGAACTCCGAAGTTAAGCGTGCTTGGGGCGAGAGTAGTACTAGGATGGGTGACCCCCTGGGAAGTCCTCGTGTTGCACCTTTTTTTTACTACCTATTTGAATGCACGACGAGATCATTTTTTTTACCAATCTTTCTAAATAAACGTTAAGGACGGACGACGTCGTCGCCATAAAATTTTGTTGTCGATCGCCCGTGCGGGGCCCGCCGCAACCTCTATGGCCGGCTCGATCGACCAACCGACCCGAAAAATTAAAATTTGTAAATAAATAAGAAAAATAACATTTCAATTATTATTTTTCGTTTAAAACGGGCGTAACTCCGTGCATTATTGTCCGATTTCAGGTTTTCACGTGGCGCTGAAAGGCGCGCGAAGAGACGAAGAAAATGACCCCGAGCTGTCCCTCGGACGCTCACCCTTATTAGCCGACGATCAGAAGTGCGAGATGGGTGCGATCATACCAGCACTAAAGCAACGGATCCCATCAGAACTCCGAAGTTAAGCGTGCTTGGGCGAGAGTATCACTAGGATGGGTGACCCCCTGGGAAGTCCTCGTGTTGCACCTTTTTTTTTACTACCTATTTGATTGCACGACGAGATCATTTTTTTTACCAATCTTTCTAACCAAACGTTAAAGACGGACGACGTCGTCGCCATAAAATTTGTCTGTCGATCGCCCGCGCAGGGCCCGCCGCAACCTCTACGGCCGGCTCGATCGACCAACCGACCCGAAAAATTAAAATTTGTAAATAAATAAGAAAAATAACATTTCAATTATTATTTTTCGTTTAAAACGGGCGTAACTCTGTGCATTATTGTCCGATTTCAGCTTTTCACGTGGCGCTGAAATGCGCGCGAAGAGACGAAGAAAATGACACCGAGCTGTCCCTCGGAAGGTCACCCTTATTAGCCGACGACCAGAAGTGCATGACGGGTGCGATCATACCAGCACTAACGCACCGGATCCCATCAGAACTCCGAAGTTAACCGTGCTTGGGCGAGAATAGTACTACGATCGGTGACCCCCTGGGAAGTCCTCGTGTTGCACCTTTTTTTTTACTACCTATTTGAATGCACGACAAGATTATTTTTTTTACCAATCTTTCTAACAAAACGTTAAGGACGGACGACGTCGTCGCCATAAAATTTGGCTGTCGATCGCCCGTGCGGGGCCCGCCGCATCCTCTACGGCCGGCTCGATCGACCAACCGACCCGAAAAATTAAAATTTGTAAATAAATAAGAAAAATAACATTTCAATTATTATTTTTCGTTTAAAACGGGCGTAACTCCGTGCATTATTGTCCGATTTCAGCTTTTCACGTGGCGCTGAAAGGCGCGCGAAGAGACGAAGAAAATGACCCCGAGCTGTCCCTCGGACGCTCACCCTTATTAGCCGACGATCAGAAGTGCGTGACGGGTGCGATCATACCAGCACTAAAGAACCGTATCCCATCAGAACTCCGAAGTTAAGCGTGCTTGGGCGAGGGTAGTACTAGGATGGGTGACCCCCTGGGAAGTCCTCGTGTTGCACCTTTTTTTTTTACTACCTATTTGAATGCACGACGAGATCATTTTTTTTACCAATCTTTCTAACCAAACGTTAAGGACGGACGACGTCGTTGCCAAAAAATATGGCTGTTGATCGCCCGTGCGGGGCCTGCCGCAACCTCTACTGCCGGCTCGAACGACCAACCGACCCGAAAAATTAAAATTTGTAAAAAAATAAGAAAAATAACATTTCAATTATTATTTTTCGTTTAAAACGGGCGTAACTCTGTGCATTATTGTCCGATTTCAGCTTTTCACGTGGCGCTGAAATGCGCGCGAAGAGACGAAGAAAATGACACCGAGCTGTCCCTCGGAAGGTCACCCTTATTAGCCGACGACCAGAAGTGCATGACGGGTGCGATCATACCAGCACTAACGCACCGGATCCCATCAGAACTCCGAAGTTAACCGTGCTTGGGCGAGAATAGTACTACGATCGGTGACCCCCTGGGAAGTCCTCGTGTTGCACCTTTTTTTTTACTACCTATTTGAATGCACGACAAGATCATTTTTTTTACCAATCTTTCTAACAAAACGTTAAGGACGGACGACGTCGTCGCCATAAAATTTGGCTGTCGATCGCCCGTGCGGGGCCCGCCGCATCCTCTACGGCCGGCTCGATCGACCAACCGACCCGAAAAATTAAAATTTGTAAATAAATAAGAAAAATAACATTTCAATTATTATTTTTCGTTTAAAACGGGCGTAACTCCGTGCATTATTGTCCGATTTCAGCTTTTCACGTGGCGCTGAAAGGCGCGCGAAGAGACGAAGAAAATGACCCCGAGCTGTCCCTCGGACGCTCACCCTTATTAGCCGACGATCAGAAGTGCGTGACGGGTGCGATCATACCAGCACTAAAGCACCGTATCCCATCAGAACTCCGAAGTTAAGCGTGCTTGGGCGAGGGTAGTACTAGGATGGGTGACCCCTTGGGAAGTCCTCGTGTTGCACCTTTTTTTTTTACTACCTATTTGAATGCACGACGAGATCATTTTTTTTACCAATCTTTCTAACCAAACGTTAAGGACGGACGACGTCGTCGCCAAAAAATATGGCTGTCGATCGCCCGCGCGGGGCCCGCCGCAACCTCTACGGCCGGCTCGATCGACCAATCGACACGAAAAATTAAAATTTGTAAATAAATAAGAAAAATAACATTTCAATTATTATTTTTCGTTTAAAACGGGCGTAACTCCGTGCATTATTGTCCGATTTCAGCTTTTCACGTGGCGCAGAAAGGCGCGCGAAGAGACGAAGAAAATGACCCCGAGCTGTCCCTCGGGCGCTCACCCTTATTAGCCGACGATCAAAAGTGTGTGATGGGTGCGATCATACCAGCACTAAAGCACCGGATCCCATCAGAACTCCGAAGTTAATCGTGCTTGGGCGAGAGTAGTACTAGGATGGGTGACCCCCCGGGAAGTCCTCGTGTTGCACCTGTTTTTTTACTACCTATTTGAATGCACGACGAGATCATTTTTTTTACCAATCTTTCTAACCAAACGTTAAGGACGGACGAAGTCGTCGCCATAAAATTTGGCTGTTGATCGCCCGTGCGGGGCCTGCCGCAACCTCTACTGCCGGCTCGAACGACCAACCGACCCGAAAAATTAAAATTTGTAAATAAATAAGAAAAATAACATTTCAATTATAATTTTTCGTTTAAAAAGGGCGTAACTCCGTGCATTATTGTCCGATTTCAGCTTTTCACCTGGCGCTGAAAGGCGCGCGAAGAGACGAATAAAATGACCCCGAGCTGTCCCTCGGACGCTCACCCTTATTAGCCGACGATCAGAAGTGCGTGACGGGTGCGATCATACCAGCACTAAAGCACTGGATCCCATCAGAACTCCGAAGTTAAGCGTGCTTGGGCGAGAGTAATACCACAATGGGTGACCCCTTTGGAAGTCCTCGTGTTGCACCTTTTTTTTTACTACCTATTTGAATGCACGACGAGATCATTTTTTTTACCAATCTTTCTAACCAAACGTTAAGGACGGACGACGTCGTCGCTATAAAATTTGGCTGTCGATCGCCCGCGCGGGGCCCGCCGCAACCTCTACGGCCGGCTCGATCGACCAACCAACCCGAAAAATTAAAATTTGTAAATAAATAAGAAAAATAACATTTCAATTATTATTTTTCGTTTAAAACGGGCGTAACTCCTTGCATTATTGTCCGATTTCAGCTTTTCACGTGGCGCTGAAAGGTGCGCGAGAGACGAAGAAAATGACCCCGAGCTGTCCCTCAGACGCTCACCCTTATTAGCCGACGATCAGAAGTGCTTCACGGGTGCGATCATACCAGCACTAAAGCACCGGATCCCATCAGAACTCCGAAGTTAAGCGTGCTTGGGCGAGCGTAGTACTAGGATGGGTGACCCCCTGGGAAGTCCTCGTGTTGCACCTTTTTTTTTACTACCTATTTGAATGCACGACGAGATCATTTTTTTTACAAATCTTTCTAACCAAACGTTAAGGACGGACGACGTCGTCGCCATAAAATTTGGCTGTCGATCGCCCGTGCGGGGCCAGCCGCAACCTCTACGGCCGGCTCGATCGACCAACCGACCCGAAAAATTAAAATTTGTAAATAAATAAGAAAAATAACATTTCAATTATTATTTTTCGTTTAAAACGGGCGTAACTCTGTGCATTATTGTCCGATTTCAGCTTTTCACGTGGCGCTGAAATGAGCGCGAAGAGACGAAGAAAATGACACCGAGCTGTCCCTCGGAAGGTCACCCTTATTAGCCGACGATCAGAAGTGCATGACGGGTGCGATCATACCAGCACTAACGCACCGGATCCCATCAGAACTCCGAAGTTAAACGTGCTTGGGCGAGAATAGTACTACGATCGGTGGCCCCTTGGGAAGTCCTCGTGTTGCACCTTTTTTTTTACTACCTATTTGAATGCACGACGAGATCATTTTTTTTACCAATCTTTCTAACCAAACGTTAAGGACGGACGACGTCGTCGCCATAAAATTTGGCTGTCGATCGCCCGTGCGGGGCCCGCCGCATCCTCTACGGCCGACTCGATCGACCAACCGACCCGAAAAATTAAAATTTGTAAATAAATAAGAAAAATAACATTTCAATTATTATTTTTCGTTTAAAACGGGCGTAACTCCGTGCATTATTGTCCGATTTCAGATTTTCACGTGGCGCTGAAAGGCGCGCGAAGAGACGAAGAAAATGACCCCGAGCTGTCCCTCGGACGCTCACCCTTATTAGCCGACGATCAGAAGTGCGTGACGGGTGTGATCATACCAGCACTAAAGCACCGTATCCCATCAGAACTCCGAAGTTAAGCGTGCTTGGGCGAAAGTAGTACTAGGATGGGTGACCCCCTGGGAAGTCCTCGTGTTGCACCTTTTTTTTTTACTACCTATTTGAATGCAGAACGAGATCATTTTTTTTACCAATCTTTCTAACCAAACGTTAAGGACGGACGACGTCGTCGCCAAAAAATATGGCTGTCGATCGCCCGCGCGGGGCCCGCCGCAACATCTACGGCCGGCTCGATCGACCAATCGACACGAAAAATTAAAATTTGTAAATAAATAAGAAAAATAACATTTCAATTATTATTTTTCGTTTGAAACGGGCGTAACTCCGTGCATTATTGTCCGATTTCAGCTTTTCACGTGGCGCTGAAAGGCGCGCGAAGAGACGAAGAAAATGACCCCGAGCTGTCCCTCGGACGCTCACCCTTATTAGCCGACGATCAGAAATGCGTGACGAGTGCGATCATACCAGCACTAAAGCACCGGATCTCATCAGAACTCCGTAGTTAAGCGTTCTTGGGCGAGAGTAATACTAGGATGGGTGACCCCTTGGGAAGTCCTCGTGTTGCACCTTTTTTTTTACTACCTATTTGAATGCACGACGAGATCATTTTTTTTACCAATCTTTCTAACCAAACGTTAAGGACGGACGACGTCGTCGCCAAAAAATATGGCTGTCGATCGCCCGCGCGGGGCCCGCCGCGACCTCTACGGCCAGCTCGATCGACCAATCGACACGAAAAATTAAAATTTGTAAATAAATAAGAAAAATAACATTTCAATTATTATTTTTCGTTTAAAACGGGCGTAACTCCGTGCATTATTGTCCGATTTCAGCTTTTCACGTGGCGCTGAAAGGCGCGCGAAGAGACGAAGAAAATGACCCCGAGCTGTCCCTCGGACGCTCACCCTTATTAGCCGACGATCAAAAGTGCGTGATGGGTGCGATCATACCAGCACTAAGGCACCGGATCCCATCAGAACTCCGAAGTTAATCATGCTTGGGCGAGAGTAGTACTATGATGGGTGACCCCCTGGGAAGTCCTCGTGTTGCACCTTTTTTTTTACTACCTATTTGAATGCACGACGAGATCATTTTTTTTACCAATCTTTCTAACCAAACGTTAAGGACGGACGACGTCGTCGCCAAAAAATATGGCTGTCGATCGCCCGCGCGGGGCCCGCCGCAACCTCTACGGCCGGCTCGATCGACCAATCGACACGAAAAATTAAAATTTGTAAATAAATAAGAAAAATAACATTTCAATTATTATTTTTCGTTTGAAACGGGCGTAACTCCGTGCATTATTGTCCGATTTCAGCTTTTCACGTGGCGCTGAAAGGCGCGCGAAGAGACGAAGAAAATGACCCCGAGCTGTCCCTCGGACGCTCACCCTTATTAGCCGACGATCAGAAGTGCGTGACGGGTGCGATCATACCATCACTAAAGCACCGGATCTCATCAGAACTCCGTAGTTAAGCGTGCTTGGGCGAGAGTAATACTAGGATGTGTGACCCCTTGGGAAGTCCTCGTGTTGCACCTTTTTTTTTACTACCTATTTGAATGCACGACGAGATCATTTTTTTTACCAATCTTTCTAACCAAACGTTAAGGACAGACGACGTCGTCGCCAAAAAATATGGCTGTCGATCGCCCGCGCGGGGCCCGCCGCAACCTCTACGGCCGGCTCGATCGACCAATCGACACGAAAAATTAAAATTTGTAAATAAATAAGAAAAATAACATTTCAATTATTATTTTTCGTTTAAAACGGGCGTAACTCCGTGCATTATTGTCCGATTTCAGCTTTTCACGTGGCGCTGAAAGGCGCGCGAAGAGACGAAGAAAATGACCCCGAGCTGTCCCTCGGACGCTCACCCTTATTAGCCGACGATCAAAAGTGCGTGATGGGTGCGATCATACCAGCACTAAGGCACCGGATCCCATCAGAACTCCGAAGTTAATCATGCTTGGGCGAGAGTAGTACTATGATGGGTGACCCCCTGGGAAGTCCTCGTGTTGCACCTTTTTTTTTACTACCTATTTGAATGCACGACGAGATCATTTTTTTTACCAATCTTTCTAACCAAACGTTAAGGACGGACGACGTCGTCGCCAAAAAATATGGCTGTCGATCGCCCGCGCGGGGCCCGCCGCAACCTCTACGGCCGGCTCGATCGACCAATCGACACGAAAAATTAAAATTTGTAAATAAATAAGAAAAATAACATTTCAATTATTATTTTTCGTTTAAAACGGGCGTAACTCCGTGCATTATTGTCCGATTTCAGCTTTTCACGTGGCGCTGAAAGGCGCGCGAAGAGACGAAGAAAATGACCCCGAGCTGTCCCTCGGACGCTCACCCTTATTAGCCGACGATCAAAAGTGCGTGATGGGTGCGATCATACCAGCACTAAAGCACCGGATCCCATCAGAACTCCGAAGTTAACCGTGCTTGGGCGAGAGTAGTACTATGATGGGTGACCCCCTGGGAAGTCCTCGTGTTGCACCTTTTTTTTTACTACCTATTTGAATGCACGACAAGTTCATTTTTTTTACCAATCTTTCTAACCAAACGTTAAGGACGGACGACGTCGTCGCCATAAAATTTGGCTGTCGATCGCCGCGCGGGGCCCGCCGCAACCTCTACGGCCGGCTCGATCGACCAACCGACCCGAAAAATTAAAATTTGTAAATAAATAAGAAAAATAACCTTTCAATTATTTTTTTTCGTTTAAAACGGGCGTAAATCCGTGCTTTATTGTCCGATTTCAGCTTTTCACGTGGCGCTGAAACGCGCGCGATGAGACGAAGAAAATGACCCCGAGCTTTCCATGGACGCTCACCCTTATTAGCCGACAATCAGAAGTGCGTGACGGGTGCGATCATACCAGCACTAAAGCACCGGATCTCATCAGAACTCCGAAGTTAAGCGTGCTTGGGCGAGAGTAGTACTAGAATGGGTGAACCCCTGGGAAGTTCTCGTGTTGCACCTTTTTTTTACTACCTATTTGAATGCACGACGAGATCATTTTTTTTACCAATCTTTCTAACCAAACGTTAAGGACGGACGACGTCATCGCCATAAAATTTGGCTGTCGATCGCCCGTGCGGGGCCAGCCGCAACCTCTACGGCCGGCTCGATCGACCAACCGACCCGAAAAATTAAAATTTGTAAATAAATAAGAAAAATAACATTTCAATTATTATTTTTCGTTTAAAACGGGCGTAACTCTGTGCATTATTGTCCGATTTCAGCTTTTCACGTGGCGCTGAAATGCGCGCGAAGAGACGAAGAAAATGACACCGAGCTGTCCCTCGGAAGGTCACCCTTATTAGCCGACGATCAGAAGTGCATGACGGGTGCGATCATACCAGCACTAACGCACCGGATCCCATCAGAACTCCGAAGTTAACCGTGCTTGGGCGAGAATAGTACTACGATCGGTGGCCCCCTGGGAAGTCCTCGTGTTGCACCTTTTTTTTTACTACCTATTTGAATGCACGACGAGATCATTTTTTTTACCAATCTTTCTAACCAAACGTTAAGGACGGACGACGTCGTCGCCATAAAATTTGGCTGTCGATCGCCCGTGCGGGGCCCGCCGCATCCTCTACGGCCGGCTCGATCGACCAACCGACCCGAAAAATTAAAATTTGTAAATAAATAAGAAAAATAACATTTCAATTATTATTTTTCGTTTAAAACGGGCGAAACTCCGTGTATTATTGTCCGATTTCAGATTTTCACGTGGCGCTGAAAGGCGCGCGAAGAGACGAAGAAAATGACCCCGAGCTGTCCCTCGGACGCTCACCCTTATTAGCCGACGATCAGAAGTGCGTGACGGGTGCGATCATACCAGCACTAAAGCACCGTATCCCATCAGAACTCCGAAGTTAAGCGTGCTTGGGCGAAAGTAGTACTAGGATGGGTGACCCCCTGGGAAGTCCTCGTGTTGCACCTTTTTTTTTTACTACCTATTTGAATGCAGGACGAGATCATTTTTTTTACCAATCTTTCTAACCAAACGTTAAGGACGGACGACGTCGTCGCCAAAAAATATGGCTGTCGATCGCCCGCGCGGGGGGCCCGCCGCAACCTCTACGGCCGGCTCGATCGACCAATCGACACGAAAAATTAAAATTTGTAAATAAATAAGAAAAATAACATTTCAATTATTATTTTCGTTTGAAACGGGCGTAACTCCGTGCATTATTGTCCGATTTCAGCTTTTCACGTGGCGCTGAAAGGCGCGCGAAGAGACGAAGAAAATGACCCCGAGCTGTCCCTCGGACGCTCACCCTTATTAGCCGACGATCAGAAGTGCGTGACGGGTGCGATCATACCAGCACTAAAGCACCGGATCTCATCAGAACTCCGTAGTTAAGCGTGCTTGGGCGAGAGTAATACTAGGATGGGTGATCCCTTGGGAAGTCCTCGTGTTGCACCTTTTTTTTTACTACCTATTTGAATGCAGGACGAGATCATTTTTTTTACCAATCTTTCTAACCAAACGTTAAGGACGGACGACGTCGTCGCCAAAAAATATGGCTGTCGATCGCCCGCGTGGGGCCCGCCGCAACCTCTACGGCCGGCTCGATCGACCAATCGACACGAAAAATTAAAATTTGTAAATAAATAAGAAAAATAACATTTCAATTATTATTTTTCGTTTAAAACGGGCGTAACTCCGTGCATTATTGTCCGATTTCAGCTTTTCACGTGGCTCTGAAATGCGCGCGAAGAGACGAAGAAAATGACCCCGAGCTGTCCCTCGGACGCTCACCCTTATTAGCCGACGATCAAACGTGCCTGATGGGTGCGATCATACCAGCACTAAGGCACCGGATCCCATCAGAACTCCAAAGTTAATCATGCTTGGGCGTGAGTAGTACTATGATGGGTGACCCCCTGGGAAGTCCTCGTGTTGCACCTTTTTTTTTACTACCTATTTGAATGCACGACGAGATCATTTTTTTTACCAATCTTTCTAACCAAACGTTAAGGACGGACGAAGTCGTCGCCATAAAATTTGGCTGTTGATCGCCCGTGCGGGGCCCGCCGCAACCTCTATTGCCGGCTCGAACGACCAACCGACCCGAAAAATTAAAATTTGTAAATAAATAAGAAAAATAACATTTCAATTATTATTTTTCGTTTAAAACGGGCGTAACTCCGTGCATTATTGTCCGATTTTAGCTTTTCACCTGGCGCTGAAAGGCGCGCGAAGAGACGAATAAAATGACCCCGAGCTGTCCCTCGGATGCTCACCCTTATTAGCCGACGATCAGAAGTGCGTGACGGGTGCGATCATACCAGCACTAATGCACCGGATCCCATCAGAACTCCGAAGTTAAGCGTGCTTGGGCGAGAGTAATACTAGGATGGGTGACCCCTTGGGAAGTCCTCGTGTTGCACCTTTTTTTTTACTACCTATTTGAATGCACGACGAGATCATTTTTTTTACCAATCTTTCTAACCAAACGTTAAGGACGGACGACGTCGTCGCTATAAAATTTGGCTGTCGATCGCCCGCGCGGGGCCCGCCGCAACCTCTACGGCCGGCTCGATCGACCAACCAACCCGAAAAATTAAAATTTGTAAATAAATAAGAAAAATAATATTTCAATTATTATTTTTCGTTTAAAACGGGCGTAACTCCGTGCATTATTGTCCGATTTCAGCTTTTCACGTGGCGCTGAAAGGCGCGCGAGAGACGAAGAAAATGACCCCGAGCTGTCCCTCGGACGCTCACCCTTATTAGCCGACGATCAGAAGTGCTTCACGGGTGCGATCATACCAGCACTAAAGCATCGGATCCCATCAGAACTCCGAAGTTAAGCATGCTTGGGCGAGAGTAGTACTAGGATGGGTGACCCCCTGGGATGTCCTCGTGTTGCACATTTTTTTTACTACCTATTTGAATGCACGACGAGATCATTTTTTTTACCAATCTTTCTAACCAAACGTTAAGGACGGACGAAGTCGTCGCCATAAAATTTGGTTGTCGATCGCCCGTGCGGGGCCCGCCGCAACCTCTACGGCCGGCTCGATCGACCAACCGACCCGAAAAATTAAAATTTGTAAATAAATAAGAAAAATAACATTTCAATTATTATTTTTCGTTTAAAACGGGCGTAACTCCGTGCATTATTGTCCGATTTCAGCTTTTCACGTGGCGCCGAAAGGCGCGCGAGAGACGAAGAAAATGACCCCGAGCTGTCCCTCGGACGCTCGCCCTTATTAGAAGACGATTAGAAATGCGTGACGGGTGCGATCATACCAGCACTAAAGCACCGGATCGCATCAGAACTCCGAAGTTAAGCGTGCTTGGGCGAGAGTAGTACTAGGATGGTTGACCCCCTGGGAAGTCCTCGTGTTGCACCTTTTTTTTTACTACCTATTTGAATGCACGACGAGATCATTTTTTTTACCAATCTTTCTAACCAAACGTTAAGGACGGACGAAGTCGTCGTCATAAAATTTGGTTGACGATCGCCCGTGCGGGGCCCGCCGCAACCTCTACGGCCGGCTCGATCGACCAACCGACCCGAAAAATTAAAATTTGTAAATAAATAAGAAAAATAACATTTCAATTATTATTTTTCGTTTAAAACGGGCGTAACTCCGTGCATTATTGTCCGATTTCAGCTTTTCACGTGGCGCCGAAAGGCGCGCGAGAGACGAAGAAAATGACCCCGAGTTGTCCCTCGGACGCTCGCCCTTATTAGCCGACGATCAAAAATGCGTGACGGGTGCGATCATACCAGCACTAAAGCACCGGATCGCATCAGAACTTCGAAGTTAAGCGTGCTTGGGCGAGCGTAGTACTAGGATGGGTAACCCCCTGGGAAGTCCTCGTGTTGCACCTTTTTTTTTACTACCTATTTGAATGCACGACGAGATCATTTTTTTTACCAATCTTTCTAACCAAACGTTAAGGACGGACGAAGTCGTCACCATAAAATTTGGCTGTCGATCGCCCGCGCGGGGCCCGCCGCAACCTCTACGGCCGGCTCGATCGACCAACCAACCCGAAAAATTAAAATTTGTAAATAAATAAGAAAAATAACATTTCAATTATTATTTTTCGTTTAAAACGGGCGTAACTCCGTGCATTATTGTCCGATTTCAGCTTTTCACGTGGCGCTGAAAGGCGCGCGAGAGACGAAGAAAATGACCCCGAGCTGTCCCTCGGACGCTCACCCTTATTAGCCGACGATCAGAAGTGCTTCACGGGTGCGATCATACCAAAATCAAAGCACCAGATCCCATCAGAACTCCGAAGTTAAGCGTGCTTGGGCGAGAGTAGTACTAGGATGGGTGACCCTTTGGGAAGTCCTCGTGTTGCACCTTTTTTTTTACTACCTATTTGAATGCACGACGAGATCATTTTTTTTACCAATCTTTCTAACCAAACGTTAAGGACGGACGAAGTCGTCGCCATAAAATTTGGCTGTCGATCGCCCGTAAGGGGCCCGCCGCAACATCTACTGCCGGCTCGATCGACCAACCGACCCGAAAAATTAAAATTTGTAAATAAATAAGAAAAATAACATTTCAATTATTTTTTTTTTAAAAAACGGGCGTAAATCCGTGCTTTATTGTCCGATTTCAAATTTTCACGTGGCGCTGAAACGCGCGCGAAGAGACGAAGGAAATGACCCCGAGCTTTCCTCGGACGCTCACCCTTATTAGCCGACAATCAGAAGTGCGTGACGGGTGCGATCATACCAGCACTAAAGCACCGGATCCCATCAGAACTCCGAAGTTAAGCGTGCTTGGGCGAGAGTACTACTAGAATGGGTGACCCCCTGGGAAGTTCTCGTGTTGCACCTTTTTTTTTACTACCTATTTGAATGCACGACGAGATCATTTTTTTTACCAATCTTTCTAACCAAACGTTAAGGACGGACGACGTCGTCGCCATAAAATTTGGTTGTCGATCGCACGTGTGGGGCCCGCCGCAACCTCTACGGCCGGCTCGATCGACCAACCGACCCGAAAAATTAAAATTTGTAAATAAATAAGAAAAATAACATTTCAATTATTATTTTTCGTTTAAAACGGGCGTAACTCCGTGCATTATTGTCCGATTTCAGATTTTCACGTGGCGCTGAAAGGGGCACGAAGGGACGAAGAAAATGACCCCGAGCTGTCTCTCGGACGCTCACCCTTATTAGCCGACGATCAGAAGTGTGTGACGGGTGCGATCATACCAGCACTAAAGCACCGGATCCCATCAGAACTTCGAAGTTAAACGTGCTTGGGCGAGAGTAGTACTAGGATGTGTGACCCCCTGGGAAGTCCTCGTGTTGCACCTTTTTTTGACTACCTGTTTGATTGCACGACGATATCATTTTTTTACCAATCTTTCTAACCAAACGTTAAGGACGGACGACGTCGTCGCCATAAAATTTGGCTATTGATCGCCCGCGCGGGGCCCGCCGCAACCTCTACGGCCTACTCGATCGACCAACCGACCCGAAAAATTAAAATTTGTAAATAAATAAGAAAAATAACATTTCAATTATTATTTTTCGTTTAAAACGGGCGTAACTCCGTGCATTATTGTCCGATTTCAGCTTTTCACGTGGCGCTGGAAGGCGCGCGAAGAGACGAAGACAATGACCCCGAGCTGTCTCTCGGACGCTCACCCTTATTTGTCGACGATCAGAAGTGCGTGACGGGTGCGTGACCCCCCTGGGAAGTTCTCGTGTTGCACCTTTTTTTTTACTACCTATTTGAATGCATGACGAGATCATTTTTTTTACCAATCTTTCTAACCAAACGTTAAGGACGGACGACGTCGTCGCCAAAAAATTTGGCTGTCGATCGCACGTGTGGGGCCCGCCGCAACCTCTACGGCCGGCTCGATCGACCAACCGACCCGAAAAATTAAAATTTGTAAATAAATAAGAAAAATAACATTTCAATTATTATTTTTCGTTTAAAACGGGCGTAACTCCGTGCATTATTGTCCGATTTCAGATTTTCACGTGGCGCTGAAAGGCGCACGAAGAGACGAAGAAAATGACCCCGAGCTGTCTCTCGGACGCTCACCCTTATTAGCCGACGATCAGAAGTGTGTGACGGGTGCGATCATACCAGCACTAAAGCACCGGATCCCATCAGAACTTCGAAGTTAAACGTGCTTGGGCGAGAGTAGTACTACGATGTGTGACCCCCTGGGAAGTCCTCGTGTTGCACCTTTTTTTGACTACCTGTTTGATTGCACGACGAGATCATTTTTTTACCAATCTTTCTAACCAAACGTTAAGGACGGACGACGTCGTCGCCATAAAATTTGGCTATTGATCGCCCGCGCGGGGCCCGCCGCAACCTCTACGGCCTACTCGATCGACCAACCGACCCGAAAAATTAAAATTTGTAAATAAATAAGAAAAATAACATTTCAATTATTATTTTTCGTTTAAAACGGGCGTAACTCCGTGCATTATTGTCCGATTTCAGCTTTTCACGTGGCGCTGAAAGGCGCGCGAAGAGACGAAGACAATGACCCCGAGCTGTCTCTCGGACGCTCACCCTTATTTGTCGACGATCAGAAGTGCGTGACGGGTGCGATCATACCAGCACTAAAGCACCGGATCCCATCAGAACTCCGAAGTTAAGCGTGCTTGGGTGAGAGTAGTACTAGGATGGGTGACCCCCTGGGAAGTCCTCGTGTTGCACCTTTTTTTTTACTACCTATTTGAATGCACGACGAGATCATTTTTTTTACCAATCTTTTTAACCAAACGTTAAGGACGGACGAAGTCGTCGCCATAAAATTTGGCTGTCGATCGCCCGTGCGGGGCCCGCCGCAACATCTACGGCCGGCTCGATCGACCAACCGACCCGAAAAATTAAAATTTGTAAATAAATAAGAAAAATAACCTTTCAATTATTTTTTTTCGTTTAAAACGGGCGTAACTCCGTGCTTTATTGTCCGATTTCAGCTTTTCACGTGGCGCTGAAACGCGCGCGAAGAGACGAAGAAAATGACCCCGAGCTTTCCTCGGACGCTCACCCTTATTAGCCGACAATCAGAAGTGTGTGACGGGTGCGATCATACCAGCACTAAAGCACCGGATCCCATCAGAACTCCGAAGTTAAGCGTGCTTGGGCGAGAGTAGTACTAGAATGGTTGACCCCCTGGGAAGTCCTCGTGTTGCTCCTTTTTTTTTACTACCTATTTGAATGTACGACGAGATCATTTTTTTTACCAATCTTTCTAACCAAACGTTAAGGACGGACGACGTCGTCGCCATAAAATTTGGCTGTCGATCGCCCGTGCGGGGCCCGCCGCAACGTCTACGGCCGGCTCGATCGACAAACTGACCCGAAAAATTAAAATTTGTAAATAAATAAGAAAAATAACATTTCAATTATTATTTTTCGTTTAAAACGGGCGTAACTCCGTGCATTATTGTCCGATTTTAGCTTTTCACGTGGCGCCGAAACGCGCGCGAAGAGACGAAGAAAATGACCCCGAGCTGGTCCTCGGACGCTCACCCTGATTAGCCGATAATCAGAAGTGCGTGACGGGTGTGATCATACCAGCACTAAAGCACCGTATCCCATTAGAACTCCGAAGTTAAGCGTGCTTGGGCGAGAGTAGTACTAGGATGGGTGACCCCCTGGGAAGTCCTCGTGTTGCACATTTTTTTTACTACCTATTTGAATGCACGACGAGATCATTTTTTTTACCAATCTTTCTAACCAAACGTTAAGGACGGACGACGTCGTCGCCATAAAATTTGGCTGTCGATCGCACGTGTGGGGCCCGCCGCAACCTCTACGGCCGGCTCGATCGACCAACCGACCCGAAAAATTAAAATTTGTAAATAAATAAGAAAAATAACATTTCAATTATTATTTTTCGTTTAAAACGGGCGTAACTCCGTGCATTATTGTCCGATTTCAGATTTTCACGTGGCGCTCAAAGGCGCACGAAGAGACGAAGAAAATGACCCCGAGCTGTCTCTCGGACGCTCACCCTTATTAGCCGACGATCAGAAGTGTGTGACGGGTGCGATCATACCAGCACTAAAGCACCGGATCCCATCAGAACTTCGAAGTTAAACGTGCTTGGGCGAGAGTAGTACTAGGATGTGTGACCCCCTGGGCGAGAGTAGTACTAAGGACGGACGACGTCGTCGCCAAAAAATTTGGCTGTCGATCGCACGTGTGGGGCCCGCCGCAACCTCTACGGCCGGCTCGATCGACCAACCGACCCGAAAAATTAAAATTTGTAAATAAATAAGAAAAATAACATTTCAATTATTATTTTTCGTTTAAAACGGGCGTAACTCCGTGCATTATTGTCCGATTTCAGATTTTCACGTGGCGCTGAAAGGCGCACGAAGAGACGAAGAAAATGACCCCGAGCTGTCTCTCGGACGCTCACCCTTATTAGCCGACGATCAGAAGTGTGTGACGGGTGCGATCATACCAGCACTAAAGCACCGGATCCCATCAGAACTTCGAAGTTAAACGTGCTTGGGCGAGAGTAGTACTACGATGTGTGACCCCCTGGGAAGTCCTCGTGTTGCACCTTTTTTTGACTACCTGTTTGATTGCACGACGAGATCATTTTTTTACCAATCTTTCTAACCAAACGTTAAGGACGGACGACGTCGTCGCCATAAAATTTGGCTATTGATCGCCCGCGCGGGGCCCGCCGCAACCTCTACGGCCTACTCGATCGACCAACCGACCCGAAAAATTAAAATTTGTAAATAAATAAGAAAAATAACATTTCAATTATTATTTTTCGTTTAAAACGGGCGTAACTCCGTGCATTATTGTCCGATTTCAGCTTTTCACGTGGCGCTGAAAGGCGCGCGAAGAGACGAAGACAATGACCCCGAGCTGTCTCTCGGACGCTCACCCTTATTTGTCGACGATCAGAAGTGCGTGACGGGTGCGATCATACCAGCACTAAAGCACCGGATCCCATCAGAACTCCGAAGTTAAGCGTGCTTGGGTGAGAGTAGTACTAGGATGGGTGACCCCCTGGGAAGTCCTCGTGTTGCACCTTTTTTTTTACTACCTATTTGAATGCACGACGAGATCATTTTTTTTACCAATCTTTTTAACCAAACGTTAAGGACGGACGAAGTCGTCGCCATAAAATTTGGCTGTCGATCGCCCGTGCGGGGCCCGCCGCAACATCTACGGCCGGCTCGATCGACCAACCGACCCGAAAAATTAAAATTTGTAAATAAATAAGAAAAATAACCTTTCAATTATTTTTTTTCGTTTAAAACGGGCGTAACTCCGTGCTTTATTGTCCGATTTCAGATTTTCACGTGGCGCTGAAACGCGCGCGAAGAGACGAAGAAAATGACCCCGAGCTTTCCTCGGACGCTCACCCTTATTAGCCGACAATCAGAAGTGTGTGACGGGTGCGATCATACCAGCACTAAAGCACCGGATCCCATCAGAACTCCGAAGTTAAGCGTGCTTGGGCGAGAGTAGTACTAGAATGGTTGACCCCCTGGGAAGTCCTCGTGTTGCACCTTTTTTTTTACTACCTATTTGAATGCACGACGAGATCATTTTTTTTACCAATCTTTCTAACCAAACGTTAAGGACGGACGACGTCGTCGCCATAAAATTTGGCTGTCGATCGCCCGTGCGGGGCCCGCCGCAACGTCTACGGCCGGCTCGATCGACAAACTGACCCGAAAAATTAAAATTTGTAAATAAATAAGAAAAATAACATTTCAATTATTATTTTTCGTTTAAAACGGGCGTAACTCCGTGCATTATTGTCCGATTTTAGCTTTTCACGTGGCGCCGAAACGCGCGCGAAGAGACGAAGAAAATGACCCCGAGCTGGTCCTCGGACGCTCACCCTGATTAGCCGATAATCAGAAGTGCGTGACGGGTGTGATCATACCAGCACTAAAGCACCGTATCCCATTAGAACTCCGAAGTTAAGCGTGCTTGGGCGAGAGTAGTACTAGGATGGGTGACCCCCTGGGAAGTCCTCGTGTTGCACATTTTTTTTACTACCTATTTGAATGCACGACGAGATCATTTTTTTTACCAATCTTTCTAACCAAACGTTAAGGACGGACGACGTCGCCGCCATAAAATTTGGCTGTCGATCGCACGTGTGGGGCCCGCCGCAACCTCTACGGCCGGCTCGATCGACCAACCGACCCGAAAAATTAAAATTTGTAAATAAATAAGAAAAATAACATTTCAATTATTATTTTTCGTTTAAAACGGGCGTAACTCCGTGCATTATTGTCCGATTTCAGATTTTCACGTGGCGCTGAAAGGCGCACGAAGAGACGAAGAAAATGACCCCGAGCTGTCTCTCGGACGCTCACCCTTATTAGCCGACGATCAGAAGTGTGTGACGGGTGCGATCATACCAGCACTAAAGCACCGGATCCCATCAGAACTTCGAAGTTAAACGTGCTTGGGCGAGAGTAGTACTAGGATGTGTGAACCCCTGGGCGAGAGTAGTACTAAGGACGGACGACGTCGTCGCCATAAAATTTGGCTGTCGATCGCACGTGTGGGGCCCGCCGCAACCTCTACGGCCGGCTCGATCGACCAACCGACCCGAAAAATTAAAATTTGTAAATAAATAAGAAAAATAACATTTCAATTATTATTTTTCGTTTAAAACGGGCGTAACTCCGTGCATTATTGTCCGATTTCAGATTTTCACGTGGCGCTGAAAGGCGCACGAAGAGACGAAGAAAATGACCCCGAGCTGTCTCTCGGACGCTCACCCTTATTAGCCGACGATCAGAAGTGTGTGACGGGTGCGATCATACCAGCACTAAAGCACCGGATCCCATCAGAACTTCGAAGTTAAACGTGCTTGGGCGAGAGTAGTACTAGGATGTGTGACCCCCTGGGAAGTCCTCGTGTTGCACCTTTTTTTGACTACCTGTTTGATTGCACGACGAGATCATTTTTTTACCAATCTTTCTAACCAAACGTTAAGGACGGACGACGTCGTCGCCATAAAATTTGGCTATCGATCGCCCGCGCGGGGCCCGCCGCAACCTCTACGGCCTACTCGATCGACCAACCGACCCGAAAAATTAAAATTTGTAAATAAATAAGAAAAATAACATTTCAATTATTATTTTTCGTTTAAAACGGGCGTAACTCCGTGCATTATTGTCCGATTTCAGCTTTTCACGTGGCGTTGAAAGGCGCGCGAAGAGACGAAGAAAATGACCCCGAGCTGTCCCTCGGACGCTCACCCTTATTAGCCGACGATCAGAAGTGCGTGACGGGTGCGATCATACCAGCACTAAAGCACTGGATCCCATCAGAACTCCGAAGTTAAGCGTGCTTGGGCGAGAGTAGTACTAGGATGGGTGACCGCTTGGGAAGTCCTCGTGTTGCACTTTTTTTTTACTACCTATTTGAATGCACGACGAGATCATTTTTTTTACCAATCTTTCTAACCAAACGTTAAGGACGGACGACGTCGTCGCCATAAAGTTTGGTTGTCGATCGCCCGTGCGGGGCCCGCCGCAACCTCTACGGCCGGCTCGATCGACCAACCGACCCGAAAAATTAAAATTAGTAAATAAATAAGAAAAATAACATTTCAATTATTATTTTTCGTTTAAAACGGGTGTAACTCCGTGCATTATTGTCCGATTTCAGCTTTTCACGTGGCGCTGAATGGTGCGCGAAGAGACGAACAAAATGACCCCGAGCTGTCCCTCGGACGCTCACCCTTATTAGCCGACGATCAGAAGTGCGTGACGGGTTCGATCATACCAGCACTAAAGCACCGGATCCCATCAGAACACCGAAGTTAAGCATGCTTGGGCGAGAGTAGTACTAGGATGGGTGACCCCCTGGGAAGTCCTCGTGTTGCATCTTTTTTTGACTACCTGTTTGATTGCACGACGAGATCATTTTTTTACCAATCTTTCTAACCAAACGTTAAGGACGGACGACGTCGTCGCCATAAAATTTCGCTGTCGATCGCCCGCGCGGGGCTCGCCGCAACCTCTACGACCGACTCGATCGACCAACCGACCGGAAAAATTAAAATTTGTAAATAAATAAGAAAAATAACATTTCAATTATTATTTTTCGTTTAAAACGGGCGTAACTCCGTGCATTATTGTCCGATTTCAGCTTTTCACGTGGCACTGAAAGGCGCCGAAGAGACGAAGAAAATGACCCCGAGCTGTCCCTCGGACGCTCACCCTTATTAGCTGACGATCAGAAGTGCATGACTTGTGCGATCATACCAGCACTAACGCAACGGATCCCATCAGAACTCCGAAGATAAGCGTGCTTGGGCGAGAGTAGTACTAGGATGGGTGACCCCCTGGGAAGTCCTCGTGTTGCTCCTTTTTTTTACTACCTGTTTGATTGCACGACGAGATCATTTTTTTACCAATCTTTCTAACCAAACGTTAAGGACGGACGACGTCGTCGCCATAAAATTTGGCTGTCGATCGCCAGTGCGGGGCTCGCCGCAACCTCTACGGCTGACTCGATCGACCAACCGACCCGAAAAATTAAAATTTGTAAATAAATAAGAAAAATAACATTTCAATTATTATTTTTCGTTTAAAACGGGCGTAACTCCGTGCATTATTGTCCGATTTCGGCTTTTCACGTGGCGCTGAAAGGCGCGCGAAGAGACGAAGATAATGACCCCGAGCTGTCCCTCGGACGCTCACCCTTATTAGCCGACGATCAGAAGTGTGTTACGGGTGCGATCATACTAGCACTAAATCATCGGATCCCATCAGAACTCCGAAGTTAAGCATGCTTGGGCGAGAGTAGTACTAGGATAGGTGACCCCCTGGGAAGTCATCGTGTTGCACCTTTTTTTTTACTACCTATTTGAATGCACAACGAGATCATTTTTTTTACCAATCTTTATAACCAAACGTTAAGGACGGACGACGTCGTCGCCACAAAATTTGGCTGTCGATCGCCCGTGCGGGGCCCGCCGCAAACTCTACGGCCGGCTCGATCGACCAACCGACCCGAAAAATTTGTAAATAAATAAGAAAATAATATTTCAATTATTATTTTTCGTTTAAAATGGGCGTAACTCCGTGCATTATTGTCCGATTTCAGCTTTTCACGTGGCTCTGAAAGGCGCGCGAAGAGACGAAGAAAATGACCCCGAGCTGTCCTTCGGACGCTCACCCTTATTAGTCGACGATCAGAAGTGCGTGACGGGTGCGATCATACCAGCACTAAAGCACCGGATCCCATCAGAACTCCGAAGTTAAGCGTGCTTGGGCGAGAGTAGTACTAGGATGGGTGACCCCCTGGGAAGTCCTCGTGTTGCACATTTTTTTGACTACCTGTTTGATTGCACGACGAGATCATTTTTTTACCAATCTTTCTAACCAAACGTTAAGGACGGACGACGTCGTCGCCATAAAATTTGGCTGTCGATCGCCCGCGCGGGGCCCGCCGCAACCTCTACGGCCGACTCGATCGACCAACCGACCCGAAAAATTAAAATTTGTAAATAAATAAGAAAAATAACATTTCAATTATTATTTTTCATTTAAAACGGGCGTAACTCCGTGCATTATTGTCCGATTTCAGCTTTTCACGTGGCGCTGAAAGGCGCGCGAAGAGACGATGAAAATGACCCCGAGCTGTCCCTCGGACGCTCACCCTTATTAGCCGACGATCAGAAGTGCATGACGGGTGCGATCATACCAGCACTAAAGCACCGGATCCCATTAGAACTCTGAAGTTAAGCGTGCTTGGGCGAGAGTAGTACTAAAATGGGTGACCCCCTGGGAAGTCCTCGTGTTGCACCTTTTTTTGACTACCTGTTTGATTGCACGACGAGATCATTTTTTTACCAATCTTTCTAACCAAACGTTAAGGACGGACGACGTCGTCGCCATAAAATTTGGCTGTCGATCGCCCGCGCGGGGCCCGCCGGAACCTCTACGGCCGACTCGATCGACCAACCGACCGGAAAAATTAAAATTTGTAAATAAATAAGAAAAATAACATTTCAATTATTATTTTTCGTTTAAAACGGGCGTAACTCCGTGCATTATTGTCCGATTTCAGCTTTTCACGTGGCGCTGAAAGGCGCACGAAGAGACGAAGAAAATGACCCCGAGCTGTCCTTCGGACGCTCACCCTTATTAGCCGACGATCAGAAGTGCGTGACGGGTGCGATCATACCAGCACTAAAGCACCGGATCCCATCAGAACTCCGAAGTTAAGCGTGCTTGGGCGAGAGTAGTACTAGGATGGGTGACCCCCTGGGATGTCCTCGTGTTGCACATTTTTTTGACTACCTGTTTGATTGCACGACGAGATCATTTTTTTACCAATCTTTCTAACCAAACGTTAAGGAAGGACGACGTCGTCGCCATAAAATTTGACTGTCGATCACCCGCGCGGGGCCCGCCGCAACCTCTACGGCCGACTCGATCGACCAACCGACCCGAAAAATTAAAATTTGTAAATAAATAAGAAAAATAACATTTCAATTATTATTTTTCGTTTAAAACGGGCGTAACTCCGTGCATTATTGTCCGATTTCAGCTTTTCACGTGGCGCTGAAAGGCGCGCGAAGAGACGAAGAAAATAACCCCGAGCTGTATCTCGGACGCTCACCCTTATTTGTCGACGATCAGAAGTGCGTTACGGGTGCGATCATACTAGCACTAAAACACCGAATCCCATCAGAACTCCGAAGTTAAGCGTGCTTGGGCGAGGGTAGCACTAGGATGGGTGACCCCTTGGGAAGTCCTCGTGTTGCACCTTTTTTGTTACTACCTATTTGAATGCACGACGAGATCATTTTTTTTACCAATCTTTCTAAACAAACGTTAAGGACGGACGACGTCGTCGCCATAAAATTTGGCTGTCGATCGCCCGTGCGGGGCCCGCCGCAACCTCTACGGCCTGATCGATCGACCAACCGACCCGAAAAATTAAAATTTGTAAATAAGTAAGAAATATAACATTTCAATTATTATTTTTCGTTTAAAACGGGCGTAACTCCGTGCATTATTGTCCGATTTCAGCTTTTCACGTGGCGCTGAAAGGCGCGTGAAGAGACGAAGAAAATGACACCGAGCTGTCCCTCGGACGCTCACCCTTATAAGCCGACGATCAGAAGTGCGTGACGGGTGCGATCATACCAGCACTAAAGCACCAGATCCCATCAGAACTCCGAAGTTAAGCGTGCTTGAGCGAGAGTAGTACTAGGATGGGTGACCCCCTAGGAAGTCCTCGTGTTGCACCTTTTTTTGACTACCTGTTTGATTGCACGACGAGATCATTTTTTTTACCAATCTTTCTAACCAAACGTTAAGGACGGACGACGTTGTCGCCATAAAATTTGGTTGTTGATCGCCCGAGCGGGGCCCGCCGCAACCTCTACGGCCGGCTCGTTCGACCAACCGACCCGAAAAATTAAAATTTGTAAATAAATAAGAAAAATAACATTTCAATTATTATTTTTCGTTTAAAACGGGCGTAACTCCGTGCATTATTGTCCGATTTCAGCTTTTCACGTGACGCTGAAAGGCGCGCGAAGAGACGAAGAAAATGACCCCGAGCTGTCCCTCGGACGCTCACCCTTATTAGCCGACGATCAGAAGTGCGTGACGGGTGCGATCATACCAGCACTAAAGCACCGGATCCCATCTGAACTCCGAAGTTAAGCGTGCTTGGGCGAGAGTAGTACTAGGATGGGTAACCCCCTGGGAAGTCCTCGTGTTGCACCTTTTTTTTTACTACCTATTTGAATGCACGACGAGATCATTTTTTTTACCAATCTTTCTAACCAAACGTTAAGGACGGACGACGTCGTCGCCATAAAATTTGGCTGTAGATCGCCCGCGCGGGGCCCGCCGCAACCTCTACGGCCGACTCGATTGACCAACCGGCCGGAAAAATTAAAATTTGTAAATAAATAAGAAAAATAACATTTCAATTATTATTTTTCGTTTAAAACGGGCGTAACTCCGTGCATTATTGTACGATTTCAGCTTTTCACGTGGCACTGAAAGGCGTCGAAGAGACGAAGAAAATGACCCCGAGCTGTCCCTCGGACGCTCACCCTTATTAGCCGACGATCAGAAGTGCATGAATCGTGCGATCATACCAGCACTAAAGCAACGGATCCCATCAGAACTCCGAAGTTAAGCGTGCTTGGGCGAGAGTAGTACTAGGATGGGTGACCCCCAAGGATGTCCTCGTGTTGCACATTTTTTTGACTACCTGTTTGATTGCACGACGAGATCATTTTTTTACCAATCTTTCTAACCAAACGTTAAGGACGGACGACGTCGTCGCCATAAAATTTCGCTGTCGATCGCCCGCGCGGGGCTCGCCGCAACCTCTACGGCCGACTCGATCGACCAACCGACCGGAAAAATTAAAATTTGTAAATAAATAAGAAAAATAACATTTCAATTATTATTTTTCGTTTAAAACGGGCGTAACTCCGTGCATTATTGTACGATTTCAGCTTTTCACGTGGCACTGAAAGGCGTCGAAGAGACGAAGAAAATGACCCCGAGCTGTCCCTCGGACGCTCACCCTTATTAGCCGACGATCAGAAGTGCGAGAGTAGTACTAGGATGGGTGACCCCCTGGGAAGTCCTCGTGTTGCACTTTTTTTTTACTACCTATTTGAATGCACGACGAGATCATTTTTTTTACCAATCTTTCTAACCAAACGTTAAAGACGGACGACGTCGTCGCCATAAAGTTTGGTTGTCGATCGCCCTTGCGGGGCCCGCCGCAACCTCTACGGCCGGCTCGATCGACCAACCGACCCGAAAAATTAAAATTAGTAAATAAATAAGAAAAATAACATTTCAATTATTATTTTTCATTTAAAACGGGTGTAACTCCGTGCATTATTGTCCGATTTCAGCTTTTCACGTGGCGCTGAAAGGTGCGCGAAGAGACGAAGAAAATGACCCCGAGCTGTCCCTCGGACGCTCACCCTTATTAGCCGACGATCAGAAGTGCGTGACGGGTTCGATCATACCAGCACTAAAGCACCGGATCCCATCAGAACACCGAAGTTAAGCATGCTTGGGCGAGAGTAGTACTAGGATGGGTGACCCCCTGGGAAGTCCTCGTGTTGCATCTTTTTTTGACTACCTGTTTGATTGCACGACGAGATCATTTTTTTACCAATCTTTCTAACCAAACGTTAAGGACGGACGACGTCGTCGCCATAAAATTTCGCTGTCGTTCGCCCGCGCGGGGCTCGCCGCAACCTCTACGGCCGACTCGATCGACCAACCGACCGGAAAAATTAAAATTTGTAAATAAATAAGAAAAATAACATTTCAATTATTATTTTTCGTTTAAAACGGGCGTAACTCCGTGCATTATTGTACGATTTCAGCTTTTCACGTGGCACTGAAAGGCGTCGAAGAGACGAAGAAAATGACCCCGAGCTGTCCCTCGGACGCTCACCCTTATTAGCCGACGATCAGAAGTGCATGAATCGTGCGATCATACCAGCACTAAAGCAACGGATCCCATCAGAACTCCGAAGTTAAGCGTGCTTGGGCGAGAGTAGTACTAGGATGGGTGACCCCCAAGGATGTCCTCGTGTTGCACATTTTTTTGACTACCTGTTTGATTGCACGACGAGATCATTTTTTTACCAATCTTTCTAACCAAACGTTAAGGACGGACGACGTCGTCGCCATAAAATTTGGCTGTCGATCGCCCGAGCGGGGCCCGCCGCAACCTCTACGGCCGGCTCGTTCGACCAACCGACCCGAAAAATTAAAATTTGTAAATAAATAAGAAAAATAACATTTCAATTATTATTTTTCGTTTAAAACGGGCGTAACTCCGTGCATTATTGTCCGATTTCAGCTATTCACGTGGCGCTGAAAGGCGCGCGAAGAGACGAAGAAAATGACCCCGAGCTGTCCCTCGGACGCTCACCCTTATTAGCCGACGATTAGAAGCACACGGCGGATGCTATCATACATGCACTAACGCATCAGATCCCATAAGAACTCCGTAGTTAAGCTGCTTGGGAGAGGGTAGTAGTAGGATGGGTGACCACTTGGGTAGTCCTCGTGTTGCATCTTTTTTTTACTACCTATTTGATTGCACGACGAGATCATTTTTTTTACGAATCTTTCTAACCAAACGTTAAGGATGGAGGACGTCGTCGCCATAAAATTTGGCTGTCGATCGACCGCCGCAACCTCTACGGTCGGCTCGATCGACCAACCTACCCGAAAAATTAAAATTTGTAATTAAATAAGAAAAATAACATTTAAATTATTATTTTTCGTTTAAAACGGGCGTAACTCCGTGCATTATTGTCCGATTTCAGCTTTTCACGTGGCGCTGAAAGGTGCGCGAAGAGACGAAGAAAATTACCCCGAGCTGTCCCTCGGAAGCTCACCCTTATTAGCCGACGATCAGTAGTGCATGACGGGTGCGATCATACCAGCACTAACGCACCGGATCCCATCAGAACTTCGAAGTTAAGCGTGCTTGGGCGAGAGTATTACTAGGATGGATGACCCCCTGGGATGTCCTCGTGTTGCACCCTTTTTTTTACTACCTATTTGAATGCACGACGAGATCATTTTTTTTACCAATCTTTCTAACCAAACGTTAAGGACGGAGGACGTCGTCGCCATAAAATTTGGCTGTCGATCGCCCGCGCGGGGCCCGCCGCAACCTCTACGGCCGGCTCGATCGACCAACCGATCCGAAAAATTAAAATTTGTAAATAAATAAGAAAAATAACATTTCAATTATTATTTTTCGTTTAAAACGGGCGTAACTCCGTGCATTATTGTCCGATTTCAGCTTTTCACGTGGCGCCGAAAGGCGCGCGAAGAGACGAAGAAAATTACCCCTAGCTGTCCCTCGGACGCTCTCCCTTATTAGCCGACGATCAGAAGTGCGTGACGGGTGCGATCATACCAGCACTAAAGCACCGGATCCCATCAGAACTCCGAAGTTAAACGTGCTTGGGCGAGAGTAGTACTAGGATGGGTGACACCCTGGGAAGTCCTCGTGTTGCACCTTTTTTTGACTACCTGTTTGATTGCACGACGAGATCATTTTTTTTACCAATCTTTCTAACCAAACGTTAAGGACGGACGACGTCGTCGCCATAAAATTTGGCTGTCGATCGCCCGAGCGGGGCCCGCCGCAACCTCTACGGCCGGCTCGTTCGACCAACCGACCCGAAAAATTAAAATTTGTAAATAAATAAGAAAAATAACATTTCAATTATTATTTTTCGTTTAAAATGGGCATAACTCCGTGCATTATTATCCGATTTCAGCTTTTCACGTGGCGCTGGAAGGCGCGCGAAGAGACGAAGAAAATGACACCGAGCAGTCCCTCGGACGCTCACCCTTATTAGCCGCCGATCAGAAGTGCATGACTCGTGCGATCATACCAGCACTAAAGCAACGGATCCCATCAGAACTCCGAAGTTAAGCGTGCTTGGGCGAGAGTAGTACTAGGATGGGTGACCCCCTGGGATGTCCTCGTGTTGCACCCTTTTTTTTACTATCTATTTGAATGTACGACGAGATCATTTTTTTTACCAATCTTTCTAACCAAACGTTAAGGACGGAGGAGAGTATTACTAGGATGGGTGACCCCCTGGGATGTCCTCGTGTTGCACCCTTTTTTTTACTACCTATTTGAATGCACGGCGAGATTATTTTTTTTACCAATCTTTCTAACCAAACGTTAAGGACGGACGATGTCGTCGCCACAAAATTTGGCTATCGATCGCCCGTGCGGGGCCCGCCGCAACCTCTACGGCCGGCTCGATCGACCAACCGACCCGAAAAATTAAAATTTGTAAATAAATAAGAAAAATAACATTTCAATTATTATTTTTCGTTTAAAATGGGCATAACTCCGTGCATTATTATCCGATTTCAGCTTTTCACGTGGCGCTGGAAGGCGCGCGAAGAGACGAAGAAAATGACACCGAGCAGTCCCTCGGACGCTCACCCTTATTAGCCGCCGATCAGAAGTGTGTCACGGGTGCGATCATACCAGCACTAAAGCACCGGATCCCATCAGAACTCCGAAGTTAAGCGTCCTTGGGCGAGAGTAGTACTAGGATGCGTGACGCCCTAGGAAGTTCTCGTGTTGCACCTTTTTTTTACTACCTGTTTGATTGCACGACGAGATCATTTTTTTTACCAATCTTTCTAACCAAACGTTAAGGACGTACGACGTCGTCGCCATAAAAATTGGCTGTCGATCGCCCGCGCAGGGCCCGCCGCAACCTCTACGGCCGGCTCGATCGATCAACCGATCCGAAAAACTAAAATTTGTAAATAAATAAGAAAAATAACATTTCAATTATTATTTTTCGTTTAAAACGGGCGTAACTCTGTGCATTATTGTCCGATTTCAGCTTTTCACGTTGCGCTGAAAGGCGCGCGAAGAGACGAAGAAAATGACCCCGAGCTGTCCCTCGGACGCTCACCCTTATTAGCCGACGATCAGAAGTGAGTGACGAGGGCGATCATACCAGCACTAATGCACCGGATCCAATCAGAACTCCGAAGTTAAGCGTCCTTGGGCGAGAGTAGTACTAGGATGGGTGACCCCCTAGGAAGTTCTCGTGTTGCACCTTTTTTTTACTACCTGTTTGATTGCACGACGAGATCATTTTTTTTACCAATCTTTCTAACCAAACGTTAAGGACGTACGACGTCGTCGCCATAAAATTTGGCTGTCGATCGCCCGCGCAGGGCCCGCCGCAACCTCTACGGCCGGCTCGATGGACCAACCGACCCGAAAAATTAAAATTTGTAAATAAATAAGAAAAATAACATTTCAATTATTATTTTTCGTTTAAAACGGGCGTAACTCCGTGCATTATTGTAGAATTTCAGCTTTTCACGTGGCGCTGAAAGGCGCGCGAAGAGACGAAGAAAATGACCACGAGCTGTCCCTCGAACGCTCACCCTTATTAGCCGACGATCAGAAGTGCGTGACGAGTGCGATCATGCCAGCACTAAAGCACCGGATTCCATCAGAACTCCGAAGTTGAGCGTGCTTGGGCATGAGTAGTACTAGGATGGGTGACCCCCTGGGAAGTCCTCGTGTTGCACCTTTTTTTTACTACCTGTTTGATTGCACGACGAGATCATTTTTTTTACCAATCTTTCTAATCAAACGTTAAGGACGGACGATGTCGTCGCCATAAAATTTGGCTGTCGATCGCCCGTGCGGGGCCCGCCGCAACCTCTACGGCCGGCTCGATCGACCAACCGATCCGAAAAATTAAAATTTGTAAATAAATAAGAAAAATAACATTTCAATTATTATTTTTCGTTTAAAACGGGCGTAACTCCGTGCATTATTGTTCGATTTCATCTTTTCACGTGGCGCTGAAAGGCGCGCGAAGAGTCGAAGAAAATGACCCCGAGCTGTCCCTCGGACGCTCACCCTTATTAGCCGACGATCAGAAGTGCGTGACGGGTGCGATCATGCCAGCACTAAAGCACCGGATTCCATCAGAACTCCGAAGTTGAGCGTGCTTGGGCGAGAGTAGTACTAGGATGGGTGACCCCCTGGGAAGTCCTCGTGTTGCACCTTTTTTTTACTACCTGTTTGATTGCACGACGAGATCATTTTTTTTACCAATCTTTCTAACCAAACGTTAAAGACGGACGACGTCGTCGCCATAAAATTTGGCTGTCGATCGCCCGCGCAGGGCCCGCCGCAACCTCTACGGCCGGCTCGATCGACCAACCGACCCGAAAAATTAAAATTTGTAAATAAATAAGAAAAATAACATTTCAATTATTATTTTTCGTTTAAAATGGGCATAACTCCGTGCATTATTGTCCGATTTCAGCTTTTCACGTGGCGCTGGAAGGCGCGCGAAGAGACGAAGAAAATGACACCGAGCAGTCCCTCGGACGCTCACCCTTATTAGCCTCCGATCAGAAGTGTGTCACGGGTGCGATCATACCAGCACTAAAGCACCGGATCCCATCAGAACTCCGAAGTTAAGCGTCCCTGGGCGAGAGTAGTACTAGGATGCGTGACCCCCTAGGAAGTTCTCGTGTTGCACCTTTTTTTTACTACCTATTTGATTACACGACGAGATGATTTTTTTTACCAATCTTTCTAACCAAACGTTAAGGATGTACGACGTCGTCGCCATAAAATTTGGCTGTCGATAGCCCGCGCAGGGCCCGCCGCAACCTCTACGGCCGGCTCGATCGACCAACCGATCATAAAAACTAAAATTTGTAAATAAATAAGAAAAATAACATTTCAATTATTATTTTTCGTTTAAAACGGGCGTAACTCCGTGCATTATTGTCCGATTTCAGCTTTTCACGTGGCGCTGAAAGGCGCGCGAAGAGACGAAGAAAATGACCCCGAGCTGTCCCTCGGACGCTCACCCTTATTAGCCGACGATCAGAAGTGAGTGACGAGGGCGATCATACCAGCACTAATGCACCGGATCCAATCAGAACTCCGAAGTTAAGCGTCCTTGGGCGAGAGTAGTACTAGGATGGGTGACCCCCTAGGAAGTTCTCGTGTTGCACCTTTTTTTTACTACCTGTTTGATTGCACGACGAGATCATTTTTTTTACCAATCTGTCTAACCAAACGTTAAGGACGGACGACGTCGTCGCCATAAAATTTGGCCGTCGATCGCCCGCGCGGGGCCTGCCGCAACCTCTACGGCCGACTCGATCGACCAACCGACCCGAAAAATTAAAATTTGTAAATAAATAAGAAAAATAACATTTCAATTATTATTTTTCGTTTAAAACGGGCGTAACTTCGTGCATTATTGTCCGATTTCACCTTTTCACGTGGCGCTGAAAGGCACTCGAAGAGACGAAGAAAATGACCCCGAGCTGTCCCTCGGACGCTCACCCTTATTAGCCGACGATCAGAAGTGCGTGACGGGTGCGATCATGCCAGCACTAAAGCACCGGATTCCATCAGAACTCCGAAGTTGAGCGTGCTTGGGCAAGAGTAGTACTAGGATGGGTGACCCCCTGGGAAGTCCTCGTGTTGCACCTTTTTTTTACTACCTGTTTGATTGCACGACGAGATCATTTTTTTTACCAATCTTTCTAACCAAACGTTAAGGACGGACGATGTCGTCGCCATAAAATTTGGCTGTCGATCGCCCGTGCGGGGCCCGCCGCAACCTCTACGGCCGGCTTGATCGACCAACCGATCCGAAAAATTAAAATTTGTAAATAAATAAGAAAAATAACATTTCAATTATTATTTTTCGTTTAAAACGGGCGTAACTCCGTGCATTATTGTCCGATTTCATCTTTTCACGTGGCGCTGAAAGGCGCGCGAAGAGTCGAAGAAAATGACCCCGAGCTGTCCCTCGGACGCTCACCCTTATTAGCCGACGATCAGAAGTGCGTGACGGGTGCGATCATGCCAGCACTAAAGCACCGGATTCCATCAGAACTCCGAAGTTGAGCGTGCTTGGGCGAGAGTAGTACTAGGATGGGTGACCCCCTAGGAAGTCCTCGTGTTGCACCTTTTTTTTACTACCTGTTTGATTGCACGACGAGATCATTTTTTTTACCAATCTTTCTAACCAAACGTTAAAGACGGACGACGTCGTCGCCATAAAATTTGGCTGTCGATCGCCCGCGCAGGGCCCGCCGCAACCTCTACGGCCGGCTCGATCGACCAACCGACCCGAAAAATTAAAATTTGTAAATAAATAAGAAAAATAACATTTCAATTATTATTTTTCGTTTAAAATGGGCATAACTCCGTGCATTATTGTCCGATTTTAGCTTTTCACGTGGCGCTGGAAGGCGCGCGAAGAGACGAAGAAAATGACACCGAGCAGTCCCTCGGACGCTCACCCTTATTAGCCTCCGATCAGAAGTGTGTCACGGGTGCGATCATACCTGCACTAAAGCACCGGATCCCATCAGAACTCCGAAGTTAAGCGTCCCTGGGCGAGAGTAGTACTAGGATGCGTGACCCCCTAGGAAGTTCTCGTGTTGCACCTTTTTTTTACTACCTATTTGATTACACGACGAGATGATTTTTTTTACCAATCTTTCTAACCAAACGTTAAGGACGTACGACGTCGTCGCCATAAAATTTGGCTGTCGATCGCCCGCGCAGGGCCCGCCGCAACCTCTACGGCCGGCTCGATCGACCAACCGATCATAAAAACTAAAATTTGTAAATAAATAAGAAAAATAACATTTCAATTATTATTTTTCGTTTAAAACGGGTGTAACTCCGTGCATTATTGTCCGATTTCAGCTTTTCACGTGGCGCTGAAAGGCGCGCGAAGAGACGAAGAAAATGACCCCGAGCTGTCCCTCGGACGCTCACCCTTATTAGCCGACGATCAGAAGTGAGTGACGAGGGCGATCATACCAGCACTAATGCACCGGATCCAATCAGAACTCCGAAGTTAAGCGTCCTTGGGCGAGAGTAGTACTATGATGGGTGACCCCCTAGGAAGTTCTCGTGTTGCACCTTTTTTTTACTACCTGTTTGATTGCACGACGAGATCATTTTTTTTACCAATCTGTCTAACCAAACGTTAAGGACGGACGACGTCGTCGCCATAAAATTTGGCTGTCGATCGCCCGCGCGGGGCCTGCCGCAACCTCTACGGCCGACTCGATCGACCAACCGACCCGAAAAATTAAAATTTGTAAATAAATAAGAAAAATAACATTTCAATTATTATTTTTCGTTTAAAACGGGCGTAACTTCGTGCATTATTGTCCGATTTCACCTTTTCACGTGGCGCTGAAAGGCGCTCGAAGAGACGAAGAAAATGACCCCGAGCTGTCCCTCGGACGCTCACCCTTATTAGCCGACGATCAGAAGTGCGTGACGGGTGCGATCATGCCAGCACTAAAGCACCGGATTCCATCAGAACTCCGAAGTTGAGCGTGCTTGGGCAAGAGTAGTACTAGGATGGGTGACCCCCTGGGAAGTCCTCGTGTTGCACCTTTTTTTTACTACCTGTTTGATTGCACGACGAGATCATTTTTCTTACCAATCTTTCTAACCAAACGTTAAGGACGGACGATGTCGTCGCCATAAAATTTGGCTGTCGATCGCCCGTGCGGGGCCCGCCGCAACCTCTACGGCCGGCTCGATCGACCAACCGATCCGAAAATTTAAAATTTGTAAATAAATAAGAAAAATAACATTTCAATTATTATTTTTCGTTTAAAACGGGCGTAACTCAGTGCATTATTGTCCGATTTCATCTTTTCACGTGGCGCTGAAAGGCGCGCGAAGAGTCGAAGAAAATGACCCCGAGCTGTCCCTCGGACGCTCACCCTTATTAGCCGACGATCAGAAGTGCGTGACGGGTGCGATCATGCCAGCACTAAAGCACCGGATTCCATCAGAACTCCGAAGTTGAGCGTGCTTGGGCGAGAGTAGTACTAGGATGGGTGACCCCCTGGGAAGTCCTCGTGTTGCACCTTTTTTTTACTACCTGTTTGATTGCACGACGAGATCATTTTTTTTACCAATCTTTCTAACCAAACGTTAAGGACGGACGACGTCGTCGCCATAAAATTTGGCTGTCGATCGCCCGTGCGGGGTCCGCCGCAACCTCTACGGCCGGCTCGATCGACCAACCGACCCGAAAAAATAAATTTTGTAAATAAATAAGAAAAATAACATTTCAATTATTATTTTTCGTTTAAAACGAGCGTAACTCCGTGCATTATTGTCCGATTTCAGCTTTTCACGTGGCGCTGAAAGGCGCACGAAGAGACGAAGAAAATGACCCCGAGCTGTCCCTCGGACGCTCACCCTTATTAGCCGACGATCAGAAGCACATTACGGATGCGATCATACCCGCACTAAAGCACCTGATCCAAGGAAAACTCCGAAGTTAATCGTGCTTGGGCGAGAGTAGGACAAGAATGGGTGACCCCTTGGGAAATCCTCGTGCCGCAACCTTTTTTTTTACTACCTATTTGAATGCACGACGAGATCATTTTTTTTACCAATCTTTCTAACCAAACGTTAAGGACGGACGACGTCGTCGCCATAAAATTTGGCTGTCGATCGCCCGCGCGGGGCCCGCCGCAACCTCTACGGCCGGCTCGATTGACCAACCGACCCGAAAAATTAAAATTTGTAAATAAATAAGAAAAATAACATTTCAATTATTATTTTTCGTTTAAAACGGGCGTAACTACGTGCATTATTGTCCGATTTCAGCTTTTCACGTGGCGATGAAAGGCGCGCGAAGAGACGAAGAAAATGACCCCGAGCTGTCCCTCGGACGCTCACCCTTATTAGCCGACGATCAAAAGTGCATTATGGGTGCGATCATACCAGCACTGACGCACCGGATCCCATCAAAACTCTGAAGTTAAGCGTGCATGGGCGAGAGTAGGACTAGGATGGGTGACCACATGGGAAGTCCTCGTGTTGCATCTTTGTTTTTACTACCTATTTGAATGTATGACGAGATCATTTTTTTTACCAATCTTTCTAACCAAACGTTAAGGACGAACGACGTCGTCGCCACAAAATTTGGCTGTCGATCGCCCGTGCGGGGCCCGCCGCAACCTCTACGCTCGGTTCGATCGACCAACCGACCCGAAAAATTAAAATTTGTAAATAAATAATAAAAATAACATTTCAATTATTATTTTTCGTTTAAAATGGGCATAACTCCGTGCATTATTGTCCGATTTCAGCTTTTCACGTGGCGCTGGAAGGCGCGCGAAGAGACGGAGAAAATGACCCCGACCAGTCCCTCGGACGCTCACCCTTATTAGCCGACGATCAGAAGTGCGTCACGGGTGCGATCATAGCAGCACCAAAGCACCGGATCCTATCAAAACTCCGAAGTTAAGCGTGCTTGGGCGAGAGTAGTACTAGGATGGGTGACCCCCTGGGAAGTCCTCGTGTTTCACCTTTTTTTTACTACCTATTTGATTGCACGACGAGATCATTTTTTTTACCAATCTTTCTAACCAAACGTTAAGAACGGACGACGTCGTCGCCGTAAAATTTGGCTGTCGATCGCCCGCGCAGGGCCCGCCGCAACCTCTACGGCCGGCTCGATCGACCAACCGATCCGCAACCCCATGGGAAGTCCTCGTGTTGCATCTTTGTTTTTACTACCTATTTGAATGCATGACGAGATCATTTTTTTTACCAATCTTTCTAACCAAACGTTAAGGACGGACGACGTCGTCGCCATAAAATTTGGCTGTCGATCGCCCGCGCGGGTCCCGCCGCAACCTCTACGGCCGGTTCGATTGACCAACCGACCCGAAAAATTAAAATTTGTAAATAAATAAGAAAAATAACATTTCAATTATTATTTTTCGTTTAAAACGGGCGTAACTCCGTGCATTATTGTCCGATTTCAGCTTTTCACGTGGCGATGAAAGGCGCGCGAAGAGACGAAGAAAATGACCCCGAGCTGTCCCTCGGACGCTCACCCTTATTAGCCGACGATCAAAAGTGCATTATGGGTGCGATCATACCAGCACTGACGCACCGGATCCCATCAAAACTCTGAAGTTAAGCGTGCATGGGCGAGAGTAGGACTAGGATGGGTGACCACATGGGAAGTCCTCGTGTTGCATCTTTGTTTTTACTACCTATTTGAATGCATGACGAGATCATTTTTTTTACCAATCTTTCTAACCAAACGTTAAGGACGAACGACGTCGTCGCCACAAAATTTGGCTGTCGATCGCCCGTGCGGGGCCCGCCGCAACCTCTACGCTCGGTTCGATCGACCAACCGACCCGAAAAATTAAAATTTGTAAATAAATAATAAAAATAACATTTCAATTATTATTTTTCGTTTAAAATGGGCATAACTCCGTGCATTATTGTCCGATTTCAGCTTTTCACGTGGCGCTGGAAGGCGCGCGAAGAGACGGAGAAAATGACACCGACCAGTCCCTCGGACGCTCACCCTTATTAGCCGACGATCAGAAGTGCGTCACGGGTGCGATCATAGCAGCACCAAAGCACCGGATCCTATCAGAACTCCGAAGTTAAGCGCGCTTGGGCGAGAGTAGTACTAGGATGGGTGACCCCCTGGGAAGTCCTCGTGTTTCACCTTTTTTTTACTACCTATTTGATTGCACGACGAGATCATTTTTTTTACCAATCTTTCTAACCAAACGTTAAGAACGGACGACGTCGTCGCCGTAAAATTTGGCTGTCGATCGCCCGCGCAGGGCCCGCCGCAACCTCTACGGCCGGCTCGATCGACCAACCGATCCGCAACCCCATGGGAAGTCCTCGTGTTGCATCTTTGTTTTTACTACCTATTTGAATGCATGACGAGATCATTTTTTTTACCAATCTTTCTAACCAAACGTTAAGGACGGACGACGTCGTCGCCATAAAATTTGGCTGTCGATCGTCCGCGCGGGGCCCGCCGCAACCTCTACGGCCGGCTCGATCGACCAACCGACCCGAAAAATTAAAATTTGTAAATAAATAAGAAAAATAACATTTCAATTATTATTTTTCGTTTAAAACGGGCGTAACTCCGTGCATTATTGTCCGATTTCAGCTTTTCACGTGGCGCTGAAAGGCGCGCGAAGAGACGAAGAAAATAACCACGAGCTGTCCCTCCGTCGCTCACCCTAATTAGCCGACGATCAGAAGTGCATGACGGGTGCGATCATACCAGCACTAACCCACCGGATCCCATCAGAACTCTGAAGTTAAGCGTGTTTGGGCGAGAGTAGTACTAGGATGGGTGACCCCCTGGGAAGTTCTCATGTTGCACCTTTTTTTTACCACCTATTTGATTTCAGGACGAGATCATTTTTTTTACAAATCTTTCTAACCAAACGTTAAGGACGGACGACGTCGTCGCCATAAAATTTGGCTGACGATCGCCCGCGCAGGGGCCGCCGCAACCTCTACGGCCGGCTCGATCGACCAACCGACCCGAAAAATTAAAATTTGTAAATAAATAAGAAAAATAACATTTCAATTATTATTTTTGGTTTAAAACGGGCGTAACTCCGTGCATTATTGTCCGATTTCACCTTTTCACGTGGCGCTGAAAGGCGCGCGAAGAGACGAAGAAAATGACCACGAGCTGTCCCTCGGACGCTCACCCTTATTAGCCGACAATCAGAATTGTATAACGGGGGCGATCATAACAGCACTAACGCACTGGATCCCACTAGAACTTCAAAGTTAAGCGTGCTTGGGCGAGAGTAGTATTAGGATGGGTGACCCCTTGTGAAGTTTTCGTGTTGCACCCTTTTTTTACTACCTATTTGATTGCACGACGAGATTATTTTTTTACCAATCTTTCTAACCAAACGTTAAGGAGGGACGACGTCGTCGCCATAAAATTTGGCTGTCGATCGCCCGCGCAGGGCCCGCCGCAACCTCTACGGCCGGCTCGATCGACCAACTGATCCGAAAAATTAAAATTTGTAAATAAATAAGAAAAATAACATTTCAATTATTATTTTTCGTTTAAAACAGGCGTAATTCCGTGCATTATTGTCCTATTTAAGCTTTTCACGTGGCGCTGAAAGGCGCACGAAGAGACGAAGAAAATGACCCCGAGCTGTCCCTCGGACGCTCACCCTTATTAGCCGACGATCAGAAGTGCGTCACGGGTGCGATCATACCCGCACTAAAGCACCGGATCCCATCAAAACTCCGAAGTTAAGCGTGCTTGGACGAGAGTATCACTAGGATGGGTGACCCCCTGGGAAGTCCTCGTGTTGCACCTTTTTTTTTACTACCTATTTGATGGCACGACGAGATCATTTTTTTTACCAATCATTCTAACCGAACGTTAAGGACGGACGACGTCGTCGCCATAAAATTTGGCTGTCGATAGCCCGTGCGGGGCCCGCCGCAACCTCTACGGCCGGTTCGATCGACCAACCGAGCCGAAAAATTAAAATTTGTAAATAAATAAGAAAAATAACATTTCAATTATTATTTTTCGTTTAAAACGGGCTAACTCCGTGCATTATTGTCCGATTTCAGCTTCTCACGTGGCGCTGAAATGCGCGCGAAGAGTGAATAAAATGACCCCGAGCTGTCCCTCGGACACTCACCCTTATTAGCCGACGATCAGAAGTGCATAATGGGTGCGATCATACCAGCACTAACGCATTGGATCCCATCAGAACTACGAAGTTAAGCGTGCTTGGATGAGAGTATCACTAGGATGGGTGACCCCCTGGGAAGTCCTCGTGTTGCACCTTTTTTTTTACTACCTATTTGATTGCACGACGAGATCATTTTTTTTACCAATCTTTCTAACCAAACGTTAAGGACAGACGACGTCGTCGCCATAAAATTTGGTTGTCGATCGCCCGCGCAGGGCCCGCCGCAACCTCTACGGCCGGCTCGATCGACCAACCGATCCGAAAAATTAAAATTTGTAAATAAATAAGAAACCCCTTGGTAAGACCTCGTGCTGCACCCATTTTTTTTACTACCTATTTGAATGCACGACGAGATCATTTTTTTTACCAATCTTTCTAACCAAACCTTAAGGACGGACGACGTCGTCGCCATAAAATTTGGCTGTGGATCGCCCGCGCGGGGCCCGCCGCAACCTCTACGGCCGGCTCGATCGACCAACCGACCCGAAAAATTAAAATTTGTAAATAAATAAGAAAAATAACATTTCAATTATTATTTTTCGTTTAAAACGGGCGTAACTCCATGCATTATTGTCCGATTTCAGCTTTTCACGTGGCGTTGAAAGGCGCGCGAAGAGACGAATAAAATGACCCCTAGCTGTCCCTCGGACGTTCACCCTTATTAGCCGACGATCAAAAGTGAATGACGGGTGTGATCATACCAGCACTAACACACCTGATCCCATCAAAACTCCGAAGTTAAGCGTGCTTGGGCGAGAGTTGGACTAGAATGGGTGACCCCATGGGAAGTCCTTGTGTTGCATCTTTTTATTTACTACCTATTTGAATGCACGACGAGATCATTTTTTTTACCAATCTTTCTAACCAAACATTAAGGACGGACGACGTCGTCGCCACAAAATTTGGTTGTTGATCGCCCGTGCGGGGCCCGTCGCAACCTCTACGGCCGGCTCGATCGACCAACCGACCCGAAAAATTAAAATTTGTAAATAAATAAGAAAAATAACATTTCAATTATTATTTTCGTTTAAAATGGGCATAACTCCGTGCATTATTGTCCGATTTCAGCTTTTCACGTGGCGCTGGAAGGCGCGCGAAGAGACGAAGAAAATGATCCCGAGCAGTCCCTCGGACGCTCACCCTTATTAGCCGACGATCAGAAGTGCGTCACGGGTGCGATCATACCCGCACTAAAGCACCGGATCCCATCAAAACTCCGAAGTTAAGCGTGCTTGGGCGAGAGTAGGACTAGGATGGGTGACCCCCTGGAAAGTCCTCATGTTGCACCTTTTTTTTACTACCTATTTGATTTCACGACGAGATCATTTTTTTTACCAATCTTTCTAACCAAACGTTAAGGACGGACGACGTCGTCGCCATAAAATTTGGCTGTCGATCGCCCGCGCGGGGCCCGTCGCAACCTCTACGGCCGGCTCGATCGACCAACCGACCCGAAAAATTAAAATTTGTAAATAAATAAGAAAAATAACATTTCAATTATTATTTTTCGTTTAAAACGAGTGTAACTCCGTGCATTATTGTCCGATTTCAGCTTTTCACATGGCACTGAAAGGCGCGCAAATAGACGATGAAATGACCCCCGAACTCTCCCTCGGACGCTCACCCTTATTAGCCGATGATCAGAAGCGCATGACGGATGCGATCATACATGCACTAACGCATCGGATCCCATCAGAATTCCGAAGTTAAGCGTGCTTGGGCGAGAGTAGGACTAGGATGGGTGACCCCCATGGAAGTCCTCGTGTTGCACCTTTTTTTTACTACTTATTTGATTGCACGACTAGATCATTTTTTTTACCAATCTTTCTAACCAAACGTTAAGGACGGACGACGTCGTCGCCATAAAATTTGGCTGTCAATCGCCCGCGCGGGGCCCGCCGCAACCTCTACGACCGACTCGATCGACCAACCGACCCGAAAAATTAAAATTTGTAAATAAATAAGAAAAATAACATTTCAATTATTATTTTTCGTTTAAAATGGGCGTAACTCCGTGCATTATTGTCCGATTTCAGCTTTTCACATGGCGCTGAAAGGCGCGCGATGAGACGAAGAAAATGACCACGAGCTATCCCTCGGTCGCTCACCCTTATTAGCCGACGATCAGAAGTGCATGACGGGTGCGATCATACATGCACTAACGCACCGGATCCCATCAGAACTCTGAAGTTAAGCGTGTTTGGGCGAGAGTAGTACTAGGATGGGTGACCCCCTGGGAAGTTCTCATGTTGCACTTTTTTTTTACTACCTATTTGATTTCATGACGAGATCATATTTTTTTACCAATTTTTCTAACCAAACGTTAAGGACGGACGACGTCGTCGCCATAAAATTTGGCTGTCGATCGCCCGCGCAGGGCCCGCCGCAACCTCTACGGCCGGCTCGATCGACCAACCGACCTGAAAAATTAAAATTTGTAAATAAATAAGAAAAATAACATTTCAATTATTATTTTTCGTTTAAAACGGGCGTAACTCCGTGCATTATTGTCCGATTTCAGCTTTTCACGTGGCTCTGAAAGGCGCGCGAAGAGACGAATAAAATGACCCCGAGCTGTCCCTCGGACGTTCACCCTTATTAGCCGACAATCAAAAATGAATGACGGTTGCCATCATTCCAGCACTAACACACCGGATCCCATCAAAAGTCCGAAGTTAAGCGTGCTTGGTCGAGAGTAGGATTAGAATGGGTGACCCCATGGGAAGTCCTTGTGTTGTATTTTTTTTTTACTACCTATTTTAATGCACGACGAGATCATTTTTTTTACCGAACGTTAAGGACGGACGACATCGTCGCCCCAAAATTTGGCTGTCGATCGCCCGTGCGGGGCCCGCCGCAACCTCTACGGCCGGCTCGATCGACCAACCGACCCGAAAAATTAAAATTTGTAAATAAATAAGAAAAATAACATTTCAATTATTATTTTTCGTTTAGAATGGGCATAACTCCGTGCATTATTGTCCGATTTCAGGTTTTCACGTGGCGCTGGAAGGCGCGCGAAGAGACGAAGAAAATGACCCCGAGCAGTCCCTCGGACGCTCACCCTTATTAGCCGACGATCAGAAGTGCGTCACGGGTGCGATCATACCCGCACTAAAGCACCGGATCCCATCAAAACTCCGAAGTTAAGCGTGTTTGGGCGAGAGTAGGACTAGGATGGGTGACCCCCTGGAAAGTCCTCAAGTTGCACCTTTTTTTTACGACCTATTTGATTTCACGACGAGATCATTTTTTTTACCAATCTTTCTAACCAAACGTTAAGGACGGACGACGTCGTCGCCATAAAATTTGGCTGTCGATCGCCCGCGCGGGGCCCGCCGCAACCTCTACGGCTGGCTCGATCGACCAACTGACCCGAAAAATTAAAATTTGTAAATAAATAAGAAAAATAACATTTCAATTATTATTTTTCGTTTAAAACGAGCGTAACTCCGTGCATTATTGTCCGATTTCAGCTTTTCACGTGGCACTGAAAGGAGCGCGAAGAGACGAAGAATATGACCCCCGAACTCTCCCTCGGACGCTCACCCTTATTAGTCGACGATCAGAAGCGCATGACGGATGCGATCATACATGCACTAACGCATCGGATTCCATCAGAACTATGAAGTTAAGCGTGCTTGGGCGAGAGTAGGACTAGGATGGGTGACCCCCATGGAAGTCCTCGTGTTGCACCTTTATTTTCCTACCTATTTGATTGCACGAGTAGATCATTTTTTTTACCAATCTTTCTAACCAAACGTGAAGGACGGACGACGTCGTCGCCACAAAATTTGGCTGTCTATCGCCCGCACGGGGCCCGCCGCAACCTCTACGGCCGGCTCGATCGACCAACCGACCCGAAAAATTAAAATTTGTAAAGAAATAAGAAAAATAACATTTCAATTATTATTTTTCGTTTAAAACGAGCGTAACTCCGTGCATTATTGTTCGATTTCAGCTTTTCACGTGGCACTGAAAGGCGCGCGAAGAGACGAAGAAAATGACCCCCGAACTCTCCCTCGGACGCTCACCCTTATTAGCCGACGATCATAAGCGCATGACGGATGCGATCATACATGCACTAACGCATCGGATTCCATCAGAACTACGAAGTTAAGCGTGCTTGGGCGAGAGTAGGACTAGGATGGGTGACCCCCATGGAAGTCCTTGTGTTGCACCTTTTTTTTACTACCTATTTGATTGCACGACTAGATCATTTTTTTTACCAATCTTTCTAACCAAACGTTAAGGACGGACGACGTCGTCACCATAAAATTTGGCTGTCAATCGCCCGCGCGGGGCCTGCCGCGACCTCTACGACCGGCTCGATCGACCAACCGACCCGAAAAATTAAAATTTGTAAATAAATAAGAAAAATAACATTTCAATTATTATTTTTCGTTTAAAACGTGCGTAACTCCGTGCATTATTGTCCAATTTCAGCTTTTCACGTGGCGCTGAAAGACACGCGAAGAGACGAAGAAAATGACCACGAGCTATCCCTCGGTCGCTCACCCTTATTAGCCGACGATCAGAAGTGCATGACGGGTGCGATCATACCAGCACTAACGCACCGGATCCCATCAGAACTCCTAAGTTAAGCGTGTTTGGGCGAGAGTAGTACTAGGATGGGTGACCCCCTGGGAAGTTCTCATGTTGCACCTTTTTTTTACTACCTATTTGATTTCATGACGAGATCATATTTTTTTACCAATCTTTCTAACCAAACGTTAAGGACGGACGACGTCGTCGCCATAAAATTTGGCTGTCGATCGCCTGTGCTGGGCCCGCCGCAACCTCTACGGCCGGCTCGATCGACCAACCGACCCGAAAAATTAAAATTTGTAAATAAATAAGAAAAATAACATTTCAATTATTATTTTTCGTTTAAAACGGGCGTAACTCCGTGCATTATTGTCGGATTTCAGTTTTTCACGTGGCGCTGAAAGGCGCGCGAAGAGACGAAGAAAATGACCCCGAGCTGTCCCTCGGACGCTCGCCCTTATTAGCCGACGATCAGAAGTGCATAACGGGTGCGATCATACCAGCACTAACTCATTGGATCCCATCAGAAATCCGAAGTTAAGCGTGCTTGGACGAGAGTATCACTAGGATGGGTGACCCCCTGGGAAGTCCTCATGTTGCACCTTTTTTTTACTACCTATTTGATTGCACGACGAGATCATTTTTTTTACCAATCTTTCTAACCAAACGTTAAGGACGGACGACGTCGTCGCCATAAAATTTGGCTGTCGATCGCCCGCGCGGGGCCCGCCACAACCTCTACGGCCGGCTCGATCGACCAACCGAGCCGAAAAATTAAAATTTGTAATTAAATAAGAAAAATAACATTTCAATTATTATTTTTCGTTTAAAACGGGCGTAACTCCGTGCATTATTGTCCGTTTTCAGCTTTTCACCTGGCGCTGGAAGGCGCGCGAAGAGACGAAGAAAATGACCACGAGCTGCCCCTCGGACGCTCGCCCTTATTAGCCGACGATCAGAAGTGCATAATGGGTGCGATCATACCAGCACTAACGCATAGGATCCCATCAGAACTCCGAAGTTAAGCGTGCTTGGACGAGAGTATCACTAGGATGGGTGACCCCCTGGGAAGTCCTCGTGTTGCACCTTTTTTTTACTACCTATTTGATTGCACGAAGAGATCATTTTTTTTACCAATCTTTCTAACCAAACGTTAAGGACGGACGACGTCGTCGCCATAAAATTTGGCTGTCGTTCGCCCGCGCGGGGCCCGCCAACACCTCTACGGCCGGCTCGATCGACCAACCGACCCGAAAAATTAAAATTTGTAAATAAATAAGAAAAATAACATTTCAATTATTATTTTTCGTTTAAAACGGGCGTAACTCGGTGCATTATTGTCCGATTTCAGATTTTCACGTGGCGCTGAAAGGCGCGCGAAGAGACGAAGAAAATGACCTCCGGACTCTCCCTCGGACGCTCACCCTTATTAGCCGACGATCAGAAGTGCATGATTGATGCGATCATACATGCACTAACGCATCGGATCCCATCAGAACTCCGAAGTTAAGCGTGCTTGGCCAAGAGTAGTACTAGTATGGGTGACCCCTTGCGAAGTTTTTGTGTTGCACCCTTATTAGCCGACGATTAGAAGCACATGACGGATGCGATCATACATGCACTAACGCCTCGGATCCCATTAGAACTCTGAAGTTAAGTGTGCTTGGGCAGGAGTAGTACTAGGATGGGTGACCCCTGGGAAGTTCTCGTGTTGCTCCTTTTTTTTACTACCTATTTAATTGCACGACGAGATCATTTTTTTTACCAATCTTTGTAACCAAACGTTAAGGACGGACGACGTCGTCGCCATAAACTTTGGGTGTCGATCGCCCACGCGGGGCCCGCCGCAACCTCTACGGCCGGCTCGATCGACCAACCGACCCGACAAATTAAAATTTGTAAATAAATAAGAAAAATAACATTTCAATTATTATTTTTTGTTTAAAACGGGCGTAATTCCGTGCATTATTGTTCGATTTCAGCTTTTCACGTGGCGCTGGAAGGCGCGTGAAGAGACGAAGAAAATGACCCCGAGTTGTCCCTCGGACGCTCACCCTTATTAGCCGACGATCAGAAGTGCATGACGAGTGCGATCATACCAGCACTAAAGCACCGTATCCCATCAGAACTTCGAAGTTAAGCGTGCTTGGTCGAGAGTAGTGCTAGGATGGGGGACCCCATGGGAAGTCCTCGTGTTTCACCCTTTTTTTTACTACCTATTTGAATGCACGACGAGATCATTATTTTTACCAATCTTTCTAACCAAACGTTAAGGACGGACGACGTCGTGGCAATAAACTTTGGCTGTCGATCGCCCGTGCGGGGCCCGCCACAACCTCTACGGCCGGCTCGATCGACCAACCAACCCGAAAAATTAGAATTTATAAATAAATAAGAAAAATAACATTTCAATTATTATTTTTCGTTTAAAACGGGCGTAATTCCGTGCATTATTGTCCGATTTCAGCTTTTCACGTGGCGCGGAAAGGCGCGCGAAGAGACGAAGAAAATTACCTCGAGCTGTCCCTCGGACGCCCACCCTTATTAGCCGACGATCAGAAGTGCATGACGAGTGCGATCATACCAGCACTAAAGCATCGGCTCCCATCAGAACTCCGAAATTAAGCGTGCTTGGGCGAGAGTAGGACTAAGATGGGTGACCCCCTGAGAAGTCCTCGTGCTGCACCCTTTTTTTCACTACCTATTTGATAGCACAACGAGATCATATTTTTTACCAATCTTTCTAACCAAACGTTAAGGACGGACGACGTCGTCGCCATAAAATTTGGCTGTCGATCTCCCGCGCGGGACCCTCCGCAACCTCTACGGCCGGCTAGATCGGCCAACCGACCCGAAAAATTAAAATTTGTAAATAAATAAGAAAAATAACATTTCAATTATTATTTTTCGTTTAAAACGGGCGTAATTCCGTGCATTATTGTTCGATTTCAACTTTTCACGTGGCGCGGAAAGGCGCGCGAAGAGACGAAGAAAATTACCTCGAGCTGTCCCTCGGACGCCCACCCTTATTAGCCGACGATCAGAAGTGCATGACGAGTGCGATCATACCAGCACTAAAGCATCGGCTCCCATCAGACCTCCGAAGTTAAGCGTGCTTGGGCGAGAGTAGTACTAGGACGGGTGACCTCCTAGGAAGTCCACGTGTTGCACTCCTTTTTTTTTACTACCTAATTGAATGCACGACAAGATCATTTTTTTTACCATTCTTTCTAACCAAACGTCAAGGAGGGACGACGTCGTCGCAATAAAATTTGGCTGTCGATCGCCCGTGCAGGGCCTGCCGCAACCTCTACGGCTGGCTCGATCGACCAACCAACCCGAAAAATTAAAATTTGTAAATAAATAAGAAAAATAACATTTAAATTATAATTTTTCGTTTAAAACGGGAGTAACTCCGTGCATTATTGTCCGATTTCAGCTTTTCACGTGGCGCAGAAAGGCGTGCGAAGAGACGAGCAAAATGACCCCGAGCTGTCCCTCGGACGCTCACCCTTATTTGCTGATGATCAAAAGTGCAAGACGGTTGCGATCATAGTAGCACTAATGCACCATATCCCATCAAAACTCCGAAGTTAAGCGTGCTTAGGCGAGTGTAGCATTAGGATCGGTGACACATTGGGAAGTCCCCGTGTTGCACTCCTTTTTTTTACTATCTAATTGAATGCACGAAGATATCATTTTTTTTACAAATCTTTCTAACCAAACCTACATGACGAACGACGTCGTCCCCATAAAATTTGGCTATCGATCGCCCGTGTGGGGCCCGCTACAACCTCTGCGACCCGCTCGATTGACCAACCAACCGAAAAAATTAAAATTTAAAAATAAAAAAGAAAGTTAACATTTAAATTCTTTTTTTTCGTTTAAAACGGGCGTAACTCCGTGAACGATTGTCCGACTTCAGCTTTTCACGTGGCGCTGAAAGGCGCGGGAAGAGATGAAGAAAATGACCCCGAGCTCTCCCTCGGACGCTCACCCTTATTGGCTGACGATCAGAAGTGCATGACGGTTGCCATCGTACCAACACTAATGCACCGGATCCCATTAGAAATCCGAAGTTAAGCGTGATTGGGCGAGAGTAGTACTAGGATGGTTGACCCCTTGGGAAGTCCTCGTGTTGTACTCCTTCAATTATTATTTTTAGTTTAAAACGGGTGCAACTCCGTGCACTATTGTTCGATTTCAAGGGGCGCTGAAAGGCGCACGAAGAGATGAAGAAAATGTTCCCGAACTCTCCCCCGGACACTCCCCCTTATTGGCCGACGATCAGAAGTGCATGATGGGGGCGATCATACCAGCACTAATGCACTGGATTCCATCAGAACTTTGAAGTTAAGCGTGCTTGTGCGAGAGTTGTACTAGGATGGGTGACCCCCTGGGAAGTTATTGTGTTGCACTCTCTTTTTTACTACCTAATTGAATGCACGACCAGATCATTTTCTTTTACCAATCTTTCTAACCAGACCTTCAGGATGGCGACGTCGTCCCCATAAAATTTGGCTGTCGATCACCCGTGCGGGGCCCGTCGCAACCTCTACCGGCCGCTCGATCTAGCAACCAACCCTAAATATTAAAATTTGTAAATAAATAAGAAAAATAACATTTCAATTATTATTTTTCGTTTAAAATGGGCGTAACTCCGTGCACTATTGTTCGATTTCAGCTTTTCACGTGGCGCTGAAAGGCGCGCAAAGAGACGAAGAAAATGACCCCGAGCTCTCCCTCGGACGCTCACCCTTATTGGCCGATGATCAGAAGTGCATGATGGGCGGGATCATACCAGCACTAATGCATCGGATTCTATTAAAAATCCGAAATTATTCGTGCTTGCGCGAGAGTAGTACTGGGAAGTACTCGTGTTGCACTCCATTTTTTTTACTACCTAATTGAATGCACGAATAGATCCTTTTTTTACAAATCTTTCTAACCAAACCTTCAGGACGAATGACGTCGTCTTTGTAAAATTTGGCTGTCTATCGCCCGTGCGGGGCCCGCCGCAACCTCTACGGGTCGCTCGATCGACCAACCAACCCGAAAAATTAAAATTTGTAAATAAATAAGAAAAATAACATTTCGATTATAATTTTTCAATTAAAACAGGCATAAATTCGTGCACTATTGTCCTATTTCAGCTTTCCACGTGGCTCAAAAACGCGCGCGAAGAGACGAAGAAAATGACCCCGAGCTCTCCCTCGGATGCTCATCCTTATTGGCCGACGATCAGAAGTGCATGACGGGTGCGATCATACCAACACTAATGCAACAGATCTTATTAAAACTCCGAAGTTAATCGTGCTTGGGCGAGAGTAGTACTAGGATGTGAGACCCCCTGGGAAGTCCTCGTGTTGCACTCCATTTTTTTACTACCTAATTGAATGCATGAAGAGATCCTTTTTTTACATATCTTTCTAAGCAAACCTGCAGGATGGACGACGTATTCTTCATAGAATTTGGCTGTCGATCGCCCGTGCGGGGCCCGCCGCAACCTCTACGTCCCGCTCGATCGACCAACCAACCCGAAAAATTAGAATTTGGAAATAAATAAGAAATATAACATTTCAATTATTGTTTGTCGTTTAAAACAGGCGTAACTCTGTGCACGATTGTCTGATTTCAGCTTTTCACCTGGCGCTAAAAGGCTTGCGAAGAGACGAGAACAATGTCCCCGAGCTCTCCCTCGGATGCTCACCCTTATTGCCCCACGATCAGAAGTGCAAGATGGGTGCGATCATACCAGCACTAATGCACCGGATTCCATTAGATCTTCGAAGTTAAGCGTGCTTGGGCGAGAGTAGTACTAGGACAGGTGACCACTTGGGAAGTCCGCGTGTTGCACTGCTTTTTTTTGCTACCTAATTGAATGCACGACGAGAACATTTTTTTTACATATCTTTCTAACCAAACCTTCAGGATGGACGACGTCGTCCTCAAAAAATTTGGATGCCGATCGCCAGTGCGGGGCCCGCCGAAACCTCTACAGGTCGCTCGATCGACTAACCAACCCGAAAAATTAAAATTTGTAAATAAATATGAAAAATAACATTTCAATTATTATTTTTCGATTAAAACGGGCGTAACTTCGTGCACTATTGTCCTATTTCAGCTTTTTACCGGGCTCAGAAAGGCGCGCGAAGAGACGAAGAAAATGACCCCGAGCTCTCCCTCGGACACTCATCCTTATTGGCCGATGATCCGAAGTGCATGACGGGTGCGATCATACCAGCACTAATGCAATAGATCCTATTAAAACTCCGAAGTTAATCGTGCTTGGGCGAGAGTAGTACTAGGATGTGAGACCCCCTGGGAATTCCTCGTGTTGCACTCCATTTTTTTACTACCTAATTGAATGCACGAAGAGATCCTTTTTTTACATATCTTTCTAAGCAAACCTTCAGGATGGACGACGTATTCTTCATAGAATTTGGTTGTCGATCGCTCGTGCGGGGTCCGCCGCAACCTCTACGTCCCTCTCGATCGAGCAACCAACCTGAAAAATTAAAATTTGGAAATAAATAAGAAATATAACATTTCAATTATTGTTTGTCGTTTAAAACAGGCGTAACTCCGTGCACGATTGTCTGATGATAGCTTTTCACCTGGCGCTAAAAGGCTTGTGAAGAGACGAGGAAAATGACCTCGAGTTCTCCCTCGGATGCTCACCCTTATTGGCCGACGATCAGAAGTGCAAGATGGGTGCGATCATACCAGCACTAATGCACCGGATTCCATTAGATCTTCGAAGTTAAGCGTGCTTGGGCGAGAGTAGTACTAGGACAGGTGACCACCTGGGAAGTCCTCGTGTTGCACTGCTTTTTTTTACTACCTAATTGAATGCACGACGAGATCATTTTTTTTACATATCTTTCTAACCAAACCTTCAGGATGGACGACGTCGTCCTCATAAAATTTGGATGTCGATCGCCAGTGCGGGGCCCACCGAAACCTCTACAGGCCGCTCGATCGACTAACCAACCCGAAAAATTAAAATTTGTAAATAAATATGAAAAATAACATTTCAATTATTATTTTTCGATTAAAACAGGCGTAACTTCGTGCTCTATTGTCCTATTTCAGCTTTTCACGTGGCTCAGAAAGGCGCGCGAAGAGACGAAGAAAATGACCCCGAGCTCTCGCTCGGACGCTCATCCTTATTTGCCGATGATCAGAAGTGCATGACGGGTGCGATCATACCAGCACTAATGCAACAGATCCTATTAAAACTCCGAAGTTAATCTTGCTTGGGCGAGAGTAGTACTAGGACAGGTGACCCCGCGGGAAGTCCTCGTGTTGCACTACTTTTTTTTACTACCTAATTGAATGTACGACGAGATCATTTTTTTACATATCTTTCTAACCAAACCTTCAGGACGGACGATGGCTCGTGCGGGATCCACCGCAACCTCTACGGGCAGCTCAATCGACCAAAAAATCCAAAAAATTAAAATTTGTAAATAAATAAGAAAAATAACATTTCAATTATAATTTTTCGTTTAAAACGGGAGTAACTCCGTGCATAATTATCTGATTTCAGCTTTTCACGTGGCGCTGAAAGGTGCGCGAAGAGACAAAGAAAATGACCCCGAACTCTCCCTCGGACACTCACCATTATTAGTCGACGATCAGAAGTGCATGATGTGTTCGATCATGCCGGCACTTATGCACCGAATCCCATCAGAACTCCGAAGTTAAGCGTGCTTGGGCGAGAGTAGTACTAGGATGGTTGACCACCTGGGAAGTCCCTGTGTTGGACTACTTTTTTTACTACCTAATTGAATGCACGACCAGATCAGTTTTTTTTACCAATCTTTCTAGCCAAACCTTCGGGACGGGCGACGTCGTCCCCATAAAATTTGGTTGTCGATCGCCCGTTCGGGGCCTGTCGCAACCTCTACGGGCCGCTTGGTCGACCAAACAACCCGAAAAATTAAAATTTGTAAATAAATAAGAAAAATAACATTTCAAATGTTATTTTTCGTTTAAAATGGCCGTAACTCCGTGCACGATTGTCCGATTTCAGCTTTTCACGTGGCGCTGCAAAGCGCGCGAAGTGACGAAGGAAATGACCCCGAGCTCTCCCTCGGACGCTCATCCTTATTGGCCGATGATCAGAAGTGAATGACGGGTGCGATCATACTAGCACTAATGCAACGGATCCCATCAAAACTCCGAAGTTAAGCGTGCTTGGGCGAGAGTAGTACTAGGACTAGTGACCCCTGGGAAGTCCTCGTGTAGGACTCCTTTTTTTTACTATCAAATTGAATGCCCGACGAGATTATTTTTTTTTACCAATCTTTCTAACCAAACCTTGAGGACGGACGATGTCGTACCCATAAAATTTGGCTGTCGAACGCCCGTGCGGGGCCCGCCGCAACCTCTACGGGCCGCTCAATCGACCAACCAACCCGAAAAATTAAAATTTGTAAATAAATAAGAAAAATAACATTTCAATTATTATTTCTCGATTAAAACGGGTGTTACTTCGTGCACTATTGTCCGATTTCAGCTTTTCACGTGGTTCTGAAAGGCGCGCGAAGAGACAAAGAAAATGACCCCGAGCTCGCCCTCGGATGCTCACCCTTATTGGCCGACGATCAGAAATGCATGAGGGGTGCGATCATACCAGCATTAATGCACCGGATCCCATCAGAACTCCGAAGTTAAGCGTGCATTCGCGAGAGTAGTACTAGGATGGATGACCCCCTGGAAAGTACTTTTGTTGCACTCCTTTTTTTTACTACCTAATTGAATGCACGAAGGCAACATCTTTTTTTACCAATCTTTCTTACGAAACGTTTAGGACGGACGACATCGTCCCCATAAACTTTTGCAGTCGATCACCCGTGCGGGGCCCATCACAACCTCTCTGGGCCGCTCGATCGACCAACCAACCCAAAAAATTAAAATTTGTAAATAAATAAGAAAATAACATTTCAATTATTATTTTTTCATTTAAAATGGGCGTAACTCCGTCCACGATTGTCCGTTTCAGCTTTTCACGTGGCGCAGAAAAGGCGCGCGAAGAGACGCGCGAAGAGACGAAGAAAATGACCCCCGAGCTCTCCCTCAGACACTCACCCTTATTTGTCGATGATCAGAAGTGCATGATGGGTGCGATAATACCAGCACTAATGCACCGCATCTCATCAGAATTCTGAAGTTAAGCGTGCTTGGGCGAGAGTAGTACTAGGATGGTTGACCCCGAGCTGTCCCTCGGACGCTCACCCTTATTAGGCGACGATCAGAAGTGCGTGATGGGTTTTATCATACTAGCACTAAATCACCGTATCCCATCAGAACTCCGAAGTTAAGCGTGCTTGGGCGAGAGTAGTACTAGGATGGGTGACCCACTGGGAAGTCCTCGTGTTGCACCTTTTTTTTTACTACCTAATTGAATGCACGACGAGATCATTTTTTTTACCAAACTTTATAACCACACCTTCAGGACGGATGACGTCGTCCCCATAAAGTTTGTCTATCGATCGCCCGTGTGGGGCCCGCCGCAACCACTATGGGCCGCTCGATCGACCAACCAATCCGAAAAATTAAAATTTGTAAATAAATAAGAAAAATAACATTTCAATTATAATTTTTCGTTTAAAACGAGCGTAACTCCATATACGATTGTCCGATTTCAGATTTTCACGTGCGCTGCAAGGCGCGAGAAGAGACGAAGAAATGACCCCGAGCGTAGTACTAGGACGGGTGACCCCCTGGGAAGTCCTCGTGTTGCACACCTTTTTTTTACTACCTAGTTGAATACACGACGAGATCATTTTTTTTACCAAACTTTCTAACCACACCTTCAGGACAGATGTCGTCGTCCCCATAAAATTTGCCTGTCGATCGCCCTTGTGGGGCCGACCGCAACCTCTATGGGCCGCTTGATCGACCATCCAACCTGAAAAATTAAAATTTGTAAATAAATAAGAATAATAACTTTTCAATTATTATTTTTCGTTTAAAACGGGTGTAACTCTGTGCACTATTATCCGATTTCAGCTTTTCACGTGGCGCTGAAAGGCGCGTGAAGAGAAGAAGAAAATGACCCCGAGCTCTCCCTCGGATGCTCACCCTTATTTGCCAACGATCAGAAGTGCATGATTCGTCCGATCATACCAGAACTAATGCAGCGTATCCCATCAGAACTCCGAAGTTAAGCGTGCTTTGTCGAGAGTAGTACTACTATGGGTGACCCCCTGGGAAGTCCTTTTGGTGACTAGCTAATTGAAAGCACGATGAGATCCTTTTTTTTCTAACCAAACATTCAGGACGGACGACGTCGTCCCCATAAAATTTGGCCGTCGATCGCCCATACGGGGCCCGCCGCAACCACTACGAGCTGCTCGATCGACCAACCAACCCAAAAAATTAAAATTTGTAAAAAATAAGAAAACAAACATTTCAATTATTATTTTTTGTTTAAAACGGGCGTAACTCCATGCATGATTGTCCGATTTCAGCTTTTCACGTGACGCAGAAAGACGCGCGAAAAGACGAAGAAAATGACACCGAGTTCTCCCTCGAACCCTCACCCTTATTGGCCGACGATCAGAAGTCCATGACGCATGAGATTATACCAGCACAAATGCAGCGGATCTCGTCACAACTCCGAAGTTAACGGTGCTTTGGCGAGAGTTGTACTTGGATGGGTGACCCCGTGGGAAGTCCTCATGTTGCACTCCTTTTTTTGACTAACTAATTGAATGCACGACGAGATCCTTTTTTTTTACCACTCTTTCTAACTAAACGTTCAGAACGGACGACTTCGTCCCCATAAAATTTGGCTGTCGGTCGCCTGTGCGGGGCCCGCCACAACCTCTACGGGCTGCTCAATCGACCAAACAACCCGAAAAATTAAAATTTGTAAATAAATAAGAAAAATAACATTTCAATTATTATTTTTCATATAAAACGGGCGTAACTCTCTGCACAATTGTCTGATTTCAGCTTTTCACGTGGCACTGAAAGGCGCGTGAAGAGACGAAAAAAATGACCCCGTGCTCTCCCTCGGACACTCACCCTTATTGGCCGATGATCAGAAGTACAGGACGGGCGCGATCATTCCAGTACTAATGCACCGAGATCATTTTTTTACCAATCTTTCTAACCAATTATTCAGGACGAACGACGTTGTCCCCATAAAATTTGGCTGTTGATGGCCCGTGCGGGGCCCGACGTAACGTCTACGGGCCGCTCGATCAACCATCCAGCCCAAAAAATTAAAATTTGTAACTAAATAAGAAATTAACATTTCAATTGTTATTTTTCGTTTAAAACGGGCGTAACACCGTGCACGATTGTCTGATTTCAGCTTTTCACGTGGCGCTGAAATGAGCGCGAAGAGATGAAGAAAACGACCCTGAGCACTCTTTCGGACACTCACCCTTATTGGCCGACGATCAGAAGTGCATGACAGGGTGATCATACCAGCACTAATGCATCGGATCCCATCAGAACTCCGAAGTTACGCATGCTTGGTCGAGAATAGTACTAGGAAGGGTGACCCCCTGGGAAGTCCTCGTGGTGCACTCCTTTTTTTTACTACCTAATTGAAGGCACGACCAGATCTTTTTTTTTTACAAATCTTTCTAACCAAACGTTCTGGACGGACGACGTCGTCCCCATAAAATTTGGCTGTCGATCGCCCGTGCGAGGCCCACCGCATCCTCTACAGCCGCTTGATCGACCAACCAACCCGAAAAATTAAAATTTGTGAAGAAATAAGAAAAATAACATTTCAATTATTATTTTTCGTTTAAAATGGGCGTAACTCCGTGCACGATTGTCCGATTTCAACTTTTCACGTGGCGCTGAAGGAAGCGCGAACATACGAAGAAAATGATCCCGAGCTCTCCCTCGGACACTCACCCTTATTGGCCGACGATCAGAAGTGCATGACGAGTGCGATCATACCAACACTAACGCACTGTATCCTATCAGAAATAAGAATTTAAGCGTGCTTGGGCGAGAGTAGCACTTGGATGGGTGCCCCCTGGGAAGTCCTCGTGTTGCACTCCTTTTTTTTACTACCTAACTGAATGCACGACGAGATCATTTTTTTTACCAATATTTCTAACCAAACGTTTAGGACGGTCGACATCGTCCCCATAAAATTTGGCTGTCGATCTCCCGTGCGGGGCCGGCTGCAACCTCTACGGGCCGCTCGATCGACCAACCAACCCGAAAAATTAAAATTTGTAAATAAATAAGAAAAATAACATTTTTATTTTTATTTTTCATTTAAAACGGGCGTAACTCCGTGCTCTATTGTCCGATTTCAGCTTTTCATGTGGCGCTGAAAGGCGCGCGAAGAGACAAAGAAAACGAACCCGAGCTCTCCTTCGGACGCTCACACTTATTGGCCAAAGATCAGAAGTGCATGACAGGTGAGATCATACCAGCACTAATGCACCGGATCTCATCAAAACTCCGAAGTTATGGGCGCTTGGGCGAGAGTAGTACTAGGATGGGTGACCCCCTGGGAAGTCCCCGTGTTGCACTCCTTTTTTTTACTACCTAATTGAATGCACGACGATATCATTTTTTTTACCAAGCTTTCTAACGAAACGTTCAGGACGGTCGACATCGTCCCCATAAAATTTGGTTGTCGATCTCACGTTTGGGGCCCGCTGCAACTCTATGGGCCGATCGATCGACCAACCAACCCGAAAATTTAAATTTGTAAAGAAATAAGAAAAATAACATTTCAATTTTTATTTTACGTTTAAAACGGGCATAACTCCGTGCACGATTGTCCGGTTTCAGCTTTTCACGTGGCACTGAAAGGCACGCAAAGAGACGAAGAAAATGATCCCCGTGCTTCTGCGAGAGTAGTACTAGGATGGGTGACCCCTGGGATGTCCTCGTGTTGCACCTTTTTTTATTACTACCTAATTGAATGCACGACGAGATAATTTTTTTTACCAATCTTTCTAACCAAACGTTAAGGACAGACGACGTCGTCACCATAAAATTTGGCTGTCGACCGCCCGTGCGGGGCCCGCCGCAACCTCTACGCGCCGCTCGATCGACCAACCAACCCGAAAAATAACAATTTATAAATAAATAAGAAAAATAACATTTCGATTATTATTTTTCGTTTAAAAAGGGCGTAACTACGTGCACTATTGTCCGGTTTCAGCTTTTCACGCGGCGCTGAAAGGCACGCGAAGAAACGAAGAAAATGATCCCCGAGCTCTCCCTCGGACGCTCACCCTTATTACCCGACAATCAGAAGTGCATGATAGGTGCGATCATACCAGCACTAATGCACTGGGTCCCATCCGAACTCCGAAGTTAAGCGTGCTTTGGCGAGAGTAGTACTAGGATGGATGACCCCCTGGGAAGTCCTTGTGTTGCACTCCTTTTTTTTACTACCTAATTGAATGCACGAAGACATCATTTTTTTTTACTAATCTTTCTAACCAAACGTTGAGGGCGGACAGCGTCGTCCCTATAAAATTTTGCAGTCGATCGCCCGTGCGAGGCCCGCCGCAACCTCTGCGGGCCGCTCGATCGACCAACCAACCCGAAAAATTAAAATTTGTAAATAAATAAGAAAATAACATTTCAATTATTATTATTTCATTTAAAACAGGCGTAACTCCGTGCACGATTGTCTGATTTCACCATTTCACGTGGCGCTGAAAAGGCGCGCGAAGAGACGAAGAAAATGACCCCCGAGCTCTCCCTCGGACAGTCACCCTTATTTGTCGACGATCAGAAGTGCATGATGGGTGCGATAAGACCATCACTAATGCACCGGATCTCATCAGAACTCCGAAGTTACGCATGCTTGGGCGAGAGTAGTAACAGGATGGGTGACCCCCAGGGAAGATCTCGTGTTGCACTAATTTTTTTTACTACCTAATTGAATGCACGATGAGATCAGTTTTTTTACCAATCTTTCTAACCAAATGTTCAGGACGGACGACGTAGTCCCCATAAAATTTGGCGGTCGATCACCCGTGCGGGGCCCGTCGCAACCTCTACGGGCCGCTCGACCGACCAACCAGCACGAAAAATTAAAATTTGTAAATAAATAAGAAAAATAATATTTCGATTATTATTTTTTGTTTAAAACGGGCGTAACTCCGTGCACGATTGTCCGATCTCAGCTTTTCACGTGGCGCTGAAAGGCACGCGAAGAGACGAAGAAAATGATCCCCAAGCTCTCCCTCGGACGCTAACCCTTGTTGGCCGACAATCAGAAGTGGATGATGGCTGCGATCATACCAGCACTAATGCACCGAAGTTAAGCATGCTTGGGCGAGAGTAGTACTACGCTGGGTGACCCCCTAGGAAGTCCTTGTGTTGCACTCCTTTTTTTTACTACCTAATTGAATGCATGAAGACATCATTTTTTTTTACCAATCTTTCTAACCAAACGTTCAGGACAGACGACGTCGTCCCCATAAAATTTGGCAGTCGATCGCTCGATCAACCAACCAACCCGAAAAATTAAAATTTGTAATTAAATAAGAAAATAGCATTTCAATTATTATTTTTTGGTTTAAAATGGGTGTAACTCCGTGCACGATTGTCCGATTTTAGCTTTTCACGTGGCGCTGAAAAGGAGCGCGAAGAGACGAAGAAAATGATCGCCGAGCACTCCCTTGGACACTCACCCTTATTTGTCGACGATCAGAAGTGCATGATGGGTGCGATAATACCAGCACTAATGCACCGGATCTCATCAGAACTAATGCACGTGCTTGGGCGAGAGTAGTAATAGGATGGGTGACCCCCTGGGAAGTTCTCGTGTTGCACTCATTTTTTTTACTACCTAATTGAATCCACGAAGACATCATTTTTTTTACCAATCTTTCTAACCAAATGTTCAGGACGGACGACGTCGTCCCCAAAAAATTTGGCTGTCGATCGCCCGTGCGGTGCCCGCCGCAACCTCTCCGGGCCGCTTGATCGAACAACCAACCCGAAAAATTTAAATTTTAAAATAAATAAGAAAATAAAATTTCAATTATTATTTTTTTGTTTAAAACGGGCGTAACTCCGTGCACGATTTTCCAGTTTTTGCTTTTCACATGGCGCTGAAAAGGCGCGCGAAGAGACGAAGAAAATGACCGCCGAGCTCTTCCTTGGACACTCACCCTTATTTGTTGACGATCAGAAGTGCATGATGGGTGAAAAGCTGAAACCGTTTTAAACCAAAAAATAATAATTGAAATGTTATTTAAAACGGTTTAAAATGGTGAATATGCCCGCCGCAACCAACCGGTTTCAGCTTTTCACGTGGCGCTAAAAAGGCGGGCGAAGAGACGAAGAAAATGACCCTCGAGCTCTCCCTCGGACGCTCACCCATATTCACCGACGATCAGAAGTGCATGACGGGTGTGATAATACCAGCACTAATGCACCGGATCCCTTCAGAACTCCGACGAGTAGTACTAGGATGGATGACCCCTTGGGAAGTCCTTGTGTTGCACTCCTTTTTTTTACTACCTAATTGAATGCACGAAGACATCATTTTTTTTACCAATCTTTCTAACCAAATGTTCAGGACGGACGACGTCGTCCCCAAAAAATTTGGCTGTCGATCGCCCGTGCGGTGCCCGCCGCAACCTCTCCGGGCCGCTTGATCGAACAACCAACCCGAAATATTAAAATTTGTAAATAAATAAGAAAAATAACATTTCGATTATTATTATTTGTTTAAAATGGGCGTAACTCCGTGCACGATTGACTGATTTCTGCTTTTCAAGTGGCGCAGAAAGGCGCACGACCAAACGAACAAAACTGACCCTGAGCACTCACTCGGACGCTCACCCTTCTTGGCCGACGATCAGAAGTGCATGACTGGTTCAATCATACAAGCACTAATGCACCAAATCTCATCAGAACTCCGAAGTTAAGTGTGCCCGGGCGAGAGTAGTTCTAGGATGGATGGCTCCCAGTGAAGTCCTCGTGTTGCACTCCTTTTTTTTACTACCTAGTTGAATGCACGACGAGATCATTTTTTTTACCAATCTTTCTAACCAAACGTTCCGGACGGACGACGTCGCCCCCATAAAATTTGGCTGTCGATCGCCCGTGCGGGGCCAGCCGTAACCTCTACGCGTCGCTCGATCGAACAACCAACCCGAAAAATTAAAATTTGTAAATAAATAAGAAATATAACCTTTCAATTATTATTTTTCGTTTAAATTGGGCGTAACTCCGTGCACAATTGTCTGATTTCAGCTTTTCACGTGGCACTGAAAGGCGCACGAAGAGACGAAGAAAATGACCCCGAGCTTTCCCTCGGACGCTCACCCTTATTGGCCGATGATCAGAAGTGCATAACGGGTGCGATCATTCCAGCACTAATGCACCAGATCCCATCAGAATTCCAAAGTTAAGTGTGCTTTGGCGGGAGAAGAACTAGGATGGGTGATCCCCTGGGAAGTCCTCGTGTCCCACCCTTTTTTTTACTACCTAATTTAATGCACGACGAGATCATTTTTTTTTACCAATCTTTCTAACCAAACCTTCAGTACGGACGACGTCGTCCCCATAAAATTTGGTTATCGATAGCCCGTGCGGTGACCGCAACAACTTCTACGGGCCGCTCGATCGACCAACCAACCCTAAAAATTAAAATTTGTAAATAAATAAGAAAAAATAACATTTCAATTATTATTATTTATTTAAAATGGGCGTAACTCTGTGCACTATTGTCCGATTTCAGCTTTTCACGTGGCGCTGAAAGGCGCACGAAGAGACGAAGAAAATGACCCCGATCTTTCCCTCGGACGCTCACCCTTATTGGCCGATGATCAGAAGTGCATAACGGGTGCGATCATTCCAGCACTAATGCACCAGATCCCATCAGAATTCCAAAGTTAAGTGTGCTTTGGCGGGAGAAGAACTAGGATGGGTGATCCCCTGGGAAGTCCTCGTGTTCCACCCTTTTTTTTACTACCAAATTTAATGCACGACGAGATCATTTTTTTTTACCAATCTTTCTAACCAAACCTTCAGTACGGACGACGTCGTCCCCATAAAATTCGGTTATCGATCGCCCGTGCGGTGACCGCAACAACTTCTACGGGCCGCTCGATCGACCAACCAACCCTAAAAATTAAAATTTGTAAATAAATAAGAAAAAATAACATTTCAATTATTATTATTTATTTAAAATGGGCGTAACTCTGTGCACTATTGTCCGATTTCAGCTTTTCACGTGGCGCTGAAATGCGTGCGAAGAGAGAACATAGGATCGGGGGGACGGAGACGAAGAAAATGACCCCGAGCTCTCCCTCAGACGCTCACCCTTTTTGTCCGGCGATCAGAAGTGCATGACAGGTGCGATCTTACCATTACTAATTCACCGGATCCCATCAGAACTCTGAAGTTAAGCGTGCTTGGAGGAGAGTGGTTGTAAATAAATAAGAAAAATAACATTTCAATTATTATTTTTCGTTTAAAACGGGCGTCACTCCGTATACGATTGTCCGATTTCAGCTTTTCATGTGGCGCTACAAGGCGCGACAAGAGACGAAGAAATGACCCCGAGCTCTCCCTCGGACGCTCACCCTTATTGGCCGACGATCAGAAGTGCATGACGGGCGTGATCATACTAGAGCTAATGCACCAAACCCCATTAGAACTCTGAAGTTAAGCGTGCTTGGGCGAGAGTAGTACTACGATGGTGACCCCCTGGGAAGTCCTCGTGTTGCACTCCTTTTTTTACTACCTAATTGAATACACGACGAGATCATTTTTTTTACCAATCTTTCTAATCCAACATTTTGGATGGACGACGTCGTCCCCATAAAATTTGGTTGTCGATCGCCCGTGCGGGGCCCGCCGCAAACTCCACGAGCCACTCGATCGACCAACCAACATGAAAAATTAAAATTTGTAAATAAATAAGAAAAATAAAATTTGAATTATTATTTCTCGTTTAAAACGGGCGTTACTCCGTGCACTATTGTTCGATTTCAGCATTTCACGGGGTGCTAAAAGGCGCGAGAAGAGACGAAGAAAATGACCCCGAGCACTCCCTCGGACGCTCACCCTTATTAACCGACGATCAGAAGTGCATGACGGGTGCGATCATACCAGCACTAATGCACCGGATCCCATTAGAACTTCGAAGTTAAGGGTGCTTGGGCGAGAGTAGTACTAGGATTGGTGATCCCCTGGGAAGTCATCGTGTTGCACTCCTTTTTTTTATTATCTAATTGAATGCACGACGAGATCATTTTCTTTTACAAATCTTTGTAACCAATCCTTCAGGCCAGACGACGTTGACCCCATAAAATTTGGCTGGCGATCGCCCGTGCGGGGTCCGCCGCAACCTCTACGGGCCGATCGATCGACCAACCAACCTGAAAAATAAAAATTTGTAAATAAATAAGAAGAAAATCATTTAAATTATTATTTTTTGTTTAAAATGGGCTTAACTCCGTGCACTATTGTCTGATTTCAGTTTTTCACGTGGCGCTCAAAGGCACGCGAAGAGACAAAGAAAGTGACCCCGAGCTCTCCCTCGGACGCTCACCCTTATTGGCCGACATTCTGAAGTGAATGATGGGTGTGAGCATACCAAGACTAATGCACCGGATCCCATCAAAACTCCGATGTTAAGCGTGCTTGGGCGAGGGTACTAATAGGATTGGTGACCCTATGGAAGTCCTCGTGTTGCACTCCTTTTTTTTACTATCAAATTGAGTGCACGACGAGATCATTTTTTTTACCAATCTTTCTAACCAAACCTTCAGGATGAACGACGTCGTACCCATAAAATTAGGCTGTCGATCGCCCGTGCGGGGCCCGCCACAACCTCTACGAGCCGCTCGATCGACCTAGCAACCCAAAAAATTTAAATTTTAAAATAAATAAGAAAATAAAATTTCAATTATTATTTTTTTATTTAAAACGGGCGTAACTCCGTGCACGATTTTCCAGTTTTTGCTTTTCACATGGCGCTGAAAAGGCGCGCGAAGAGACGAAGAAAATGACCGCCGAGCTCTTCCTTGGACACTCACCCTTATTTGTTGACGATCAGAAGTGCATGATGGGTGAAAAGCTGAAACCGTTTTAAACCAAAAAATAATAATTGAAATGTTATTTAAAACGGTTTAAAATGGTGAATATGCCCGCCGCAACCAACCGGTTTCAGCTTTTCACCTGGCGCTAAAAAGGCGGGCGAAGAGACGAAGAAAATGACCCTCGAGCTCTCCCTCGGACGCTCACCCATATTCACCGACGATCAGAAGTGCATGACGGGTGTGATAATACCAGCACTAATGCACCGGATCCCTTCAGAACTCCGACGAGTAGTACTAGGATGGATGACCCCTTGGGAAGTCCTTGTGTTGCACTCCTTTTTTTTACTACCTAATTGAATGCACGAAGACATCATTTTTTTTAGCAATCTTTCTAACCAAATGTTCAGGACGGACGACGTCGTCCCCAAAACATTTGGCTGTCGGTCGCCCGTGCGGTGCCCGCCGCAACCTCTCCGGGCCGCTTGATCGAACAACCAACCCGAAAAATTAAAATTTGTAAATAAATAAGAAAAATAACATTTCGATTATTATTATTTGTTTAAAATGGGCGTAACTCCGTGCACGATTGACTGATTTCTGCTTTTCAAGTGGCGCAGAAAGGCGCACGAACAGACGAACAAAACTGACCCTGAGCACTCACTCGGACGCTCACCCTTCTTGGCCGACGATCAGAAGTGCATGACTGGTTCAATCATACAAGCACTAATGCACCAAATCTCATCAGAACTCCGAAGTTAAGTGTGCCAGGGCGAGGGTAGTTCTAGGATGGGTGGCTCCCAGTGAAGTCCTCGTGTTGCACTCCTTTTTTTTACTACCTAGTTGAATGCACGACGAGATCATTTTTTTTACCAATCTTTCTAACCAAACGTTCAGGACGGACGACGTCGCCCCCATAAAATTTGGCTGTCGATCGCCCGTGCGGGGCCAGCCGTAACCTCTACGCGTCGCTCGATCGAACAACCAACCCGAAAAATTAAAATTTGTAAATAAATAAGAAATATAACCTTTCAATTATTATTTTTCGTTTAAAATGGGCGTAACTCCGTGCACAATTGTCTGATTTGAGCTTTTCACGTGGCACTGAAAGGCGCACGAAGAGACGAAGAAAATGACCCCGAGCTTTCCCTCGGACGCTCACCCTATTTGGCCGATGATCAGAAGTGCATAACGGGTGCGATCATTCCAGCACTAATGCACCAGATCCCATCAGAATTCCAAAGTTAAGTGTGCTTTGGCGGGAGAAGAACTAGGATGGGTGATCCCCTGGGAAGTCCTCGTGTTCCACCCTTTTTTTTACTACCTAATTTAATGCACGACGAGATCATTTTTTTTTACCAATCTTTCTAACCAAACCTTCAGTACGGACGACGTCGTCCCCATAAAATTTGGTTATCGATAGCCCGTGCGGTGACCGCAACAACTTCTACGGGCCGCTCGATCGACCAACCAACCCTAAAAATTAAAATTTGTAAATAAATAAGAAAAAATAACATTTCAATTATTATTATTTATTTAAAATGGGCGTAACTCTGTGCACTATTGTCCGATTTCAGCTTTTCACGTGGCGCTGAAAGGCGCACGAAGAGACGAAGAAAATGACCCCGAGCTTTCCCTCGGACACTCACCCTTATTGGCCGATGATCAGAAGTGCATAACGGGTGCGATCATTCCAGCACTAATGCACCAGATCCCATCAGAATTCCAAAGTTAAGTGTGCTTTGGCGGGAGAAGAACTAGGATGGGTGATCCCCTGGGAAGTCCTCGTGTTCCACCCTTTTTTTTACTACCTAATTTAATGCACGACGAGATCATTTTTTTTTACCAATCTTTCTAACCAAACCTTCAGTACGGACGACGTCGTCCCCATAAAATTCGGTTATCGATCGCCCGTGCGGTGACCGCAACAACTTATACGGGCCGCTCGATCGACCAACCAACCCTAAAAATTAAAATTTGTAAATAAATAAGAAAAAATAACATTTCAATTATTATTATTTATTTAAAATGAGCGTAACTTTGTGCACTATTGTCCGATTTCAGCTTTTCACGTGGCGCTGAAATGCGTGCGAAGAGGGAACATAGGATCGGGAGGACGGAGACGAAGAAAACGACCCCGAGCTCTCCCTCAGACGCTCACCCTTTTTGTCCGGCGATCAGAAGTGCATGACAGGTGCGATCTTACCATTACTAATTCACCGGATCCCATCAGAACTCTGAAGTTAAGCGTGCTTGGGCGAGAGTGGTTGTAAATAAATAAGAAAAATAACATTTCAATTATTATTTTTCGTTTAAAACGGGCGTCACTCCGTATACGATTGTCCGATTTCAGCTTTTCATGTGGCGCTACAAGGCACGACAAGAGACGAAGAAATGACCCCGAGCTCTCCCTCGGACGCTCACCCTTATTGGCCGACGATCAGAAGTGCATGACGGGCGTGATCATACTAGAGCTAATGCACCAGACCCCATTAGAACTCTGAAGTTAAGCGTGCTTGGGCGAGAGTAGTACTACGATGGTGACCCCCTGGGAAGTCCTCGTGTTGCACTCCTTTTTTTACTACCTAATTGAATACACGACGAGATCATTTTTTTTACCAATCTTTCTAATCCAACATTTTGGATGGACGACGTCGTCCCCATAAAATTTGGTTGTCGATCGCCCGTGCGGGGCCCGCCGCAAACTCCACGAGCCACTCGATCGACCAACCAACATGAAAAATTAAAATTTGTAAATAAATAAGAAAAATAAAATTTGAATTATTATTTCTCGTTTAAAACGGGCGTAACTCCGTGCACTATTGTTCGATTTCAGCATTTCACGAGGTGCTAAAAGGCGCGAGAAGAGACGAAGAAAATGACCCCGAGCACTCCCTCGGACGCTCACCCTTATTAACCGACGATCAGAAGTGCATGACGGGTGCGATCATACCAGCACTAATGCACCGGATCCCATTAGAACTTCGAAGTTAAGGGTGCTTGGGCGAGAGTAGTACTAGGATTGGTGATCCCCTGGGAAGTCATCGTGTTGCACTCCTTTTTTTTATTATCTAATTGAATGCACGACGAGATCATTTTCTTTTACAAATCTTTGTAACCAATCCTTCAGGCCAGACGACGTGGACCCCATAAAATTTGGCTGGCGATCGCCCGTGCGGGGTCCGCCGCAACCTCTACGGGCCGATCGATCGACCAACCAACCTGAAAAATAAAAATTTGTAAATAAATAAGAAGAAAATCATTTAAATTATTATTTTTTGTTTAAAATGGGCTTAACTCCGTGCACTATTGTCTGATTTCAGTTTTTCACGTGGCGCTCAAAGGCACGCGAAGAGACAAAGAAAGTGACCCCGAGCTCTCCCTCGGACGCTCACCCTTATTGGCTGACATTCTGAAGTGAATGATGGGTGTGAGCATACCAAGACTAATGCACCGGATCCCATCAAAACTCCGAAGTTAAGCGTGCTTGGGCGAGGGTACTAATAGGATTGGTGACCCCCTGGAAGTCCTCGTGTTGCACTCCTTTTTTTTACTATCAAATTGAGTGCACGACGAGATCATTTTTTTTACCAATCTTTCTAACCAAACCTTCAGGATGAACGACGTCGTACCCATAAAATTAGGCTGTCGATCGCCCGTGCGGGGTCCGCCACAACCTCTACGAGCCGCTCGATCGACCTAGCAACCCGAAAAATTAAAATTTATATATAAATAAGAAAAATAACGTTTCAATTATTATTTTTCATTTAAAACGGGAGTAACTCCGTGCGTTATTGTCCGATTTCAGCTTTTCACGTGGCGAAGAAAGGCGTGCAAAGAGACAAAGAAAATGACCCCGAACTCTCCCTCGGACGCTCACGCTTATTGGCCGACGATCAGAAGTGCTTGACGGGTGCCATCATACCAGCACTAATGCGCCGGATCCCATCAGAACTCCGAAGTTAAGCATGCTTGGGCAAGAGTTGTACTAGGATTGGTGACCCCCTGGGAAGTCTTCGTGTTATACTCATTTTTTTAACTATCTAATTGAATGCACGATGAGATCATTTTTTTACTAATCTTTCTAACCATAAAATTAGGCTGTCGATCGCCCGTGCGGGGCCTGCCGCAAAATCTACGGGCTGCTTGATCGACCAACCAACCTGAAAAATAAAAATTTGTAAATAAATAAGAAAAATATCATTTAAATTATTATTTTTCATTTAAAATGGGCGTAACTCCGTGCAATATTGTCCGATTTCAGTTTTTCTCGTGGCGCCGAAAGGCGCGCGAAGAGACGTAGAAAATGACCCCGAGCTATCCCTCGGACGCTCACCGTTATTGGCCGACGACCAGAAGTGAATGACGGGTGCGATCATACCAGCAAAAATGCACCAAATCCCATCAAAACTCCGAAGTTAATCGTGCTTGGGCGAGAGTAGTTCTAGGATGGGAGACCCACTGGGAAGTCCTCGTGTTGCACTCCATTTTTTTACTACCTAATTGAATGCACGAAGAGATCCTTTTTTTACATATCTTTCTATCCAAACCTTCAGGACGGACGACATCGTCTTCATATAATTTGGTTGTCGATCGCCAGTGCGGGGCTCGCCGCAACCTCTACTTGCCGCTCGATTGACCAACCAACTTGAAAAATTAAAATTTGTAAATAAATAAGAAAAATAACATTTCAATTAATATTTTTCATTTAAAAAGGGCGTAATTCCGTGCACTATTGTTCGATTTCAGCTTTTCACGTGGCGGAGAAAGGCGCTTGAAGAGACGAAGAAAAATTACCCCGAGCTATGCCTCGGACACTCACCCTTACTGGCCGACGATCAGAAGTGCATGACGTGTGCGATTAAACTAGCACTAATGGACTGGATCCCATCAAAACTTCAAAGTTAAACGTGCTTGGGCGAGCTCTCCCTCGGACGATCACCCTTATTGGACAACGATCAGAAGTGCATGAAGATTGCGATCGTATCCCATCAGAACTCCAAAGTTAAGCGTGCTTGTGCGAGAGTAGTATTATGATGGGTGACCCCTTGGGAAGGCCTGTTGTTGCATTGCTTTTTTTTACTACCTAATTCAATGCACGACGAGATCATTTTTATTACCAATTTTCTAACCAAACGTTCAGGATGGACAACGTTGTTCCCATAAAATTTGCCTGTCGATGGCCCGTGCGGGGCCCGCCGCAACCTCTACGGGCCTCTCGATCGACCAACCAACCCGAAATATAAAACATTATAAATAAATAAGAAAAATAACATTTCAATTATTATTTTTCGTTAAAAACGGGCGTAACACCGTGCTCGATTGTTCGATTTTAGCTTTTCACGTGGCGCTGAAAGTAGCGCGAAGAATCGAAGAAAATGACCACGAGTTCTCCCTTGGACGCTCACCCTTATTGGCCGACGATCAGAAATGCATGAAGGGTGCGATCATACCAGCACTAATGCACCGGATCCAATCTGAAATCCAAAGTTAAGCGTACTTGGGCAAGGGTAGTACTAGGATGGATAACCACTTGGGAAGTCCTCTTGTTGCACTCCTTTTTTTTACTACCTAATTGAATGCACGACGAGATCATTTTTTTTACTAATCTTTCTAACCAAATATTCAGTACACACAACGTCGTCCCATTAAAATTTGGCTGTCGATCGCCCATGTGGGGCCCGCCGCAACCTCTATGGGCCGCTCGATCGACCAACCAACCCGAAAAATTAAAATTTGTAAATAAATAAAAATAATAATATTTCAATTATTATTTTTCGTTTAAAACAGGCGTAACTTGGTGCACAATTATCCAATTTTAGCTTTTCACGTGGCGGTGAAAGGCGCGCGAAGAGACGAAGAAAACAACCCCGAGCTCTCCCTCGGACGATCACCCATATTTGCCGTCGATCAGAAGTACATGACAGGTGCGATCATATCAGCACTAATTCACAGGATTTCATTAGAACTCGAAAGTTAAGCGTGCTTGCGTCAGAGTAGTACTAAGATGGGTGACCCCCTAGGAAGTCCTCGTGTTGCACTCCTTTTTTCACTACCTAATTGAATGCACGAAGAGATCAATTTTTTTACTGATCGTTCTAATTTTTTTAGTACGGACAACGTCGCCCCCATAAAACTTGTCTGTCGAACGCCCGTGCGGGGCCCGCTGCAACCTCTACGGGCCGCTCGATTGACCAACCAACCCAAAAAATTAAAATTTGTAAATAATTAAATAAAAATAACATTTCAATTATTATTTTTCGTTTAAAACGGGCGTAACTCCATGCACGATTGTCCAATTTCAGCTTTTCACGTGGCGCTGAAAAGCGCACGAAGAGACGAAGAAAATGACCCCGAGCTCTCCCTCGGACGCTCACCATTATTGGCCGGCGATCAAAAGTGCATGACGGGTGCGATCATACAAGCACTAATGCACCCGATCCCTTCAGAACTCCAAAGTTAAGCGTGCTTGGTCGAGAGTAGTACTAGGATGGTTGACCCCTTGGAAAGTCCTCTTGTTGCACTGCTTTTTTTTACTACCTAATTCAGTGCACGATGAGATCATTTTTATTACCAATCTTACTAACCAAACGTTCAGAATGGATGTCGTTCTCCCCATCAAATTTGGCTGTTGATGGCACGTGCGGCACCCGCTGCAACCTCTACGGGCCACTCGATCGACCAACCAACCCGAAAATTTAAAATTTATAAATAAAGAAGAAAAATAACATTTTAATTATTATTTTTCGTTTAAAACGGGCATAACTCCGTGCATTATCGTCCGATTTTAGATTTTCACGTGGCGCTGAAAGGCGCGCGAAGAGACGAAGAAAATGACCCCGAGCTCTCCCTCGGACGCTAACCCTTATGGGCCAACGATCAAAAATGCATGATGGCTGCGATCATACCAGCACTAACGCACCGGATCCCATCAGAACTGCGAAGTTAAGCGTGCTTGGGCGAGAGTAGTACTAGGATGGCTGACCCCCTTGGAAGTCCTCGTGTTTCACTCCTTTTTTTTACTACCTATTTGAATGCACGACGAGATCATTTTTTTTACCAATCTTTCTAACCAAACGTTAAGGACGGACGACGTCGTCGCCATAAAATTTGGTTGTCGATCGCCCGTGCGGGGCCCGTCGCAACCTCTACAGGCCGCTCGATCGACCAACCAACCCGAAAATTTAAAATTTATAAATAAATAAGAAAAATAACATTTCAATTATTATTTTTCGTTTAAATTGGCCGTAACTCAATGCACTATTGTCCGATTTTAGATTTTCATGTGGCGCTGAAAGGCGCGCGAATATGCGAAGAAAATGACTCCGAGCTCTCCCTCGGACGCTCACCTTTATTTGCCAACGATCAGAAGTGCATGACGGGTGTGATCATACTAGCACTAACGCACCGAATCTCGTCAGAACTCCAAAGTTAAGCGTGCTTGGGCGAGAGTAGTACTAGGACGGGTGACCCCCTCGGAAGTCCTCGTGTTGCGCTCCTTTTTTTACTACCTAATTGAAAGCATGGCAAGATCATTTTTTTTACCAATCTTTCTAACCAAACATTAAGGACGGACGACGTCGTCGCCATAAAATTTGGCTGTCGATCGCGCGTGCGGGGCCCGCCGCAACCTCTACGGCCGGCTCGACAGACCAACCAACCCAAAAAATTAAAATTTGTAAATAAATAAGAAAACTAACATTTCAATTATTATTTTTCGTTTAAAACGGTCGTAACTCCGTGCATTACTGTCCGATTTCAAATTTTCACATGGCGCTGAAAGGTGCGCGAAGAGACCAAGAAAATGACCCCCGAGCTCTCCCTCGGACGCACACCCTTATTGGCCGACGAGTCAATTTTTTTTACCAATCTTTCTAACCAAACGTTAAGGACGGACGACGTCGTCGCCATAAAATTTGGTTGTCGATCGCCCGTGCGGGGCCCGTCGCAACCTCTACAGGCCGCTCGATCGACCAACCAACCCGAAAATTTAAAATTTATAAATAAATAAGAAAAATAACATTTCAATTATTATTTTTCGTTTAAATTGGCCGTAACTCAATGCACTATTGTCCGATTTTAGATTTTCATGTGGCGCTGAAAGGCGCGCGAATATGCGAAGAAAATGACTCCGAGCTCTCCCTCGGACGCTCACCTTTATTTGCCAACGATCAGAAGTGCATGACGGGTGTGATCATACTAGCACTAACGCACCGAATCTCGTCAGAACTCCAAAGTTAAGCGTGCTTGGGCGAGAGTAGTACTAGGACGGGTGACCCCCTCGGAAGTCCTCGTGTTGCGCTCCTTTTTTTACTACCTAATTGAAAGCATGGCGAGATCATTTTTTTTACCAATCTTTCTAACCAAACATTAAGGACGGACGACGTCGTCGCCATAAAATTTGGCTGTCGATCGCGCGTGCGGGGCCCGCCGCAACCTCTACGGCCGGCTCGACAGACCAACCAACCCAAAAAATTAAAATTTGTAAATAAATAAGAAAACTAACATTTCAATTATTATTTTTCGTTTAAAACGGTCGTAACTCCGTGCATTACTGTCCGATTTCAAATTTTCACATGGCGCTGAAAGGTGCGCGAAGAGACCAAGAAAATGACCCCCGAGCTCTCCCTCGGACGCACACCCTTATTGGCCGACGAGTCAATTTTTTTTACCAATCTTTCTAACCAAACGTTAAGGACGGACGACATCGTCGCCATAAAATTTGGATGTCGATCGCCCGTGCGGGGACCGCCACAACTTCTACGGCCGGCTAGATCGACCAACCAACCCGATAAATTAAAATTCATAGATAAATAAGAAAAATAACATTTCAATTATTATTTTTCGTTTAAAACGGGAGTAACTCCGTGCATTATTGTCCGATTTCAGCTTTTCACATGGCGCTGAAAGGCGCGCGAACAGACGAAGAAAATGACCCCAAGCTCTCCCTCGTACGCTCACCCTTATTCTCCGACGATCAGAAGTGCATGACGGTTGCGATCATACCAGCACTAACGTACCGGATCCCATCAGAACTCCGAAGTTAAGCGTGCTTGGGCGAAAGTAGTACTAGGATGAGTGACCCTCTGGGAAGTCCTCGTGTTGCACTTTTTTTTTACTACCTATTTGAATACACGACGAGATCATTTTTTTACCAATCTTTCTAACCAAACGTTAAGGACGGACGACGTCGTCGCCATAAAATTTGGCTGTCGATCGCCCGTGCGGGGCCCGCCGCAACCTCTACGGCCGGCTCGACAGACCAACCAACCCAAAAAATTTAAATTTGTAAATAAATAAGAAAAATAACATTTCAATTATTATTTTTCGTTTAAAACGGTCGTAACTCCGTGCATTACTGTCCGATTTCAAATTTTCACATGGCGCTGAAAGGTGCGCGAAGAGACCAAGAAAATGACCCCCGAGCTCTCCCTCGGAAGCTCACCCTTATTGGCCGACGATCAGAAGTGCATGACGAGATCATTTTTTTTTACCAACCTTTCTAACCAAACGTTAAGGACGGACGACGTCGTCGCCATAAAATTTGGCTGTCGATCGCCCGTGCGGGGACCGCCGCAACCTCTACGGCCGGTTAGATCGACCAACCAACTCGAAAAATTAAAATTCATTGATAAATAAGAAAAATAACATTTCAATTATTATTTTTCGTTTAAAACGGGCGTAACTCCGTGCATTATTGTCCGATTTTAGCTTTTCACATGGCGCTGAAAGGCGCACGAAGAGACGAAGAAAATGACCCCGAGCGGTCCCTCGGACGCTCACCCTTATTAGCCGACGATCAGAAGTGAATGACGGGTGCGATCATACCAGCACTAACGCACCGGATCCCATCAGAACTCCGAATTTAAGCGTGCTTGGGCGAAAGTAGTACTAGGATGAGTGACACCCTCGGAAGTCCTCGTGTTGCACTTTTTTTTTTACTACCTATTTGAATGCACGACGAGATCATTATTTTTACCAATCTTTCTAACCAAACGTTAAGGACTAACGACGTCGTCGCCATAAAATTTGGCTGTCGATCGCGCGTGCGGGGCCCGCCGCAACCTCTACGGCCGGCTCGCCCGACCAACCAACCCAAAAAATTAAAATTTGTAAATAAATAAGAAAAATAACATTTCAATTATTATTTTTCGTTTAAAACGGTCGTAACCCCGTGCATTATTGTCCGATTTCAGCTTTTCACATGGCGCTGAAAGGTGCGCGAAGATACCAAGAAAATGACCCCCGAGCTCTCCCTCGGACGCTCACCCTTATTGGCCGACGATCAGAAGTGCATGACGAGATCAATTTTTTTTACCAATCTTTCTAATCAAACGTTAAGGACGGACGACATCGTCGCCATAAAATTTGGCTGTCGATCGCCCATGCGGGGCCCGCCGCAACCTCTACAGCCGGCTCGATCGACCAACCAACCCGAAAAATTAAAATTCGTAAATAAATAAGAAAAATAACATTTCAATTATTATTTTTCGTTTAAAACCGGCGTAACTCCGTGCATTATTGTCCGATTTCAGCTTTTCACATGGCGCTGAAAGGTGCGCGAAGAGACGAAGAAAATGACCCCGAGCTCTCCCTCGGACGCTCACCCTTATTGGCCGACGATCAGAACTGCATGACGGGTGCGATCATACCAGTACTAATGCACCGGATCCCATTAGAACTCCGAAGTTAAGCGCGCTTGGGCTAGAGTAGTACTAGGATGGGTGACCCCCTGGGAAGTCCTCGTATTGCACTCTTTTTTTTACTACCTATTTGAATGCACGGCGAGATCTTTTTTTTTATCAATCTTTCTAACCAAACGTTCAGGACGGACGACGTCGTCCCCATAAAATTTGGCTGTTGATGGCCTGTGCAGGGCCCCCCGCAACCTCTACGGGCCGCTCGATCGACCAACCAACCAGAAAAATTAAAATTTGTAAATAAATAAGAAAAATAACATTTAGATTAATATTTTTTGTTTAAAATGGTCGTAACTCCGTGCACTATTGTCTGATTTTAGTTTTTCATGTGGCGCTCAAAGTCACGCGAAGAGACGAAGAAAATGACCCCGAGCTCTCCCTCAGAAGCTCACCCTTATTGGCCGACGATCAGAAGTGCCTGACGGGTGTGATCATACCAGCACTAACGCACCGAATCCCGTCAGAACTCCGAAGTGAAGCGTACTTGGGCGAGAGTAGTACTAGGACGGGTGACCCCCTGGGATGTCCTCGTGTTGCACTCCTTTTTTTTTCTACCTAATTGAATGCACAATGAGATCATTTTGTTTACCAATCTTTCTAACCAAACGTTAAGGACGGACGACGTCGTCGCCATAAAGTTTGGCTGTCGATCTCCCGTGTGGGGCCCGCCGCAACATCTACGGCCGGCTCAATCGACAAACCAACCCGAAAAATTAAAATTTGTAAATAAATAAGAAAAAAAAAAATTTCAATTATTATTTTTCGTTTAAAACGGGCGTAACTCTGTGCATTATTGTCCGATTTCAGCTTTTCACGTGGCGATGCAAGGCGCACGAAGAGAGGAAGAAAATGACCCCCGAGCTATCCCTCGGACGCTCACCCTTATTAGCCAACCATCAGAAGAGCATGATGGTTGCGATCATACCAGCACTAACGCACTGGATTCCATTAGAACTCTGAAGTTAAGAGTGCTTGGTGGAGAGTAGTACTAGAATGGGTGACCCCCTGGGAAGTCCTCGTGTTGCACTCCTTTTTTTTCCTACCTAATTGAAAGCACGACGGGATCATTTTTTTTACCAATCTCTCTAACCAAACATTGAGGACATACGACGTCGTCCCCATAAAATTTGGCTGTTGATGGCCCGCCGCAACCTCTACGGGCTGCTCGATCGACCAACCAACCCAAAAAATTAAAATTTGTAAATAAATAAGAAAAACAATATTTAAATTAATATTTTTTGTTACAAACGGTCGTAACTCCGTGCACCATTGTCCGATCTCAGTTTTTCATGTGTCGCTCAAAGTCGCGCGAAGAGACGAAGAAAATGACCCCGAGCTCTCCCTCGGACGCTCGCCCTTATTGGCCGACGATCAGAACTGCATGACGGGTGCGATCATACCAATACTAACGCACCAGATCCCATTAGAACTCCGAAGTTAAGCGCGTTTGGGCGAGAGTAGTACTAGGATGGGTGACCCCCTGGGAAGTCCTCGTGTTGCGCTCTTTTTTTTACTACCTATTTGAATGCACGGCGAGATCTTTTTTTTTATCAATCTTTCTAACCAAACGTTCAGGACGGACGACGTCGTCCCCATAAAATTTGGCTGTTGATGGCCTGTGCAGGGCCCGCCGCAACCTCTATGGGCCGCTCGATCGACCAACCAACCAGAAAAATTAAAATTTGTAAATAAATAAGAAAAATAACATTTAGATTAATATTTTTCGTTTAAAATGGTCGTAACTCCGTGCACTATTGTCCGATTTCAGTTTTTCATGTGGCGCTCAAAGTCGCGCGAAGAGACGAAGAAAATGACCCGTTCAGGACGGACGACGTCGTCCCCATAAAATTTGGCTGTCGATCGCCCGTCTGGGGCCCGCCGCAACATCTACGGCCAGCTCGATCGACCAACCAACCCGAAAAATTAAAATTTGTAAATAAATAAGAAAAAAAAATTCAATTATTATTTTTCGTTTAAAACGGGCGTAACTCTGTGCATTATTGTCCGATTTCAGCTTTTCACGTGGCGATGCAAGGCGCGCGAAGAGAGGAAGAAAATGACCCCCGAGCTATCCCTCGGACGCTCACCCTTATTAGCCAACCATCAGAAGAGCATGATGGTTGCGATCATACCAGCACTAACGCACTGGATTCCATTAGAACTCTGAAGTTAAGAGTGCTTGGTGGAGAGTAGTACTAGAATGGGTGACCCCCTGGGAAGTCCTCGTGTTGCACTCCTTTTTTTTCCTACCTAATTGAAAGCACGACGGGATCATTTTTTTTACCAATCTTTCTAACCAAACATTCAGGACAGACGACGTCGTCCCCATAAAATTTGGCTGTTGATGGCCCGCCGCAACCTCTACGGGCTGCTCGATCGACCAACCAACCCAAAAAATTAAAATTTGTAAATAAATAAGAAATACAATATTTAAATTAATATTTTTTGTTACAAACGGTCGTAACTCCGTGCACTATTGTCTGATCTCAGTTTTTCATGTGACGCTCAAAGTCGCGCGAAGAGACGAAGAAAATGGCCCCGAGCTCTTCCTCGGACACTCACCCTTATTGGACGATGAAAATTACTGCATGACGGGTGCGATCATACCGGCACTAACGCACCGGATCCCATCAGAACTCCGAAGTTAAACGTGATTGGGCGAGAGTAGTACTACGATGGGTGACCCCTGGGAAGTCCTCGTGTTGCACTCTCTTTTTTTACTACCTATTTGAATGCACGACAAGATCATTTTTTTACCAATCTTTCTAACCAAACGTTAAGGATAGACGACGTTGTCGCAGTAAAATTTGGCTGTCGTTCGCCCGTGCGGGGCTGGCCACAACCTCTACGACCGGCTCGATCGACCAACCAACCCGAAAAATTAAAATTTGTAAATAAATAAGAAGTCCTCGTGTTCACTTTTTTTTTTACTACCTATTTGAATGCCCGACGAGATCATTTTTTTTACCAATCTTTCTAACCAAACGTTGAGGACGAACGACGTCGTCGCCATAAATTTTGAATGTCGATCGCCCGTGCGGGGTCCGCCGCAACCTCTACGGCCGGCTTGACCGACCAACCAACCCGAAAAATTAAAATTTGTAAATAAATAAGAAAAATAACATTTCAATTATTATTTTTCGTTTAAAACGGGCGTAACTCCGTGCATTATTGTCCGATTTCAGCTTTTCACATGGCGCCGAAAGGCGCGCGAAGAGACGAAGAAAATGACCCCCGAGCTCTCCCTCGGAGGCTCACCCTTATTGGCCGACGATCAGAAGTGCATGACGAGATCAATTTTTTTTCCCAATCTTTCTAACAAACGTTAAGGACGGACGACGTCGTCGCCATAAAATTTGGCTGTTGATCGCCCGTGCGGTACCCGCCGCAACCTCTACAGCTCGGGGTCATTTTCTTCGTCTCTTCGCGTGAAAAGCTAAAATCGGACAATAATGCACGGAGTTACACCCGTTTTAAACAAAAAATAATAATTGAAATGTTATTTTTCTTATTTATTTACAAATTTTAATTTTTCGGGTTGGTTGGTCGATCGAGCCGGCCGTAGAGGTTGCGGCGGGCCCCGCACAGGCGATCGACAGCCAAATTTATGGCGATGACATCGTCCGTCCTTAACGTTTGGTTAGAAAGATTGGTAAAAAAATGATCTCGTCGAGCATTCAAATAGGTAGTAAAAAAAAAAAAGTGCAACACGAGGTCTTCCCAGGGGATCACCCATCCTAGTACTACTCTCGCCCAAGGACGCTTAACTTCGAAGTTCTGATGGGATCCAGTACGTTTTAAACGAAAAAAAATAATTGAAATGTTATTTTTCTTATTTATTTACAAATTTTAATTTTTCGGGTTGGTTGGTCGATCGAGCGGCCCGTAGAGGTTGCGGCGGGCCCAGCACGGGCCATCAACAGCCAAATTTTATGGGGACGACGTCGTCTGTCCTGAATGTTTGGTTAGAAAGATTGGTAAAAAAAATGATCTCGTCGTGCTTTCAATTAGGTAGGAAAAAAAAGGAGTGCAACACGAGGACTTCCCCGGGGGTCACCCATTCTAGTACTACTCTCGACCAGGCACTCTTAACTTCAGAGTTCTAATGGGATCCAGTGCGTTAGTGCTGGTATGATCTCAACCGTCATGCTCTTCTGATGGTCGGCTAATAAGGGTGAGCGTCCGAGGGATAGCTCGGGGTTGCATCGCCACGTGAAAAGCTGAAATCGGACAATAATGCACGGAGTTATGCACGTTTTAAACGAAAAATAATAATTGAAATGTTATTTTTCTTATTTACTTACAAATTTTAATTTTTCGGGTTGGTTGGTCGATCGAGCCGGCTGTAGAGGTTGCGGTGGGCCCCGCACGGACGATCGACAACGAAATTTTATGGCGACGACGTCGTCCGTCCTTGACGTTTGGTTAGAAAGATTGTTAAAAAAAAATGATCTCGTCGTGCATTCAAATAGGTAGTAAAAAAAAAAGTGCAACACGAGGACTTCCCAGGGGGTCACTCATCCTAGTACTTGTCTCGCCCAAGCACGCTTAACTTCGGCGTTCTGATGGGATCCGGTGTGTTAGTGCTGGTATGATCGCACCCGTCATGCACTTCTGATCGTCGGCGAATAAGGGTGAGCATCCGAGGGAGAGGTCGGGGTCATTTTCTTCTTCTCTTCGCGCGCCTTTCAGCGCCATGTGAAAAGCTAAAATCGGACAATAATGCACGGAGTTACGCCCGTTTTAAACAAAAATTAATAATTGAAATGTTATTATTCTTATTTATTTACGAATTTTAATTTTTCGGGTTGGTTGGTTGATCGAGCCGGCAATAGAAATTGCGGTGGTCAGCGCACGGGCGATCGACAGCCAAATTTTATGGGGACGATGTCGTCCGTCCTTAACGTTTGGTTAGAAAGATAGGTAAAAAAAATGATCTCGTCGTGCATTGAAATAGGTAGTAAAAAAAAAGTGAACACGAGGACTTCTTATTTATTTACAAATTTTAATTTTTCGGGTTGGTTGGTCGATCGAGCCGGCCGTAGAGGTTGCGGCAGGCCCCGCACGGGCGATCGATAGCCAAATTTTATGGCGACTACGTCGTCCGTCCTTAACGTTTGGTTAGAAAGATTGGTAAACAAAATGATCTCGTCGTGCATTCAAATGGGTAGTAAAAAAAAAAGTGCACCGGATCCCATCAGAACTCCGAAGTTAAGCGTGCTTGGGCGAGAGTAGTACTAGGACGGGTGACCCTGGGAAGTCCGCGTATTGCACTTCTTTTTTTTTCTACCTAATTGAAAGCATGACGATAACATTTTTTTTTTAGCAATCTTTCTAACCAAACATTAAGGACGGACGACGTCGTCGCCATAAAATTTGGCTGTCGATCGCCCGTGCGGGGCCTGCCTAAACCTCTACGGCCGGCTCGATCGACAAACCAACCCGAAAAATTAAAATTTGTAAACAAATAAGAAAAATAACATTTCAATTATTATTTTTCGTTTAAAACGTGCGAAACTCCGTGCATTATTGTCCAATTTCAGCTTTTCCCGTGGCGATGAAAGGCGCGCGAAGAGACGAAGAGAATGACCCCCGAGCTCTCCCTCGGACGCTCACCCTTATTTTCCGACGATCAAAAGTGCATGACGGGCGCGATCATAGTAGCACTAACGCACTGGATGCGATCAGAACTCCGAAGTTAAGCGTGCTTGGGCGAGAGTAGAACTAGGATGGGTGACCCCCTGCAAAGTCCTCGTGTTGCACTCTCTTTTTTTTTATTACCTATTTGAAAGCACGACGAGATCATTTTTTTACCAATCTTTCAAACCAAACGTTAAGGACGGACGATGTCATCGCCATAAAATTTGGCTGACGATCGCCTGTGCGGGGCCCGCAGCAACCTCTACGGCCGGCTCGATCGACCAACCAACCTGAAAAATTAAAATTTGTAAATAAATAAGAAAAATAACATTTCAATTATTATTTTTCGTTTAAAACAAGCGTAACTCCGTGCATTATTATGCCACTAAAGGGCGCGCGAAGAGATGAAGAAAATGACCCCCGACGATTTCAGCTTTCTCCCTCGGACGCTCACCCTTATTGGCCGACGATCAAAAGTGCATGACGGGTGCGATCATACCAGCTCTAACGCACCAGATCCCATCATAAGTCCGAATTTAAGCGTGCTTGAGCGAGAGTAGTACTAGGATGGGTGACACCTTGGGAAGTCCTCGTGTTGCCCTTTTTTTTTTTACTACCTATTTGAATGCACGACGAGATCATTTTTATTACCAATCTTTCTAACCAAACGTTAAGGACGGACGATGTCGTCGCCATAAAATTTGGCTGTCGATCGCCCGTGCGGGGCCCGCCGCAACCTCTACGGCCGCTCGATCGACCAACTAACCTGAAAAATTAAAATTTGTAAATAAATAAGAAAAATAACATTTTGATTATTATTTTGTTTTTAAAACCGGCGTAACTCCATGCACGATTGACTGATTTCTGCTTTTCAGGTGGCGCTGAAAGGCGCACGAAGAGACGAAGAAAATGACCCCGAGCACTCCCTCGGACACTCACCCTTATTGGCCGATGATCAGAAGTGCATGACGGGTTCGATCATACAAGCACTAATGCACTAGATCTCATCAGAACTTCGAAGTTAAGTGTGCTCGGGCCTGAGTAGAACTACGATGGGTGATCCCCTGGGAAGTACTCGTTTTGCACCCTTTTTTTTTACTACCTAATTAAATGCACGACGAGATCATTTTTTTTTATCAATCTTTCTAACCAAACCTTCGGGACGGACGACGTCGTCCCCATAAAATTTGGCTATCGATCGCCAGTGCGGTGACCGCAACAACCTCTTCGGGCCGCTCGATTGAGCAACCAACCCAAAAAATTAAAATTTGTAAATAAATATGAAAAAATAAGATTTCAATTACTATTTTTCATTCCAAACGGACGTAACACCATGCACTATTGTTCGATTTCAGCTTTTCACGTGGCGGTGAAAGGCGCGCGAAGAGGGAAAATAGGATCGGGAGGACGGAGACGAAGAAAATGACCCCGAGCTCTCCCTCAGACGCTCACCCTTATTAGCCGACGATCAGAAGTGAATGACGGGTGTGATCATACCAGCACTAATGCACCGGATCCCATCAAAACTCTGAAGTTAAGCGTCCTTGGGCGAGAGTAGTACTAGGATTGGTGACCCCCTGGGAAGTCCTCGTGTTGAACTCTCCCTCGGACGCTCAGCCTTATTAGCCGACGATTAGAAGTGCATGACTGGTGCGATCATACTAGCACAAATGAATCGTATCTCATCAAAACTCCGAAGTTAAGCGTGCTTGGGCCAGAGTAGTACAACAATGGGTGACCCCCTGGGAAGTACTCGTTTTGCACTCCTTTTTTTTACTACCTAATTGAATGCACGACGACATCATTTTTTTTACCAATCTTTCTAACCGAACGTTAAGGACGGACGACGTCGTCGCCATAAAATTTGGCTATCGATCGCCCGTGCGGGGCCCACCGCAACCTCTACGGCCGCCTCGATCGACCAACCAACCTGAAAAATTAAAATTTGTAAATAAATAAGAAAAATAACATTTCAATTATTATTTTTCGTTTAAAACGGGCATAACTCCGTGCATTACTGTCCGATTTCAGCTTTTCACATGGCGCTGAAAGGCGCGCGAAGAGACGAAGAAAATGACTCCGAGCTCTCCCTCGGACGCTCACCCTTATTGGCTAACGATCAGAAATGCATGACGGTTGCGATCAAACCAGCACTAACGCATCGTATTCCATCAAAACTCCGAAGTTAAGCGTGCTTGGGCGAGAGTAGTACTAGGATGGGTGACCACTTGGGAAGTTTTCATGTTGCACTCCTTTGTTTTACTACCTATATGAATGCACGACGAGATCATTTTTTTTACCAAATGATAAGGACGGACGATGTCGTCGCCATAAAATTTGGCTGTCGATCGCCGGAACCTCTACGACCGGCTCGATCGACCAACCAATCCGAAAAATTAAAATTTGTAAATAAATAAGAAAAATAACATTTCAATTATTATGTTTCGGCTGGATCCCATTAGAACTCTAAAGTTAAGAGTGCTTGGGCGAAAGTACTACTAGAATGGGTGACCCCTTGGGAAGTACTCGTGTTGCACTCCTTTTTTTTACTACCTAATTGAAAGCACGACGAGATCATTTTTTTTACCAATCTTTCTAACCAAACATTAAGGATGGACTTGGGAAGTTTTCGTGTTGCACTCCTTTGTTTTACTACCTATATGAATGCACGATGAGATCATTTTTTTTACCAATCTTTCTAACCAAATGATAAGGACGGACGATGTCGTCGCCATAAAATTTGGCTGTCGATCGCCGGAACCTCTACGACCGGCTCGATCGACCAACCAATCCGAAAAATTAAAATTTGTAAATAAATAAGAAAAATAACATTTCAATTATTATGTTTCGGCCGGATCCCATTAGAACTCTAAAGTTAAGCGTGAATGGGCGAGAGTAGTACTACGATGGGTGACCCCCTGGAAGTCCTCGTGTTGCAATCATTGTTTTTACTACCTATTTGAATGCTCGACGAGATCATTTTTTTTACCAATCTTTCTTACCAAACGTTAAGGACGGACGACCTCGTCGCCATAAAATTTTTCTGTCGATCGCCCGTGCCGGGCCCGCCGCAACCTCTACGGCCGGGTCGATCGACCAACCAACCCGAAAAGATAAAATTTGTAAATAAATAAGAATAATTACATTACAATTATTATTTTTCGTTTATAACGCGCGTAACACCGTGCATTATTGTCCGATTTCAGCTTTTCACGAGGCGCTGAAAGGCGCGCAACGAGACAAAGAAAATGACCCCGAGCTGTCCCTCGGACGCACACCCTTATTAGCCGACGATCAGAAGTGCATGACGGGTGCGATCATACCAGCACTAACGCACCGGATCCCATCAGAACTCCAAAGTTAATCGTACTTGGGAGAGAGTAGTACAAGGATGGGTCACCCCCTGGGAAGTCCTCGTGTTGCACTCTTTTTTTTTACTACCTATTTGAATGCACGACGAGATCATTTTTTTTACCAATCTTTCTTACCAAACGTTAAGGACGGATGACGTCGTCACCATAAAATTTGGCTGTCGATCGCCCGTGCGGGGCCCGCCGCAACCTTTACGGCCGGGTCGATCGACCAACCAACCCAAAAAATTAAAATTTGTAAATAAATAAGAAAAATAACATTTCAATTATTATTTTTCGTTTAAAACAGGCGTAACTTCGTGCGTTTTTGTCCGATTTCAGCTTTTCACGTGGCGCTGAACGGCGCGCGAAGAGACGAAGAAAATGACCCCTAACTGTCCCTCGGATGCTCACCCTTATTAGTTGACGATCAGAAATGCTTGATGGGTGCTATCATACCAGCACGAACGCATCGGATCCCATCAGAACTTCGTAGTTAAGCGTGCTTGGGCGAGAGTAGTACTAGGATAGGTGACCCCTTGGGAAGTCCAAGTATTGCACTCTTTTTTTTTACTACCTATTTGAATGCACGACGAGATCATTTTTTTTACCATAGGAGCGCGAAGAGATGAAGAAAATGAACCCCGAACTCTTCCTCAGACGCTCACCCTTATTAGCCGACGATCCGAAGCACATTATGGATGTGATCATACATTCACTAACGTATTGGATCCCATCAGAACTTCAAAATTAAGCGTGCTATAGCGAGAGTAGGACTAGGATGGGTGACCCCTTGGGAAGTCCTCGTGCTGCACCCTTTTTTTTTACTACCTATTTGAATGCACGACGAGATCATTTTTTTTACTAATCTTTCTAACCGAACGTTAAGGACGGATGACGTCGTCGCCATAAAATTTGGCTGTCGATCGCCCGTGCGGGGCCCGCCGCAACCTCTACGGCCGGCACGATCGACCAACCGACCCGAAAAATTAAAATTTTTAAATAAATAAGAAAAATAACATTTCAATTATTATTTTTCGTTTAAAACGGGCGTAACTCCATGCATTATTGTCCGATTTCAGCTTTTCACGTGGCGCTGAAAGGCGCGCGAAGAGACGAAGAAAATGACCCCGAGCGGTCTCTCGGACGCTCACCCTTATTAGCCGACGATCAGAAGTGCGTGACGGGTGCGATCATACCAGCACTAAAGCACCGGATCCCATCAGAACTCCGAAGTTAAGCGAGCTTGGGCGAGAGTAGTACTAGGATGGGTGCCCCCCTGGGAAGTCCACGTGTTGCACCTTTTTTTTTACTACCTATTTGAATGCACGACGAGATCATTTTTTTTACCAATCTTTCTAAACAAACGTTAAGGACGGACGACGTCGTCGCCTAAAATTTGGCTGTCGTTCACCCACGCTGGGCCCGCCGCAACGTCTACGGCCGGCTTGATCGACCAACTGACCCGAAAAATTAAAATTTCTAAATAAATAATAAAAATAATATTTCAATTATTATTTTTTGTTTAAAACGGGTGTAACTCTGTGCATTATTGTCCGATTTCTGCTTTTCACGTGGCGCTGAAAGGCGCGCGAAGAGACGAAGAAAATGACCCCCGAGCTGTCCCTCGGACGCTCACCCTTATTATCCGACGATCAAAATCGCATGTTAGATGTGATCATACATGCACTAACGCAGTAGATCCCATCAGAACTCTAAAGTTAAGCGTGCTTGGGTGAGAGTACTACTAGGATGGGTGACGCCTTGGGAAGTTCTCGTGTTGCACCTTTTTTTTACTACCTATTTGATTGCACGACGAGATCATTTTTTTTACCAATCTTTCTAACCAAACGTTAAGGACGGACGACGTCGTCGCCATTAAATTTGGCTGTCGATCGCCCGCGCGGGGCCCTCCGCAACCTCTACGGCCGGCTCGATCGACCAATCGACTAGAAAAATTAAAATTTGTAAATAAATAAGAAAAATAACATTTCAATTATTATTTTTCGTTTAAAACTGGCGTAACTCCGTGCATTATTGTCCGATTTCAACTTTTCACGTGGCGCTGAAAGGCTCGCGGAGAGACGACGAAAATGACCCCGAGCTGTCTCTCGGACGCTCACCCTTATTAGCCGACGATCAGAAGTGCAAGACTGGTGCGATCATACCAGCACTAACGCACAGGATCCCATCAGACCTCCGAAGTTAAGCGTGCTTGGGCGAGAGTAGTACTAGGACGGGTGACCCCCTGGGAAGTCCTCGTGTTGCACTTTTTTTTTTACTACCTATTTGAATGCACGACGAGATCATTTTTTTTACCAATCTTTCTAACCAAACGTTAAGGACGGACGACGTCGTCGCCATAAAATTTGGCTGTCGATCGCCCGTGCGGGGCCCGCCGCAACCTCTACGGACGGCTCGATCGACCAACCGACCCGAAAAATTAAAATTTGTAAATAAATAAGAAAAATAACATTTCAATTATTATTTTTCGTTTAAAACGGGCGTAACTCCGTGCATTATTGTCCGATTTTAGCTTTTCATATGGCGCTGAAAGGTGCGCGAAGAGACGAAGAAAATGACCCCGAGCTGTCCCTCGGACGCTCACCCTTATTAGCCGACGATCAGAAGTGCGTGACGGGTGCGATAATACCAGCACTAAAGCACCGGATCCCATCAGAACTCCTAAGTTAAGCGTGCTTGGGCGAGAGTAGTACTAGGATGGGTGACCCCCTGGGAAGTCCTCGTGTTGCACCTTTTTTTTACTACCTGTTTGATTGCACGACGAGATCATTATTTTTACCAATCTTTCTAACCAAAAGTTAAGGAAGGACGACGTCGTCGCCATAAAATATGGCTGTCGATCGCCCGCGCGGGGCCCGCCGCGACGTCTACGGCCAGCTCGATCGACCAACCGACCCAGAAAATTAAAATTTGTAAATAAATTAGAAAAATAACATTTCAATTATTATTTTTCGTTTAAAACGGGCGTAACTCCGTGCATTATTGTCCGATTTCAGCTTTTCACGTGGCGCTGAAAGGTTCGCGAAGAGTCGAAGAAAATGACCTCGAGCTGTCCCTCGAACGCTCACCCCTATTAGCTGACGATCAGAAGTGCATGACGAGTGCGATCATACCAGCACTAACGCACCGGATCCCATCAGAACTCCGAAGTTAAGAGTGCTTGGGCGAGAGTAGTACTAGGATGGGTGACCCCCTGGGAAGTCCTCGTGTTGCACCTTTTTTTTTTACTACCTATTTGATTACACGACGAGAACATTTTTTTTACCAATCTTTCTAACCAAACGTTAAGCACGGACGACGTCGTCGCCATAAAATTTGGCTGTCGATCGCCCGCGCGGGGCCCGCCGCAACCTCTACGGCCGGCTCGATCGACCAACCGACCCGAAAAATTAAAATTTGTAAATAAATAAGAAAAATAACATTTCAATTATTATTTTTCGTTTAAAACGGGCGTAACTCTGTGCATTATTGTCCGATTTCAGCTTTTCACCCCTGGCGCTGAAAGGCGCGCGAAGAGACGAAGAAAATGACCCCGAGCTGTCCCTCGGACGCTCACCCTTATTAGCCGACGATCAGAAGTGCGTGACGGGTGCGATCATACCAGCACTAAAGCACCAGATCCCATCAGAACTCCGAAGTTAAGTGTGCTTGGGCGAGAGTAGTACTAGGATGGGTGACCCCTTGGGAAGTCCTCGTGTTGCACCTTTTTTTTTACTACCTATTTGAATGCACGACGAGATCATTTTTTTTACCAATCTTTCTAACCAAACGTTAATGACGGACGACGTCGTCGCTAAAAAATTTGGCTGTCGATCGCCCGCGCGGGGCCCGCCGCAACCTCTACGGCCGGCTCGATCGACCAATCGACCCGAAAAATTAAAATTTGTAAATAAATAAGAAAAATAACATTTCAATTATTATTTTTCGTTCAAAACGGGCGTAACTCCGTGCATTATTGTCCGATTTCAGCTTTTCCCCTGGCGCTGAAAGGCGCGCGAAGAGACGAAGAAAATGACCCCGAGCTGTCCCTCGGACGCTCACCCTTATTAGCCGACGATCAGAAGTGCATGACGGGTGCGATCATACCAGCACTAAAGCACCGGATCCCATCAGAACTCCGAAGTTAAGTGTGCTTGGGCGAGAGTAGTACTAGGATGGGTGACCCCCTGGGAAGTCCTCGTGTTGCACCTTTTTTTTTACTACCTATTTGAATGCACGACGAGATCATTTTTTTACCAATCTTTCTAACCAAACGTTAAGGACGGACGACGTCGTCGCTATAAAATTTGGCTGTCGATCGTCCGCGCGGGGCCCGCCGCAACCTCTACGGCCGGCTCGATCGACCAACCAACCCGAAAAATTAAAATTTGTAAATAAATAAGAAAAATAACATTTCAATTATTATTTTTCGTTTAAAACGGGCGTAACTACGTGCATTATTGTCCGATTTCAGCTTTTCACATGGCGCTGAAAGGCGCGCGAGAGACGAAGAAAAAGACCCCGAGCTGTCCCACGGACGCTCACCCTTATTAGCCGACGATCAGAAGTGCGTGACGGGTGCGATCATACCAGCACTAAAGCACCGGATCCCATTAGAACTCCGATGTTAAGCGTGCTTGGGCGAGAGTAGTACTAGGATGGGTGACCCCCTGGGAAGTCCTCGTGTTGCACCTTTTTTTTTACTACCTATTTGAATGCACGACTAGATCATTTTTTTTACCAATCTTTCTAACCAAACGTTAAGGACGGACGAAGTCGTCGCCATAAAATTTGTCTGTCGATCGCCCGTGCGGGGCCCGCCGCTACATCTACGGCCGGCTCGATCGACCCGAAAAATTAAAATTTGTAAATAAATAAGAAAAATAACATTTCAATTATTATTTTTCGTTTAAAACGGGCGTAACTCCGTGCATTATTGTCCGATTTCAGCTTCTCACGTGGCGCTGAAAGGCGCGCGAAGAGACGAAGAAAATGACTCCGAGCTGTCCCTCGGACGCTCACCCTTATTAGCCGACGATCAGAAGTGCCTGACGGGTGCGATCATACAAGCACTAAAGCACCGGATCCCATCAGAACTCCGAAGTTAGGCGTGCTTGTGCGAGAGTAGTACTAGGATGGGTGACCCCCTGGGAAGAGCTCGTGTTGCACCTTTTTTTTTACTACCTATTTGAATGCACGACGAGATCATTTTTTTTACCAATCTTTCTAACCAAACGTTAAGGACGGACGACGTCGTCGCCATAAAATTTGGCTGTCGATCGCCCGTTCGGGGCCCGCCGCAACCTCTACGGCCGGCTCGATCGACCAACCGACCCGAAAAATTAAAATTTGTAAATAAATAAGAAAAATAACATTTCAATTATTATTTTTCGTTTAAAACGGGTGTAACTCCGTGCATCATTGTCCGATTTCAGATTTTCACGTGGCGCTGAAAGGCGCGCGAAGAGACGAAGAAAATGACCCCGAGCTGTCCCTCGGACGCTCACCCTTATTTGTCGACGATCAGAAATGCGAGACGGGTGCGATCATACCAGCACTAAAGCACCGGATCCCATCAGAACTCCGAAGTTAAGCGTGCTTGGGCGAGAGTAGTACTAGGATGGGTGACCCCCTGGGAAGTCCTCGTGTTGCACCTTTTTTTTTACTACCTATTTGAATGCACGACGAGATCATTTTTTTTACCAATCTTTCTAACCAAACGTTAAGGACGGACGACGTCGTCGCTATAAAATTTGGCTGTCGATCGTCCGCGCGGGGCCCGCCGCAACCTCTACGGCCGGCACGATCGACCAACCAACCCGAAAAATTAAAATTTGTAAATAAATAAGAAAAATAACATTTCAATTGTTATTTTTCGTTTAAAACGGGCGTAATCCGTGCATTATTGTCCGATTTCAGCTTTTCACGTGGCGCTGAAAGGCGCGCGAGAGACGAAGAAAATGACCCCGAGCTGTCCCTCGGACCCTCACCCTTATTAGCCGACGATTAGAAGTGCGTGACGGGTGCGATCATACCAGCACTAAAGCACCGGATCCCATCAAAACTCTGAAGTTAAGCGTGCTTGGGCGAGAGTAGTACTAGGAAGGTTGACCACCTGGGAAATCCTCGTGTTGTACCTTTATTTTTACTAACTATTTGAATGCACGACAAGATCATTTTTTTTACCAATCTTTCTAACCAAACGTTAAGGACGGACGACGTCGTCGCCATAAAATTTGGCTGTCGATCGCCCGGGCGGGGCCCGCCGCAACCTCTACGGCCGGCTCGATCGACCATCCGACCCGAAAAATAAAAATTTTTAAATAAATAAGAAAAATAATATTTCAATTATTATTTTTCGTTTAAAACGGGCGTAACTCCGTGCATTATTGTCCGATTTCAGCTTTTCACGTGGAGCTGAAAGGCGCGTGAAAAAACGAAGAAAATGACCCCGAACTGTCCCTCGGACGCTCACCCTTATTAGCCGACGATCAGAAGTGCGGGACGGGTGCGATCATACCAGCACTAAAGCACCGGATCCCATCAGAACTCCGAAGTTAAGCGTGCTTGGGCGAGAGTAGTACTAGGATGGGTGACCCCCTGGGAAGTTCTCGTGTTGCACCTTTTTTTTACTACCTATTTGAATGCACGACGAGATCATTCTTTTTACCAATCTATCTAACCAAACGTTAAGGACGGACGACGTCGTCGCCATAAAATTTGGCTGTCGATCGCCCATGCGGGGCCCGCCGCAACCTCTACGGCCGGCTCGATCGACCAACCAACCCGAAAAATTAAAATTTGTAAATAAATAAGAAAAATAACATTTCAATTATTATTTTTCGTTTAAAACGGGCATAACTCCGTGCATTATTGTCCGATTTCAGCTTTTCACGTGGCGCTGAAAGGCGCGCGAAGAGACAAAGAAAATGACCCCGAGCTGTCTCTCAGACACTCACCCTTATTTGTCGACGATCAGAAGTGCGTGACGGGTGCGATCATATCAACACTAAAGCACCGGATCCTATCAGAACTCCGAAGTTAAGCGTGTTTGGGCGAGAGTAGTACTCGGATAGGTGACCCCCTCGGAAGTCCTCGTGTTGCACCTTTTTTTTACTACCTATTTGAATGCACGTCGAGATCATTTTTTTTACCAATCTTTCTAACCAAACGTTAAGGACGGACGACGTCGTCGCCATAAAATTTGGCTGTCTTTCGCCCGTGCGGGGCCCGCCGCAACCTCTACGGCCGGCTCGATAGACCATCCGACCCGAAAAATTAAAATTTGTAAATAAGTAAGAAAAATAACATTTCAATTATTATTTTTCGTTTAAAACGGGCGTAAATCCGTGCATTATTGTCCGATTTCAGCTTTTTACGTGGCGCTGAAAGGCGCGCGAAGAGACGAAGAAAATGACCCCGAGCTGTCCCTCGGACGCTCACCCTTATTAGCCGACGATCAGAAGTGCGTGACGGGTGCGATCATACCAGCACTAAAGCACCGAATCCGATCAGAACTCCGAAGTTAAGCGTGCTTGGGCGAGAGTAGTACTAGGATGGGTGGCCCCCTGGGAAGTCCTCCTGTTGCACCTTTTTTTTTACTACCTATTTGAATGCACGACGAGATCATTTTTTTTACCAATCTTTCTAACCAAACGTTAAGGACGGACGACGTCGTCGCCATAAAATTTGGCTGTCGATCGCCCGTGCGGGGCCCGCCGCAACCTCTACGGCCGGCTCGATCGACCAACCGACCCGAAAAATTAAAATTTGTAAATAAGTAAGAAAAATAACATTTCAATTATTATTTTTCGTTTAAAACGGGCGTAACTCCGTGCATTATTGTCCGATTGCAGCTTTTTCACGTGGCGCTGAAAGGCGCGCGAAGAGACGAAGAAAATGACCCCGAGCTGTCTCTCGGACGCTCACCCTTATTAGTCGACGATCAGAAGTATGTGACGGGTGTGATCATACCAGCACTAAAGCACCAGATCCCATCAGAACTCCGAAGTTAAGCGTGTTTGGGCGAGAGTAGTACTAGGATGGGTGACCCCCTGGGAAGTCCTCGTGTTGCACCTTTTTTTGACTACCTATTTGAATGCACGACGAGATCATTTTTTTTACCAATCTTTCTAACCAAACGTTAAAGGACGGACGACGTCGTCGCCATTAAATTTGGCTGTCGATCGCCCGCGCGGGGTCCGCCGAAACCTCTACGGCCGGCTCGATCGACCAACCGACCTGAAAAATTAAAATTTGTAAATAAATAAGAAAAATAACATTTCAATTATTAGTTTTCGTTTAAAACGGGCGTAACTCCGTGCATTATTTTCCGATTTCAGCTTTTCACGTGGCGCTGAAAGGCGCGCGAAGAGACGAAGAAAATGACCCCGAGCTGTCTCTCGGACGCTCACCCTTATTTGTCGACGATCAGAAGTGCGTGACCGGTGCGTTCATACCAGCACTAAAGCATCGGATCGCATAAGAACTCCGAAGTTAAGCGTGCTTGGGCGAGAGTAGTACTAGGATGGGTGACCCCCTGGGAAGTCCTCGTGTTGCACCTTTTTTTTTACTACCTATTTGAACGCACGACGAGATCATTTTTTTTACCAATCTTTCTAACCAAACGTTAAGGAAGGACGACGTCGTCGCCATAAAATTTGGTTGTCGATCGCCCGCGCGGGGCTCGCCGCAACCTCTACGGCCGACTCGATCGACCAACCGACCGGAAAAATTGAAATTTGTAAATAAATAAGAAAAATAACATTTCAATTATTATTTTTCGTTTAAAACGGGCGTAACTCCGTGCATTATTGTCCGATTTCAGCTTTTCACGTGGCACTGAAAGGCGCCGAAGAGACGAAGAAAATGACCCCTAGCTGTCCCTCGGACGCTCACCCTTATTAGCCGACGATCAGAAGTGCATGACTGGTGCGATCATACCAGCACTATCGCACCGGATCCCATCAGAACTCCGAAGATAAGCGTGCTTGGGCGAGAGTAGTACTAGGATGGGTGACCCCCTGGGACGTCCTCGTGTTGCACCTTTTTTTTTTACTACCTATTTGAATGCACGACGAGATCATTTTTTTTACCAATCTTTCTAACCAAACGTTAAAAGACGGACGACGTCGTCGCCATAAAATTTGGCTGTCGATCGCCCGCGCGGGGCCCGCCGCAACCTCTACGGCCGGCTTGATCGACCAACCGACCCGAAAAATTAAAATTTGTAAATAAATAAGAAAAATAACATTTCAATTATTATTTTTCGTTTAAAACGGGCGTAACTCTGTGCATTATTTTGCGATTTCAGCTTTTCACGTGGCGCTGAAAGGCGCGCGAAGAGACGAAGAAAATGACCCCGAGCTGTCTCTCGGACGCTCACCCTTATTTGTCGACGATCAGAAGTGCGTGACGGGTGCGATCATACCATCACTAAAGCATCGGATCCCATCAGAATTCCGAAGTTAAGCTTGCTTGGGCGAGAGTAGTACTAGGATGGGTGACCCCCTGGGAAGTCCTCGTGTTGCACCTTTTTTTTTACTACCTATTTGAATGCACGACGAGATCATTTTTTTTACCAATCTTTCTAACCAAACGTTAAGGACGGACGACGTCGTCGCCATAAAATTTGGCTGTCGATCGCCCGTGCGGGGCCCGCCGCAACCTCTACGGCCGGCTCGATCGACCAACCGACCCGAAAAATTTGTAAATAAGTAAGAAAAATAACATTTCAATTATTATTTTTCGTTTAAAATGGGCGTAACTCCGTGCATTATTGTCCGATTTCAGCTTTTCACGTGGCGCTGAAAGGCGCGCGAAGAGACGAAGAAAATTACCCCGAGCTGTCTCTCGGACGCTCACCCTTATTTGTCGACGATCAGAAGTTTGTGACGGGTGCCATTATACCAGCACTAAAGCACCGGATCCCATCAGAACTCCGAAGATAAGCGTGCTTGGGCGAGAGTAGTACTAGGATGGGTGACCCCCTGGGAAGTCCTCGTGTTGCACCTTTTTTTTTTACTACCTATTTGAATGCACGACGAGATCATTTTTTTTACCAATCTTTCTAACCAAACGTTAAAGGACGGACGACGTCGTCGCCATAAAATTTGGCTGTCGATCGCCCGCGCGGGGCCCGCCGCAACCTCTACGGCCGGCTTGATCGACCAACCGACCCGAAAAATAAAATTTGTAAATAAATAAGAAAAATAACATTTCAATTATTATTTTTCGTTTAAAACGGGCGTAACTCCGTGCATTATTTTCCGATTTCAGCTTTTCACGTGGCGCTGAAAGGCGCGCGAAGAGACGAAGAAAATGACCCCGAGCTGTCCCTCGGACGCTCACCCTTATTAGCCGACGATCAGAAGTGCGTGACGGGTGCGATCATACCAGCACTAAAGCACCGGATCCCATCAGAACTCCGAAGTTAAGCGTGCTTGGGCGAGAGTAGTATTAGGATGGGTGACCCCCTGGGAAGTCCTCGTGTTGCACCTTTTTTTGACTACCTGTTTGATTGCACGACGAGATCATTTTTTTACCAATCTTTCTAACCAAACGTTAAGGACGGACGACGTCGTCGCTATAAAATTTGGCTGTCGATCGCCCGCGCGAGGCTCGCCGCAACCTCTACGGCCGACTCGATCGACCAACCGACCGGAAAAATTAAAATTTGTAAATAAATAAGAAAAATAACATTTCAATTATTATTTTTCGTTTAAAACGGGCGTAACTCCGTGCATTATTGTCCGATTTCAGCTTTTCACGTGGCCCTGAAAGGCGCCGAAGAGACGAAGAAAATGACCCCGAGCTGTCCCTCGGACGCTCACCCTTATTAGCCGACGATCAGAAGTGCATGACTGGTGCGATCATACCAGCACTAACGCACCGGATCCCATCAGAATTCCGAAGATAAGCGTGCTTGGGCGAGAGTAGTACTAGGATGGGTGACCCCCTGGGAAGTCCTCGTGTTGCACCCTTTTTTTACTACCAGTTTGATTGCACGACGAGATCATTTTTATTACCAATCTTTCTAACCAAACGTTAAGGACGGACGACGTCGTCGCCATAAAATTTGGCTGTCGATCTCCCGTGCGGGGCCCGCCGCAACCTCTACGGCCGACTCGATCGACCAACCAACCCTAAAAATTAAAATTTGTAAATAAATAAGAAAAATAATATTTCAATTATTATTTTTCGTTTAAAACGGGCGTAACTCCGTGCATTATTGTCCGATTTCAGCTTTTCATGTGGCGCTGAAAGGCGCGCGAAGAGACGAAGAAAATGACCCCGAGCTGTCTCTCGGACGCTCACCCTTATTTGTCGACGATCAGAAGTGCGTGACGGGTGTGATCATACCAGCACTAAAGCACCGGATCCTATCAGAACTCCGAAGTTAAGCGTGCTTGGGCGAGAGTAGTACTAGGATAGGTGACCCCCTGGGAATTCCTCGTGTTGCACCTTTTTTTTTACTACCTATTTGAATGCACGACGAGATCATTTTTTTTACCAATCTTTCTAACCAAACGTTAAGGACGGACGACGTCGTCGCCATAAAATTTGGCTGTCGATCGCCCGCGCGGGGCCCGCCGCAACCTCTACGGCCGACTCGATCGACCAACCGAGCCGAAAAATTAAAATTTGTAAATAAATAAGAAAAATAACATTTCAATTATTATTTTTCGTTTAAAACGGGCGTAACTCCGTGCATTATTGTCCGATTTTAGCTTTTCACGTGGCGCTGAAACGCGCGCGAAGAGACGAAGAAAATGAGCTCGAGCTATTCCTCGGACGCTCACCTTTATTAGCCGACAATCAGAAGTGCGTGACGGGTGCGATCATACCAGCACTAATGCACCGTATCCCATCAGAACTCCAAAGTTAAGCGTGCTTGGGCGAGAGTAGTACTAGGATGGGTTACGCCCTGGGAAGTCCTCGTGTTGCACTTTTTTTTTTACTACCTATTTGAATGCACGACGAGATCATTTTTTTGCCAATCTTTCTAACCAAACGTTAAGGACGGACGACGTCGTCGCCATAAAATTTGGCTGTCGATCGCCAGTGCGGGGCCCGCCCAACCTCTACGGCCGGCTCGATCGACCAACCGACCCGAAAAATTAAAATTTGTAAATAAATAAGAAAAATAACATTTCAATTATTATTTTTCGTTTAAAACGGGCGTAACTCCGTGCATTATTGTCCGATTTCATCTTTTCACGTGGCGCTGAAAGGCGTGCGAAGAGACGAAGAAAATGACCCCGAGCTGTCCCTCGGACGCTCTCCCTTATTAGCCGACGATCAGAAGTACGTGACGGGTGCGATCATACCAGCACTAAAGCACCGGATCCCATCAGAACTCCAAAGTTAAGCGTGCTTGGGCGAGAGTAGTACTAGGATGCGTTACCCCCTGGGAAGTCCTCGTGTTGCACCTTTTTTTTTACTACCTATTTGAATGCACGACGAGATCATTTTTTTTACCAATCTTTCTAACCAAACGTTAAGGACGGACGACGTCGTCGCCATAAAATTTGGCTGTCGATCGCGCGTGCGGGGCCCGCCGCAACCTCTACGGCCGGCTCGATCGACCAACCGACTCGAAAAATTAAAATTTGTAAATAAGTAAGAAAAATAACATTTCAATTATTATTTTTCGTTTAAAACGGGCGTAACTCCGTGCATTATTGTCCGATTTCAGCTTTTCGCGTGGCGCTGAAAGGCGCGCGAAGAGACGAAGAAAATGACCCCGATCTGTCCCTCGGACGCTCACCCTTATTAGCCGACGATCAGAAGTGCGTGACGGGTGCGATCATACCAGCACTAAAGCACTGGATCCCATCAGAACTCCGAAGTTAAGCGTACTTGGGCGAGAGTAGTACTAGGATGGGTGACCCCCTGGGAAGTCCTCGTGTTGCACCTTTTTTTGACTACCTGTTTGATTGCACGACGAGATTATTTTTTTACCAATCTTTCTAACCAAACGTTAAGGACGGACGACGTCGTCGCCATAAAATTTGGCTGTCGATCGCCCGCGCGGGGCTCGCCGCAACCTCTACGACCGACTCGATCGACCAACCGACCGAAAAAATTAAAATTTGTAAATAAATAAGAAAAATAACATTTCAATTATTATTTTTCGTTTAAAACGGGCGTAATTCCGTGCATTATTGTCCGATTTCAGCTTTTCACGTGGCACTGAAAGGCGCCGAAGAGACGAAGAAAATGACCCCGAGCTGTCCCTCGGACGCTCACCCTTATTAGCCGACGATCAGAAGTGCATGACTGGTGCGATCATACCAGCACTAACGCACCGGATCCCATCAGAACTCCGAAGATAAGCGAGCTTGGGCGAGAGTAGTACTAGGATGGGTGACCCCCTGGGAAATACTCGTGTTGCACCTTTTTTTTTTACTACCTATTTGAATGCACGACGAGATCATTTTTTTTACCAATCTTTCTAACCAAACGTCAAAGGACGGACGACGTCGTCGCCATAAAATTTGGCAGTCGATCGCCCGCGCGGGGCCCGCCGCAACCTCTACGGCCGACTTGATCGACAAACCGACCCGAAAAATTAAAATTTGTAAATAAATAAGAAAAATAACATTTCAATTATTATTTTTCGTTTAAAACGGGCGTAACTCCGTGCATTATTGTCTGATTTTAGCTTTTCACATGGCGCTGAAACGCGCGCGAAGAGACGAAGAAAATGACCCCGAGCTGTTCCTCGGACGCTCACCCTTATTAGCCGACAATCAGAAGTTCGTGACGGGTGCGATCATACCAGCACTAAAGCACCGGATCCCATCAGAACTCCGAAGTTAAGCATGCTTGGGCGAGAGTAGTACTAGGATGGGTGACCCCTTGGGAAGTCCTCGTGTTGCACCTTTTTTTTTTACTACCTATTTGAATGCACGACGAGATCATTTTTTTTACCAATCTTTCTAACCAAAGGTTAAGGACGGACGACGTCGTCGCCATAAAATTTGGCTGTCGATCGCCCGCGTGGGGCCCGCCGCAACCTCTACGGCCGGCTTGATCGACCAACCGACCCGAAAAATTAAAATTTGTAAATAAATAAGAAAAATAACATTTCAATTATTATTTTTCGTTTAAAACGGGCGTAACTCCGTGCATTATTGTCCGATTTCAGCTTTTCACGTGGCCCTGAAAGGCGCCGAAGAGACGAAGAAAATGACCCCGAGCTGTCCCTCGGACGCTCACCCTTATTAGCCGACGATCAGAAGTGCATGACTGGTGCGATCATACCAGCACTAACGCACCGGATCCCATCAGAATTCCGAAGATAAGCGTGCTTGGGCGAGAGTAGTACTAGGATGGGTGACCCCCTGGGAAGTCCTCGTGTTGCACCCTTTTTTTACTACCAGTTTGATTGCACGACGAGATCATTTTTTTTACCAATCTTTCTAACCAAACGTTAAGGACGGACGACGTCGTCGACATAAAATTTGGCTGTCGATCTCCCGTGCGGGGCCCGCCGCAACCTCTACGGCCGACTCGATCGACCAACCAACCCTAAAAATTAAAATTTGTAAATAAATAAGAAAAATAATATTTCAATTATTATTTTTCGTTTAAAACGGGCGTAACTCCGTGCATTATTGTCCGATTTCAGCTTTTCATGTGGCGCTGAAAGGTGCGCGAAGAGACGAAGAAAATGACCCCGAGCTGTCTCTCGGACGCTCACCCTTATTTGTCGACGATCAGAAGTGCGTGACGGGTGTGATCATACCATCACTAAAGCACCGGATCCTATCAGAACTCCGAAGTTAAGCGTGCTTGGGCGAGAATAGTACTAGGATAGGTGACCCCCTGGGAATTCCTCGTGTTGCACCTTTTTTTTTACTACCTATTTGAATGCACGACGAGATCATTTTTTTTACCAATCTTTCTAACCAAACGTTAAGGACGGACGACGTCGTCGCCATAAAATTTGGCTGTCGATCGCCCGCGCGGGGCCCGCCGCAACCTCTACGGCCGACTCGATCGACCAACCGAGCCGAAAAATTAAAATTTGTAAATAAATAAGAAAAATAACATTTCAATTATTATTTTTCGTTTAAAACGGGCGTAACTCCGTGCATTATTGTCCGATTTTAGCTTTTCACGTGGCGCTGAAACGCGCGCGAAGAGACGAAGCAAATGAGCTCGAGCTATTCCTCGGACGCTCACCTTTATTAGCCGACAATCAGAAGTGCGTGACGGGTGCGATCATACCAGCACTAAAGCACCGTATCCCATCAGAACTCCAAAGTTAAGCGTGCTTGGGCGAGAGTTGTACTAGGATGGGTTACGCCCTGGGAAGTCCTCGTGTTGCACTTTTTTTTTTACTACCTATTTGAATGCACGACGAGATCATTTTTTTTGCCAATCTTTCTAACCAAACGTTAAGGACGGACGACGTCGTCGCCATAAAATTTGGCTGTCGATCGCCAGTGCGGGGCCCGCCCAACCTCTACGGCCGGCTCGATCGACCAACCGACCCGAAAAATTAAAATTTGTAAATAAATAAGAAAAATAACATTTCAATTATTATTTTTCGTTTAAAACGGGCGTAACTCCGTGCATTATTGTCCGATTTCATCTTTTCACGTGGCGCTGAAAGGCGTGCGAAGAGACGAAGAAAATGACCCCGAGCTGTCCCTCGGACGCTCACCCTTATTAGCCGACGATCAGAAGTACGTGACGGGTGCGATCATACCAGCACTAAAGCACCGGATCCCATCAGAACTCCAAAGTTAAGCGTGCTTGGGCGAGAGTAGTACTAGGATGCGTTACCCCCTGGGAAGTCCTCGTGTTGCACCTTTTTTTTTACTACCTATTTGAATGCACGACGAGATCATTTTTTTTACCAATCTTTCTAACCAAACGTTAAGGACGGACGACGTCGTCGCCATAAAATTTGGCTGTCGATCGCCCGTGCGGGGCCCGCCGCAACCTCTACGGCCGGCTCGATCGACCAACCGACCCGAAAAATTAAAATTTGTAAATAAGTAAGAAAAATAACATTTCAATTATTATTTTTCGTTTAAAACGGGCGTAACTCCGTGCATTATTGTCCGATTGCAGCTTTTTCACGTGGCGCTGAAAGGCGCGCGAAGAGACGAAGAAAATGACCCCGAGCTGTCTCTCGGACGCTCACCCTTATTTGTCGACGATCAGAAGTGCGTGACGGGTGCGATCATACCAGCACTAAAGCACCGGATCCCATCAGAACTCCGAAGTTAAGCGTGCTTGGGCGAGAGTAGTACTAGGATGGGTGACCCCCTAGGAAGTCCTTGTTTTGCACCTTTTTTTTTACTACCTATTTGAATGCACGACGAGATCATTTTTTTTACCAATCTTTCTAACCAAACGTTAAGGACGGACGACGTCGTCGCCATAAAATTTGGCTGTCGATCGCCCGTGCGGGGCCCGCCGCAACCTCTACGGCCGGCTCGATAGACCAACCGACCCGAAAAATTAAAATTTGTAAATAAGTAAGAAAAATAACATTTCAATTATTATTTTTCGTTTAAAACGGGCGTAAATCCGTGCATTACTGTCCGATTTCAGCTTTTTACGTGGCGCTGAAAGGCGCGCGAAGAGACGAAGAAAATGACCCCGAGCTGTCCCTCGGACGTTCACCCTTATTAGCCGACGATCAGAAGTGCGTGACGGGTGCGATCATACCAGCACTAAAGCACCGGATCCCATCAGAACTCCGAATTTAAGCGTGCTTGGGCGAGAGTAGTACTAGGATGGGTGACCCCCTGGGAAGTCCTCGTGTTGCACCTTTTTTTGACTACCTATTTGAATGCACGACGAGATCATTTTTTTTACCAATCTTTCTAACCAAACGTTAAAGGACGGACGACGTCGTCGCCATTAAATTTGGCTGTCGATCGCCCGTGCGGGGCCTGCCGCAACCTCTACGGCCGGCTCGATCGACCAACAGACCCGAAAATTAAAATTTGTAAATAAGTAAGAAAAATAACATTTCAATTATTATTTTTCGTTTAAAACGGGCGTAAATCCGTGCATTATTGTCCGATTTCAGCTTTTTACGTGGCGCTGAAAGGCGTGCGAAGAGACGAAGAAAATGACCCCGAGTTGTCCCTCGGACGCTCACCCTTATTAGCCGACGATCAGAAGTGCGTGACGGGTGCGATCATACCAGCACTAAAGCACCGTATCCCATCAGAACTCCGAAGTTAAGCGTGCTTGGGCGAGAGTAGTACTAGGATGGGTGATCCCTGGGAAGTCCTCGTGTTGCACCTTTTTTTGACTACCTGTTTGATTGCACGACGAGATCATTTTTTTTACCAATCTTTCTAACCAAACGTTAAGGACGGACGACGTCGTCGCCATAAAATTTGGCAGTCGATCGCCCGCGCGGGGCCCGCCGCAACCTCTACAGCCGTCTCGATCGACCAACCGAACTGAAAAATTAAAATTTGTAAATAAATAAGAAAAATAACATTTCATTTATTATTTTTCGTTTAAAACGGGCGTAACTCCGTGCATTATTTTCCGATTTCAGCTTTTCACGTGGCGCTGAAAGGCGTGCGAAGAGACGAAGAAAATGACCCCGAGCTGTCTCTCGGACGCTCACCCTTATTTGTCGACGATCAGAAGTGCGTGACGGGTGCGATCATACCAGCACTAAAGCACCGAATCCGATCAGAACTCCGAAGTTAAACGTGCTTGGGCGAGAGTAGTACTAGGATGGGTGACCCCCTGGGAAGTCCTCCTGTTGCACCTTTTTTTTTACTACCTATTTGAATGCACGACGAGATCATTTTTTTTACCAATCTTTCTAACCAAACGTTAAGGACGGACGACGTCGTCGCCATTAAATTTGGCTGTCGATCGCCCGTGCGGGGCCCGCCGCAACCTCTACGGCCGGCTCGATCGACCAACCGACCCGAAAAATTAAAATTTGTAAATAAGTAAGAAAAATAACATTTCAATTATTATTTTTCGTTTAAAACGGGCGTAACTCCGTGCATTATTGTCCGATTGCAGCTTTTTCACGTGGCGCTGAAAGGCGCGCGAAGAGACGAAGAAAATGACCCCGAGCTGTCTCTCGGACGCTCACCCTTATTTGTCGACGATCAGAAGTGCGTGACGGGTGCGATCATACCAGCACTAAAGCACCGGATCCCATCAGAACTCCGAAGTTAAGCGTGCTTGGGCGAGAGTAGTACTAGGATGGGTGACCCCCTCGGAAGTCCTCGTGTTGCACCTTTTTTTGACTACCTGTTTGATTGCACGACGAGATCATTTTTTTACCAATCTTTCTAACCAAACGTTAAGGACGGACGACGTCGTCGCCATAAAATTTGGCTGTCGATCGCCCGCGCGGGGCCCGCCGCAACCTCTACGGCCGGCTTGATCGACCAACCGACCCGAAAAATTAAAATTTGTAATAAATAAGAAAAATAACATTTTAATTATTATTTTTCGTTTAAAACGGGCGTAACTCCGAGCATTATTTTCCGATTTCAGCTTTTCACGTGGCGCTGAAAGGCGCGCGAAGAGACGAAGAAAATGACCCCGAGCTGTCTGTCGGACGCTCACCATTATTTGTCGACGATCAGAAGTGCGTGATTGGTGCGATCATACCATCACTAAAGCACCGGATCCCATTAGAACTCCGAAGTTAAGCGTGCTTGGTCGAGAGTTGTACTAGGATGGGTCACCCCCTGGGAAGTCCTCGTGTTGTGTTGCACCTTTTTTTTTACTACCTATTTGAATGCACGACGAGATCATTTTTTTTACCAATCTTTCTAACCAAACGTTAAGGACGGACGACGTCGTCGCCATAAAATTTGGCTGTCGATCGCGCGTGCGGGGCCCGCCGCAACCTCTACGGCCGGCTCGATCGACCAACCGACTCGAAAAATTAAAATTTGTAAATAAGTAAGAAAAATAACATTTCAATTATTATTTTTCGTTTAAAACGGGCGTAACTCCGTGCATTATTGTCCGATTTCAGCTTTTCGCGTGGCGCTGAAAGGCGCGCGAAGAGACGAAGAAAATGACCCCGATCTGTCCCTCGGACGCTCACCCTTATTAGCCGACGATCAGAAGTGCGTGACGGGTGCGATCATACCAGCACTAAAGCACTGGATCCCATCAGAACTCCGAAGTTAAGCGTACTTGGGCGAGAGTAGTACTAGGATGGGTGACCCCCTGGGAAGTCCTCGTGTTGCACCTTTTTTTGACTACCTGTTTGATTGCACGACGAGATTATTTTTTTACCAATCTTTCTAACCAAACGTTAAGGACGGACGACGTCGTCGCCATAAAATTTGGCTGTCGATCGCCCGCGCGGGGCTCGCCGCAACCTCTACGGCCGACTCGATCGACCAACCGACCGAAAAAATTAAAATTTGTAAATAAATAAGAAAAATAACATTTCAATTATTATTTTTCGTTTAAAACGGGCGTAACTCCGTGCATTATTGTCCGATTTCAGCTTTTCACGTAGCACTGAAAGGCGCCGAAGAGACGAAGAAAATGACCCCGAGCTGTCCCTCGGACGCTCACCCTTATTAGCCGACGATCAGAAGTGCATGACTGGTGCGATCATACCAGCACTAACGCACCGGATCCCATCAGAACTCCGAAGATAAGCGAGCTTGGGCGAGAGTAGTACTAGGATGGGTGACCCCCTGGGAAATACTCGTGTTGCACCTTTTTTTTTTACTACCTATTCGAATGCACGACGAGATCATTTTTTTTACCAATCTTTCTAACCAAACGTCAAAGGACGGACGACGTCGACGCCATAAAATTTGGCAGTCGATCGCCCGCGCGGGGCCCGCCGCAACCTCTACGGCCGACTTGATCGACAAACCGACCCGAAAAATTAAAATTTGTAAATAAATAAGAAAAATAACATTTCAATTATTATTTTTCGTTTAAAACGGGCGTAACTCCGTGCATTATTGTCTGATTTTAGCTTTTCACATGGCGCTGAAACGCGCGCGAAGAGACGAAGAAAATGACCCCGAGCTGTTCCTCGGACGCTCACCCTTATTAGCCGACAATCAGAAGTTCGTGACGGGTGCGATCATACCAGCACTAAAGCACCGGATCCCATCAGAACTCCGAAGTTAAGCATGCTTGGGCGAGAGTAGTACTAGGATGGGTGACCCCTTGGGAAGTCCTCGTGTTGCACCTTTTTTTTTTACTACCTATTTGAATGCACGACGAGATCATTTTTTTTACCAATCTTTCTAACCAAAGGTTAAGGACGGACGACGTCGTCGCCATAAAATTTGGCTGTCGATCGCCCGCGTGGGGCCCGCCGCAACCTCTACGGCCGGCTTGATCGACCAACCGACCCGAAAAATTAAAATTTGTAAATAAATAAGAAAAATAACATTTCAATTATTATTTTTCGTTTAAAACGGGCGTAACTCCGTGCATTATTGTCCGATTTTAGCTTTTCACGTGGCGCTGAAACGCGCGCGAAGAGACGAAGAAAATGAGCTCGAGCTATTCCTCGGACGCTCACCTTTATTAGCCGACAATCAGAAGTGTGTGACGGGTGCGATCATACCAGCACTAAAGCACCGTATCCCATCAAAACTCCAAAGTTAAGCGTGCTTGGGCGAGAGTAGTACTAGGATGGGTTACGCCCTGGGAAGTCCTCGTGTTGCACTTTTTTTTTTACTACCTATTTGAATGCACGACGAGATCATTTTTTTTGCCAATCTTTCTAACCAAACGTTAAGGACGGACGACGTCGTCGCCATAAAATTTGGCTGTCGATCGCCAGTGCGGGGCCCGCCCAACCTCTACGGCCGGCTCGATCGACCAACCGACCCGAAAAATTAAAATTTGTAAATAAATAAGAAAAATAACATTTCAATTATTATTTTTCGTTTAAAACGGGCGTAACTCCGTGCATTATTGTCCGATTTCATCTTTTCACGTGGCGCTGAAAGGCGTGCGAAGAGACGAAGAAATTGACCCCGAGCTGTCCCTCGGACGCTCACCCTTATTAGCCGACGATCAGAAGTACGTGACGGGTGCGATCATACCAGCACTAAAGCACCGGATCCCATCAGAACTCCAAAGTTAAGCGTGCTTGGGCGAGAGTAGTACTAGGATGCGTTACCCCCTGGGAAGTCCTCGTGTTGCACCTTTTTTTTTACTACCTATTTGAATGCACGACGAGATCATTTTTTTTACCAATCTTTATAACCAAACGTTAAGGACGGACGACGTCGTAGCCACAAAATTTGGCTGTCGATCGCCCGTGCGGGGCCCGCCGCAAACTCTACGGCCGGCTCGATCGACCAACCGACCCGAAAAATTTAAATTTGTAAATAAATAAGAAAATTAACATTTCAATTATTATTTTTCGTTTAAAACGGGCATAACTCCGTGCATTATTGTCCGATTTCAGCTTTTCACGTGGCGCTGAAAGGCGCGCGAAGAGACGAAGAAAATGACCCCGAGCTGTCCCTCGGACGCTCACCCTTATTAGCCGACGATCAAAAGTGTGTGACGGGTGCGATCATACAAGCACTAAAGCACCGGATCCCATCAGAACTCCGAATTTAAGCGTGCTTGGGCGAGAGTAGTACTAAGATGGGTGACCCCCTGGGAAGTCCTCGTGTTGCACCTTTTTTTGACTACCTGTTTGATTGCACGACGAGATCATTTTTTTACCAATTTTCTAACCAAACGTTAAGAACGGACGACGTCGTCGCCATAAAATTTGGCTGTCGATCGCCCGCGCGGGGCCCGCCGCAACTTCTACGGCCGACTCGATCGACCAACCGACCCGAAAAATTAAAATTTGTAAATAAATAAGAAAAATAACATTTCAATTATTATTTTTCGTTTAAAACTAGCGTAACTCCGTGCATTATTGTCCGATTTCAGCTTTTCACGTGGCGCTGAAAGGCGCGCGAAGAGACGAAGAAAATGACCCCCGAGCTGTCTCTCGGACGCTCACCCTTATTTGTCGACGATCAGAAGTGCGTGACGCGTGCGATCATACCAGCACTAAAGCACCGGATCCCATCAGAACACCGAAGTTAAGCGTGTTTGGGCTTGAGTAGTACTAGGATGGGTGACCCCCTGGGAAGTCCTCTTGCACCTTTTTTTTTACTACCTATTTGAATGCACGACGGGATCATTTTTTTTACCAATCTTTCTAAACAAACGTTAAGGACGGACGACGTCGTCGCCATAAAATTTGGCTGTCGATCGCCTTGCGGGGCCCGCCGCAACCTCTACGGCCGGCTCGATCGACCAACCGACCCGAAAAATTAAAATTTGTAAATAAGTAAGAAAAATAACATTTCAATTATTATTTTTCGTTTAAAACGGGCGTAACTCCGTGCATTATTGTCCGATTGCAGCTTTTTCACGTGGCGCTGAAAGGCGCGCGAAGAGACGAAGAAAATGACCCCGAGCTGTCTCTCGGACGCTCACCCTTATTTGTCGACGATCAGAAGTGCGTGACGGGTGCGATCATACCAGCACTAAAGCACCGGATCCCATCAGAACTCCGAAGTTAAGCGTGCTTGGGCGAGAGTAGTACTAGGATGGGTGACCCCCTCGGAAGTCCTCGTGTTGCACCTTTTTTTGACTACCTGTTTGATTGCACGACGAGATCATTTTTTTACCAAATCTTTCTAACCAAATGTTAAGGACGGACGACGTCGTCGCCATAAAATTTGGCTGTCGATCGCCCGCGCGGGGCCCGCCGCAACCTCTACGGCCGGCTTGATCGACCAACCGACCCGAAAAATTAAAATTTGTAATAAATAAGAAAAATAACATTTTAATTATTATTTTTCGTTTAAAACGGGCGTAACTCCGAGCATTATTTTCCGATTTCAGCTTTTCACGTGGCGCTGAAAGGCGCACGAAGAGACGAAGAAAATGACCCCGAGCTGTCTGTCGGACGCTCACCATTATTTGTCGACGATCAGAAGTGCGTGATTGTTGCGATCATACCATCTCTAAAGCACCGGATCCAATTAGAACTCCGAAGTTAAGCGTGCTTGGTCGAGAGTAGTACTAGGATGGGTGACCCCCTGGGAAGTCCTCGTGTTGTGTTGCACCTTTTTTTTTACTACCTATTTGAATGCACGACGAGATCATTTTTTTTGCCAATCTTTCTAACCAAACGTTAAGGACGGACGACGTCGTCGCCATAAAATTTGGCTGTCGATCGCGCGTGCGGGGCCCGCCGCAACCTCTACGGCCGGCTCGATCGACCAACCGACTCGAAAAATTAAAATTTGTAAATAAGTAAGAAAAATAACATTTCAATTATTATTTTTCGTTTAAAACGGGCGTAACTCCGTGCATTATTGTCCGATTTCAGCTTTTCACCTGGCGCTGAAAGGCGCGCGAAGAGACGAAGAAAATGACCCCGAGCTGTCTCTCGGACGCTCAACCTTATTTGTCGACGATCAGAAGTGCGTGACGCGTGCGATCATACCAGCACTAAAGCACCGGATCCCATCAGAACACCAAAGTTAAGCGTGCTTGGGCTTGAGTAGTACTAGGATGGGTGACCCCCTGGGAAGTCCTCTTGCACCTTTTTTTTTACTACCTATTTGAATGCACGACGGGATCATTTTTTTTACCAATCTTTCTAAACAAACGTTAAGGACGGACGACGTCGTCGCCATAAAATTTGGCTGTCGATCGCCCGTGCGGGGCCCGCCGCAACCTCTACGGCCGGCTCGATCGACCAACCGACCCGAAAAATTAAAATTTGTAAATAAGTAAGAAATATAACATTTCAATTATTATTTTTCGTTTAAAACGGGCGTAACTCCGTGCATTATTGTCCGATTTCAGCTTTTCACGTGGCACTTAAAGGCGCCGAAGAGACGAAGAAAATGACCCCGAGCTGTCCCTCGGACGCTCACCCTTATTAGCCGACGATCAGAAGTGCATGACGGGTGCGATCATACCAGCACTAACGCACCGGATCCCATCAGAACTTCGAAGTTAAGCTTGCTTGGGCGAGAGTATTACTAGGATGGGTGACCCCCTGGGATGTCCTCGTGTTGCACCCTTTTTTTTACTACCTATTTGAATGCACGACGAGATCATTTTTTTTACCAATCTTTCTAACCAAACTTTAAGGACGGAGGACGTCGTCGCCATAAAATTTGGCTGTCGATCGCCCACGCGGGGCCCGCCACAACCTCTACGGCCGGCTCGATCGACCAACCGACCCGAAAAATTAAAATTTGTAAATAAATAAGAAAAAATAACATTTCAATTATTATTTTTCGTTTAAAACGGGCGTAACTCCGTGCATTATTGTCCGATTTCAGCTTTTCACGTGGCGCTGAAAGGCGCGCAAAGAGACGAAGAAAATGACCCCGAGCTGTCCCTCGGACGCTCACCCTTATTAGCCGACGATCAGAAGTGCGTGACGGGTGCGATCACACCAGCACTAAAGCACCGGATCCCATCAGAACTCCGAAGTTAAGCGTGCTTGGGCGAGAGTAGTACTAGGATGGGTGACACCCTGGTAAGTCCTCGTGTTGCACCTTTTTTTTTACTACCTATTTGAATGCACGACGAGATCATTTTTTTTTACCAATCTTTCTAACCAAACGTTAAGGACGGACGACGTCGTCGCCATAAAATGTGGCTATCGATCGCCCGTGCGGGGCCCGCCACAACCTCTACGGCCGGCTCGATCGACCAACCGACCCGAAAAATTAAAATTTGTAAATAAATAAGAAAAATAACATTTCAATTATTATTTTTCGTTTAAAACGGGCGTAACTCCGTGCATTATTGTCCGATTTCAGCTTTTCACGTGGCGCTGAAAGGCGCGCGAAGAGAAGAAGAAAATGACCCCGAGCTGTCCCTCGGACGCTCACCCTTATTAGCCGACGATTAGAAGCACATGACGGTTGCGATCACACATGCGTTAACGCATCAGATCCCATCAGAACTCCGAATTTAAGCGTGCTTGGGAGAGAGTAGTACTAGAATGGGTGACCCCTTGGGAAGTCCTCGTGTTGCATCTTTTTTTTACTACCTATTTGATTGCACGACGAGATCATTTTTTTTACCAATCTTTCTAACCAAACGTTAAGGACGGAGGACGTCGTCGCCATAAAAGTTGGCTGTCGATCGCCCGCGCGGGGCCCGCCGCAACCTCTACGGCCGGCTCGATCGACCAACCGACCCGAAAAATTAAAATTTGTAAATAAATAAGAAAAAATAACATTTCAATTATTATTTTACGTTTAAAAAAGCGTAACTCCGTGCATTATTGTCCGATTTCAGCTTTTCACGTGGCGCTGAAAGGCGCGCGAAGATACGAAGAAAATGACCCCGAGCTGTCCCTCGGACGCTCACCCTTATTAGCCGACGATCAGAAGTGCATGACGGGTGCGATCATACCAGCACTAAAGCACCGGATCCCATCAGAACTCCGAAGTTAAGCGTGCTTTGGCGAGAGTAGCTTTAAGATGGGTGACCCCCTGGGAAGTCCTCGTGCTGCACCCTTTTTTTTACTACCTATTTGAATGCACGACGAGATCATTTTTTTTACCAATCTTTCTAACCAAACGTTAAGGACGGACGACGTCGTCGCCATAAAATTTGGCTGTCGATCGCCCGTGCGGGGCCCGCCGCAACTCTACGGCCGGCTCGATCTACCAACCGACCCGAAAAATAACATTTCAATTATTATTTTTCGTTTAAAACGGGCGTAACTCCGTGCATTATTGTCCGATTTCAGCTTTTCACGTGGAGCTGAAAGGCGCGCGAAGATACGAAGAAAATGACCCCGAGCTGTCCCTCGGACGCTCACCCTTATTAGCCGACGATTAGAAGCACATGACGGATGCGATCATACATGCACTAACGCATCAGATCCCAACAGAACTCCGAAGATAAGCGTGCTTGGGAGAGAGTAGTACTAGGATGGGTGACCCCCTGGGAAGTCCTCGTGTTGCACCTTTTTTTTTACTACCTATTTGAAAGCACGACGAGATCATTTTTTTACCAATCTTTCTAACCAATCGTTAAGGACGGACGACGTCGTCGCCATAAAATTTGGCTGTCGATCGCCCGTGCGGGGCCCGCCGCAAACTCTACGGCCGGCTCGATCGACCGACCGACTCGAAAAATTAAAATTTGTAAATAAATAAGAAAAATAACATTTCAATTATTATTTTTCGTTTAAAACGGGCGTAACTCCGTGCTTTATTGTCCGGTTTCAGCTTTTCACGTGGCGCTGAAAGGCTCGCGAAGAGACGAAGAAAATGACCCCGAGCTGTCCCTCGGACGCTCACCCTTATTAGCCGACGATCAGAAGTGCGTGACGGGTGCGATCATACCAGCACTAAAGCACCGGATCCCATCAGAACTCCGAAGTTAAGCGTGCTTGGGCGAGAGTAGTACTAGGATGGGTGACCCACTGGGAAGTCCTTGTGTTGCACCTTTTTTTGACTACCTGTTTGATTGCACGACGAGATCATTTTTTTACCAATCTTTCTAACCAAACGTTAAGGACGGACGGCGTCGTCGCCATAAAATTTGGCTGTCGATCGCCCGCGTGGGGCCCGCCGCAACCTCTACGGCCGACTCGATCGACCAACCGACCCGAAAAATTAAAATTTGTAAATAAATAAGAAAAGTAACATTTCAAATATTATTTTTCGTTTAAAACGGGCGTAACTCCGTGCATTATTGTCCGATTTCAGGTTTTCACGTGGCGCTGAAAGGCGCGCGAAGAGACGAAGAAAATGACCCTGAGTTGTCCCTCGGACGCTCACCCTTATTAGCAGACGATCAGAAGTGCGGGACGGGTGCGATCATACCAGCACTAAAGCACCGGATCCCATCAGAACTCCGAAGTTAAGCGTGCTTGGGCGAGAGTAGTACTAGGATGGGTGACTCCCTGGGAAGTCCTCGTGTTGCACCTTTTTTTTTTACTACCAATTTGAATGCACGACGAGATCATTTTTTTTACCAATCTTTCTAACCAAACTTTAAGGACGGACGACGTCGTCGCCATAAAATTTGGCTGTCGATCGCCCTCGCGGGGCCCGCCGCAACCTCTACGGCCGACTCGATCGAACAACCGACCCGAAAAATTAAAATTTGTAAATAAATAAGAAAAATAACATTTCAATTATTATTTTTCGTTTAAAACGGGCGTAACTCCGTGCATTATTGTCCGATTTCAGCTTTTCACCTGTCCCTCGGACGCTCACCCTTATTAGCCGACGATCAGAAGTGCGTGACGGGTGCGATCATACCAGCACTAAAGCACCGGATCCCATCAGAACTCCGAAGTTAAGCGTGCTTGGGCGAGAGTAGTACTAGGATGGGTGACCCCCTCGGAAGTCCTCGTGTTGCACCTTTTTTTGACTACCTGTTTGATTGCACGACGAGATCATTTTTTTACCAATCTTTCTAACCAAACATTAAGGACGGACGACGTCGTCGCCATAAAATTTGGCTGTCGATCGCCCGCGCGGGGCCCGCCGCAAACTCTACGACCGACTCGATCAACCAACCGACCCGAAAAATTAAAATTTGTAAATAAATAAGAAAAATAACATTTCAATTATTATTTTTCGTTTAAAACGGACGTAACTCCGTGCATTATTGTCCGATTGCAGCTTTTCACGTGGCGCTGAAAGGCGCGCGAAGAGACGAAGAAAATGACCCCGAGCTGTCCCTCGGACGCTCACCCTTATTAGCCGACGATCAGAAGTGCGTGACGGGTGCGATCATACCAGCACTAAAGCACCGGATCCCATCAGAACTCCGAAGTTAAACGTGCTTGGGCGAGAGTAGTACTAGGATTGGTGACCCCCTGGGAAGTCCTCGTGTTGCACCTTTTTTTTGACTACCTATTTGAATGCACGACGAGATCATTTTTTTTACCAATCTTTATAACCAAACGTTAAGGACGGACGACGTCGTCGCCATAAAATTTGGCTGTCGATCGCCCGTGCGGGGCCGCCGCAAACTCTACGGCCGGCTCGATCGACCAACCGAACCGAAAAATTAAAATTAGTAAATAAATAAGAAAAATAACATTTCAATTATTATTTTTCGTTTAAAACGGGCGTAACTCCGTGCATTATTGTCCGATTTCAGCTTTTCACGTGGCGCTGAAAGGCGCGCGAAGAGATGAAGAAAATGACCCCGAGCTGTCCCTCGGACGCTCACCCTTATTAGCCGACGATCAGAAGTGCGTGACGGGTGCGATCATACCAGCACTAAAGCACCGGATCCCATCAGAACTCCGAAGTTAAACGTGCTTGGGCGAGAGTAGGACTAGGATTGGTGACCCCCTGGGAAGTCCTCGTGTTGCACCTTTTTTTTTACTACCTATTTGAATGCACGACGAGATCATTTTTTTTACCAATCTTTATAACCAAACGTTAAGGGTGGACGACGTCGTCGCCATAAAATTTGGCTGTCGATCGCCCGTGCGGGGCCGCCGCAACCTCTACGGCCGACTCGATCGACCAACCGACCCGAAAAATTAAAATTTGTAAATAAATAAGAAAAATAACATTTCAATTATTATTTTTCGTTTAAAACGGGCGTAACTCCGTGCATTATTGTTCGATTTCAGCTTTTCACGTGGCGGTGAAAGGCGCGCGAAAAGACGAAGAAAATGACCCCGAGCTGTCTCTCGGACGCTCACCCTTATTTGTCGACGATCAGAAGTGCTTGATGGTTGCGATCATACCAGCACTAAAGCACCATATCCTATCAGAACTCCGAAGTTAAGCGTGCTTGGGGGAGAGTAGTACTAGGATGGGTGACCCCCTGGGAAGTTCTCGTGTTGCACCTTTTTTTTTACTACCTATTTGAATGCACGACGAGATCATTTTTTTTTACCAATCTTTCTAACCAAACGTTACGGACGGACGACGTCGTCGCCATAAAATTTGGCTGTCGATCGCCCGCGCGGGGCCCGCCGCAACCTCTACGGCCGGCTCGATCGACCAACCGACCCGAAAAATTAAAATTTGTAAATAAATAAGAAAAATAACATTTCAATTATTATTTTTCGTTTAAAACGGGTGTAACTCCGTGCATTATTGTCCGATTTCAGATTTTCACGTGGCGCTGAAAGGCGGGCGAAGAGACGAAGAAAATGACCCCGAGCTGTCCCTCAAACGCTCACCCTTATTAGCCGACGATCAGAAGTGCGTGACGGGTGGGATCATACCAGCACTAAAGCACCATATCCCATCAGAACTCCGAAGTTAAGCGTGCTTGGGCGAGAGTAGTACTAGGATGGGTGACTCCTTGGGAAGACCTCTTGTTGCACCTTTTTTTGACTACATGTTTGATTGCACGACGAGATCTTTTTTTTACCAATCTTTATAACCAAACGTTAAGGATGGACGACGTCGTCGCCATAAAATTTGGCTGTCGATCGCCCGCGCGGGGCCCGCCGCAACCTCTACGGCCGACTCGATCGACTGACCTGAAAAATTAAAATATGTAAATAAATAAGAAAAATAACATTTCAATTATTATTTTTCGTTTAAAACGGGCGTAACTCCGTGCATTATTGTCTGATTTCAGCTTTTCACGTGGCGCTGAAAGTCGCGCGAAGAGACGAAGAAAATGACGCCGAGCTGTCTCTCGGACGCTCACCCTTATTTGTCGATGATCAGAAGTGCGTGACGGGTGCGATCATACCAGCACTAAAGCACCGGATCCCATCAGAACTCCGAAGTTAAGCGTGCTTGGGCGAGAGTAGTACTAGGATGGGTTACCCCCTGGGAAGTCCTCGTCTTGCACCTTTTTTTTACTACCTGTTTGATTGCACGACGAGATCATTTTTTTTACCAATCTTTCTAACCAAACGTTAAGGACGGACGACGTCGTCGCCATAAAATTTGGCTGTCGATCGCCCGCTCTGGGCCCGCCGCAACCTCTACGCCCGGCTCGATCGACCAACTGATCCGAAAAATTAAAATTTGTAAATAAATAAGAAAAATAACATTTCAATTATTATTTTTCGTTTAAAACGGGCGTAACACCGTGCATTATTGTCCAATTTCAGCTTTTCACGTGGCGCTGAAAGGCGCGCGAAGAGACGAAGAAAATGACCCCGAGCTATCTCTCGGACGCTCACCCATATTAGCCGACGATAAGAAGTGAGTGACGCGGGCGATCATACTAGCACTATAGCATCAGATCCAATCAGAACTCCGAAGTTAAGCGTGCTTGGGCGAGAGTAGTACTAGGATGGGTGACCCCTTGGGAAGTTCTCGAGTTGGACCTTTTTTTTACTACCTGTTTGATTGCACGACGAGATCATTTTTTTAACAATCTTTCTAACCAAACGTTAAGGACGGACGACGTCGTCGCCATAAAATTTGGCTGTCGATCGCCCGCGCGGGGCCCGCCGCAACCTCTACGGCCGACTCGATCGACCAACCGACCCAAAAAATTAAAATTTGTAAATAAATAAGAAAAATAACATTTCAATTATTATTTTTCGTTTAAAACGGGCGTAACTCCGTGCATTTTTGTCCGATTTCAGATTTTCACGTGGCACTGAAAGGCGCCGAAGAGACGAAGAAAATGACCCCGAGCTGTCCCTCGGACGCTCACCCTTATTAGCCGACGATCGGAAGTGCATGACGGGTGCGATCATACCAGCACTAACGCACCGGATCCCATCAGAACTCCGAAGTTAAGCGTGCTTGGGCGAGAGTAGTACTAGGATGGGTAACTGCCTGGGAAGTCCTCGTGTTGCACCTTTTTTTTTACTACCTATTTGAATGCACGACGAGATCATTTTTTTTATCAATCTTTCTAACCAAACGTTAAGGACGGACGACGCCGTCGCCATAAAATTTGGATGTCGATCGCCCGTGCGGGGCCCGCCGCAACCTCTACAGCCGGCTCGATCGACCAACCGACCCGAAAAATAAAAATTTGTAAATAAATAAGAAAAATAACATATCAATTATTATTTTTTGTTTAAAACGGGCGTAACTCCGTGCATTATTGTCCGATTTCAGCTTTTCACGTGGCGCTGAAAGGTGCGCGAAGAGACGACGAAAATGACTCCGAGCTGTCCCTCGGACGCTCACCCTTATTAGCCGACGATCAAAAGTGCATGACGGGTGCGATCATACCAGCACTAACGCACCGGATCCCATCAGAACCCTGAAGTTAAGCATGCTTGGGCGAGAGTAGGACTAGGATGGGTGACCCCCTGGAAAGTCCTCATGTTGCACCTTTTTTTTTACTACCTATTTGATTTCACGACGAGATCATTTTTTTTACCAATCTTTCTAACCAAACGTTAAGGACGGACGACGTCGTCGCCATAAAATTTGGCTGTCGATCGCCAGCGCGGGGCCCGCCGCAACCTCTACGGCCGGCTCGATCGACCAACCGACCCGAGAAATTAAAATTTGTAAATAAATAAGAAAAATAACATTTCAATTATTATTTTTCGTTTAAAAAGACCGTAACTTCGTGCATTATTGTCCGATTTCTGCTTTTCACGTGGCGCTGAAAGGCGCGCGAAGAGACGAAGAAAATGACCCCCGAACTCTCCCTCGGACGCACACCCATATTGGCCGACGATTAGAAGTGCATGATGGGTGCGATCATACCAGCACTAACGCATCGGATTCCATCAGAACTACGAAGTTAAGCGTGCTTGGGCGAGAGTAGGACTTGGATGGGTGACCGCCTTGAAAGTCCTCGTGTTGCACTCTTTGTTTTTAGTACCTATTTGATTGCACGACGAGATCATTTTTTTTACCAATCTTTCTAACCAAACGTTAAGGACGGACGACGTCGTCGCCATAAAATTTGGCTGTCGATCGCCCGCGCGGGGCCCGCCGCAACCTCTACGGCCAGCTCGATCGACCAACCGACCCGAAAAATTAAAATTTGTAAATAAATAAGAAAAATAACATTTCAATTATTATTTTTCGTTTAAAACGGGCGTAACTCCGTGCATTATTGTCCGATTTCAGCTTTTCACGTGGCGCTGAAAGGCGCGCGAAGAGACGAAGAAAATGACCCCGAGCTGTCTCTCGGACGCATACCCTTATTTGTCGACGATCAGAAGTGCAAGACGGGTGCGATCATACCAGCACTAAAGCACCAGATCCATTCAAAACTCCGAAGTTAAACGTGCTTGGGCGAGAGTAGTACTAGGATGGGTGACCCCCTGGGACGTCCTCGTTTTGCACCTTTTTTTTACTACCTGTTTGATTGCACGACGAGATCATTTTTTTTACCAATCTTTCTAACCAAACGTTAAGGACGAACGACGTCGTCGCCATAAAATTTGGCTGTCGATCGCCCGCGCGGGGCACGCCGCAACCTCTACGGCCGACTCGATCGACCAACCGACCCGAAAAATCAAAATTTGTAAATAAATAAGAAAAATAACATTTCAATTATTATTTTTCGTTTAAAATGAGCGTAACTCCGTGCATTATTGTCCGATTTCAGCTTTTCACGTGGCGCTGAAAGGCGCGCGAAGAGACGAAGAAAATGACCCCGAGCTGTCTCTCGGACGCATACCCTTATTTGTCGACGATCAGAAGTGCAAGACGGGTGCGATCATACCAGCATTAAAGCACCAGATCCATTCAAAACTCCGAAGTTAAACGTGCTTGGGCGAGAGTAGTACTAGGATGGGTGACCCCCTGGGAAGTCCTCGTGTTGCACCTTTTTTTGACTACCTGTTTGATTGCACGACGAGATCATTTTTTTACCAATCTTTCTAACCAAACGTTAAGGACGGACGACGTCGTCGCCATAAAATTTGTCAGTCGATCGATCGCGCGGGGCCCGCCGCAACCTCTACGGTCGACTCGATCGACCAACCGACCCGAAAAATTAAAATATGTAAATAAATAAGAAAAATAACATTTCAATTATTATTTTTCGTTTAAAACGGGCGTAACTCCGTGCATTATTGTCTGATTTCAGCTTTTCACGTGGCGCTGAAAGTCGCGCGAAGAGACGAAGAAAATGACGCCGAGCTGTCTCTCGGACGCTCACCCTTATTTGTCGATGATCAGAAGTGCGTGACGGGTGCGATCATACCAGCACTAAAGCACCGGATCCCATCAGAACTCCGAAGTTAAGCGTGCTTGGGCGAGAGTAGTACTAGGATGGGTTACCCCCTGGGAAGTCCTCGTCTTGCACCTTTTTTTTACTACCTGTTTGATTGCACGACGAGATCATTTTTTTTACCAATCTTTCTAACCAAACGTTAAGGACGGACGACGTCGTCGCCATAAAATTTGGCTGTCGATCGCCCGCTCTGGGCCCGCCGCAACCTCTACGCCCGGCTCGATCGACCAACTGATCCGAAAAATTAAAATTTGTAAATAAATAAGAAAAATAACATTTCAATTATTATTTTTCGTTTAAAACGGGCGTAACACCGTGCATTATTGTCCAATTTCAGCTTTTCACGTGGCGCTGAAAGGCGCGCGAAGAGACGAAGAAAATGACCCCGAGCTATCTCTCGGACGCTCACCCATATTAGCCGACGATAAGAAGTGAGTGACGCGGGCGATCATACTAGCACTATAGCATCAGATCCAATCAGAACTCCGAAGTTAAGCGTGCTTGGGCGAGAGTAGTACTAGGATGGGTGACCCCTTGGGAAGTTCTCGAGTTGGACCTTTTTTTTACTACCTGTTTGATTGCACGACGAGATCATTTTTTTAACAATCTTTCTAACCAAACGTTAAGGACGGACGACGTCGTCGCCATAAAATTTGGCTGTCGATCGCCCGCGCGGGGCCCGCCGCAACCTCTACGGCCGACTCGATCGACCAACCGACCCAAAAAATTAAAATTTGTAAATAAATAAGAAAAATAACATTTCAATTATTATTTTTCGTTTAAAACGGGCGTAACTCCGTGCATTTTTGTCCGATTTCAGATTTTCACGTGGCACTGAAAGGCGCCGAAGAGACGAAGAAAATGACCCCGAGCTGTCCCTCGGACGCTCACCCTTATTAGCCGACGATCGGAAGTGCATGACGGGTGCGATCATACCAGCACTAACGCACCGGATCCCATCAGAACTCCGAAGTTAAGCGTGCTTGGGCGAGAGTAGTACTAGGATGGGTAACTGCCTGGGAAGTCCTCGTGTTGCACCTTTTTTTTTACTACCTATTTGAATGCACGACGAGATCATTTTTTTTATCAATCTTTCTAACCAAACGTTAAGGACGGACGACGCCGTCGCCATAAAATTTGGATGTCGATCGCCCGTGCGGGGCCCACCGCAACCTCTACAGCCGGCTCGATCGACCAACCGACCCGAAAAATAAAAATTTGTAAATAAATAAGAAAAATAACATATCAATTATTATTTTTTGTTTAAAACGGGCGTAACTCCGTGCATTATTGTCCGATTTCAGCTTTTCACGTGGCGCTGAAAGGTGCGCGAAGAGACGACGAAAATGACTCCGAGCTGTCCCTCGGACGCTCACCCTTATTAGCCGACGATCAAAAGTGCATGACGGGTGCGATCATACCAGCACTAACGCACCGGATCCCATCAGAACCCTGAAGTTAAGCATGCTTGGGCGAGAGTAGGACTAGGATGGGTGACCCCCTGGAAAGTCCTCATGTTGCACCTTTTTTTTTACTACCTATTTGATTTCACGACGAGATCATTTTTTTTACCAATCTTTCTAACCAAACGTTAAGGACGGACGACGTCGTCGCCATAAAATTTGGCTGTCGATCGCCAGCGCGGGGCCCGCCGCAACCTCTACGGCCGGCTCGATCGACCAACCGACCCGAGAAATTAAAATTTGTAAATAAATAAGAAAAATAACATTTCAATTATTATTCTTCGTTTAAAAAGACCGTAACTTCGTGCATTATTGTCCGATTTCAGCTTTTCACGTGGCGCAGAAAGGCGCGCGAAGAGACGAAGAAAATGACCCCCGAACTCTCCCTCGGACGCACACCCATATTGGCCGACGATCAGAAGTGCATGATGGGTGCGATCATACCAGCACTAACGCATCGGATTCCATCAGAACTACGAAGTTAAGCGTGCTTGGGCGAGAGTAGGACTTGGATGGGTGACCGCCTTGAAAGTCCTAGTGTTGCACTCTTTGTTTTTAGTACCTATTTGATTGCACGACGAGATCATTTTTTTTACCAATCTTTCTAACCAAACGTTAAGGACGGACGACGTCGTCGCCATAAAATTTGGCTGTCGATCGCCCGCGCGGCGCCCGCCGCAACCTCTACGGCCAGCTCGATCGACCAACCGACCCGAAAAATTAAAATTTGTAAATAAATAAGAAAAATAACATTTCAATTATTATTTTTCGTTTAAAACGGGCGTAACTCCGTGCATTATTGTCCGATTTCAGCTTTTCACGTGGCGCTGAAAGGCGCGCGAAGAGACGAAGAAAATGACCCCGAGCTGTCTCTCGGACGCATACCCTTATTTGTCGACGATCAGAAGTGCAAGACGGGTGCGATCATACCAGCACTAAAGCACCAGATCCATTCAAAACTTCGAAGTTAAACGTGCTTGGGCGAGAGTAGTACTAGGATGGGTGACCCCCTGGGACGTCCTCGTTTTGCACCTTTTTTTTACTACCTGTTTGATTGCACGACGAGATCATTTTTTTTACCAATCTTTCTAACCAAACGTTAAGGACGAACGACGTCGTCGCCATAAAATTTGGCTGTCGATCGCCCGCGCGGGGCCCGCCGCAACCTCTACGGCCGACTCGATCGACCAACCGACCCGAAAAATCAAAATTTGTAAATAAATAAGAAAAATAACATTTCAATTATTATTTTTCGTTTAAAATGAGCGTAACTCCGTGCATTATTGTCCGATTTCAGCTTTTCACGTGGCGCTGAAAGGCGCGCGAAGAGACGAAGAAAATGACCCCGAGCTGTCTCTCGGACGCATACCCTTATTTGTCGACGATCAGAAGTGCAAGACGGGTGCGATCATACCAGCACTAAAGCACCAGATCCATTCAAAACTCCGAAGTTAAACGTGCTTGGGCGAGAGTAGTAGTAGGATGGGTGACCCCCTGGGAAGTCCTCGTGTTGCACCTTTTTTTGACTACCTGTTTGATTGCACGACGAGATCATTTTTTTACCAATCTTTCTAACCAAACGTTAAGGACGGACGACGTCGTCGCCATAAAATTTGTCAGTCGATCGATCGCGCGGGGCCCGCCGCAACCTCTACGGTCGACTCGATCGACCAACCGACCCGAAAAATTAAAATTTGTAAATAAATAAGAAAAATAACATTTCAATTATTATTTTTCGTTTAAAACGGGCGTAACTCCGTGCATTATTGTCCGATTTCAGCTTTTCACGTGGCGCTGACAGGCGCACAAAGAGACGAAGAAAATGACCCCGAGCTGTCTCTCGGACGCTCACCCTTTTTTGTCGACGATCAGAAGTGCGTGACGGGTGCGATCATACCAGCACTAAAGCACCGGATCCTATCAGAACTCCGAAGTTAAGCGTGCTTGGGCGAGAGTAGTACTAGGATAGGTGACCCCCTGGGAAGTCCTCGTGTTGCACCTTTTTTTTTACTACCTATTTGAATGCACGACAAGATCATTTTTTTTACCAATCTTTCTAACCAAACGTTAATGACGGACGACGTCGTCGCCATAAAATTTGGCTGTCGATCGCTCGCGCGGGGCCCGCCGCAACCTCTACGGCCGACTCGATCGACCAACCGACCCGAAAAATCAAAATTTGTAAATAAATAAGAAAAATAACATTTCATTTATTACTTTTCGTTTAAAACGGGCGTAACTCCGTGCATTATTGTCCGATTTCAGCTTTTCACGTGGCACTGAAAGGTGCCGAAGAGACGAAGAAAATGACCCCGAGCTGTCCCTCGGACGCTCACCCTTATCAGCCGATGATCAGAAGTGCAATCGGGTGCGATCATACCAGCACTAACGCACCGGATCCCATCAGAACTCCGAAGTTAAGCGTGCTTGGGCGAGAGTAGTACTAGGATGGGTAACTGCCTGGGAAGTCCTCGTGTTGCACCTTTTTTTTTACTACCTATTTGAATGCACGTCGAGATCATTTTTTTTATCAATCTTTCTAACCAAACGTTAAGGACGGACGACGCCATCGCCATAAAATTTGGATGTCGATCGCCCGTGCGGGGCTCGCCGCAACCTCTACGGCCGGCTCGATCGATCATCCGACCCGAAAAACTAAAAATTGTAAATAAATAAGAAAAATAACATTTCAATTATTATTTTTCGTTTAAAACAGGCGTAACTCCGTGCATTATTGTCCGATTTCAGCTTTTCACGTGGCGATGAAAGGCGCGCGAAGAGACGAAGAAAATTACCCCGAGCTGTCCCTCGGACGCTCACCCTTATTAGCTGACGATCAGAAGTGCATGACGGGTGCGATCATACCAGCACTAACGCACCGGATCCCATCAAAACTCCGATGTTAAGCGTGCTTGGGCGAGAGTAGAACTAGGATGGGTGACCCCCTGGAAAGTCCTCATGTTGCGCCTTTTTTTTTACTACCTATTTGATTTCACGACGAGATCATTTTTTTTACCAATCTTTCTAACCAAACGTTAAGGACGGACGACGTCGTCGCCATAAAATTTGGCTGTCGATCGCCCGCGCGGGGCCCGCCGCAACTTCTACGGCCGACTCGATCGACCAACCGACCCGAAAAATTAAAATTTGTAAATAAATAAGAAAAATAACATTTCAATTATTATTTTTCGTTTAAAACGGGCGTAACTTCGTGCATTATTGTTCGATTTCAGCTTTTCACGTGGCACTGAAAGGCGCGCGAAGAGACGAAGAAAATGACCCCGAGCTGTCTCTCGGACGCTCACCCTTATTAGCCGACGATCAGAAGTGCGTGACGGGTGGGATCATACCAGCACTAAAGCACCGGATCCCATCAGAACTTCGAAGTTAAGCGTGCTTGGGCGAGAGTAGTACTAGGTTGGGTGACCCCCTGGGAAGTCCTCGTGGTGCACCTTTTCTTTTACTACCTATTTGAATGCACGACGAGATCATTTTTTTTACCAATCTTTCTAACCAAATGTTAAGGACGGACGACGTCGTCGCCATAAAATTTGGCCCTCGATCGCCCGTGCGGGGCCCGCCTCAACCTCTACGGCCGGCTCGATCGACCAACCGACCCGAAAAATTAAAATTTGTAAATAAATAAGAAAAATAACATTTCAATTATTATTTTTCGTTTAAAACGGGCGTAACTCCGTGCATTATTGTCCGATTTCAGCTTTTCACGTGGCGCTGAAATGCGCGCGAAGAGACGAAGAAAATGACCCCAAGCTGTCCCTCGGACGCTCACCCTTATTAGCCGACGATCAGAAGTGCGTGACGGGTGCGATCATACCAGCACTAAAGCACCGGATCCCTTCAGAACTCCGAAGTTAAGCGTGCTTGGGCGAGAGTAGTACTAGGATGGGTGACCCCTTGGGAAGTCCTCGTGTTTCACCTTTTTTTGACTACCTGTTTGATTGCACGACGAGATCATTTTTTTACCAATCTTTCTAACCAAACGTTAAGGACGGACGACGTCGTCGCCATAAAATTTGGCTGTCGATCGCCCGCGCGGGGCCCGCCGCAACCTCTACGGCCGACTCGATCGACTAACCGACCCGAAAAATTAAAATTTGTAAATAAATAAGAAAAATAACATTTCAATTATTATTTTTCGTTTAAAACGGGCGTAACTCCGTGCATTATTGTCCGATTTCAGCTTTTCACGTGGCACTGAAAGGCGCCGAAGAGACGAAGAAAATGACCTCGAGCTGTCCCTCGGACGCTCACCCATATTAGCCAACGATCAGAAGTGCATGACGGGTGCGATCATATCAGCACTAATGCATCGGATTCTATCAGAACTCCGAAGTTAAACGTGCTTGGGCGAGAGTAGTATTAGTATGGGTGACCCCCTGGGAAGTCCTCGTGTTGTACCTTTTTTTTTTACTACATATTTGAATGCACGACGAGATCATTTTTTTTACCAATCTTTCTAACCAAACGTTAAGGACGGACGACGTCGTGGCCATAAAATTTGAGTGTCGATCGCTCGTGCGGGGCCCGCCGCAACCTCTACGGCCGGATCGATCGACCAACCGACCCGAAAAATTAAAATTTATAAATAAATAAGAAAAATAACATTTCAATTATTATTTTTCGTTTAAAACGGGCGTAACTCCGTGCATTATTGTCTGATTTCAGCTTTCACGTGGCACTGAAAGGCGCGCGAAGAGACGAAGAAAATTACCCCGAGCTGTCCCTCGGAAGCTCACCCTTATTAGCCGACGATCAGAAGTGCATGACGGGTGCTATCATACCAGCACTAACGCACCGGATCCCATCAGTACTTCGAAGTTAAGCATGCTTGGGCGAGAGTATTACTAGGATGGGTGACCCCCTGGGACGTCCTCGTGTTGCACCTTTTTTTTTACTACCTATTTGAATGCACGATGAGATCATTTTTTTTACCAATCTTTCTAACCAAACGTTAAGGACGGACGACGTCGTCGCCAAAAAATTTGGCTGTCGATCGCCCGTGCGGGGCCCGCCGCAACCTCTACGGCCGACTCAATCGACCAACCGACCCGAAAAATTAAAATTTGTAAATAAATAAGAAAAATAACATTTCAATTATTATTTTTCGTTTAAAACGGGCGTAACTCCGTGCATTATTGTTCGATTTCAGCTTTTCACGTGGCACTGAAAGGCGCGCGAAGAGACGAAGAAAATGACCCCGAGCTGTCTCTCGGACGCTCACCCTTATTAGCCGACGATCAGAAGTGCGTGACGGGTGGGATCATACCAGCACTAAAGCACCGGATCCCATCAGAACTTCGAAGTTAAGCGTGCTTGGGCGTGAGTAGTACTAGGTTGGGTGACCCCCTGGGAAGTCCTCGTGTTGCACCTTTTTTTTTACTACCTATTTGAATGCACGACGAGATCATTTTTTTTACCAATCTTTCTAACCAAATGTTAAGGACGGACGACGTCGTCGCCATAAAATTTGGCCCTCGATCGCCCGTGCGGGGCCCGCCTCAACCTCTACGGCCGGCTCGATCGACCAACCGACCCGAAAAATTAAAATTTGTAAATAAATAAGAAAAATAACATTTCAATTATTATTTTTCGTTTAAAACGGGCGTAACTCCGTGCATTATTGTCTGATTTCAGCTTTCACGTGGCACTGAAAGGCGCGCGAAGAGACGAAGAAAATTACCCCGAGCTGTCCCTCGGAAGCTCACCCTTATTAGCCGACGATCAGAAGTGCATGACGGGTGCTATCATACCAGCACTAACGCACCGGATCCCATCAGTACTTCGAAGTTAAGCATGCTTGGGAGAGAGTATTACTAGGATGGGTGACCCCCTGGGACGTCCTCGTGTTGCACCTTTTTTTTTACTACCTATTTGAATGCACGATGAGATCATTTTTTTTACCAATCTTTCTAACCAAACGTTAAGGACGGACGACGTCGTCGCCATAAAATTTGAGTGTCGATCGCTCGTGCGGGGCCCGCCGCAACCTCTACGGCCGGATCGATCGACCAACCGACCCGAAAAATTAAAATTTATAAATAAATAAGAAAAATAACATTTCAATTATTATTTTTCGTTTAAAACGGGCGTAACTCCGTGCATTATTGTCTGATTTCAGCTTTCACGTGGCACTGAAAGGCGCGCGAAGAGACGAAGAAAATTACCCCGAGCTGTCCCTCGGAAGCTCACCCTTATTAGCCGACGATCAGAAGTGCATGACGGGTGCTATCATACCAGCACTAACGCACCGGATCCCATCAGTACTTCGAAGTTAAGCATGCTTGGGAGAGAGTATTACTAGGATGGGTGACCCCCTGGGACGTCCTCGTGTTGCACCTTTTTTTTTACTACCTATTTGAATGCACGATGAGATCATTTTTTTTACCAATCTTTCTAACCAAACGTTAAGGACGGACGACGTCGTCGCCACAAAATTTGGCTGTCGATCGCCCGTGCGGGGCCCGCCGCAACCTCTACGGCCGACTCAATCGACCAACCGACCCGAAAAATTAAAATTTGTAAATAAATAAGAAAAATAACATTTCAATTATTATTTTTCGTTTAAAACGGGCGTAACTCCGTGCATTATTGTCCGATTTCAGCTTTTCACGTGGCGCTGAAAGGCGCGCGAAGAGACGAAGAAAATGACCCCGAGCTGTCCCTCGGACGCTCACCCTTATTAGCCGACGATCAGAAGCGCGTGACGGGTGCGATCATGCCAGCACTAAAGCACCGGATTCCATCAGAACTCCGAAGTTAAGCGTGCTTGGGCGAGAGTAGTACTAGGATGGGTGACCCTTGGGAAGTCCTCGTGTTGCACCTTTTTTTTACTACCTGTTTGATTGCACGACGAGATCATTTTTTTTACCAATCTTTCTAACCAAACGTTAAGGACGGACGACGTCGACGCCATAAAATTTGGCTGTCGATCTCCCGCGCGGGGCCCGCCGCAACCTCCACGGCCGACTCGATCGACCAACCGACCCGAAAAATTAAAATTTGTAAATAAATAAGAAAAATAACATTTCAATTATTATTTTTCGTTTAAAACGGGCGTAACTTCGTGCATTATTGTTCGATTTCAGCTTTTCACGTGGCACTGAAAGGCGCGCGAAGAGACGAAGAAAATGACCCCGAGCTGTCTCTCGGACGCTCACCCTTATTAGCCGACGATCAGAAGTGCGTGACGGGTGGGATCATACCAGCACTAAAGCACCGGATCCCATCAGAACTTCGAAGTTAAGCGTGCTTGGGCGAGAGTAGTACTAGGTTGGGTGACCCCCTGGGAAGTCCTCGTGTTGCACCTTTTTTTTTACTACCTATTTGAATGCACGACGAGATCATTTTTTTTACCAATCTTTCTAACCAAATGTTAAGGACGGACGACGTCGTCGCCATAAAATTTGGCCCTCGATCGCCCGTGCGGGGCCCGCCTCAACCTCTACGGCCGGCTCGATCGACCAACCGACCCGAAAAATTAAAATTTGTAAATAAATAAGAAAAATAACATTTCAATTATTATTTTTCGTTTAAAACGGGCGTAACTCCGTGCATTATTGTCCGATTTCAGCTTTTCACGTGGCGCTGAAAGGCGCGCGAAGAGACGAAGAAAATGACCCCGAGCTGTCCCTCGGACGCTCACCCTTATTAGCCGACGATCAGAAGCGCGTGACGTGTGCGATCATGCCAGCACTAAAGCACCGGATTCCATCAGAACTCCGAAGTTAAGCGTGCTTGGGCGAGAGTAGTACTAGGATGGGTGACCCTTGGGAAGTCCTCGTGTTGCACCTTTTTTTTACTACCTGTTTGATTGCACGACGAGATCATTTTTTTTACCAATCTTTCTAACCAAACGTTAAGGACGGACGACGTCGACGCCATAAAATTTGGCTGTCGATCTCCCGCGCGGGGCCCGCCGCAACCTCCACGGCCGACTCGATCGACCAACCGACCCGAAAAATTAAAATTTGTAAATAAATAAGAAAAATAACATTTCAATTATTATTTTTCGTTTAAAACGGGCGTAACTTCGTGCATTATTGTTCGATTTCAGCTTTTCACGTGGCACTGAAAGGCGCGCGAAGAGACGAAGAAAATGACCCCGAGCTGTCTCTCGGACGCTCACCCTTATTAGCCGACGATCAGAAGTGCGTGACGGGTGGGATCATACCAGCACTAAAGCACCGGATCCCATCAGAACTTCGAAGTTAAGCGTGCTTGGGCGAGAGTAGTACTAGGTTGGGTGACCCCCTGGGAAGTCCTCGTGTTGCACCTTTTTTTTTACTACCTATTTGAATGCACGACGAGATCATTTTTTTTACCAATCTTTCTAACCAAATGTTAAGGACGGACGACGTCGTCGCCATAAAATTTGGCCCTCGATCGCCCGTGCGGGGCCCGCCTCAACCTCTACGGCCGGCTCGATCGACCAACCGACCCGAAAAATTAAAATTTGTAAATAAATAAGAAAAATAACATTTCAATTATTATTTTTCGTTTAAAACGGGCGTAACTCCGTGCATTATTGTCCGATTTCAGCTTTTCACGTGGCGCTGAAAGGCGCGCGAAGAGACGAAGAAAATGACCCCGAGCTGTCCCTCGGACGCTCACCCTTATTAGCCGACGATCAGAAGCGCGTGACGGGTGCGATCATGCCAGCACTAAAGCACCGGATTCCATCGGAACTCCGAAGTTAAGCGTGCTTGGGCGAGAGTAGTACTAGGATGGGTGACCCTTGGGAAGTCCTCGTGTTGCACCTTTTTTTTACTACCTGTTTGATTGCACGACGAGATCATTTTTTTTACCAATCTTTCTAACCAAACGTTAAGGACGGACGACGTCGACGCCATAAAATTTGGCTGTCGATCTCCCGCGCGGGGCCCGCCGCAACCTCCACGGCCGACTCGATCGACCAACCGACCCGAAAAATTAAAATTTGTAAATAAATAAGAAAAATAACATTTCAATTATTATTTTTCGTTTAAAACGGGCGTAACTTCGTGCATTATTGTTCGATTTCAGCTTTTCACGTGGCACTGAAAGGCGCGCGAAGAGACGAAGAAAATGACCCCGAGCTGTCTCTCGGACGCTCACCCTTATTAGCCGACGATCAGAAGTGCGTGACGGGTGGGATCATACCAGCACTAAAGCACCGGATCCCATCAGAACTCCGAAGTTAAGCGTGCTTTGGCGAGAGTAGTACTAGGATGGGTGACCCCCTTGGAAGTCCTCGTGTTGCACCTTTTTTTTACTACCTATTTGATTGCACGACGAGATCATTTTTTTTACCAATCTTTCTTACCAAACGTTAAGGACGGACGACGTCGTCGCCATAAAATTTGGCTGTCGATCGCCCGCGCAGGGCCCGCCGCAACCTCTACGGTCGGCTCGATTGACCAACTGATCCGAAAAATTAAAATTTGTAAATAAATAAGAAAAATAACATTTCAATTATTATTTTTCGTTTAGAACGTGCGTAACTCCGTGCATTATTGTCCGATTTCAGCTTTTCACGTGGCGCTGAAAGGCGCGCGAAGAGACGAAGAAAATGACCCCGAGCTGTCCCTCGGACGCTCACCCTTATTAGCCGACGATCAGAAGTGCGTGACGGGTGCGATCATACCCGCACTAAAGCACCGGATCCCATCAAAACTCTGAAGTTAAGCGTGCTTGGGCGAGAGTAGGACTAGGATGGGTGACCCCCTGGAAAGTCCTCATGTTGCACCTTTTTTTTACTACCTATTTGATTTCACGACGAGATCATTTTTTTTACCAATCTTTCTAACCAAACGTTAAGAAAGGACGACGTCGTCGCCATAAAATTTGGCTGTCGATCGCCCGTGCGGGGCCTGCCGCAACCTCTACGGCCGGCTCGATCGACCAACCGACCCGAAAAATTAAAATTTGTAAATAAATAAGAAAAATAACATTTCAATTATTATTTTTCGTTTAGAACGTGCGTAACTCCGTGCATTATTGTCCTATTTCAGCTTTTCACGTGGCGCTGAAAGGCGCGCGAAGAGACGAAGAAAATGACCCCGAGCTGTCCCTCGGACGCTCACCCTTATTAGCCGACGATCAGAAGTGCGTGACGGGTGCGATCATACCCGCACTAAAGCACCGGATCCCATCAAAACTCTGAAGTTAAGCGTGCTTGGGCGAGAGTAGGACTAGGATGGGTGACCCCCTGGAAAGTCCTCATGTTGCACCTTTTTTTTACTACCTATTTGATTTCACGACGAGATCATTTTTTTTACCAATCTTTCTAACCAAACGTTAAGAAAGGACGACGTCGTCGCCATAAAATTTGGCTGTCGATCGCCCGTGCGGGGCCCGCCGCAACCTCTACGGCCGGCTCGATCGACCAACCGACCCGAAAAATTAAAATTTGTAAATAAATAAGAAAAATAACATTTCAATTGTTATTTTTCGTTTAAAACGAGCGTAACTCTGTGCATTATTGTCCGATTTTAGCTTTTCACGTGGCGCTGAAAGGCGCGCGAAGAGACGAACAAAATGACCCCCGAACTCTCCCTCGGACACACACCCATATTGGCCGACGATCAGAAGTGCATGATGGGTGCGATCATACCAGCCCTAACGCATCGGATTCCATCAGAACTACGAAGTTAAGCGTGCTTGGGCGAGAGTAGGACTTGGATGGGTGACCCCCTTGAAAGTCCTCGTGTTGCACTCTTTGTTTTTAGTACCTATTTGATTGCACGACGAGATCATTTTTTTTACCAATCTTTCTAACCAAACGTTAAGGACGGATGACGTCGTCGCCATAAAATTTGGCTGTCGATCGTCCGCGCGGGACCCGCCGCAACCTCTACGGCCGGCTCGATCGACCAACCGACCCGAAAAATTAAAATTTGTAAATAAATAAGAAAAATAACATTTCAATTATTATTTTTCGTTTAAAACGGGCGTAACTCCGTGCATTATTGTCCGATTTAAGCTTTTCACGTGGCGCTGAAAGGCGCGCGAAGAGACGAAGAAAATTACCCCGAGCTGTCTCTCGGACGCTCACCCTTATTAGCCGACGATCAGAAGTGCGTGACGGGTGCGATCATACCAGCACTAAAGCACCGGATCCCATCAGAACTCCGAAGTTAAGTGTGCTTGGGCGAGAGTAGTACTAGGATGGTGACCTCCTGGGAAGTCCTCGTGTTGCACCTTTTTTTTACTACCTGTTTGATTGCACGACGAGATCATTTTTTTTACCAATCTTTCTAACAAAACGTTAAGGACGGACGACGTCGTCGCCATAAAATTTGGCTGTCGATCGCCCGCGCGGGGCCCGCCGCAACCTCTACGGCCGGCTCGATCGACCAACCAACCCGAAAAATTAAAATTTGTAAATAAATAAGAAAAATAACATTTCAATTATTATTTTTCGTTTAAAACGAGCGTAACTCCGTGCATTATTGTCTGATTTCAGCTTTTCACGTGGCGCTGAAAGGCGCGCGAAGAGATGAAGAAAATGACCCCCGAACTCTCCCTCGGACGCTCACCCTTATTAGCCGACGATCCGAAGTACATTACAGATGCGATGATACATGCACTAACGCATTCAATCCCATCAGAACTTCGAAATTAAGCGTGCTTGGGCGAGAGTAGGACTAGGATGGGTGACCCCTTGGGAAGTCCTCGTGCTGCACCCTTTTTTTTTACTACCTATTTGAATGCACGACGAGATCATTTTTTTTACCAATCTTTGTAACCAAACGTTAAGGACGGACGACGTCATCGCCATAAAATTTGGCTGTCGATCGCCCACGCGGGGCCCGCCGCAACCTCTACGGCCGGCTCGATCGACCAACTGACCCGAAAAATTAAAATTTGTAAATAAATAAGAAAAATAACATTTCAATTATTATTTTTCGTTTAAAACGGGTGTAACTCCGTGCATTATTGTCCGATTTCAGCTTTTCACGTGGCGCTGAAAGGCGCGCGAAGAGACGAAGAAAATGACCCCGAGCTGTCCCTCGGACGCTCACCCTTATTAACCGACGATCAGAAGTGCGTGACGGGTGCGATCATACCAGCACTAACGCACCGGATCCCATCAAAACTCCGAAGTTAAGCGTGCTTTGGCGAGAGTAGGACTAGAATGGGTGACCCCATGGGAAGTCCTCGTGTTGCATCTTTTTTTTTACTACCTATTTGAATGCACGACGAGATCATTTTTTTTACCAATCTTTCTAACCAAACGTTAAGGACGGAAGACGTCGTCGACATAAAATTTAGCTGTCGATCGCCCGCGCTGGGCCAGCCGCAACCTCTACGGCCGGCTCGATCGACCAACTGACCCGAAAAATTAAAATTTGTAAATAAATAAGTAAAATAACATTTCAATTATTATTTTTCGTTTAAAACGGGCGTAACTCCGTGCATTATTGTCCGTTTCAGCTTTTTACGTGGCGCTGAAAGGCGCGCGAAGAGACGAAGAAAATGACCCCCGAGCTGTCCCTCGGACGCTCACCCTTATTAGCCGACGATCAGAAGAGCATGATGGATGTGATCATACATGCACTAACGCAGCAGATCCCATTAGAACTCCGAAGTTAAGCGTGCTTGAGTGAGAGTAGTACTAGGATGGTTGACCCGCTGGGAAGTCCTCGTGTTGCACCTTTTTTTTACTGGTTTAAAACATGCAGATCCCATTTTACTGGTTTTTCAATTATTATTTTTGGTTTAAAACTGGCGTAACTCCGTGCATTATATTCCGATTTCAGTTTTTCACGTGGTGCTAAAAGGCTCGCGAAGAGACGAAGAAAATGACCCCGAGCTGTTTCTCGGACGCTCACCCTTATTAGCCGACGATCAGAAGTGCATGATGGGTGTGATCATACCAGCACTAACGCATCGGATCCCATCAAAACTCTGAACTTAAGCGTGCTTGGGCGAGAGTAGTACTAGGATGGGTGACCCCTTGGGAAGTCCTCATGTTGCACTGTTTTTTTTACTACCTATTTGAATGCACGACGAGATCATTTTTTTACCAATCTTACTAACCAAACGTTAAGGACGGACGACGTCGTCGCCATAAAATTTGGCAGTCGATCGCCCGTGCGGTGCCTGCCGCAACCTCTACGTCCGGCTGGATCGACCAACCGACCCGAAAAATTAAAATTTGTAAATAAATAAGAAAAATAACATTTCAATTATTATTTTTCGTTTAAGACGGGCGTAACTCCGTGCATTATTGTCCGATTTCAGCATTTTACGTGGCGCTGAAAGGCGCGCGAAGAGACGAAGAAAATGACCCCGAGCTGTCCCTCGGACGCTCACCCTTATTAGCCGACGATGAGAACTACCCTAAAGTTAAGCGTGCTTGGGCGAGAGTAGTACTAGGATGGGTGACTCCCTTGGAAGTCCTCGTGTTGCACCTTTTTTTTACTACCTATTTGATTGCACGACGAGATCATTTTTTTTACCAATCTTTCTAACTAATCGTTAAGGACGGACGACGTCTTCACCATAAAATTTGGCTCTCGATCGCCCGCGCGGGGCCCTCCGCAACTTCTACGGCCAGCGCGATCGACCAACCGGCCCGAAAAATTAAAATTTGTAAATAAATAAGAAAAATAACATTTCAATTATTACTTTTCGTTTAAAACGGGCGTAACTCCGTGCATTATTGTCCGATTTCAGCTTTTCACGTGTCGCTGAAAGGCGCGCGAAGAGACGAAGAAAATGACCCCCAAACTCTCCCTCGGACGCTCACCCTTATTAGCCGACGATCAGAAGCACATTACAGATGCGATCATACATGCACTAACGCATTGGATCCCATCAGAACTCCGAAATTAAGCGTGCTTGGGCGAGAGTAGGACTAGGATGGGTGAACCCCTGGGAAATCCTCGTGCTGCACCCTTTTTTTTTACTACCTATTTGAATGCACGACGAGATCATTTTTTTTGCCAATCTTTCTAACCAAACGTTAAGGACGGACGACGTCGTCGCCATAAAATTTGGCTGTCGATCGCCCGCGCGGGGCCCGCCGCAACTTCTACGGCCTGCGCGATCGACCAACCGGCCCGAAAAATTAAAATTTGTAAATAAATAAGAAAAATAACATTTCAATTATTACTTTTCGTTTAAAACGGGCGTAACTCCGTGCATTATTGTCCGATTTCAGCTATTCACGTGGCGCTGAAAGGCGCGCGAAGAGACGAAGAAAATGACCCCCAAACTCTCCCTCGGACGCTCACCCTTATTAGCTGACGATCAGAAGCACCTGATGAATGCGATCATACTTGCACTAACGCATTGGATCCCATCAGAACTCCAAAATTAAGCGTGCTTGGGCGAGAGTAGGACTAGGATGGGTGACCCTCTGGGAAGTGCTCGTGCTGCACCCTTTTTTTTACTACCTATTTGAATGCACGACGAGATCATTTTTTTTACCAATATTTCTAACCAAACGTTAAGGACGGACGACGTCGTCGCCATAAAATTGGGCTGTCGATCGCCCGCGCAGGGCCCGCCGCAACCTCTATGGCCGGCTCGATCGACCAACCGACCCGAAAAATTAAAATTTGTAAATAAATAAGAAAAATAACATTTCAATTATTATTTTTCGTTTAAAACGGGCGTAACTCCCTGCATTATTGTTCGAGTTCAGCTTTTCTCGAGGCGCTGAAAGGCACGCGAAGAGACGAAGAAAATGACCCCCGAACTCTCTCTCGGACGCTCACCCTTATTAGCCGACGATCTGAATTGTATAACGGGTGCGATCATACCAGCCCTAATCCACCGGATCCCATCAGAACTCCGATGTTAAGCGTGCTCGGGCGAGAGTAGTATTAGGATGGGTGACCCCCTGAGAAGTCCTCGTGTTACACCTTTTTTTTTACTACCTATTTGACTGCACGACGAGATCATTTTTTTTACCAATCTTTCTAACCAAACGTTAAGAACGGACGACGTCGTCGCCATAAAATTTGGCTGTCGATCGCCCGCGCGGGGCCTGCCGCAACCTCTACGGCCGGCTCGATCGACCAACCGACCCGAAAAATTAAAACCTGTAAATAAATAAGAAAAATAACATTTCAATTATTATTTTTCGTTTAAAACGGGCGTAACTCCGTGCATTATTGTCCGATTTTAGCTTTTCACGCGGCGCTGAAAGGCGCGCGAAGAGACGAAGAAAATGACCCCCGAACTCTCCCTCGGACGCTTACCCTTATTAGCCGACGATCAGAAGCGCATGACGGATGCGATCATACATGCACTAACGCATCAGATCCCATCAGAACTCCGAAGTTAAGCGTACTTCGGCGAGAGTAGTATTAGGATGGGTGACCCCCTAGGAAGTCCTCATGTTGCACCTTTTTTTTACTACCTATTTGATTGCACGATGAGATCATTTTTTTTACCAATCTTTCTAACCAAACGTTAAGGACGGACGACGTCGTCGCCATAAAATTTGGCTGTTGATCACTCACGCGGGGCCCGCCGCAACCTCTATGGTCGGCTCAATTGTCCAACCGATCCGAAAAATTAAAACTTGTAAATAAATAAGAAAAATAACATTTCAATTATTATTTTTCGTTTAAAACGGGCGTAACACCGTGCATTATTGTCCGATTTCAGTTTTTCACGTGGCGCTCAAAGGCGCGCGAAGAGACGAAGAAAATGACCCCGAGCTGTCCCTCGTACGCTCACCCTTATTAGCCGACGATCAGACGTGCGTGACTGGTGCGATCATACCAGCACTAAAGCACCGGTTGCCATCAGAACTCCGAAGTTAAGCGTGCTTGGGCGAGAGTAGTACGAGGATGGGTGACCCCGTGGGAAGTCCTCGTGTTGCACCTTTTTTTTTACTACCTATTTGATTGCACGAGGAGATCATATTTTTTACCAATCTTTCTAACCAAACGTTAAGGACGGACGACGTCGTCGACATAAAATTAGGCTGCGATCGCCCGCGCGAGGCCCGCCGCCCTCTACGGTTGGCTCGATCGACCAACCGACCCGAAAAATTAAAATTTGTAAATAAATAAGAAAAATAACATTTCAATTATTATTTTTCGTTTAAAACGGGCGTAACTCCGTGCATTATTGTCTGATTTCAACTTTTCACGTGGCGCTGAAAGGCGCGCGAAGAGACGAAGAAAATGACCACGAGCTGTCCCTCGGACGCTCACGCTTATTAGCCGACGATCAGCAGTGCATGATTGGTGTGATCATACCAGCACTAAAGCACCGGATCCCATCAGAACTCCGAAAGTAATACTAGGATGGGTGACCCCCAGGGAAGTCCTCGTGTTGTACATTTTTTTTACTACCTATTTTATTGCACGACGAGATCATTTTTTTTACCAATCTTTCTAACCAAACGTTATGGACGGACGACGTCGTCGCCATAAAATTTGGCTGTCGATCGCCCACGCGGGGCCCGCCGCAACCTCTACGGTCGGCTCGATCGACCAACCGACCCGAAAAATTAAAATTTGTAAATAAATAAGAAAAATAACATTTCAATTATTATTTTTCGTTCAAAACGGGCGTAACTCCGTGCATTATTGTCTGATTTCAGCTTTTCACGTGGCGTTGAAAGGCGCGCGAAGAGAAGAAGAAAATGACCCCGAGCTGTCCCTCGGACGCTCACCCTTATTAGACGACGATCAGAAGTACATAACGGATTCGATCATGCCAGCACTAAAGCACCGGATTCCATCAGAACTCCGAAGTTAAGCGTGCTTGGGCGAGAGTAGTACTAGGATGGGTGACCCCTGGGAAATCCTCGTGTTGCACCTTTTTTTTACTACCTGTTTGATTGCACGACGAGATCATTTTTTTTTACCAATCTTTCTAACCAAACGTTAAGGACGGACGACGTCGTCGACATAAAATTAGGCTGCGATCGCCCGCGCGAGGCCCGCCGCCCTCTACGGTTGGCTCGATCGACCAACCGACCCGAAAAATTAAAATTTGTAAATAAATAAGAAAAATAACATTTCAATTATTATTTTTCGTTTAAAACGGGCGTAACTCCGTGCATTAATGTCTGATTTCAACTTTTCACGTGGCGCTGAAAGGCGTGCGAAGAGACTAAGAAAATGACCACGAGCTGTCCCTCGGACGCTCACGCTTATTAGCCGACGATCAGAAGTGCATAACGGGTGCGATTATACCATCACTAATGCACCGGATACCATCAGAACTTCGAAGTTAAGCGTGCTTGGGCGAGAGTAGTACTAGGATGGGTGACCCCTGGGAAATCCTCGTGTTGCACCTTTTTTTTACTACCTGTTTGATTGCACGACGAGATCATTTTTTTTTACCAATCTTTCTAACCAAACGTTAAGGACGGACGACGTCGTCGACATAAAATTAGGCTGCGATCGCCCGCGCGAGGCCCGCCGCCCTCTACGGTTGGCTCGATCGACCAACCGACCCGAAAAATTAAAATTTGTAAATAAATAAGAAAAATAACATTTCAATTATTATTTTTCGTTTAAAACGGGCGTAACTCCGTGCATTAATGTCTGATTTCAACTTTTCACGTGGCGCTGAAAGGCGTGCGAAGAGACTAAGAAAAAGACCACGAGCTGTCCCTCGGACGCTCACGCTTATTAGCCGACGATCAGAAGTGCATAACGGGTGCGATTATACCATCACTAATGCACCGGATACCATCAGAACTTCGAAGTTAAGCGTGCTTGGGCGAGAGTAGTAGTAGGATGGTGATCCCCTGGGAAGTCCTCATGTTGTACCTTTTTTTTTACTACCTATTTGATTGCACGACGAGATCATTTCTTTTACCAATCTTTCTAACCAAACGTTAAGGACGGACGACGTCGTCGCCATAAAATTTGGCTGACGATCGCCCGCGCGGGGCCCGCCGCAACCTCTACAGCCGGCTCGATCGACCAACCGACCCGAAAAATTAAAATTTGTAAATAAATAAGAAAAATAACATTTCAATTATTATTTTTCGTTTAAAACGGGCGTAACTCCGTTCATTATTGTCTGATTTCAGCTTTTCACGTGGCTCTGAAAAGCGCGCGAAGAGACGAAGAAAACGACCCCCGAACTCTCCCTCGGACGCTCATCCTTATTAGCCGACGATCAGAAGTGCATAACGGGTGCGATTATACCAGCACTAATGCACCGGATACTAACAGAACTTCGAAGTTAAGCCTGCTTGGGCGCGAGTAGTACTAGGATGGGTGACCCCCTGGGAAGTCCTCGCGTTGTACCTTTTTTTTTTACTACCTATTTGATTGCACGACGAGATCATTTTTTTTACCAATCTTTCTAACCAAACGTTAAGGACGGACGACGTCGTCGCCATAAAATTTGGCTGTCGATCGCCCGCGCGGGGCCCGCCGCAACCTCTACGGCCGGCTCGATCGACCAACCGACCCGAAAAATTAAAATTTGTAAATAAATAAGAAAAATAACATTTCAATTATTATTTTTCGTTTAAAACGGGCGTAACTCCGTGCATTATTGTCCGATTTCAGCTTTTCACGTGGCGCTGAAATGCGCACGAAGAGACGAAGAAAATGACCCCGAGCTGTCCCTCGAACGCTCACCCTTATTAGCCGACGATCAGAAGTGCATGACGTGTGCAATCATTTCCCAGGTGGTCGCCCATCCTAGTACTACACTCGCCCAAGCTAGCTTAACTTCGGAGTTCAAATTGGATCCGGTGCATTAGCGCTGGTATGATCACACCCGTCATGCACTTCTGATCATCGGCCAATAAGGGTGAGCGTCCGAGGGAGAGCTCGAGGTCAATTTCTTCGTCCATTCGCGCGCCTTTCTGCGCCACGTGAAAAGTTGAAATCGGACAATAGTGCAAGGAGTTACGACTGTTATAAACGAAAAATAATAATTTAAATGTTATGATTCTTATTTATTTACAAATTTTAATTTTTCGGGTTGGTTGGTCGATCGAGGGACTCGTAAAGGTTAGAAAGATTGGTAAAAAAAAAGATCTCGTCGTGCATTCAAATAGGTAGTAAAAAAAAAAGTGCAACACGAGGACTTCCTATTTATTTACAAATTTTAATTTTTCGGGTTGGTTGGTCGATCTAGCCGGCTGTAGAGGTTACACGGGCGATCGATAGCCAAATTTTATGGCGACGACGTCGTCCGTCCTTAACGTTTGGTTAGAAAGATTGCTAAAAAAAATGATCTCGTCGTGCATTCAAATAGGTAGTAAATGAAAAAGTGCAACACGAGGACTTCCCAGGGGATCTCCCATCCAAGTATTACTCTCGCCCAAGCACGCTTAACTTCAGAGTTCTGATGGGATCCGGTGTGTTAGTGCTCGTATGATCGCACCGGTCATGCACTTCTGATCGTCGGCGAATAAGGGTGAGCGTCCGAGGGAGAGCTCGTGGTCATCTTCTTTGTCTCTTCGCACGCCTTTCAGTGCCACGTGAAAAGCTGAAATCAGACAATAATGCACGGAGTTACGCCTGTTTTAAACGAAAAATAATAATTGAAATGTTATTTTTCTTATTTATTTACAAATTTTAATTTTTCGGGTTGGTTGGCCGATCGAGCCGGTCGTAGAGGTTGCGGCGAGCCCCGCACGGGCGATCGATAGCCAAATTTTATGGCGACGACATCGTCCGTCCTTCATGTTTGGTTAGAAAGATTGGTAAAAAAAATGATCTCGTCGTGCATTCAAATAGGTAGAGAAAAAAAAAAATTCAACACGAGCACGCTTAACTTCAGAGTTCTGATGGGATCCGGTGTGTTAGTGCTGGTATGATCGCACCGGTCATGCACTTCTGATCGTCGGCGAATAAGGGTGAGCGTCCGAGGGAGAGCTCGTGGTCATTTTCTTTGTCTCTTCGCACGCCTTTCAGTGCCACGTGAAAAGCTGAAATAAGACAATAATGCACAGAGTTACGCCCGTTTTAAACGAAAAATAATAATTGAAATGTTATTTTTCTTATTAATTTACAAATTTTAATTTTTCGGGTTGGTTGGCCGATCGAGCCGGCCGTAGAGGTTGCGGCGGGCCCCGCACGGGCGATCGACAGCCAAATTTTATGGCGACGACATCGTCCGTCCTTAACGTTTGGTTAGAAAGATTGGTAAAAAAAATAATCTCGTCGTGCATTCAAATAGGTAGAAAAAAAAAAAGTGCAACATGGGCACTTCCTAGGGTGTCACCCATCCTAGTACTACTCTCGCCCAAGCACGCTTAACGTTGGAGTTCTGATGGGATATGATGCATAAGTGCTGGTATGATCACACCCATTATAAAATTCTGATCGTCGGCAAATAAGGGTGAGCGTCCGAGGGAGAGCTCGGGTTCATTTTGTTCGTCTCTTCGCACGCCTTTCAGCGCCACGTGAAAATCTGAAATCGGATAATAATGCACGGACTTACGCCTGTTTTATACGAAAAATAATAATTGAAATGTTATTTTTTTTATTTATTTACAAATTTTAATTTTTCGGGTCGGTTGGCCGATCGAGCTGGCCGTAGAGGTTGCTACGGGCCCCGCACGGGCGATCGACAGGCAAATTTTATGGCGACGACGTCGTCCGTCCTTAACATTTGGTTAGAAAGATTGGTAAAAAAAATGATCTCGTCGTGATTTCAAATAGGTAGTAAAAAAAAGAGTGCAACACGGGGACTTTCCAGGGGGTCACCCATCCTAGTACTGCTCTCCCCCGTGCGTTAGTGCTGGTATGATCACCCCCGTCATGCACTTCTGATCGTCGGCAAATAAGGGTGAGCGTCCGAGGGAGAGCTCCGGGTCATTTTGTTCGTCTCTTCGCGCGCCTTTCAGCGTCACGTGAAAAGCTGAAATCGGACAATAATGCACGAAGTTATGCCCGTTTTAAACGAAAAATAATAATTGAAATGTTATTTTTCATATTTATTTAGAATTTTAATTTTCCGGTCCATCGAACTGGCCGTAGAGGTTGCGGCGGGCCCCGCACGGGCGATCGACAGCCAAATTTTATGGCGACGACGTCGTCCGTCCTTAACGTTTGGTTAGAAAGATTGGTAAAAAAAATGATCTCGTCGTTCATTCAAATAGGTAGTAAAAAAAAAAGTGCAACACGAGATCATCCCAGGGTGTCACCCATCCTAGTACTACTCTCGCCCAAGCACACTTAACTTCGAAGTTCTAATGGTATCCGGTGCATTAATGCTGGTATAATCGCACCCATCAAGTACTTCTGATCATCGGCCAATAAGGGTGAGCGTCCGAGGGACAGCTCGGGGTCATTTTCTTCGTCTCTTCGCGCGCCTTTCCGCGCCACGTGAAAAGCTGAAATCGGACAACAATGCTCGGAGTTACGCCCGTTTTAAACGAAAAATAATAATTGAAATGTTATTTTTCTTATTTATTTACAAATTTTAATTTTTCGGGTCGGTTGATCGATCGAGCCGACCGTAAAGGTTGCGGCAGGCCCCGCATGGGCGATCGACAGCCAAATTTTATGGCGACGACGTCGTCCGTCCTTAACGTTTGTTTAGAAAGATTGGTAAAAAAAATGATCTCGTCGTGCATTCAAATAGGTAGTAAAAAAAAGGTGCAACACGAGGACTTCCCAAGGGGTCACCCATCCTAGTACTACTCTCGCCCAAGCACGCTTAACTTCGGAGTTCTGATGGGATCCGGTGCGTTAGTAATGGTATGACCATACCCATCATGCACTTCTGATCGTCGGCCAATAAGGGTGAGCGTCCGAGGGAGAGTTCAGGGGTCATTTTCTTCGTCTCTTCGCGCGCCTTTCAGCGCCACGTGAAAAGCTGAAATCGAACAATAATGCACGGACAATAATGTTATTTTTCATATTTATTTACAATTTTAATTTTTCGGGTTGGTTGGTCGATTGAGCCGGCCGTAGAGGTTGCTGCGGGCCCCGCACGGGCGATCGACTGCCAAATTTTATGGCGACGACGTCGTCCATCCTTAACGTTTGGTTAGAAAGATTGGTAAAAAAAATGATCTCGTCGTGCATTCAAATTGGTAGTAAAAACAAAGAGTGCAACACAAGGACTTCCCGAGGCGTCACCCATCCTAGTACTACTCTCTCCCACTGCCAAATTTTATGGCGATGACGTCGTCCGTCCTTAACGTTTGGTTAGAAAGATTGGTAAAAAAAATAATCTCGTCGAGCATTCAAATAGGTAGTAAAAAAAAAGAGTGCAACACGAGAACTTCCTAGGGGGTCACCCATCCTAGTACTAATCTCGCCCTCAACTTCGAAATTCTGATGGGATTCGGTGTGTTAGTACTAGTATGATCGCACCCGTAATGCACTTCTGATCATCGATGAATAAGGGTGAGCGTCCGAGGGAGAGCTCATGGTAATTTTGTTCGTCTCTTCGCCCGCCTTTTAGCGCCACGTGAAAAGCTGAAATCGGACAATAATGCTCGGTGTTACTCCCGTTTTAAACGAAAAATAATAATTGAAATGTTATTTTTCTTATTTATTTACAAATTTTAATTTTTCGGGTTGGTTGGTCGATCGAGCCGGCCGTATAGGTTGCTGCGGGCCCTGCACGGGCGATAGACTGCAAAATTTTATGGCGACGACGTCGTCCGTCCTTAACGTTTGGTTAGAAAGATTGGTAAAAAAAATGATCTCATTGTGCATTCAAATTGGGAGTAAAAACAAAGAGTGCAACACGAGGACTTCTCGAGGCGTCACCCATCCTAGTACTACTCTCTCCCACTGCCAAATTTCATGGCGACGACGTCGTTCGTCCTTAACGTTTGGTTAGAAAGATTGGTAAAAAAATGATCTCGTCGTGCATTCAAATTGGTAGTAAAAACAAAGAGTGCAACACGAGGACTTCCCGGGGGGTCACCCATCCAAGTACTACTCTCTCCCACTGCCAAATATTATGTCGACGACGTCGTCCGTCCTTAACGTTTGGTTAGAAAGATTGTTAAAAAAAATGATCTCGTCGTGCATTCAAATTGGTAGTAAAAACAAAGAGTGCAACACGAGGACTTCCCGGGGGGTCACCCATCCTAGTACTACTCTCTCCCAAGCATGCTTAACTTCGGAGTTCTGATGGGATCCGGTGCGTTAGTGCTGGTATGATCGCACCCGTCGTGCACTTCTGATCGTCGGCTAATAAGGTTGAGCGTCCGAGGGACAGCTCGTGGTCATTTTCTTCGTCTCTTCGCGCGCCTTTTAGCGCCACGTGAAAAGCTGAAATCGGACAATAATGAACGTAGTTACGCCCATTTTAAACGAAAAATATTAATTGAAATGTTATTTTTCTTATTTATTTTCAAATTTTAATTTTTCAGGTTGGTTGGTCGATCGAGCCGGCCGTAGATGTTGCAGCGGGCCCCGCACGGGCGATCGACTGCCATATTTTATGGCGACGACGTCGTCCGTCCTTAACGTTTGGTTAGAAAGATTGGTAAAAAAAATTATCTCGTCGTGCATTCAAATAGGTACTAAAAACAAAGAGTGCAACACGAGGACTTTCCAAGGGGTCACCCATCCTAGTACTACTCTCGCCCAAGCACGCTTAACTTCGGAGTTCTGATGGGATCCGGTGCGTTATTGATGGTATGATCGCCCCCGTCATGCACTTCTGATCGTCGGCTAATAAGGGTGAGCGTCCGAGGGACAGCTCGGGGTCGTTTTCTTCGTCTCTTCGCGCGCCTTTGAGCGCCACGTGAAAAGCTGAAATCAGACAATAATGCACGGAGTTACGCCCGTTTTAAACGAAAAATAATAATTGAAATGTTATTTTTCTTATTTATTTACAAATTTTAATTTTTTGGGTTGGTTGGTCGATCGAGCCGGCCGTAGAGGTTGCTGCGGGCCCCACACGGGCTATCGACTGCCAAATTTTATGGCAACGACGTCGTCCGTCCTTAGCGTTTGCTTAGAAAGATTGGTAAAAAAAATGATCTCGTCGTGCATTCAAATAGGAACTAAAAACAAAGAGTGCAACACGAGGACTTTCAAGGGGGTCACCCATCCTAATACTACTCTCGCCCAAGCACGCTTAACTTTGGAGTTTTGATGGGATCCAATGCGTTAGTGCTGGTATGATCGCACCCGTCATGCACTTCTGATCGTCGGCCAATAAGGGTGTGCGTCCGAGGGAGAGTTCGGGGGTCATTTTCTTCGTCTCTTTACGTGCCTTTCAGTGCCACGTGAAAAGCTGAAATCAGACAATAAAACACGGAGTTACGCCCGTTTTGAACGAAAAATAATAATTGAAATGTTATTTTTCTTACTTATTTACAAATTTTAATTTTTCGGGTTGGTTGGTCGAACGAGCCGGCAGTAGAGGTTGCTGCGGGCCCCGCACGGGCGATCGACTGTCATATTTTATGGCGACGACGTCGTCCGTCCTTAACGTTTGGTTAGAAAGATTGGTAAAAACAATTATCTCGTCGTGCATTCAAATAGGTACTAAAAACAAAGAATGCAACACGAGGACTTTCCAGGGGGTCACCCATCCTAGTACTACTCTCGCCCAAGCACGCTTAACTTCGGAGTTCTGATGGGATCCGGTGCGTTATTGCTGGTATGATCGCACCCGTCATGCACTTCTGATCGTCGGCTAATAAGGGTGAGCGTCCGAGGGACAGCTCGGGGTCGTTTTCTTCGTCTCTTCGCGCGCCTTTGAGCGCCACGTGAAAAGCTGAAATTAGACAATAATGCACGGAGTTACGCCCGTTTTAAATGAAAAATAGTAATTGAAATGTTATTTTTCTTATTTATTTACAAATTTTAATTTTTCGGGTTGGTTGGTCGATCGAGCCGGCCGTAGAGGTTGCAGCCGGCCCCGCACGGGCGATCGACAGACAAATTTTATGGCGACAACGTCGTCCGTCCTTAACGTTTGGTAAAAAAGATTGGTAAAAAAAATGATCTCGTCGTGCTTTCAAATAGGTAGTAAAAACAAAGAGTGCAACACGAGGTATTCCCAGGGGGTGAGCCATCCTAGTACTACTCACTCCCAAGCACGTTTACTTTAGAGTTCTGAAGGGATACGGTGCGTTAGTGCTGGTATGATCGCACCCGTCATGGACTTCTGATCGTCGCTAATAAGGGTGAGCGTCCGAGGGACAGCTCGGGGTCGTTTTCTTCGTCTCTTCGCGCGCCTTTCAGCGCCACGTGAAAAGCTGAAATCGGACAATAATGCACAGAGTTACGCCCGTTTTAAACGAAAAATAAAAATTGAAATGTTATTTTTCTGATTTATTTACAAATTTTAATTTTTCAGGTTAGTTGGTCGACCGAGCCGGCCATAGAGGTTGCGGCGGGCCCCGTACGGGCGATTGACAGCCAAATTTTATGGCGACGACGTCGTCCGTCCTTAACGTTTGGTTAGAAAGATTGGTAAAAAAAATGATCTCGTCGTGTATTCAAATAGGTAGTAAAAAAAGGGTGCTACACAAGAACTTCCCAGGGGGTCACCCATCATTGTACTACTCTAGCCCAAGCACGCTTATCTTCAAAGTTCTGATGGGATCCGGTGCATTAGTGCTGGTATGATCGCACCGGCCATGCACTTCTGATCGTCGGCTAATAAGGGTGAGCGTCCGAGGGACAGCTCGGGGTCATTTTCTTCGTCTCTTGCGCGCCTTTCAGCGCCACGTGAAAAGTTGAAATCGGACAATAATGCACGAAGTTACGCCCGTTTTAAACGAAAAAATAATAATTGAAATGTTATTTTTCTTATTTATTTACAAATTTTAATTTTTCGGGTTGGTTGGTCGACCGAGCCGGCCGTAGAGGTTGCTGCGGGCCCCGCACGGGCGATCGACAACCAAATTTTATAGCGACGACGTCGTCCGTCCTTAACGTTTGGTTAGAAAGATTGGTAAAAAAATGAACTCGTCATGCATTCAAATATAATAAAAAAAAAGGTACAACATGAGGACTTCCCATGGGGTGACCCATCCTAGTACTACTCTCGCCCATGCACGCTTCACTTCGGAGTTCTGATGGGATCCGGTGCGTTACAGCTTGTTTGATTGCACCAGTCATGCATTTCTAATCGTCGGCTAATAAGTGTGAGCGTCCGAGGTTCAGCTCGGGGTCTTTTTCTTCGTCTCTTCGCGCTCCTTTCAGCGCCACGTGAAAAGCTGAAATCGGACAGTAATGCACGGAGTTACGCCCGTTTTAAATGAAAAATAATAATTGAAATGTTATTTTTCTTATTTATTTACAAATTTTAATTTTTCGGGTCAGTTCGTCGATCGAGCCGGCCGTAGAGGTTGCGGCGGGCCCCGCACGGGCGATCGACAGCCAAATTTTATGGCGACGACGTCGTCCGTCCTTAACGTTTGGTTAGAAAGATTGGTAAAAAAAATGATCTCGTCGTGCATTCAAATAGGTAGTAAAAAAAAGGGTGCAAAACGAGGACTTCCCTAGGGGTCACACATCCTAGTACTACTCTCGCCCAAGCACGCTTAGCTTCGGGGTTCTGATGGGATCCGGTGCATTAGTGCTGGTATGATCGCACCCCTCATGCATTTCTGATCGTCGGCTAAGAAGGGTGAGCATCCGAGGGACAGCTCGAGGTCATTTTCTTCGTCTCTTCGCGCGCCTTTCCGCGTCACGTGAAAAGCTAAAATCGAACAATAATGCACGGATTTACGCCCGTTTTAAACGAAAAATAATAATTGAAATGTTATTTTTCTTATTTATTTACAAATTTTAATTTTTCGGGTTAGTTGGTCGATCGAGCCGGCCGTAGAGGTTGCGGCGGGCCCCGCACGGGTGATCGACAACCAAATTTTATAGCGACGACGTCGTCCGTCCTTAACGTTTGGTTAGAAAGATTGGTAAAAAAAATGATCTCGTCGTGCATTCAAATAGGTAGTAAAAAAAGGGTGCAACACGAGAACTTCCCAATGGGTCACCCATCATAGTACTACTCTAGCCCAAGCATGCTTAACTACTGAGTTCTGATGGGATCCAGTGCGTTAGTGCTGGTATGTTCGCATCCTTCATGCACTTCTGATCGTCGGCTAATAAGGTTGAGCGTCCGAGGGACAGCTCAGGGTCATTTTCTTCGTCTCTTCGCGCGCCTTTCAGCGCCACGTTAAAAGCTGAAATCGGACAATAATGCACGGAGTTACGCCCGTTTTAAACGAAAAATAATAATTGAAATGTTATTTTTCTTATTTATTTACAAATTTTAATTTTTCAGGTCGGTTGGTCGATCGAGCCGGCCGTAGAGGTTGCGGCGGGCCCCGCACGGGTGATCCACAGCCAAAATTTATGTCGACGACGTCGTCCGTCCTTAACGTTTGGTTAAAAAGATTGGTAAAAAAATGATCTCGTCGTGCATTCAAATAGGTAGTAAAAAAAAGGGTGCAAAACGAGGACTTCCCTAGGGGTCACACATCCTAGTACTACTCTCGCCCAAGCACGCTTAGCCTCGGGGTTCTGATGGGATCTGGTGCATTAGTGCTGGTATGATCGCACCTCTCATGCATTTCTGATCGTCGGCTAATAAGGGTGAGCGTCCAAGGGACAGCTGGAGGTCATTTTCTTCGTCTCTTCGCGCGCCTTTCAACGCCACGTGAAAGCTGAAATCAGACAATAATGCACAGAGTTACGCCCGTTTTTAACGAAAAATAATAATTGAAATGTTATTTTTCTTATTTATATACAAATTTTAATTTTTCGGGTTAGTTGGTCGATCGAGCCGGCCGTAGAGGTTGCGGCGGACCCCGCACGGGTGATCGACAGCCAAATTTTATGGCGACGACGTCGTCCGTCCTTAACATTTGGTTAGAAAGATTGGTAAAAAAAATGATCTCGTCGTGCATTCAAATAGGTAGTAAAAAAAGGGTGCAACACGAGAACTTCCCAATGGGTCACCCATCATAGTACTACTCTAGCCCAAGCACGCTTAACTTCGGAGTTCTGATGGGATCTGGTTACTACTAGAAAAATGGTCATCAGCAACGGCTGATGCCGTTGCTGAATAGCATCAGCAACGGCCGAGCCGTTGCAATAGAGCCGTGACAGAAAGTCGCGTTGCTGATGACTTAGCAACGGATCAGCAACGGCCGCTCGGGCCGTCGCTAAAACTATTATCAGCAACGGTTTTGCCACAGACCCGTAGCCGTTGCTGATAACATTAATAGCAACGGCCGCTGAGTCCGTAGCAAAGCCGTTAGTAAAAGCCCGTCGCTAAGCCGTTGCTGTAGGTCATCAGCAACGACTTTCGATACACTTTTAGCAACGGCTTTCCCACGAACTCCCGTGGGAAAGCCGTTGCTGATGACATATACCTGCAACCTGAAAATTTGAAAATTTCAAATTTCCATTGATACATTGATACATTTATCTGATACATAACTCACACACCCATACCCTCATACACACATTCATTCACACATCACAAACACCTCATACACATTCATTCACACATCACAAACACACCAAAATATACATCAAAACAATTATATTTATATTGATAATTATCCACGATAGTATAAAAACAATTCAAATGCAAAATTGAAGTATCAATATCCGAACAAAATAAGTTAAACAAGTTCAATATCCAAACAAAAAATCTCACGATCACGATGGAGGATGGTCTGGATTATATGGCGGGGTATGGAGCGCTTGAGTGTACACCGGCGTGGACTGACTCGAGGACGATGGATTAGATGATGCCGAAGAGATGCCTGCTTCGGGATGACCTGACAAGTTGCGTAGCATAGCTTCTATATTCGCCATCGTCTGACTCTGGCGCTCCATCAACTCAGTCTGACGCGCGACCGTCTCCTCTAGTGTCCTTATCCTATTACTATGATCATAACTGGATCTGGAGGTGGACGGCCGCTCACCAGCGACCGGAGGGGTCGGTGCCCCAAGTGGCCCTAGTACGGCTCGCGCATGACCACTATCTGCGAAGCCATATACACGGCCATGGTCCCAGCCACCTGCGGCCTCGACCCACGATGCTGCGTCAAAGTCCTCGGGGGTACCCCCACGCTGCACCACCGTCTGGCTGTAGGTCTCCTACTCGAGTTTGATTTTTTGTTTAATATTTATCATAAAACTTAAATTATAAATATATAATGAATAATTTAAACAAATATATAATTACCATAATGTATGCAGCGCGGTTGTGGATGTACTCCCCAGTCCCATGTGCTCGACGGTGAGTCCGCTCAAACACCGCCATCGGGGAGGGTCGCTGGACACTCCCGTCATCCGACACCATCGTCTACATTTACAAAACAAATACATTAATTAGTACACATAATAACAAATAAAATATATAATTAAAAGATATACTTACCATACGGTTTGCGTGCACTGCAAATGCAACAGAGCCGCCGGTGTGACGCGCTGCTCCCCCGACATGCGATTTCTAGCCGCATTCCGAGAAACCTCCTACAATCGATCCGTCGACCATATCCCCACGAGCTGGTCCCATATATCCGGAGTAATCCAACTGGGGCCGTATCCCCGAGTCTCCGCGATGTTAGTGGTCCCAGCTCGGGCCATCGCTTGGGACCGAGCCTGCCCCAGCTGCCCGTTGTACCTTGCCCGGGAAATAGCCTCCCAGGCAGCGTAAATGAAGGGCCTCTGGTCCTCGGCCCATGTATAGCGAGCCTGCAAAATAATAATATCAGTACCAATATTAATATATCATCATGCATGTAAAAAATAATAATAATATGTGCCTCAAACTCGCGCCATAACATGTCGACGTGCTCGCTAGGCACGTGAGACCACGTAGGCCATGCCCCGTGCATGTATCGTCGAATAGTAGAAGAAATGCTCCTCGGCACTTCTTCTTGCTCGAACCTGCACAACAAAAATAAATTTTAATATTATATTATGATATAATGAATTTGTAATGATTCATAATTCATGATATATTACGTACCGCTCCCCAATCACGCTAATCAATCTACGTGACTCTGTGGCTGGTGGAGGCTGCCACCTGTTCGGCCCGCGTGGCCGCCTACGTCTGGATGTACTAGCCTCGGCAGTATCATCCTCATGAGGATCAGCAACAGGAGGATCAGCAGCATGAGTAAGTGCTGGAGTCTCACCGATCGGAGACTCCGAAACTCTCCTGCGTCGATAACCACGACCAGACATATCTGTCGAACAGACATATAATCAGATTATTGTATAAATAGTAGAGATATATTTAATAAAATATATACTTTACAATTATTCTTCATCATCTGAATAATAGTCTTCGAATTCTTCTTCTTCTTCCTCTTCTTCCTCTTCTTCATCTCCAGCTTCCTCAATTTCATGATCGTCATCATCAGCATATTCAACTTCTAATTGAATTGACGTTGTCTCTGCATCCTCGAGTATTGGAATAATACGATCCACAGCAGGAAGATCATCTTCTTGATAGAAACCAGGAGGATCATTTTCTCCTACTATCGGATCAATTTTTCCTCTACCTTTTGTCTTACAGACTACACGCCAATCTGCTCTATCTTTATTTCGAGCCGGATACTTCGCGTAATATACTTGTTCGGCTTGTGATGCCAATATAAAAGGCTCATTTGCTGCCAATTTCGATTTGTAATTAACCTCAACAAGTTTGTATTTTGGATGAACTTTCATGCCCCTTTCTGTTGTATCGAACCAATGACATCTAAATAGGATCACTGATTTCAAGCCGAAGTAGTGCAACTCTATCACTTCTTCCACCAGTCCATAGAAATCCATATCACATTCAACATAGGTTGTCCCTTTCACGCAGACCCCAGCATTCATCGTCTTTTTTGTAGATGAATATTCAACCGTGTGAAATTTATACCCGTTAACAAAATATCCGCTATAGCACGACACAAGTCGCGACGGTCCACTAACAAACTCAAATATTTTTTCATCTATTTCAGCTCTGTGATCTTTGCTGTAAGTCTGAATCCAAGAAGGGAAATCACGATTCCGTAATGTCTCCAATTCTTGATCGTTGTGAATAGAGTATTTTTGCACCATCTCAATGTCAAATATTTCAATGAATTGTTCAATCTCTGGACAATTGAGTAATACATACAAGTGTGCCAAATGATACTCTTCATCGCTTAAGTGTCGAGATGGACGAGAACCAAAACCACGACCAGAGTGACAAAATATATTTAAACGTCCATCTGAATGTCGAACACCCCCGTCGTCGTTACGTGGAAGACGATCAAATCTTGTCTGTACTGTCGATTCAAAGTAAAATGAGCAGAATGTTGAAATTTCTTGGATGATATACGATTCAGATATTGATCCTTCAACAGCTGCGGTGTTCTTTACTTTTTTCTTCAGACGATTCATGTATCTTTCAAATAAGTACATCCAACGATATTGAACGGGGCCACCAACTCGTGCCTCGTATGCCAAGTGTATCGGTAGATGCTCCATCGAGTCAAAAAATGCAGGAGGGAAAAACTGCTCCAGCTTGCATATGATTTCAACAATATTATTTTCAAGTGTTGACATATCTTCGACTCGATAGACATTTGCACAGATGCTTCTAAAAAACATACTTAATTCAGTCAACGGACCCCAAATATTATCAGGTAGAAGATCTCGAAATGCGATCGGAAGTAATCTCTGCATGAATACATGACAATCATGGCTCTTCATCCCTGATATTTTGCAATCATCGACGTTCACACATCGAGATAAGTTTGAAGCATATCCATCGGGTAATCTGAGTTCTTTTACCCATTGACAAACATCTTTGATCTGTTGTTTATTTAACACATATAGGGCCTTCGGTTTCAGATATCGTCCGTTGACCTCTTGTAACTCCAACTCTGGTCTTTTACAAAGTATTTTCAGATCATGTCGGGCTTTAACATTATCTTTAGTTTTTCCAGAAATATCCATCACAGTATTGAAAATATTATCAAACACATTTTTTTCAATGTGCATGACATCTAAATTATGTCGAATCAATAATGAACTCCAATAGGGCAATTCCCAAAAGATACTTTTTTTCACCCAGTTGTGTGTTTGGCCAAAACCTGACACTCTTTCATTGCGACCAAATACTATATCTGGAAGTGCTGAAACACGTGCTAACATTTGTTCACCAGACAACATCGGTGGTGGCCCATCTCTTTCGACTCTGCCCTTAGTAAATTTATTACGATTCCTTCGATACTGGTGATGAACCGGTAGGAATCGACGATGACAATCAAAGAATGAGATTTTTCGTCCGTTCTGAAGACTGATTGATTTAGAGTGTTCCATACAATACGGGCAAGAGAATCGGCCGTGAGTGCTCCAACCCGACAACATGCCGTACGCGGGGAAATCATTGATTGTCCACAAGACCGCGGCCTTTAAATTGAAGTTTTGCTTCCGATGACAATCATAAGTGACAGCTCCCTCAGTCCACAATGTTTTCAATTCATCTATCAAGGGTCTGAGAAATATGTCAATTTCTTTTCGCGGACCCTTAGGACCCGGAATAATCATCGAAAGATAAATAAATTCATCTTTCATGCACATTGACGGTGGCAAATTATAAACTGTCAGCAGCACTGGCCAAACTGAATAAGGAGTTGCAGAATGTCCAAACGGATTAAAACCATCTGTGCACAATCCCAATCTGATATTTCTAGTATCCCTAGCAAATAAAGGATAACATGTATCCAAATGTTTCCATGCTTCACTGTCAGATGGATGAGTCATTACTGTATCATCACGACTTCTTGCATGCCAACTCATGTAGGGGGATGTCTTTTCCGACATGAATAATCTTTGAAGCCTCAGTGTTAGTGGAAAATACCGAAGCACCTTAAACGGGATATTTTTCTGTCGGACCGATTTCTTCTCCTTGTAACGAGGGTGTTGACATACAGGGCATTTATCCAACTGCACATTTTCTTTATAATATAAAATGCAGTTATTTTGGCACGCGTGTATTTTTTCGTACCCAAGCCCCAATTTTCTCATTAGCTTTTTAGTCTTATAAAAAGTAGGCTCAAACTTGTTATCAGTAGGCAGCATTCCATTAATCAATCCAGCAATCCGATCATACGCAACTCCGCTGATATTACAATCAGCCTTGATGTTTAAGAGCTGTGTCATTGCTGAAAACCTAGTGTATTTAGGACAATTCTCATACAAAGGTTCATCGGCAGCTTTCAACATCTCGTAAAATTCTGCAGCTTCTTTATTCGGTAATTCAATCTCTACCGCAGCCCCTACTTCTGTGATATCAACCGCTGTAGTATCTGGTGGGACTGATGTCTGAAGAACTGGCCGATCAACATTATCATTCAGGCGGAATTGACCCCCAAGACTATCAAGTATCATAGTTCTATAGGGATTACATTGACCGGATGAAGAAGCACCAGCAGAGGAAGATTCACCATATGTCTGAACGACAGGATTGCTCGACGTCCCGACTTCGCGTGACTCCCCGTGACAAGTCCATAGAAAATATCTTGGTGCAAATCCTTTGCTATATAGATGCAGAGTGACAGTCTCCCGATCCAAAAATCGCCCATTTGAACAAATGCGGCACGGACATCGGATTTGATCACCCATGCTAACGAAATTCCGATTCGAATAGGCGAAATTTAGGAAGTACGTTACGCCTAATCGAAACTCATTCGTTAAAGCTCCACGATCAAGACGTCGGTACATCCAACTTCGATCAGCCGACATGATTCTGTCAATCAATGACAATTTCTTTGGTTAATGTCTTTAGGTGAGATTGTCCTATTCCATTCGGGATTTATGTTATTTGTACTGCACTTACGTTTTTATTTTAACTGTTAACTAATTATTCTAAATTTCGACAGCATCTCCCTACAGTTCTCCGAATACGCATATCATCTGGGCGCGTATCGGAGAACAAGAGAGATGTTGCCGAAATTTAGAATAATTAGTTAACAGTTAAAATAAAAACGTAAGTGCAGTACAAATAACTATATTCCCAAATTGTCCAATCAGGGACAATTCAAGAATTGTACGTCGTATAAAAGATCATCTACTTCTTTTACACGAACATACAATTCCCGAACGGATCTAAGGTTTTGCTAAATCATATCCGATTCGTCGATGCGTACGTGAAACATATCAACTCGTCGGATGGATGATTATTTTCTAAATGTTTCGAGACAGTTCGAGTCCATATTGGACGATTTCGGCGCGCGTCCGAAGTGGACGATTCCGGCGCGAGTCCGAATTGGATGATTCCGGCGCGCGTCCGAAGTGGATGATTCCGGCGCGAGTCCGAATTGGACGATTCCGGCGCGCGTCCGAAGTGGACGATTCCGGCGCGCGTCCGAAATTAATCTAAACCCTAATAATTAATCTAACAAATTAAACAATTAATCTAAACAATTAATTAACATTTATAAAATAATTAATTAACAATTTCAAAACAGTAATATATATATATATAAATTCCGGCGCTAGAGGGTGGACTCCGGCGCCGGCGTACAGTGGCCGGACACACTGTCCGGCCACTGTAGAAGGTCCGGCGGCGGCCATAGGCCGACCGCCGCCGGCCGAAACCCTAGAAATAGGGTTTCGGTCGGATTTTAACCTCTCCGGCCGAAACATAGTGAGAGCCGGCCGGCCGATCAACATACCGGCAGCGGCGGCGAGAGGCGTCGGCGTCGGCAGCAGCGGCAGCAGCGGCGAGAGGCGTCGGCAGGAGCGACGGCGGCAGCAGCGGGAGGAAGAAGGGTCGGGCGCGAGAGCGTGCCCTATATAAACTTATCAGCAACGGCTCACTCGCCCGTTAGAACGCCGTTGCTGATAAGTTATCATCAGCAACGGCTCACTTATCTGTTAGCAAGCCGTTGCTGAAGATTAAAAAATCAGCAACGGCTCGCCTTTCCGTCAGAAAGCCGTTGCTGATAATTAAAATAATCCGCAACGGCTCGGTTTTCCGTTAGAACGCCGTTGCAGATACAGATATCTGCAACGGCTCGGGCGGCCGTAAGAATGGCGTTGCAAATAGCAACGGCTTAAGCGGCTGTTGCTGATAGCCGTTGCTGAAGATCAAGTTTCTAGTAGTGGGTGCGTTAGTGCTGGTAAGATCGCACCCATCACGCACTTCTGATCATCGGCTAATAAGGTGAGCGTCCGAGGGACAGCTCGAGGTCATTTTCTTCGTCTCTTAGCGCGCCTTTCCGCGTCACGTGAAAAGCTGAAATCGAACAATAATGCACGGAGTTACGCCCGTTTTAAACGAAAAATAATAATTGAAATGTTATTTTTCTTATTTATTTACAAATTTTAATTTTTCGGGTTAGTTGGTCGATCAAGCCGGCCGTAGAGGTTGCGACGGGCCCCGCACGAGTGATCGACAACCAAATTTTATAGCGACGACGTCGTCCATCCTTAACGTTTGGTTAGAAAGATTGGTAAAAAAAATGATCTCGTCATGCATTCAAATAGGTAGTAAAAAAAGGGTGCAACACGAGAACTTCCCAATGGGTCATCCATCATAGTACTACTCTAGCCCAAGCACGCTTAACTACTGAGTTCTGATGGGATCCAGTGCATTAGTGCTGGTATGTTCGCATCCTTCATGAACTTCTGATCGTCGGCTAATAAGGTTGAGCGTCCGAGGGACAGCTCGGGGTCATTTTCTTCGTCTCTTCGCGCGCCTTTCAGCGCCACGTTAAAAGCTGAAATCGGACAATAATGCACGGAGTTACGCCCGTTTTAAACGAAAAATAATAATTGAAATGTTATTTTTCTTATTTATTTACAAATTTTAATTTTTCAGGTCGGTAGGTCGATCGAGCCGGCCGTAGAGGTTGCGGCGGGCCCCGCACGGGCGATCCACAGCCAAATTTTATGTCGACGACGTCGTCCGTCCTTAACGTTTGGTTAAAAAGATTGGTAAAAAAATGATCTCGTCGTGCATTCAAACAGGTAGTAAAAAAAGGGGTGCAAAACGAGGGCTTCCCTAGGGGTCACACATCCTAGTACTACTCTCGCCCAAGCACGCTTAGCCTCGGGATTCTGATGGGATCTGGTGCATTAGTGCTGGTATGATAGCACCCCTCATGCATTTCTGATCGTCGACTAATAAGGGTGAGCGTCCAAGGGACAGCTGGAGGTCATTTTCTTCGTCTCTTCGCCCGCCTTTCAGCGCCACGTGAAAAGCTGAAATCGGACAATAATGCACGGAGTTACGCCCGTTTTAAACAAAAAATAATAATTGAAATGTTATTTTTCTTATTTATATACTAATTTTAATTTTTCGGGTTAGTTGGTCGATCGAGCCGGCCGTAGAGGTTGCGGCGGACCCCGCACGGGCGATCGACATCCAAATTTTGTGGCGATGACGTCGTCCGTCCTTAACGTTTGTTTAGAAATATTGGTAAAGAAAATGATCTCGTCGTGCATTCAAATTGGTAGTAAAAAAAAGGGTGCAACACGAGGAATTCCCAAGGGGTCACCCATCCTAGTACTACTCTCGCCCAAGCACGCTTAACTTTGGAGTTCTGATGGGATCCGGTGCGTTAGTGCTGGCATGATCGCACCAGTCATGCACTTCTGATCGTCGGCTAATAATGGTGAGCGTCCGAGGGACAGCTCGGGGTCATTTTCTTCGTCTCTTCGCGCGCCTTTCAGCTCCACGTGAAAAGCTAAAATCGGACAATAATGCACGGAGTTACGCCCATTTTAAACGAAAAATAATAATTGAAATGTTATTTTTCTTATTTATTTACAAATTTTAATTTTTCGGGTCGGTTGGTCGATCGAGCCGGCCCTAGAGGTTGCGGCGGGCCCCGCACGGGCGATCCATAGCCAAATTTTATTGCTACGACGTCGTCCGTCCTTAACGTTTGATTAGAAAGATTGGTAAAAAAATGATCTCGTCGTGCATTCAAATAGGTAGTAAAAAAAAGGGGGCAACACGAGGACTTACCAGGGGGTCACCCATCCTAGTAATTAGTAATACTCTAGCCCAAGCACGCTTAACTTCGGAGTTCTGATGGGATCTGGTGCGTTAGTGCTGGTAAGATCGCACCCATCATGCACTTCCGATCATCGGCTAATAAGGGTGAGCGTCCGAGGGACAGCTCGGGGTCATTTTCTTCGTCTCATCGCGCACCTTTCAGCGCCACATGGAAAGCTGAAATCGGACAATAATGCACGGAGTTACGCCCGTTTTAAAAGAAAAATAATAATTGGTACTCTCGCCCAAGCAGGCTTAACTTCGAAGTTCTGATGGGATCCGGTACATTAATGATGGTATGATCGCACACTTCAAGTACTTCTGATCGTCAGCTAATAAGGGTGAGTGTCCGAGGGACAGCTCGGGGTCATTTTCTTCGACTCTTCGCGCGCCTTTCAGCGCGACGTGAAAATCTGAAATCGGACAATAATGCACGGAGTTACGCCCGTTTTAAACGAAAAATAATAATTGAAAAGTTATTTTTCTTATTTATTTACAAATTTTAATTTTTCGGGTCGATTGGTCGATCGAGCCGGCCGTAGAGGTTGCGGCGGGCCCCGCACGGGTGATCGACAGCCAAATTTTATGGCGACGAAGTCGTCCGTCCTTAACGTTTGGTTAGAAAGATTGGTAAAAAAAATGATCTTGTCGTGCATTCAAATAGGTAGTAAAAAAAAGGTGCAACACGAGGACTTCCCCGGGAGTCACCATCCTAGTACTACTCTCGCCCAAGCACGCTTAACTTCGGAGTACTAATGGGATTCGGTGCATTAGTGCTGGTATGATCGCATCCGTCATGTACTTATGATCGTCGGCTAATAAGGGTGAGCGTCCGAGGGACAGCTCGGGGTCATTTTCTTCTTCTCTTGCGCGCCTTTCAGCGCCACGTGAAAAGTTGAAATCAGACAATAATGCACGAAGTTACGCCCGTTTTAAACGAAAAATAATATTTGAAATGTTATTTTTCTTATTTATTTACATATTTTAATTTTTCGGGTTAGTTGGTCGATCGAGCCGGCCGTAGAGGCTGCGGCGGGCCCCGCACGGGCGATCGACATCCAAATTTTGTGGCGATGACGTCGTCCGTCCTTAACGTTTGTTTAGAAAGATTGGTAAAGAAAATGATCTCGTCGTGCATTCAAATTGGTAGTAAAAAAAAGGGTGCAACACGAGGAATTCCCAAGGGGTCACCCATCCTAGTACTACTCTCGCCCAAGCACGCTTAACTTCGGAGTTCTGATGGGATCTGGTGCGTTAGTGCTGGTAAGATCGCTCCCATCATGCACTTCCGATCATCGGCTAATAAGGGTGAGCGTCCGAGGGACAGCTCGAGGTCATTTTCTTCGTCTCTTCGCGCACCTTTCAGCGCCACGTGGAAAGCTGAAATCGGACAATAATGCACGGAGTTACGCCCGTTTTAAAAGAAAAATAATAATTGGTACTCTCGCCCAAGCAGGCTTAACTTCGAAGTTCTGATGGGATCCGGTACATTAATGATAGTATGATCGCACACTTCAAGTACTTCTGATCGTCAGCTAATAAGGGTGAGTGTCCGAGGGACAGCTCGGGGTCATTTTCTTCGACTCTTCGCGCGCCTTTCAGCGCCACGTGAAAAGCTGAAATCGGACAATAATGCACGGAGTTATGCCCGTTTTAAACAAAAAATAATAATTGAAATGTTATTTTTCTTATTTATTTACAAATTTTAATTTTTCGGGTCGGTTGGTCGATCGAGCCGGCGGGGCCCGCACGGGCAATCCACAGCCAAATTTTATGGCGACAACGTTGTCCGTCCTTAACGTTTGGTTAGAAAGATTGGTAAAAAAAATGATCTCGTCGTGCATTCAAATAGGTGGTAAAAAAAAGGGTGCAACACGAGGACTTCCAAGGGGGTCACACATCCTAGAACTACTCTCGCCCAAGCACGCTTAACTTCGGAGTTCTGATGGGATCCGGTGCATTAGTGCTGGTATGATCGCACCCGTCATGAACTTCTGATCATCGACTAATAAGGGTGAGCGTCCGAGGGACAGCTCGGGGTCATTTTCTTCGTCTCTTCGCGCCTTTCAGCGCCACGTGAAAAGCTGAAATCGGACAATAATGCACGGAGTTACGCCCGTTTTAAACGAAAAATAATAATTGAAATGTTATTTTTCTTATTTATTTACAAATTTTAATTTTTCGGGTCGATTGGTCGATCGTGCCGGCCGTAGAGGTTGCGGCGGGCCCCGCACGGGTGATCGACAGCCAAATTTTATGGCGACGAAGTCGTCCGTCCTTAACGTTTGGTTAGAAAGATTGGTAAAAAAAATGATCTTGTCGTGCATTCAAATAGGTAGAAAAAAAAAGGTGCAACACGAGGACTTCCGAGGGAGTCACCATCCTAGTACTACTCTCGCCCAAGCACGCTTAACTTCGGAGTACTAATGGGATTCGGTGCATTAGTGCTGGTATGATCGCATCCGTCATGTACTTATGATCGTCGGCTAATAAGGGTGAGCGTCCGAGGGACAGCTCGGGGTCATTTTCTTCGTCTCTTGCGCACCTTTCATCGCCACGTGAAAAGTTGAAATCAGACAATAATGCACGAAGTTACGCCCGTTTTAAACGAAAAATAATAATTGAAATGTTATTTTTCTTATTTATTTACAAATTTTAATTTTTCGGGTTAGTTGGTCGATCGAGCCGGCCGTAGAGGCTGCGGCGGCCCTCGCACGGGCGATCGACATCCAAATTTTGTGGCGATGACGTCGTCCGCCCTTAACGTTTGTTTAGAAAGATTGGTAAAAAAAATGATCTCGTCGTGCATTCAAATTGGTAGTAAAAAAAAGGGTGCAACACGAGAAATTCCCAAGGGGTCACCAATCCTAGTACTACTCTCGCCCAAGCACGCTTAACTTTGCAGTTCTTATGGGATCCGGTGCGTTAGTGATGGCGTGATCGCACCAGTCATGCACTTCTGATCGTCGGCTAATAATGGTGAGCGTCCGAGGGACAGCTTGGGTGAGAGTAGTACTAGGATGGGTGACCCCTCGGGAAGTCCTTGTGTTGTACCATTTTTTTTACTACCTATTTGATTGCACGACGAGATCATTTTTTTTACCAGTCTTTCTAACCAAACGTTAAGGACGGATGACGTCGTCGCCATAAAATTTGGCTGTCGATCGCCCGCGCGGGGCACGCCGCAACCTCTACGGCCGGCTCGATCGACCAACCGACCCGAAAAATTAAAATTTGTAAATAAATAAGAAAAATAACATTTCAATTATTATTTTTAGTTTAAAACAGGCGTAACTCCGTGCATTATTGTCCGATTTCAGCTTTTCACGTGGCGCTGAAAGGCGTGCGAAGAGACGAAGAAAATGACCCCGAGCTGTCCCTCGGACGCTCACCCTTATTAGCCGACGATCAGAAGCACATTACGGATGTGATCATACATTCACTAACGCATTGGATCCCATCAGAACTCCGAAATTAAGCGTGCTTGGGCGAGAGTAGGACTAAGATGGGTGACCCCTTGTGAAGTCCTCATGCTGCACCCTTGTTTTTTTACTACCTATTTGAATGCACGACGAGATCATTTTTTTACCAATCTTTCTAACCAAACGTTAAGGACGGACGACGTCGTCGCCATAAAATTTGGCTGTCGATCGCCCGCGCGGGGCCCGCCGCAACCTCTACGGTCGGTTCGATCGACCAACCGACCCGAAAAATTAAAATTTGTAAATAAATAAGAAAAATAACATTTCAATTATTATTTTTCGTTTAAAACGGGCGTAATTCCGTGTATTATTGTCCGATTTCAACTTTTCACGTGGCGCTGAAAGGAGCGCGAAGAGACGAAAAAATTACCCCCGAAGTCTCCCACGGACGCTCACCCTTATTAGCCGACGATCAGAAGTGCATGACGGTTGCGATCATACCAGCACTAACGCACCGGATCCCGTCAGAACTCTGAAGTTAAGTGTGCTTGGGCGAGAGTAGTACTAGAATGGGTGACCCCCAAGGATGTCCTCATGTTGCACTTTTTTTTTACTACATATTTGATTGCACGATGAGATCATTTTTTTTACCAATCCTTCTAACCATACGTTAAGGACGGACGACGTCGTCGCCATAAAATTTGGCTGACGATCGCCCGCGCGGGGCCCGCTGCAACCTCTACGGCTGGCTCGATCGACCAACCGACCCGAAAAATTAAAATTTGTAAATAAATAAGAAAAATAACATTTCAATTATTTTTTTTCGTTTAAAACGGGCGTAACTCTGTGCATTATTGTCCGATTTCAGCTTTTCACGTGGCGCTGGAAGGCGCGCGAAGAGACGAAGAAAATGACCCCCGAACTCTCTGCTCGGACGCTCACCCTTATTGGCCGACGATCAGAAGTGCATGACAGGTGCGATCATACCAGCACTAACGCCACGGATCCCATTAGAACTTCGAAGTTAAGCGTGCTTGGGAGAGAGTAGTACTAGGATGGTTGACCCCTGGGAAGTTCTCTTGTTGCACCTTTTTTTTTTTACTACCTATTTGAATGTAAGACGAGATCATTTTTTTTACCAATCTTTCTAAACAAACGTTAAGGACGGACAACGTCGTCGCCATAAATGTTGGCTGTCGATCGCCCGTGTGGGGCCCGCCGCAACCTCTACGGCCGCCTCGATTGACCAGCCAACCTGAAAAATTAAAATTTGTAAATAAAAAAGAAAAATAACATTTCAATTATTATTTTTCGTTTAAAACGGGCGTAACTTCGTGCATTATTGTCCGATTTCAGCTTTTCACGTGGCGCTGAAAGGCGCCCGAAGAGACGAAGAAAATGACCCCGAGCTGTCCCTCGAACGCTCACCCTTATTAGCCGACGATCAGAAGTGAATGACGGGTGCGATCATACCAGCACTAACGCACCGGATCCCATCAAAACTCCGAAGTTATGCGTGCTTGGGCGAGAGTAGTACTAGAATGGGTGACCCCCTGGGATGTCCTCGTGTTGCACCTATTTGAATGCACGACGAGATCATTTTTTTACCAATCTTTCTAACCAAACGTTAAGGACGGACGACGTCGTCGCCATAAAATTTGGCTGTCGATCGCCCGCGCGGGGCCCGCCGCAACCTCTACGGTCGGTTCGATCGACCAACCGACCCGAAAAATTAAAATTTGTAAATAAATAAGAAAAATAACATTTCAATTATTATTTTTCGTTTAAAACGGGCGTAATTCCGTGTATTATTGTCCGATTTCAACTTTTCACGTGGCGCTGAAAGGAGCGCGAAGAGACGAAAAAATTACCCCCGAAGTCTCCCACGGACGCTCACCCTTATTAGCCGACGATCAGAAGTGCATGACGGTTGCGATCATACCAGCACTAACGCACCGGATCCCGTCAGAACTCTGAAGTTAAGTGTGCTTGGGCGAGAGTAGTACTAGAATGGGTGACCCCCAAGGATGTCCTCATGTTGCACTTTTTTTTTACTACATATTTGATTGCACGATGAGATCATTTTTTTTACCAATCCTTCTAACCATACGTTAAGGACGGACGACGTCGTCGCCATAAAATTTGGCTGACGATCGCCCGCGCGGGGCCCGCTGCAACCTCTACGGCTGGCTCGATCGACCAACCGACCCGAAAAATTAAAATTTGTAAATAAATAAGAAAAATAACATTTCAATTATTTTTTTTCGTTTAAAACGGGCGTAACTCTGTGCATTATTGTCCGATTTCAGCTTTTCACGTGGCGCTGGAAGGCGCGCGAAGAGACGAAGAAAATGACCCCCGAACTCTCTGCTCGGACGCTCACCCTTATTGGCCGACGATCAGAAGTGCATGACAGGTGCGATCATACCAGCACTAACGCCACGGATCCCATTAGAACTTCGAAGTTAAGCGTGCTTGGGAGAGAGTAGTACTAGGATGGTTGACCCCTGGGAAGTTCTCTTGTTGCACCTTTTTTTTTTTACTACCTATTTGAATGTAAGACGAGATCATTTTTTTTACCAATCTTTCTAAACAAACGTTAAGGACGGACAACGTCGTCGCCATAAATGTTGGCTGTCGATCGCCCGTGTGGGGCCCGCCGCAACCTCTACGGCCGCCTCGATTGACCAGCCAACCTGAAAAATTAAAATTTGTAAATAAAAAAGAAAAATAACATTTCAATTATTATTTTTCGTTTAAAACGGGCGTAACTTCGTGCATTATTGTCCGATTTCAGCTTTTCACGTGGCGCTGAAAGGCGCCCGAAGAGACGAAGAAAATGACCCCGAGCTGTCCCTCGAACGCTCACCCTTATTAGCCGACGATCAGAAGTGAATGACGGGTGCGATCATACCAGCACTAACGCACCGGATCCCATCAAAACTCCGAAGTTATGCGTGCTTGGGCGAGAGTAGTACTAGAATGGGTGACCCCCTGGGATGTCCTCGTGTTGCACCCGTTTTTTTACTACCTATTTGAATGTGCGACAAGATCATTTGTTTTACCAATCTTTCTAACCAAAGGTTAAGGACGGACGACGTCGTCGCTATAAAATTTGGCTGTCGATCGCCCGCGCGGGGCCCGCCGCAACCTCTACGGCCGGCTCGATCGACCAACCGACCCGAAAAAATAAAATTTGTAAATAAATAAGAAAAATAACATTTCAATTATTATTTTTCGTTTAGAACGGGCGTAACTCCGTGAATTATTGTCCGATTTCAGCTTTTCACGTGGCGCTGAAAGGCGCGCGAAGAGACGAAGAAAATGACCCCCGAACTCTCCCTCGGACGCACACCCTTATTGGCCGACGATCAGAAGTGCATTATGGGTGCGATTATACCAGCAGTAACGCACCGGATCCCATCAAAACTCGGAAGTTAAGTGTGCTTGGGCGAGAGTAGTACTAGAATGGATGACCCCCTGGGAAGTCCTCGTGTTGCATTTTTTTTTTACTACCTATTTGAATGCACGACGAGATCATTTTTTTTACCCATCTTTCTAAACAAACGCTAAGGACGGACGTCGTCGTCGCCATAAAATTTGGCTGTCGATCGCCCGTGCGGGGCCCGCCGCAACCTCTACGGCTGGCTCGATCGACCAACTAACCCGAAAAATTAAAATTTGTAAATAAATAAGAAAAATAACATTTCAATTATTATTTTTCGTTTAAAACGGGCGTAACTCCGTGCATTATTGTCCGATTTTAGCTTTTCACGTGGCGCTGAAAGGCGCGCGATGAGACGAAGAAAATGACCCCGAGCTGTCCCTCGGAAGCTCACCCTTTTTAGCTGACGATCAGAAGTGCATGACGGGTGCGATCATACCAGCACTAACGCACCGGATCCCATCAGAACCCCGAAGTTAAGCGTGCTTTGGCGAGAGTAGTACCAACATGGGTGACCCCCTGGGAATTCCTCGTGTTACACTCTCTTTTTTTTACTACCAATTTGAATGCACGACGAGATCATATTTTTTACCAATCTTTCTAACCAAACGTTAAGGACGGACGACGTCGTCGCCATAAAATTTGGCTGTCGATCGGCCGTGCGGGGCCCGCCGCAACCTCTACGGCCGGCTCGATCGACCAACCGACTCGAAAAATTAAAATTTGTAAATAAATAAGAAAAATAACATTTCAATTATTATTTTTCGTTTAAAACTGGCGTAACTCCGTGCATTATTGTCCGATTTCAGCTTTTCACGTGGCGCTGAGAGTAGCGCGAACAGACGAAGAAAATGACCACGAGCTGTCCCTCGGACGCTCACCCTTATTAGCCGACGATTAGAAGTGCATGACGGGTGTGATCATACCCGCACTAACGCATCGGATCCCATCAGAACTCCGAAGCTAAGCGTGCTTGGGCGAGAGTAGTACTAGGATGGGTGACCCCCTGGGAAGTCCTCGTGTTGCACATTTTTTTTTGCTACCTATTTGATTGCACGATGAGATCATTTTTTTTTACCAATCTTTCTAACCAAACGTTAAGGACGGACGACGTCGTCGCCATAAAATTTGGCTGTCGATCGGCCGTGCGGGGCCCGCCGCAACCTCTACGGCTGGCTCGATCGACCAACCGACCCGAAAAATTAAAATTTGTAAATAAATAAGAAAAATAACATTTCAATTATTATTTTTCGTTTAAAACGGGCGTAACTCCGTGTATTATTGTTCGATTTTAGCTTTTCACGTGGCGCTGAAAGGCGCGCGAAGAGACGAAGAAAATAACCACGAGCTGTCCGTCAGACTCTCACCCTTATTAGCCGACGATCAGAAGTGCTTGACGGGTGCGATCATACCAGCACTAACGCACCGGATCCCATTCGAACTCCGAAGTTAAGCGTGCTTGGGCGAGAGTAGTATTAGGCTGGGTGACCCCCTGGGAAGTCCTCGTGTTGTACCCTTTTTTTTTCTACCTATTTGATTGCACGACGAGATTATTTTTTTTACCAATCTTTGTAACCAAACGTTAAGGACGGACGACGTCGTCGCCATAAAATTTGGCTGCCGATCGCCCTTGCGGGGCCCGCCGCAACCTCTACGGCCGGCTCGATCGATCAACCGACCCGAAAAATTAAAATTTGTAAATAAATAAGAAAAATAACATTTCAATTATTATTTTTTGTTTAAAATTGGCGTTACTCCGTGCATTATTGTCCGATTTTAGCTTTTCACGTGGCGCTAAAAGTCGCGCGAAGAGACGAAAAAAATGACCCCCGAACTCTCCCTCGGACGCTCACCCTTATTAGCCGACGATCAGAAGTGCATGACAGGTGCCATCATACCAGCGCTAACGCACCGGATCCCATTAGAACTTCGAAGTTAAGCGTGCTTGGGCAGAGTAGTATTAAGATGGGTGACCTCCTGGGAAATGCTCGTGTTGCACCCTTTTTTTTACTACCTATTTGATTGCTTGACGATATCATTTTTTTTACCAATTTTTCTAAATAGACGTTAAGGACGGACGACGTCGTCGCCATAAAATTTGGTTGTCGATCGCCCGTGCGGGGCCCGCCGCAACCTCTACGGCCGGCACGATCGATCAACCGACCCGAAAAATTAAAATTTGTAAATAAATAAGAAAAATAACATTTCAATTATTATTTTTTGTTTAAAATTGGCGTTACTCCGTGCATTATTGTCCGATTTTAGCTTTTCACGTGGCGCTAAAAGTCGCGCGAAGAGACGAAAAAAATGACCCCCGAACTCTCCCTCGGACGCTCAACCTTATTAGCCGACGATCAGAAGTGCATGACAGGTACCATTATACCAGCGCTAACGCACCGGATCCCATTAGAACTTCGAAGTTAAGCGTGCTTGGGCAGAGTAGTATTAGGATGGGTGACCTCCTGGGAAATGCTCGTGTTGCACCCTTTTTTTTACTACCTATTTGATGGCTTGACGAGATCATTTTTTTTACCAATCTTTCTAACCAGACGTTAAGGACGGACGACGTCGTCGCCATAAAATTTGGTTGTCGATCGCCCGTGCGGGGCCCGCCGCAACCTCTACGGCCGGCTCGATCGACCAACCGACCCGAAAAATTAAAATTTGTAAATAAATAAGAAAAATAACAATTCAATTATTATTTTTCGTTTAAAACGGGCGTAACTCCGGGCATTATTGTCTGATTTCAGCTTTTCACGTGGCGCTGAAAGGTGCGCGAAGAGACGAAGAAAATGACCACGAGTTGTCCCTCGGACGCTCACCCTTATTAGCCGACTATCAGAAAAGCATGACGGGTGGGATCATACCAGCACTAACGCACCGAATCCCATTAGAACTCCGAAGTTAAGCGTGCTTGGGCGAGAGTAGTATTAGGATGGGTGACCCCCTAGGAAGTCCTCGTGTTGTACCCTTTTTTTTTCTACCTATTTGATTGCACGACGAGATTATTTTTTTTACCAATCTTTGTAACCAAACGTTAAGGACGGACGACGTCGTCGCCATAAAATTTGGCTGTCGATCGCCCTTGCGGGGCCCGCCGCAACCTCTACGGCCGGCTCGATCGATCAACCGACCCGAAAAATTAAAATTTGTAAATAAATAGAAAAATAACATTTCAATTATTATTTTTTGTTTAAAATTGGCGTTACTCCGTGCATTATTGTCCGATTTTAGCTTTTCACGTGGCGCTAAAAGTCGCGCGAAGAGACGAAAAAAATGACCCCCGAACTCTCCCTCGGACGCTCACCCTTATTAGCCGACGATCAGAAGTGCATGACAGGTGCCATCATACCAGCGCTAACGCACCGGATCCCATTAGAATTTCGAAGTTAAGCGTGCTTGGGCAGAGTAGTATTAAGATGGGTGACCTCCTGGGAAATGCTCGTGTTGCACCCTTTTTTTTACTACCTATTTGATTGCTTGACGATATCATTTTTTTTACCAATTTTTCTAAATAGACGTTAAGGACGGACGACGTCGTCGCCATAAAATTTGGTTGTCGATCGCCCGTGCGGGGCCCGCCGCAACCTCTACGGCCGGCACGATCGATCAACCGACCCGAAAAATTAAAATTTGTAAATAAATAAGAAAAATAACATTTCAATTATTATTTTTTGTTTAAAATTGGCGTTACTCCGTGCATTATTGTCTGATTTTAGCTTTTCACGTGGCGCTAAAAGTCGCGCGAAGAGACGAAAAAAATGACCCCCGAACTCTCCCTCGGACGCTCAACATTATTAGCCGACGATCAGAAGTGCATGACAGGTACCATTATACCAGCGCTAACGCACCGGATCCCATTAGAACTTCGAAGTTAAGCGTGCTTGGGCAGAGTAGTATTAGGATGGGTGACCTCTTGGGAAATGCTCGTGTTGCACCCTTTTTTTTACTACCTATTTGATGGCTTGACGAGATCATTTTTTTTACCAATCTTTCTAACCTGACGTTAAGGACGGACGACGTCGTCGCCATAAAATTTGGTTGTCGATCGCCCGTGCGGGGCCCGCCGCAACCTCTACGGCCGGCTCGATCGACCAACCGACCCGAAAAATTAAAATTTGTAAATAAATAAGAAAAATAACAATTCAATTATTATTTTTCGTTTAAAACGGGCGTAACTCCGGGCATTATTGTCTGATTTCAGCTTTTCACGTGGCGCTGAAAGGTGCGCGAAGAGACGAAGAAAATGACCACAAGTTGTCCCTCGGACGCTCACCCTTATTAGCCGACTATCAGAAAAGCATGACGGGTGGGATCATACCAGCACTAACGCACCGAATCCCATTAGAACTCCGAAGTTAAGCGTGCTTGGGCGAGAGTAGTATTAGGATGGGTGACCCCCTAGGAAGTCCTCGTGTTGCACCCTTTTTTTTACTACCTATTTGATTACACGACGAGATCATTTTTTTTACCAATCTTTCTAACCAAACGTTAAGGACGGACGACGTCGTCCCATAAAATTTGGCTATCGATCGCCGGTGCGGGGCCAGCCGCAACCTCTACGGCCGGCTCGATCGACCAACCGACCCGAAAAATTAAAATTTGTAAATAAATAAGAAAAATAACATTTCAATTATTATTTTTCGTTTAAAACGGGCGTAACTCCGTGCATTATTGTCCGATTTTAGCTTTTCACGTTGCGCTGAAAGGCGCGCGAAGAGACGAAAAAATGACCGCCGAACTCTCCCTCGGACGCTCACCCTTATTATCCGACGTTCAGAAGTGCATGATGGGTGCAATCATACAAGCACTAACGCAACGGATCCCATCAGAACTCCGACGTTAAGCGTGCTTGGGCGAGAGTAGTACTAGGATGTCAATCGCCCGTGCGGGGCCCGCCGCAACCTCTACGGCCGGCTCGATCGACCAACTAACTCGAAAAATTAAAATTTGTAAATAAATAAGAAAAATAACATTTCAATTATTATTTTTCGTTTAAAACGGGCATAACTCCGTGCATTATTGTCTGATTTCAGCTTTTCACGTGGCACTGAAAGGCACGTAATGAGACGAAGAAAATTACCCCCGAACTCTCCCTCGGACGCACACCCTTATTGGCCGACGATCAGAAGTGCATGACGGGTGCGATCATACCAGCACTAACGCATTGGATCCCATCAAAACTCCGAAGTTAAGCGTGCTTGGGCGAGAGTAGTATTAGGATGGGTGACCCCCTTCAAAGTCCTCGTGTTGCACCATTTTTTTACTACCTATTTGAATGCACGACGAGATCATTTTTTTTACCAATCTTTCTAACCAAATGTTAAGGACGGACGACGTCGTCGCCATAAAATTTGGCTGTCGATCGCCCGTGCGGGGCCCGCCGCAACCTTTACGGCCGGCTCGATCGACCAACCAACCCGAAAAATTAAAATTTGAAAATAAATAAGAAAATTAACATTTCAATTAATATGACCACGAGCTGTCCCTCGGACACTCACCCTTATTAGCCGACGATCAGAAGTGCACGACGGGTGCGATCATACCAGCACTAACGCACCGGATCCCATCAGAATTCCGAAGTTAAGCGTGCTTGGGAGAGAGTAGTACTTGGATGGGTGACCCCCCGGGAAGTCCTTGTGTTGCACTCTTTGTTTTTACTACCAATTTGAATGCACGACGAGATCATTTTTTTTACCAATCTTTCTAACCAAACGTTAAGGACGGACGACGTCGTCGCCATAATATTTGGCTGTGGCAGAGAGTAGCACTAACGCACCGGATCCCATCAGAACTCCGAAGTTAAGCGTGCTTGGGAGAGAGTAGTACTAGGATGGGTGACCCCCCGGGAAGTCCTTGTGTTGCACTCTTTGTTTTTACTACCAATTTGAATGCACGACGAGATCATTTTTTTTACCAATCTTTCTAACCAAACGTTAAGAACGGATGACGTCGTCGCCATAAAATTTGGCTGTCGATCGCACGCGCGGGGCCTGCCGCAACCTCTACGGCCGGCTCGATCGACCAACCGACCCGAAAAATTGAAATTGTAAATAAATATGAAAAATAACATTTCAATTATTATTTTTCGTTTAAAACGGGCGTAACTCCGTACATTATTGTCTGATTTCAGCTTTTCACGTGGCGCTGAAAGGCACGCGAAGAGACGAAGAAAATGACCACGAGCTGTCCCTTGGACGCTCACCCTTATTAGCCGACGATCAGAAGTGATAATGGGTGCTATCATACCAGCACTAACGCACCGGATCCCATCAGAACTCCGAAGTTAAGCTTGCTTGGGCGAGAGTAGTACTAGGATGGGTGACGCCCTAGGAAGTCCTAGTGTTGCACCTTTTTTTTTACTACCTATTTGAATGCACGACGAGATCATTTTTTTACCAATCTTTCTAAACAAACGTTAAGGACGGACGACGTCGTCGCCATAAAATTTGGCTGTCGATCGCCCATGCGGGGCCCGCCGCAACCTTTACGGCCGGCTCGATCGATCAACCGACACGAAAAATTAAAATTTGTAAATAAATTTGGGAAGTCCTCGTGTTGCACCTTTTTTTTACTACCTATTTGAATGCACGACGAGATCATTTTTTTTACCAATCTTTCTAACCAAACGTTAAGGACGGACGACGTCGTCGCCATAAAATTTGGCTGTCGATCGCCCGTGCGGGGCCCGCCGCAACCTCTACGGCCAGCTCGATCGATCGAAAAATTAAAATTGTAAATAAATATGAAAAATAACATTTAAATTATTATTTTTCGTTTAAAACGGGCATAACTCCGTGAATTATTGTCCGATTTTAGCTTTTCACGTGGCGCTGAAAGGCGCGCGAAGAGACGAACAAAATGACCCCGAGCTTTCCCTCGAACGCTCACCCTTATTTGCCGACGATCAGAAGTTCATGACGGCGGTGATCATACCAACACTAACGCACGGGGGAGAGCAGTACTAGGATGGGTGACCCCCTGGAAAGTCCCCGTGTTGCACTCTTTTTTTTTACTACCTATTTGAAATCACGACGAGATCATTTTTTTTACCAATCTTTCTAACCAAATGTTAAGGACGGACGACGTCGTCGCCATAAAATTTGGCTGTCAATCGCCCGTGCGGGGCCCGCAACAACCTCTACGGCCGAATCGATCGACCAACCATCCCGAAAAATTATAATTTGTAAATAAATAAGAAAAATAACATTTCAATTATTATTTTTCGTTTAAAACGGGAGTAACACCGTGCATTATTGTCCGATTTCAGCTTTTCACGTGGAGCTAAAAGGCGCGCGAAGAGACGAACAAAATGACCACGAGCTCTCCCTCGGACGCTCACCCTTATTCATCGACGATCAGAAGTGCATTACGGGTGCGATTATACCAGTACTAACACACCGAATCCCATCAGAACTTCGAAGTTAAGGGCGAGAGTAGTACTAGGATGGGTGACCCCCTGGGAAGTTCTCGTGTTGCACACTTTTTTTTTACTACCTATTTGAATGCTCGACGAGATCATTTTTTTTACCAATCTTTCTCACCAAACGTTAAGGATGGACGACGTCATCGCCATAAAATTTGGCAGTGGGAGAGAGTAGTACTAGGATGGGTGACGCCTCGGGAAGTCCTCGTGCTGCACTCTTTGTTTTTACTACCTATTTGAATGCACGACGAGATCATTTTTTTTACCAATCTTTCTAACCAAACGTTAAGGACGGACGACGTCGTCGCCATAAAATTTGGCTGTCGATCGCCCGTGCGGGGCCCGCCGCAACCTCTACGGCCAGCTCGATCGATCGAAAAATTAAAATTGTAAATAAATATGAAAAATAACATTTAAATTATTATTTTTCGTTTAAAACGGGCATAACTCCGTGAATTATTGTCCGATTTTAGCTTTTCACGTGGCGCTGAAAGGCGCGCGAAGAGACGAACAAAATGACCCCGAGCTTTCCCTCGAACGCTCACCCTTATTTGCCGACGATCAGAAGTGCATGACGGCGGTGATCATACCAACACTAACGCACGGGGGAGAGCAGTACTAGGATGGGTGACCCCCTGGAAAGTCCCCGTGTTGCACTCTTTTTTTTTACTACCTATTTGAAATCACGACGAGATCATTTTTTTTACCAATCTTTCTAACCAAATGTTAAGGACGGACGACGTCGTCGCCATAAAATTTGGCTGTCAATCGCCCGTGCGGGGCCCGCAACAACCTCTACGGCCGAATCGATCGACCAACCATCCCGAAAAATTATAATTTGTAAATAAATAAGAAAAATAACATTTCAATTATTATTTTTCGTTTAAAACGGGAGTAACACCGTGCATTATTGTCCGATTTCAGCTTTTCACGTGGAGCTAAAAGGCGCGCGAAGAGACGAACAAAATGACCACGAGCTCTCCCTCGGACGCTCACCCTTATTCATCGACGATCAGAAGTGCATTATGGGTGCGATTATACCAGTACTAACACACCGAATCCCATCAGAACTTCGAAGTTAAGGGCGAGAGTAGTACTAGGATGGGTGACCCCCTAGGAAGTTCTCGTGTTGCACACTTTTTTTTTACTACCTATTTGAATGCTCGACGAGATCATTTTTTTTACCAATCTTTCTCACCAAACGTTAAGGATGGACGACGTCATCGCCATAAAATTTGGCAGTGGGAGAGTGTAGTACTAGGATGGGTGACGCCTCGGGAAGTCCTCGTGCTGCACTCTTTGTTTTTACTACCTATTTGATTGCACGACGAGATCATTTTTTTTACCAATCTTTCTAACCAAACGTTAAGGACGGAAGACGTTGTCGCCATAAAATTTGGCTGTCGATCGCCCGTGCGGGGCCCGCCGCAACCTCTACGGCCAGCTCGATCGACCGAAAAATTAAAATTGTAAATAAATATGAAAAATAACATTTCAATTATTATTTTTCTATTAAAACGGGCATAACTCCGTGCATTATTGTCCGATTTCAGCTTTTCACGTGGCGCTGAAAGGCGCGCGAAGAGACGAACAAAATGACCCCGAGCTCTCCCTCGGACGCTCACCCTTATTTGCCGACGATCAGAAGTGCATGATGGGTGCGATCATACCAGCTCTAACGCACCGGATCCCATCAGAACTCCGAAGTAAAGCGTGCTTGGGCGAGAGTAGTACTAGGATGGTTGACCCCCTGGGAAGTCCTCGTGTTGCACTTTTTTTTACTACCTATTTGAATGCACGACGAGATCATTTTTTTTACCAATCTTCCTAACCAAACGTTAAGGACAGACGACGTCGTCCCTATAAAATTTGGTTGTCGATCGCCCGTGCGGGGCCCGCCGCAACCTCTACGGCCGGCTCGATCGACCAACCAACCCGAAAAATTAAAATTTGTAAATAAATAATAAAAATAACATTTCAATTATTATTTTTCGTTTAAAGCGGGAATAACTCCGTGCATTATTGTCCGATTTTAGCTTTTCACGTGGCGCTAAAAGACGCGCGAAGAGATGAACAAAATGACCACGAGCTCTCCCTCGGACGCTCACCCTTATTCGCCGACGATCAGAAGTGCATTACGGGTGCGATCATACCAGCACTAACGTACCGGATCCCATCAGAACTCCGAAGTTAAGCGTGCTTGGGCGAGAGTAGTACTAGGATGGGTGACCCCCTAGAAAGTCCCCGTGTTGCACTCTTTTATTTTACCAATCTTTCTGACCAAACGTTAAGGACGAACGACGTCGTCGCCATAAAATTTAGCAGTGGCAGTCTATCCCCCGTGCGGGGCCCGCAGCAACCTCTACGGCCGGCTCGATCGACCAACCAACCCGAAAAATTATAATTTGTAAATAAATAAGAAAAATAACATTTTAATTATTATTTTTCGTTTAAAAAGGGAGTAACACCGTGCATTATTGTCCGATTTCAGGTTTTCACGTGGCGCTAAAAGGCGCGCAAAGAGACGAACAAAATGACCACGAGCTCTCCCACGGGCGCTCACCATTATTCATCGACGATCAGAAGTGCATTACGGGTGCGATCATACCAGTACTAACACACCGAATCCCATCAGAACTTCGAAGCTAAGCTCTTGGGCGAGAGTAGTACTAGGATGGGTGACCCCCTGGGAAGTTCTCGTGTTGCACTCTTTTTTTTACTACCTATTTGAATGCTCGACGAGATCATTTTTTTTACCAATCTTTCTAACCAAACGTTAAGGACGGACGACGTCGTCGCCATAAAATTTGGCAGTCGATCGCCCGTGCGGGGCCCGCAGCAACCTCTACGGCCGGCTCGATCGACCAACCATCCCGAAAAATTAGAATTTGTAAATAAATAAGAAAAATAACATTTCAATTATTATTTTTCGTTTAAAACGGGAGTAACACCGTGCATTATTGTCCGATTTTAGCTTTCCACGTGGTGGTAAAAGGCGCGCGAAGAAACGAACAAAATGACCACGAGCTCTCCCTCGGACGCTCACCCTTATTTATCGACGATCAGAAGTGCATTACGAGTGCGATCATACCAGTACTAACACACCGAATCCCATCAGAACTACGAAGCTAAGCGCTTGGGCGAGAGTAGTACTAGGATGGGTGACCCCCTGGGAAGTTCTCGTGTTGCACTCTTTTTTTTACTACCTATTTGAATGCTCGACGAGATCATTTTTTTTACCAATCTTTCTAACCAAACGTTAAGAACGGACGACGTCATCGCCATAAAATTTGGCTGTCGATCGACCGTACGGGGCCCGCCGCAACCTCTACGGCCGGCTCGATCGACCAACCAACCCGAAAAATTAAAATTGTAAATAAATATGAAAAATAACATTTCAATTATTATTTTTCGTTTAAAACGGGCGTAACTCCGTGCATTATTGTTCGAATTCAGCTTTTCACGTGGCGATGAAAGGTGCGCGAAGAGACGAATAAAATGACCCCGAGCTCTCCCTCGGACGCACACCCTTATTTGCTCGATCGACCAACCAACACGAAAATGGGAGACGAACAAAATGAACCCGAGCTCTCCCTCGGACGCTCACCCTTATTTGCCGACGATCAGAATTATATAATGGGTGTGATCATAGCAGCACTAATGCATCGTATCCCATCAGAACTCCAACGTTAAGCGTGCTTGGGCGAGAGTAGTACTAGGATGGGTTACACCCTGGGAAGTGCCCGTGTTGCACTTCTTCTTTTTTCTACCTATTTGAATGCACGACGAGATCATTTTTTTTACCAATCTTTCTAACCAAACATTAAGGACGGACGATGTCGTCGCCATAAAATTTGGCTGTCGATCGCCCGTGCGGGGCCCGCCGCAACCTCTACGGCCTGCTCGATCGGCCAACCAACCCGAAAAATTAAAATTTGTAAATAAATAAGAAAAATAACATTTCAATTATTATTTTTCGTTTAAAACGGGCGTAACTCCGTGCATTATTGTCCGATTTCAGCTTTTCACCTGGCAATGAAAGGCACGCGAAGAGACGAAGAAAATGACCCCGAGCTGTCTCTCGGACGCTCACCATTATTAGCCGACGATCAGAAGTGCGTGACGGGTGCGATCATACCAGCACTAAAGCACCGGATCCCATCAGAACTCCGAAATTAAGCGAGCTTGGGCGAGAGTAGTACTAGGATGGGTGACCCCGTGGGAAGTCCTCGTGTTGCATCTTTTTTTTTTCTACCTATTTGAATGCACGACGAGATCATTTTTTTTACCAATCATTCTAACCAAACATTAAGGACGGACGATGTCGTCGCCATAAAATTTGGCTGTCGATCGCCCGTGTGGTACCCACCGCAACCTCTACGGCCGGCTCGATCGGCCAACCAACCCGAAAAATTAAAATTTGTAAATAAATAAGAAAAATAACATTTCAATTATTATTTTTCGTTTAAAACGGGCGTAACTCCGTGCATTATTGTCCGATTTTAGCTTTTCACGTGGCGCTAAAAGGCGCGCGAAGAGACGAAGAAAATGACCCCCGAACTCTCCCTCGGACGCTCACCCTTATTAGCCGACGATCAGAAGCACATTACGGATGCTATCATACATGCACTAACGCATTGGATCCCATCAGAACTCCGAAATTAAGCGTGCTTGGGCGAGAGTAGGACTAGGATGGGTGACCCCCTGGGAAGTCCTCGTGCTGCACCCTTTTTTTTACTACCTATTTGAATGCACGACGAGATCATTTTTTTTACCAATCTTTCTAACCAAACGTTAAGGACGGACGACGTCGTCGCCAGAAAATTTGGCTGACGATCGCCCGCGCGGGGCCCGCCGCAACCTCTACGGCCAGCTCGATCGACCAACCGACCTGAAAAATTACAATTTGTAAATAAATAAGAAAAACAACATTTGAATTATTATTTTTCGTTTAAAACGGGCGTAACTCCGTGCATTATTGTCCGATTTCAGCTTTTCACGTGGCGCTGAAAGGCGCGCGATGAGACGAAGAAAATGACCCCGAGCTGTCCCTCGGACGCTCACCCTTATTAGCTGACGATCAGAAGTACATGACGGGTGCGATCATACCAGCACCAACGCACCGGATCCCATTAGAACTGCCAAGTTAAGCGTGCTTGTGTGAGAGTAGTACTAGTATGGGTGACCGCCTGGGAAGTCCTCGTGTTGCACCTTTTTTTTACTACCTATATGATTGCACAACGAGATCATTTTTTTTACCAATCTTTCTAACCAAACGTTATGGACGGACGACGTCGTCGCCATAAAATTTGGCTGTCGATCGCCCGTGCGGGGCCCACCGCAACCTCTACGGCCGGCTCGATCGACCAACCGAACCGAAAAATTAAAATTTGTAAATAAATAAGAAAAATAACATTTCAATTATTATTTTTCGTTTAAAACGGGCGTAACTCTGTGCATTATTGTCCGATTTCAGCTTTTCACGTGGCGCTGAAAGGCGCGCGAAGAGACGAAGAAAATGACCCCGAGCTGTCCCTCGGACGCTCCCCATTATTAGCCGACGATCAGAAGTGCATAAGTGGTGCGATCATACCAGCACCAACGCACCGGATCCCATCAGAACTCCAAAGTTAAGCGCGCTTGGGCGAGAGTAGTACTAGGATGGGTGACCCCCTGGGAAGTCCTCGTGTTGCACCTTTTTTTTACTACCTATTTGATTGCACGACGAGATCATTTTTTTTACCAATCTTTCTAACCAAACGTTAAGGACGGACGACGTCGTCGCCATAAAATTTGGCTGTCGATCGCCCGTGCGGGGCCCGCCGCAACCTCTACGACCGGCTCGATCGACCAACCGACCCGAAAAATTAAAATTTGTAAATAAATAAGAAAAATAACATTTCAATTATTATTTTTCTTTTAAAACGGGCGTAACTCCGTGCATTATTGTCCGATTTCAGCTTTTCACGTGACGCTGAAAGGCGCGCGAAGAGACGATGAAAATGACCCCGAGCTGTCCATCGGACGCTCACCCTTATTAACCGACGATCAGAAGTGCGTGACGGGTGCGATCATACCAGCACTAAATCACCGGATCCCATTAGAACTCCGAAGTTAAGAGTGCTTTGGGGAGAGTAGTACTAGGATGGGTGACCCCCTGGGAAGTCCTCGTGTTGCACCTTTTTTTTTACTACCTATTTAATTGCACGACGAGATCTTTTTTTTTTACCAATCTTTCTAACCAAACGTTAAGGACGGACGACGTCGTCACCATAAAATTTGGATGTCGATCGCCCGTGCGGGGCCCGCCGCAACATCTACGGTCGGCTCGATCGACCAACCGACCCGAAAAATTAAAATTTGTAAATAAATAAGAAAAATAATATTTCAATTATTATTTTTCGTTTAAAACGGGCGTAACTCTGTGCATTATTGTCCGATTTCAGCTTTTCACGTGGCGCTGAAAGGCGCGCGAAGAGACGAAGAAAATGACCCCGAGTTGTCCCTCGGACGCTCACCCTTATTAGCCGACGATCAGAAGATCGTGACGGGTGCGATCATACCAGCACTAAAGCACCGGATCCCATCAGAACTCCGAAGTTAAGCGTGCTTGGGCGAGAGTAGTACTAGGATGGTTGACCCCTGGGAAGTCCTCGTGTTGCACCTTTTTTTTTACTACCTATTTGAATGCATGACGAGATCATTTTTTTTACCAATCTTTCTAACCAAACGTTAAGGACGGACGACGTCGTCGCAATAAAATTTGGCTGTCGATCGCCCGTGCGTGGCCCGCCGCAACCTCTACGTCCGGCTCGATCGACCAACCGACCCGAAAAATTAAAATTTGTAAATAAATAAGAAAAATAACATTTCAATTATTATTTTTCGTTTAAAACGGGCGTAACTCCGTGCATTATTGTCCGATTTTAGCTTTTCACGTGGCGCTGAAAGGCGCGCGAAGAGACGAAGAAAATGACCCCGAGCTGTCCCTCGGACGCTCCCCATTATTAGCCGACGATCAGAAGTGCATAAGTGGTGCGATTATACCAGCACTAACGCACCGGATCCCATCAGAACTCCGAAGTTAAGCGCGCTTGGGCGAGAGTAGTACTAGGATGGGTGACCCCCTGGGAAGTCCTCGTGTTGCACCTTTTTTTTATTACCTATTTGATTGCACGACGAGATCATTTTTTTTACCAATCTTTCTAACCAAACGTTAAGGACGGACGACGTCGTCGCCATAAAATTTGGCTGTCGATTGCCCGTGCGGGGCCCGCCGCAACCTCTACGGCCGGCTCGATCGACCAACCGACACGAAAAATTAAAATTTGTAAATAAATAAGAAAAATAACATTTCAATTATTATTTTTCGTTTAAAACGGGCGTAACTCCGTGCATTATTGTCCGATTTCAGCTTTTCACTTGGAAATGAAAGGCGCGCGAAGAGACGAAGAAAATGACCCCGAGCTGTCGCTCGGACGCTCACCCTTATTAGCCGACGATCAGAAGTGCATGACGGGTGCGATCATACCAGCACTAATGCACCGGATCCCATCAGAATTACGAAGTTAAGCGTGCTTGGGCGAGAATAGTACTAGGATGGGTGACCCCATGGAATGTCCTCGTGTTGCATCTTTTTTTTTACTACCTATTTAATTACACTACGAGATCATTTTTTTTACCAATATTTCTAACCAAACGTTAAGGACGAACGACGTCGTCGCCATAAAATTTGGCTGTCGATCGCCCGTGCGGGGCCCGCCGCAATCTCTATGCCGGCTCGATCGACCAACCGACCCGAAAAATTAAAATTTGTAAATAAATAAAAAAAATAACATTTCAATTATTATTTTTCGTTTAAAACGGGCGTAACTCCGTGCATTATTGTCCGATGTCCGCTTTTCACGTGGCGCTGAAAGGCACGCGAAGAGACAAAGAAAATGACCCCCGAACTCTCCCTCGGACGCTCACCCTTATTAGCCGACGATCAGAAGCACATGACGTGTGCGATCATACATGCACTAACTCATCGGATCCCACAAAATTCCGAAGTTAGGCGTGCTTGGGCGAGAGTAGGACTAGGATGGGTCACCCCTTGGGAAATCCTCGTGTTGCACCCTTTTTTTTACTACCTATTTCAATGCATGACGAGATCATTTTTTTTACCAATCTTTCTAACCAAACGTTAAGGACGGACGACGTCGTCGCCATAAAATTTGGCTGTCGATCGCCCGTGCGGGGCCCGCCGCAACCTCTACGGCCGGCTCGATCGACCAACCGACCCAAAAAATTAAAATTTGTAAACAAATAAGAAAAATAACATTTCAATTATTATTTTTCGTTTAAAACGGGCGTAACTCCGGGCATTATTGTCCGATTTCAGCTTTTCACGTGGCGCTGAAAGGCGCGCGAACAGACGAAGAAAATGACCACGAGCTGTCCCTCGGACGCTCACCCTTATTAGACGACGATCAGAAGTGCATGACGGGTGCGATCATACCGGCACTAACGCACCGGATCCCATCAGAACTACAAGTTAAGCGTGCTTGGGCGAGAATAGTACTAGGATGGGTGACCCCAAGGGAAGTCCTCGTATTGCATCTTTTTTTTTACTACCTATTTGATTACACTACGAGATCATTTTTTTTGCTAATCTTTCTAACCAAACGTTAAGGACGTACGACCTTGTCGCCAAAAAATTTGGTTGTTGATCGCCCGCGTCGGGCCCGCCGCAAGCTCTACGGCCGGCTCGATCGACCAACCGACCCGAAAAATTAAAATTTGTAAATAAATAAGAAAAATAACATTTCAATTATTATTTTTCGTTTAAAACGGGCGTAACTCCGTGCATTATTGTCCGATTTCAACTTTTCACGTGGCGCTGAAAGGCGCGCGAAGAGACGAAGAAAATGACCCTGAGCTATCCCTCGGACGCTCACCCTTATTAGCCGACGATCAGAAGTGCATGACGGGTGCGATCATACCAGCACTAACGCACCGGATCCCATTAGAACTCTGAAGTTAAGCGTGCTTGGGCGAGAGTAGTATTAGTATGGGTGATCCCCTGGGAAGTCCTCGTGTTGCTACCCTTTTTTTTACTACCTATTTGATTGCACGACGAGATCATTTTTTTTACCAATCTTTCTAACCAAACGTGAAGGACGGACGACGTCGTCGCCATAAAATTTAGATGTCGATCGCCCGTGCGGGGCCCGCCGCAACCTCTACGGCCGGCTCGATTGACCAACCGACCCGAAAAATTAAAATTTGTAAATAAATAAGAAAAATAACATTTCAATTATTATTTTTCGTTTAAAAAGGGCGTAACTCCGTGTATTATTGTCCGATTTTAGCTTTCCACGTGGCGCTGAAAGGCGCGCGAAGAGACGAAAAAAATGACCCCCGAACTCTCCCTCGGACGCACACCCTTATTAGCCGAGGATTAGAAGCTCATGACGGGTGCGATCATACCAGCACTAACGCATTGGATCCCATCAGAACTCCGAAGTTAAGCGTGCTTGGGCAGAGTAGTATTAGGATGGGTGACCTCATAGGAAGTCCTTATGTTGTACCCTTTTTTTTACTACCTATTTGAATGCACGACGATATCATTTTTTTTACCAATCTTTCTAACCAAACGTTAAGGACGGACGACGTCGTCGCCATAAAATTTGGCTGTCGATCGCCCGTGCGGGGCCTGCCGCAACCTCTAGGCCGGCTCGATCGACCAACCGACCTGAAAAATTAAAATTTGTAAATAAATAAGAAAAATAACATTTTAATTATTATTTTTCGTTTAAAACGGGCGTAACTCCGTGCATTATTGTCCGATTTCAGCTTTTCACGTGGCGCTGAAAGGCGCTCGAAGAGACGAAGAAAATGACCCCCGAACTCTCCCTCGGACGCTCGCCCTTATTAGCCGACGATCAGAAGCACATTACGGATGCAATCATACATGCACTAACGCGTGCTTGGGCGAGAGTAGGAGTAGGATGGGTGACCCCCTGGGAAGTCCTCGTGTTGCACCCTTTTTTTTTACTACCTAGTTGAATGCACGACGAGATCATTTTTTTTACCAATCTTTCTAACCAAACGTTAAGGACGGACGACGTCGTCGCCATAAAATTTGGCTGTCGATCGCCCGTGCGGGGCCTGCCGCAACCTCTACGGCCGGCTCGATCGACCAACCGAGCCGAAAAATTAAAATTTGTAAATAAATAAGAAAAATAACATTTCAATTATTATTTTTCGTTTATAAACGGGCGTAACTCCGTGCATTATTGTCCGATTTCAGCTTTTCACGTGGCGCTGAAAGGCGCGCGAAGAGACGAAGAAAATGACCCCGAGCTGTCCCTCGGACGCTCACCCTTATTAGCCGACGATCAGAAGTGCATGACGGGTGCGTTCATACCAGCACTAACGCACCGGATCCCATCAGAACTCCGAAGTTAAGCGTGCTTGGCGAGAGTAGTACTAGGATGGGTGACCCCATGGGAAGTCCTCGTGTTGCACCTTTTTTTATACTACCTATTTGATTGCACGACGAGATCATTTTTTTTACCAATCTTTCTAACCAAACGTTACCGACGTCGTCGCCATAAAATTTGGCTGTGGATCGCCTGTGCGGGGCCCGCCGTAACCTCTACGGCCGGCTCGATCGACCAACCGTCCCAAAAAATTAAAATTTGTAAATAAATAAGAAAAATAACATTTAAATTAATATTTTTTGTTTAAAATGGGCGTAACTTCGTGCATTATTGTCCGATTTCAGCTTTTCACGTGGCGCTGATAGGCGCGCGAAGAGACGAAGAAAATGACCCCGAGCTCTCCCTCGGACGGTCACCCTTATTGGCCGACAATCAGAAGTGCATGACGGGTGCGATCATACCACCACTAATGCACCGGATCCCTTTAAAAATCCGAAGTTAAGGTGACCCCTTGGGAAGTCCTCGTGTTGCACTCCTTTTTTTTACTACCTTATTGAATGCACGACGAGATAATTTTGTTTTCCAATCTTTCTAACCAAACGTTAAGGACGGATGACGTCGTCCCCATAAAATTTGGCTGTTGATGGCTCGTGCGGGGCCCGCCGCAACCTCTACGGGCCGCTCAATCGACCAACCAACCCGGAAAATTAAAATTTGTAAATAAATAAGAAAAATAACATTTCAATTATTATTTTTTGTTTAAAACGGACGTAACTCCGTGCTCAGCTTTTCTTGTGGCGCTGAAAGGCGCGCAAAAAGACGAAGATAATGACCCCCGAACTCTCCCTCGGACTCTCACCCTTATTAGCCGACGATCAGAAGCGCATGACGGATGCGATCATACATGCACTAACGCATCGGATCCCATCAGAACTACAAAGTTAAGCGTGCTTGGGCGAGAGTAGTACTAGGATGGGTGACCGCCTAAGAAGTCCTCTTGTTGCACTACATTTTGTTACTACCTAATTGAATGCTCGACGATATCATTTTTTTACCAAACATTCAGGTCGGACGACGTCGTTCCCATAAAATTTGGTCGTAGATCGCCCGTGCGAGGCCCGCCGCAACCTCTATGGGCCGCTCTATCGACCAACCAACCCATAAAATTAAAATTTGTAAATAAATAAGAAAATAACATTTTAATTATTATTTTTTCGTTTAAACATTTCAATTGAATGGACGATGATATCATTTTTTTTTACCAATCTTTCTAACCAAACGTTCAGGACGGACGACGTCGTGCTAATAAAATTTGGCCGTCGATCGCCCATGCGGGGTCCACCCCAACTTTTACGGGCCGCTCGATCGACCAACCAACCCAAAAAGTTAAAATTTGAAAATAAATAAATAAATAACATTTCAATTATTATTTTTTCATTTAGAACGGTCGTAACTTAGTGCACGATTGTCTGATTTAAGCTTTTCACGTGGCGCTGAAAGGCGCGAAGAGACGAAGAAAATGACCCCCGAGCTCTCCCTCGGACGATCAACCTTATTGGCCGACGATTAGAAGTGCATGACGAGTGCGATCATACCAGCACTAATGCAACGGATACCATCAGAACTCCGAAGTTAAGCGTGCTTGGGCGAGAGTTGTACTAGGATGGGTGACCCCCTGAGAAGTCCTCGTGTTGCACTCCTTTTTTTTTACTACCTATTTGAATGCACGACGAGATCATTTTTTTTACCAATCTTTCTAACCAAACGTTAAGAACGGACGACGTCGTCACCATAAAATTTGGCTATCGATCGCCCGTGCGGGGCGCGCCGCAACCTCTACGGCCGCCTCGATCAACCAACCAACCTGAAAAATTAAAATTTGCAAATAAATAAGAAAAATAACATTTCAATTATTATTTTTCATTTAAAACTGGCGTAACTCCGTGCATTATTGTCCGATTTCAACTTTTTACGTGGCGCTGAAAGGCGCGCGATGAGACGAAGAAAATGACCCCCGAGATCTCCCTCGGACGCTCACCCTTATTGGCCGACGATCAGAAGTGCATGACGAGATCATTTTTTTACCAATCTTTCTAACCAAACGTTAAGGACGGATGACGTCGTCGCCATAAAATTTGGCTGTCGATCGCCCGTGCGGGGCCCGCCGCAACCTCTACGACCGACTCGATCGACCAAACAACTTGAAAAATTAAAATTTGTAAATAAATAAGAAAAATAGCATTTCAATTATTATTTTTCGTTTAAAACGGGCGTAACTCCGTGCATTATTGTCCGATTTCAGCTTTTCACATGGCGCTGAAAGGCGCAAAGAGACGAAGAAAATGACCCCGAGCTATCCCTCGGACGCTCACCCTTATTGGCCGACGATCAAAAGTTCATGATGGGTGCGATCATACCAGCACTAACGCATCGGATCCCATCATAACTCCGAAGTTAATGTGCTTTGGCGAGAGTAGTACTAGGATGGGTGACCCCCTGGGAAGTCCGCGTGTTTCACTTTTTTTTTTTACTACCTATTTGAAAGCACGACGAGATCATTTTTTTTACCAATCTTTCTAACCAAACGTTAAGGACGGACGACGTCGTCGCCATAAAATTTGGCTGTCGATCGCCCGTGCAGGGGCCGCAGCAACCTCTACGGCTGGCTCCATCGACCAACCAACCCGAAAAATTAAAATTTGTAAATAAATAATAAAAATAACATTTCAATAATTATTTTTCGTTTAAAACGGGTGTAACTCCGTGCATTATTGTCGGATTTCAGCTTTCCACGTGGCAGTGCAAGGCGCGCGAAGAGACGAAGAAAATGACCCCGAGCTCTCCCTCGGACGCTCACCCTTATTGGCCGACGATCAAAACTGCATGATGGGTGCGATCATACCAGCACTAACGCATCGGATCCCATCAGAACTCCGAAGTTAATGTGCTTTGGCGTGAGTAGAACTAAGATGGGTGACCCCCTGGGAAGTCCGCGTGTTTCACTTCTTTTTTTTACTACCTATTTGAATGCACGACGAGATAATTTTTTTTACCAATCTTTCTAACCAAACGTTAAGGAAGGACGACGTCGTCGCCATAAAATTTGGCTGTCGATCGCTCGTGCAGGGCCCGCAGCAACCTCTACGGCTGGCTCCATCGACCAACCAACCCGAAAAATTAAAATTTGTAAATAAACAAGAAAAATAACATTCAATTATTATTTTTCGTTTAAAACGGGCGTAACTCCAGGCATTATTATCCGATTTCAGCTTTTCACATGACAATGCAAGGCGCGCGAAGAGAGGAAGAAAATGACCCCCGAGGTCTCCCTCGGACTCGCACCCTTATTGGCCGACGATCAGAAGTGCATGACGGGTGCGATCATACCAGCACTAATGCACCGGATCGCATCTGAACTCCGAAGTTAGGCGTGCTTGGGCGAGCGTAGTACTAGGATGGGTGACCCCTTGGGAAGTCCTCATGTTGCACTCCTTTTTTTTACAACCTATTTTAATGCACGACGAGATCATTTTTTCTACCAATCTTTCTAACCAAACGTTAAGGACGGACGACGTCGTCGCCAAAAAATTTGGTTGTCGATCGCCCATGCGTGGCCCGCCGCAACCTCTACGGCCGGCTCCATCAACCAACCAACCCGAAAAATTAAAATTTGTAAATAAATAAGAAAAATAACATTTCAATTATTATTTTTCGTTTAAAACGGGCGTAACTCCGTGCATTATTGTCCGATTTTAGCTTTTCACGTGGCAGTGAAAGGCACGCGAAGAGACGTAGAAAAGGACCCCGAGCTCTCCCTCGGACGCTCACCCTTATTGGCCGACGATCAAAAGTGCATGATGGGTGCGATCATACCAGCACTAACGCATCAGATCCCATTAGAACTCCGAAGTTAATGTGCTTTGGCGAGAGTAGTACTAGGATGGGTGACCCCCTGGGAAATCCGAGTGTTTCACTTCTTTTTTTTACTACCTATTTGAATGCACGACGAGATCATTTTTTTTACCAATCTTTCTAACCAAACGTTTAGGACGGACGACGTCGTCGCCATAAAATTTGGCTGTCGATCGCCCGTGCAGGGCCCGCAACAACCTCTACGGCTGGCTCCATCGACCAACCAACCCGAAAAATTAAAATTTGTAAATAAATAAGAAAAATAACATTCAAATTATTATTTTTCATTTAAAACGGGCGTAACTCCCCCCTGGGAAGTCCTTGTGTTGCACTCTTTGTTTTTACTACCTATTTGAATGCTCGACGAGATCATTTTTTTTACCAATCTTTCTAACCAAACGTTAAGGACGGACGACGTCATCGCCATAAAATTTGGCTGTCGATCGCCCATGCGGCGTCCGCCGCAACCTCTACGGTCGGCTCGATCAACCAACCAACCCGAAAAATTATAATTTCTAAATAAATAAGAAAAAATAACATTTCAATTATTATTTTTCGTTTAAAACGGGCATAACTCCGTGCATTATTGTCCGATTTCAGCTTTTCACGTGGCAGTGAAAGGCGCGCAAAGAGACGAAGAACATGACCCCGAGCTCTCCCTTGGACGCTCACCCTTATTGGCCGACGATCAAAATTGCATGATGGGTGCGATCATACCAGCACTAACGCATCGGATCCCATCAAAACTCCGAAGTGAATGTGCTTGAGCGAGAGTAGTACTAGGATGGGTGACCCCCTGGGAAGTCCGCGTGTTTCACTTCTTTTTTTTACAACCTATTTGAATGCACGACGAGATCATTTTTTCTACCAATGTTTCTAACCGAACGTTAAGGACGGACGACGTCGTCACCATAAAATTTGGTTGTCGATCGCTCGTGCGGGACCCGCCGCAACCTCTACGGCCGGCTCGATCGACCAACTAACCCGAAAAATAAAAAATTGTAAATAAATAAGAAAAATAACATTTCAATTTTTATTTTTTGTTTAAAACGGGCGTAACTCCGTGCATTATTGTTCGATTTCAGTTTTCACGTGGCGTTGAAAGGCGCGCGAAGAGACGAAGAAAATGACCCCGAGCTCTCCCTCTGATGCTCACCCCTATTTGCCGACGATCAGAAGTGCATGACGGGTGTGATCATACTAGCACTGACGCACCGAATCCCGTCAGAACTCCGAAGTGAAGCGTGCTTGGGCGAGAGTAGTACTAGGACGGGTGACCCCCTGGGAAGTCCTCGTGTTGCACTCCTTTTTTTTACTATCTAATTGAATGCAAGACGAGATCATTTTCTTTACCAAACTTTCTAACCAAACGTTAAGGACGGACGACGTCGTCGCCATAAAATTTGGCTGTCGATCGCCCGTGCGTGGCCCTCCGCAACCTCTACGGCCGGCTCCATCAACCAACCAACCCAAAAAAATTAAAATTTGTAAATAAATAAGAAAAATAACGTGTCAATTATTATTTTTCGTTTAAAACGGGCGTAACTCCGTGCATTATTGTCCGATTTCAGCTTTTCACGTGGCAGTGAAAGGCGCGCGAAGAGACGAAGAAAATGACCCCGAGCTCTCCCTCGGACGCTCACCCTTATTGGCCGACGATCAAAAGTGCATGATGGGTGTGATCATACCAGCACTAACGCATCAGATCCCATCAGAACTCCGAAGTTAATGTGCTTTGGCGAGAGTAGTACTAGGATGGGTGACCCCCTGGGAAGTCCGCGTGTTTCACTTTTTTTTTTACTACCTATTTGAAAGCACGACGAGATCATTTTTTTTACCAATCTTTCCAACCAAACGTTAAGGACGGACGACGTCGTCGCCATAAAATTTGGCTGTCGATCGCCCGTGCAGGGCCCGCAGCAACCTCTACGGCTGGCTCCATCGACCAACCAACCCGAAAAATTAAAATTTGTAAATAAATAAGAAAAATAACATTTCAATTATTATTTTTCGTTTAAACAGACGTAACTCCCCCCCCCCTGGGAAATCCTTGTGTTGCACTCTTTGTTTTTACTACCTATTTGAATGCTACGGCCGGCTCGATCGACCAACCGACCCGAAAAATTAAAATTTGTGAATAAATAAGAAAAATAACATTTCAATTATTATTTTTCGTTTAAAACGGGCGTAACTCTGTGCATTATTATCCGATTTCAGCTTTTCACGTGGCGCTGAAAGGCGCGCGAAGAGACGTAGAAAATGACCACGAGCTGTCCTTCGGACGCTCACCCATATTAGCCGACGATCAGAAGTGCATAACGGGTGCGATCATACCAGCACTAACGCACCGGATCCCATCAGAACTCCGAAGTTAAGCGTGCTTGGGAGAGAGTAGTACTAGAATGGATGACCCATTGGGAAGTCCTCGTGTTGCACATTTTTTTTTACTACCTATTTGATTGCACGACGAGATCAATTTTTTTACCAATCTTTCTAACCAAACGTTAAGGACGGACGACGTCGTCGCCATAAAATTTGACTGTCGATCGCCCTTGCGGGGCCCGCCGCAACCTCTACGGCCGGCTCAATCGACCAACCGACCCGGAAAATTAAAATTTGTAAATAAATAAGAAAATTAACATTTCAATTATTATTTTTCGTTTGAAACGGGCGTAACTCCGTGCATTTTGTCTGATTTCAGCTTTTCACGTTGCGCTGAAAGGCGCGCGAAGAAACGAAGAAAATGACCCCCGAACTCTCCCTCGGACGCTCACCCTTACTAGCCGACGATCAGAAGCGCATGACGGTTGCGATCATACATGCAGTAACGCATCGGATCCCATCATAACTCCGAAGTTAAGCGTGCTTCGGCGAGAGTAGTACTAGGATGGATGACCCCCTGGGAAGTCCTCGTGTTGCACCTTTTTTTTACTACCTATTTGATTGCACGGCGAGATAATTTTTTTTATCAATCTTTCTAACCAAACATTAAGGACGGACGACGTCGTCGCCATAAAATTTGACTGTCGATCGCCCGCGCGGGGCCCGCCGCAACCTCTACGGCCGGCTCGATCTACCAACCGACCTAAAAAATTAAAATTTGTAAATAAATAAGAAAAATAATATTTCAATTATTATTTTTCGTTTAAAACGGGCGTAACTCCGTGCATTATTGTCCGATTTCAGCTTTTCACGTGGCGCTGAAAGGCGCGCGAAAAGACGAAGAAAATGGCCCCCGAACTCTCCTCGGACGATCACCCTTATTAGCCGACGATCAGAAGCCCATAATGGATGCGATCTTACATGCACTAACGCATCAGATCTCATCAAAACTCCAAAGTTAAGCGTGCTTGGGCGAGAGTAGTACTAGTATGGGTAATCTCCTGGGAAGTCCTCGTGTTGCACCTTTTTTTTACTACCTATTTGATTGCACGACGAGATAAATTTTTTACCAATCTTTCTAACCAAACGTTTAGCACGGACGACGTCGTCGCCATAAAATTTGGATGTTGATCGCCCGCGCGGGGCCCGCCGCAACCTCTACGGCCGGCTCGATCGACCAACCGACCCGAAAAATTAAAATTTGTAAATAAATAAGAAAAATAATATTTCAATTATTATTTTTCGTTTAAAACGGGCGTAACTCCGTGCATTATTGTCCGATTTTAGCTTTTCACGTGGCGCTGAAAGGCGCGCGAAAAGACGAAGAAAATGGCCCCCGAACTCTCCTCGGACGATCACCCTTATTAGCCGACGATCAGAAGCCCATAATGGATGCGATCTTACATGCACTAACGCATCGGATCTCATCAGAACTCTGAAGTTAAACGTGCTTGGGCAAGAGTAGTACTAGTATGGGTGACCCCTTGGGAAGTTCTCGTGTTGCACTTTTTTTTTACTACCTATTTGATTGCACGACGAGATTATTTTTTTACCAACCTTTCTAACCAAACGTTGAGCACGAACGACTTCGTCGCCATAAAATTTGGCTAGCGATCGCCCGCGCGGGGCCCGCCGCAACCTCTACGGCCTGCTCGATCGACCAACCGACCCGAAAAATTAAAATTTCTAAATAAATAAGAAAAATAACATTTCAATTATTATTTTTCGTTTAAAACGGGCGTAACTCCGTGCATTATTGTCTGATTTCAGCTTTTCACGTGGCGCTGAAAGGCGCGCGAAAAGACGAAGAAAATGACCCCCGAACTCTTCCTCGGACTCTCACCCTTATTAGCCGACGATCAGAAGCGCATGACGGATGCGATCATACATGCACTAACGCATTGGATCCCATCAGAACTCCAAAGTTAACCGTTCTTGGGCGAGAGTAGGACTAGGATGGGTGACCCCCTTGGAAGTCGTCGTGTTGCACCTTTTTTTTTACTACCTATTTGATGGCACGACGAGATCATTTTTTTTACCAATCTTTCTAACCAAACGTTAAGGACGAACGATTTCGTCGCCATAAAATTTAGCTGTCGATCGCCCGTGTTGGGCCCGCCGCAACCTCTACGGCCGGCTCGATCGAGCAACCGACCTGAAAAATTAAAATTTGTAAATAAATAAGAAAAATAACATTTCAATTATTATTTTTCGTTTAAAACGGGCGTCACTCCGTGCATTATTGTCCGATTTCAGCTTTTCACGTGGCGCTGAAAGGCGCGCGAAGAGACGAAGAAAATGACCACGAGCTATCCCTCGGACGCTCACCCTTATTAGCCGACGACCAGAAGTGCATGACGGATGCGATCATACATGCACTAACGCATCAGATCCCATCAGAACTCCAAAGTTAACCGTGCTTGGGCGAGAGTAGGACTAGGATGGGTGACCCCCTTGGAAGTCCTCGTGTTGCACCTGTTTTTTTACTACCTATTTGATGGCACGACGAGATCATTTTTTTTACCAATCTTTCTAACCAAACGTTAAGGACGGACGACCTCGTCGCCATAAAATTTGGCTGTCGATCGCCCGTACGGGGCCCGCCGCAACCTCTACGGCCTGCTCGATCGACCAACCGACCCGAAAAATTAAAATTTGTAAATGAATAAGAAAAATAACATTTCAATTATTATTTTTCGTTTAAAATGGGCGTAACACCGAGCATTATTGTCCGATTTCAGCTTTTCACGTGGCGCTGAAAGGCGCGCGAAAAGACGAAGAAAATGACCCCCGAACTCTCCCTCGGACTCTCATCCTTATTAGCCGACGATCAGAAGCGCATGACGGATGCGATCATACATGCACTAACGCATCGGATCCCATCAGAACTACAAAGTTAACCGTGCTTGGGCGAGAGTAGGACTAGGATGGGTGACCCCCTTGGAAGTCGTCGTGTTGCACCTGTTTTTTTACTACCTATTTGATGGCACGACGAGATCATTTTTTTTACCAATCTTTCTAACCAAACGTTAAGGACGGACGACCTCGTCGCCATAAAATTTGGCTGTCGATCGCCCGTAGGGGGCCCGCCGCAACCTCTACGGCCTGCTCGATCGACCAACCGACCCGAAAAATTAAAATTTGTAAATAAATAAGAAAAATAACATTTCAATTATTATTTTTCGTTTAAAACGAGCGTAACTCCGTGCATTATTGTCCGATTTCAGCTTTTCACGTGGCGCTGAAAGGCGCGCGAAAAACGAAGAAAATGACCCCCGAACTCTCCCTCGGACTCTCACCCTTATTAGCCGACGATCATAAGCGCATGACGGATGCGATCATACATGCACTAACGCATCGGATCCCATCAGAACTACAAAGTTAACCGTGCTTGGGCGAGAGTAGGACTAGGATGGGTGACCCCCTTGGAAGTCGTCGTGTTGCACCTGTTTTTTTACTACCTATTTGATGGCACGACGAGATCATTTTTTTTACCAATCTTTCTAACCAAACGTTAAGGACGGACGACGTCGTCGCCATAAAATTTGGCTGTCGATCGACCGTGCGGGGACCGCCGCAACCTCTACGGCCGGCTCGATCTACCAACCGACCTGAAAAATTAAAATTTGTAAATAAATAAGAAAAATAATATTTTAATTATTATTTTTCGTTTAAAACGGGCGTAACTCCGTGCATTATTGTCCGATTTCAGCTTTTCACGTGGCGCTGAAAGGCAAGCGAAAAGACGAAGAAAATGACCACGAGCTATCCCTCGGACGCTCACCCTTATTAGCCGACGATCAGAAGTACATGACGGATGTGATCATACATGCACTAACGCATCGGATCCCATCAGAACTCCGAAGTTAAGCGTGCTTGGGCTAGAGTAGGACTAGGATTGGTGACCCCCTTGGAAGTCCTCGTGCTGCACCCTTTTTTTTTACTACCTATTTGAATGCACGACGAGATCATTTTTTTTATCAATCTTTCTAACCAAACGTTAAGGACGGACGACGTCGTCGCCATAAAATTTGACTGTCGATCGCCCGCGCGGGGCCCGCCGCAACCTCTACGGCCGGCTCGATCTACCAACCGACCTGAAAAATTAAAATTTGTAAATAAATAAGAAAAATAATATTTCAATTATTATTTTTCGTTTAAAACGGGCGTAACTCCGTGCATTATTGTCCGATTTCAGCTTTTCACGTGGCGCTGAAAGGCGCGCGAAAAACGAAGAAAATGACCCCCGAACTCTCCTCGGACGCTCACCCTTATTAGCCAACGATCAGAAGCACATGATGGTTGCGATCTTTCATGCACTAACGCATCGGATCTCAGCAAAACTCCGAAGTTAAGCGTGCTTGGGTGAGAGTAGTACTAGGATGGGTGACCCCTTGGGAAGTACTCGTGTTGCACCTTTTTTTGACTACCTGTTTGATTGCACGACGAGATCATTTTTTTACCAATCTTTCTAACCAAACGTTAAGGACGGACGACGTCTTCGCCATAAACTTTGGTTGTCGATCGCTCGCGCGGGGCCCGCCGCAACCTCTACGGCCGGCTCGATCGACCAACCGACCCGAAAAATTAAAATTTGTAAATAAATAAGAAAAATAACATTTCAATTATTATTTTTCGTTTAAAACGGGTGTAACTCCGTGCATTATTGTCCGATTTCAGCTTTTCACGTGGCGCTGAAAGGCGCGCGAAAAGACGAAGAAAATGACCCCGAGTTGTCCCTCGGACGCTCACCCTTATTAGCCGACGATCAGAAGGGCGTGACGGGTTCGATCATACCAGCACTAAAGCACCGGATCCCATCAGAACTTCGAAGTTAAGCGTGCTTGGGCGAGAGTAGTACTAGGATGGGTGACCCCTTGGGAAGTCCTCGTGTTGCACCTTTTTTTGACTACATGTTTGATTGGACGACGAGATCATTTTTTTACCAATCTTTCTAACCAAACATTAAGGACGGACGACGTCGTCGCCGTAAAATTTGGCTGTCGATCGCCCGTGCGAGGCCCGCCGCAACCTCTACGGCCGACTCGATCGACCAACCGACCCGAAAAATTAAAATTTGTAAATAAATAAGAAAAATAACATTTCAATTATTATTTTTCGTTTAAAACGGGCGTAACTCCGTGCATTATTGTCTGATTTCAGCTTTTCACGTGGCGCTGAATGGCGCGCGAAGAGACGAAGAAAATGACCCCGAGCTGTCTCTCGGACGCTCACCCTTATTTGTCGACGATCAGAAGTGCGTTATGGGTGCGATCATACTAGCATTAAAGCACCGGATCCCATCAGAACTCCGAAGTTAAGCGCGCTTGGGTGAGAGTAGTAATAGGATGGGTGACCCCCTGGGAAGTCCTCGTTTTGCACCTTTGTTTTTTTTCTACCTATTTGAATGCACGACGAGATCATTTTTTTTACAAATCTTTCTAACCAAACGTGAAGGACGGACGACGTCGCCATAAAATTTGGCTGTCGATCGCCCGCGTGGGGCCCGCCGCAACCTCTACGGCCGGCTTGATCGACCAACCGACCCGAAAAATTTAAATTTGTAAATAAATAAGAAAAATAACATTTCAATTATTATTTTTCGTTTAAAACGAGCGTAACTCCGTGCATTATTGTATCAGAACTCCGAAGTTAAGCGTGCTTGGGTGAGAGTAGTACTAGGATGGGTGACCCCCTAGGAAGTCCTCGTTTTGCACCTTTTTTTTTTTTTCTACCTATTTGAATGCACGACGAGATCATTTTTTTTACAAATCTTTCTAACCAAACGTGAAGGACGGACGACGTCGCCATAAAATTTGGCTGTCGATTGCCCGCGTGGTGCCCGCCGCAACCTCTACGGCCGGCTTGATCGACCAACCGACCCGAAAAATTTAAATTTGTAAATAAATAAGAAAAATAACATTTCAATTATTATTTTTCGTTTAAAACGAGCGTAACTCCGTGCATTATTGTCCGATTTCAGCTTTTCACGTGGCGCTGAAAGGCGCGCGAAGAGACGAAGAAAATGACCCCGAGCTGTCTCTCGGACGCTCACCCTTATTTGTCGATGATCAGAAGTGCGTGACGGGTGCGATCATACCAGCACTAAAGCACCGGATACCATCAGCACTCCGTAGTTAAGCGTCCTTGGGCGAGAGTAGTACTAGGATGGGTGACCCCCTGGGAAGTCCTCGTGTTGCACCTTTTTTTGACTACCTGTTTGATTGCACGACGAGATCATTTTTTTACCAATCTTTCTAACCAAACGTTAAGGACGGACAACGTCTTCGCCATAAACTTTGGTTGTCGATCGCCCGCGCGGGTCCCGCCGCAACCTCTACGGCCGGCTCGATCGACCAACCGACCCGAAAAATTAAAATTTGTAAATAAATAAGAAAAATAACATTTCAATTATTATTTTTCGTTTAAAACGGGTGTAACTCCGTGCATTATTGTCCGATTTCAGCTTTTCACGTGGCGCTGAAAGGCTAAGGAAGAGACGAAGAAAATGACCCCGAGCTGTCCCTCGGACGCTCACCCTTATTAGCCAACGATCAGAAGGGCGTGATGGGTTCGATCATACCAGCACTAAAGCACCGGATCCCATCAGAACTTCGAAGTTAAGCGTGCTTGGGCTAGAGTAGTACTAGGATGGGTGACCCCTTGGGAAGTCCTCGTGTTGCACCTTTTTTTGACTACATGTTTGATTGCACGACGAGATCATTTTTTTACCAATCTTTCTAACCAAACATTAAGGACGGACGACGTCGTCGCCGTAATATTTGGCTGTCAATCGCCCGCGCGGGGCCCTCCGCAACCTCTACGGCCGACTCGATCGACCAACCGACCCGAAAAATTAAAATTTGTAAATAAATAAGAAAAATAACATTTCAATTATTATTTTTCGTTTAAAACGGGCGTAACTCCGTGCATTATTGTCCGATTTCAGCTTTTCACGTGGCGCTGAATGGCGCGCGAAGAGACGAAGAAAATGACCCCGAGCTGTCTCTCGGACGCTCACCCTTATTTGTCGACGATCAGAAGTGCCTGACGGGTGCGATCATACCAGCACTAAAGCACCGGATCCATCAGAACTCCGAAGTTAAGCGTACTTGGGTGACAGTAGTACTATGATGGGTGACCCCCGGGGAGGTCCTCGTGTTGCACCTTTTTTTTTTCTACCTATTTGAATGCACGACGAGATCATTTTTTTTACAAATCTTTCTAACCAAACGTGAAGGACGGACGACGTCGTCGCCATAAAATTTGGCTGTCGATCGCCCGCGCGGGGCCCGCCGCAACCTCTACGGCCGGCTCGATCGACCAACCGACCCCATAAATTTAAATTTGTAAATAAATAAGAAAAATAACATTTCAATTATTATTTTTCGTTTAAAACGGGCGTAACTCCGTGCATTATTGTCCGATTTCAGCTTTTCACGTGGCGCTGAAAGGTGCGTGAAGAGACGAAGAAAATGACCCCGAGCTGTCACTCGGACGCTCACCCTTATTTGTCGACGATCAGAAGTGCGTGACGGGTGCGATCATACCAGCACTAAAGCACCGGATCCCATCAGAACTCCGAAGTTAAGCGTGCTTGGGCGAGAGTAGTAAGAGGATGGGTGACCCCTGGGAAGTCCTCGTGTTGCACCTTTTTTTTTACTACCTATTTGAATACACGACGAGATCATTTTTTTTACCAATCTTTCTAACCAAACGTTAAGGACGGACGACGTCGTCGCCATAAAATTTGGCTGTCGATCGCCCGTGCGGGGCCCGCCGCAACCTCTACGGCCAGCTCGATCGACCAGCCGACCCAAAAAATTAAAATTTGTAAATAAATAAGAAAAATAACATTTCAATTATTATTTTTCGTTTAAAACGGGCGTAACTCCGTGCATTATTGTCCGATTTCAGCTTTTCACGTGGCGCTGAAAGGCGCGCGAAGAGACGAAAAAAATGACTCCGAGCTGTCCCTCGGACGCTCACCCTTATTAGCCGACGATCAGAAGTGTGTAACATGTACGATCATACCGGCACTAAAGCACCGGATCCCATCAGAACTCCGAAGTTAAGCGTGATTGGGCGAGAGTAGTACTAGGATGGGTGACCCCCTGGGATTCCTCGTGTTGCACCTTTTTTTGACTACCTGTTTGATTGCACGACGAGATCATTTTTTTACTAATCTTTCTAACCAAACGTTAAGGACGGACGACGTCGTCGCCATAAAATTTCGCTGTCGATCGCCCGCGCGGGGCCCACCGCAACCTCTACGGCCGACTCGATCGACCAACCGACCCGAAAAATTAAAATTTGTAAATAAATAAGAAAAATAACATTTCAATTATTATTTTTCGTTTAAAACGGGCGTAACTCCGTGCATTATTGTCCGATTTCAGCTTTTCACGTGGCGTTGAATGGCGCGCGAAGAGACGAAGAAAATGACCCAGAGCTGTCTTTCGGACGCTCACCCTTATTTGTCGACGATCAGAAGTGCATGATGGGTGCGATCATACCAGCACTAAAGCACCGGATCCCATCAGAACTCTGAAGTTAAGCTTGCTTGGGTGAGAGTAGTACTAGGATGGGTGACCCCCTGGGAAGTCCTCGTGTTGCACCTTTTTTTTTTTCTACCTATTTGAATGCACGACGAGATCATTTTTTTTACAAATCATTCTAACCAAACGTGAAGGACGGACGACGTCGCCATAAAATTTGGCTGTTGATCGCCCGCGCGGGGCCCGCCGCAACCTCTACGGCCGGCTCGATCGACCAACCGACCCGAAAAATCAAAATTTGTAAATTAATAAGAAAAATAACATTTCAATTATTATTTTTCGTTTAAAACGGGCGTAACTTCGTGCATTATTGTCCGATTTCAGCTTTTCACGTGGAGCTGAAAGGCGCGCGAAGAGACGAAGAAAATGACCCCGAGCTGTCCCTCGGACGCTCACCCTTATTAGCCGACGATCATAAGTGCGTGACGGGTGCGATCGTACCAGCACTAAAGCACTGGATCCCATCAGAACTCCGAAGTTAAGCGTGCTTGGGCGAGAGTAGTACAAGGATGGGTGACCACCTAGGAAGTCTTCGTGTTGCACTTTTTTTTTACTACCTATTTGAATACACGACGAGATCATTTTTTTTACCAATCTTTCTAACCAAACGTTAAGGACGGACTACGTCTTCGCCAGAAGATTTGGCTGTCGATCGCCCGTGCGGGGCCCGCCGCAACCTCTACGGCCGGCTCGATCGACCAACCGACCCGAAAAATCAAAATTTGTAAATTAATAAGAAAAATAACATTTCAATTATTATTTTTCGTTTAAAACGGGCGTAACTTCGTGCATTATTGTCCGATTTCAGCTTTTCACGTGGCGCTGAAAGGCGCGCGAAGAGACGAAGAAAATGACCCCGAGCTGTCCCTCGGACGCTCACCCTTATTAGCCGACAACGGAAGTGCATGACGGGTGCGATCATACCAGCACTAAAGCACCGGATCCCATCAGAACTCCGAAGTTAAGCGTGCTTGGGCGAGAGTAGTACTAGGATGGGTGACCCCCTCGGAAGTCCTCGTGTTGCACCTTTTTTTGACTACCTGTTTGATTGCACGACGAGATCATTTTTTTACCAATCTTTCTAACCAAATGTTAAGGACGGACGACGTCGTCGCCATAAAATTTGGCTGTCGATCGCCCGCGCGGGGCCCGCCGCAACCTCTAGCCGACGATCAGAAGTGCGTGACGGATGCGATCATACCAGCACTAAAGCACCGGATCCCATCAGAATTCCGAAGTTATGCGTGCTTGGGCGAGAGTAGTACTAGGATGGGTGACCCCCTGGGAAGTCCTCGTGTTGCACCTTTTTTTTTACTACCTATTTAAAAGCACGACGAGATCATTTTTTTTACCAATCTTTCTAACCAAACGTTAAGGACGGACGACGTCGTCGCCATAAAATTTGGCTGTCGATCGCCCGCGCGGGGCCCGCCGCAACCTCTACGGCCGACTCGATCGACCAACCGACCCGAAAAATTAAAATTTGTAAATAAATAAGAAAAATAACATTTCAATTATTATTTTTCGTTTAAAACGGGCGTAACTCCGTGCATTATTGTCCGATTTCAGCTTTTCACGTGGCGCTGAAAGGCGCGCGAAGAGACGAAGAAAATGATCCCGAGTTGTCCCTCGGACGCTCACCCTTATTAGCCGACGATCAGAAGTGAGTGACGGGTGCGATCATACCAGCACTAAAGCACTGGATCCCATCAGAACTCCGAAGTTAAGCGTGCTTCGGCGAGAGTAGTACTAGGATGGGTGACACCCTGGGAAGTCCTCGTGTTGCACCTTTTTTTTTACTACCTATTTGAATGCACGACGAGATCATTTTTTTTACCAATTTTTCTAACCAAACTTTAAGGACGGACGACGTCGTCGCCATAAAATTTGGCTGTCGATCGCCCGCGCGGGGACCGCCGCAACCTCTACGGCCGGCTCGATCGACCAACCGACCCGAAAAATTAAAATTTGTAAATAAATAAGAAAAATAACATTTCAATTATTATTTTTCGTTTAAAACGGGCGTAACTCCGTGCATTATTGTCCGATTTCAGCTTTTCACATGGCGCTGAAAGGCGCGCGAAGAGACGAAGAAAATGACCCCGAGCTGTCCCTCGGAGGCTCACCCTTATTAGCCGACGATCAGAAGTGCGTGACGGGTGCGATCATACCAACACTAAAGCACCGGATCCCATCACAACTCCGAAGTTAAGCGTGCTTGGGCGAGAGTAGTACTAGGATGGGTGACCCCCTGGGAAGTCCTCGTGTTGCACCTTTTTTTTTACTACCTATTTGAATGCACGACGAGATCATTTTTTTTACCAATCTTTCTAACTAAACGTTAAGGACGGACGACGTCGTCGCCATAACATTTGGCTGTCGATCGCCAGTGCGGGGCCCGCCGCAACCTCTACGGCCGGTTCAATCGACCAACCGACCCGAAAAATTAAAATTTGTAAATAAATAAGAAAAATAACCTTTCTATTATTATTTTTCGTTTAAAACGGGCGTAACTCCGTGCATTATTGTCCGATTTCAGCTTTTCACGTGGCGCTGAAAGGCGCGCGAAGAGACGAAGAAAATGACCCCGAGCTGTCCCTCGGACGCTCACCCTTATTAGCCGACGATCAGAAGTTCGTGATAGGTGCGATCATACCAGCACTAAAGCACCGGATCCCATCAGAACTCCGAAGTTAAGCGTGATTGGGCGAGAGTAGTACTAGGATGGGTGACCCCCTGGGAAGTCCTCGTGTTGCACCTTTTTTTGACTACCTGTTTGATTGCACGACGAGATCATTTTTTTACTAATCTTTCTAACCAAACGTTAAGGACGGACGACGTCGTCGCCATAAAATTTCGCTGTCGATCGCCCGCGCGGTGCCCGCCGCAACCTCTACGGCCGACTCGATCGACCAACCGACCGGAAAAATTAAAATTTGTAAATAAATAAAAAAAATAACATTTCAATTATTATTTTTCGTTTAAAACGGGCGTAACTCCGTGCATTATTGTTCGATTTCAGCTTTTCACGTGGCGCTGAAAGGCGCGCGAAGAGACGAAGAAAATGATCCCGAGTTGTCCCTCGGACGCTCACCCTTATTAGCCGACGATCAGAAGTGCGTGACGGGTGCGATCATACCAGCACTAAAGCACCGGATCCCATCAGAACTCCGAAGTTAAGCGTGCTTGGGCGAGAGTAGTACTAGGAAGGGTGACACCCTGGGAAGTCCTCGTGTTGCACCTTTTTTTTTTACTACCTATTTGAATGCACGACGAGATCATTTTTTTTACCAATCTTTCTAACCAAACTTTAAGGACGGACGACGTTGTCGCCATAAAATTTGGCTGTCGATCGCCCGCGCGGGGCCCGCCTCAACCTCTACGGCCGGCTCGATCGACCAACCGACCCAAAAAATTAAAATTTGTAAATAAATAAGAAAAATAACATTTCAATTAATATTTTTCGTTTAAAATGGGCGTAACTCCGTGCATTATTGTCCGATTTTAGATTTTCACGTGGCGCTGAAACGCCCGCGAAGAGACGAAGAAAATGACCCCGAGCTGTCCCTCGGACGCTCACCCTTATTAGCCGACGATAAGAAGTGCGTGACGGGTGCGATCATACCAGCACTAAAGTACCGGATCCCATCAGAACTCCGAAGTTAAGCATTCTTGGGCGAGAGTAGTACTAGGATGGGTGACACCCTGGGAAGTCGTCGTGTTGTAACTTTTTTTTTTACTACCTATTTGAATGCACGACGAGTTCATTTTTTTTACCAATCTTTCTAACCAAACGTTAAGGACGGACGACCTCGTCGCCATAAAATTTGGCTGTCGATCGCCCGTGCGGGGTCCGCCGCAACCTCTACGGCCGGCTCGATCGACCAACTGACCGGAAAAATTAAAATTTGTAAATAAATAAGAAAAATAACATTTCAATTATTATTTTTCGTTTAAAACGGGCGTAACTCCGTACATTATTGTCCGATTTCAGCTTTTCACGTGGCACTGAAAGGCGCCGAAGAGACGAAGAAAATGACCCCGAGCTGTCCCTCGGACGCTCACCCTTATTAGCCGACGATAAGAAGTGCGTGACGGGTGCGATCATACCAGCACTAAAGCACCTGATCCCATCAGAACTCCGAAGATAAGCGTGTTTGGGCGAGAGTAGTACTAGGATGGGTGACCCCCTGGGAAGTCCTCGTGTTGCACCTTTCTTTGACTACCAGTTTGATTGCACGACGAGATCATTTTTTACCAATCTTTCTAACCAAACGTTAAGGACGGACGACGTCGTCGCCATAAAATTTGGCTGTCTATCGCCCGAGCGCGGCCCGCCGCAACCTCTACGGCCGGCTGGATCGACCAACCGACCCGAAAAATTAAAATTTGTAAATGAATAAGAAAAATAACATTTCTATTATTATTTTTCGTTTAAAACGGGCGTAACTCCGTGCATTATTGTCCGATATCAGCTTTTCACGTGGCGCTGAAAGGCGCGCGAAGAGAAGAAGAAAATGACCCCGAGCTGTCCCTCAGACGCTCACCCTTATTAGCCGACGATTAGAAGCACATGACGGATGCGATCATACATGCACTAACGCATCAAATCCCATCAGAACTCCGAAGATAAGCGTGCTTGGGAGAGAGTAGTACTAGGATGGATGACCCCTTGGGAAGTCCTCGTGTTGCATCTTTTTTTTACTACCTATTTGATTGCACGACGAGATCATTTTTTTTACCAATCTTTCTAACAAAACGTTAAGGACGGAGGACGTCGTCGCCATAAAATTTGGCTGTCGATCGCCCGCGCGGCGCCCGCCGTAACCTCTACGGCCGGCTCGATCGACCAACCGACCCGAAAAATTAAAATTTGTAAACAAATAAGAAAAATAACATTTCAATTATTATTTTTTGTTTAAAACGGGCGTAACTCTGTGCATTATTTCAGTTTTTCACGTGGCGCTGAAAGGCGCGCGAAGAGACGAAAAAAATTACCCTGAGCTGTCCCTCGGAAGCTCACCCTTATTAGCCGACGATCAGAAGTGAATGACGGGTGCGATCAGACCAGCACTAACGCACCGGATCCCATCAGAACTTCGAAGTTAAGCGTGCTTGGGCGAGAGTATTACTAGGATGGGTGACCCCCTGGGACGTTCTCGTGTTGCACCCTTTTTTTTACTACCTATTTGAATGCACGACGAGATTATTTTTTTTACCAATCTTTCTAACCAAACGTTAAGGACGGACGACGTCGTCGCCACAAAATTTGGCTGTCGATCGCCCGTGCGGGGCCCTGCCGCAACCTCTACGGCCGGCTCGATCGACCAACCGACCCGAAAAATTAAAATTTGTAAATAAATAAGAAAAATAACATTTCAATTATTATTTTACGTTTAAAACGGGCGTAACTCCGTGCATTATTGTCCGATTTCAGCATTTCACGTGGCGCTGAATGGCGCGCGAAGAGAAGAAGAAAATGACCACGAGCTGTCCCTCGGACGCTCACCCTTATTAACCGACGATTAGAAGCACATGACGGATGCGATCATACATGCACTAACGCATCAAATCCCATCAGAACTCCGAAGATAAGCGTGCTTGGGAGAGAGTAGTACTAGGATGGATGACCACTTGGGAAGTCCTCGTGTTGCATCTTTTTTTTACTACCTATTTGATTGCACGACGAGATCATTTTTTTTACCATTCTTTCTAACCAAACGTTAAGGACGGAGGACGTCGTCGCCATAAAATTTGGCTGTCGATCGCCCGCGCGGGGCCCGCCGTAACCTCTACGGCCGGCTCGATCGACCAACCGACCCGAAAAATTAAAATTTGTAAATAAATAAGAAAAATAACATTTCAATTATTATTTTTCGTTTAAAACGGGCGTTACTCTGTGCATTATTTCAGTTTTTCACGTGGCCCTGAAAGGCGCGCGAAGAGACGAAAAAATTACCCTGAGCTGTCCCTCGGAAGCTCACCCTTATTAGCCGACGATCAGAAGTGAATGACGGGTGCGATCATACCAGCACTAACGCAACGGATCCCATCAGAACTTCGAAGTTAAGCGTGCTTGGGCGAGAGTATTACTAGGATGGGTGACCCCCTGGGACGTCCTCGTGTTGCACCCTTTTTTTTACTACCTATTTGAATGCACGACGAGATTATTTTTTTTACCAATCTTTCTAACCAAACGTTAAGGACGGACGACGTCGTCGCCACAAAATTTGGCTATCGATCGCCCGTGCGGGGCCCGCCGCAACCTCTACGGCCGGCTCGATCGACCAACCGACCCGAAAAATTAAAATTTGTAAATAAATAAGAAAAATAACATTTCAATTATTATTTTACGTTTAAAACGGGCGTAACTCCGTGCATTATTGTCCGATTTCAGCATTTCACGTGGCGCTGAATGGCGCGCGAAGAGAAGAAGAAAATGACCACGAGCTGTCCCTCGGACGCTCACCCTTATTAGCCGACGATTAGAAGCACATGACGGATGCGATCTTACATGCAGTAACGCATCAGATCCCATCAGAACTCCGAAGTTAAGCGTGCTTGGGAGAGAGTAGTACTAGGATGGATGACCCCTTGGGAAGTCCTCGTGTTGCATCTTTTTTTTACTACCTATTTGATTGCACCACGAGATCATTTTTTTTACCAATCTTTCTAACCAAACGTTAAGGATGGACGACCTCGTCGCTATAAAATTTGGCTGTCGATCGCCCGTGCGGGGTCCGCCGCAACCTCTACGGCCGGCTCGATCGACCAACCGACCGGAAAAATTAAAATTTGTAAATAAATAAGAAAAATAACATTTCAATTATTATTTTTCGTTTAAAACGGGCGTAACTCCGTGCATTATTGTCCGATTTCAGCTTTTCACGTGGCGCTGAAAGGCGCGCGAAGAGAAGAAGAAAATGACCCCGAGCTGTCCCTCGGACGCTCACCCTTATTAGCCGACAATCAGAAGTGCATGACGGGTGCGATCATACCAGCACTAAAGCACCGCATCCCATCAGAAGTCCAAAGTTAAGCGTGCTTGGGCGAGAGTAGTACTAGGATGGGTGACCCCCTGGGAAGTCCTCGTGTTGCACCTTTTTTTGACTACCTGTTTGATTGCACGACGAGATCATTTTTTTTACCAATCTTTCTAACCAAACGTTAAGGACGGACGACGTCGTCGCCATAAAATTTGGCTGTCGATCGCCCGAGCGGGGCCCGTCGCAACCTCTACGGCCGGCTCGATCGACCAACCGACCCGAAAAATTAAAATTTGTAAATAAATAAGAAAAATAATATTTCAATTATTATTTTTCGTTTAAAACGGGCGTAACTCCGTGCATTATTGTCCGATTTCAGCTTTTCACGTGGCGCTGAAACGCGCGCGAAGAGACGAAGAAAATGACCCCGAACTGTCCCTCGGACACTCACCCTTATTAGCCGACGATAAGAAGTGCATTACGAGTGCGATCATACCAGCACTAAAGCACCGGATCCCATCAGAACTCTGAAGTTAAGCGTGCTTGGGCGAGAGTAGTATTAGGATGGGTGACACCCTGGGAAGTCCTTGTGTTGCACCTTTTTTTTACTACCTATTTGAATGCACGACGAGATCATTTTTTTTACCAATCTTTCTAACCAAACGTTAAGGACGGACGACGTCGTCGCCATAAAATTTGGCTGTCGATCGCCCGTGCGGGGTCCGCCGCAACCTCTACGGCCGGCTCGATCGACCAACCGACCCAAAATATTAAAATTTGTAAATAAATAAGAAAAATAACACTTCAATTATTATTTTTCGTTTAAAACGGGCGTAACTCCGTGCATTATTGTCCGATTTCAGCTTTTCACGTGGCGCTGAAAGGCGCGCGAAGAGAAGAAGAAAATGACCCCGAGCTGTCCCTCGGAAGCTCACTCTTATTAACCGACGATCAGAAGTGCATGACGGGTGCGATCATACCAGCACTAACGCACTAGATCCCATCAGAACTTCGAAGTTAAGCGTGCTTGGGCGAGAGTATTAATAGGATGGGTGACCCCTTGGGACGTCCTCGTGTTGCATCTTTTTTTTACTACCTATTTGATTGCACGACGAGATCATTTTTTTTACCAATCTTTCTAACCAAACGTTAAGGACGGAGGACGTCGTCGCCATAAAATTTGGCTGTCGATCGCCCGCGCGGGGCCCGTCGTAACCTCTACGGCCGGCTCGATCGACCAACCGACCCGAAAAATTAAAATTTGTAAAAAAATAAGAAAAATAACATTTCAATTATTATTTTTCGTTTAAAACGGGCGTAACTCCGTGCATTATTGTCCGATTTCAGCTTTTCACGTGGCGCTGAAAGGCGCGCGAAGAGACGAAGAAAATTACCCCGAGCTGTCCCTCGGAAGCTGACCCTTATTAGCCGACGATCAGAAGTCCATGACGGGTGCGATCATACCAGCACTAACGCACTGGATCCCATCAGCACTTCGAAGTTAAGCGTGCTTGGGCGATAGTATTAATAGGATGGGTGACCCCCTGGGACGTCCTCGTGTTGCACCCTTTTTTTTACTACCTATTTGAATGCACGACGAGATCATTTTTTTTACCAATCTTTCTAACCAAACGTTAAGGACGGACGACGTCGTCGCCACAAAATTTGGTTGTCGATCGTCCGTGCGGGGCCCGCCGCAACCTCTACGTCCGGCTCGATCGACCAACCGACCCGAAAAATTAAAATTTGTAAATAAATAAGAAAAATAACATTTCAATTATTATTTTTCATTTAAAACGGGCGTAACTCCGTGCATTATTGTCCGATTTCAGCTTTTCACGTGGCGCTGAATGGCGCGCGAAGATAAGAAGAAAATGTCCCCGAGCTGTCCCTCGGACGCTCACCCTTATTAGCCGACGATTAGAAGCACATGACGGATGCGATCATACATGCACTAACGCATCAGATCCCATCAGAACTCCGAAGTTAAGCGTGCTTGGGAGAGAGTAGTACTAGGATGGATGACCCCTTGGGAAGTCCTCGTGTTGCATCTTTTTTTTACTACCTATTTGATTGCACGACGATATCATTTTTTTTACCAATCTTTCTAACCAAACGTTGAGGACGGAGGACGTCGTCACCATAAAATTTGGCTGTCAATCGCCCGCGCGGGGCCCGCCGCAACCTCTACGGCCGGCTCGATCGACCAACCGACCCGAAAAATTAAAATTTGTAAATAAATAAGAAAAATAACATTTCAATTATTATTTTTCGTTTAAAACGGGCGTAACTCCGTGCATTATTGTCCGATTTTCGGTTTTCACGTGGCGCTGAAACGCGCGCGAAGAGACGAAGAAAATTACCCCGAGCTTTCCCTCGGAAGCTCACCCTTATTAGCCGACGATCAAAAGTGCATGACGGGTGCGATCATACCAGCACTAACGCACCGGATCCCATCAGAACTTCGAACTTAAGCGTGCTTGGGCGAGAGTATTACTAGGATGGGTGACCCCCTGGGACGTCCTCGTGTTGCACCCTTTTTTTACTACCTATTTGAATGCACGACGAGATCATTTTTTTTACCAATCTTTCTAACCAAACGTTAAGGACGGACGATGTCGTCGCCACAAAATTTGGCTGTCGATCGCCCGTGCGGGGCCCGCCGCAACCTCTACAGTCGGCTCGATCGATCAACCGACCCGAAAAATTAAAATTTGTAAATAAATAAGAAAAATAACATTTCAATTATTATTTTTCGTTTAAAACGGGCGTAACTCCGTGCATTATTGTCCGATTTCAGCTTTTCACGTGGCGCTAAAATGCGCGCGATGAGAAGAAGAAAATTACCCCGAGCTGTCCCTCGGACGCTCACCCTTATTAGCCGACGATCAGAAGTGTGTTACGGGTGCGATTATACCAGCACTAAAGCACCGGATCCCATCATAACTCCGAAGTTAAGCGTGCTTGGGCGAGAGTAGTACTAGGATGGGTGACCGCCTGGGAAGTCCTCGTTTTGCACCTTTTTTTGACTACCTGTTTGACTGCACGACCAGATCATTTTTTTACCAATCTTTCTAACCAAACGTTAAGGACGGACGACGTCGTCGCCATAAAATTTGGCTGTCGATCGCCCGCGCGGGGCCCGCCGCAACCTCTACGGCCGACTCGATCGACCAACCGACCCGAAAAATTAAAATTTGTAAATAAATAAGAAAAATAACATTTCAATTATTATTTTTCGTTTAAAACGGGCGTAACTCCGTGCATTATTGTCCGATTTCAGCTTTTCATGTGGCGCTGAAAGGCGCGCGAAGAGACGAAGAAAATGACCCCGAGCTGTCTCTCGGACGCTCACCCTTATTTGTCGACGATCAGAAGTGCGTGACGTGTGCGATCATACCAGCACTAAAGCACCGGAACCCATCAGAACTCCGAAGTTAAGCGTGCTTGGGCAAGAGTAGTACTAGGATGGGTGACCCCTTGGGAAGTCCTCGTGTTGCACCTTTTTTTTTACTACCTATTTGAATGCACGACGAGATTATTTTTTTTACCAATCTTTCTAACCAAACGTTAAGGACGGACGACGTCGTCGCCATAAAATTTGGCTGTCGATCGCCCGTGCGGGTCCCGCCGCAACCTCTACGGCCGACTCGATCGAACAACCGACCCGAAAAATTAAAATTTGTAAATAAGTAAGAAATATAACATTTCAATTATTATTTTTCGTTTAAAACGGGCGTAACTCCGTGCATTATTATCCGATTTCTGCTTTTCACGTGGCGCTGAAAGGCGCGCGAAGAGACGAAGAAAATGACACCGAGCTGTCCCTCGGACGCTCACCCTTATTAGCCGACGATCAGAAGTGCATGACGGGTGTGATCATACCAGCACAAAAGCACCGGATCCCATCAGAACTTCGAAGTTAAGCGTGATTGGGCGAGAGTAGTACTAGGATGGGTGACCCCCTGGGAAGTCCTCATGGTGCACCTTTTTTTGACTACTTGTTTGATTGCACGACGAGATCATTTTTTTACCAATCATTCTAACCAAACGTTAAGGACGGACGACGTCGTCGCTATAAAATTTGGCTGTCGATCGCCCGCGCGGGGCCCGCCGCAACCTCTACGGCCGACTCGATCGACCAACTGACCCGAAAAATTAAAATTTGTAAATAAATATGAAAAATAACATTTCAATTATTATTTTTCGTTTAAAACGGGCGTAACTCCGTGCATTATTGTCCGATTTCAGCTTTTCACGTGGCACTGAAAGGCGCGCGAAGAGACGAAGAAAATGACACCGAGCTGTCCCTCGGACGCTCACCCTTATTAGCCGACGATCAGAAGTGCGTGACGGGTGCGATCATACAAGCACTAAAGCACCGGATCCCATCAGAACTCCGAAGTTAAGCTTGCTTGGGGGAGAGTAGTACTAGGATGGGTGACCCCCTGGGAAGTCCTCGTGTTGCACCTTTTTTTGACTACCTGTTTGATTGCACGACGAGATCATTTTTTTACCAATCTTTCTAACCAAACGTTAAGCACGGACGACGTCGTCGCCATAAAATTTGGCTGTCGATCGCCCGCGCGGGGCCCGCCGCAACCTCTACTGCCGACTCCATCGACCAACCGACAGGAAAAATTAAAATTTGTAAATAAATAAGAAAAATAACATTTCAATTATTATTTTTCGTTTAAAACGGGCGTACCTCCGTGCATTATTGTCCGATTTTAGATTTTCACGTGGCGCTGAAACGCGCGCGAAGAGACGAAGAAAATGACCCCGAGCTGTTCCTCGGACGCTCACCCTTATTAGCCGACAATCAGAAGTGCGTGACGGGTGCGATCATACCAGCACTAAAGCACCAGATCCCATCAGAACTCCGAAGTTAAGCGTGCTTGGGCGAGAATAGTACTAGGATGGGTGACCCCCTGGGAAGTCCTCGTGTTGCACCTTTTTTTGACTACCTGTTTGATTGCACGACGAGATCATTTTTTTTACCAATCTTTCTAACCAAACGTTAAGGACGGACGACGTCGTCGCCATAAAATTTGGCTGTCGATCGCTCGAGCGGGGCCCGCCGCAACCTCTACGGCCGGCTTGATCGACCAACCGACCCGAAAAATTAAAATTTGTAAATAAATAAGAAAAATAACATTTCAATTATTATTTTTCGTTTAAAACGGGCGTAACTCCGTGCATTATTGTCCGATTTTAGGTTTTCACGTGGCGCTGAAACGCGCGCGAAGAGACGAAGAAAATGACCCCGAGCTGTTCCTCGGACGCTCACCCTTATTAGCCGACGATCAGAAGTGCGTGACGGGTGCGATCATACCAGCACTAAAGCATCGGATCCCATCAGAACTCCGAAGTTAAGCGTGCTTGGGCGAGAGTAGTACAAGGATGGGTGACCCCCTCTGAAGTCCTCGTGTTGCACCTTTTTTTGACTACCTGTTTGATTGCACGACGAGATCATTTTTTTTACCAATCTTTCTAACCAAACGTTAAGGACGGACGACGTCGTCGCCATAAAATTTAGCAGTCGATCGCCCGCGCGGGGCCCGCCGCAACCTGTACGGCCGACTCGATCGACCAACCGACCCGAAAAATTAAAATTTGTAAATAAATAAGAAAAATAACATTTCAATTATTATTTTTCGTTTAAAACGGGCGTAACTCCGTGCATTATTGTCTGATTTCAGCTTTTCACGTAGCACTGAAAGGCGCCGAAGAAACGAAGAAAATGACCCCGTGCTGTCCCTCGGATGCTCACCCTTATTAGCCGACGATTAGAAGTGCGTGACGGGTGCGATCATACCAGCACTAAAGCACCGGATCCCATCAGAACTCCGAAGCTAAGCGTGCTTGGGCGAGAGTAGTACTAGGATGGGTGACCCCCTGGGAAGTCCTCGTGTTGCACCTTTTTTTTACTACCTATTTGATTGCACGACGAGATCATTTTTTTTACCAATCTTTCTAACCAAACGTTAAGGACGGACGACGTCGTCGCCATAAAATTTGGCTGTCGATCTCCCGCGCAGCGCCCGCCGCAACCTCTACGGCCGGCTCGATCGACCAACCGATTCGAAAAATTAAAATTTGTAAATAAATAAGAAAAATAACATTTCGATTATTATTTTTCGTTTAAAACGGGCGTAACTCCGTGCATTATTGTCCGATTTCAGCTTTTCACGTGGCGCCGAAAGGCGCGCGAAGAGACGAAGAAAATGACCCCGAGCTGTCCCTCAGACGATCACCCTTATTAGCCGACGATCAGAAGTGCGTGACGGGTGCGATCATACCAGCACTAAAGCACCGGATCCCATCTGAACTCCGAAGTTAAGCGTGCTTGGGCGAGAGTAGTACTAGGATGGGTGACCCCCTAGGAAGTCCTCGTGTTGCACCTTTTTTTGACTACCTGTTTGATTGCACGACGAGATCATTTTTTTACCAATCTTTCTAACCAAACGTTAAGGACGGACGACGTCGTCGCCATAAAATTTAACTGTCGATCGCCCGCGCGGGGCCCGCCGCAACCTCTACGGCCGGCTTGATCGACCAACCGACCCGAAAAATTAAAATTTGTAAATAAATAAGAAAAATAACATTTCAATTATTATTTTTCGTTTAAAACGGGCGTACCTCCGTGCATTATTGTCCGATTTTAGATTTTCACGTGGCGCTGAAACGCGCGCGAAGAGACGAAGAAAATGACCCCGAGCTGTTCCTCGGACGCTCACCCTTATTAGCCGACAATCAGAAGTGCGTGATGGGTGCGATCATACCAGCACTAAAGCACCAGATCCCATCAGAACTCTGAAGTTAAGTGTGCTTGGGCGAGAGTAGTACTAGGATGGGTGACCCTCTGGGAAGTCCTCGTGTTGCACCTTTTTTTGACTACCTGTTTGATTGCACGACGAGATCATTTTTTTTACCAATCTTTCTAACCAAACGTTAAGGACGGACGACGTCGTCGCCATAAAATTTTGGCTGTCGATCGCCCGAGCGGGGCCCGCCGCATCCTCTACGGCCGGCTTGATCGACCAACCGACCCGAAAAATTAAAATTTGTAAATAAATAAGAAAAATAACATTTCAATTATTATTTTTCGTTTAAAACGGGCGTAACTCCGTGCATTATTGTCCGAGTTTAGGTTTTCACGTGGCGCTGAAACGCGCGCGAAGAGACGAAGAAAATGACCCCGAGCTGTTCCTCGGACGCTCAACCTTATTAGCCGACGATCAGAAGTGCGTGACGGGTGCGATCATACCAGCACTAAAGCACCGGATCCCATCAGAACTCCGAAGTTAAGCGTGCTTGGGCGAGAGTCGTACTAGGATGGGTGACCCCCTCTGAAGTCCTCCTGTTGCACCTTTTTTTGACTACCTGTTTGATTGCACGACGAGATCATTTTTTTTACCAATCTTTCTAACCAAACGTTAAGGACGGACGACGCCGTCGCCATAAAATTTGGATGTCGATCGCCCGTGCGGGGCCCGCCGCAACCTCTACGGCCGCTCGCCCGTGCGGGGCCCGCCGCAACATCTACGGTCGGCTCGATCGACCAACCGACCCGAAAAATTAAAATTTGTAAATAAATAAGAAAAATAACATTTCAATTATTATTTTTCGTTTAAAACAAGCGAATTTGATGGCGCGCGAGAGACGAAGAAAATGACCCCGAGCTGTCCCTCGGACGCTCACCCTTATTAGCCGACGATTAGAAGTGCGTGACGGGTGCGATCATACCAGCACTAAAGCACCGGATCCCATTAGAACTCCGAAGCTAAGCGTGCTTGGGCGAGAGTAGTACTAGGATGGGTGACCCCCTGGGAACAGCTCGTGTTGCACCTTTTTTTTTACAACCTATTTGAATGCACGACGAGATCATTTTTTTTACCAATCTTTCTAACCAAACGTTAAGGACGGATGAAGTCGTCGCCATAAAATTTGGCTGTCGATCGCCCGTGCGGGGCCCGCCGCAACCTCTACTGCCGGCTCGATCGACCAACCGACCCGAAAAATTAAAATTTGTAAATAAATAAGAAAAATAACATTTTAATTATTATTTTTCGTTTAAAACGGGCGTAACTCTGTGCATTATTGTCCGATTTCAGCTTTTCACGTGGCAATGAAATGCGCGCGAAGAGACGAAGAAAATGACACCGAGCTGTCCCTCGGTAGCTCACCCTTATTAGCCGACGATCAGAAGTGCATGACGGGTGCGATCATACCAGCACTAGCGCACCGGATCCCATCAGAACTCCGAAGTTAACCGTGCTTGGGCGAGAATAGTACTACGATCGGTGACCCCCTGGGAAGTCCTCGTGTTGCACCTTTTTTTTACAACCTATTTGAATGCACAACGAGATCATTTTTTTTACAAATCTTTCTAACCAAACGTTAAGGACGGATGAAGTTGTCGCCATAAAATTTGGTTGTCGATCGCCCGTCCGGGGCCCGCCGCATCCTCTACGGCCGGCTCGATCGACCAACCGACCCGAAAAATTAAAATTTGTAAATAAATAAGAAAAATAACATTTTAATTATTATTTTTCGTTTAAAACGGGCGTAACACCGTGCATTATTGTCCGATTTCAGCTTTTCACGTGGCGCAGAAAGGCGCGCGAAGAGACGAAGAAAATGACCCCGAGCTATCCATTGGACGCTCACCCTTATTAGCCGACGATCAGAAGTGCGTGACGGGTGCGATCATACCAGCTCTAAAGCACCGTATCTCATCAGAACTCCGAAGTTAAGCGTGCTTGCGCGAGAGTAGTACTAGGATGGGTGACCCCTGGGAAGTCCTCGTGTTGCACCTTTTTTTTTTACTACCTATTTGAATGAACGACGAGATCATTTTTTTTACCAATCTTTCTAACCAAACGTTAATGACGGACGACGTCGTCGCTAAAAAATTTGGCTGTCGATCGCCCGCGCGGGGCCCGCCGCAACCTCTACAGCCGGCTCGATCGACCAATCGACCCGAAAAATTAAAATTTGTAAATAAATAAGAAAAATAACATTTAAATTATTATTTTTCGTTCAAAACGGGCGTAACTCCGTGCATTATTGTCCGATTTCAGCTTTTCCCCTGGCGCTGAAAGGCGCGCGAAGAGACGAAGAAAATGACCCCGAGCTGTCCCTCGGACGCTCACCCTTATTAGCCGACGATCAGAACTGCGTGACGGGTGCGATCATACCAGCACTAAAGCATCAGATCCCATCAGAACTCCGAAGTTAAGTGTGCTTGGGCGAGAGTAGTACTAGGATGGGTGACCCCTTGGGAAGTCCTCGTGTTGCACCTTTTTTTTACTACCTATTTGAATGCACGACGAGATCATTTTTTTTACCAATCTTTCTAACCAAACGTTAATGACGGACGACGTCGTCGCTAAAAAATTTGGCTGTCGATCGCCCGCGCGGGGCCCGCCGCAACCTCTACGGCCGGCTCGATCGACCAATCGACCTGAAAAATTAAAATTTGTAAATAAATAAGAAAAATAACATTTCAATTATTATTTTTCGTTCAAAACGGGCGTAACTCCGTGCATTATTGTCCGATTTCAGCTTTTCCCCTGGCGCTGAAAGGCGCGCGAAGAGACGAAGAAAATGACCCCGAGCTGTCCCTCGGACGCTCACCCTTATTAGCCGACGATCAGAAGTGCGTGACGGGTGCGATCATACCAGCACTAAAGCACCGGATCCCATCAGAACTCCGAAGTTAAGTGTGCTTGGGCGAGAGTAGTACTAGGATGGGTGACCCCCTGGGAAGTCCTCGTGTTGCACCTTTTTTTTTACTACCTATTTGAATGCACGACGAGATCATTTTTTTACCAATCTTTCTAACCAAACGTTAAGGACGGACGACGTCGTCGCTATAAAATTTGGTTGTCGATCGTCCGCGCGGGGCCCGCCGCAACCTCTACGGCCGGCTCGATCGACCAACCAACCCGAAAAATTAAAATTTGTAAATAAATAAGAAAAATAACATTTCAATTATTATTTTTCGTTTAAAACGGGCGTAACTCCGTGCATTATTGTCCGATTTTTTTACCAATCTTTCTGACCAAACGTTAAGGACGGACGACGTCGTCGCTATAAAATTTGGCTGTCGATCGTCCGCGCGGGGCCCGCCGCAACCTCTACGGCCGGCTCGATCGACCAACCAACCCGAAAAATCAAAATTTGTAAATAAATAAGAAAAATAACATTTCAATTATTATTTTTCGTTTAAAACGGGCGTAACTCCGTGCATTATTGTCCGATTTCAGCTTTTCACATGGCGCTGAAAGGCGCGCGAGAGACGAAGAAAAAGACCCCGAGCTGTCCCACGGACGCTCACCCTTATTAGCAGACGATCAGAAGTGCGTGACTGGTGCGATCATACCAGCACTAAAGCACTGGATCCCATTAGAACTCCGAAGTTAAGCGTGCTTGGGCGAGAGTAGTACTAGGATGGGTGACCCCCAGGGAAGTCCTCGTGTTGCACCTTTTTTTTTACTACCTATTTGAATGCACGACTAGATCATTTTTTTTACCAATCTTTCTAACCAAACGTTAAGGACGGACGAAGTCGTCGCCATAAAATTTGTCTGTCGATCGCCCGTGCGGGGCCCGCCGCTACATCTACGGCCGGCTCGATCGACCCGAAAAATTAAAATTTGTAAATAAATAAGAAAAATAACATTTCAATTATTATTTTTCGTTTAAAACGGGCGTAACTCCGTGCATTATTGTCCGATTTCAGCTTCTCACGTGGCGCTGAAAGGCGCGCGAAGAGACGAAGAAAATGACTCCGAGCTGTCCCTCGGACTCTCACCCTTATTAGCCGACGATCAGAAGTGCCTGACGGGTGCGATCATACAAGCACTAAAGCACCGGATCCCATCAGAACTCCGAAGTTAGGCGTGCTTGTGCGAGAGTAGTACTAGGATGGGTGACCCCCTGGGAAGAGCTCGTGTTGCACCTTTTTTTTTACTACCTATTTGAATGCACGACGAGATCATTTTTTTTACCAATCTTTCTAACCAAACGTTAAGGACGGACGACGTCGTCGCCATAAAATTTGGCTGTCGATCGCCCGTGCGGGGCCCGCCGCAACCTCTACGGCCGGCTCGATCGACCAACCGACCCGAAAAATTAAAATTTGTAAATAAATAAGAAAAATAACATTTCAATTATTATTTTTCGTTTAAAACGGGTGTAACTCCGTGCATCATTGTCCGATTTCAGATTTTCACGTGGCGCTGAAAGGCGCGCGAAGAGACGAAGAAAATGACCCCGAGCTGTCCCTCGGACGCTCACCCTTATTTGTCGACGATCAGAAATGTGAGACGGGTGCGATCATACCAGCACTAAAGCACCGGATCCCATCAGAACTCCGAAGTTAAGCGTGCTTGGGCGAGAGTTGTACTAGGATGGGTGACCCCCTGGGAAGTCCTCGTGTTGCACCTTTTTTTTTACTACCTATTTGAATGCACGACGAGATCATTTTTTTTACCAATCTTTCTAACCAAACGTTAAGGACGGACGACGTCGTCGCTATAAAATTTGGCTGTCGATCGTCCGCGCGGGGCCCGCCGCAACCTCTACGGCCGGCACGATCGACCAACCAACCCGAAAAATTAAAATTTGTAAATAAATAAGAAAAATAACATTTCAATTATTATTTTTCGTTTAAAACGGGCGTAATCCGTGCATTATTGTCCGATTTCAGCTTTTCACGTGGCGCTGAAAGGCGCGCGAGAGACGAAGAAAATGACCCCGAGCTGTCCCTCGGACCCTCACCCTTATTAGCCGACGATTAGAAGTGCGTGACGGGTGCGATCATACCAGCACTAAAGCACCGGATCCCATCAAAACTCTGAAGTTAAGCGTGCTTGGGCGAGAGTAGTACTAGGATGGTTGACCACCTGGGAAATCCTCGTGTTGTACCTTTATTTTTACTAACTATTTGAATGCACGACAAGATCATTTTTTTTACCAATCTTTCTAACCAAACGTTAAGGACGGACGACGTCGTCGCCATAAAATTTGGCTGTCGATCGCCCGGGCGGGGCCCGCCGCAACCTCTACGGCCGGCTCGATCGACCAACCGACCCGAAAAATAAAAATTTTTAAATAAATAAGAAAAATAATATTTCAATTATTATTTTTCGTTTAAAACGGGCGTAACTCCGTGCATTATTGTCCGATTTCAGCTTTTCACGTGGAGCTGAAAGGCGCGTGAAAAAACGAAGAAAATGACCCCGAACTGTCCCTCGGACGCTCACCCTTATTAGCCGACGATCAGAAGTGCGGGACGGGTGCGATCATACCAGCACTAAAGCACCGGATCCCATCAGAACTCCGAAGTTAAGCGTGCTTGGGCGAGAGTAGTACTAGGATGGGTGACCCCCTGGGAAGTTCTCGTGTTGCACCTTTTTTTTACTACCTATTTGAATGCACGACGAGATCATTCTTTTTACCAATCTATCTAACCAAACGTTAAGGACGGACGACGTCGTCGCCATAAAATTTGGCTGTCGATCGCCCATGCGGGGCCCGCCGCAACCTCTACGGCCGGCTCGATCGACCAACCAACCCGAAAAATTAAAATTTGTAAATAAATAAGAAAAATAACATTTCAATTATTATTTTTCGTTTAAAACGGGCATAACTCCGTGCATTATTGTCCGATTTCAGCTTTTCACGTGGCGCTGAAAGGCGCGCGAAGAGACAAAGAAAATGACCCCGAGCTGTCTCTCAGACGCTCACCCTTATTTGTCGACGATCAGAAGTGCGTGACGGGTGCGATCATAGCAACACTAAAGCACCGGATCCTATCAGAACTCCGAAGTTAAGCGTGTTTGGGCGAGAGTAGTACTCGGATAGGTGACCCCCTCGGAAGTCCTCGTGTTGCACCTTTTTTTTACTACCTATTTGAATGCACGTCGAGATCATTTTTTTTACCAATCTTTCTAACCAAACGTTAAGGACGGACGACGTCGTCGCCATAAAATTTGGCTGTCTTTCGCCCGTGCGGGGCCCGCCGCAACCTCTACGGCCGGCTCGATAGACCATCCGACCCGAAAAATTAAAATTTGTAAATAAGTAAGAAAAATAACATTTCAATTATTATTTTTCGTTTAAAATGGGCGTAAATCCGTGCATTATTGTCCGATTTCAGCTTTTTACGTGGCGCTGAAAGGCGCGCGAAGAGACGAAGAAAATGACCCCGAGCTGTCCCTCGGACGCTCACCCTTATTAGCCGACGATCAGAAGTGCGTGACGGGTGCGATCATACCAGCACTAAAGCACCGAATCCGATCAGAACTCCGAAGTTAAGCGTGCTTGGGCGAGAGTAGTACTAGGATGGGTGACCCCCTGGGAAGTCCTCCTGTTGCACCTTTTTTTTTACTACCTATTTGAATGCACGACGAGATCATTTTTTTTACCAATCTTTCTAACCAAACGTTAAGGACGGACGACGTCGTCGCCATAAAATTTGGCTGTCGATCGCCCGTGCGGGGCCCGCCGCAACCTCTACGGCCGGCTCGATCGACCAACCGACCCGAAAAATTAAAATTTGTAAATAAGTAAGAAAAATAACATTTCAATTATTATTTTTCGTTTAAAACGGGCGTAACTCCGTGCATTATTGTCCGATTGCAGCTTTTTCACGTGGCGCTGAAAGGCGCGCGAAGAGACGAAGAAAATGACCCCGAGCTGTCTCTCGGACGCTCACCCTTATTAGTCGACGATGAGAAGTATGTGACGGGTGTGATCATACCAGCACTAAAGCACCAGATCCCATCAGAACTCCGAAGTTAAGCGTGTTTGGGCGAGAGTAGTACTAGGATGGGTGACCCCCTGGGAAGTCCTCGTGTTGCACCTTTTTTTGACTACCTATTTGAATGCACGACGAGATCATTTTTTTTACCAATCTTTCTAACCAAACGTTAAAGGACGGACGACGTCGTCGCCATTAAATTTGGCTGTCGATCGCCCGCGCGGGGTCCGCCGAAACCTCTACGGCCGGCTCGATCGACCAACCGACCCGAAAAATTAAAATTTGTAAATAAATAAGAAAAATAACATTTCAATTATTAGTTTTCGTTTAAAACGGGCGTAACTCCGTGCATTATTTTCCGATTTCAGCTTTTCACGTGGCGCTGAAAGGCGCGCGAAGAGACGAAGAAAATGACCCCGAGCTGTCTCTCGGACGCTCACCCTTATTTGTCGACGATCAGAAGTGCGTGACGGGTGCGTTCATACCAGCACTAAAGCATCGGATCGCATAAGAACTCCGAAGTTAAGCGTGCTTGGGCGAGAGTAGTACTAGGATGGGTGACCCCCTGGGAAGTCCTCGTGTTGCACCTTTTTTTTTACTACCTATTTGAACGCACGACGAGATCATTTTTTTTACCAATCTTTCTAACCAAACGTTAAGGAAGGACGACGTCGTCGCCATAAAATTTGGCTGTCGATCGCCCGTGCGGGGCCTGCCGCAACCTCTACAGCCGGCTCGATCGACCAACCGACCCGTAAAATTAAAATTTGTAAATAAGTAAGAAAAATAACATTTCAATTATTATTTTTCGTTTAAAACGTGCGTAACTCCGTGCATTATTGTCCGATTTCAGATTTTCACGTAGCGCTGAAAGGCGCGCGAAGAGACGAAGAAAATGACCCCGAGCTGTCCCTCGGACGCTCACCCTTATTAGCCGACGATCAGAAGTGCGTGACGGGTGCGATCATACCAGCACTAAAGCACCGTATCCCATCAGAAATCCGAAGTTAAGCGTGCTTGGGCGAGAGTAGTACTAGGATGGGTGATCCCTGGGAAGTCCTCGTGTTGCACCTTTTTTTGACTACCTGTTTGATTGCACGACGAGATCATTTTTTTTACCAATCTTTCTAACCAAACGTTAAGGACGGACGACGTCGTCGCCATAAAATTTGGTTGTCGATCGCCTGCGCGGGGCTCGCCGCAACCTCTACGGCCGACTCGATCGACCAACCGACCGGACAAATTGAAATTTGTAAATAAATAAGAAAAATAACATTTCAATTATTATTTTTCGTTTAAAACGGGCGTAACTCCGTGCATTATTGTCCGATTTCAGCTTTTCACGTGGCACTGAAAGGCGCCGAAGAGACGAAGAAAATGACCCCTAGCTGTCCCTCGGACGCTCACCCTTATTAGCCGACGATCAGAAGTGCATGACTGGTGCGATCATACCAGCACTATCGCACCGGATCCCATCAGAACTCCGAAGATAAGCGTGCTTGGGCGAGAGTAGTACTAGGATGGGTGACCCCCTGGGACGTCCTCGTGTTGCACCTTTTTTTTTTACTACCTATTTGAATGCACGACGAGATCATTTTTTTTACCAATCTTTCTAACCAAACGTTAAAAGACGGACGACGTCGTCGCCATAAAATTTGGCTGTCGATCGCCCGCGCGGGGCCCGCCGCAACCTCTACGGCCGGCTTGATCGACCAACCGACCCGAAAAATTTGTAAATAAGTAAGAAAAATAACATTTCAATTATTATTTTTCGTTTAAAACGGGCGTAACTCCGTGCATTATTGTCCGATTTCAGCTTTTCACGTGGCGCTGAAAGGCGCGCGAAGAGACGAAGAAAATGACCCCGAGCTGTCTCTCGGACGCTCACGCTTATTTGTCGATGATCAGAAGTTTGTGACGGGTGCGATCATACCATCACTAAAGCATCAGATCCCATCAGAATTCCGAAGTTAAGCTTGCTTGGGCGAGAGTAGTACTAGGATGGGTGACCCCCTGGGAAGTCCTCGTGTTGCACCTTTTTTTTTACTACCTATTTGAATGCACGACGAGATCATTTTTTTTACCAATCTTTCTAACCAAACGTTAAGGACGGACGACGTCGTCGCCATAAAATTTGGCTGTCGATCGCCCGTGTGGGGCCCGCCGCAACCTCTACGGCCGGCTCGATCGACCAACCGACCCGAAAAATTTGTAAATAAGTAAGAAAAATAACATTTCAATTATTATTTTTCGTTTAAAATGGGCGTAACTCCGTGCATTATTGTCCGATTTCAGCTTTTCACGTGGCGCTGAAAGGCGCGCGAAGAGACGAAGAAAATGACCCCGAGCTGTCTCTCGGACGCTCACGCTTATTTGTCGATGATCAGAAGTTTGTGACGGGTGCCATTATACCAGCACTAAAGCACCGGATCCCATCAGAACTCCGAAGATAAGCGTGCTTGGGCGAGAGTAGTACTAGGATGGGTGACCCCCTGGGAAGTCCTCGTGTTGCACCTTTTTTTTTTACTACCTATTTGAATGCACGACGAGATCATTTTTTTTACCAATCTTTCTAACCAAACGTTAAAGGACGGACGACGTCGTCGCCATAAAATTTGGCTGTCGATCGCCCGTGCGGGGCCCGCCGCAACCTCTACGGCCGGCTCGATCGACCAACCGACCCGAAAAATTAAAATTTGTAAATAAGTAAGAAAAATAACATTTCAATTATTATTTTTCGTTTAAAACGGGCGTAACTCCGTGCATTATTGTCCGATTGTAGCTTTTTCACGTGGCGCTGAAAGGCGCGCGAAGAGACGAAGAAAATGACCCCGAGCTGTCTCTCGGACGCTCACCCTTATTTCTCGACGATCAGAAGTGCGTGACGGGTGCGATCATACCAGCACTAAAGCATCGGATCCCATCAGAACTCCGAAGTTAAGCGTGCTTGGGCGAGAGTAGTACTAGGATGGGTGACCCCCTCGGAAGTCCTCGTGTTGCACCTTTTTTTGACTACCTGTTTGATTGCACGACGAGATCATTTTTTTACCAATCTTTCTAACCAAACGTTAAGCACGGACGACGTCGTCGCCATAAAATTTGGCTGTCGATCGCCCGCGCGGGGCCCGCCGCAACCTCTACGGCCGGCTCGATCGACCAACCGACTCGAAAAATTAAAATTTGTAAATAATTAAGAAAAATAACATTTCAATTATTATTTTTCGTTTAAAACGGGCGTAACTCCGTGCATTATTGTCCGATTTCAGCTTTTCGCGTGGCGTTGAAAGGCGCGCGAAGAGACGAAGAAAATGACCCCGATCTGTCCCTCGGACGCTCACCCTTATTAGCCGACGATCAGAAGTGCGTGACGGGTGCGATCATACCAGCACTAAAGCACTGGATCCCATCAGAACTCCGAAGTTAAGCGTACTTGGGCGAGAGTAGTACTAGGATGGGTGACCCCCTGGGAAGTCCTCGTGTTGCACCTTTTTTTGACTACCTGTTTGATTGCACGACGAGATTATTTTTTTACCAATCTTTCTAACGAAACGTTAAGGACGGACGACGTCGTCGCCATAAAATTTGGCTGTCGATCGCCCGCGCGGGGCTCGCCGCAACCTCTACGGCCGACTCGATCGACCAACCGACCGAAAAAATTAAAATTTGTAAATAAATAAGAAAAATAACATTTCAATTATTATTTTTCGTTTAAAACGGGCGTAACTCCGTGCATTATTGTCCGATTTCAGCTTTTCACGTGGCACTGAAAGGCGCCGAAGAGACGAAGAAAATGACCCCGAGCTGTCCCTCGGACGCTCACCCTTATTAGCCGACGATCAGAAGTGCATGACTGGTGCGATCATACCAGCACTAACGCACCGGATCCCATCAGAACTCCGAAGATAAGCGAGCTTGGGCGAGAGTAGTACTAGGATGGGTGACCCCCTGGGAAATACTCGTGTTGCACCTTTTTTTTTTACTACCTATTCGAATGCACGACGAGATCATTTTTTTTACCAATCTTTCTAACCAAACGTCAAAGGACGGACGACGTCGACGCCATAAAATTTGGCAGTCGATCGCCCGCGCGGGGCCCGCCGCAACCTCTACGGCCGACTTGATCGACAAACCGACCCGAAAAATTAAAATTTGTAAATAAATAAGAAAAATAACATTTCAATTATTATTTTTCGTTTAAAACGGGCGTAACTCCGTGCATTATTGTCTGATTTTAGCTTTTCACATGGCGCTGAAACGCGCGCGAAGAGACGAAGAAAATGACCCCGAGCTGTTCCTCGGACGCTCACCCTTATTAGCCGACAATCAGAAGTTCGTGACGGGTGCGATCATACCAGCACTAAAGCACCGGATCCCATCAGAACTCCGAAGTTAAGCATGCTTGGGCGAGAGTAGTACTAGGATGGGTGACCCCTTGGGAAGTCCTCGTGTTGCACCTTTTTTTTTTACTACCTATTTGAATGCACGACGAGATCATTTTTTTTACCAATCTTTCTAACCAAAGGTTAAGGACGGACGACGTCGTCGCCATAAAATTTGGCTGTCGATCGCCCGCGTGGGGCCCGCCGCAACCTCTACGGCCGGCTTGATCGACCAACCGACCCGAAAAATTAAAATTTGTAAATAAATAAGAAAAATAACATTTCAATTATTATTTTTCGTTTAAAACGGGCGTAACTCCGTGCATTATTGTCCGATTTTAGCTTTTCACGTGGCGCTGAAACGCGCGCGAAGAGACGAAGAAAATGAGCTCGAGCTATTCCTCGGACGCTCACCTTTATTAGCCGACAATCAGAAGTGCGTGACGGGTGCGATCATACCAGCACTAAAGCAGCGTATCCCATCAAAACTCCAAAGTTAAGTGTGCTTGGGCGAGAGTAGTACTAGGATGGGTTACGCCCTGGGAAGTCCTCGTGTTGCACTTTTTTTTTTACTACCTATTTGAATGCACGACGAGATCATTTTTTTTGCCAATCTTTCTAACCAAACGTTAAGGACGGACGACGTCGTCGCCATAAAATTTGGCTGTCGATCGCCAGTGCGGGGCCCGCCCAACCTCTACGGCCGGCTCGATCGACCAACCGACCCGAAAAATTAAAATTTGTAAATAAATAAGAAAAATAACATTTCAATTATTATTTTTCGTTTAAAACGGGCGTAACTCCGTGCATTATTGTCCGATTTCATCTTTTCACGTGGCGCTGAAAGGCGTGCGAAGAGACGAAGAAAATGACCCCGAGCTGTCCCTCGGACGCTCACCCTTATTAGCCGACGATCAGAAGTACGTGACGGGTGCGATCATACCAGCACTAAAGCACCGGATCCCATCAGAACTCCAAAGTTAAGCGTGCTTGGGCGAGAGTAGTACTAGGATGCGTTACCCCCTGGGAAGTCCTCGTGTTGCACCTTTTTTTTTACTACCTATTTGAATGCACGACGAGATCATTTTTTTTACCAATCTTTATAACCAAACGTTAAGGACGGACGACGTCGTCGCCACAAAATTTGGCTGTCGATCGCCCGTGCGGGGCCCGCCGCAAACTCTACGGCCGGCTCGATCGACCAACCGACCCGAAAAATTAAAATTTGTAAATAAATAAGAAAATTAACATTTCAATTATTATTTTTCGTTTAAAACGGGCATAACTCCGTGCATTATTGTCCGATTTCAGCTTTTCACGTGGCGCTGAAAGGCGCGCGAAGAGACGAAGAAAATGACCCCGAGCTGTCCCTCGGACGCTCACCCTTATTAGCCGACGATCAAAAGTGTGTGACGGGTGCGATCATACAAGCACTAAAGCACCGGATCCCATCAGAACTCCGAATTTAAGCGTGCTTGGGCGAGAGTAGTACTAAGATGGGTGACCCCCTGGGAAGTCCTCGTGTTGCACCTTTTTTTGACTACCTGTTTGATTGCACGACGAGATCATTTTTTTACCAATTTTCTAACCAAACGTTAAGAACGGACGACGTCGTCGCCATAAAATTTGGCTGTCGATCGCCCGCGCGGGGCCCGCCGCAACTTCTACGGCCGACTCGATCGACCAACCGACCCGAAAAATTAAAATTTGTAAATAAATAAGAAAAATAACATTTCAATTATTATTTTTCGTTTAAAACGAGCGTAACTCCGTGCATTATTGTCCGATTTCAGCTTTTCACGTGGCGCTGAAAGGCGCGCGAAGAGACGAAGAAAATGACCCCGAGCTGTCTCTCGGACGCTCACCCTTATTTGTCGACGATCAGAAGTGCGTGACGCGTGCGATCATACCAGCACTAAAGCACCGGATCCCATCAGAACACCGAAGTTAAGCGTGCTTGGGCTTGAGTAGTACTAGGGTGGGTGACCCCCTGGGAAGTCCTCTTGCACCTTTTTTTTTACTACCTATTTGAATGCACGACGGGATCATTTTTTTTACCAATCTTTCTAAACAAACGTTAAGGACGGACGACGTCGTCGCCATAAAATTTGGCTGTCGATCGCCCGTGCGGGGCCCGCCGCAACCTCTACGGCCGGCTCGATCGACCAACCGACCCGAAAAATTAAAATTTGTAAATAAGTAAGAAAAATAACATTTCAATTATTATTTTTCGTTTAAAACGGGCGTAACTCCGTGCAATATTGTCCGATTGCAGCTTTTTCACGTGGCGCTGAAAGGCGCGCGAAGAGACGAAGAAAATGACCCCGAGCTGTCTCTCGGACGCTCACCCTTATTTGTCGACGATCAGAAGTGCGTGACGGGTGCGATCATACCAGCACTAAAGCATCGGATCCCATCAGAACTCCGAAGTTAAGCGTGCTTGGGCGAGAGTAGTACTAGGATGGGTGACCCCCTCGGAAGTCCTCGTGTTGCACCTTTTTTTGACTATCTGTTTGATTGCACGACGAGACCATTTTTTTACCAATCTTTCTAACCAAATGTTAAGGACGGACGACGTCGTCGCCATAAAATTTGGCTGTCGATCGCCCGCGCGGGGCCCGCCGCAACCTCTACGGCCGGCTTGATCGACCAACCGACCCGAAAAATTAAAATTTGTAATAAATAAGAAAAATAACATTTTAATTATTATTTTTCGTTTAAAACGGGCGTAACTCCGAGCATTATTTTCCGATTTCATCTTTTCACGTGGCGCTGAAAGGCGCGCGAAGAGACGAAGAAAATGACCCCGAGCTGTCTGTCGGACGCTCACCATTATTTGTCGACGATCAGAAGTGCGTGATTGGTGCGATCATACCATCACTAAAGCACCGGATCCAATTAGAACTCCGAAGTTAAGCGTGCTTGGTCGAGAGTAGTACTAGGATGGGTGACCCCCTGGGAAGTCCTCGTGTTGTGTTGCACCTTTTTTTTTACTACCTATTTGAATGCACGACGAGATCATTTTTTTTGCCAATCTTTCTAACCAAACGTTAAGGACGGACGACGTCGTCGCCATAAAATTTGGCTGTCGATCGCGCGTGCGGGGCCCGCCGCAACCTCTACGGCCGGCTCGATCGACCAACCGACTCGAAAAATTAAAATTTGTAAATAAGTAAGAAAAATAACATTTCAATTATTATTTTTCGTTTAAAACGGGCGTAACTCCGTGCATTATTGTCCGATTTCAGCTTTTCACCTGGCGCTGAAAGGCGCGCGAAGAGACGAAGAAAATGACCCCGAGCTGTCTCTCGGACGCTCAACCTTATTTGTCGACGATCAGAAGTGCGTGACGCATGCGATCATACCAGCACTAAAGCACCGGATCCCATCAGAACACCGAAGTTAAGCGTGCTTGGGCTTGAGTAGTACTAGGATGGGTGACCCCCTGGGAAGTCCTCTTGCACCTTTTTTTTTACTACCTATTTGAATGCACGACGGGATCATTTTTTTTACCAATCTTTCTAAACAAACGTTAAGGACGGACGACGTCGTCGCCATAAAATTTGGCTGTCGATCGCCCGTGCGGGGCCCGCCGCAACCTCTACGGCCGGCTCGATCGACCAACCGACCCGAAAAATTAAAATTTGTAAATAAGTAAGAAATATAACATTTCAATTATTATTTTTCGTTTAAAACGGGCGTAACTCCGTGCATTATTGTCCGATTTCAGCTTTTCACGTGGCACTTAAAGGCGCCGAAGAGACGAAGAAAATGACGCCGAGCTGTCCCTCGGACGCTCACCCTTATTAGCCGACGATCAGAAGTGCATGACTCGTGCGATCATACCAGCTCTAAAGCATCGGATCCCATCAGAACTCCGAAGTTAAGCGTGCTTGGGCGAGAGTAGTACTAGGATGGGTGACCCCCTGGGATGTCCTCGTGTTGCACATTTTTTTGACTACCTGTTTGATTGCACGACGAGATTATTTTTTTACCAATCTTTCTAACCAAACGTTAAGGACGGACGACGTCGTCGCCATAAAATTTGGCTGTCGATCGCCCGCGCGGGGCCCGCCGCAACCTCTACGGCCGACTCGATCGACCAACCGACCAGAAAAATTAAAATATTAAATAAATAAGAAAAATAACATTTCAATTATTATTTTTCGTTTAAAACGGGCGTAACTCCGTGCATTATTGTCCGATTTCAGCTTTTCACGTGGCGCTGAAAAGCGCGCGAAGAGACGAAGAAAATGTCCCCGAGCTGTCTCTCGGACGCTCACCCTTATTTGTCGACGATCAGAAGTGCGTGACGGGTGTGATCATACCAGCACTAAAGCACCGGATCCCATCAGAACTCCGAAGTTAAGCGTGCTTGGGCGAGAGTAGTACTAGGATGGGTGACCCCTTGGGAAGTCCTCGTGTTGCACTTTTTTTTTTACTACCTATTTGAATGCACGACGAGATCATTTTTTTTACCAATCTTTCTAAACAAACGTTAAGGACGGACGACGTCGTCGCAATAAAATTTGGCTGTCGATCGCCCGTGCGGGGCCCGCCGCAACCTCTACGGCCGGCTCGATCGACCAACCGACCCGAAAAATTAAAATTCGTAAATAAGTAAGAAATATAACATTTCAATTATTATTTTTCGTTCAAAACGGGCGTAACTCCGTGCATTATTGTCCGATTTCAGCTTTTCACGTGGCGCTGAAACGCGCGCGAAGAGACGAAGAAAATGACACCGAGCTGTCCCTCGGACGCTCAACCTTATTAGCCGACGATCAGAAGTGCATGATGTGTGCGATCATACCATCACTAAAGCATCGGATACCATCAGATCTCCGAAGTTAAGCGTGCTAGGGCGAGAGTAGTACTAGAATGGGTGACCCCCTGGGAAGTCCTCGTGTTGCATCTTTTTTTTACTACCTATTTGAATGCACGACGAGATCATTTTTTTTACCAATCTTTCTAACCAAACGTTAAGGACGGACGACGTCGTCGCCATAAAATTTGGCTGTCGATCGCGCGTGCGGGGCCCGCCGCAACCTCTACGGCCGGCTCGATCGACCAACCGACCCGAAAAATTAAAATTTGTAAATAAGTAAGAAAAATAACATTTCAATTATTATTTTTCATTTAAAACGGGCGTAACTCCGTGCATTATTGTCCGATTTCAGCTTTTCACGTGGCGCTGAAAGGCGCGCGAAGAGAAGAAGAAAATGACCCCGAGCTGTCCCTCGGACGCTCACCCTTATTAGCCGACGATTAGAAGCACATGACGGATGCGATCATATATGCACTAACGCATCAGATCCCATCAGAACTCCGAAGTTAAGCGTGCTTGGGAGAGAGTAGTACTAGGATGGATGACCCCTTGGGAAGTCCTCGTGTTGCATCTTTTTTTTACTACCTATTTGATTGCACGACGAGATCATTTTTTTTACCAATCTTTCTAACCAAACGTTAAGGACGAAGGACGTCGTCGCCATAAAATTTGGCTGTCGATCGCCTGCGCGGGGCCCGCCGTAACCTCTACGGCCGGCTCGATCGACCAACCGACCCGAAAAATTAAAATTTGTAAATAAATAAGAAAAATAATATTTCAATTATTATTTTTCGTTTAAAACGGGCGTAACTCCGTGCATTATTGTCCGATTTCAGCTTTTCACGTGGCGCTGAAAGGCGCACGAAGAGAAGAAGAAAATGACCCCGAGCTGTCCCTCGGACGCTCACCCTTATTAGCCGACGATTAGAAGCACATGAAGAATGCGATCATACATGCACTAACATCAGATCCCATCAGAACTTCGAAATTAAGCGTGCTTGGTAGAGGGTAGTAGTAGGATGGGTGACCACTTGGGTAGTCCTCGTGGTGCATCTTTTTTTTACTACCTATTTGATTGCACGACGAGATCATTTTTTTTACGAATCTTTCTAACCAAACGTTAAGGACGGAGAACGTCGTCGCTATAAAATTTGGCTGTCGATCGCCCGCCGCAACCTCTACGCCCGGCTCGATCGACAAACCTACCCGAAAAATTAAAATTTGTAAATAAATAAGAAAAATAACATTTAAATTATTATTTTTCGTTTAAAACGGGCGTAACTCCGTGCATTATTGTCCGATTTCAGCTTTTCACGTGGCGCTGAAAGGCGCGCGAAGAGAAGAAGAAAATGACCCCGAGCTGTCCCTCGGACGCTCACCCTTATTAGCCGACGATTAGAAGCACATGACGGTTGCGATCACACATGCGTTAACGCATCAGATCCCATCAGAACTCCGAATTTAAGCGTGCTTGGGAGAGAGTAGTACTAGAATGGGTGACCCCTTGGGAAGTCCTCGTGTTGCATCTTTTTTTTACTACCTATTTGATTGCACGACGAGATCATTTTTTTTACCAATCTTTCTAAACAAACGTTAAGGACGGAGGACGTCGTCGCCATAAAAGTTGGCTGTCGATCGCCCGCGCGGGGCCCGCCGCAACCTCTACGGCCGGCTCGATCGACCAACCGACCCGAAAAATTAAAATTTGTAAATAAATAAGAAAAAATAACATTTCAATTATTATTTTACGTTTAAAAAAGCGTAACTCCGTGCATTATTGTCCGATTTCAGCATTTCACGTGGCGCTGAAAGGCGCGCGAAGATACGAAGAAAATGACCCCGAGCTGTCCCTCGGACGCTCACCCTTATTAGCCGACGATCAGAAGTGCGTGACGGGTGCGATTATACCAGCACTAAAGCACCGGATCCCATCAGAACTCCGAAGTTAAGCGTGCTTGGGCGAGAGTAGTACTAGGATGGGTGACTCCCTGGGAAGTCCTCGTGTTGCACCTTTTTTTTTTACTACCTATTTGAATGCACGACGAGATCATTTTTTTTACCAATCTTTCTAACCAAACTTTAAGGACGGACGACGTCGTCGCCATAAAATTTGGCTGTCGATCGCCCTCGCGGGGCCCGCCGCAACCTCTACGGCCGGCTCGATCGAACAACCGACCCGAAAAATTAAAATTTGTAAATAAATAAGAAAAATAACATTTCAATTATTATTTTTCGTTTAAAACGGGCGTAACTCCGTGCATTATTGTCCGATTGCAGCTTTTCACGTGGCGCTGAAAGGCGCGCGAAGAGACGAAGAAAATGACCCTGAGCTGTCCCTCGGACGCTCACCCTTATTAGCCGACGATTAGAAGCACATGACGGATGCGATCATACATGCACTAACGCATCAGATCCCAACAGAACTTCGAAGATAAGCGTGCTTGGGAGAGAGTAGTACTAGGATGGGTGACCCCCTGGGAAGTCCTCGTGTTGCACCTTTTTTTTTACTACCTATTTGAAAGCACGACGAGATCATTTTTTTACCAATCTTTCTAACCAATCGTTAAGGATGGACGACGTCGTCGCCATAAAATTTGGCTGTCGATCGCCCGTGCGGGGCCCGCCGCAAACTCTACGGCCGGCTCGATCGACCGACCGACTCGAAAAATTAAAATTTGTAAATAAATAAGAAAAATAACATTTCAATTATTATTTTTCGTTTAAAACGGGCGTAACTCCGTGCATTATTGTCCGGTTTCAGCTTTTCACGTGGCGCTGAAAGGCTCGCGAAGAGACGAAGAAAATGACCCCGAGCTGTCCCTCGGACGCTCACCCTTATTAGCCGACGATCAGAAGTGCGTGACGGGTGCGATCATACCAGCACTAAAGCACCGGATCCCATCATAACTCCGAAGTTAAGCGTGCTTGGGCGAGAGTAGTACTAGGATGGGTGACCCCCTGGGAAGTCCTCGTGTTGCACCTTTTTTTTTTACTACCTATTTGAATGCACGACGAGATCATTTTTTTTACCAATCTTTCTAACCAAACTTTAAGGACGGACGACGTCGTCGCCATAAAATTTGGCTGTCGATCGCCCTCGCGGGGCCCGCCGCAACCTCTACGGCCGGCTCGATCGAACAACCGACCCGAAAAATTAAAATTTGTAAATAAATAAGAAAAATAACATTTCAATTATTATTTTTCGTTTAAAACGGGCGTAACTCCGTGCATTATTGTCCGATTTCAGCTTTTCACCTGGCGCTGAATGGCGCGCGAAGAGACGAAGAAAATGACCCCGAGCTGTCCCTCGGACGCTCACCCTTATTAGCCGTCGATCAGAAGTGCGTGACGGGTGCGATCATACCAGCACTAAAGCACCGGATCCCATCAGAACTCCGAAGTTAAGCGTGCTTGGGCGAGAGTAGTACTAGGATGGGTGACCCCCTCGGAAGTCCTCGTGTTGCACCTTTTTTTGACTACCTGTTTGATTGCACGACGAGATCATTTTTTTACCAATCTTTCTAACCAAACGTTAAGGACGGACGACGTCGTCGCCATAAAATTTGGCTGTCGATCGCCCGTGCGGGGCCGCCGCAAACTCTACGGCCGGCTCGATCGACCAACCGAACCGAAAAATTAAAATTAGTAAATAAATAAGAAAAATAACATTTCAATTATTATTTTTCGTTTAAAACGGGCGTAACTCCGTGCATTATTGTCCGATTTCAGCTTTTCACGTGGCGCTGAAAGGCGCGCGAAGAGATGAAGAAAATGACCCCGAGCTGTCCCTCGGACGCTCACCCTTATTAGCCGACGATCAGAAGTGCGTGACGGGTGCGATCATACCAGCACTAAAGCACCGGATCCCATCAGAACTCCGAAGTTAAACGTGCTTGGGCGAGAGTAGGACTAGGATTGGTGACCCCCTGGGAAGTCCTCGTGTTGCACCTTTTTTTTTACTACCTATTTGAATGCACGACGAGATCATTTTTTTTACCAATCTTTATAACCAAACGTTAAGGATGGACGACGTCGTCGCCATAAAATTTGGCTGTCGATCGCCCGTGCGGGGCCGCCGCAACCTCTACGGCCGACTCGATCGACCAACCGACCCGAAAAATTAAAATTTGTAAATAAATAAGAAAAATAACATTTCAATTATTATTTTTCGTTTAAAACGGGCGTAACTCCGTGCATTATTGTTCGATTTCAGCTTTTCACGTGGCGGTGAAAGGCGCGCGAAAAGACGAAGAAAATGACCCCGAGCTGTCTCTCGGACGCTCACCCTTATTTGTCGACGATCAGAAGTGCTTGATGGTTGCGATCATACCAGCACTAAAGCACCATATCCTATCAGAACTCCGAAGTTAAGCGTGCTTGGGGGAGAGTAGTACTAGGATGGGTGACCCCCTGGGAAGTTCTCGTGTTGCACCTTTTTTTTTACTACCTATTTGAATGCACGACGAGATCATTTTTTTTTACCAATCTTTCTAACCAAACGTTACGGACGGACGACGTCGTCGCCATTAAATTTGGCTGTCGATCGCCCGCGCGGGGCCCGCCGCAACCTCTACGGCCGGCTCGATCGACCAACCGACCCGAAAAATTAAAATTTGTAAATAAATAAGAAAAATAACATTTCAATTATTATTTTTCGTTTAAAACGGGTGTAACTCCGTGCATTATTGTCCGATTTCAGCTTTTCACGTGGCGCTGAAAGGCGCGCGAAGAGACGAAAAAAATGACCCCGAGCTGTCTCTCGGACGCTCACCCTTATTTGTCGACGATCAGAAGTGCGTGACGGGTGCGATCATACCAGCACTAAAGCACCGGATCCTATCAGAACTCCGAAGTTAAGCGTGCTTGGGCGAGAGTAGTACTAGGATAGGTGACCCCCTCGGAAGTCCTCGTGTTGCACCTTTTTTTTTACTACCTATTTGAATGCACGACGAGATCATTTTTTTTACCAATCTTTCTAACCAAACGTTAAGGACGGACGACGTCGTCGCCAAAAAATTTGGCTGTCTATCGCCCGTGCGGGGCCCGCCGCAACCTCTACGGCCGGCTCGATCGACCAACCGACCCGAAAAATTAAAATTTGTAAATAAATAAGAAAAATAACATTTCAATTATTATTTTTCGTTTAAAACGGGCGTAACTCCGTGCATTATTGTCCGATTTCAGATTTTCACGTGGCGCTGAAAGGCGGGCGAAGAGACGAAGAAAATGACCCCGAGCTGTCCCTCAAACGCTCACCCTTATTAGCCGACGATCAGAAGTGTGTGACGGGTGGGATCATACCAGCACTAAAGCACCATATCCCATCAGAACTCCGAAGTTAAGCGTGCTTAGGCGAGAGTAGTACTAGGATGGGTGACTCCTTGGGAAGACCTCTTGTTGCACCTTTTTTTGACTACTTGTTTGATTGCACGACGAGATCTTTTTTTTACCAATCTTTCTAACCAAACGTTAAGGACGGACGACGTCGTCGCCATAAAATTTGGCTGTCGATCGCCCGCGCGGGGCCCGCCGCAACCTCTACGGCCGGCTCGATCGACCAACCGACCCGAAAAATAAAAATTTGTAAATAAATAAGAAAAATAACATATCAATTATTATTTTTCGTTTAAAACGGGCGTAACTCCGTGCATTATTGTCCGATTTCAGCTTTTCACGTGGCGCTGAAAGGTGCGCGAAGAGACGACGAAAATGACTCCGAGCTGTCCCTCGGACGCTCACCCTTATTAGCCGACGATCAAAAGTGCATGACGGGTGCGATCATACCAGCACTAACGCACCGGATCCCATCAGAACCCTGAAGTTAAGCATGCTTGGGCGAGAGTAGGACTAGGATGGGTGACCCCCTGGAAAGTCCTCATGTTGCACCTTTTTTTTTACTACCTATTTGATTTCACGACGAGATCATTTTTTTTACCAATCTTTCTAACCAAACGTTAAGGACGGACGACGTCGTCGCCATAAAATTTGGCTGTCGATCGCCAGCGCGGGGCCCGCCGCAACCTCTACGGCCGGCTCGATCGACCAACCGACCCGAGAAATTAAAATTTGTAAATAAATAAGAAAAATAACATTTCAATTATTATTTTTCGTTTAAAAAGACCGTAACTTCGTGCATTATTGTCCGATTTCAGCTTTTCACGTGGCGCTGAAAGGCGCGCGAAGAGACGAAGAAAATGACCCCCGAACTCTCCCTCGGACGCACACCCATATTGGCCGACGATCAGAAGTGCATGATGGGTGCGATCATACCAGCACTAACGCATCGGATTCCATCAGAACTACGAAGTTAAGCGTGCTTGGGCGAGAGTAGGACTTGGATGGGTGACCGCCTTGAAAGTCCTCGTGTTGCACTCTTTGTTTTTAGTACCTATTTGATTGCACGACGAGATCATTTTTTTTACCAATCTTTCTAACCAAACGTTAAGGACGGACGACGTCGTCGCCATAAAATTTGGCTGTCGATCGCCCGCGCGGGGCCCGCCGCAACCTCTACGGCCAGCTCGATCGACCAACCGACCCGAAAAATTAAAATTTGTAAATAAATAAGAAAAATAACATTTCAATTATTATTTTTCGTTTAAAACGGGCGTAACTCCGTGCATTATTGTCCGATTTCAGCTTTTCACGTGGCGCTGAAAGGCGCGCGAAGAGACGAAGAAAATGACCCCGAGCTGTCTCTCGGACGCATACCCTTATTTGTCGACGATCAGAAGTGCAAGACGGGTGCGATCATACCAGCACTAAAGCACCAGATCCATTCAAAACTCTGAAGTTAAACGTGCTTGGGCGAGAGTAGTACTAGGATGGGTGACCCCCTGGGAAGTCCTCGTTTTGCACCTTTTTTTTACTACCTGTTTGATTGCACGACGAGATCATTTTTTTTACCAACCTTTCTAACCAAACGTTAAGGACGAACGACGTCGTCGCCATAAAATTTGGCTGTCGATCGCCCGCGCGGGGCCCGCCGCAACCTCTACGGCCGACTCGATCGACCAACCGACCCGAAAAATCAAAATTTGTAAATAAATAAGAAAAATAACATTTCAATTATTATTTTTCGTTTAAAATGAGCGTAACTCCGTGCATTATTGTCCGATTTCAGCTTTTCACGTGGCGCTGAAAGGCGCGCGAAGAGACGAAGAAAATGACCCAGAGCTGTCTCTCGGACGCTCACCCTTATTTGTCGATCATACCAGCACTAAAGCACCGGATCCCATTAGAACTCCGAAGTTAAGCGTGCTTGGGCGAGAGTAGTACTAGGATGGGTGACCCCCTGGGAAGTCCTCGTGTTGCACCTTTTTTTGACTACCTGTTTGATTGCACGACGAGATCATTTTTTTACCAATCTTTCTAACCAAACGTTAAGGACGGACGACGTCGTCGCCATAAAATTTGTCAGTCGATCGATCGCGCGGGGCCCGCCGCAACCTCTACGGTCGACTCGATCGACCAACCGACCCGAAAAATTAAAATTTGTAAATAAATAAGAAAAATAACATTTCAATTATTATTTTTCGTTTAAAACGGGCGTAACTCCGTGCATTATTGTCCGATTTCAGCTTTTCACGTGGCGCTGACAGGCGCGCAAAGAGACGAAGAAAATGACCCCGAGCTGTCTCTCGGACGCTCACCCTTTTTTGTCGACGATCAGAAGTGCGTGACGGGTGCGATCATACAGCACTAAAGCACCGGATCCTATCAGAACTCCGAAGTTAAGCGTGCTTGGGCGAGAGTAGTACTAGGATAGGTGACCCCCTGGGAAGTCCTCGTGTTGCACCTTTTTTTTTACTACCTATTTGATTTCACGACGAGATCATTTTTTTTACCAATCTTTCTAACCAAACGTTAAGGACGGACGACGTCGTCGCCATAAAATTTGGCAGTCGATCGCTCGCGCGGGGCCCGCCGCAACCTCTACGGCCGACTCGACCGACCAACCGACCCGAAAAATCAAAATTTGTAAATAAATAAGAAAAATAACATTTCATTTATTACTTTTCGTTTAAAACGGGCGTAACTCCGTGCATTATTGTCTGATTTTAGCTTTTCACGTGGCGCTGAAAGTCGCGCGAAGAGACGAAGAAAATGACCCCGAGCCGTCTCTCGGACGCTCACCCTTATTTGTCGACGATCAGAAGTGCGTGACGGGTGCGATCATACCAGCACTAAAGCACCGGATCCCATCAGAACTCCGAAGTTAAGCGTGCTTGGGCGAGAGTAGTACTAGGATGCATGACCCCCTGGGAAGTCCTCGTGTTGCACCTTTTTTTTACTACCTGTTTGATTGCACGACGAGATCATTTTTTTTACCAATCTTTCTAACCAAACGTTAAGGACGGACGACGTCGTCGCCATAAAATTTGGCTGTCGATCGCCCGCGCGGGGCCCGCCGCAACCTCTACGGCCGACTCGATCGACTAACCGACCCGAAAAATTAAAATTTGTAAATAAATAAGAAAAATAACATTTCAATTATTATTTTTCGTTTAAAACGGGCGTAACTCCGTGCATTATTGTCCGATTTCAGCTTTTCACGTGGCGCTGAAAGGCGCGCAAAGAGACGAAGAAAATGACCCCGAGTTGTCCCTCGGACGCTCACCCTTATTAGCCGACGATCAGAAGTGCGTGACGGGTGTGATCATACCAGCACTAAAGCACCAGATCCCATCAGAACTCCGAAGTTAAGCGTGCTTGGGCGAGAGTAGTACTAGGTTGGGTGACACCCTGGGAAGTCCTCGTGTTTCACCTTTTTTTTTTACTACCTATTTGAATGCACGACGAGATCATTTTTTTTACCAATCTTTCTAACCAAACTTTAAGGACGGACGACGTCGTCGCCATAAAATTTGGCTGTCGATCGCCCGCGCGGGGCCTGCCGCAACCTCTACGGCCGGCTCGATCGACCAACCGACCCGAAAAATTAAAATTTGTAAATAAATAAGAAAAATAACATTTCAATTATTATTTTTCGTTTAAAACGGGCGTAACTCCGTGCATTATTCTGATTTCAGCTTTTCACGTGGCGCTGAAAGGCGCGCGAAGAGACGAAGAAAATGATCCCGAGCTGTCCCTCGGACGCTCACCCTTATTAGCCGACTATCAAAAGTGCGTGATGGGTGCGATCATACCAGCACTAAAGCACCGGATCCCATCAGAACTCCGAATTAAGCGTCCTTGTGCGAGAGTAGTACTAGGATGGGTTACCCCCTGGGATGTCCTCGTGTTGCACCTTTTTTTTTACTACCTATTCGAATGCACGACGAGATCATTTTTTTTACCAATCTTTCTAACCAAACGTTAAGGACGGACGACGTCGTCGCCACAAAATTTGGCTGTCGATCGCCCGTGCGGGGCCCGCCGCAAACTCTACGGCCGGCTCGATCGACCAACCGACCCGAAAAATTAAAATTTGTAAATAAATAAGAAAAATAACATTTCAATTATTATTTTTCGTTTAAAACGGGCGTAACTCCGTGCATTATTGTCCGATTTCAGCTTTTCACGTGGCGCTGAAAGGCGCGCGAAGAGACGAAGAAAATGATCCCGAGCTGTCCCTCGGACGCTCACCCTTATTTGTCGACGATCAGAAGTGCGTGACGGGTGCGATCATACCAGCACTAAAGCCCCAGATCCCTTCAAAACTCCGAAGTTAAACGTGCTTGGGCGAGAGTAGTACTAGGATGGGTGACCCCCTGGGAAGTCCTCGGGTTGCACCTTTTTTTTACTACCTGTTTGATTGCACGACGAGATCATTTTTTTTACCAATCTTTCTAACCAAACGTTAAGGACGGACGACGTCGTCGCCATAAAATTTGGCTGTCGATCGCCCGCGCGGGGCCCGCCGCAACCTCTACGGCCGGCTCGATCGACCAACTGATCCGAAAAATTAAAATTTGTAAATAAATAAGAAAAACAACATTTCAATTATTATTTTTCGTTTAAAACGGGCGTAACTCCGTGCATTATTGTCCAATTTCAGCTTTTCACGTGGCGCTGAAAGGAGCGCGAAGAGACGAAGAAAATGACCCCGAGCTGTCCCTCGGACGCTCACCCTTATTAGCCGACGATCAGAAGTGAGTGACGGGGGCGATCATACCAGCACTAAAGCACCGGATCCAATCAGAACTCCGAAATTAAGCGTGCTTGGGCGAGAGTAGTACTAGGATGGGTGACCGCTTGGGAAGTCCTCGTGTTGCACCTTTTTTTTTACTACCTATTTGAATGCACGTCGAGATCATTTTTTTTACCAATCTTTCTAACCAAACGTTAAGGACGGACGATGTCGTCGCCATAAAATTTGGCTGTCGATCGCCCGTGCGGGGTCTGCCGCAACCTCTACAGCCGGCTCAATCGACCGACCGATCCGAAAAATTAAAATTTGTAAATAAATAAGAAAAATAACATTTCAATTATTATTTTTTGTTTAAAACGGGCGTAACTCCGTGCATTATTGTCCGATTTCAGCTTTTCACGTGGCGCTGAAAGGCGCGCGAAGAGACGAAGAAAAATGACCCCGAGCTGTCTCTCGGACGCTCACCCTTATTTGTCGACGATCAGAAGTGCGTGACGAGTGCGATCATACCAGCACTAAAGCACCAGATCCCTTCAAAACTCCGAAGTTAAACGTGCTTGGGCGAGAGTAGTACTAGGATGGGTGACCCCTTGGGAAGTCCTCGTGTTGCAGCATTTTTTTACTACCTATTTAAATGCACGACAAGATCATTTTTTTTACCAATCTTTCTAACCAAACGTTAAGGACGGACGACGTCGTCGCCATAAAATTTGGCTGTCAATCGCCCGCGCAGGGGCCGCCGCAATCTCTACGGCCGGCTCGATCGACCAACCGATCCGAAAAATTAAAATTTGGAAATAAATAAGAAAAATAACATTTCAATTATTATTTTTCGTTTAAAACGGGCATAACTCCGTGCATTATTGTCCGATTCCAGCTTTTCACGTGGCGCTGAAAGGCGCGCGAAGAGACGAAGAAAATGACCCCGAGCTGTCCCTCGGACGCTCACCCTTATTAGCCGACGATCAGAAGTGAGTGACGGGGGCGATCATACCAGCACTAAAGCACCGGATCCAATCAGAACTCCGAAGTTAAGCGTGCTAGGGCGAGAGTAGTACTCGGATGGGTGACCCCTTGGGAAGATCTCGTGTTGCACCTTTTTTTTACTACCTATTTGATTTCACGACGAGATCATTTTTTTTACCAATCTTTCAAACCAAACGTTAAGGACGGACGACGTCGTCGCCATAAAATTTGGCTGTCGATCGCCCGCGCGGGGCCCGCCGCAACCTCTACGGCCGACTCGATCGACCAACCTACCCGAAAAATTAAAATTTGTAAATAAATAAGAAAAATAACATTTCAATTATTATTTTTCGTTTAAAACGGGCGTAACTCCGTGCATTATTGTCCGATTTCACCTTTTAACGTGGCACTGAAAGGCGCGCGAAGAGACGAAGAAAATGACCCCGAGCTGTCTCTCGGACGCTCACCCTTATTAGCCGACGATCAGAAGTGAGTGACGGGGGCGATCATACCAGCACTAAAGCACCGGATCCAATCAGAACTCCGAAATTAAGCGTGCTTGGGCGAGAGTAGTACTAGGATGGGTGACTCCCTTGGAAGTCCTCGTGTTGCACCTTTTTTTTACTACCTATTTGAATGCACGTCGAGATCATTTTTTTGTACCAATCTTTCTAACCAAACGTTAAGGATGGACGACGTCGTCGCCATAAAATTTGGCTGTCGATCGCCCGCGCGGGGCCCGCCGCAACCTCTACGGCCGGCTCGATCGACCAACCGACCCGAAAAATAAAAATTTGTAAATAAATAAGAAAAATAACATATGAATTATTATTTTTCGTTTAAAATAGGCGTAACTCCGTGCACTATTGTCCGATTTCAGCTTTTCACGTGGCGCTGAAAGGCGCGCGAAGAGACGAAGAAAATGACCCCGAGCTGTCCCTCGGACGCTCACCCTTATTAGCCGACAATCAGAACTGCGTGACGGGTGCGATCATACCAGCACTAAAGCACCGGATCCCATCAGAACTCCGAAGTTAAGCGTGCTTGGGCGAGAGTAGTACTAGGATGGGTGACCCCCTGGGAAGTCCTCGTGTTGCACCTTTTTTTTTACTACCTCTTTGAATGCACGACGAGATCATTTTTTTTACCAATCTTTCTAACCAAACGTTAAGGACGGACGACGTCGTCGCCATAAAATTTGGTTGTCGATCGCCCGTTCGGGGCCTGCCGCAACCTCTACGGCCGGCTCGATCGACAAACCGACCCGAAAAATTAAAATTTGTAAATAATTAAGAAAAATAACATTTCAATTATTATTTTTCGTTTAAAACGGGCGTAACTTCGTGCATTATTGTCCGATTTCAGCTTTTCACGTGGCGCTGAAAGGCGCGCGAAGAGACGAAGAATATGACCCCGATCTGTCCCTCGGAGCTCACTCTTATTAGCCGACGATCAGAAGTGCGTGACGGGTGCGATCATACCAGCACTAAAGCACCGGATCCCATCAGAACTCCGAAGTTAAGTGTGCTTGGGCGAGAGTAGTAGTAGGATGGGTGACCCCCTAGAAAGTCCTCGTGTTGCACCTTTTTTTTTTCTACCTATTGGAATGCACGTCGAGATCATTTTTTTTACCAATCTTTCTAACCAAACGTTAAGGACGGACGACGTCGTCGCCATAAAATTTGGTTGTCGATCGCCCGTTCGGGGCCTGCCGCAACCTCTACGGCCGGCTCGATCGACCAACGGACCCGAAAAATTAAAATTTGTTAATAAATAAGAAAAATAACATTTCAATTATTATTTTTCGTTTAAAACGGGCGTAACTCCGTGCATTATTGTCCGATTTCAGCCTTTCACGTGGCGCTGAAAGGCGCGCGAAGAGACGAAGAAAATGACTCCGAGCTGTCCCTCGGACGCTCACCCTTATTCGCCGACGATCAAAAGTGCATGACGGGTGCGATCATACCAGCACTAACGCACCGGATCCCATCAAAACTCCGATGTTAAGCGTGCTTGGGCGAGAGTAGGACTAGGATGGGTGACCCCCTGGAAAGTCCTCATTTTGCACCTTTTTTTTACTACCTATTTGATTTCACGACGAGATCATTTTTTTTACCAATCTTTCTAACCAAACGTTAGGACGGACGACGTCGTCGCCATAAAATTTGGCTGTCGATCGCTCGCGCGGGGACGCCGCAACCTCCACGCCCGGCTCGATCGACCAACCGACCCGAGAAATTAAAATTTGTAAATAAATAAGAAAAATAACATTTCAATTATTATTTTTCGTTTAAAACGAGCGTAACTCTGTGCATTATTGTCCGATTTCAGCTTTTCACATGGCGCTGAAAGGCGCGCGAAGAGACGAAGAAAATGACCCCCGAACTCTCCCTCGGACGCACACCCATATTGGCCGACGATCAGAAGTGCATGATGGGTGCGATCATACTAGCACTAACGCATCGGATTCCATCAGAACTACGAAGTTAAGCGTGCTTGGGCGGGAGTAGGACTTGGATGGGTGACCCCCTTGAAAGTCCTCGTGTTGCACTCTTTATTTTTAGTACCTATTTGATTGCACGACGAGATCATTTTTTTTACCAATCTTTCTAACCAAACATTAAGGACGGACGACGTCGTCGCCATAAAATTTGGCTGTCGATCGCCCGCGCGGGGCCCGCCGCAACCTCTACGGCCGGCTCGATCGACCAACCGACCCGAAAAATAAAAATTTGTAAATAAATTAGAAAAATAACATATGAATTATTATTTTTCGTTTAAAACGGGCGTAACTCCGTGAATTATTGTCCGATTTCAGCTTTTCACATGGCGCTGAAAGGCGCGCGAAGAGACGAAGAAAATGACCCCGAGCTGTCCCTCGGACGCTCACCCTTAATAGCCGACAATCAGAAGTGCATGACGGGTGCGATCATACCAGCACTAAAGCACCGGATCCCATCAGAACTCCGAAGTTAAACGTACTTGGGCGAGAGTAGTACTAGGATGGGTGACCCCCTGGGAAGTCCTCGTGTTGCACCTTTTTTTTTACTACCTATTTGAATGCACGACGAGATCATTTTTTTTACCAATCTTTCTAACCAAACGTTAAGGACGGACGACGTCGTCGCCATAAAATTTGGCTGTCGATCGCCCGTTCGGGTCCTGCCGCAACCTCTACGGCCGGCTCGATCGACCAACCGACCCGAAAAATTAAAATTTGTAAATAAATAAGAAAAATAACATTTCAATTATTATTTTTCGTTTAAAACGGGCGTAACTCCGTGCATTATTGTCCGATTTCAGCTTTTCACGTGGCGCTGAAAGGGGCGCGAAGAGACGAAGAAAATGACCCCGAGCTGTCTCTCGGACGCTCACCCTTATTTGTCGACGATCAGAAGTGCGTGACGGGTGCGATCATACCAGCACTAAAGCACCAGATCCTATCAGAACTCCGAAGTTAAGCGTGCTTGGGCGAGAGTAGTACCAGGATAGGTGACCCCCTGGGAAGTCCTCGTGTTGCACCTTTTTTTTTACTACCTATTTGAATGCACGACGAGATCATTTTTTTTACCAATCTTTCTAACCAAACGTTAAGGACGGACGACGTCGTCGCCATAAAATTTGGCTGTCGATCGCCCGTGCGGGGCCCGCCGCAACCTCTACGGCCGACTCGATCGACCAACCGACCCGAAAAATTAAAATTTGTAAATAAATAAGAAAAATAACATTTCAATTATTATTTTTCGTTTAAAACGGGCGTAACTCCGTGCATTATTGTCCGATTTCAGCTTTTCACGTGGCGCTGAAAGGCGCGCGAAGAGACGAAGAAAATGACCCCGAGCTGTCTCTCGGACGCTCACCCTTATTTGTCGACGATCTGTAGTGCGTGACAGGTGCGATCATACCAACACTAAAGCACCGGATCCTATCAGAACTACGAAATTAAGCGTGCTTGGGCGAGAGTAGTACTTGGATAGGTGACCCCCTCGGAAGTCCTCGTGTTGCACCTTTTTTTTTACTACCTATTTGAATGCACGACGAGATCATTTTTTTTACCAATCTTTCTAACCAAACGTTAAGGACGGACGACGTCGTCGCCATAAAATTTGGCTGTCGATCGCCCGTGCAGGGCCCGCCGCAACCTCTACGGCCGGCTCGATCGACCAACCGACCCGAAAAATTCAAATTTGTAAATAAATAAGAAAAATAACATTTCAATTATTATTTTTCGTTTAAAACGGGCGTAACTCCGTGCATTATTGTCAGATTTCAGCTTTTCACGTGACGCTTAAAGGCGCGCGAAGAGACGGAGAAAATGACCCCCAAACTCTCCCTCGGACGCTCACCCTTATTAGCTGACGATCAGAAGCACATGATGGATGCGATCATACATGCACTAACGCATTGGATCCCATCAGAACTCCGAAATTAAGCATGCTTGGGCGAGAGTAGGACTAGGATGGGTGACCCCCTGGGAAGTCCTCGTGCTGCACCTTTTTTTTTTACAACCTATTTGAATGCACGACGAGATCATTTTTTTTACCAATCTTTCTACCCAAACGTTAAGGACGGACGACGTCGTCGCCATAAAATTTGGTTGTCCGCAACCTCTACGGCCGGCTCGATCAACCAACCGACCCGAAAAATTAAAATTTTTTTACCATTCTTTCTAATCAAACGTTAAGGACGGACAACGTCGTCGCCATAAAATTTGGCTGTCGATCGCCCGTGCGGGGCCCGCCGCAACCTCTACGGCCGGCTCGATCGACCAACCGACTCGAAAAATTAAAATTTGTAAATAAATAAGAAAAATAACATTTCAATTATTATTTTTCGTTTAAAACGGGCGTAACTCCGTGCATTATTGTCCGATTTCAGCTTTTCACGTGGCGCTCAAAGGCGCGCGAAGAGACGAAGAAAATGACCCCCAAACTCTCCCTCGGACGCTCACCCTTATTAGCCGACGATCAGAAGCACATGATGGATGCGATCATACATGCACTAACGCATTGGTTCCCATCAGAAATCCGAAATTGAGCGTGCTTGGGCGAGAGTAGGAATAGGATGGGTGACCCCCTGGGAAGTCCTCTTGCTGCACCCTTTTTTTTTACTACCTATTTGAATGCACGACGAGATCATTTTTTTTACCATTCTTTCTAATCAAACGTTAAGGACGGACGACGTCGTCGCCATAAAATTTGGCTGTCGATCGCCCGCGCGGGGCCCGCCGCAACCTCTACGGCCGGCTCGATCGACCAACCGACCCGAAAAATTAAAATTTGTAAATAAATATGAAAAATAACATTTCAATTATTATTTTTCGTTTAAAACGGGCGTAACTCCGTGCATTATTGTCCGATTTCAGCTTTTCACATGGCGCTCAAAGGCACGCGAAGAGACGAAGAAAACGACCCCCGAACTCTCCCTCGGACGCTCACCCTTATTAGCCGACGATCAGAAGCACATGATGGATGCGATCATACATGCACTAACGCATTGGATCCCATGAGAACTCCGAAATTAAGCGTGCTTGGGCGAGAGTAGGACTAGGATGGGTGACCCCCTGGGAACTCCTCGTGCTGCACCCTTTTTTTTTACGACCTATTTGAATGCACGACGATGTTGAATCTTTTTTTTTACTACCTATTTGAATGCACGACGAGATCATTTTCTTTACCAATCTTTCTAACCAAACGTTAAGGACGGACGACGTCGTCGCCATAAAATTTGGCTGTCGATCACCCGCGCTGGGCCCGCCGCAACCTATACGGCCGGCTCGATCGACCAACTGACCCGAAAAATTAAAATTTGTAAATAAATAAGAAAATAACATTTCAATTTTTATTTTTCGTTTAAAACGGGCGTAACTCCGTGCATTATTGTCCGATTTCAGCTTTTCACGTGGCGCTGAAAGGCGCGCGAAGAGACGAAGAAAATGACCCCGAGCTGTCCCTCCGACGCTCACCCTTATTATCCGACGACCAGAAGTGCGTCACGGGTGCGATCATACCAGTACTAAAGCACCGGATCCCATCAGAACTCCGAAGTTAAGCGAGCTTGGCCGAGAGTAGTGCTAGAATGGGTGACCCCCTGGGAAGTCCTCGTGTTGCACCTTTTTTTTTACTACCTATTTGAATGCACGACGAGATCATTTTTTTTACCAATCTTTCTAACCAAACGTTAAGGACGGACGACGTCGTCGCCATAAAATTTGGCTGTCGATCACCCGCGCTGGGCCCGCCGCAACCCATACGGCCGGCTCGATCGACCAACTGACCCGAAAAATTAAAATTTGTAAATAAATAAGAAAAATAACATTTCAATTTTTATTTTTCGTTTAAAACGGGCGTAACTCCGTGCATTATTGTCCGATTTCAGCTTTTCACGTGGCGCTGAAAGGCGCGCGAAGAGACGAAGAAAATGACCCCCGAGCTATCCCTCGGACGCTCACCCTTATTAGCCGACGATTAGAAGCGCATGATGGATGTGATCATACATGCACTAACGCATCAGATCCCATCAGAACTCCGAAGTTAAGCGTGCTTCGGCGAGAGTAGTACTAGGATGGGTGATCCCTTGGGAAGTCCTCGTGTTGCACCTTTTTTTTTGCTACCTACTTGAATGCACGACGAGATCATTTTTTTTACCAATCTTTCTAACCAAACGTTAAGGACGGACGACGTCGTCGCCATAAAATTTGGCTGTCGATCGCCCGCGCGCGGCCCGCCGTAACCTCTACGGCCGACTCGATCGACCAACCTACCCGAAAAATTAAAATTTGTAAATAAATAAGAAAAATAACATTTCAATTATTATTTTTCGTTTAAAGCGGGCGTAACTCCGTGCATTATTGTCTGATTTCAGCTTTTCACGTGGCGCTGAAAGGCGCGCGAAGAGACGAAGAAAATGACCCCAAGCTGTCGCTCGGACGCTCACCCTTATTAGCCGACGATCAGAAGTGCATGATGGGTGCAATCATACCAGCACTAACGCACCGGATCCTATCAGAATTCCGAAGTTAAGCGTGCTTGGGCGAGAGTATTACTAGGATGGGTGACCCCTGGGAAGTCCTCGTGTTGGACCTTTTTTTTTACTACCTATTTGATTGCACTACGAGATCATTTTTTTTTACCAATATTTCTAACCAAACGTTAAGGACGGAGGACGTCGTCGCCACAAAATTTGGCTGTCGATCGCCCGTGCGAGGCCCGCCGCAACCTCTACGGCCGGCTTGATCGACCAACCGACTCGAAAAATTAAAATTTGTAAATAAATAAGAAAAATAACATTTCAATTATTATTTTTCGTTTAAAACGGGCGTAACTCCGTGCATTATTGTCCGATTTCAACTTTTCACGTGGCGCCGAAAGGCGCGCGTAGAGAGGAAGAAAATGACCCCGAGCTGTCCCTTGGACGCTCACCCTTATTAGCCGACGATCAGAAGCGCATGACGGATGCGATCATACATGCACTAACGCATCAGATCACATCAGAACTTCGAAGTTAAGCTTGCTTCGGCGAGAGTAGTACTAGGATGGGTGACCCCCTGGGAAGTCCTCGTGTTGCACCTTTTTTTTTGCTACCTATTTGAATGCACGACGAGATCATTTTTTTTACCAATCTTTCTAACCAAACGTTAAGGACGGACGACGTCGTCGCCATATAATTTGGCTGTCGATCGCCCGCGCGGGGCCCGCCGCAACCTCTACGGCCGGCTCGATCGACCAACCGACCCGAAAAATTAATATTTGTAAATAAATAAGAAAAATAACATTTCAATTATTATTTTTCGTTTAAAACGGGCGTAACTCCGTGCATTATTGTCCGATTTCAGCTTTTCACGTGGGGCTGATAGGCGCGCGAAGAGACGAAGAAAATGACCCCGTGCTGTCTCTCGGATGCACACCCTTATTAGCCGACGATCAGAAGTGCATGACGGGTGCGATCATACCAGCACTAAAGCACCGGATCCCATCAGAACTCCGAAGTTAAGTGTGCTTGGGCGAGAATAGTACTAGGATGGGTGACCCCCTGGGAAGTCCTCGTGTTGCACCTTTTATTTTACTACCTATTTGAATGCACGACGAGATCATTTTTTTTACCAATCTTTCTAACCAAACGTTAAGGACGGACGACGTCGTCGCCATAAAATTTGGCTGTCGATCGCCCGTGCGAGGCCCGCCGCAACGTCTACGGCCGGCTTGATCGACCAACCGACTCGAAAAATTAAAATTTGTAAATAAATAAGAAAAATAACATTTCAATTATTATTTTTCGTTTAAAACGGGCGTAACTCCGTGCATTATTGTCCGATTTCAGCTTTTCACGTGGCGTTGAATGGCGCGCGAAGAGACGAAAAAAATGACCCCGAGCTGTCCCTTGGACGCTCACCCTTATTAGCCAACGATCAGAAGCGCATGACAGATGCGATCATACATGCACTAACGCATCAGATCCCATCAGAACTTCGAAGTTAAGCGTGCTTCGGCGACAGTAGTACTTGGATGGGTGACCCCCTGGGAAGTCCTCGTGTTGCACCTTTTTTTTTACTACCTATTTGAATGCACGACGAGATCATTTTTTTTACCAATCTTTTTAACCAAACGTTAAGGACGGACGACGTCGTCGACATAAAATTTGGCTGTCGATCACCCGCGCTGGGCCTGCCGCAACATCTACGGCCGGCTCGATCGACCAACTGACCCGAAAAATTAAAATTTGTAAATAAATAAGAAAAATAACATTTCAATTATTATTTTTCGTTTAAAACGGGCGTAACTCCGTGCATTATTCTCCGATTTCAGCTTTTCACGTGGCGCTGAAAGGCGCGCGAAGAGACGAAGAAAATGACCCCCGAGCTGTCCCTCGGATGATCACCCTTTTTAGCCGACGATCAGAAGCGCATGACGGAAGCGATCATACATGCACTAACGCATCAGATCCCATCAGAACTCTGAAGTTAAGCGTGCTTCGGCGAGAGTAGTACTAGGATGGGTGACCCCTTGGGAAGTCCTCGTGTTGCACCTTTTTTTTTGCTACCTATTTGAATGCACGACGAGATCATTTTTTTTACCAATCTTTCTAACCAAACGTTAAGGAAGGACGACGTCGTCGCCATAAAATTTGGCTGTCGATCGCCCGCGCGCGGCCCGCCGCAATCTCTATGCCGGCTCGATCGACCAACCGACCCGAAAAATTAAAATTTGTAAATAAATAACAAAAATAACATTTCAATTTTTATTTTTCGTTTAAAACAGGTGTAACTCCGTGCATTATTGTCCGATGTCAGCTTTTCACGTGGCGCTGAAAGGCGCGCGAAGAGACGAAGAAAATGACCCCCGAACTCTCCCTCGGACGCTCACCCTTATTAGCCGACGATCAGAAGCACATGACGTGTGCGATCATACATGCACTAAATCATCGGATCCCATCAAAACTCCGAAGTTAGGCGTGCTTGGGCGAGAGTAGGACTAGGATCGGTCACCCCTTGGGAAATCCTCGTGTTGCACCCTTTTTTTTACTACCTATTTGAATGCATGACGAGATCATTTTTTTTACCAATCTTTCTAACCAAACGTTAAGGACGGACGAAGTCGTCGCCATAAAATTTGGCTGTCGATCGCCCGTGCGGGACCCGCCGCAACCTCTACGGCCGGCTCGATCGAGCAACCGACCCGAAAAATTAAAATTTGTAAATAAATAAGAAAAATAACATTTCAATTATTATTTTTCGTTTAAAACGAGCGTAACTCCGGGATTATTGTCCGATTTCAGCTTTTCACATGGAGCTGAAAGGCGCGCGAACAGACGAAGAAAATGACCACGAGCTGTCCCTCGGACGCTCACCCTTATTAGCCGACGATCAGAAGTGCATGATGGGTGCGATCATACCAGCACTAACGCACCGTATCCCATCAGAACTACGAAGTTAAGCGTGCTTGGGCGAGAATAGTACTAGGATGGGTGACCCCATGGGAAGTCCTCGTGTTGCATCTTTTTTTTTACTACCTATTTGATTACACTACGAGATTATTTTTTTACCAATCTTTCTAACCAAACGTTAAGGACGGACGACGTCGTCGCCATAAAATTTGGCTGTCGATCGCCCGCGCGGGGCCCGCCGCAACCTCTACGGCCGGCTCGATCGACCAACCGACCCGAAAAATTAAAATATGTAAATAAATAAGAAAAATAACATTTCTATTATTATTTTTCGTTTTAAACGGGCGTAACTCTGTGCATTATTGTCCGATTTCAGCTTTCACATGGCGCTGAAAGGCGCCCGAAGAGACGAACAAAATGACCCCCGAACTCTCCCTTGGACTCTCACCCTTATTAGCCGACGATCAGAAGCGCATGACGAATGCGATCATACATGCCCTAACGCATCGGATCCCATCAGAACTCCGAAGTTAAGCGTGCTTGGGCGAGAGTAGGACTAGGATGGGTGACCCCCTGGGATGTCCTCGTGTTGCACCCTTTTTTTTACTACCTATTTGAATGCATGATGAGATAAACTTTTTTACCAATCTTTCTAACCAAACGTTAAGGACGGACGACGTTGTCGCCATAAAATTTGGCAGTCAATCGCACGTGCGGGGCCAGCCGCAACCTCTACGGCCGGCTCGATCGACCAACCGACACGAAAAATTAAAATTTGTAAATAAATAAGAAAAATAACATTTCAATTATTATTTTTCGTTTAAAACGGGCGTAACTCCGTGCATTATTGTCCGATTTCAGCTTTTCACGTGGAAATGAAAGGCGCACGAAGAGACGAAGAAAATGACCCCGAGCTGTCCCTCGGACGCTCACCCTTATTAGCCGACGATCAGAAGTGCATGACGGGTGCGATCATACCAGCACTAACGCACCGGATCCCATCAGAATTACGAAGTTAAGCGTGCTTGGGCGAGAATAGTACTAGGATTGGTGACCCCATGGAAAGTCCTCGTGTTGCATTCTTTTTTTTACTACCTATTTAATTACACTACGAGATCATTTTTTTTACCAATATTTCTAACCAAACGTTAAGGACGAACGACGTCGTCGCCATAAAATTTGGCTGTCGATCGCCCGTGCGGGGCCCGCCGCAATCTCTATGCCGGCTCGATCGACCAACTGACCCGAAAAATTAAAATTTGTAAATAAATAAAAAAAATAACATTTCAATTATTATTTTTCGTTTAAAACGGGCGTAACTCCGTGCATTATTGTCCGATGTCCGCTTTTCACGTGGCGCTGAAAGGCACGCGAAGAGACGAAGAAAATGACCCCCGAACTCTCCCTCGGACGCTCACCCTTATTAGCCGACGATCAGAAGCACATGACGTGTGCGATCATACATGCACTAACTCATCGGATCCCATCAAAATTCCGACGTTAGGCGTGCTTGGGCGAGAGTAGGACTAGGATGGGTCACCCCTTGGGAAATCCTCGTGTTGCACCCTTTTTTTTACTACCTATTTCAATGCATGACGAGATCATTTTTTTTACCAATCTTTCTAACCAAACGTTAAGGACGGACGACGTCGTCGCCATAAAATTTGGCTGTCGATCGCCCGTGCGGGGCCCGCCGCAACCTCTACGGCCGGCTCGATCGACCAACCGACCCGAAAAATTAAAATTTGTAAACAAATAAGAAAAATAACATTTCAATTATTATTTTTCGTTTAAAACGGGCGTAACTCCTGGCATTATTGTCCGATTTCAGCTTTTCACGTGGCGCTGAAAGGCGCGCGAAGAGACGAAGAAAATGACCCTGAGCTATCCCTCGGACGCTCACCCTTATTAGCCGACGATCAGAAGTGCATGACGGGTGCGATCATACAAGCACTAACGCACCGGATCCCATTAGAACTCTGAAGTTAAGCGTGCTTGGGCGAGAGTAGTATTAGTATGGGTGATCCCCTGGGAAGTCCTCGTGTTGCACCCTTTTTTTTACTACCTATTTGATTGCACGACGAGATCATTTTTTTTACCAATCTTTCTAACCAAACGTGAAGGACGGACGACGTCGTCGCCATAAAATTTAGATGTCGATCGCCCGTGCGGGGCCCGCCGCAACCTCTACGGCCGGCTCGATCGACCAACCGACCCGAAAAATTAAAATTTGTAAATAAATAAGAAAAATAACATTTCAATTATTATTTTTCGTTTAAAAAGGGCGTAACTCCGTGTATTATTGTCCGATTTTAGCTTTTCACGTGGCGCTGAAAGGCGCGCGAAGAGACGAAAAAAATGACCCCCGAACTCTCCCTCGGACGCACACCCTTATTAGCCGACGATTAGAAGCTCATGACGGGTGCGATCATACCAGCACTAACGCATTGGATCCCATCAGAACTCCGAAGTTAAGCGTGCTTGGGCAGAGTAGTATTAGGATGGGTGACCTCATAGGAAGTCCTTATGTTGTACCCTTTTTTTTAATACCTATTTGAATGCACGACGAGATCATTTTTTTTACCAATCTTTCTAACCAAACGTTAAGGACGGACGACGTCGTCGCCATAAAATTTGGCTGTCGATCGCCCGTGAGGGGCCTGCCGCAACCTCTACGGCCGGCTCGATCGACCAACCGAGCCGAAAAATTAAAATTTGTAAATAAATAAGAAAAATAACATTTCAATTATTATTTTTCGTTTATAAACGGGCGTAACTCCGTGCATTATTGTCCGATTTAAGCTTTTCACGTGGCGCTGAAAGGCGCGCGAAGAGACGAAGAAAATGACCCCGAGCTGTCCCTCGCACGCTCACCCTTATTAACCGACGATCAGAAGTGCATGATGGGTGCGTTCATACCAGCACTAACGCACCGGATCCCATCAGAACTCCGAAGTTAAGCGTGCTTGGCGAGAGTAGTACTCGGATGGGTGACCCCATGGGAAGTCCTCGTGTTGCACCTTTTTTTTTACTACCTATTTGATTGCACGACGAGATCATTTTTTTTACCAATCTTTCTAACCAAACGTTACCGACGTCGTCGCCATAAAATTTGGCTGTGGATCGCCTGTGCGGGGCCCGCCGTAACCTCTACGGCCGGCTCGATCGACCAACCGACCCAAAAAATTAAAATTTGTAAATAAATAATAAAAATAACATTTAAATTAATATTTTTTGTTTAAAATGGGCGTAACTTCGTGCATTATTGTCCAATTTCAGCTTTTCACGTGGCGCTGACAGGTGCGCGAAGAGACGAAAAAAATGACCCCGAGCTCTCCCTCGGACGGTCACCCTTATTGGCCGACAATCAGAAGTGCATGACGGGTGCGATCATACCACCACTAATGCAACGGATCCCTTTAAAAATCCGAAGTTAAGCGTGCTTGGGCGAGAGTAGTAGTAGGATGGGTGACCCCTTGGGAAGTCCTCGTGTTGCACTCCTTTTTTTACTACCTTATTGAATGCACGACGAGATAATTTTTTTTTCCAATCTTTCTAACCAAACGTTAAGGACGGATGACGTCGTCCCCATAATATTTGGCTGTTGATGGCTCGTGCGGGGCCCGCCGCAACCTCTACGGGCCGCTCAATCGACCAACCAACCCGGAAAATTAAAATTTGTAAATAAATAAGAAAAATAACATTTCAATTATTATTTTTTGTTTAAAACGGGCGTAACTCCGTGCACTATTGTCTGATTTCAGCTTTTCTTGTGGCGCTGAAAGGCGCGCGAAAAGACGAAGAAAATGACCCCCGAACTCTCCCTCGGACTCTCACCATTATTAGCCGACGATCAGAAGCGCATGACGGATGCGATCATACATGCACTAACGCATCGGATCCCATCAGAACTACAAAGTTAAGCGTGCTTGGGCGAGAGTAGTACTAGGATGGGTGACCGCCTAAGAAGTCCTCTTGTTGCACTACATTTTGTTACTACCTAATTGAATGCTCGACGATATCATTTTTTTACCAAACATTCAGGTCGGACGACGTCGTTCCCATAAAATTTGGTCGTAGATCGCCGGTGCGAGGCCCGCCGCAACCTCTATGGGCCGCTCTATCGACCAACCAACCCATAAAATTAAAATTTGTAAATAAATAAGAAAATAACATTTTAATTATTATTTTTTCGTTTAAACATTTCAATTGAATGGACGATGATATCATTTTTTTTTACCAATCTTTCTAACCAAACGTTCAGGACGGACGACGTCGTGCTAATAAAATTTGGCCGTCGATCGCCCATGCGGGGTCCACCCCAACTTTTACGGGCCGCTCGATCGACCAACCAACCCGAAAAGTTAAAATTTGAAAATAAATAAATAAATAACATTTCAATTATTATTTTTTTCATTTAGAACAGGCGTAACTCAGTGCACGATTGTCTGATTTAAGCTTTTCACGTGGCGCTGAAAGGCGCGAAGAGACGAAGAAAATGACCCCCGAGCTCTCCCTCGGACGATCAACCTTATTGGCCGACGATTAGAAGTGCATGACGAGTAGGATCATAGCAGCACTAATGCAACGGATACCATCAGAACTCCGAAGTTAAGCGTGCTTGGGCGAGAGTTGTACTAGGATGGGTGACCCCCTGAGAAGTCCTCGTGTTGCACTCCTTTTTTTTACTACCTATTTGAATGCACGACGAGATCATTTTTTTTACCAATCTTTCTAACCAAACGTTAAGAACGGACGACGTCGTCGCCATAAAATTTGGCTATCGATCGCCCGTGCGGGGCGCGCCGCAACCTCTACGGCCGCCTCGATCGACCAACCAACCTGAAAAATTAAAATTTGCAAATAAATAAGAAAAATAACATTTCAATTATTATTTTTCGTTTAAAACTGGCGTAACTCCGTGCATTATTGTCCGATTTCAACTTTTTACGTGGCGCTGAAAGGCGCGTGATGAGACGAAGAAAATGACCCCCGAGATCTCCCTCGGTCGCTCACCCTTATTGGCCGACGATCAGAATTGCATGACGATATCATTTTTTTACCAATCTTTCTAACCAAACGTTAAGGACGGATGACGTCGTCGCCATAAAATTTGGCTGTCGATCGCCCGTGCGGGGCCCGCCGCAACCTCTACGACCGACTCGATCGACCAAACAACTTGAAAAATTAAAATTTGTAAATAAATAAGAAAAATAGCATTTCAATTATTATTTTTCGTTTAAAACGGGCGTAACTCCGTGCATTATTGTCCGATTTCAGCTTTTCACGTGGCAGTGAAAGGGCGCGCGAAGAGACGAAGAAAATGACGCCGATCTCTCCCTCGGACGCTCACCCTTATTGGCCGACGATCAAAAGTGCATGATGGGTGCGATCATACCAGCACTAACGCATCAGAACTCCGAAGTTAATGTGCTTTGGCGAGAGTAGTACTAGGATGGGTGACCCCCTGGGAAGTCCGCGTGTTTCACTTTTTTTTTTTACTACCAATTTGAAAGCACGACGAGATCATTTTTTTACCAATCTTTCTAACCAAACGTTAAGGACGGACGACGTCGTCGCCATAAAATTTGGCTATCGATCGCCCGTGCAAGGGCCGCAGCAACCTCTACGGCTGGCTCCATCGACCAACCAACCCGAAAAATTAAAATTTGTAAATAAATAATAAAAATAACATTTCAATAATTATTTTTCGTTTAAAACGGGTGTAACTCCGTGCATTATTGTCGGATTTCAGCTTTTCACGTGGCAGTGCAAGGCGCGCGAAGAGACGAAGAAAATGACCCCGAGCTCTCCCTCGGACGCTCACCCTTATTGGCCGACGATCAAAAGTGCATGATGGGTGCGATCATACCAGCACTAACGCATCGGAACCCATCAGAACTCCGAAGTTAATGTGCTTTGGCGAGAGTAGTACTAGGATGGGTGACCCCCTGGGAAGTCCGCGTGTTTCACTTTTTTTTTTTACTACCTATTTGGAAGCACGACGAGATCATTTTTTTTACCAATCTTTCTAACCAAACGTTAAGGACGGACGACGTCGTCGCCATAAAATTTGGCTGTCGATCGCCCGTGCAGGGCCCGCAGCAACCTCTACGGCTGGCTCCATCGACCAACCAACCCGAAAAATTAAAATTTGTAAATAAACAAGAAAAATAACATTCAATTATTATTTTTCGTTTAAAACGGGCGTAACTCCAGGCATTATTATCCGATTTCAGCTTTTCACATGACGATGCAAGGCGCGCGAAGAGAGGAAGAAAATGACCCCCGAGGTCTCCCTCGGACTCTCACCCTTATTGGCCGACGATCAGAAGTGCATGACGGGTGCGATCATACCAGCACTAATGCACCGGATCGCATCTGAACTCCGAAGTTAGGCGTGCTTGGGCGAGCGTAGTACTAGGATGGGTGACCCCTTGGGAAGTCCTCATGTTGCACTCCTTTTTTTTTACAACCTATTTTAATGCACGACGAGATCATTTTTTCTACCAATCTTTCTAACCAAACGTTAAGGACGGACGACGTCGTCGCCATAAAATTTGGTTGTCGATCGCTCGTGCGTGGCCCGCCGCAACCTCTACGGCCGGCTCCATCAACCAACCAACCCGAAAAATTAAAATTTGTAAATAAATAAGAAAAATAACATTTCAATTATTATTTTTCGTTTAAAACGGGCGTAACTCCGTGCATTATTGTCCGATTTTAGCTTTTCACGAGGCAGTGAAAGGCACGCGAAGCGACGTAGAAAAGCACCCCGAGCTCTCCCTCGGACGCTCACCCTTATTGGCCGACGAGCAAAAGTGCATGATGGGTGCGATCATACCAGCACTAACGCATCAGATCCCATCAGAACTCCGAAGTTAATGTGCTTTGGCGAGAGTAGTACTAGGATGGGTGACCCCCTGGGAAATCCGAGTGTTTCACTTCTTTTTTTTACTACCTATTTGAATGCACGACGAGATCATTTTTTTTACCAATCTTTCTAACCAAACGTTTAGGACGGACGACGTCGTCGCCATAAAATTTGGCTGTCGATCGCCCGTGCAGGGCCCGCAACAACCTCTACGGCTGGCTCCATCGACCAACCAACCCGAAAAATTAAAATTTGTAAATAAATAAAAAAAATAACATTCAAATTATTATTTTTCGTTTAAAACGGGCGTAACTCCCCCCTGGGAAGTCCTTGTGTTGCACTCTTTGTTTTTACTACCTATTTGAATGCTCGACGAGATCATTTTTTTTACCAATCTTTCTAACCAAACGTTAAGGACGGACGACGTCATCGCCATAAAATTTGGCTGTCGATCGCCCATGCGGCATCCGCCGCAACCTCTACGGTCGGCTCGATCAACCAACCAACCCGAAAAATTATAATTTGTAAATAAATAAGAAAAAATAACATTTCAATTATTATTTTTCATTTAAAACGGGCATAACTCCGTGCATTATTGTCCGATTTTAGCATTTCACGTGGCAGTGAAAGGCGCGCAAAGAGACGAAGAACATGACCCCGAGCTCTCCCTTGGACGCTCACCCTTATTGGCCGACGATCAAAATTGCATGATGGGTGCGATCATACCAGCACTAACGCATCGGATCCCATCAAAACTCCGAAGTGAATGTGCTTGAGCGAGAATAGTACTAGGATGGGTGACCCCCTGGGAAGTCCGCATGTTTCACTTCTTTTTTTTACAACCTATTTGAATGCACGACGAGATCATTTTTTCTACCAATGTTTCTAACCGAACGTTAAGGACGGACGACGTCGTCACCATAAAATTTGGTTGTCGATCGCTCGTGCGGGACCAACTAACCCGAAAAATAAAAATTTGTAAATAAATAAGAAAAATAACATTTCAATTTTTATTTTTTGTTTAAAACGGGCGTAACTCCGTGCATTATTGTTCGATTTCAGCTTTTCACGTGGCGTTGAAAGGCGCGCGAAGAGACGAAGAAAATGACCCCGAGCTCTCCCTCTGATGCACACCCTTATTTGCCGACGATCAGAAGTGCATGACGGGTGTGATCATACTAGCACTGACGCACCGAATCCCGTCAGAACTCCGAAGTGAAGCGTGCTTGGGCGAGAGTAGTACTAGGACGGGTGACCCCCTGGGAAGTCCTCGTGTTGCACTCCTTTTTTTTACTATCTAATTGAATGCAAGACGAGATCATTTTCTTTACCAATCTTTCTAACCAAACGTTAAGGACGGACGACGTCGTCGCCATAAAATTTGGCTGTCGATCGCCCGTGCGTGGCCCGCCGCAACCTCTACGGTCGGCTCCATCAACCAACCAACCCAAAAAAATTAAAATTTGTAAATAAATAAGAAAAATAACGTGTCAATTATTATTTTTCGTTTAAAACGGGCGTAACTCCGTGCATTATTGTCCGATTTCAGCTTTTCACGTGGCGCTAAAAGGCGCGCGAAGAGACGAAGAAAATGACCACGAGCTATCCCTCGGACGCTCTTCCTTATTAGCCGACGATCAGAAGTGCATGACGGATGCGATCATACATGCACTAACGCATCGGATCCCATCAGAACTCCGAAGTTAAGCGTGCTTGGGCTAGAGTAGGACTAGGATTGGTGACCCCCTTGGAAGTCCTCGTGCTGCACCCTTTTTTTTTACTACCTATTTGAATGCACGACGAGATCATTTTTTTTACCAATCTTTCTAACCAAACGTTAAGGACGGACGACGTCGTCGCCATAAAATTTGGCTGTCGATCGCCCGTGCAGGGCCCGCAGCAACCTCTACGGCTGGCTCCATCGACCAACCAACCCGAAAAATTAAAATTTGTAAATAAATAAGAAAAATAACATTTCAATTATTATTTTTCGTTTAAACAGGCGTAACTCCCCCCCCCCCCTGGGAAGTCCTTGTGTTGCACTCTTTGTTTTTACTACCTATTTGAATGCTACGGCCGGCTCGATCGACCAACCGACCCGAAAAATTAAAATTTGTAAATAAATAAGAAAAATAACATTTCAATTATTATTTTTCGTTTAAAACGGGCGTAACTCTGTGCATTATTATCCGATTTCAGCTTTTCACGTGGCGCTGAAAGGCTCGCGAAGAGACGTAGAAAATGACCACGAGCTGTCCCTCGGACGTTCACCCTTATTAGCCGACGATCAGAAGTGCATAACGGGTGCGATCATACCAGCACTAACGCACCGGATCCCATCAGAACTCCGAAGTTAAGCGTGCTTGGGAGAGAGTAGTACTAGAATGGATGACCCATTGGGAAGTCCTCGTGTTGCACATTTTTTTTTACTACCTATTTGATTGCACGACGAGATCAATTTTTTTACCAATCTTTCTAACCAAACGTTAAGGACGGACGACGTCGTCGCCATAAAATTTGGCTGTCGATCGCCCGTGCAGGGCCCGCAGCAACCTCTACGGCTGGCTCCATCGACCAACCAACCCGAAAAATTAAAATTTGTAAATAAATAAGAAAAATAACATTTCAATTATTATTTTTCGTTTAAACAGGCGTAACTCCCCCCCCCTGGGAAGTCCTTGTGTTGCACTCTTTGTTTTTACTACCTATTTGAATACTACGGCCGGCTCGATCGACCAACCGACCCGAAAAATTAAAATTTGTAAATAAATAAGAAAAATAACATTTCAATTATTATTTTTCTTTTAAAACGGGCGTAACTCTGTGCATTATTATCCGATTTCAGCTTTTCACGTGGCGCTGGAAGGCGCGCGAAGAGACGAAGAAAATGACCACGAGCTATCCCTCGGACGCTCACCCTTATTAGCCGACGATCAGAAGTGCATGACGGATGCGATCATACATGCACTAACGCATCGGATCCCATCAGAACTCCGAAGATAAGCGTGCTTGGGCTAGAGTAGGACTAGGATTGGTGACCCCCTTGGAAGTCCTCGTGCTGCACCCTTTTTTTTTACTACCTATTTGAATGCACGACGAGATCATTTTTTTTACCAATCTTTCTAACCAAACGTTATGGACGGACGACGTCGTCGCCATAAAATTTGGCTGTCGATTGACCGTGCGGGGACCGCCGCAACCTCTACGGCCGGCTCGATCGACCAACCGACCCGAAAAATTAAAATTTGTAAATGAATAAGAAAAATAACAATTCAATTATTATTTTTCGTTTAAAATGGGCGTAACTCCGTGCATTATTGTCCGATTTCAGCTTTACACGTGGCGCTGAAAGGCGCGCGAAGAGACGAAGAAAATGACCACGAGCTGTCCCTCGGACGCTCACCCTTATTAGCCGACGATCAGAAGCGAATGACGGATGCGATCATACATGCACTAATGCATCGGATCCCATCAGAACTCCGAAGTTATGCGTGCTTGGGCGAGAGTAGTACTAGGATGGGTGACCCCCTGGGAAGTCCTCGTGTTGGACCTTTTTTTTACTACTTATTTGATTGCATGACGAGATAATTTTTTTTACCAATCTTTCTAACCAAACGTTAAGGACGGACGACGTCGTCGCCATAAAATTTGGCTGTCGATCGCCCGCGCGGGGCCCGCCGCAACCTCTACGGCCTGCTCGATCGACCAACCGACCCGAAAAATTAAAATTTGTAAATAAATAAGAAAAATAACATTTCAATTATTATTTTTCGTTTAAAACGGGCGTAACTCCGTGCATTATTGTCCGATTTCAGCTTTTCACGTGGCGCTGAAAGGCACGCGAAAAGACGAAGAAAATGACCCCCGAACTCTCCCTCGGACTCTCACCCTTATTAGCCGACGATCAGAAGCGCATGACGGATGCGATCATACATGCACTAACGCATCGGATCCCATCAGAACTACAAAGTTAACCGTGCTTGGGCGAGAGTAGGACTAGGATGGGTGACCCCCTTGGAAGTCGTCGTGTTGCACCTTTTTTTTTACTACCTATTTGATGGCACGACGAGATCATTTTTTTTACCAATCTTTCTAACCAAACGTTAAGGACGGACGACCTCGTCGCCATAAAATTTGGCTGTCGATCGCCCGTACGGGGCCCGCCGCAACCTCTACGGTCGGCTCGATCGAGCAACCGACCTGAAAAATTAAAATTTGTAAATAAATAAGAAAAATAACATTTCAATTATTATTTTTCGTTTAAAACGGGCGTAACTCCGTGCATTATTATCCGATTTCAGCTTTTCACGTGGCGCTGAAAGGCGCGCGAAGAGACGTAGAAAATGACCACGAGCTGTCCCTCGGACGTTCACCCTTATTAGCCGACGATCAGAAGTGCATAACGGGTGCGATCATACCAGCACTAACGCACCGGATCCCATCAGAACTCCGAAGTTAAGCGTGCTTGGGAGAGAGTAGTACTAGAATGGATGACCCATTGGGAAGTCCTCGTGTTGCACATTTTTTTTTACTACCTATTTGATTGCACGACGAGATCAATTTTTTTACCAATCTTTCTAACCAAACGTTAAGGACGGACGACGTCGTCGCCATAAAATTTGGCTGTCGATCGCCCGTGCAGGGCCCGCAGCAACCTCTACGGCTGGCTCCATCGACCAACCAACCCGAAAAATTAAAATTTGTAAATAAATAAGAAAAATAACATTTCAATTATTATTTTTCGTTTAAACAGGCGTAACTCCCCCCCCCTGGGAAGTCCTTGTGTTGCACTCTTTGTTTTTACTACCTATTTGAATACTACGGCCGGCTCGATCGACCAACCGACCCGAAAAATTAAAATTTGTAAATAAATAAGAAAAATAACATTTCAATTATTATTTTTCTTTTAAAACGGGCGTAACTCTGTGCATTATTATCCGATTTCAGCTTTTCACGTGGCGCTGGAAGGCGCGCGAAGAGACGAAGAAAATGACCACGAGCTATCCCTCGGACGCTCACCCTTATTAGCCGACGATCAGAAGTGCATGACGGATGCGATCATACATGCACTAACGCATCGGATCCCATCAGAACTCCGAAGATAAGCGTGCTTGGGCTAGAGTAGGACTAGGATTGGTGACCCCCTTGGAAGTCCTCGTGCTGCACCCTTTTTTTTTACTACCTATTTGAATGCACGACGAGATCATTTTTTTAACAATCTTTCTAACCAAACGTTAAGGACGGACGACGTCGTCGCCATAAAATTTGGCTGTCGATCGACCGTGCGGGGACCGCCGCAACCTCTACGGCCGGCTCGATCGACCAACCGACCCGAAAAATTAAAATTTGTAAATGAATAAGAAAAATAACAATTCAATTATTATTTTTCGTTTAAAATGGGCGTAACTCCGTGCATTATTGTCCGATTTCAGCTTTACACGTGGCGCTGAAAGGCGCGCGAAGAGACGAAGAAAATGACCACGAGCTGTCCCTCGGACGCTCACCCTTATTAGCCGACGATCAGAAGCGAATGACGGATGCGATCATACATGCACTAATGCATCGGATCCCATCAGAACTCCGAAGTTATGCGTGCTTGGGCGAGAGTAGTACTAGGATGGGTGACCCCCTGGGAAGTCCTCGTGTTGGACCTTTTTTTTACTACTTATTTGATTGCATGACGAGATAATTTTTTTTACCAATCTTTCTAACCAAACGTTAAGGACGGACGACATCGTCGCCATAAAATTTGGCTGTCGATCGCCCGCGCGGGGCCCGCCGCAACCTCTACGGCCTGCTCGATCGACCAACCGACCCGAAAAATTAAAATTTGTAAATAAATAAGAAAAATAACATTTCAATTATTATTTTTCGTTTAAAACGGGCGTAACTCCGTGCATTATTGTCCGATTTCAGCTTTTCACGTGGCGCTGAAAGGCACGCGAAAAGACGAAGAAAATGACCCCCGAACTCTCCCTCGGACTCTCACCCTTATTAGCCGACGATCAGAAGCGCATGACGGATGCGATCATACATGCACTAACGCATCGGATCCCATCAGAACTACAAAGTTAACCGTGCTTGGGCGAGAGTATGACTAGGATGGGTGACCCCCTTGGAAGTCGTCGTGTTGCACCTTTTTTTTTACTACCTATTTGATGGCACGACGAGATCATTTTTTTTACCAATCTTTCTAACCAAACGTTAAGGACGGACGACCTCGTCGCCATAAAATTTGGCTGTCGATCGCCCGTACGGGGCCCGCCGCAACCTCTACGGTCGGCTCGATCGAGCAACCGACCTGAAAAATTAAAATTTGTAAATAAATAAGAAAAATAACATTTCAATTATTATTTTTCGTTTAAAACGGGTGTAACTCCGTGCATTATTGTCCGATTTCAGCTTTTCACGTGGCGCTAAAAGGCGCGCGAAGAGACGAAGAAAATGACCACGAGCTATCCCTCGGACGCTCTTCCTTATTAGCCGACGATCAGAAGTGCATGACGGATGCGATCATACATGCACTAACGCATCGGATCCCATCAGAACTCCGAAGTTAAGCGTGCTTGGGCTAGAGTAGGACTAGGATTGGTGACCCCCTTGGAAGTCCTCGTGCTGCACCCTTTTTTTTTACTACCTATTTGAATGCACGACGAGATCATTTTTTTTACCAATCTTTCTAACCAAACGTTAAGGACGGACGACGTCGTCGCCATAAAATTTGGCTGTCGATCGACCGTGCGGGGACCGCCGCAAACTCTACGGCCGGCTCGATCGACCAACCGACCCGAAAAATTAAAATTTGTAAATGAATAAGAAAAATAACATTTCAATTATTATTTTTCGTTTAAAATGGGCGTAACTCCGTGCATTATTGTCCGATTTCAGCTTTACACGTGGCGCTGAAAGGCGCGCGAAGAGACGAAGAAAATGACCACGAGCTGTCCCTCGGACGCTCACCCTTATTAGCCGACGATCAGAAGCGCATGACGGATGCGATCATACATGCACTAATGCATCGCATCCCATCAGAACTCCGAAGTTATGCGTGCTTGGGCGAGAGTAGTACTAGGATGGGTGACCCCCTGGGAAGTCCTCGTGTTGGACCTTTTTTTTACTACTTATTTGATTGCACGACGAGATAATTTTTTTTACCAATCTTTCTAACCAAACGTTATGGACGGACGACGTTATCGCTATAAAATTTGACTGTCGATCACCCGCGCGGGGCCCGCCGCAACCTCTACGGCCGGCTCGATCTACCAACCGACCTGAAAAATTAAAATTTGTAAATAAATAAGAAAAATAACATTTCAATTATTATTTTTCGTTTAAAACGGGCGTAACTCCGTGCATTATTGTCCGATTTCAGCTTTTCACGTGGCGCTGAAAGGCGCGCGAAGAGACGAAGAAAATGACCACGAGCTATCCCTCGGACGCTCACCCTTATTAGCCGACGATCAGAAGTGCATGACGGATGCGATCATACATGCACTAACGCATCGGATCCCATCAGAACTCCGAAGTTAAGCGTGCTTGGGCTAGAATAGGACTAGGATTGGTGACCCCCTTGGAAGTCCTCGTGCTGCACCCTTTTTTTTTACTACCTATTTGAATGCACGACGAGATCATTTTTTTTACCAATCTTTCTAACCAAACGTTAAGGACGGACGACGTCGTCGTCATAAAATTTGCCAGTCGATCGACCGTGCGGGGACCGCCGCAACCTCTACGGCCGGCTCGATCGACCAACCGACCCGAAAAATTAAAATTTGTAAATGAATAAGAAAAATAACATTTCAATTATTATTTTTCGTTTAAAATGGGCGTAACTCCGTGCATTATTGTCTGATTTCAGCTTTACACGTGGCGCTGAAAGGCGCGCGAAGAGATGAAGAAAATGACCACGAGCTGTCCCTCGGACGCTCACCCTAATTAGCCGATGATCAGAAGCGCATGACAGATGCGATCATACATGCACTAATGCATGGGATCCCATCAGAACTCCGAAGTTATGCGTGCTTGGGCGAGAGTAGTACTAGGATGGGTGACCCCCTGGGAAGTCCTCGTGTTGCACCTTTTTTTTACTAACTATTTGATTGCACGACGAGATAATTTCTTTTACCAATCGTTCTAACCAAACGTTAAGGACGGACGATGTCGTCGCCATAAAATTTGACTGTCGATCGCCCGCGCGGGGCCCGCCGCAACCTCTACGGCCGGCTCGATCGACCGACCGACCCGAAAAATTAAAATTTTTAAATGAATAAGAAAAATAACATTTCAATTATTATTTTTCGTTTAAAATGGGCGTAACTCCGTGCATTATTGTCTGATTTCAGCTTTACACGTGGCGCTGAAAGGTGCGCGAAGAGACGAAGAAAATGACCACGAGCTGTCCCTCGGACGCTCACCCTTATTAGCCGACGATCAGAAGCGCATGACGGATGCGATCATACATGCACTAATGCATCGGATCCCATCAGAACTCCGAAGTTATGCGTGCTTGGGCGAGAGTAGTACTAGGATGGGTGACCCCCTGGGAAGTCTTCGTGTTGCACCTTTTTTTTACTACCTATTTGATTGCACGACGAGATAATTTTTTTTACCAATCTTTGGTAACCAAACGTTAAGGACGGATGACGTCGTCGCCATAAAATTTGACTGTCGATCGCCCGCGCGGGGCCCGCCACAACCTCTACGGCCGGCTCGATCGACCAACCGACCCAAAAAATTAAAATTTGTAAATAAATAAGAAAAATAACATTTCAATTATTATTTTTCGTTTAAAACGGGCGTAACTCCGTGCATTATTGTCTGATTTCAGCTTTTCACGTGGCGCTGAAAGGCGCGCGAAGAGACGAAGAAAATGACCACGAGCTATCCCTCGGACGCTCACCCTTATTAGCCGACGATCAGAAGTGCATGACGGATGCGATCATACATGCACTAACGCATCGGATCCCATCAGAACTTCGAAGTTAAGCGTGCTTGGGCTAGAGTAGGACTAGGATTGGTGACCCCCTTGGAAGTCCTCATGCTGCACCCTTTTTTTTTATTACCTATTTGAATGCACGACGAGATCATTTTTTTTACCAATCTTTCTAACCAAACGTTAAGGACGGACGACGTCGTCGCCATAAAATTTGGCTGTCGATCGACCGTGCGGGGACCGCCGCAACCTCTACGGCCGGCTCGATCGACCAACCGACCCGAAAAATTAAAATTTATAAATGAATAAGAAAAATAACATTTCAATTATTATTTTTCGTTTAAAATGGGCGTAACTCCGTGCATTATTGTCTGATTTCAGCTTTACACGTGGCGCTGAAAGGGGCGCGAAGAGACGAAGAAAATGACCACGATCTATCCCTCGGACGCTCACCCTTATTAGCCGACGATCAGAAGCGCATGACAGATGCGATCATACATCCACTAATGCATCGGATCCCATCAGAACTCCGAAGTTATGCGTGCTTGGGCGAGAGTAGTACTAGGATGGGTGACCCCCTGGGAAGTCCTCGTGTTGCACCTTTTTTTTACTAACTATTTGATTGCACGACGAGATAATTTTTTTTACCAATCTTTCTAACCAAACGTTAAGGACGGACGACGTCGTCGCCATAAAATTTGACTGTCGATCGCCCGCGCGAGGCCCGCCGCAACCTCTACGGCCGGCTCGATCAACCAACCGACCTGAAAAATTAAAATTTGTAAAAAAATAAGAAAAATAACATTTCAATTATTATTTTTCGTTTAAAACGGGCGTAACTCCGTGCATTATTGTCCGATTTCAGCTTTTCACGTGGCGCTGAAAGGCGCGCGAAGAGACGAAGAAAATGACCACGAGCTATCCCTCGGACGCTCACCCTTATTAGCCGACGATCAGAAGCGCATGCCGGATGCGATCATACATGCACTAACGCATCGGATCCCATCAGAACTACAAAGTTAACCGTGCTTGGGCGAGAGTAGGACTAGGATGGGTGACCCCCTTGGAAGTCGTCGTGTTGCACCTTTTTTTTTTACTACCTATTTGATGGCACGACGAGATCATTTTTTTTACCAATCTTTCTAACCAAACGTTAAGGACGGACAACCTCGTCGCCATAAAATTTGACTGTCGATCGCCCGTGCGGGGCCCGCCGCAACCTCTACGGCCGGCTCGATCGAGCAACCGACCCGAAAAATTAAAATTTGTAAATAAATAAGAAAAATAACATTTCAATTATTATTTTTCGTTTAAAACGGGCGTAACTCCGTGCATTATTGTCCGATTTAAGCTTTTCACGTGGCGCTGAAAGGCGCGCGAAGAGACGAAGAAAATGACCACGAGCTATCCCTCGGACGCTCACCCTTATTAGCCGACGATCAGAAGTGCATGACGGATGCGATCATACATGCACTAACGCATCGGATCCCATCAGAACTCCGAAGTTAAGCGTGCTTGGGCTAGAATAGGACTAGGATTGGTGACCCCCTTGGAAGTCCTCGTGCTGCACCCTTTTTTTTTACTACCTATTTGAATGCACGACGAGATCATTTTTTTTACCAATCTTTCTAACCAAACGTTAAGGACGGACGACGTCGTCGCCATAAAATTTGCCTGTCGATCGACCGTGCGGGGACCGCCGCAACCTCTACGGCCGGCTCGATCGACCAACCGACCCGAAAAATTAAAATTTGTAAATGAATAAGAAAAATAACATTTCAATTATTATTTTTCGTTTAAAATGGGCGTAACTCCGTGCATTATTGTCTGATTTCAGCTTTACACGTGGCGCTGAAAGGCGCGCGAAGAGATGAAGAAAATGACCACGAGCTGTCCCTCGGACGCTCACCCTAATTAGCCGATGATCAGAAGCGCATGACAGATGCGATCATACATGCACTAATGCATCGGATCCCATCAGAACTCCGAAGTTATGCGTGCTTGGGCGAGAGTAGTACTAGGATGGGTGACCCCCTGGGAAGTCCTCGTGTTGCACCTTTTTTTTACTAACTATTTGATTGCACTACGAGATAATTTCTTTTACCAATCGTTCTAACCAAACGTTAAGGACGGACGATGTCGTCGCCATAAAATTTGACTGTCGATCGCCCGCGCGGGGCCCGCCGCAACCTCTACGGCCGGCTCGATCGACCAACCGACCCGAAAAATTAAAATTTTTAAATGAATAAGAAAAATAACATTTCAATTATTATTTTTCGTTTAAAATGGGCGTAACTCCGTGCATTATTGTCTGATTTCAGCTTTACACGTGGCGCTGAAAGGCGCGCGAAGAGACGAAGAAAATGACCACGAGCTGTCCCTCGGACGCTCACCCTTATTAGCCGACGATCAGAAGCGCATGACGGATGCGATCATACATGCACTAATGCATCGGATCCCATCAGAACTCCGAAGTTATGCGTGCTTGGGCGAGAGTAGTACTAGGATGGGTGACCCCCTGGGAAGTCTTCGTGTTGCACCTTTTTTTTACTACCTATTTGATTGCACGACGAGATAATTTTTTTTACCAATCTTTGGTAACCAAACGTTAAGGACGGATGACGTCGTCGCCATAAAATTTGACTGTCGATCGCCCGCGCGAGGCCCGCCGCAACCTCTACGGCCGGCTCGATCGACCAACCGACCCGAAAAATTAAAATTTATAAATGAATAAGAAAAATAACATTTCAATTATTATTTTTCGTTTAAAATGGGCGTAACTCCGTGCATTATTGTCTGATTTCAGCTTTACACGTGGCGCTGAAAGGGGCGCGAAGAGACGAAGAAAATGACCACGAGCTATCCCTCGGACGCTCACCCTTATTAGCCGACGATCAGAAGCGCATGACAGATGCGATCATACATCCACTAATGCATCGGATCCCATCAGAACTCCGAAGTTATGCGTGCTTGGGCGAGAGTAGTACTAGGATGGGTGACCCCCTGGGAAGTCCTCGTGTTGCACCTTTTTTTTACTAACTATTTGATTGCACGACGAGATAATTTTTTTTACCAATCTTTCTAACCAAACGTTAAGGACGGACGACGTCGTCGCCATAAAATTTGACTGTCGATCGCCCGCGCGAGGCCCGCCGCAACCTCTACGGCCGGCTCGATCAACCAACCGACCTGAAAAATTAAAATTTGTAAAAAAATAAGAAAAATAATATTTCAATTATTATTTTTCGTTTAAAACGGGCGTAACTCCGTGCATTATTGTCCGATTTCAACTTTTCACGTTGCGCTGAAAGGCGCACGAAAAGACGAAGAAAATGACCCCCGAACTATCCTCGGACGCTCACCCTTATTAGCCGACGATCAGAACCGCATGATGGATGCGATCTTACATGCACTAACGCATCGGATCTCATCAAAACTCCGAAGTTAAGCGTGCTTGGGCGAGAGTAGTACTAGTATTGGTGACCCCCTGGGATGTCCCCGTTTTGCACCTTTTTTTTACTACCTATTTGATTGCACGACGACATCATTTTTTTACCAACCTTTCTAACCAAACGTTGAGCAGGGACGACGTCGTCGCCATAAAATTTGGCTGTCGATCGCCCGCGCGGGGCCCGCCGCAACCTCTACGGCCTGCTCGATCGACCAACCGACCCGAAAAATTAAAATTTGTAAATAAATAAGAAAAATAACATTTCAATTATTATTTTTCGTTTAAAACGGGCGTAACTCCGTGCATTATTGTCCGATTTCAGCTTTTCACGTGGCGCTGAAAGGCGCGCGAAAAGACGAAGAAAATGACCCCCGAACTCTCCTCGGACGCTCACCCTTATTAGCCGACGATCAGAAACGCATGATGGATGCGATCTTACATGCACTAACGCATCGGATCTCATCAGAACTCCGAAGTTAAATGTGCTTGGGCAAGAGTAGTACTAGTATGGGTGACCCCCTGGGAACTCCTCGTGTTGCACCTTTTTTTTACTACCTATTTGATTGCACGACGAGATCATTTTTTTACCAACCTTTCTAACCAAACGTTGAGCAGGGACGACGTCGTCGCCATAAAATTTGGCTATCGATCGCCCGCGCGGGGCCCGCCGCAACCTCTACGGCCTGCTCGATCGACCAACCGACCCGAAAAATTAAAATTTGTAAATAAATAAGAAAAATAACATTTCAATTATTATTTTTCGTTTAAAACGGGCGTAACTCCGTGCATTATTGTCCGATTTCAGCTTTTCACGTGGCGCTGAAAGGCGCGCGAAAAGACGAAGAAAATGACCCCCGAACTCTCCCTCGGACTCTCACCCTTATTAGCCGACGATCAGAAGCGCATGACGGATGCGATCATACATGCACTAACGCATCGGATCCCATCAGAACTACAAAGTTAACCGTGCTTGGGCGAGAGTAGGACTAGGATGGGTGACCCCCTTGGAAGTCGTCGTGTTGCACCTTTTTTTTACTACCTATTTGATGGCACGACGAGATCATTTTTTTTACCAATCTTTCTAACCAAACGTTAAGGACGGACGACCTCGTCGCCATAAAATTTGACTGTCGATCGCCCGTGCGGGGCCCGCCGCAACCTCTACGGCCGGCTCGATCGAGCAACCGACCCGAAAAATTAAAATTTGTAAATAAATAAGAAAAATAACATTTCAATTATTATTTTTCGTTTAAAATGGGCGTAACTCCGTGCATTATTGTCTGATTTCAGCTTTACACGTGGCGCTGAAAGGCGCGCGAAGAGATGAAGAAAATGACCACGAGCTGTCCCTCGGACGCTCACCCTAATTAGCCGATGATCAGAAGCGCATGACAGATGCGATCATACATGCACTAATGCATCGGATCCCATCAGAACTCCGAAGTTATGCGTGCTTGGGCGAGAGTAGTACTAGGATGGGTGACCCCCTGGGAAGTCCTCGTGTTGCACCTTTTTTTTACTAACTATTTGATTGCACTACGAGATAATTTCTTTTACCAATCGTTCTAACCAAACGTTAAGGACGGACGATGTCGTCGCCATAAAATTTGACTGTCGATCGCCCGCGCGGGGCCCGCCGCAACCTCTACGGCCGGCTCGATCGACCAACCGACCCGAAAAATTAAAATTTTTAAATGAATAAGAAAAATAACATTTCAATTATTATTTTTCGTTTAAAATGGGCGTAACTCCGTGCATTATTGTCTGATTTCAGCTTTACACGTGGCGCTGAAAGGCGCGCGAAGAGACGAAGAAAATGACCACGAGCTGTCCCTCGGACGCTCACCCTTATTAGCCGACGATCAGAAGCGCATGACGGATGCGATCATACATGCACTAATGCATCGGATCCCATCAGAACTCCGAAGTTATGCGTGCTTGGGCGAGAGTAGTACTAGGATGGGTGACCCCCTGGGAAGTCTTCGTGTTGCACCTTTTTTTTACTACCTATTTGATTGCACGACGAGATAATTTTTTTTACCAATCTTTGGTAACCAAACGTTAAGGACGGATGACGTCGTCGCCATAAAATTTGACTGTCGATCGCCCGCGCGAGGCCCGCCGCAACCTCTACGGCCGGCTCGATCGACCAACCGACCCGAAAAATTAAAATTTATAAATGAATAAGAAAAATAACATTTCAATTATTATTTTTCGTTTAAAATGGGCGTAACTCCGTGCATTATTGTCTGATTTCAGCTTTACACGTGGCGCTGAAAGGGGCGCGAAGAGACGAAGAAAATGACCACGAGCTATCCCTCGGACGCTCACCCTTATTAGCCGACGATCAGAAGCGCATGACAGATGCGATCATACATCCACTAATGCATCGGATCCCATCAGAACTCCGAAGTTATGCGTGCTTGGGCGAGAGTAGTACTAGGATGGGTGACCCCCTGGGAAGTCCTCGTGTTGCACCTTTTTTTTACTAACTATTTGATTGCACGACGAGATAATTTTTTTTACCAATCTTTCTAACCAAACGTTAAGGACGGACGACGTCGTCGCCATAAAATTTGACTGTCGATCGCCCGTGCGGGGCCCGCCGCAACCTCTACGGCCGGCTCGATCAACCAACCGACCTGAAAAATTAAAATTTGTAAAAAAATAAGAAAAATAACATTTCAATTATTATTTTTCGTTTAAAACGGGCGTAACTCCGTGCATTATTGTCCGATTTCAGCTTTTCACGTGGCGCTGAAAGGCGCGCGAAGAGACGAAGAAAATGACCACGAGCTATCCCTCGGACGCTCACCCTTATTAGCCGACGATCAGAAGCGCATGACGGATGCGATCATACATGCACTAACGCATCGGATCCCATCAGAACTACAAAGTTAACCGTGCTTGGGCGAGAGTAGGACTAGGATGGGTGACCCCCTTGGAAGTCGTCGTGTTGCACCTTTTTTTTTTACTACCTATTTGATGGCACGACGAGATAATTTTTTTTACCAATCTTTCTAACCAAACGTTAAGAACGGACGACGTCGTCGCCATAAAATTTGGCTGTCGATCGCCCGCGCGGGGCCCGCCGCAACCTCTACGGCCGGCTCGATCGACCAACCGACCCGAAAAATTAAAATTTGTAAATAAATAAGAAAAATAACATTTCAATTACTATTTTTCGTTTAAAACGGGCGTAACTCCGTGCATTATTGTCCGATTTCAGCTTTTCACGTGGCGCTGAAAGGCGCGCGAAGAGACGAAGAAAATGACCACGAGATGTCCCTCGGACGCTCACCCTTATTAGCCGACGATCAGAAGTGCATGACGGGTGCGATCATACCAGCACTAATGCACCGGATCCCATCAGAACTCCGAAGTTAAGCGTGTTTGGGCGAGAGTAGTACTAGGATGGGTGACCCCCTGGAAAGTCCTCATGTTGCACCTTTTTTTTACTACCTATTTGATTTCACGACGAGATCATTTTTTTTACCAATCTTTCTAACCAAACGTTAAGGACGGACGACGTCGTCGCCATAAAATTTGGCTGTCAATCGACCGCGCGGGGGCTCGATTGACCACCGACCCAAAAAATTAAAATTTGTAAATAAATAAGAAAAATAACATTTCAATTATTATTTTTCGTTTAAAACGGGCGTAACTCCGTGCATTATTGTCCGATTTTTGCTTTTCACGTGGCGATGAAAGGCGCGCGAAGAGACGAAGAAAATGACCCCCGTACTCTCCCTCGGACCTCACCCTTATTAGCCGACGATCAGAAATGCATGATGGATGCGATCATACATGCACTAACGCAGCGGATCCCATCAGAACTCCGAAGTTAAGCGTGCTTGTGCGAGCGTAGGACTAGGACGGGTGACCCCCTTGGAAGTCCTCGTGCTGCACCCTTTTTTTTACTACCTATTTGAATGCACGACGAGATCATTTTTTTTACCAATCTTTCTATCCAAACGTTAAGGACGGACGACGTAGTCGCCATAAAATTTGTCTGTCGATCGACCGTGCGGGGCCCGCCACAACGTCTACGGCCGGCTCGATCGACCAACTGACCCGAAAAATTAAAATTTGTAAATAAATAAGAAAAATAACATTTCAATTATTATTTTTCGTTTAAAACGGGCGTAACTCCGTGCATTATTGTCCGATTTCAGCTTTTCACGTGGCGCTGAATGGCGCGCGAAGAGACTAAGAAAATGACCACGAGCTGTCCCTCGGACGCTCACCCTTATTAGCCGACGATCAGAAGTGCATAATGGGTGCGATCATACCAGCACTAACGCACCGGATCCCATCAGAACTTCGAAGTTAAGTGTGCTTGGGCGAGAGTAGTACTAGGATGGGTGACCCCCTGGGAAGTCCTCGTGTTGTACCTTTTTTTTACTACCTCTTTGATTGCACGACGAGATCATTTTTTTTACCAATCTTTCTAACCAAACGTTAAGGACGGACGACGTCGTCAACATAAAATTTGGCTGTCGATCGCCCGTGCGGGGCCCGCCGCAACCTCTAAGGCCGGCTCGATCGACCAACCGACCCGAAAAAATAAAATTTGTAAATAAATAAGAAAAATAACATTTCAATTATTATTTTTCCTTTAAAACGGGCGTAACTCCGTGCATTATTGTCCGATTTTAGCTTTTCACGTGGCGATGAAAGGCGCGCGAAGAGACGAAGAAAATGACCCCCGTACTCTCCCTCGGACCTCACCCTTATTAGCCGACGATCAGAAACACATGATGGATGCGATCATACATGCACTAACGCATCGGATCCCATCAGAACTCCGAAGTCAAGCGTGCTTGGGCGACAGTAGTACTAGGATGGGTGACCCCTTGGGAAGTCCTCGTGTTGCACCTTTTTTTTACTACCTATTTGATTGCACGACGAGATCATTTTTTTTACCAATCTTTCTAACCAAACGTTAAGGACGGACGACGTCGTCGCCATCAAATTTGGCTGTCGATCGCCCGTGCGGGGCCCGCCGCAACCTCTAAGGCCGGCTCGATCGACCAACCGACCCGAAAAATTAAAATTTCTAAATAAATAAGAAAAATAACATTTCAAATATTATTTTTCGTTTACAACGGGCGTAACTCCGTGCATTATTGTCCGATTTTAGCTTTTCACGTGGCGATGAAAGGCGCGCGAAGAGACGAAGAAAATGACCCCCGTACTCTCCCTCGGACCCCATCCTTATTAGCCGACGATCAGAAACGCATGATGGATGCGATCATACATGCACTAACGCATCGGATCCTATCAGAACTCCGAAGTTAAGCGTGCTTGGGCGAGAGTAGGACTAGGATGGGTGAACCCCTGGGAAGTCCTCGTGCTGCACCCTTTTTTTTACTACCTATTTGATTGCACGACGAGATCATTTTTTTTACCAATCTTTGTAACCAAACGTTAAGGACAGACGACGTCGTCGCCATAAAATTTGGCTGTCGATCGCCCGTGCGGGGCCCGCCGCAACCTCTACGGCTGGCTCGATTGACCAACCGACCCGAAAAATTAAAATTTGAAAATAAATAAGAAAAATAACATTTCAATTATTATTTTTCGTTTAAAACGGGCGTAACTCCGTGCATTATTGTCCGATTTCAGCTTTTCACGTGGCGCTGAAAGGCGCACGAAGAGACGAAGAAAATGTCCCGCGAACTCTCCCACAGACGCTCACCCTTATTAGCCGACGATCAGAAGTGCATGACGGTTGCGATCATACTTGTACTAACGCACTGGATCCCATCAGAACTCCGAAGTTAAGCTTGCTTGGGGTAGTACTAGGATGGGTGACCCCCTGGGAAGTCCTCGTGTTGCACCTTTTTTTGACTACCTGTTTGATTGCACGACGAGATCATTTTTTTACCAATCTTTCTAACCAAACGTTAAGCACGGACGACGTCGTCGCAATAAAATTTGAATGTCGATCGCCCGCGCGGGGCCCACCGCAACCTCTACTGCCGACTCGATCGACCAACCGACCGGAAAAATTAAAATTTGTAAATAAATAAGAAAAATAACATTTCAATTATTATTTTTCGTTTAAAACGGGCGTAACTCCGTGCATTATTGTCCGATTTCAGCTTTTCACGTGGCGCTGAAAGGCGCGCGAAGAGACGAAGAAAATGACCCCGAGCTGTCCCTCAGACGATCACCCTTATTAGCCGACGATCAGAAGTGCATGACGGTTGCGATCATACTAGCACTAACGCACCGGATCCCATCAGAACTCCGAAGTTAAGCGTGCTTGGGCGAGAGTATTACTAGGATGGGTGACCCCCTCAAAATTTCTTTGTTGCACCTTTTTTTTACTACCTATTTGATTGCACGACGAGATCATTTTTTTTTACCAAACTTTCTAACCTAACGTTAAGGACGGACGACGTCGTCGCCATAAAATTTGGTTGTCGATCGCCCGCGCGTGGCCCGCCGCAACCTCTACAGCCGGCTCGATCGACCAACCGACCCGAAAAATTAAAATTTGTAAATAAAAAAGAAAAATAACATTTCAATTATTATTTTTCGTTTAAAACGGGCTTAACTCCGTGCATTATTGTCTGATTTCAGCTTTTCACGTGGCGCTGAAAGGCGCGCGAAGAGACGAATAAACTGACCCCGAGCTGTCCCTCGGACGCTCACCCTTATTAGACGACGATCAGATGTGCTTAACGGGTGCGATCATACCAGCACTAAAGGACCAGATCCCATCAGAACTCCGAAGTTAAGCGTGCTTGGGCGAGAGTAGTACTAGGATTGGTGACCCCCTGGGAAGTCCTCGTGTTGCACCTTTTTTTTTACTACCTATTTGAATGCACGACGAGATCATTTTTTTACCAATCTTTCTAACCAAACGTTAAGCACGGACGACGTCGTCGCAATAAAATTTGAATGTCGATCGCCCGCGCGGGGCCCACCGCAACCTCTACTGCCGACTCGATCGACCAACCGACCGGAAAAATTAAAATTTGTAAATAAATAAGAAAAATAACATTTCAATTATTATTTTTCGTTTAAAACGGGCGTAACTCCGTGCATTATTGTCCGATTTCAGCTTTTCACGTGGCGCTGAAAGGCGCGCGAAGAGACAAAGAAAATGACCCCCGAACTCTCCCTCTGACGCTCACCCTTATTAGCCGAGGATCAGAAGCGCATGACGGGTGCGATCATACATGCACTAACGCATCGGATCCCAACAGAACTCCGAAGTTAAGCGTGCTTGGGCGAGAGTAGTACTAGGATGGGTGACCCCCTGGGAAGTCCTCGTGTTGCACCTTTTTTTTTACTACCTATTTGAATGCACGACGAGATCATTTTTTTTACCAATCTTTCTAACCAAACGTTAAGGACGGAGGACGTCGTCGCCATAAAATTTGGCTGTCGATCGCCCGCGCGGGGCCCGCCGCAACCTCTACGGCCGGCTCGATCGACCAACCGACCAGAAAAATTAAAATTTGTAAATAAATAAGAAAAATAACATTTCAATTATTATTTTTAGTTTAAAACGGGCGTAACTCCGTGCATTACTGTCCGATTTCAGCTTTTCACGTGGCGCTGAAAGGCGCGCGAAGAGACGAATAAACTGACCCCGAGCTGTCCCTCGGACGCTCACCCTTATTAGACGACGATCAGATGTGCTTAACGGGTGCGATCATACCAGCACTAAAGGACCAGATCCCATCAGAACTCCGAAGTTAAGCGTGCTTGGGCGAGAGTAGTACTAGGATTGGTGACCCCCTGGGAAGTCCTCGTGTTGCACCTTTTTTTTTACTACCTATTTGAATGCACGACGAGATCATTTTTTTTACCAATCTTTCTAACCAAACGTTAAGGACAGACGACGTCGTCGCCATAAAATTTGGCTGTCGATCGCCCGTGCGGGGTCCGCCGCAAACTCTACGGCCGGCTCGATCGACCAACCGACCCGAAAAATTAAAATTTGTAAATAAATAAGAAAAATAACATTTCAATTATTATTTTTCGTTTAAAACGGGCGTAACTCCGTGCATTATTGTCCGATTTCAGCTTTTCACGTGGCGCTGAAAGGCGCGCGAAGAGACGAAGAAAATGACCCCGAGTTGTCCCTCGGACGCTCACCCTTATTAGCCGACAATCAGAATGCGTGACGGGTGCGATCATACCAGCACTAAAGCACCGGATCCCATCAGAACTCCGAAGTTAAGTGTGCTTGGGCGAGAGTAGTACTAGGATGGGTGACACTAGGGGTGTAATCGAGCCGAGCCGAGCCGAGCTTGCTTGTGCTCAAGCTCTGCTCGTTTAAGAAATGTCGAGCTCGAGCTCGAACTCGAGCTAGATCGAGCTTCAATATCCAGGCTCGAGATCGGTTCGAGCTCGACTCAAGTAACTCGAGCTCGGCTCATTTAAGCTTGTTTAGGCTCGTTTATTTTTCTCAAGCGTGACCGAGCTCGTTCAAGCTCGATTAAGCTCGGCTCGACTCGGGTTTATGCTCAACCCCATATGAAATATTAATATTTATATAAATATATATAAATATATGAAGCTCGATTAGGCTCGCGAGCCGCTCGAGTCGAGTATTACTTAGATCGAGCTCGAGTTTTCATCGAGTCGATCTCGAGTAGCTCACGAGCTGCTCGGCTCACTTACACCCCTAGGTGACACCCTGGGAAGTCCTCGTGTTGCACCTTTTTTTTTTACTACCTATTTGAATGCACGACGATATCATTTTTTTTACCAATATTTCTAACCAAACTTTAAGGACGGACGACGTCGTCGCCATAAAATTTGGCAGTCGATCGCCCGCGCGGGGCCCGCCGCAACCTCTACGGCCGGCTCGATCGACCAACCGACCCGAAAAATTAAAATTTGTAAATAAATAAGAAAAATAACATTTCAATTATTATTTTTCGTTTAAAACGGGCGTAACTCCGTGCATTATTGTCCGATTTCAGCTTTTCACGTGGCGCTGAAAGGCGCGCGAAGAGACGAAGAAAATGACCCCGAGTTCTCCCTCGGACGCTCACCCTTATTAGCCGACGATCAGAAGTGCGAGACGGGTGCCATCATGCCAGCACTAAAGCACCAGATCCCATCAGAACATCGAAGTTAAGCGTGCTTGGGCGAGAGTAGTACTAGGATGGGTGACACCCTGGGAAGTCCTCGTGTTGCACTTTTTTTTTACTACCTATTTGAATGCACGACGAGATCATTTTTTTTACCAATCTTTCTAACTGAATGTTAAGGACGGACGACGTCGTCGCCATAAAATTTGGCTGTCGATCGCCCGAGCGGGGCCCGCCGCAACCTCTACGGCCGGCTCGATCGACCAACCGACCCGAAAAATTAAAATTTGTAAATAAATAAGAAAAATAACATTTCGATTATTATTTTTCGTTTAAAACGGGCGTAACTCCGTGCATTATTGTCCGATTTCAGCTTTCCACGTGGCGCTGAAAGGCGCGCGAAGAGACGAAGAAAATGACCCCGAGCTGTCCCTCGGACGCTCACCCTTATTAGCCGACGATAAGAAGTGCGTGACGGGTGTGATCATACCAGCACTAAAGCACCGGATCCCATCAGAACTTCGAAGTTAAGCGTGCTTGGGCGAGAGTAGTACTAGGATGGGTGACACCCTGGGAAGTCCTCGTGTTGCACCTTTTTTTTTTACTACCTATTTGAATGCACGACGAGATCATTTTTTTTACCACTCTTTCTAACCAAACGTTAAGGACGGACGACGTCGTCGCCATAAAATTTAATTGTCGATCGCCCGCGCGGGGCCCGCCGCAACCTCTACGGCCGGCTCGATCGACCAACCGACCCGAAAAAATAAAATTTTTAAATAAATAAGAAAAATAACATTTCAATTATTATTTTTCGTTTAAAACGGGCGTAACTACGTGCATTATTGTCCGATTTCAGCATTTCACGTGGCGCTGAATGGCGCGCGAAGAGAAGAAGAAAATGACCCCGAGTTGTCCCTCGGACGCTCACCCTTATTAGCCGACGATTAGAAGCACATGACGGATGCGATCATACATGCACTAACGCATAAGATCCCATCAGAACTCCGAAGTTAAGCGTGCTTGGGAGAGAGTAGTACTAGGATGGATGACCCCTTGGGAAGTCCTCGTGTTGCATCTTTTTTTTACTACCTATTTGATTGCACCACGAGATCATTTTTTTTACCAATCTTTCTAACCAAACGTTAAGGACGGACGACGTCGTCGCCATGAAATTTGGCTGTCGATCGCCCGAGCGGGGCCCGCCGCAACCTCTACGGCCGGCTCGATCGACCAACGGACCCGAAAAATTAAAATTTGTAAATAAATAAGAAAAATAATATTTCAATTATTATTTTTCGTTTAAAACGGGCGTAACTCCGTGCATTATTGTCCGATTTCAGCTTTTCACGTGGCGCTGAAACGCCCGCGAAGAGACGAAGAAAATGACCCCGAGCTGTCCCTCGGACACTCACCCTTATTGGCCGACGATAAGAAGTGCATGACGGGTGCGATCATACCAGCACTAAAGCACCGGATCCCATCAGAACTCTGATGTTAAGCGTGCTTGGGCGAGAGTAGTACTAGGATGGGTGACACCTTGGGAAGTCCTCGTGTTGCACCTTTTTTTTTTACTACCTATTTGAATGCACGACGAGATCATTTTTTTTACCAATCTTTCTAACCAAACGTTAAGGACGGACGACGTCGTCACCATAAAATTTGGCTGTCAATCGTCCGCGCGGGGCCCTCCGCAACCTCTACGGCTGGCTCGATCGACCAACCGACCCGAAAAATTAAAATTTGTAAATAAATAAGAAAAATAACATTTCAATTATTATTTTTCGTTTAAAACGGGCGTAACTCCGTGCATTATTGTCCGATTTCAGCTTTTCACGTGGCGCTGAAAGGCGCGCGAAGAGAAGAAGAAAATGACCCCGAGCTGTCCCTCGGAAGCTCACCCTTATTAGCCGACGATCAGAAGTGCATGACGGGTGCGATCATACCAGCACTAACGCACTAGATCCCATCAGAACTTCGAAGTTAAGCGTGCTTGGCCGAGAGTATTAATAGGATGGGTGACCCCCTGGGATGTCCTCGTGTTGCATCTTTTTTTTACTACCTATTTGAATGCACAACGAGATCATTTTTTTTACCAATCTTTCTAACCAAACGTTAAGGACGGACGACGTCGTCGCCATAAAATTTGGCAGTCGATCGCCCGTGCGGGGCCCGCCGCAATTTCTACGGCCGGCTCGATCGACCAACCGACCCGAAAAATTAAAATTTGTAAATAAATAAGAAAAATAACATTTCAATTATTATTTTTCGTTTAAAACGGGCGTAGCTCCGTGCATTATTGTCCGAATTCAGCTTTTCACGTGGCGCTGAAAGGCGCGCGAAGAGACGAAGAAAATTACCCCGAGCTTTCCCTGGAAGCTCACCCTTATTAGCCGACGATCAGAAGTGCATGATGGGTGCGATCATACCAGCACTAACGCACCGGATCCCATCAGAACTTCGAAGTTAAGCGTGCTTGGGCGAGAGTATTACTAGGATGGGTGACCCCCTGGGACGTCATCGTGTTGCACCCTTTTTTTTACTACCTATTTGAATGCTCGACGAGATCATTTTTTTACCAATCATTCTAACCAAACGTTAAGGACGGAAGACGTCGTCGCCATAAAATTGGGCTGTCGATCGCCCGCGCGGGGCCCGCCGCAACCTCTACGGCCGACTCGATCGACCAACTGACCCGAAAAATTAAAATTTGTAAATAAATAAGAAAAATAACATTTCAATTATTATTTTTCGTTTAAAACGGGCGTAACTCCGTGCATTATTCACCGATTTCAGCTTTTCACGTGGCGCTGAAAGGCGCGCGAAGAGACGAAGAAAATGACCCCGAGCTGTCTCTCGGACGCTCACCCTTATTTGTCGACGATCAGAAGTGCGTGACGGGTGCGATCATACCAGCACTAAAGCACCGGATCCCATCAGAACTCCGAAGTTAAGCGTGCTTGGGCGAGAGTAGTACTAGGATGGGTGACCCCTTGGGAAGTCCTCGTGTTGCACCGTTTTTTTTACTACCTATTTGAATGCACGACGAGATCATTTTTTTTACCAATCTTTCTAACCAAACGTTAAGGACGGACGACGTCGTCGCCATAAAATTTGGCTGTCGATCGCCCGTGCGGGGCCAGCCGCAACCTCTACGGCCGACTCGATCGACCAACCGACCCGAAAAATTAAAATTTGTAAATAAGTAAGAAATATAACATTTCAATTATTATTTTTCGTTTAAAACGGGCGTAACTCCGTGCATTATTGTCCGATTTCAGCTTTTCACGTGGCACTGAAAGGTGCGCGAAGAGACGAAGAAAATGACACCGAGCTGTCCCTCGGACGCTCACCCTTATTAGCCGACGATCAGAAGTGCGTGACGGGTGCGATCATACAAGCACTAAAGCACCGGATCCCATCAGAACTCCGAAGTTAAGCTTGCTTGGGGGAGAGTAGTACTAGGATGGGTGACCCCCTGGGAAGTACTCGTGTTGCACCTTTTTTTGACTACCTGTTTGATTGCACGACGAGATCATTTTTTTACCAATCTTTCTAACCAAACGTTAAGCACGGACGACGTCGTCGCAATAAAATTTGAATGTCGATCGCCCGCGCGGGGCCCACCGCAACCTCTACTGCCGACTCGATCGACCAACCGACCGGAAAAATTAAAATTTGTAAATAAATAAGAAAAATAACATTTCAATTATTATTTTTCGTTTAAAACGGGCGTAACTCCGTGCATTATTGTCCGATTTCAGCTTTTCACGTGGCGCTGAAAGGCGCGCGAAGAGACGAAGAAAATGACCCCGAGCTGTCCCTCAGACGATCACCCTTATTAGCCGACGATCAGAAGTGCATGACTGGTGCGATCATGCCAGCACTAAAGCACCGGATCCCATCAGAACTCCGAAGTTAAGCGTGCTTGGGCGAGAGTAGAACTAGGATGGGTGACCCCCTAGGAAGTCCTCGTGTTGCACCTTTTTTTGACTACCTGTTTGATTGCACGACGAGATCATTTTTTTACCAATCTTTCTAACCAAACGTTAAGGACGGACGACGTCGTCGCCATAAAATTTAATTGTCGATCGCCCGCGCGGGGCCCGCCGCAAACTCTACGGCCGGCTTGATCGACCAACCGACCCGAAAAATTAAAATTTTTAAATAAATAAGAAAAATAACATTTCAATTATTATTTTTCGTTTAAAACGGGCGTAACTCCGTGCATTATTGTCCTATTTCAGCTTTTCACGTGGCGCTGAAAGGCGCGCGAAGAGACGAAGAAAATGACCCCGAGCTGTCTCTCGGACGCTCAACCTTATTTGTCGACGATCAGAAGTGCGTGACGGGTGCGATCATACCAGCACTAAAGCACCGGATCCCATCAGAACTTCGAAGTTAAGCGTGCTTGGGCGAGAGTAGTACTAGGATGGGTGACCCCCTGGGAAGTCCTCGTGTTGCACATTTTTTTTACTACCTATTTGAATGCACGACGAGATCATTTTTTTTACCAATCTTTCTAACCAAACGTTAAGGACGGACGACGTCGTCGCCATAAAATTTGGCTGTCGATCGCCCGTGCGGGGCCCGCCGCAACCTCTACGGCCGACTCGATCGACCAACCGACCCGAAAAATTAAAATTTGTAAATAAGTAAGAAATATAACATTTCAATTATTATTTTTCGTTTAAAACGGGCGTAACTCCGTGCATTATTGTCCGATTTCAGCTTTTCACGTGGCACTGAAAGGCGCGCGAAGAGACGAAGAAAATGACACCGAGCTGTCCCTCGGACGCTCACCCTTATTAGCCGACGATCAGAAGTGCGTGACGGGTGCGATCATACAAGCACTAAAGCACCGGATCCCATCAGAACTCCGAAGTTAAGCTTGCTTGGGGGAGAGTAGTACTAGGATGGGTGACCCCCTGGGAAGTCCTCGTGTTGCACCTTTTTTTGACTACCTGTTTGATTGCACGACGAGATCATTTTTTTACCAATCTTTCTAACCAAACGTTAAGCACGGACGACGTCGTCGCCATAAAATTTGGCTGTCGATCGCCCGCGCGGGGCCCGCCGCAACCTCTACTGCCGACTCGATCGACCAACCGACCGGAAAAATTAAAATTTGTAAATAAATATGAAAAATAACATTTCAATTATTATTTTTCGTTTAAAACGGGCGTAACTCCGTGCATTATTGTCCGATTTCAGCTTTTCACGTGGCGCTGAAAGGCGCGCGAAGAGACGAAGAAAATGACCCCGAGCTGTCCCTCAGACGATCACCCTTATTAGCCGACGATCAGAAGTGCATGACTGGTGCGATCATGCCAGCACTAAAGCACCGGATCCCATCAGAACTCCGAAGTTAAGCGTGCTTGGGCGAGAGTAGTACTAGGATGGGTGACCCCCTAGGAAGTCCTCGTGTTGCACCTTTTTTTGACTACCTGTTTGATTGCACGACGAGATCATTTTTTTACCAATCTTTCTAACCAAACGTTAAGGACGGACGACGTCGTCGCCATAAAATTTAACTGTCGATCGCCCACGCGGGGCCCGCCGCAACCTCTACGGCCGGCTTGATCGACCAACCGACCCGAAAAATTAAAATTTTTAAATTAATAACAAAAATAACATTTCAATTATTATTTTTCGTTTAAAACGGGCGTAACTCCGTGCATTATGGTCCGATTTTAGGTTTTCACGTGGCGCTGAAACGCGCGCGAAGAGACGAAGAAAATGACCCCGAGCTGTTCCTCGGACGCTCACCCTTATTAGCCGACGATCAGAAGTGCGTGACGGGTGCGATCATACCAGCACTAAAGCACCGGATCCCATCAGAACTCCGAAGTTAAGCGTGCTTGGGCGAGAGTAGTACTAGGATGGGTAACTCCCTGGGAAGTCCTCGTGTTGCACCTTTTTTTTTACTACCTATTTGAATGCACGACGAGATCATTTCTTTTACCAATCTTTCTAACCAAACGTTAAGGACGGACGACGCCGTCGCCAAAAAATTTGGATGTCGATCGCCCGTGCGGGGACCGCCGCAACCTCTACGGCCGCTCGCCCGTACGGGGCCCGCCGCAACATCTACGGCCGGCTCGATCGACCAACCGACCCGAAAAATTAAAATTTGTAAATAAATAAGAAAAATAACATTTCAATTATTATTTTTCGTTTAAAACAAGCGAATTTGATGGCGCGCGAGAGACGAAGAAAATGACCCCGAGCTGTCCCTCGGACGCTCACCCTTATTAGCCGACGATTAGAAGTGCGTGACGGGTGCGATCATACCAGCACTAAAGCACCGGATCCCATCAGAACTCCGAAGCTAAGAGTGCTTGGGCGAGAGTAGTACTAGGATGGGTGACCCCCTGGGAAGTCCTCGTGTTGCACCTTTTTTTACTACCTATTTGATTGCACGACGAGATCATTTTTTTTACCAATCTTTCTAACCAAACGTTAAGGACGGACGACGTCGTCGCCATAAAATTTGGCTGTCGATCGCCCGTGCGGGGCCCGCCGCAACCTCTACGGCCAGCTCGATCGACCAACCTATCCGAAAAATTAAAATTTGTAAATAAATAAGAAAAATAACATTTCAATTATTATTTTTCGTTTAAAACGGGCGTAACCCCGTGCATTATTGTCCGATTTCAGCTTTTCACGTGGCGCTGAAAGGCGCGCGAAGAGACGAAGAAAATGACCCCGAGCTGTCCCTCGGACGCTCACCCTTATTAGCCGACGATCAGAAGTGAGTGACTGGGGCGATCATACCAGCACTAAAGCACCGGATCCTATCAGAACTCCGAAGTTAAGCGTGCTTGGGCGAGAGTAGTACTAGGATGGGTGACCCCCTGGGAAGTTCTCGTGTTGCACCTTTTTTTTACTACCTGTTTGATTGCACGACGAGATCATTTTTTTTACCAATCTTTCTAACCAAACGTTAAGGACGGACGACGTCGTCGCCATAAAATTTGGCTGTCGATCGCCCGCGCGGGGCCTGCCGCAACCTCTACGGCCGACTCGATCGACCAACCGACCCGAAAAATTAAAATTTGTAAATAAATAAGAAAAATAACATTTCAATTATTATTTTTCGTTTAAAACGGGCGTAACTCCGTGCATTATTGTCCGATTTCACCTTTTCAAGTGGCACTGAAAGGCGCGCGAAGAGACGAAGAAAATGACCCCGAGCTGTCTCTCGGACGCTCACCCTTATTAGCCGACGATCAGAAGTGCGTGACGGGTGCGATCATACTAGCACTAAAGCGACGGATCCCATCAGAACTTCGAAGTTAAGCGTGCTTGGGCGAGAGTAGTACTATGATGGGTGACCCCCTGGGAAGTCCTCGTGTTGCACCATTTTTTTTACTACCTATTTGAATGTACGTCGAGATCATTTTTTTTACCAATCTTTCTAACCAAACGTTAAGGACGGACGATGTCGTCGCCATAAAATTTGGCTGTCGATCGCCCGTGCGGGGCCCGCCGCAACCTCTACGGCCGGCTCGATCGACCAACCGATCCGAAAAATTAAAATTTGTAAATAAATAAGAAAAATAACATTTCAATTATTATTTTTCGTTTAAAACGGGCGTAACTCCGTGTGTTATTGTCCGATTTCAGCTTTTCACGTGGCGCTGAAAGGCGCGCGAAGAGACGAAGAAAATGACCCCCGAACTCTCCCTCGGACGCTCACCCTTATTAGCCGACGATTAGAAGCACATTATGGATGCGATCATACATGCACTAACGCATTGGATCCCATCAGAACTCCAAAATTAAGCGTGCTTGGGCGAGAGTAGGACAAGAATGGGTGACCCCCTGGGAAGTCCTCGTGTTGCACCTTTTTTTTACTACCTGTTTGATTGCACGACGAGATCATTTTTTTAACCAATCTTTCTAACCAAACGTTAAGGACGTACGACGTCGTCGCCATAAAATTTGGTTGTCGATCGCCCGCGCAGGGCTCGCCGCAACCTCTACGGCCGGCTCGATCGACCAACCGATCCGAAAAATTAAAATTTGTAAATAAATAAGAAAAATAACATTTCAATTATTATTTTTCGTTTAAAACGGGTGTAACTCCGTGTATTATTGTCCGATTTCAACTTTTCACGTGGCGCTGAAAGGCGCGCAAAGAGACGAAGAAAATGACCCCCGAACTCTCCCTCGGACGCACACCCTTCTTAGCCGACGATCATAAGCACATTACGGATGCGATCATAGATGCACTAACACATTGGATCCCATCAGAACTCCAAAATTAAGCGTGCTTGGGCGAGAGTAGGACAAGAATGGGTGACCCCTTGGGAAGTCCTCGTGCTGCACCCTTTTTTTTACTACCTATTTGAATGCACAACGAGATCATTTTTTTTACCAATCTTTCTAACCAAACGTTAAGGACGGACGACGTCGTCGCCATAAAATTTGGCTATCAATCGCCCGCGCGGGGCCCGCCGCAACCTCTACGGCTGGCTCGATCGACCAACCGACCCGAAAAATTAAAATTTGTAAATAAATAAGAAAAATATCATTTCAATTATTATTTTTCGTTTAAAACGGGCGTAACTCCGTGCATTATTATCCGATTTCAGCTTTTCACGTGGCGCTCAAAGGCGCGCGAAGAGACGAAGAAAATGACCCCGAGCTGTCCCTTGGACGCTCACCCTTATTAGCCGACGATCAGAAGTGCGTGACGCGTGCGATCATACCAGCACTAAAGCACCGGATCCCATCATAACTCCGAAGTTAAGCGTGCTTGGGCGAGAGTAGTACTAGGATGGGTGACCCCCTGGGAAGTCCTCGTGTTGCACCTTTTTTTTTACTACCTATTTGATTGCACAACGAGATCATTTTTTTTACCAATCTTTCTAACCAAACGTTAAGGACGGACGACGTCGTCGCCATAAAATTTGGCTATCGATCGCCCGTGCAGGGCCCGCCGCAACCTCTACGGCCGGCTCGATCGACCAACCGATCCGGAAAATTAAAATTTGTAAATAAATAAGGAAAAATAACATTTCAATTATTATTTTTCGTTTAAAACGCGCGTAACTCCATGCATTATTGTCCGAATTCAACTTTTCACGTGGCGCTGAAAGGCGCACGAAGAGACGAAGAAAATGACCCCGAGCTGTCCCTCGGACGCTCACCCTTATTAGCCGACGATCAGAAGTGCGTGACGGGTGCGATCATACCCGCACTAAAGCACCGGATCCCATCAAAACTCCGAAGTTAAGCGTGCTTGGGCGAGAGTAGGACTAGGATGGGTGACCCCCTGGAAAGTCCTCATGTTGCACCTTTTTTTTACTACATATTTGATTTCACGACGAGATCATTTTTTTACCAATCTTTCTAACCAAACGTTAAGGACGGACGACGTCGTCGCCATAAAATTTGGCTGTCGATCGCCCGCGCAGGGCCCGCCGCAACCTCTACGGCCGGCTCGATCGACCAACCGACCCGAAAAATTAGAATTTGTAAATAAATAAGAAAAATAACATTTCAATTATTATTTTTCGTTTAAAACGGGCGTAACGCCGTGCATTATTGTCCGATTTCAGCTTTTCACCTGGCGCTGAAAGGCGCGCGAAGAGACGAAGAAAATGACCACGAGCTGTCCCTCGGACGCTCACCCTTATTAGCCGACGATCAGAAGTGCATAGCGGGTGCGATCATAGAAGCACTAACGCATTGGATCCCATCAGAACTCCGAAGTTAAGCGTGCTTGGATGAGAGTATCACTAGGATGGGTGACCCCCTGGGAAGTTCTTGTGTTGCAAAACCTATTTGATTGCACGACGAGATCATTTTTTTTACAAATCTTTCTAACCAAACGTTAAGGACGGACAACGTCGCCATAAAATATGGCTGTCGATCGCCTGTGCGGGGCCCGCCGCAACCTCTACGGCGGCTCGATCGACCAACCGGCCCGAAAAATTAAAATTTGTCAATAAATAAGAAAAATAACATTTCAATTTTCATTTTTCGTTTAAATCGGGCGTAACTCCGGGCATTATTGTTCGATTTCAGCTTTTCACGTGGCGCTGAAAGGCGCGCGAAGAGACAAAGAAACTGACCACGAGCTGTCCCTCGGACGCTCACCCTTATTAGACGACGATCAGAAGCGCATGACGGATGCGATCATACATGCACTAACGCATCGGATTCCATCAGAACTACGAAGTTAAGCGTGGTTGGGCGAGAGTAGGACAAGGATGGTTGACCCCCATGGAAGTCCTCGTGTTGCACCTTTTTTTTACTACCTATTTGATTGCACGACTAGATCATTTTTTTACCAATCTTTCTAACCAAACGTTAAGGACGAACGACGTCGTCGCCATAAAATTTGGGTGTCGATCGCCCATGCGGGGCCCGCCGCAACCTCTACGGCCGGCTCGATCGACCAACCGACCCGAAAAATTAAAATTTGTAAATAAATAAGAAAAATAACATTTCAATTATTATTTTTCGTTTAAAACGGGCGTAACTATGTGCATTATTGTCCGATTTCAGCTTTTCACGTGGCAATGAAATGCGCGCGAAGAGACGAAGAAAATGACACCGAGCTGTCCCTCGGAAGCTCACCCTTATTAGCCGACGATCAGAAGTGCATGACGGGTGCGATCATACCAGCACTAACGCACCGGATCCCATCAGAACTCCGAAGTTAACCGTGCTTGGGCGAGAATAGTACCACGATCGGTGACCCCCTGGGAAGTCCTCGTGTTGCACCTTTTTTTTTACTACCTATTTGAATGCACGACGAGATCATTTTTTTTACCAATCTTTCTAACCAAACGTTAAGGACGGACGACGTCGTCGCCATAAAATTTGGCTGTCGATCGCCCGCGCGGGGCCCGCCGCAACCACTACGGCCGACTCGATCGACGACCCGACCGGAAAAATTAAAATTTGTAAATAAATAAGAAAAATAACATTTCAATTATTATTTTTCGTTTAAAACGGGCGTAACTCCGTGCATTATTGTCTGATTTCAGCTTTTCACGTGGCGTTGAAAGGCGCGCGAAGAGACGAAGGAAATGACCCCGAGCTGTCTCTCGGACGCTCACCCTTATTAGCCGACAATCAGAAGTGCGTGACTGGTGCGATCATACCAGCACTAAAGCACCGGATCCCATCAGAACTCCGAAGTTAAGCGTGCTTGGGCGAGAGTAGTATTAGGATGGGTGACCCCCTGGGAAGTCCTTGTTGCACCTTTTTTTTTACTACTTATTTGAATACACGTCGAGATCATTTTTTTTACCAATCTTTCTAACCAAACGTTAAGGACGGACGATGTCGTCGCCATAAAATTTGGTTGTCGATCGCCCGTGCGGGGCCCGCCGCAACCTCTACGGCCGGCTCGATTGACCAACCGACCCGAAAAATTAAAATTCGTAAATAAATAAGAAAAATAACATTTCAATTATTATTTTTCGTTTAAAACGGGCGTAACTCTGTGCATTATTGTCCGATTTCAGCTTTTCACGAGGCGCTGAAAGGCGCGCGAAGAGACGAAGAAAATGACCCCGAGCTGTCCCTCGGACGCTCGCCCTTATTAGCCGACGATCAGAAGTGTGTGACTGGGGCGATCATACCAGCACTAAAGCACCGGATCCCATTAGAACTCCGAAGTTAAGCGTGCTTGGGCGAGAGTAGTACTAGGATGGGTGACCCCCTGGGAAGTCCTCGTGTTGCACCTTTTTTTTTACTACCTGTTTGATTGCACGACGAGATCATTTTTTTACCAATCTTTCTAACCAAACATTAAGGACGGACGACGTCGTCGCCATAAAATTTGGCTGTCGATCGCCCGTGCGGGGCCCACCGCAACCTCTACGTCCGACTTGATCGACCAACCGACCCGAAAAATTAAAATTTGTAAATAAATAAGAAAAATAACATTTCAATTATTATTTTTCGTTTAAAACGGGCGTAACTCCGTGCATTATTGTCCGATTTTAGCTTTTCACGTGGCGCTGAAACGCGCGCGAAGAGACGAAGAAAATGACCCTGAGCTGGTCCTCGAACGCTCACCCTTATTAGCCGACGATCAGAAGTGCGTGACGGGAGCGATCATACCAGCACTAAAGCACTGGATCCCATCAGAACTCCGAAGTTAAGCGTGCTTGGGCGAGAGTAGTACTAGGATGGGTGATCCCCTGGGAAGTCCTCGTGTTGCACTTTTTTTTTACTACCTATTTGAATGCACGACGAGATCTTTTTTTTTACCAATCTTTCTAACCAAACGTTAAGGACGGACGACGTCGTCGCCATAAAATTTGGCTGTCGATCGCCCGTGCGGGGCCCGCCGCAACCTCTACGGCCGGCTCGATCGACCAACCGACCCGAAAAATTAAAATTTGTAAATAAATAAGAAAAATAACATTTCAATTATTATTTTTCGTTTAAAACGGGCGTAACTCCCTGCATTATTGTCCGATTTCAGCTTTTCACGTGGCGCTGAAAGGCGCGCGAAGAGACGAAGAAAATGACCCCGAGCTGTCTCTCGAACGCTCACCCTTATTTGTCGACGATCGGTAGTGCGTGACGGGTGCGATCATACCAACTCTAAAGCACCGGATCCTATCAGAACTCCGAAGTTAAGCGTGCTTGGGCGAGAGTAGTACTAGGATAGGTGACCCCCTCGGAAGTCCTCGTGTTGCACCTTTTTTGTTACTACCTATTTGAATGCACGACGAGATCATTTTTTTTACCAATCTTTCTAACCAAACGTTAAGGACGGACGACGTCGTCGCCATAAAATTTGGCTATCGATCGCCCGCGCGGGGCCTGCCGCAACCTCTATGGCCGACTCGATCGACCAACCGACCTGAAAAATTAAAATTTGTAAATAAATAAGAAAAATAACATTTCAATTATTATTTGTCGTTTAAAACGGGCGTAACTCTGTGCATTATTTTCCGATTTCAGCTTTTCACGTGGCGCTGAAAGGCGCGCGAAGAGACGAAGAAAATGACCCCGAGCTGTCTCTCGGACGCTCACCCTTATTTGTCGACGATCAGAAGTGCGTGATGGGTGCGATCATACCACCACTAAAGCACCGGATCCCATCAAAACTCCGAAGTTAAGCGTTTTTGGGCGAGAGTAGTACTAGGATGGGTGACCCCTTGGGAAGTCCTCGTGTTGCATCTTTTTTTTTACTACCTATTTGAATGCACGACGAGATCATTTTTTTTACCAATCTTTCTAACCAAACGTTAAGGACGGACGACGTCGTCGCCATAAAATTTGGCTGTCGATCGCCCGTGCGGGGCCCGCCGCAACCTCTACGGCCGGCTTGATCGACCAACCGACCCGAAAAATTAAAATTTGTAAATAAGTAAGAAAAATAACATTTCAAATATTATTTTTCGTTTAAAACGGGCGTAACTCCGTGCATTATTGTCCGATTTCAGCTTTTCACGTGGCGCTGAAAGGCGCGCGAAGAGACGAAGAAAATGACCCCGAGCTGTCTCTCGGACGCTCACCCTTATTTGTCGACGATCAGAAGTGCGTGACGGGTGCGATCATACCAGCACTAAAGCTCCGGATCCTATCAGAACTCCGAAGTTAAGCGTGCTTGGGCGAGAGTAGTACAAGGATAGGTGACCCCCTGGGAAGTCCTCGTGTTGCACCTTTTTTTTTTACTACCTATTTGAATGTACGACGAGATCATTTTTTTTACCAATCTTTCAAACCAAACGTTAAGGACGGACGACGTCGTCGCCATAAAATTTGGCTGTCGATCGCCCGCGCGGGGCCCGCCGCAACCTCTACGGCCGACTCGATCGACCAACCGACCCAAAAAATTAAAATTTGTAAATAAATAAGAAAAATAACATTTCAATTATTATTTTTCGTTTAAAACGGGCGTAACTCCGTGCATTATTGTCCGATTTCAGCTTTTCACGTGGCGCTGAAAGGCGCGCGAAGAGACGAAGAAAATGACCCCGAGCTGTCTCTCGAACGCTCACCCTTATTTGTCGACGATCAGTAGTGCGTGACGGGTGCGATCATACCAACACTAAAGCACCGGATCCTATCAGAACTCCGAAGTTAAGCGTGCTTGGGCGAGAGTAGTACTAGGATAGGTGACCCCCTCGGAAGTCCTCGTGTTGCACCTTTTTTTTTACTACCTATTTGAATGCACGACGAGATCATTTTTTTTACCAATCTTTCTAACTAAACGTTAAGGACGGACGACGTCGTCGCCATAAAATTTGGCTATCGATCGCCCGCGCGGGGCCCGCCGCAACCTCTATGGCCGACTCGATCGACCAACCGACCTGAAAAATTAAAATTTGTAAATAAATAAGAAAAATAACATTTCAATTATTATTTTTTGTTTAAAACGGGCGTAACTCCGTGCATTATTTTCCGATTTCAGCTTTTCACGTGGCGCTGAAAGGCGCGCGAAGAGACGAAGAAAATGACCCCGAGCTGTCTCTCGGACGCACACCCTTATTTGTCAACGATCAGAAGTGCGTGATGGGTGCGATCATACCACCACTAAAGCACCGGATCCCATCAAAACTCCGAAGTTAAGCGTGATTGGGCGAGAGTAGTACTAGGATAGGTGACCCCCTGGGAAGTCCTCGTGTTGCACCTTTTTTTTTACTACCTATTTGAATGCACGACGAGATCATTTTTTTTACCAATCTTTCTAAGCAAACGTTAAGGACGGACGACGTCGTCGCCATAAAATTTGGCTGTGGATCGCCCGTGCGGGACCGCCGCAACCTCTACGGCCGGCTTGATCGACCAACCGACCCGAAAAATTAAAATTTGTAAATAAGTAAGAAAAATAACATTTGAAATATTATTTTTCGTTTAAAACGGGCGTAACTACGTGCATTATTGTCCGATTTCAGCTTTTCACGTGGCGCTGAAAGGCGCGCGAAGAGACGAAGAAAATGACCCCGAGCTGTCCCTCGGACGCTCACCCTTATTAGCCGACGATCAGAAGTGCGTGACGGGTGCGATCATACCAGCACTAACGCAACGGATCCCATCAGAACTCCGAAGATAAGCGTGCTTGGGCGAGAGTAGTACTAGGATGGGTGACCCCCTGGGACGTCCTCGTGTTGCACCTTTTTTTTTTACTACCTATTTGAATGCACGACGAGATCATTTTTTGTACCAATCTTTCTAACCAAACGTTAAAGGACGGACGACGTCGTCGCCATAAAATTTGGCTGTCGATCGCCCGCGCGGGGCCCGCCGCAACCTCTACGGCCGGCTTGATCGACCAACCGACCCGAAAAATTAAAATTTGTAAATGAATAAGAAAAATAACATTTCAATTATTATTTTTCATTTAAAACGGGCGTAACTCCGAGCATTATTTTCCGATTTCAGCTTTTCACGTGGCGCTGAAAGGCGCGCGAAGAGACGAAGAAAATGACCCCGAGCTGTCTCTCGGACGCTCACCCTTATTTGTCGACGATCAGAAGTGCGTGATGGGTGCGATCATACCATCACTAAAGCATCGGATCCCATCAGAACTCCGAAGTTAAGCGTGCTTGGGCGAGAGTAGTACTAGGATGGGTGAACCCCTGGGAAGTCCTCGTGTTGCACCTTTTTTTTTACTACCTATTTGAATGCACGACGAGATCATTTTTTTTACCTATCTTTCTAACCAAACGTTAAGGACGGACGACGTCGTCGCCATAAAATTTGGCTGTCGATCGCCCGTGCGGGGCCCGCCGCAACCTCTACGGCCGGCTCGATCGACCAACCGACCCGAAAAAATTGTAAATAAGTAAGAAAAATAACATTTCAATTATTATTTTTCGTTTAAAACGGGCGTAACTCCGTGCATTATTGTCCGATTTCAGCTTTTCACGTGGCGCTGAAAGGCGCGCGAAGAGACGAAGAAAATGACCCCGAGCTGTCTCTCGGACGCTCACCCTTATTTGTCGACGATCAGAAGTTTGTGACGGGTGCCATCATACCAGCACTAAAGCACCGGATCCCATCAGAACTCCGAAGATAAGCGTGCTTGGGCGAGAGTAGTACTAGGATGGGTGACCCCCTGGGAAGTCCTCGTGTTGCACCTTTTTTTTTTACTACCTATTTGAATGCACGACGAGATCATTTTTTTTACCAATCTTTCTAACCAAACGTTAAAGGACGGACGACGTCGTCGCCAAAAAATTTGGCTGTCGATCGCCCGCGCGGGGCCTGCCGCAACCTCTACGGCCGGCTTGATCGACCAACCGACCCGAAAAATTAAAATTTGTAAATAAATAAGAAAAATAACATTTCAATTATTATTTTTCGATTAAAACGGGCGTAACTCCGTGCATTATTTTCCGATTTCAGCTTTTCACGTGGCGCTGAAAGGCGCGCGAAGAGACGAAGAAAATGACCCCGAGCTGTCCCTCGGACGCTCACCCTTATTTGTCGACGATCAGAAGTTTGTGACGGGTGCCATCATACCAGCACTAAAGCACCGGATCCCATCAGAACTCCGAAGATAAGCGTGCTTGGGCGAGAGTAGTACTAGGATGGGTGACCCCCTGGGAAGTCCTCGTGTTGCACCTTTTTTTTTTACTACCAATTTGAATGCACGACGAGATCATTTTTTTTACCAATCTTTCTAACCAAACGTTAAAGGACGGACGACGTCGTCGCCATAAAATTTGGCTGTCGATCGCCCGCGCGGGGCCCGCCGCAACCTCTACGGCCGGCTTGATCGACCAACCGACCCGAAAAATTAAAATTTGTAAATGAATAAGAAAAATAACATTTCAATTATTATTTTTCATTTAAAACGGGCGTAACTCCGAGCATTATTTTCCGATTTCAGCTTTTCACGTGGCGCTGAAAGGCGCGCGAAGAGACGAAGAAAATGACCCCGAGCTGTCTCTCGGACGCTCACCCTTATTTGTCGACGATCAGAAGTGCGTGATGGGTGCGATCATACCATCACTAAAGCATCGGATCCCATCAGAACTCCGAAGTTAAGCGTGCTTGGGCGAAAGTAGTACTAGGATGGGTGACCCCTTGGGAATTCCTCGTGTTGCATCTTTTTTTTTACTACCTATTTGAATGCACGACGAGATCATTTTTTTTACCAATCTTTGTAACCAAACGTTAAGGACGGACGACGTCGTCGCCATAAAATTTGGCTGTCGATCGCCCGTGCGGGGCCCGCCGCAACCTCTACGGCCGACTCGATCGAACAACCGACCCGAAAAATTAAAATTTGTAAATAAATAAGAAAAATAACATTTCAATTATTATTTTTCGTTTAAAACGGGCGTAACTCCGTGCTTTATTGTCCGATTTCAGCTTTTCACGTGGCGCTGAAAGGCGCGCGAAGAGAAAAAGAAAATGACCCCGAGTTGTCCCTCGGACGCTCACCCTTATTAGCCGACGATCAGAAGTGCGTGACGGGTGCTATCATACCAGCACTAAAGCACCGGATCCCATTAGAACTCCGAAGTTAAGCGTGCTTGGGCGAGAGTAGTACTAGGATGGGTGACACCCTGGGAAGTCCTCGTGTTGCACTTTTTTTTGACTACCTGTTTGAATGCACGACGAGATCATTTTTTTTACCAATCTTTCTAACCAAACGTTAAGGACGGACGACGTCGTCGCCATAAAATTTGGCTGTCGATCGCCCGTGCGGGGCCCGCCGCAACCTCTACGGCCGACTCGATCGAACAACCGACCCGAAAAATTAAAATTTGTAAATAAATAAGAAAAATAACATTTCAATTATTATTTTTCGTTTAAAACGGGCGTAACTCCGTGCATTATTATCCGATTTCAGCTTTTCACGTGGCGCTGAAAGGCGTGCGAAGAGACGAAGAAAATGACCCCGAGCTGTCCCTCGGACGCTCACCCTTATTAGCCGACGATCAGAAGTGCATGACTGGTGCGATCATACCAGCACTAAAGCACCGGATCCCATCAAAACTCCGACGTTAAGTGTGCTTGGGCGAGAGTAGTACTAGGATGGGTGACCCCCTAGGAAGTCCTCGTGTTGCACCTTTTTTTGACTACCTGTTTGATTGCACGACGAGATCATTTTTTTACCAATCATTCTAACCAAACGTTAAGGACGGACGACGTCGTCGCCATAAAATTTGGCTGTCGATCGCCCGCGAGGGGCCCGCCGCAACCTCTATGGCCGACTCGATTGACCAACCGACCCGAAAAATTAAAATTTGTAAATAAGTAAGAAATATAACATTTCAATTATTATTTTTCGTTTAAAACGGGCGTAACTTCGTGCATTATTGTCCGATTTCAGCTTTTCACGTGGCGCTGTAAGGCGCGCGAAGAGACGAAGAAAATGACCCCGAGCTGTTCCTCGGACGCTCACCCTTATTAGCCGACAATCAGAAGTGCGTGACGGGTGCGATCATACCAGCACTAAAGCACCAAATCCCATCAGAACTCTGAAGTTAATCGTGCTTGGGCGAGAGTAGTACTAGGATGGGTGACCCCTTGGGAAGTCATTGTGTTCCACCTTTTTTTGAGTACCTGTTTGATTGCACGACGAGATCATTTTTTTTACTTGTCCGATTTCAGCTTTTCACGTGGCGCTGACAGGCGCGAAGAGACGAAGAAAATGACCCCGAGCTGTCCCTCGGACGCTCAACCTTATTAGCCGACGATCAGAAGTTCGTGATGGGTGCGATCACACCAACACTAATGCACCGGATCCCATCAGAACTCCGAAGCTAAGCGTGCTTGGGCGAGAGTAGTACTAGGATGGGTGACCCCCTGGGAAGTCCTCGTGTTGCACCTTTTTTTTTACTACCTATTTGAATGCACGACGAGATCATTTTTTTTACCAATCTTTCTAACCAAACGTTAAGGACGGACGACGTCGTCGCCATAAAATTTGGCTGTTGATCGCCCGCGCGGGGCCCGCCGCAACCTCTACGGCCGGCTCGATCGACCAACCGACCCGAAAAATTAAAATTTGTAAATAAAGAATAAAAATAACATTTCAATTATTATTTTTCGTTTAAAACGGGCGTAACTCCGTGCATTATTGTCTTATTTCAGCTTTTCACGTGGCGCTGAAAGGCGCGCGAAGCGACGAAGAAAATGACCCCGAGCTGTCCCTCGGACGCTCACCCTTATTAGCTGACGATCAGAAGTGTGTGACGGGTGCGATCATACCAGCACTAAAGCACCGGATCCCATCAGAACTCCGAAGTTAAACGTGCTTGGGCGAGAGTAGTACTAGGATGGGTGACCCCCTGGGAAGTCCTCGTGTTGCACCTTTTTTTTTACTACCTATTTGAATGCACAACGAGATCATTTTTTTTTACCCATCTTTATAACCAAACGTTAAGGACGGACGACGTCGTCGCCACAAAATTTGGCTGTCGATAGCCCGTGCGGGGCCCGCTGCAAACTCTACGGCCGGCTCGATCGACCAACCGACCCGAAAAATTTGTAAATAAATAAGAAAAATAACATTTCAATTATTATTTTTCGTTTAAAACGGGCGTAACTCCGTGCATTATTATCCGATTTCAGCTTTTCACGTGGCGCTGAAAGGCGCGCGAAGAGACGAAGAAAATGACCCCGAGCTATCCTTCGGACGCTCACCCTTATTAGCCGACGATCAGAAGTGCGTGACGGGTGCGATCATACCAGCACTAAAGCACCGGATCGCATCAGAACTCCGAAGTTAAGCGTGCTTGGGCGAGAGTAGTAGTAGGATGGGTGACCCCCTGGGAAGTCCTTGTGTTGCACCTTTTTTTGACTACCTGTTTGATTGCACGACGAGATCATTTTTTACCAATCTTTCTAACCAAACGTTAAGGACGGACGACGTCGTCGCCATAAAATTTGGCTGTCGATCGCCCGCGCGGGGCCCGCCGCAACCTCTACGGCCGACTCGATCGACCAACCGACCCGAAAAATTAAAATTTGTAAATAAATAAGAAAAATAACATTTCAATTATTATTTTTCGTTTAAAATGGGCGTAACTCCGTGCATTATTGTCCGATTTCAGCTATTCACGTGGCGCTGAAAGGCGCGCGAAGAGACGAATAAAATGACCCCGAGCTGTCCCTCGGAAGCTCACCCTTATTAGCCGACGATCAGAAGTGCTTGACGGGTGCGATCATACCAGCACTAACGCACCGGATCCCATCAGAACTCCGAAGTTAAGCGTACTTGGGCGAGAGTAGTACTAGGATGGATGACCCCCTGGGAAGTCCTTGTGTTGCACCTTTTTTTTTACAACCTATTTGAATGCACGACGAGATCATTTTTTTTACCAATCTTTCTTACCAAACTTTAAGGACGGACGACTTCGTCGCCATAAAATTTGGCTGTCGATCGCCCGCGCGGGGCCCGCCACAACCTCTACGGCCGGCTCGATCGACCAACCGACCCGAAAAATTAAAATTTGTAAATAAATAAGAAAAATAACATTTTAATTATTATTTTTCGTTTAAAACGGGCGTAACTCCGTGCATTATTGTCCGATTTCAGCTTTTCACGTGGCGCTGAAAGACGCGCGAAGAGACGAAGAAAATGACCCCGAGCTGTCCCTCGGACGCTCACCCTTATTGGCCGACGATCAGAAGTGTGTGACGGGTGCGATCAAACCAGCACTAAAGCACCGGATCCCATCAGAACTCCGAAGTAAAGCGTGCTTGGGGGAGAGTAGTACTAGGATGGGTGACCCCCTGGGAAGTCCTCGAGTTGCACTTTTTTTTTTACTACCTATTTGAATGCACAACGAGATCATTTTTTTTTACCAATCTTTATAACCAAACGTTAAGGACGGACGACGTTGTCGCCACAAAATTTGGCTGTCGATCACCCGCGCGGGGCCCGCCGCAAATTCTACGGCCGGCTCGATCGACCAACCGACCCGAAAAATTTGTAAATAAATAAGAAAAATAACATTTCAATTATTATTTTTCGTTTAAAACGGGCGTAACTCCGTGTTGCACCTTTTTTTTTACTACCTATTTGAATGCACAACGAGATCATTTTTTTTTACCAATCTTCATAACCAAACGTTAAGGACGGACGACGTCGTCGCCACAAAATTTGGCTGTCGATCGCCCGCGCGGGGCCCGCCGCAACCTCTACGGCCGACTCGATCGACCAACCGACCCGAAAAATTAAAATTTGTAAATAAATAAGAAAAATAACATTTCAATTATTATTTGTCGTTTAAAACGGGCGTAACTCCGTGCATTATTGTCCGATTTCAGCTTTTCACGTGGCGCTGAAAGGCGCGCGAAGAGACGAAGAAAATGACCCCGAGCTGTCTCTCGGACGCTCACCCTTATTTGTCGACGATCAGAAGTGCGTGACAGATGCGATCATACCAGCACTAAAGCACCGGATCCCATTAGAACTCCGAAGTTAACCGTGCTTGGGCGAGTGTAGTACTAGGATGGGTGACCCCCTGGGAAGTCCTCGTGTTTCATCTTTTTTTTTACTACCTATTTGAATGCACGACGAGATCATTTTTTTTACCAATCTTTCTAAACAAACGTTAAGGACGGACGACGTCGTCGCCATAAAATTTGGCTGTCGATCGCCCGTGCGGGGCCCGCCGCAACCTCTACGGCCGGCTCGATCGACCAACCGACCCGAAAAATTAAAATTTGTAAATAAGTAAGAAATATAACATTTCAATTATTATTTTTCGTTTAAAACGGGCGTAACTCCGTGCATTATTGTCCGATTTCAGCTTTTCACGTGGCGCTGAAAGGCGCGCGAAGAGACGAAGAAAATGACACCGAGCTGTCCCTCGGACGCTCACCCTTATTAGCCGACGATCAGAAGTGCATGACGGGTGCGATCATACCACCACTAAAGCACCAGATCCCATCAGAACTCCGAAGTTAAGCTTGCACCTTTTTTTTTACTACCTATTTGAATGCACGACGAGATCATTTTTTTTACCAATCTTTCTAAACAAACGTTAAGGACGGACGACGTCGTCGCCATAAAATTTGGCTGTCGATCGCCCGTGCGGGGCCCGCCGCAACCTCTACGGCCGGCTCGATCGACCAACCGACCCGAAAAATTAAAATTTGTAAATAAGTAAGAAATATAACATTTCAATTATTATTTTTCGTTTAAAACGGGCGTAACTCCGTGCATTATTGTCTGATTTCAGCTTTTCACGTGGCGCTGAAAGGCGCGCGAAGAGACGAAGAAAATGACACCGAGCTGTCCCTCGGACGCTCACCCTTATTAGCCGACGATCAGAAGTGCATGACGGGTGCGATCATACCAGCAGTAAAGCACCAGATCCCATCAGAACTCCGAAGTTAAGCTTGCTTGGGCGAGAGTAGTACTAGGATGGGTGACCCCCTGGGAAGTCCTCGTGTTGCACCTTTTTTTGACTACCTGTTTGATTGCACGACGAGATCATTTTTTTTACCAATCTTTCTAACCAAACGTTAAGGACGGACGACGTCGTCGCCATAAAATTTGGCCGTCGATCGCCCGAGCGGGGCCCGCCGCAACCTCTATGGCCGGCTCGATCGAACAACCGACACGAAAAACTAAAATTTGTAAATAAATAAGAAAAATAACATTTCAATTATTATTTTTTGTTTAAAACGGGCGTAACTCCGTGCATTATTGTCCGATTTCAGCTTTTCACGTGGCGCTGAAAGGCGCGCGAAGAGACGAAGAAAATTACCCCGAGCTGTCCCTCGGATGCTCACCCTTATTAGCCGACGATCAGAAGTGCATGACGGGTGCGATCGTACCAGCACTAAAGCACCGGATCCAATCAGAACTCCGAAGTTAAGCGTGCTTGGGCGAGAGTAGTACTAGGATGGGTGACCCCCTAGGAGGTCCTCGTGTTGCACCTTTTTTTTACTACCTGTTTGATTGCACGACGAGATCATTTTTTTTACCAATCTTTCTAACCAAACGTTATGGACGGACGACGTCGTCGCCATAAAATTTGGCTGTCGATCGCCCGCGCGGGGCCCGCCGCAACCTCTACGTCCGACTCGATCGACCAATCGACCCGAAAAATTAAAATTTGTAAATAAATAAGAAAAATAACATTTCAATTATTATTTTTCGTTTAATACGGGCGTAACTCCGTCCATTATTGTCCGATTTCAGCTTTTCACGTGGCACTGAAAGGCGCGCGAAGAGACGAAGAAAATGACCCCGAGCTGTCTCTCGGACGCTCACCCTTATTAGCCGACGATCAGAAGTGCCTGACTGGTGCGATCATACCAGCACTAAAGCACCAGATCCCATCAGAACTCCGAAGTTAAGCGTGCTTGGGCGAGAGTAGTACTAGGATGGGTGACCCCCTGGGAAGTCCTCGTGTTGCACCTTTTTTTTTACTACCTATTTGAATGCACGTCGAGATCATTTTTTTTACCAATCTTTCTAACCAAACGTTAAGGACGGACGATGTCGTCGCCATAAAATTTGGCTGTTGATCGCCCGTGCGGGGCCCGCAGCAACCTCTACGGCCGGCTCGATCGACCAACCGACCCGAAAAATTAAAATTTGTAAATAAATAAGAAAAATAACATTTCAATTTTTATTTTTCGTTTAAAACGGGCGTAACTCCATGTATTATTGTCCGATTTCAGCTTTTCACGTGGCGCTGAAAGACGCGCGAAGAGACGAAGAAAATGACCCCGAGCTGTCCCTCGGACGCTCACCCTTATTAGCCGACGATCAAAAGTGCAAGACGGGTGCGATTATACCAGCACTAACGCACCGGATCCCATCAAAACTCCGAAGTTAAGCGTGCTTGGGCGAGAGTGGGACTAGGATGGGTGACCCCATGGGAAGTTCTCGTGTTGCATCTTTTTTTTTACTACCTATTTGAATGCACAACGAGATCATTTTTTTTACCAATCTTTCTAACCAAACGTTAAGGACGGACGATGTCGTCGCCACAAAATTTGGCTGTCGATCGCCCGTGCGGTGTCCGCCGCAACCTCTACGGCCAGCTCGATCGACCAACCGACCCGAAAAATTAAAATTTGTAAATAAATAAGAAAAATAACATTTCAATTATTATTTTTCGTTTAAAATGGGCATAACTCCGTGCATTATTGTCCGATTTCAGCTTTTCACTTGGCGCTGGAAGGCGCGCGAAGAGACGAAGAAAATGACACCGAGCAGTCCCTTGGACGCTCACCCTTATTAGCCGACGATCAGAACTGCGTCACGGGTGCGATCATACCAGCACTAAAGCACCGGATCCCATCAGAACTCCGAAGTTAAGCGTGCTTGGGCAAGAGTAGTACTAGGATGTGTGATCCCCTGGGAAGTCCTCGTGTTGCACCTTTTTTTTGCTTCCTATTTGATTGCAACACGAGATCATTTTTTTTACCAATCTTTCTAACCAAACGTTAAGGACGGACGACGTCGTCGCCAAAAAATTTGGCTGTCGATCGCCCGCGCAGGGCCCGCCGCAACCTCTACGGCCGGCTCGATCGACCAACCGATCCGAAAAATTAAAATTTGTAAATAAATAAGAAAAATAACATTTCAATTATTATTTTTCGTTTAAAACGGGCGTAACTCCGTGCATTATTGTCCAATTTCAGCTTTTCACGTGGCGCTGAAAGGGGCGCGAAGAGACGAAGAAAATAACCCCGAGCTGTCCCTCGGACGCTCACCCTTATTAGCCGACGATCAGAAGTGAGTGACGGGGGCGATCATACAAGCACTAAAGCACCGGATCCAATTAGAACTCCGAAGTTAAGCGTGCTTGGGCTAGAGTAGTACTAGGATGGGTGACCCCTTGGGAAGTTCTCTTGTTGCACCTTTTTTTTACTACCTATTTCAATGCACGTCGAGATTATTTTTTTTACCAATCTTTCTAACCAAACGTTAAGGACGGACGATGTCGTCGCCATAAAATTTGGCTGTCGATCGCCCGTGCGGGGCCCGCCGCAACCTCTATGGCCGGCTCAATCGACCAACCGATCCGAAAAATTAAAATTTGTAAATAAATAAGAAAAATAACATTTCAATTATTATTTTTCGTTTAAAACGGGCGTAACTCCGTGCATTATTGTCCGATTTCAGCTTTTCACGTGGCGCTGAAAGGCGCGCGAAGAGACGAAGAAAATGACCCCGAGCTGTCCCTCGGACGCTCACCCTTATTAGCCGACGATCAGAAGTGCATGATGGGTGCGATCATACCAGCACTAACGCATCGGATTCCATCAGCACTACGAAGTTAAGCGTGCTTGGGCGAGAGTAGGACTTGGATGGGTGACCCCCTTGAAAGTCCTCGTGTTGCACTCTTTGTTTTCACTACCTATTTGAATGCACGACGAGATCATTTTATTTACCAATCTTTCTGACCAAACGTTAAGGACGGACGACGTCGTCGCCATAAAATTTGGCTGTCGATCGCCCGTGCGGGGCCCGCCGCAACCTCTACGGCCGGCTCGATCGACCAACCGACTCGAAAAACTAAAATTTGTAAATAAATAAGAAAAATAACATTTCAATTATTATTTTTCGTTTAAAACGGGCGTAACTCTGTGCATTATTGTCCGATTTCAGCTTTTCACGTGGCGCTGAAAGGCGCGCGAAGAGACGAAGAAAATAACACCGAGTTGTCCCTCGGATGCTCACCCTTATTAGCCGACGATCAGAAGTGCATGACGGGTGCAATCATACCTGCACTAAAGCACCGGATCCAATCAGAACTCCGAAGTTAAGCGTGGTTGGGCGAGAGTAGTACTAGGATGGGTGACCCCCTAGAAGTCCTCGTGTTGCACCTTTTCTTTACTACCTGTTTGATTGCACGACGAGATCATTTTTTTTACCAATCTGTCTAACCAAACGTTAAGGACGGACAACATCGTCGCCATAAAATTTGGCTGTCGATCGCCCGCGCGGGGCCCGCCGCAACCTCTACGGCCGATTCGATCGACCAACCGACCCGAAAAATTAAAATTTGTAAATAAATAAGAAAAATAACATTTCAATTATTATTTTTCGTTTAAAACGGGCGTAACTCCGTGCATTATTGTTCGATTTCAGCTTTTCACGTGGCACTGAAAGGCGCGCGAAGAGACGAAGAAAATGACCCCGAGCTGTCTCTCGGACGCTCACCCTTATTAGCCGACGATTAGAACAGCGTGACGGGTGCGATCATACCAGCCCTAAAGCACCGGATCCCATCAGAAATCCGAAGTTAAGCGTGCTTGGGCGAGAGTAGTACTAGGATGGGTGACCTCCTGGGAAGTCCTCGTGTTGCACCTTTTTTTTTACTACCTATTTGAATGCACGTCGAGATCATTTTTTTTACCAATCTTTCTAACCAAACGTTAAGGACGGACGATGTCGTCGCCATAAAATTTGGCTGTCGATCATCCGTGCGGGGCCCGCCGCAACCTCTACGGCCGGCTCGATCGACCAACCGACCCGAAAAATTAAAATTTGTAAATAAATAAGAAAAATAACATTTCAATTATTATTTTTCGTATAAAACGGGCGTAACTCCGTGCATTATTGTCCGATTTCAGCTTTTCACGAGGCGCTGAAAGGCGCGCGAAGATACGAAGAAAATGACCCCGAGCTGTCCCTCGGACGCTCACCCTTATTAGCTGACGATCAGAAGTGCGTGACGGGTGCGATCATGCCAGCACTAAAGGACCGGATCCCATCAGAACTCCAAAATTAAGCGTGCTTGGGCGAGAGTAGGACTAGGATGCGTGACCCCTTGGGAAGTCCTCGTGCTGCACCCATTTTTTACTACCTATTTGAAAGCACGACGAGATCATTTTTTTTACCAATCTTTCTAACCAAACGTTAAGGACGGACGACGTCGTCGCCATAAAATTTGGTTGTCGATCGCCCGCGCAGGGCCCGCCGCAACCTCTACGGCCGGCTCGATCGACCAACCGACCCGAAAAATTAAAATTTGTAAATAAATAAGAAAAATAACATTTCAATTATTATTTTTCGTTTAAAACGGGCGTAACTCCGTGCATTATTGTCGGATTTCAGCTTTTCACGTGGCGCTGAAAGGCGCGCGAAGAGACGAAGAAAATGACCACGAACTGTCCCTCGGACGCTCACCCTTATTAGCCGACGATCAAAAGTGCATGACGGGTGCGATCATACCAGCACTAATGCACCAGATCCCATCAAAACTCCGAAGTTAAGCGTGCTTGGGCGAGAGTGGGACTAGGATGGGTGACCCCAGGGGAAGTCCTCGTGTTGCACCTTTTCTTTACTACCTATTTGAATGCACGGCGAGATCATTTTTTTTACCAATCTTTCTAACCAAACGTTAAGGACGGACGATGTCGTCGCCACAAAATTTGGCTGTCGATCGCCCGTGCGGGGCCCGCCGCAACCTCTACGGCCGGCTCGATCGACCAACCGACCCGAAAAAATAAAATTTGTAAATAAATAAGAAAAATAACATTTCAATTATTATTTTTCGTTTAAAATGGGCATAACTCCGTGCATTATTGTCCGATTTCAGCTTTTCACGTGGCGCTGGAAGGCGCGCGAAGAGACGGAGAAAATGACCCCGAGCAGTCCCTCGGACGCTCACCCTTATTAGCCGATGATTAGAAGTGTGTCACGGGTGCGATCATACCAGCACTAAAGCACCGGATCACTTCAGAACTCCGAAGTTAAGCGTGCTTGGGCGAGAGTAGTACTAGGATGGGTGACCCCTTGGGAAGTCCTCGTGTTTCATCTTTTTTTTACTACCTATTTGATTGCACGACGAGATCATTTTTTTTACCAATCTTTTTAACCAAACGTTAAGGACGGACGACGTCGTCGCCATAAAATTTGGCTGTCGATAGCCCGCGCAGGGCCCGCCGCGACCTCTACGGCCGGCTCGATCGACCAACCGATCCGAAAAATTAAAATTTGTAAATAAATAAGAAAAATAACATTTCAATTATTATTTTTCGTTTAAAACGAGCGTAACTCTGTGCATTATTGTCCGATTTCAGCTTTTCACGTGGCGCTGAAAGGCGCACGAAGAGACGAAGAAAATGACCCCGAGCTGTCCCTCGGACGCTCACCCTTATTAGCCGATGATTAGAAGTGTGTCACGGGTGCGATCATACCCGCACTAAAGCACCGGATCCCATCAAAACTCCGAAGTTAAGCGTGCTTGGGCGAGAGTAGGACTAGGATGGGTGACCCCCTAGAAAGTCCTCATGTTGCGCCTTTTTTTTACTACATATTTGATTTCACGACGAGATCATTTTTTTTACCAATCTTTCTAACCAAACGTTAAGGACGGACGACGTCGTCGCCATAAAATTTGGCTGTCAATTGCCCGCGCAGGGCCCGCCGCAACCTCTACGGCCGGCTCGATCGACCAACCGATCCGAAAAATTAAAATTTGTAAATAAATAAGAAAAATAACATTTCAATTATTATTTTTCGTTTAAAACGGGCGTAACTCTGTGTATTATTGTCCGATTTCAGCTTTTCACGTGGCGCTGAAAGGCGCGCGAAGAGACGAAGAAAATGACCCCCGAACTCTCCCTCGGACGCTCACCCTTATTAGCCGACGATCAGAAGCGCATGACGGATGCGATCATACAGGCACTAACGCATCGGATTCCATCAGAACTACGAAGTTAAGCGTGCTTGGGCGAGAGTAGGACTAGGATGGGTGACCCCCATGGAAGTCCTCGTGTTGCACCTTTTTTTTACTACCTATTTGATTGCACGACTAGATCATTTTTGTTACCAATCTTTCTAACCAAACGTTAAGGACGGACGACGTCGTCGCCATAAAATTTGGCTGTCGATCGCCCGCGCGGGTCCCGCCGCAACCTCTACGGCCGGCTCGATCGACCAACCGACCCGAAAAATTAAAATTTGTAAATAAATAAGAAAAATAACATTTCAATTATTATTTTTCGTTTAAAACGGGCGTAACTCCGTGCATTATTGTCCGATTTCAGCTTTTCACGTGGCGCTGAAAGGCGCGCGAAGAGACGAAGAAAATGATCCCGAGCTGTCCCTCGGACGCTCACCCTTATTAGCCGACGATCAGAAGTGCGTGACGGGTGCGATCATACCAGCACTAAAGCACCAGATCCCATCAGAACTCCGAAGTTAAGCGTGCTTGGGCGAGAGTAGTACTAGGATGGGTGACCCCTTGGGAAGTCCTCGTGTTGCACCTTTTTTGACTACCTATTTGATTGCACGACGAGATCATTTTTTTTACCAATCTTTCTAACCAAACGTTAAGGACGGACGACGTCGTCGCCATAAAATTTGGCTGTCGATCGCCCGACCGGGGCCCACCGCAACCTCTACGGCCGGCTCGATCGACCAACCGACCCGAAAAATTAAAATTTGTAAATAAATAAGAAAAATAACATTTCGATTATTATTTTTCGTTTAAAACGGGCGTAACTCCGTGCATTATTGTCCGATTTCAGCTTTTCACGTGGCGCTGAAAGGCGCGCGAAGAGACGAAGTAAATGACCCTGAGCTGTCCCTCGGACGCTCAGCCTTATTAGCCGACGATCAGAAGTGTGTGACGGGTGCGATCATACCAGCACTAAAGCACCGGATCCCATCAGAACTCCGAAGTTAAGCGTGCTTGGGCGAGAGTAGTACTAGGATGGTTGACCCCTGGGAAGTCCTCGTGTTGCACTTTTTTTTGACTACCTGTTTGATTGCACGACGAGATCATTTTTTTACCAATCTTTTTAACCAAACGTTAAGGACGGACGACGTCGTCGCCATAAAATTTGGCTGTCGATCGCCCGACCGGGGCCCGCCGCAACCTCTACGGCCGACTCGATCGACCAACCGACCCGAAAAATTAAAATTTGTAAATAAATAAGAAAAATAACATTTCAATTATTATTTTTCGTTTAAAACGGGCGTAACTCCGTGCATTATTGTCTGATTTCAGCTTTTCACGTGGCGCTGAAAGGCGCGCGAAGAGACGAAGAAAATGACCCCGAGCTGTCCCTCGGACGCTCACCCTTTTTAGCCGACGATCAGAATGCGTGACGGGTGCGATCATACCAGCACTAAAGCATCGGTTCCCATCAGAACTCCGAAGTTAAGCGTGCTTGGGCGAGAGTAGTACTAGGATGGGTGACCCCCTTGGAAGTCCTCGTGTTGCACCTTTTTTTGACTACCTGTTTGATTGCACGACGAGATCATTTTTTTACCAATCTTTCTAACCAAACGTTAAGGACGGACGACGTCGTCGCCATAAAATTTGGCTGTCGATCGCCCGAGCAGGGCCCGCCACAACCTCTACGGCCGGCTCGATCGACCAACCGACCCGAAAAATTAAAATTTGTAAATAAATAAGAAAAATAACATTTCGATTATTATTTTTCAATTAAAACGGGCGTAACTCCGTGCATTATTGTCCGATTTCAGCTTTTCACGTGGCGCTGAAAGGCACGCGAAGAGACGAAGAAAATGACCCCGAGCTGTCCCTCGGACGCTCAGCCTTATTAGCCGACGATCAGAAGTGTGTGACGGGTGCGATCATACCAGCACTAAAGCACCGGATCCCATCAGAACTCCGAAGTTAAGCGTGCTTGGGCGAGAGTAGTACTAGGATGGTTGACCCCTGGGAAGTCCTCGTGTTGCACTTTTTTTTGACTACCTGTTTGATTGCACGACGAGATCATTTTTTTACCAATCTTTTTAACCAAACGTTAAGGACGGACGACGTCGTAGCCATAAAATTTGGCTGTCGATCGCCCGCGCGGGGCCCGCCGCGACCTCTACGGCCGACTCGATCGACCAACCGACCCGAAAAATTAAAATTTGTAAATAAATAAGAAAAATAACATTTCAATTATTATTTTTCGTTTAAAACGGGCGTAACTCCGTGCATTATTGTCTGATTTCAGCTTTTCACGTGGCGCTGAAAGGCGCGCGAAGAGACGAAGAAAATGACCCCGAGCTATCCCTCGGACGCTTACCCATATTAGCCGACGATCAGAAGTGCGTGACGGCTGCGATCATACCAGCACTAAAGCACCGGTTCCCATCAGAACTCCGAAGTTAAGCGTGCTTGGGCGAGAGTAGTACTAGGATGGGTGACCCCCTGGGAAGTCCTCGTGTTGCACCTTTTTTTTACTACCTATTTGATTGCACGACGAGATCATTTTTTTTACCAATCGTTCTAACCAAACGTTAAGGACGGACGACGTCGTCGCCATAAAATTTGGCTGTCGATCGCCCGCGCGGGGCCCGCCGCAACCTCTACTGCCGGCTCGATCGACCAACCGATCCGAAAAATTAAAATTGTCTGATTTCAGCTTTTCAAGTGGCGCTGAAAGGCGCGCGAAGAGACGAAGAAAATGACCCCGAGCTCTCCCTCGGATGCTCACCCTTATTAGCCGACGATCAGAAGTGCATGACGAGTGCGATCATACCAGCACTAAAGCATCGGCTCCCATCAGACCTCCGAAGTTAAGCGTGCTTGGGCGAAAGTAGTACTAGGATGGGTGACCCCCTAGGAAGTCCTCGTGTTGCACCTTTTTTTGACTACCTGTTTGATTGCACGACGAGATCATTTTTTTTACCAATCTTTCTAACCAAACGTTAAGGACGGACGACGTCGTCGCCATAAAATTTGGCTGTCGATCGCCCGAGCGGGGCCCTCCGCAATCTCTACGGCCGGCTCGATCGACCAACCGACCCGAAAAATTAAAATTTGTAAATAAATAAGAAAAATAACATTTCGATTATTATTTTTCGTTTAAAACGGGCGTAACTCCGTGCATTATTGTCCGATTTTAGATTTTCACGTGGCGCTGAAACGCGCGCGAAGAGACGAAGAAAATGACCCCGAGCTGTTCCTCGGACGCTCACCCTTATTAGCCGACGATCAGAAGTGCGTGACGGGTGCGATCATACCAACACTAAAGCACCGGATCCTATCAGAACTCCGAAGTTAAGCATGCTTGGGCGAGAGTAGTACTAGGATGGGTGACCCCCTCTGAAGTCCTCGTGTTGCACCTTTTTTTGACTACCTGTTTGATTGCACGACGAGATCATTTTTTTTACCAATCTTTCTAACCAAACGTTAAGGACGGACGACGTCGTCGCTATAAAATTTAGCAGTCGATCGCCCGCGCGGGGCCCGCAGCAACCTGTACGGCCGACTCGATCGACCAACCGACCCGAAAAATTAAAATTTGTAAATAAATAAGAAAAATAACATTTCAATTATTATTTTTCGTTTAAAACGGGTGTAACTCCGTGCATTATTGTCCGATTTTAGATTTTCACGTGGCGCTGAAACGCGCGCGAAGAGACGAAGAAAATGACCCCGAGCTGTTCCTCGGACGCTCACCCTTATTATCCGACGATCAGAAGTGCGTGACGGGTGCGATCATACCATCACAAAAGCACCGGATCCCATCAGAACTCCGAAGTTAAGCGTGCTTGGGCGAGAGTAGTACTAGGATGGGTAACTCCCTGGGAAGTCCTCGTGTTGCACCTTTTTTTTTACTACCTATTTGAATGCACGACGAGATCATTTTTTTTACCAATCTTTCTAACCAAACTTTAAGGACGGACAACGTCGTCTCCACAAAATTTGGCTGTCGATCGCCCGTGCGGGGCCCGCCGCAACCTCTACGGCCAGCTCGATCGACCAACCGACCCGAAAAATTAAAATTTGTAAATAAATAAGAAACATAACATATCAATTATTATTTTTCGTTTAAAACGGGCGTAACTCCGTGCATTATTGTCCGATTTCAGCTTTTCACGTGGCGCTGAAAGGTGCGCGAAGAGACGAAGAAAATTACCCCGAGCTGTCCCTCGGACGCTCACCCTTATTAGTTGACGATCAGAAGTGCATGACATGTGCGATCATACCAGCACTAACGCACCGGATCCTATTAGAACTCTGAAGTTAAGCGTGCTTGGGCGGGAGTATTACTAGGATGGGTGACCCCCTGGGAAGTCCTCGTGTTGCACCTTTTTTTTTACTACCTATTTGAATGCACGACGAGATCATTTTTTTTACCAATCTTTCTAACCAAACGTTAAGGACGGACAACGCCGTCGCCATAAAATTTGGATGTCGATCGCCCGTGCGGGGCCCGCCGCAACCTCTACGGCCGGCTCGATCGACCAACCGACCCGATCGACTAAAATTTGAAAATAAATAAGAAAAATAACATTTCAATTATTATTTTTCGTTTAAAACGGGCGTAACTCCGTGCATTATTGTACGATTTCAGCTTTTCACGTGGCGCTGAAAGGCGCGCGAAGAGACGAAGAAAATTACCCCGAGCTGTCCTTCGGACGCTCACCTTTATTAGCTGACGATCAGAAGTGCATGACGTGTGCGATCATACCAGCACTAACGCACCGGATCCCATCAGAACTCTGAAGTTAAGTGTGCTTGGGCGGGAGTATTACTGGGATGGGTGACCCCAGGGAAGTCCTCGTGTTGCACCTTTTTTTTTACTATCTATTTGAATGCACGACGAGATCATTTTTTTTACCAATCTTTCTAACCAAACGTTAAGGACGGACGACGCCGTCGCCATAAAATTTGGATGTCGATCGCCCGTGCGGGGCCCGCCGCAACCTCTACGGCCGGCTCGATCGACCAACCGACCCGAAAAACTAAAATTTGTAAATAAATAAGAAAAATAACATATCAATTATTATTTTTCGTTTAAAACGGGCGTAACTCCGTGCATTATTGTCCGATTTCAGGTTTTCATGTGGCGCTGAAAGGCGCGCGAAGAGACGACGAAAATGACTCCGAGCTGTCCCTCGGACGCTCACCCTTATTAGCCGACGATCAAAAGTACATGACGGGTGCGATTGTACCAGCACTAACGCACCGGATCCCATCAAAACTCCGATGTTAAGCGTGCTTGGGCGAGAGTAGGACTAGGATGGGTGACCCCCTGGAAAGTCCTCATGTTGCACATTTTTTATTACTACCTATTTGATTTCACGACGAGATCATTTTTTTTACAAATCTTTCTAACCAAACGTTAAGGATGGACGACGTCGTCGCCATAAAATTTACCTGTCGATCGCCAGCGCGGGCCCCGACGCAACCTCTACGGCCGACTCGATCGACCAACCGACCCGAGAAATTAAAATTTGTAAATAAATAAGAAAAATAACATATCAATTATTATTTTTCGTTTAAAACGGGCGTAACTCCGTGCATTATTGTCCGATTTCAGCTTTTCACGTGGCGCTGAAAGGCGCGCGAAGAGACGAAGAAAATGACCGCCGAACTCTCCCTCGGACGCACACCCATATTGGCCGACGATCAGAAGTGCATGATGGGTGCGATCATACCAGCACTAACGCATCGGATTCCATCAGAACTACGAAGTTAAGCGTGCTTGGGCGAGAGTAGGACATGGATGGGTGACCCCCTTGAAAGTCCTCGTGTTGCACTCTTTGTTTTTAGTACCTATTTGATTGCACGACGAGATCATTTTTTTTTACCAATCTTTCTAACCAAACGTTAAGGACGGACGACGTCGTAGCCATAAAATTTGGTTGTCGATCGCCAGCGCGGGGCCCGCCGTAACCTCTACGGCCGGCTCGATCGACCAACCGACCCGAAAAATTAAAATTTGTAAATAAATAAGAAAAATAACATTTCAATTATTATTTTTCGTTTAAAACGGGCGTAACTCCGTGCATTATTGTCCGATTTCAGCTTTTCACGTGGCGCTGAAAGGAGCGTGAAGAGACGAAGAAAATTACGCCGAGCTGTCCCTCGGACGCTCACCCTTATTAGCTGACGATCAGAAGTGCATGACGTGTGCGATCATACCAGCACTAAAGCACCGGATCCAATCAGAACTCCGAAGTTAAGCGTGCTTGGGCGAGAGTTGTACTAGGATGGGTGACCCCTTAGGAAGTCCTCATGTTGCACCTTTTTTTTACTACCTGTTTGATTGCACGACGAGATCATTTTTTTTACCAATCTTTCTAACCAAACGTTAAGGACGGACGACGTCGTCGCCATAAAATTTGGCTGTCGATCGCACGCGCGGGGCCCGCCGCAACCTCTACGGCCGACTCGATCGACCAACCGACCCGAAAAATTAAAATTTGTAAATAAATAAGAAAAATAACATTTCAATTATTATTTTTCGTTTAAAACGGGCGTAACTCCGTGCATTATTGTTCGATTTCAGCTTTTCACGTGGCACTAAAAGGCGCGCGAAGAGACGAAGAAAATGACCCCGAGCTGTATTTCGGACGCTCACCCTTATTAGCCGACGATCAGAAGTGCGTGACGGGTGCGATCATACCAGCACTAAAGCACCGGATACCATCAGAACTCCGAAGTTAAGCATGCTTGGGCGAGAGTGGTACTAGGATGGGTGACCCCCTGGGAAGTCCTCGTGTTGCACCTTTTTTATTATTACCTATTTGAATGCACGACGAGATCATTTTTTTTACCAATCTTTCTAACAAAACGTTAAGGACGGACGACGTCGTCGCCATAAAATTTGGCTGTCGATTGCCCGTGCGGGGCCCGCCGCAACCTCTACGGCCGGCTCGATCGACCAACCGACCCGAAAAATAAAAAATTGTAAATAAATAAGAAAAATAACATATCAATTATTATTTTTCGTTTAAAACGGGCGTAACTCCGTGCATTATTGTCCGATTTCAGCTTTTCACGTGGCGCTGAAAGGCGCGCGAAGAGACGACGAAAATGACTCCGAGCTGTCCCTCGGACGCTCACCCTTACTAGCCGACGATCAAAAGTGCATGACGGGTGCGATCATACCAGCACTAACGCACCGGATCCCATCAAAACTCCGATGTTAAGCGTGCTTGGGCGAGAGTAGGACTAGGATGGGTGACCCCCTGGAAAGTCCTCATGTTGCACCTTTTTTTTTACTTCCTATTTGATTTCACGACGAGATCATTTTTTTTACAAATCTTTCTAACCAAACGTTAAGGATGGACGACGTCGTCGCCATAAAATTTACCTGTCGATCGCCAGCGCGGGGCCCGCCGCAACCTCTACGACCGGCTCGATCGACCAACCGACCTGAGAAATTAAAATTTGTAAATAAATAAGAAAAATAACATTTCAATTATTATTTTTCGTTTAAAAAGAGCGTAACTCCGTGCATTATTGTCCGATTTCAGCTTTTCACGTGGCGCTGAAAGGCGCGCGAAGAGACGAAGAAAATGACCCCCGAACTCTCCCTCGGACGCACACCCATATTGGCCGACGATCTGAAGTGCATGATGGGTGCGATCATACCAGCACTAACGCATCGGATTCCATCAGAACTACGAAGTTAAGCGTGCTTGGGCGAGAGTAGGACTTGGATGGGTGACCCCCTTGAAAGTCCTCGTGTTGCACTATTTGTTTTTAGTACCTATTTGATTACACGACGAGATCATTTTTTTTACCAATCTTTCTAAGCAAACGTTAAGGACGGACGACGTCGTCGCCACAAAATTTGGTTGTCGATCGCCAGCGCGGGGCCGGCCACAACCTCTACGGCCGGCTCGATCGACCAACCGACCCGAAAAATTAAAATTTGTAAATAAATAAGAAAAATAACATTTCAATTATTATTTTTCGTTTAAAACGGGCGTAACTCCGTGCATTATTGTCCGATTTCAGCTTTTCACGTGGCGCTGAAAGGCGCGCGAAGAGACGAAGAAAATTACCCCGAGCTGTCCCTCGGACGCTCACCCTTATTAGCTGACGATCAGAAGTGCATGACATGTGCGATCATACCAGCACTAACGCACCGGATCCCATAAGAACTCTGAAGTTAAGTGTGCTTTGGCGGTAGTATTACTAGGATGGGTGACCCCCTGGGAAGTCCTCGTGTTGCACCTTTTTTTTTACTACCTATTTGAATGCACGACGAGATCATTTTTTTTACCAATCTTTCTAACCAAACGTTAAGGACGGACGACGCCGTCGCCATAAAATTTGGATGTCGATCGCCCGTGCGGGGCCCGCCGCAACCTCTACGGCCGGCTCGATCGACCAACCGACCCGAAAAACTAAAATTTGTAAATAAATAAGAAAAATAACATATCAATTATTATTTTTCGTTTAAAATGGGCGTAACTCCGTGCATTATTGTCCGATTTCAGGTTTTCACGTGGCGCTGAGAGGCGCGCGAAGAGACGACGAAAATGACTCCGAGCTGTCCCTCGGACGCTCACCCTTATTAGCCGACGATCAAAAGTACATGACGGGTGCGATCGTACCAGCACTAACGCACCGGATCCCATCAAAACTCCGATGTTAAGCGTGCTTGGGCGAGAGTAGGACTAGGATGGGTGACCCCCTGGAAAGTCCTCATGTTGCACATTTTTTATTACTACCTATTTGATTTCACGACGAGATCATTTTTTTTACAAATCTTTCTAACCAAACGTTAAGGATGGACGACGTCGTCGCCATAAAATTTACCTGTCGATCGCCAGCGCGGGGCCCGGCGCAACCTCTACGGCCGACTCGATCGACCAACCGACCCGAGAAATTAAAATTTGTAAATAAATAAGAAAAATAACATATCAATTATTATTTTTCGTTTAAAACGGGCGTAACTCCGTGCATTATTGTCCGATTTCAGCTTTTCACGTGGCGCTGAAAGGCGCGCGAAGAGACGAAGAAAATGACCGCCGAACTCTCCCTCGGACGCACACCCATATTGGCCGACGATCAGAAGTGCATGACGGGTGCGATCGTACCAGCACTAACGCACCGGATCCCATCAAAACTCCGATGTTAAGCGTGCTTGGGCGAGAGTAGGACTAGGATGGGTGACCCCCTGGAAAGTCCTCATGTTGCACATTTTTTATTACTACCTATTTGATTTCACGACGAGATCATTTTTTTTACAAATCTTTCTAACCAAACGTTAAGGATGGACGACGTCGTCGCCATAAAATTTACCTGTCGATCGCCAGCGCGGGGCCCGGCGCAACCTCTACGGCCGACTCGATCGACCAACCGACCCGAGAAATTAAAATTTGTAAATAAATAAGAAAAATAACATATCAATTATTATTTTTCGTTTAAAACGGGCGTAACTCCGTGCATTATTGTCCGATTTCAGCTTTTCACGTGGCGCTGAAAGGCGCGCGAAGAGACGAAGAAAATGACCGCCGAACTCTCCCTCGGACGCACACCCATATTGGCCGACGATCAGAAGTGCATGATGGGTGCGATCATACCAGCACTAACGCATCGGATTCCATCAGAACTACGAAGTTAAGCGTGCTTGGGCGAGAGTAGGACTTGGATGGGTGACCCCCTTGAAAGTCCTCGTGTTGCACTCTTTGTTTTTAGTACCTATTTGATTGCACGACGAGATCATTTTTTTTTACCAATCTTTCTAACCAAACGTTAAGGACGGACGACGTCGTAGCCATAAAATTTGGTTGTCGATCGCCAACGCGGGGCCCGCCGCAAACTCTACGGCCGGCTCGATCGACCAACCGACCCGAAAAATTAAAATTTGTAAATAAACAAGAAAAATAACATTTCAATTATTATTTTTCGTTTAAAACGGGCGTAACTCCGTGCATTATTGTCCGATTTCAGCTTTTCACGTGGCGCTGAAAGGAGCGTGAAGAGACGAAGAAAATTACCCCGAGCTGTCCCTCGGACGCTCACCCTTATTAGCTGACGATCAGAAGTGCATGACGTGTGCGATCATACCAGCACTAAAGCACCGGATCCAATCAGAACTCCAAAGTTAAGCGTGCTTGGGCGAGAGTTGTACTAGGATGGGTGACCCCTTAGGAAGTCCTCGTGTTGCACCTTTTTTTTACTACCTGTTTGGTTGCACGACGAGATCATTTTTTTTACCAATCTTTCTAACCAAACGTTAAGGACGAACGACATCGTCGCCATAAAATTTGGCTGTCGATCGCACGCGCGGGGCCCGCCGCAACCTCTACGGCCGACTCGATCGACCAACCGACCCGAAAAATTAAAATTTGTAAATAAATAAGAAAAATAACATTTCAATTATTATTTTTCGTTTAAAACGGGCGTAACTCCGTGCATTATTGTCCGATTTCAGCTTTTCACGTGGCGATGAAAGGCGCGCGAAGAGACGAAGAAAATGACCCCGAGTTGTCCCTCGGACGCTCACCCTTATTAGCCGACGATCAAAAGTGCATGACGGGTGCGATCATACCAGCACTAACGCACCGGATCCCATCAAAACTCCGAAGCTAAGCGTGCTTGGGCGAGAGTAGTACTAGGATGGGTGACCCCCTGGGAAGTCGTCGTGTTGCACCTTTTTTTTACTACCTATTTGATTGCACGACGAGATCATTTTTTTTACCAATCTTTCTAACCATACGTTAAGGACGGACGACGTCGTCGCCATAAAATTTGGCTGTCGATCGCCCGCGCAGGGCCCGCCGCAACCTCTACGGCCGGCTCGATCGACCTACCGATCCGAAAAATTAAAATTTGTAAATAAATAAGAAAAATAACATTTCAATTATTATTTTTCGTTTAAAACGGGCGTAACTCCGTGCATTATTGTCCGATTTCAGCTTTTCACGTGGCGCTGAAAGGCGCGCTAAGAGACGAAGAAAATGACCCCGAGCTGTCCCTCGGACGCTCACCCTTATTAGCCGACGATCAGAAGTGAGTGACGGGGGCGATCATACCAGCACTAAAGGACCGGACCCAATCAGAACTCCGAAGTTAAGCGTGCTTGGGCGAGAGCAGTACTAGGATGGGTGACCCCCTGGGAAGTTCTCGTGTTGCACCTTTTTTTTACTACCTGTTTGATTGCACGACGAGATCATTTTTTTTACCAATCTTTCTAACCAAACGTTAAGAACGGACGACGTCGTCGCCATAAAATTTGGCAGTCGATCGCCCGCGCGGGGCTCGCCGCAACCACTACGGCCGACTCGATCGACCAACCGACCGGAAAAATTAAAATTTGTAAATAAATAAGAAAAATGACATTTCAATTATTATTTTTCGTTTAAAACGGGCGTAACTCCGTGCATTATTGTCCGATTTCAGCTTTTCTCGTGGAACTGAAAGGCGCCGAAGAGACGAAGAAAATGACCCCGAGTTGTCCCTCGGACGCTCACCCTTATTAGCCGACGATCAGAAGTGCATGACTGGTGCGATCATACCAGCACTAACGCACCGGATCCCATCAGAACTCCGAAGATAAGCGTGCTTGGGCGAGAGTAGTACTAGGATGGGTGACCCACTGGGAAGTCCTCGTGTTGCACCTTTTTTATTACTACCTATTTGAATGCACGACGAGATCATTTTTTTTACCAATCTTTCTAACCAAACGTTAAAGGACGGACGACGTCGTCGCCATAAAATTTGGCTGTCGATCGCCCGCGCGGGACCCGCCGCAACCTCTGCGGCCGGCTTGATCGACCAACCGACCCGAAAAATTAAAATTTGTAAATAAATAAGAAAAATAACATTTCAATTATTATTTTTCGTTTAAAACGGGCGTACCTCCGTGCATTTTTGTCCGATTTTAGCTTTTCTCATGGCGCTGAAACGCGCGCGAAGAGACGAAGAAAATGACCCCGAGCTGTTCCTCGGAGGCTCACCCTTTTTAGCCGACAATCAGAAGTTCGTGACGGGTGCGATCATACCAGCACTAAAGCACCGGATCACATCAGAACTCCGAAGTTAAGCATGCTTGGGCGAGAGTAGTACTAGGATGGGTGACCCCTTGGGAAGTCCTCGTGTTGCACCTTTTTTTTTTAATACCTATTTGAATGCACGACGAGATCATTTTTTTAACCAATCTTTCTAACCAAAGGTTAAGGACGGACGACGTCGTCGCCATAAAATTTGGCTGTCGATCGCCCGCGTGGGGCCCGCCGCAACATCTACGGCCGGCTTGATCGACCAACCGACCCGAAAAATTAAAATTTGTAAATAAATAAGAAAAATAACATTTCAATTATTATTTTTCGTTTAAAACGGGCGTAACTCCGTGCATTATTGTCCGATTTTAGCTTTTCACGTGGCGCTGAAACGCGCGCGAAGAGACGAAGAAAATGACCCCGAGCTGTTCCTCGGACGCTCACCCTTATTAGCCGACAATCAGAAGTGCGTGACGGGTGCGATCATACCAGCACTAAAGCACCGGATCCCATCAGAACTTCGAAGTTAAGTGTGCTTGGGCGAGAGTAGTACTAGGATGGGTGACCCCCTGGGAAGTCCTCGTGTTGCACCTTTTTTTTTACTACCTATTTGAATGCACGACGAGATCATTTTTATACCAATCTTTCTAACCAAACGTTAAGGACGGACGACGTCGCCATAAAATTTGGCTGTCGATCGCCGGTGCGGGGCACGCCGCAACCTCTACGGCCGGCTCGATCGACCAACCGACCCGAAAAATTAAAATTTGTAAATAAATAAGAAATATAACATTTCAATTATTATTTTTCGTTTAAAACGGGCGTAACTCTGTGCATTATTGTCCGATTTCAGCTTTTCACGTGGAGCTGAAAGGCGCGCGAAGAGACGAAGAAAATGTCCTCGAGTTGTCCCTCGGACGCTCACCCTTATTAGCCGACGATCAGAAGTGCGTGACGGGGGCGATCATACCAGCACTAAAGCACCGGATCCCATCAGAACTCCGAAGTTAAGCGTGTTTGGGCGAGAGTAGTACTAGGATGGGTGACACCCTGGGAAGTCCTCGTGTTGCACCTTTTTTTTTACTACCTATTTGAATGTACGACGAGATCATTTTTTTACCAATCTTTCTAACCAAACGTTAAGGACGGAGGAAGCCGTCGCCATAAAATTTGGCTGTCGATCGCCCGCGCGGGGCCCGCCGCAACCTCTACGGCCGGCTCGATCGACCAACCGACCCGAAAAATTAAAATTTGTAAATAAATAAGAAAAATAACATTTCCATTATTATTTTTCGTTTAAAACGGGCGTAACTCCGTGCATTATTGTCCGATTTCAGCTTTTCACGTGGCGCTGAAAGGCGCGCGAAGAGACGAAGAAAATGACCCCGAGCTGTCCCTCGGACGCTCACCCTTATTAGCCGACGATCAGAAGTGCATTATGGGTTCGATCATACCAGCACTAAAGCATTGGATCCCATCAGAACTCCGAAGTTAAGCGTGCTTGGGCGAGAGTAGGACTAAGATGGGTGACCCCCTGGGAAGTCCTCGTGCTGCACCCTTTTTTTTACTACCTATTTGAATGCACGACGAGATCATTTTTTTTACGAATCTTTCTAACCAAACGTTAAGGACGGACGACGTCGTCGCCATAAAATTTGACTGTCGATCGCCCGCGTGGGGCCCGCCGCAACATCTACGGCCGGCTTGATCGACCAACCGACCCGAAAAATTAAAATTTGTAAATAAATAAGAAAAATAACATTTCAATTATTATTTTTCGTTTAAAATGGGCGTAACTCCGTGCATTATTGTCCGATTTCAGCTTTTCACGTGGCGCTAAAAGGCGCGCGAAGAGACGAAGAAAATGACCCCGAGCTGTCCCTCGGACGCTAACCCTTATTAATCGACGATCAGAAGTCCTCGTGTTGCACCCTTTTTTTTACTACCTATTTGATTGCACGATGAGATCATTTTTTCTACCAATCTTTCTAACCAAACGTTAAGGACGGACGACGTCGTCGCCATAAAATTTGGCTGTCGATCGCCCGCGCGGGGCCCTCCGCAACCTCTACAGCCGGCTCGATCGACCAACCGACCCGAAAAATTAAAATTTGTAAATAAATAAGAAAAATAACATTTCAATTATTATTTTTCGTTTAAAACGGGCGTAATTTCGTGCATTATTGTCCGATTTCAGCTTTTCACGTGGCGCTGAAAGGCGCGCGAAGAGACGAAGAAAATGACCCCGAGCTGTCCCTCGGACGCTCACCCTTATTAGCCGACGATCAGAAGCACATTACGGATGCGATCATACATGCACTAACGCATTGGATCGCATCAGAACTTCGAAATTAAGCGTGCTTGGGCGAGAGTAGGACTAAGATGGGTGACCCCTTGGGAAGTCCTCGTGCTGCACCCTTTTTTTTTACTACCTATTTGAATGCACGACGAGATCATTTTTTTTACCAATCTTTCTAACCAAACGTTAAGGACGGACGACGTCGTCGCCATAAAATTTGGTTGTCGATCGCCCGCGCGATGCCCGCCGCAACCTCTACGGCCTGCGCAATCGACCAACCGACCCGAAAAATTAAAATTTGTAAATAAATAAGAAAAATAAGATTTCAATTATTATTTTTCGTTTAAAATGTGCGTAACTCCGTGCATTATTGTCCGATTTTAGCTTTTCACGTGGCGCTGAAAGGCGCTCGAAGAGACGAAGAAAATGACCCCGAGCTCTCCCTCGGACGCTCAACCTTATTAGCCGACGATCAGAAGTGCGTGACGCGATCATACCAGCACTAAAGCACCGGATCCCATCAGAACTCCGAAGTTAAGCGTGCTTGGGCGAGAGTAGTACTAGGATGGTTGACCCCCTGGGAAGTCCTCGTGTTGCACCTTTTTTTTTACTACCTATTTGAATGCACGACGAGATCATTTTTTTTACCAATCTTTCTAACCAAACGTTAAGGACGGACGACGTCGTCGCCATAAAATTTGGCTGTCGATCGCCCGTGCGGGGCCCGCCGCAAACTCTACGGCCGGCTCGATCGACCAACCGACCCGAAAATTAAAATTTATAAATAAATAAGAAAAATAACATTTCAATTATTATTTTTCGTTTAAAACGGACGTAACTCCGTGCATTATTGTCCGATTTTAGCTTTTCACCTGGCGCAGGAAGGCACGCGAAGAGACGAAGAAAATGACCCCGAGCTGTCCCTCGGACGCTCACCCTTATTAGCCGACGATCAGAAGTGCATGACGGGTGCGATCATACCAGCACTAAAGCACCGGATCCCATTAGAACTCTGAACTTAAGCGTGCTTGGGCGAGAATAGTACTAGGATGGGTGACCCCCTGGGAAGTCGTTGTGTTGCACCTTTTTTTTTACTACCTATTTGAATGCACGACGAGATCATTTTTTTTACCAATCTTTCTAACCAAACGTTAAGGACGGACGACGTCGTCGCCATAAAATTTGGCTGTCGATCGCCCGTGCGGGGCCCACCGCAACCTCTACGGCCGGCTCGATCGACCAACCGACCCGAAAAATTGAAATTTGTAAATAAATAAGAAAAATAACATTTCAATTATTATTTTTCGTTTAAAACGGGTGTAACTCCGTGCATTATTGTCCGATTTCAGATTTTCACGTGGCGCTGAAAGGCGGGCGAAGAGACGAAGAAAATGACCCCGAGCTGTCCCTCGGACGCTCACCCTTATTAGCCGACGATCAGAAGTGCGTGACGGGTGGATCATACCAGCACTAAAGCCCCGTATCCCACCAGAACTCCGAAGTTAAGCGTGCTTGGGCGAGAGTAGTACTAGGATGGGTGACCCCTTGGGAAGTCCTCTTGTTGCACCTTCTTTTGACTACTTGTTTGATTGCACGACGAGATCTTTTTTTTACCAATCTTTCTAACCAAACGTTAAGGACGGACGACGTCGTCGCCATAAAATTTGGCTGTCGATCGCCCGCGCGGGGCCCGCCGCAACCTCTACGGCCGACTCGATCGACCAACCGACCTGAAAAATTAAAATTTGTAAATAAATAAGAAAAATAACATTTCAATTATTATTTTTCGTTTAAAACGGGCGTAACTCCGTGCATTATTGTCTGATTTCAGCTTTTCACGTGGCGCTGAAAGTCGCGCGAAGAGACGAAAAAAATGACCTCGAGCCGTCTCTCGGACGCTCACCCTTATTTGTCGACGATCAGAAGTGCGTGACGGGTGCGATCATACCAGCACTAAAGCACCGGATCCTATCAGAACTCCGTAGTTAAGCGTGCTTGGGCGAGAGTAGTACTAGGATGGGTGATCCCCTGGGAAGTCCTCGTGTTGCACCTTTTTTTTACTACCTGTTTGATTGCACGACGAGATCATTTTTTTTACCAATCTTTCTAACCAAACGTTAAGGACGGACGACGTCGTCGCCATAAAATTTGGCTGTCGATCGCCCGCTCGGGGCCCGCCGCAACCTCTACGGCCGGCTCGATCGACCAACTGATCCGAAAAATTAAAATTTGTAAATAAATAAGAAAAATAACATTTCAATTATTATTTTTCGTTTAAAACGGGCGTAACTCTGTTCATTGTTGTCCGATTTCAGCTTTTCACGTGGCACTGAAAGGCGCCGAAGAGACGAAGAAAATGACCCCGAGCTGTCCCTCGGACGCTCACCCTTATTAGCCGATGATCAGAAGTGCATGACGGGTGCGATCATACCAGCACTAACGCACCGGATCCCATCAGAACTCCGAAGTTAAGCGTGCTTGGGCGAGAGTAGTACTAGGATGGGTAACTGCCTGGGAAGTTCTCGTGTTGCACCTTTTTTTTTACTACCTATTTGAATGCACGACGAGATCATTTTTTTACCAATCTTTCTAACCAAACGTTAAGGACGGACGACGTCGTCGCCATAAAATTTGGCTGTCGATCGCCCGCGCGGGGCCCGCCGCAACCTCTACGGCCGACTCGATCGACCAACCGACCCGAAAAATCAAAATTTGTAAATAAATATGAAAAATAACATTTCAATTATTATTTTTCGTTTAAAACGGGCGTAACTCCGTGCATTATTGTCCGATTTCACCTTTTCACGTGGCGCTGAAAGGCGCGCGAAGAGACGAAGAAAATGACCCCGAGCTGTCTCTCGGACGCTCACCCTTATTTGACGACGATCAGAAGTGCGTGACGGGTGCGATCATACCAGCACTAAACCACCGGATCCTATCAGAACTCCGAAGTTAAGCGTGCTTGGGCGAGAGTAGTACTAGGATAGGTGACCCCCTCGGAAGTCCTCGTGTTGCACCTTTTTTTTTACTACCTATTTGAATGCACGACTAGATTATTTTTTTTACCAATCTTTCTAACCAAACGTTAAGGACGGACGACGTCGTCGCCATAAAATTTGGCTGTCGATCGCCCGTGCGGGGCCCGCCGCAACCTCTACGGCCGGCTCGATCGACCAACCGACCCGAAAAATTGAAATTTGTAAATAAATAAGAAAAATAACATTTCAATTATTATTTTTCGTTTAAAACGGGTGTAACTCCGTGCATTATTGTCCGATTTCAGATTTTCACGTGGCGCTGAAAGGCGGGCGAAGAGACGAAGAAAATGACCCCGAGCTGTCCCTCGGACGCTCACCCTTATTAGCCGACGATCAGAAGTGCGTGACGGGTGGGATCATACCAGCACTAAAGCACCGTATCCCACCAGAACTCCGAAGTTAAGCGTGCTTGGGTGAGAATAATACTAGGATGGGTGACCCCTTGGGAAGTCCTCTTGTTGCACCTTTTTTTGACTACTTGTTTGATTGCACGACGAGATCTTTTTTTTACCAATCTATCTAACCAAACGTTAAGGACGGACGACGTCGTCGTCATAAAATTTGGCTGTCGATCGCCCGCGCGGGGCCCGCCGCAGCCTCTACGGCCGACTCGATCGACCAACCGACCTGAAAAATTAAAATTTGTAAATAAATAAGAAAAATAACATTTCAATTATTATTTTTCGTTTAAAACGGGCGTAACTCCGTGCATTATTGTCTGATTTCAGCTTTTCACGTGGCGCTGAAAGTCGCGCGAAGAGACGAAGAAAATGACCCCGAGCCGTCTCTCGGACGCTCACCCTTATTTGTCGACGATCAGAAGTGCGTGACGGGTGCGATCATACCAGCACTAAAGCACCGGATCCCATCAGAACTCCGAAATTAAGCGTGCTTGGGCGAGAGTAGTACTAGGATGGGTGACCCCCTGGGAAGTCCTCGTGTTGCACCTTTTTTTTACTACCTGTTTGATTGCACGACGAGATTATTTTTTTTACCAATCTTTCTAACCAAACGTTAAGGACGGACGACGTCGTCGCCATAAAATTTGGCTGTCGATCGCCCGCTCGGGGCCCGCCGCAACCTCTACGGCCGGCTCGATCGACCAACTGACCCGAAAAACTAAAATTTGTAAATAAATAAGAAAAATAACATTTCAATTATTATTTTTCGTTTAAAACAGGCGTAACTCGGTGCATTATTGTCTGATTTTAGCTTTTCACGTGGCGATGAAAGGCGCGCGAAGAGACGAAGAAAATTACCCCGAGCTGTCCCTCAGACGCTCACCCTTATTAGCTGACGATCAGAAGTGCATGACGGGTGCGATCAAAGATTGGTAAAAAAAATGATCTCGTCGTGCATTCAAATAAGTAGTAAAAAAAAAAGGTGCAACACGAGGACTTCCCAAGGTGTCACCCATCCTAGTACTACTCTCGCCCAAGCACGCTTAAGTTCGGAGTTCTGATGGGATCCGATGCTTTAGTGCTAGTATGATCGCACCCGTCATGCTCTTCTGATAGTCGGCTAATAAGGGTGAGTGTCCGAGGGACAACTCGGGATCATTTTCTTCGTCTCTTCGCGCGCCTTTCAGCGCCACGTGAAAAGCTAAAATCGGACAATAATGCACGGAGTTACGCCCGTTTTAAACGAAAAATAATAATTGAAATGTTATTTTTCTTATTTATTTACAAATTTTAATTTTTCGGGTCGGTTGGTCGATCGAGTCGGCCGTAGAGGTTGCGGCGGGCCCCGCGCGGGCGATCGATAGCCAAATTTTATGGCGACGACGTCGTCCGTCCTTAACGTTTGGTTAGAAAGATTGGTAAAAAAATGATCTCGTCGTGCAATCAAACAGGTAGTCAAAAAAAGGTGCAACACGAGGACTTCCCAGGGGTCACCTATCCTAGTACTACTCTCGCCCAAGCACGCTTAACTTCGGAGTTCTGATGGGATCTGGTGCTTTAGTGCTGGTATGATCGCAACCGTCACGAACTTCTGATCGTCGGCTAATAAGGGTGAGCCTCCGAGGGACAGCTCGGGGTCATTTTCTTCGTCTCTTCGCGCGCCTCTCAGCGCCACGTGAAAAGCTGAAATCGGACAATAATGCACGGAGTTACGCCCGTTTTAAACGAAAAATAATAATTGAAATGTTATTTTTCATATTTATTTACAAATTTTAATTTTTCGGGTCGGTTGGTCGATCGAGCCGGCCGTAGAGGTTGCGGCGGGCCCCGCACTGGCGATCGACAGCCAAATTTTATGGCGACGACGTCGTCCGTCCTTAACGTTTGGTTAGAAAGATTGGTAAAAAAAATGATCTCGTCGTGCATTTCTAACCAAACTTTAAGGACGGACGACGTCGTCGCCATAAAATTTGGCTGTCGATCGCCCGCGCGGGGCCCGCCGCAACCTCTACGGCCGACTCGATCGACCAACCGACCCGAAAAATTAAAATTTGTAAATAAATAAGAAAAATAACATTTCAATTATTATTTTTCGTTTAAAACGGGCGTAACTCCGTGCATTATTGTCTGATTTCAGCTTTTCACGTGGCGCTGAAAAGCGCGCGAAGAGATGAAGAAAATGACCCCGAGCTGTCCCTCGGAAGCTCACCCTTATTAGCCGACGATCAGAAGTGCATGATGGTTGCGATCATACCAGCACTAACGCACCCGATTCCAACTCCGAAGTTAAGCGTGCTTGGGCGAGAGTAGTACTAGGATGGGTGACCCCCTGGGAACTCCTCGTGTTGTACTTTTTTTTTTACTACCTATTTGAATGCACGACGAGATCATTTTTTTTACCAATCTTTCTAACCAAAAGTTAAGGACGACGTCGTCGCCATAAAATTTGGCTGTCGATCGCCAGTGCGGGGCCCGCCCAACCTCTACGGCCGGCTCGATCGACCAACCTACCCGAAAAATTAAAATTTGTAAATAAATAAGAAAGATAACATTTCAATTATTATTTTTCGTTTAAAACGGGCGTAACTCCGTGCATTATTGTCCGATTTCAGCTTTTCACGTGGCGCTGAAAGGCGCGCGAAGAGACGAAGAAAATTACCCCGAGCTGTCCCTCGGAAGCTCACCCTTATTAGCCGACGATCAGAAGTGCATGACGTGTGCGATCATACCAGCACTAACGCACCGGATCCCATCAGAACTTCGAAGTTAAGCGTGCTTGGGCGAGAGTAGTACTAGGATGGGTGACCCCCTGGGTAGTCCTCGTGTTGCATCTTTTTTTTTACTACCTATTTGAATGCACGACGAGATCATTTTTTTTACCAATCTTTATAACCAAACGTTAAGGACGGACGATGTCGTCGCCACAAAATTTGGCTGTCGATCGCCCGTGCGGGGCCCGCCGCAAACTCTACGGCTGGCTCGATCGACCAACCGACCGGAAAAATTAAAATTTGTAAATAAATAAGAAAAATAACATTTTAATTATTATTTTTCGTTTAAAACGGGCGTAACTCCGTGCATTATTGTCCGATTTCAGCTTTTCACGTGGCGCTGAAAGGCGCGAAGAGACGAAGAAAATGACCCCGAGCTGTCCCTCGGACGCTCACCCTTATTAGCCGACGATCAGAAGTGCATGACGTGTGCGATCATACTAGCACTAAAGCACCGGTTCCCATCAGATTTCCGAAGTTAAGTGTGTTTGGGCGAGAGTAGTACTAGGATGGGTGACCCCCTGGGAAGTCCTCGTGTTGCACCTTTTTTTTTACTACCTATTTGAATGCACGACGAGATCATTTTTTTTACCAATCTTTCTAACCAAACGTTAAGGACGGACGACGTCGTCGCCATAAAATTTGGCTGTCGATCGCCCGCGCTGGGCCCGCCGCAACCTCTACGGCCGGCTTGATCGACCAACCGACCCGAAAAATTAAAATTTGTAAATAAATAAGAAAAATAACATTTCAATTATTATTTTTCGTTTAAAACGGGCGTAACTCCGTGCATTATTGTCCGATTTTAGATTTTCACGTCGCGCAGAAACGCGCGCGAAGAGACGAAGAAAATGACCCCGAGCTATTCCACGGACGCTCACCCTTATTAGCTGACAATCAGAAGTGCGTGACGGGTGCGATCATACCAGCACTAAAGCACCAGATCCCATCAGAACTCCGAAGTTAAGCTTGCTTGGGCGATAGTAGTACTAGGATGGGTGATCCCCTGGGAAGTCCTCGTGTTGCCCCTTTTTTTGACTACCTGTTTGATTGCACGACGAGATCGTTTTTTTTACCAATCTTTCTAACCAAACGTTAAGGACGGACGACGTCGTCGCCATAAAATTTGGCTGTCGATCGCCCGAGCGGGGCCCGCCGCAACCTCTACTGCCGGCTTGATCGACCAACCAACCCGAAAAATTAAAATTTGTAAATAAATAAGAAAAATAACATTTCAATTATTACTTTTCGTTTAAAACGGGCGTAACTCCGTGCATTATTGTCCGATTTTAGATTTTCACGTGGCGCTGAAACGCGCGCGAAGAGACGAACAAAATGACCCCGAGCTGTTCCTCGGACGCTCACCCTTATTAGCCGACAATCAGAAGTGCATGACGGGTGCGATCATACCAGCACTAAAGCACCAGATCCCATCAGAACTCCGAAGTTAAGCGTGCTTGGGCGAGACTAGTACTAGGATGGGTGGCCCCCTGGGAAGTCCTCGTGTTGCACCTTTTTTTGACTACCTGTTTGATTGTACGACGAGATCATTTTTTTTACCAATCTTTCTAACCAAACGTTAAGGACGGACGACGTCGTCGCCATAAAATTTGGCTGTCGATCGCCCAAGCGGGGCCAGCCGCAACCTCTACGGCCGGCTCGATCGACCAACCGACCCGAAAAATTAAAATTTGTAAATAAATAAGAAAAATAACATTTCAATTATTATTTTTCGTTTAAAACGGGCGTAATTTCGTGCATTATTGTCTGATTTCAGTTTTTCACGTGGCACTGAAAGGCGCGCGAAGAGACGAAGAAAATGACCCCGAGCTGTCCCTCGGACGCTCACCCTTATTAGCCGACGATCAGAAACACTTTACGGATGCGATCATACATGCACTAACGCATTGGATCCCATCAGAACTTCGAAATTAAGCTTGCTTGGGCGAGAGTAGGACTAAGATGGGTGACCCCCTGGGAAGTCCTCGTGCTGCACCCTTTTTTTTTACTACCTATTTGAATGCACGACGAGATCATTTTTTTTACCAATCTTTCTAACCAAACGTTAAGGACGGACGACGTCGTCGCCATAAAATTTGGCTGTCGATCGCCGTGCGGGGTCCGCCGCAACCTCTACGGCCGGCTCGATCGACCAACCGACCCGAAAAATTAAAATTTCTAAATAAATAAGAAAAATAACATTTCAATTATTATTTTTCGTTTAAAACGGGCGTAACTCCGTGCATTATTGTCCGATTTCAGCTTTTCACGTGGCGCTGAAAGGCGCGCGAAGAGAAGAAGAAAATGACTCCGAGCTGTCCCTCGGACGCTCACCCTTATTACCCGACGATTAGAAGCACATGACGGATGCGATCATACATGCACTAACGCATCAGATCCCATCAGAACTCCGAAGTTAAGCGTGCTTGGGAGAGAGTAGTACTAGGATGGATGACCCCATGGGAAGTCCTCGTGTTGCATCTTTTTTTTACTACCTATTTGATTGCACGACGAGATCATTTTTTTTACCAATCTTTCTAACCAAACGTTAAGGACGGAGGACGTCGTCGCCATAAAATTTGGCTGTCGATCGCCCGCGCGGGTCCCGCCGTAACCTCTACGGCCGGCTCGATCGACCAACCGACCCGAAAAATTAAAATTTGTAAATAAATAAGAAAAATAACATTTGAATTATTATTTTTCGTTTAAAACGGGTGTAACTCCGTGCATTATTGTCCGATTTCAGCTTTTCACGTGGCGCTGAAAGGCGCGCGAAGAGACGAAGAAAATTACCCCGAGCTGTCCCTCGGAAGCTCACCCTTATTAGCCGACGATCAGAAGTGCATGACGGGTGCGATCATACCAGCACTAACGCACCGGATCCCATCAGAACTTCGAAGTTAAGCGTGCTTGGGCGAGAGTATTACTAGGATGGGTGACCCCCAGGGACGTCCTCGTGTTGCACCCTTTTTTTTACTACCTATTTGAATGCACGACTAGATCATTTTTTTTACCAATCTTTCTAACCAAACGTTAAGGACGGACGACGTCGTCGCCACAAAATTTGGCTGTCGATCGCCCGTGCGGGGCCCGCCGTAACCTCTACAGTCGGCTCGATCGACCAACCGACCCGAAAAATTAAAATTTGTAAATAAATAAGAAAAATAACATTTCAATTTTTATTTTTCGTTTAAAACGGGCGTAACTCCGTGCATTATTGTCCGATTTCAGCTTTTCACGTGGCGCTGAAAGGCGCGCGAAGAGAAGAAGAAAATGACCCCGAGCTGTCCCTCGGACGCTCACCCTTATTAGCCGACGATCAGAAGTGCGTGACAGGTGCGATCATACCAGCACTAAAGCACTGGATCCCATCAGAACTCCGAAATTAAGCGTGCTTGGGCGAGAGTAGTACTAGGATGGGTGACACCCTGGGAAGTCCTCGTGTTGCACCTTTTTTTGACTACCTGTTTGAATGCACGACGAGATCATTTTTTTTACCAATCTTTCTAACCAAACGTTAAGGACGGACGACGTCGTCGCCATAAAATTTGGCTGTCGATCGCCCGGGCGGGGCCCTCCGCAACCTCTACGGCTGGCTCGATCGACCAACCGACCCGAAAAATTAAAATTTGTAAATAAATAACAAAAATAACATTTCAATTATTATTTTTCGTTTAAAATGGGCGTAACTCCGTGCATTATTGTCCGATTTTAGATTTTCACGTGGCGCTGAAACTTGCGCGAAGAGACGAAGAAAATGACCCCGAGCTGTCCCTCGGACGCTCACCCTTATTAGCCGACGATAAGAAGTGCGTGACTGGTGCGATCATACCAGCACTAAAGCACCGGATCCCATCAGAACTCCGAAGTTAAGCGTGCTTGGGCGAGAGTAGTACTAGGATGGGTGACACCCTTGGAAGTCCTCGTGTTGCACCTTTTTTTTTTACTACCTATTTGAATGCACGACGAGATCATTTTTTTTACCAATCTTTCTAACCAAACGTTAAGGACGGACGACGTCGTCGCCATAAAATTTGGCTGTCGATCGCCCGTACGGGGTCCGCCGCAACCTCTACGGCCGGATCGATCGACCAACCGACCGGAAAAATTAAAATTTGTAAATAAATAAGAAAAATAACACTTCAATTATTATTTTTCGTTTAAAACGGGCGTAACTCCGTGCATTATTGTCCGATTTCAGCTTTTCACGTGGCACTGAAAGGCGCCGAAGAGACGAAGAAAATGACCCCGAGCTGTCCCTCGGACACTCACCCTTATTAGCCGACGATAAGAAGTGTGTGATGGGTGCGATCATACTAGCACTAAAGCACCTGATCCCATCAGAACTTTGAAGTTAAGCGTGCTTGGGCGAGAGTAGTACTAGGATGGGTGCCCCCCTGGGAAGTCCTCATGTTGCACCTTTTTTTGACTACCAGTTTGATTGCACGACGAGATCATTTTTTTACCAATCTTTCTAACCAAACGTTAAGGACGGACGACGTCGTCGCCATAAAATTTGGCTGTCGATCGCCAGCGCGGGGCCCGCCGCAACCTCTACGGCCGGCTCAATCGACCAACCGACCCGAAAAATTAAAATTTGTAAATAAATAAGAAAAATAACATTTCAATTATTGTTTTTCGTTTAAAACGGGCGTAACTCCTTGCATTATTGTCCGATTTTAGATTTTCACGTGGTGCAGAAACGCGCGCGAAGAGACGAAGAAAATGACCCCGAGCTGTTCCTCGGACGCTCACCCTTATTAGCCGACAATCAGAAGTGCGTGACGGGTGCGATCATACCAGCACTAAAGCACCAGATCCCATCAGAACTCCGAAGTTAAGCGTGCTTGTGCCAGAGTAGTACTAGGATGGGTGACCCCCTGGGAAGTCCTCGTGTTGCACCTTTTTTTCACTACCTGTTTGATTGCACGACGAGATCATTTTTTTTACTAATCTTTCTAACCAAACGTTAAGGAGGGACGACGTCGTCGCCATAAAATTTGGCTGTCGATCGCCCGAGCGGGGTCCGCCGTAACCTCTACGGCCGGCTCGATCGACCAACCGACCCGAAAAATTATTATTTGTAAATAAATAAGAAAAATAACATTTCAATTATTATTTTTCGTTTAAAACGGGCGTAACTCCGTGCATTATTGCCCGATTTCAGTTTTTCACGTGGCGCTGAAAGGCGCGCGAAGAGACGAAAAAAATTACCCCGAGCTGTCCCTCGGAAGCTCACCCTTATTAGCCGACGATCAGAAGTGCATGACGGGTGCGATCATACCAGCACTAACGCACCTGATCCCATCAGAACTTCGAAGTTAAGCGTGCTTGGGCGAGAGTATTACTAGGATGGGTGACCCCCTGGGACGTCCTCGTGTTGCACCCTTTTTTTTACTACCTATTTGAATGCACGACGAGATCATTTTTTTTACCAATCTTTCTAACCAAACGTTAAGGACGGACGACGTCGTCGCCACAAAATTTGGCTGTCGATCGCCCGTGCGGGGCCCGCCGTGACCTCTACGGCCGGCTCGATCGACCAACCGACCCGAAAAATTAAAATTTGTAAATAAATAAGAAAAATAACATTTCAATTATTATTTTTCGTTTAAAACGGGCGTAACTCCGTGCATTATTGTCCGATTTCAGCTTTTCACGTGGCGCTGAAGGGCGCGCGAAGAGAAGAAGAAAATGACCCCGAGCTGTCCCTCGGACGCTCACCCTTATTAGCCGACGATTAGAAGCACATGACGGATGCGATCATACATGCTCTAACGCATCAGATCCCATCAGAACTTTGAAGATAAGCGTGCTTGGGCGAGAGTATTACTAGGATGGGTGACCCCCTGGGACGTCCTCGTGTTGCACCGTTTTTTTTACTACCTACTTGAATGCACGACGAGATCATTTTTTTTACCAATCTTTCTAACCAAACGTTAAGGACGGACGACGTCGTCGCCACAAAATTTGGCTGTCGATCGCCCGTGCGGGGCCCGCCGCAACCTCTACGGCCGGCTCGATCGACCAACCGACCTGAAAAATTAAAATTTGTAAATAAATAAGAAAAATAACATTTCAATTATTATTTTTCGTTTAAAACGGGCGTAACTCCGTGCATTATTGTCCGATTTCAGCTTTTCACGTGGCGCTGAAAGGCGCGCGAAGAGAAGAAGAAAATGACCCCGAGCTGTCCCTCGGACGCTCACCCTTATTAGCCGACGATTAGAAGCACATGACGGATGCGATCATACATGCACTAACGCATCAGATCCCATCAGAACTCCGATGTTAAGCGTGCTTGGGAGAGAGTAGTACTAGGATGGATGACCCCTTGGGAAGTCCTCGTGTTGCATCTTTTTTTTACTACCTATTTGATTGCACGACGAGATCATTTTTTTTACCAATCTTTCTAACCAAACGTTAAGGACGGAGAACGTTGTAGCCATAAAATTTGGCTGTCGATCGCCCGCGCGGGGCCCGCCGTAACCTCTACTGCCGGCTCGATCGACCAACCGACCCGAAAAATTAAAATTTGTAAATTAATAAGAAAAATAACATTTCAATTATTATTTTTCGTTTAAAACGGGCGTAACTCCGTGCATTATTGTCCGATTTCAGCTTTTCACGTGGCGCTGAAACGCGCGCGAAGAGACGAAGAAAATGACCCCGAGCTGTCCCTCGGACTCTCACCCTTATTAGCCGACGATAAGAAGTGCGTGACGGGTGCGATCATACCAGCACTAAAGCACCGGATCCCATCAGAACTCCGAAGTTAAGCGTGCTTGGGCGAGAGTAGTACTACGATGGGTGACACCCTGGGAAGTCCTCATGTTGCACCTTTTTTTTGTACTACCTATTTGAATGCACGACGAGATCATTTTTTTTACCAATCTTTCTAACCAAACGTTAAGGACGGACGACGTCGTCGCCATAAAATTTGGCTGTCGATCGCCCGTGCGGGGTCCGCCGCAACCTCTACGGCCGGCTCGATCGACCAACCGACCCAAAAAATTAAAATTTGTAAATAAATAAGAAAAATAACACTTCAATTATTATTTTTCGTTTAAAACGGGCGTAACTCCGTGCATTATTGTCCGATTTCAGCTTTTCACGTGGCGCTGAAAGGCGCGCGAAGAGAAGAAGAAAATGACCCCGAGCTGTCCCTCGGACGCTCACCCTTATTAGCCGACGATTAGAAGCACATGACAGATGCGATCATACATGCACTAACGCATCAGATCCCATCAGAACTCCGAAGTTAAGCGTGCTTGGGAGAGAGTAGTACTAGGATGGATGACCCCTTGGGAAGTCCTCGTGTTGCATCTTTTTTTTACTACCTATTTGATTGCACGACGAGATCATTTTTTTTACCAATCTTTCTAACCAAACGTTAAGGACGGAGGACGTCGTCGCCATAAAATTTGGCTGTCGATCGCCCGCGCGGGGCCTGCCGCAAACTCTACGGCCGACTCGATCGACCAACCGACCCGAAAAATTAAAATTTGTAAATAAATAAGAAAAATAACATTTCAATTATTATTTTTCGTTTAAAACGGGCGTAACTCCGTGCATTATTGTCCGATTTCACCTTTTCACGTGGCACTGAAAAGCGCGCGAAGAGACGAAGAAAATGACCCCGAGCTGTCTCTCAGACGCTCACCCTTATTAGCCGACGATCAGAAGTGCGTGACGGGTGCGATCATACCAGCACTAAAGCACCGGATCCCATCAGAACTCCGAAGTTAAGCTTGCATGGGCGAGAGCAGTACTAGGATGGGTGACCCCCTGGGAAGTCCTCGTGTTGCACCTTTTTTTTACTACCTGTTTGATTGCACGACGAGATCATTTTTTTTACCAATCTTTCTAACCAAACGTTAAGGACGTACGACGTCGTCGCCATAAAATTTGGTTGTCGATCGCCCGCGCAGGGCCCGTCGCAACCTCTACGGCCGGCTCGATCGACCCACCGATCCGAAAAATTAAAATTTGTAAATAAATAAGTAAAATAACATTTCAATTATTATTTTTCGTTTAAAACGGGCGTAACTCCGTGTATTATTGTCTGATTTCAACTTTTCACGTGGCGCTGAAAGGCGCGCGAACAGACGAAGAAAATGACCCCCGAACTCTCCCTCGGACGCTCACCCTTATTAGCCGACGATCAGAAGCACATTACGGATGCGATCATATATGCACTAACGCATTGGATCCCATCAGAACTCCAAAATTAAGCGTGCTTGGGCTATAGTAGGACAAGAATGGGTGACCCCTTGGGAAGTCCTCGTGCTGCACCCTTTTGTTTTACTACCTATTTGAATGCACAACGAGATCATTTTTTTTACCAATCTTTCTAACCAAACGTTAAGGACGGACGACGTCGTCGCCATAAAATTTGGCTGTCGATCGCCCGCGCGGGGCCCGCCGCAACCTCTACGGCCGGCTCGATCGACCAACCGACCCGAAAAATTAAAATTTGTAAATAAATAAGAAAAATAACATTTCAATTATTATTTTTCGTTTAAAACGGGCGTAACTACGTGCATTATTGTCCGATTTCAGCTTTTCACGTGGCGATGAAAGGCGCACGAAGAGACGAAGAAAATGACCCCGAGCTGTCCCTCGGACGCTCACCCTTATTAGCCGACGATCAAGAGTGCATGATGAGTGCGATCATAACAGCACTGATGCACCGGATCCCATCAAAACTCTGAAGTTAAGCGTGCTGGGGCGAGAGTAGGACTAGGATGGATGACCCCATGGGAAGTCCTCGTGTTGCATCTTTGTTTTTACTACCTATTTGAATGCACGACGAGATCATTTTTTTTACCAATCTTTCTAACCAAACGTTAAGGACGGACGACGTCGTCGCCACAAAATTTGGCTGTCGATCGCCCGTGCGGGGCCCGCCGCAACCTCTACGGTCGGCTCGATCGAACAACCGACCAGAAAAATTAAAATTTGTAGATAAATAATAAAAATAACATTTCAATTATTATTTTCTTTTAAAATGGGCATAACTCCGTGCATTATTGTCCGACTTCAGCTTTTCACGTGGCGCTGGAAGGCGCGCGAAGAGACGAAGAAAATGACCCCGAGCAGTCCCTCGGACGCTCACCCTTATTTGCCGACGATCAGAACTGCGTCACGGGTGCGATCATACCAGCACTAAAGCACCGGATCCCATCAGAACTCCGAAGTTAAGCGTGCTTGGGCGAGAGTAGTACTAGGATGGGTGACTCCATGGGAAGTCCTCGTGTTGCACCTTTTTTTTTACTATCTATTTGAATGCACGACGAGATCATTTTTTTTACCAATCTTTCTAACCAAACTTTAAGGACGGACGACGTCGTCGCCATAAAATTTGGCTGCCGATCGCCCGCGTGGGGCCCGCCGCAACCTCTACGGCCGGCTCGATGGACCAACCGACCCGAAAAATTAAAATTTGTAAATAAATAAGAAAAAAAACATTTCAATTATTATTTTTCGTTTAAAACGGGCGTAACGCCGTGCATTATTGTCCGATTTCAGCTTTTCACGTGGCCCTGAAAAGCGCGCGAAGAGACGAAGAAAATGACCCCGAGCTGTCCCTCGGACGCTCACCCTTATTAGCCGACGATCAGAAGTGCGTGAGGGGTGCGATCATACCAGCACTAAAGCACCGGATCCCATCAGAACTCCGAAGTTAAGCGTGCTTGGGCGAGAGTAGTACTAGGATGGGTAACCCCCTGGGAAGTCCTCGTGTTGCACCTTTTTTTTTACTACCTATTTGAATGCACGACGAGATCATTTTTTTTACCAATCTTTCTAACCAAACGTTAAGGACGGACGATGTCGTCGCCATAAAATTTGGTTGTAGATCGCACGCGCGGGGCCCGCCGCAACCTCTACGGCCGACTCGATCGACCAACCGACCGGAAAAATTAAAATTTGTAAATAAATAAGAAAAATAACATTTCAATTATTATTTTTCGTTTAAAACGGGCGTAACTCCGTGCATTATTGTACGATTTCAGCTTTTCACGTGGCACTGAAAGGCGCCGAAGAGACGAAGAAAATGACCCCGAGCTGTCCCTCGGACGCTCAGCCTTATTAGCCGACGATCAGAAGTGCATGACTCGTGCGATCATACCAGCACTAAAGCAACGGATCCCATCAGAACTCTGAAGTTAAGCATGATTGGGCGAGAGTAGTACTAGGATGGGTGACCCCCTGGGATGTCCTCGTGTTGCACATTTTTTTGACTACCTGTTTGATTGCACGACGAGATCATTTTTTTACCAATCTTTCTAACCAAACGTTAAGGACGGACGACGTCGTCGCCATTAAATTTGGCTGTCGATCGCCCGCGCGGGGCCCGCCGCAACCTCTACGGTCGACTCGATCGACCAACCGACCCGAAAAATTAAAATTTGTAAATAAATAAGAAAAATAACATTTCAATTATTATTTTTCGTTTAAAACGGGCGTAACTCCGTGCATTAGTGTCCGATTTCAGGTTTTCACGTGGCGCTGAAATGCGCGCGAAGAGACGAAGAAAATGACCCCGAGTTGTCCCTCGGACGCTCACCCTTATTAGCCGACGATCAGAAGTGCATGACGGGTGCGATCATACCAGCACTAAAGCATAGGATCCCATCAGAACTTCGAAGTTAAGCGTGCTTGGGCGAGAGTAGTACTAGGATTGGTGACCCCCTGGGAAGTCCTCATGTTGCACCTTTTTTTGACTACCTGTTTGATTGCACGACGAGATCATTTTTTTACCAATCATTCTAACCAAACGTTAAGGACGGACGACGTCGTCGCCATAAAATTTGGCTGTCGATCGCCCGCACGGGCCCCGCCGCAACCTCTACGGCCGACTCGATCGACCAACCGACCCGAAAAATTAAAATTTGTAAATAAATAAGAAAAATAACATTTCAATTATTATTTTTCGTTTAAAACGGGCGTAACTCCGTGCATTATTGTCCGATTTCAGCTTTTCATGTGGCGCTGAAAGGCGCGCGAAGAGACGAAGAAAATGACACCTAGCTGTCTCTCGGACGCTCACCCTTATTTGTCGACGATCAGAAGTGCGTGATAGGTGCGATCATACCAGCACTAAAGCACCGGATCCCATCAGAACTCTGAAGTTAAGCGTGCTTGGGCGAGAGTAGTACTAGGATTGGTGACCCCCTGGGCAGTCCTCGTGTTGCACTTTTTTTTTTACTACCTATTTGAATGTACGACGAGATCATTTTTTTTACCAATCTTTCTAACCAAACGTTAAGGACGGACGACGTCGTCGCCATAAAATTTGGCTGTCGATCGCCCGCGCGGGGCCCGCCGCTACCTCTACGGCCGACTCGATCGACCAACCGACCCGAAAAATTAAAATTTGTAAATAAATAAGAAAAATAACATTTCAATTATTATTTTTCGTTTAAAACGGGCGTAACTCCGTGCATTATTGTCCGATTTCAGGTTTTCACATGGCGCTGAAATGCGCGCGAAGAGACGAAGAAAATGACCCCGAGTTGTCCCTCGGACGCTCACCCTTATTTGTCGACGATCAGAAGTGCGTGATGGGTGCGGTCATACCAGCACTAAAGCACCAGATCCCATCAGAACTTTGAAGTTAAGCGTGCTTGGGCGATAGTAGTACTAGGATGGGTGACCCCCTGGGAAGTTCTCTTGTTGCACCTTTTTCTGACTACCTGTTTGATTGCACGACGAGATCATTTTTTTTACCAATCTTTCTAACCAAACGTTAAGGACGGACGACGTCGTCGCCATAAAATTTGGCTGTCGATCGCCCGAGCGGGGCCCGCCGCAACCTCTACGGCCGGCTTGATCGACCAACCGACCCGAAAAATTAAAATTTGTAAATAAATAAGAAAAATAATATTTCAATTATTATTTTTCGTTTAAAACGGGCGTAACTCCGTGCATTATTGTCCGATTTTAGATTTTCACGTGGCGCTGAAACGCGCGCGAAGAGACGAAGAAAATCACCCCGAGCTGTCCCTCGGAAGCTCACCCTTATTAGCCGACGATCAGAAGTGCATGACGGGTGCGATCATACCAGCACTAAAGCATCGGATCCCATCAAAACTCTGAAGTTAAGCGTGCTTGGGCGAGAGTAGTACCAGAATGGGTGACACCCTGGGAAGTCCTCTTGTTGCACCTTTTTTTTTACTACCTATTTGAATGCACGACGAGATCATTTTTTTTACCAATATTTCTAACCAAACGTTAAGGACGGACGACGTCGTCGCCATAAAATTTGGTTGTCGATCGCCCGTGCGGGGTCCGCCGCAACCTCTACAGCCGGCTCAATCGACCAACCGACCCGAATAATTAAAATTTGTAAATAAATAAGAAAAATAACATTTCAATTATTATTTTTCGTTTAAAACGCGCGTAACTCCGTGCATTATTGTCCGATTTCAGCTTTTCACGTGGCGCTGAAAGGCGCGCGAAGAGAAGAAGAAAATGACCCCGAGCTGTCCCTCGGACGCTCACCCTTATTAGCCGACGATTAGAAGCACATGACGGATGCGATCATACATGCACTAACGCATCAGATCCCATCAGAACTCCGAAGTTAAGCGTGCTTGGGAGAGAGTAGTACTAGGATGGATGACCCCTTGGGAAGTCCTCGTGTTTCATCTTTTTTTTACTACCTATTTGATTGCACGACGAGATCATTTTTTTTACCAATCTTTCTAACCAAACGTTAAGGACGGAGGACGTCGTCGCCATAAAATTTGGCTGTCGATCGCCAGCGCGGGGCCCGCCGTAACCTCTACGGCCGGCTCGATCGACCAACCGACCCGAAAAATTAAAATTTGTAAATAAATAAGAAAAATAACATTTCAATTATTATTTTTCATTTAAAACGGGCGTAACTCCGTGCATTATTGTCCGATTTCAGCTTTTCACGTGGCGCTGAAAGGCGCGCGAAGAGAAGAAGAAAATGACCCCGAGCTGTCCCTCGGACGCTCACCCTTATTAGCCAACGATTAGAAGCACATGACGAATGCGATCATACATGTACTAACGCATCAGATCCCATCAGAACTTCGAAGTTAAGCGTGCTTGGGAGAGGGTAGTAGTAGGATGGTTGACCACTTGGTTAGTCCTCGTGTTTTATCTTTTTTTTACTACCTATTTGATTGCACGATGAGATCATTTTTTTTACGAATCTTTCTAACCAAACGTTAAGGACGGAGGACGTCGTCGCCTTAAAATTTGGCTGTCGATCGCCCGCCGCAACCTCTACGGCTGGCTCGATCGACCAACCTACCCGAAAAATTAAAAATTGTAAATAAATAAGAAAAATAACATTTAAATTATTATTTTTCGTTTAAAACGGGCGTAACTCCGTGCATTATTGTCCGATTTCAGCTTTTCACGTGGCGCTGAAAGACGCGCGAAGAGACGAAGAAAATGACCCCGAGCTATCCCTCGGACGCTCACCCTTATTAGCTGACGATAAGACGTGCGTGACGGGTGCGATCATACCAGCACTAAAGCACCGGATCCCATCAGAACTCCGAAGTTAAGCGTGCTTGGGCGAGAGTAGTACCAGGATGGGTGACACCCTGGGAAGTCCTCGTGTTGGACCTTTTTTTTTTACTACCTATTTGAATGCACGACGAGATCATTTTTTTTACCAATCTTTCTAACCCAACGTTAAGGACGGACGACGTCGTCGCCATAAAATTTGGTTGTCGATCGCCCGTGCGGGGTCCGCCGCAACCTCTACAGCCGGCTCAATCGACCAACCGACCCGAAAAATTAAAATTTGTAAATAAATAAGAAAAATAACATTTCAATTATTCTTTTTCGTTTAAAACGGGCGTAACTCCGTGCATTATTGTCTGATTTCATCTTTTCACGTGGCGCTGAAAGGCGCGCGAAGAGAAGAAGAAAATGACCCCGAGCTGTCTCTCGGACGCTCACCCTTATTAGCCGACGATTAGAAGCACATGACGGATGCGATCATACATGCACTAACGCATCAGATCCCATCAGAACTCCGAAGTTAAGCGTGCTTGGGAGAGAGTAGTACTAGGATGGATGACCCCTTGGGAAGTCCTCGTGTTGCATCTTTTTTTTACTACCTATTTGATTGCACGACGAGATCATTTTTTTTACCAATCTTTCTAACCAAACGTTAAGGACGGAGGACGTCGTCGCCATAAAATTTGGCTGTCGATCGCCCGCGCGGGGCCCGCCGTAACCTCTACGGCCGGCTCGATTGACCAACCGACCCGAAAAATTAAAATTTGTAAATAAATAAGAAAAATAACATTTCAATTATTATTTTTCGTTTAAAACGGGCGTAACTCCGTGCATTATTGTCCGATTTCAGCTTTTCACGTGGCGCTGAAAGGCGCGCGAAGAGAAGAAGAAAATGACCCCGAGCTGTCCCTCGGACGCTCACCCTTATTATCCGACGATTAGAAGCACATGACGAATGCGATCATACATGCACTAACGCATCAGATACCATCAGAACTTCGAAGTTAAGCGTGCTTGGGGAGGGTAGTAGTAGGATGGGTGACCACTTGGTTAGTCCTCGTGTTGTATCTTTTTTTTACTACCTAGTTGATTGCACGATGAGATCATTTTTTTTACGAATCTTTCTAACCAAACGTTAAGGACGGAGGACGTCGTCGCCATAAAATTTGGCTGTCGATCGCCCGCCGCAACCTCTACGGCTGGCTCGATCGACCAACCTACCCGAAAAATTAAAAATTGTAAATAAATAAGAAAAATAACATTTAAATTATTATTTTTCGTTTAAAACGGGCGTAACTCCGTGCATTATTGTCCGATTTCAGCTTTTCACGTGGCGCTGAAAGGTGCGCGAAGAGACGAAGAAAATTACCCCGAGCTGTCCCTCGGAAGCTCACCCTTATTAGCCGACGATCAGAAGTGCAAGACGGGTGTGATCATACCAACACTAAAGCACCGGATCCCTTCAGAACTCCGAAATTAAGCGTGCTTGGGCGAGAGTAGTACTAGGATGGGTGACACCCTGGGAAGTCCTCGTGTAGCACCTTTTTTTTTTACTACCTATTTGAATGCACGACGAGATCATTTTTTTTACCAATCTTTCTAACCAAACGTTAAGGACGGACGAAGTCGTCCCCTTAAAATTTGGCTGTCGATCGCCCGTGCGGGGCCCGCCGCAACCTCTACGGCCGGCTCGATCGACAACCGACCCGAAGAATTAAAATTTGTAAATAAATAAGAAAAATAACATTTCAATTATTATTTTTCGTTTAAAACGGGCGTAACTCCGTGCATTATTGTCCGATTTCAGCTTTTCACGTGGCGCTGAAAGGCGCGCGAAGAGAAGAAGAAAATGACCCCGAGCTGTCCCTCGGACGCTCACACTTATTAGCCGACGATTAGAAGCACATGACGGATGCGATCACACATGCGTTAACGCATCAGATCCCATCAGAACTCCGAATTTAAGCGTGCTTGGGAGAGAGTAGTACTAGAATGGGTGACCCCTTGGGAAGTCCTCGTGTTGCATCTTTTTTTTACTACCTATTTGATTGCACGACGAGATCATTTTTTTTACCAATCTTTCTAACCAAACGTTAAGGACGGAAGACGTCGTCGCCATAAAATTTGGTTGTCGATCGCCCGTGCGGGGCCCGCCGCAACCTCTACGGCCGGCTCGATCGACAACCGACCGGAAGAATTAAAATTTGTAAATAAATAAGAAAAATAACATTTCAATTATTATTTTTCGTTTAAAACGGGCGTAACTCCGTGCATTATTGTCCGATTTCAGCTTTTCACGTGGCGCTGAAAGGCGCGCGAAGAGAAGAAGAAAATGACCCCGAGCTGTCCCTCGGACGCTCACACTTATTAGCCGACGATTAGAAGCACATGACGGATGCGATCACACATGCGTTAACGCATCAGATCCCATCATTAGTCCGAATTTAAGCCGACGATCAGAAGTGGGTGACGGGTGCGATCATAAGTCCTCGTGTTTCACCGTTTTTTTTACTACCTATTTGAATGCACGACGAGATCATTTTTTTTACCAATCTTTCTAACCAAACGTTAAGGACGGACGACGTCGTCGCCATAAAATTTGGCTGTCGATCGCCCGCGCGGGGCCCGCCGCAACCTCTACGGCCGGCTCGATCGACCAACCGACCCGAAAAATTAAAATTTGTAAATAAATAAGAAAAATAACATTTCAATTATTATTTTTCGTTTTAAACGGGCGTAACTCCGTGCATTATTGTCCGATTTCAACTTTTCACGTGGCGCTGAAAGGCGCGCGAAGAGACGAATAAAATGACCCCGAGTTGTCTCTCGGACGCTCACCCTTATTTGACAACGATCAGAAGTGGGTGATGGGTGCGATCATACCAGCACTAAAGCACCCGATCCCATCAGAACTCCGAAGTTAAGCGTGCTTGGGCGAGAGTAGTACTAGGATGGGTGACCCCTGGGAAGTCCTCGTGTTGCACCTTTTTTTTTACTACCTATTTGAATGCACGACGAGATCATTTTTTTACCAATCTTTCTAACCAAACGTTAAGGACGGACGATGTCGTCGCCACAAAATTTGGCTGTCGATCGCCCGTGTGGGGCCCGCCGCAAACTCTACGGCCGGATCGATCGACCAACCGACCCAAAAAATTAAAATTTGTAAATAAATAAGAAAAATAACATTTCAATTATTATTTTTCGTTTTAAACGGGCGTAACTCCGTGCATTATTGTCCGATTTCAGCTTTTCACGTGGCGCTGAAAGGCGCGCGAAGAGACGAAGAAAATGACCCCAATCTGTCCCTCGGACGCTCACCCTTATTAGCCGACGATCAGAAGTGCGTGACGGGTGCGATCATACCAGCACTAAAGCACCCGATCCCCATCAGAACTCCGAAGTTAAACGTGCTTGGGCGAGAGTAGTACTAGGATTGGTGACCCCCTGGGAAGTCCTCGTGTTGCACCTTTTTTAGACTACCTGTTTGATTGCACGACGAGATCATTTTTTACCAATCTTTCTAACCAAACGTTAAGGATGGACGACGTCGTCGCCATAAAATTTGGCTGCCGATCGCCCGCGCGGGGCCCGCCGCAACCTCTACGGCCGACTCGATCGACCAACCGACCCGAAAAATTAAAATTTGTAAATAAATAAGAAAAATAACATTTCAATTATTATTTTTCGTTTAAAACGGGCGTAACTCCGTGCATTATTGTCCGATTTCAGCTTTTCACGTAGCGCTGAAAGGCGCGCGAAGAGACGAAGAAAATGACCCCGAGCTAGCCCTCGGACGCTCACCCTTATTAGCCGACGATCAGAAGTGCGACCCGGGTGCGATCATACCAGCACTAAAGCACCGGATCCCATCAGAACTCCGAAGTTAAGCGTGCTTGGACGAGAGTAGTACTAGGATGGGTGACCCCCTGGGAAGTCCTCTTGTTGCACCTTTTTTTTTACTACCTATTTGAATGCACGACGAGATCATTTTTTTTACCAATCTTTCTAACCAAACGTTAAGGACGGACGACGTCGTCGCGATAAATTTGGCTGTCGATCGCCAGTGCGGGGCCCGCCGCAACCTCTACGGCCGGCTCGATCAGCCAACCGACCCGAAAAATTAAAATTTGTAAATAAATAAGAAAAATAACATTTCAATTATTATTTTTCGTTTAAAACGGGCGTAACTCCGTGCATTATTGTCCGATTTCATCTTTTCACGTGGCGCTGAAAGGAGCGCGAAGAGACGAAGAAAATGACCCCGAGCTGTCCCTTGGACGCTCACCCTTATTAGCCGACGATCAGAAGTGCATGATGGGTGCGATCATACCAGCACTAAAGCACCAGATCCCATTAGAACTCCGAAGTTAAGCGTGCTTGGGCGAGAGTAGTACTAGGATGGGTGACCCCCTGGGAAGTCCTCGTGTTGCAACTTTTTTTGACTACCTGTTAGATTGCACGACGAGATCATTTTTTTACCAATCTTTCTAACCAAACGTTAAGGACGGACGACGTCGTCGCCATAAAATTTGGCTGTCGATCGCCCTCGCGCGGCCCGCCGCAACCTCTACGGCCGACTCGATCGACCAACCGACCCGAAAAATTAAAATTTGTAAATAAATAAGAAAAATAACATTTCAATTATTATTTTTCGTTTAAAACGGGCGTAACTCCGTGCATTATTGTCCGATTTCAGCTTTTCACGTGGCGCTGAAAGGCGCGCGAATAGACGAAGAAAATGACCCCGAGCTGTCCCTCGGAAGCTCACCCTTATTAGCCGACGATCAGAAGTGCATGACAGGTGCGATCTTACCAGCACTAACGCACCGGATCCCATCAGAACTCCGAAGTTAAGCGTACTTGGGCGAGAGTAGTACTAGGATGGGTGACCCCCTGGGAAGTCCTCGTGTTGCACCTTTTTTTTTACTACCTATTTGAATGCACGACGAGATCATTTTTTTTACCAATCTTTCTAACCAAAAGTTAAGGACGGACGACGTCGTCGCCATAAAATTTGGCTGTCGATCGCCAGTGCGGGGCCCGCCCAACCTCTACGGCCGGCTCGATCGACCAACCGACCCGAAAAATTAAAATTTGTAAATAAATAAGAAAAATAACATTTCAATTATTATTTTTCGTTTAAAACGGGCGTAACTCCGTGCACTATTGTCCGATTTCAGCTTTTCACGTGGCGCTGAAAGGCGCGCGAAGAGACGAAGAAAATGACCCCGAGTTGTCCCTCGGGCGCTCACCCTTATTAGCCGACGATCAGAAGTGCGTGACGGGTGCGATCATACCAGCACTAAAGCACCGGATCCCATCAGAACTCCGAAGTTAAGCGTGCTTGGGCGAGAGTAGAACTAGGATGGGTGACCCCCTGGGAAGTCCTCGTGTTGTACCTCTTTTTTTACTACCTATTTGAATGCACGACGAGATCATTTTTTTTACCAATCTTTCTAACCAAACGTTAAGGACGGACGACGTCGTCGCCATAAAATTTGGCAGTCGATCGCCCGTGCGGGGCCCGCCGCAAACTCTACGGCCGGCTCGATCGACCAACCGACCCAAAAAATTAAAATTTGTAAATAAATAAGAAAAATAATATTTCAATTATTATTTTTCGTTTAAAACGGGCGTAACTCCGTGCATTATTGTTCGATTTCAGCTTTTCACGTGGCGCTGAAAGGCGCGCGAAGAGACGAAGAAAATGACCCCGAGCTGTCCCTCGGACTCTCACCCTTATTAGTCGACGATCAGAAGTGCGTGACGGGTGCGATCATACCAGCACTAAAGCACCGGATCCCATCAGAACTCCGAAGTTAAACGTGCTTGGGCGAGAGTAGTACTAGGATTGGTGACCCCCTGGGAAGTCCTCGTGTTTCACCTTTTTTTTTACTACCTATTTGAATGCACGACGAGATCATTTTTTTTACCAATCTTTCTAACCAAACGTTAAGGACGGACGACGTCGTCGCCATAAAATTTGGCAGTCGATCGCCCGCGCGGGGCCCGCCGCAACCTCTACGGCCGGCTCGATCGACCAACCGACCCGAAAAATTAAAATTTGTAAATAAATAAGAAAAATAAGATTTCAATTATTATTTTTCGTTTAAAATGGGCGTAACTCCGTGCATTATTGTCCGATTTCAGCTTTTCACGTGGCGCTGAAAGGCGCGCGAAGAGACGAAGAAAATGACCCCGAGTTGTCTCTCGGACGCTCACCCTTATTTGACAACGATCAGAAGTGGGTGATGGGTGCGATCATACCAGCACTAAAGCACCTGATCCCATTAGAACTCCGAAGTTAAGCGTGCTTGGGCGAGAGTAGTACTAGGATGGGTAACCCCCTGGGAAGTCCTCGTGTTGCACCTTTTTTTTTACTACCTATTTGAATGCACGACGAGATCATTTTTTTACCAATCTTTCTAACCAAACGTTAAGGACGGACGATGTCGTCGCCACAAAATTTGGCTGTCGATCGCCCTTGTGGGGCCCGCCGCAAACTCTACGGCCGGCTCGATCGACCAACCGACCCAAAAAATTAAAATTTGTAAATAAATAAGAAAAATAACATTTCAATTATTATTTTTCGTTTAAAACGGGCGTAACTCCGTGCATTATTGTTCGATTTCAGCTTTTCACGTGGCGCTGAAAGGCGCGCGAAGAGACGAAGAAAATGACCCCGAGCTGTCCCTCGGACTCTCACCCTTATTAGCCGACGATCAGAAGTGCGTGACGGGTGCGATCATACCAGCACTAAAGCACCGGATCCCATCAGAACTCCGAAGTTAAACGTGCTTGGGCGAGAGTAGTACTAGGATTGGTGACCCCCTGGGAAGTCCACGTGTTTCACCTTTTTTTTTACTACCTATTTGAATGCACGACGAGATCATTTTTTTTACCAATCTTTCTAACCAAACGTTAAGGACGGACGACGTCGTCGCCATAAAATTTGGCTGTCGATCGCCCGCGCGGGGCCCGCCGCAACCTCTACGGCCGGCTCGATCTACCAACCGACCCGGAAAATTAAAATTTGTAAATAAATAAGAAAAATAAGATTTCAATTATTATTTTTCGTTTAAAATGGGCGTAACTCCGTGCATTATTGTCCGATTTCAGCTTTTCACGTGGCGCTGAAAGGCGCGCGAAGAGACGAAGAAAATGACCCCGAGTTGTCTCTCGGACGCTCACCCTTATTTGACAACGATCAGAAGTGGGTGATGGGTGCGATCATACCAGCACTAAAGCACCCGATCCCATCAGAACTCCGAAGTTAAGCGTGCTTGGGTGAGAGTAGTACTAGGATGGGTGACCCCCTGGGAAGTCCTCGTGTTGTACCTTTTTTTTTACTACCTATTTGAATGCACGACGAGATCATTTTTTTACCAATCTTTCTAACCAAACGTTAAGGACGGACGATGTCGTCGCCACAAAATTTGGCTGTCGATCGCCCGTGTGGGGCCCGCCGCAAACTCTACGACCGGCTCGATCGACAAACCGACCCAAAAAATTAAAATTTGTAAATAAATAAGAAAAATAACATTTCAATTATTATTTTTCGTTTTAAACGGGCGTAACTCCGTGCATTATTGTCCGATTTCAGCTTTTCACGTGGCGCTGAAAGGCGCGCGAAGAGACGAAGAAAATGACCCCAATCTGTCCCTCGGACGCTCACCCTTATTAGCCGACGATCAGAAGTGCGTGACGGGTGCGATCATACCAGCACTAAAGCACCGGATCCCCATCAGAACTCCGAAGTTAAACGTGCTTGGGCGAGAGTAGTACTAGGATTGGTGACCCCCTGGGAAGTCCTCGTGTTGCACCTTTTTTAGACTACCTGTTTGATTGCACGACGAGATCATTTTTTACCAATCTTTCTAACCAAACGTTAAGGACGGACGACGTCGTCGCCATAAAATTTGGCTGTCGAATGCCCGCGCGGGGCCCGCCGCAACCTCTACGGCCGACTCGATCGACCAACCGACCCGAAAAATTTAAAAATGTAAATAAATAAGAAAAATAACATTTCAATTATTATTTTTCGTTTAAAACGGGCGTAACTCCGTGCATTATTGTCCGATTTCAGCTTTTCACGTGGCGCTGAAAGGCGCGAATAGACGAAGAAAATGACCCCGAGCTGTCCCTCGGAAGCTCACCCTTATTAGCCGACGATCAGAAGTGCATGACGGGTGCGATCTTACCAGCACTAACGCACCGGATCCCATCAGATCTCCGAAGTTAAGCGTACTTGGGCGAGAGTAGTACTAGGATGGGTTACCCCCTGGGAAGTCCTCGTGTTGCACCTTTTTTTTTACTACCTATTTGAATGAACGACGAGATCATTTTTTTTACCAATCTTTCTAACCAAAAGTTAAGGACGGACGACGTCGTCGCCATAAAATTTGGCTGTCGATCGCCAGTGCGGGGCCCGCCCAACCTCTACGGCCGGCTCGATCGACCAACCGACCCGAAAAATTAAAATTTGTAAATAAATAAGAAAAATAACATTTCAATTATTATTTTTCGTTTAAAACGGGCGTAACTCCGTGCATTATTGTCCGATTTCAGCTTTTCACGTGGCGCTGAAAGGCGCGCGAAGAGACGAAGAAAATGACCCCAATCTGTCCCTCGGACGCTCACCCTTATTAGCCGACGATCAGAAGTGCGTGACGGGTGCGATCATACCAGCACTAAAGCACCGGATCCCCATCAGAACTCCGAAGTTAAGCGTGCTTGGGCGAGAGTAGTACTAGGATGGGTGACCCCCTGGGAAGTCCTCGTGTTGCACCTTTTTTTGACTACCTGTTTGATTGCACGACGAGATCATTTTTTTACCAATCTTTCTAACCAAACGTTAAGGACGGACGACGTCGTCGCCATAAAATTTGGCTGTCGATCGCCCTCGCGGGGCCCGCCGCAACCTCTACGGCCGACTCGATCGACCAACCGACCCGAAAAATTAAAATTTGTAAATAAATAAGAAAAATAACATTTCAATTATTATTTTCGTTTAAAACGGGCGTAACTCCGTGCATTATTGTCCGATTTCAGCTTTTCACGTGGCGCTGAAAGGCGCGAATAGACGAAGAAAATGACCCCGAGCTGTCCCTCGGAAGCTCACCCTTATTAGCCGACGATCAGAAGTGCATGACGGGTGCGATCTTACCAGCACTAACGCACCGGATCCCATCAGATCTCCGAAGTTAAGCGTACTTGGGCGAGAGTAGTACTAGGATGGGTGACCCCCTGGGAAGTCCTCGTGTTGCACCTTTTTTTTTACTACCTATTTGAATGCACGACGAGATCATTTTTTTTACCAATCTTTATAACCAAACGTTAAGAACGGACGACGTCGTCGCCACAAAATTTGGCTGTCGATCGACCGTGCGGGGCCCGCCGCAAACTCTACGGCCGACTCAATCGACCAACCGACCCGAAAAATTAAAATTTGTAAATAAATAAGAAAAATAACATTTCAATTATTATTTTTCGTTTAAAACGGGCGTAACTCCGTGCATTATTGTCCGATTTCAGCTTTTCACGTGGCGCTGAAAGGCGCGCGAAGAGACAAAGAAAATGACCCCGAGCTGTCCCTCGGACGCTTACCCTTATTAGCCGACGATCAGAAGTGCGTGACGGGTCCGATCATACCAGCACTAAAGCATCGGTTCCCATCAGAACTTCGAAGTTAAGCGTGCTTGGGCGAGAGTAGTACTAAGATGGGTGACCCCCTGGGAAGTCCTCGTGTTGCACCTTTTTTTGACTACCTATTTGATTGCACGACGAGATCATTTTTTTACCAATCTTTCTAACCAAACGTTAAGGACGGACGACGTCGTCGCCATAAAATTTGGCTGTCGATCGCCCGCAGCAACCTCTACGGCCGACTCGATCGACCAACCGATCGGAAAAATTAAAGTTTGTAAATAAATAAGAAAAATAACATTACAATTGTTATTTTTCGTTTAAAACGGGCGTAACTCCGTGCATTATTTTCCGATTTCAGCTTTTCACGTGGCGCTGAAAGGCGCGCGAAGAGACGAAGAAAATGACCCCGAGCTGTCCCTAGGACGCTTACCCTTATTAGCCGACGATCAGAAGTGCGTGACGGGTGCGATAATACCAGCACTAAAGCATCGGATCCCATCAGAACTTCGAAGTTAAGCGTGCTTGGGCGAGAGTAGTACTAAGATGGGTGACCCCCTGGGAAGTCCTCGTGTTGCACCTTTTTTTGACTACCAGTTTGATTGCACGACGAGATCATTTTTTTACCAATCTTTCTAACCAAACGTTAAGGACGGACGACGTCGTCGCCATAAAATTTGGCTGTCGATCGCCCGCGCGGGGCCCGCCGCAACCTCTACGGCCGACTCGATCGACCAACCGACCGGAAAAATTAAAATTTGTAAATAAATAAGAAAAATAACATTTCAATAATTATTTTTCATTTAAAACGGGCGTAACTCCGTGCATTATTGTCCGATTTCAGCTTTTCACGTGGCACTGAAAGGCGCCGAAGAGACGAAGAAAATGACCCCGAGCTGTCCCTCGGACTCTCACCCTTATTAGCCGACGATCAGAAGTGCGTGACGGGTGCGATCATACCAGCACTAAAGCACCGGATCCCATCAGAACTCCGAAGTTAAACGTGCTTGGGCGAGAGTAGTACTAGGATTGGTGACCCCCTGGGAAGTCCTCGTGTTTCACCTTTTTTTTTACTACCTATTTGAATGCACGACGAGATCATTTTTTTTACCAATCTTTCTAACCAAACGTTAAGGACGGACGACGTCGTCGCCATAAAATTTGGCTGTCGATCGCCCGCGCGGGGCCCGCCGCAACCTCTACGGCCGGCTCGATCTACCAACCGACCCGGAAAATTAAAATTTGTAAATAAATAAGAAAAATAAGATTTCAATTATTATTTTTCGTTTAAAATGGGCGTAACTCCGTGCATTATTGTCCGATTTCAGCTTTTCACGTGGCGCTGAAAGGCGCGCGAAGAGACGAAGAAAATGACCCCGAGTTGTCTCTCGGACGCTCACCCTTATTTGACAACGATCAGAAGTGGGTGATGGGTGCGATCATACCAGCACTAAAGCACCCGATCCCATCAGAACTCCGAAGTTAACCGTGCTTGGGTGAGAGTAGTACTAGGATGGGTGACCCCCTGGGAAGTCCTCGTGTTGCATTTTTTTTTTTACTACCTATTTGAATGCACGACGAGATCATTTTTTTACCAATCTTTCTAACCAAACGTTAAGGACGGACGATGTCGTCGCCACAAAATTTGGCTGTCGATCGCCCGTGTGGGGCCCGCCGCAAACTCTACGGCCGGCTCGATCGACAAACCGACCCAAAAAATTAAAATTTGTAAATAAATAAGAAAAATAATATTTCAATTATTATTTTTCGTTTTAAACGGGCGTAACTCCGTGCATTATTGTCCGATTTCAGCTTTTCACGTGGCGCTGAAAGGCGCGCGAAGAGACGAAGAAAATGACCCCAATCTGTCCCTCGGACGCTCACCCTTATTAGCCGACGATCAGAAGTGCGTTACGGGTGCGATCATACCAGCACTAAAGCACCGGATCACCATCAGAACTCCGAAGTTAAACGTGCTTGGGCGAGAGTAGTACTAGGATTGGTGACCCCCTGGGAAGTCCTCGTGTTGCACCTTTTTTAGACTACCTGTTTGATTGCACGACGAGATCATTTTTTACCAATCTTTCTAACCAAACGTTAAGGACGGACGACGTCGTCGCCATAAAATTTGGCTGTCGAATGCCCGTGCGGGGCCCGCCGCAACCTCTACGGCCGACTCGATCGACCAACCGACCCGAAAAATTTAAATTTGTAAATAAATAAGAAAAATAACATTTCAATTATTATTTTTCGTTTAAAACGGGCGTAACTCCGTGCATTATTGTCCGATTTCAGCTTTTCACGTGGCGCTGAAAGGCGCGCGAAGAGACGAAGAAAATGACCCCGAGCTGTCCCTCGGACGCTCACCCTTATTAGCCGACGATCAGAAGTGCGTGCCGGGTGCGATCATACCAGCACTAAAGCACCGGATCCCATCAGAACTCCGAAGTTAAGCGTGCTTCGGCGAGAGTAGTACTAGGATGGGTGACCCCCTGGGAAGTCCTCTTGTTGCACCTTTTTTTTACTACCTATTTGATTGCACGACGAGATCATTTTTTACCAATCTTTCTAACCAAACGTTAAGGACGGACGACGTCGTCGCCATAAAATTTGGCTGTCGATCGCCCGCGCGGGGCCCGCCGCAACCTCTACGGCCGACTCGATCGACCAACCGACCCGAAAAATTAAAATTTGTAAATAAATAAGAAAAATAACATTTCAATTATTATTTTTCGTTTAAAACGGGCGTAACTCCGTGCATTATTGTCCGATTTCATCTTTTCACGTGGCGCTGAAAGGAGCGCGAAGAGACGAAGAAAATGACCCCGAGCTGTCCCTTGGACGCTCACCCTTATTAGCCGACGATCAGAAGTGCGTGACGGGTGCGATCATACCAGCACTATAGCACTAGATCCCATCGGAACTCCGAAGTTAAGCGTGCTTGGGCGAGAGTAGTACTAGGATGGGTGACCCCCTGGGAAGTCCTCGTGTTGCACCTTTTTTTGACTACCTGTTTGATTGCACGAAGAGATCATTTTTTTACCAATCTTTCTAACCAAACGTTAAGGACGGACGACGTCGTCGCCATAAAATTTGGCTGTCGATCGCCCTCGCGGGGCCCGCCTCAACCTTTACGGCCGACTCGATCGACCAACCGACCCGAAAAATTAAAATTTGTAAATAAATAAGAAAAATAACATTTCAATTATTATTTTTCGTTTAAAACGGGCGTAACTCCGTGCATTATTGTCCGATTTCAGCTTTTCACGTGGCGCTGAAAGGCGCGCGAATAGACGAAGAAAATGACCCCGAGCTGTCCCTCGGAAGCTCACCCTTATTAGCCGACGATCAGAAGTGCATGACGGGTGCGATCTTACCAGCACTAACGCACCGGATCCCATCAGAACTCCGAAGTTAAGCGTACTTGGGCGAGAGTAGTACTAGGATGGGTGACCCCCTGGGAAGTCCTCGTGTTGCACCTTTTTTTTTTTACCTATTTGAATGCACGACGAGATCATTTTTTTTACCAATCTTTCTAACCAAAAGTTAAGGACGGACGACGTTGTCGCCATAAAATTTGGCTGTCGATCGCCAGTGCGGGGCCCGCCCAACCTCTACGGCCGGCTCGATCGACCAACCAACCCGAAAAATTAAAATTTGTAAATAAATAAGAAAAATAACATTTCAATTATTATTTTTCGTTTAAAACGGGCGTAACTCCGTGCATTATTGTCCGATTTCAGCTTTTCACGTGGCGCTGAAAGGCGCGCGAAGAGACGAAGAAAATGACCCCGAGCTGTCCCTCGGACTCTCACCCTTATTAGCCGACGATCAGAAGTGCGTGACGGGTGCGATCATACCAGCACTAAAGCACCGGATCCCATCAGAACTCCGAAGGTAAACGTGCTTGGGCGAGAGTAGTACTAGGATTGGTGACCCCTGGGAAGTCCTCGTGTTGCACCTTTTTTTTTACTACCTATTTGAATGCACGACGAGATCATTTTTTTACCAATCTTTCTAACCAAACGTTAAGGACGGACGATGTCGTCGCCACAAAATTTGGCTGTCGATCGCCCGTGTGGGGCCCGCCGCAAACTCTACGGCCGGCTCGATCGACCAACCGACCCAAAAAATTAAAATTTGTAAATAAATAAGAAAAATAACATTTCAATTATTATTTTTCGTTTTAAACGGGCGTAACTCCGTGCATTATTGTCCGATTTCAGCTTTTCACGTGGCGCTGAAAGGTGCGCGAAGAGACGAAGAAAATGACCCCAATCTGTCCCTCGGACGCTCACCCTTATTAGCCGACGATCAGAAGTGCGTGACGGGTGCGATCATACCAGCACTAAAGCACCGGATCCCCATCAGAACTCCGAAGTTAAGCGTGCTTGGGCGAGAGTAGTACTAGGATGGGTGACCCCCTGGGAAGTCCTCGTGTTGCACCTTTTTTTGACTACCTGTTTGATTGCACGACGAGATCATTTTTTTACCAATCTTTCTAACCAAACGTTAAGGACGGACGACGTCGTCGCCATAAAATTTGGCTGTCGATCGCCCTCGCGGGGCCCGCCGCAACCTCTACGGCCGACTCGATCGACCAACCGACCCGAAAAATTAAAATTTGTAAATAAATAAGAAAAATAACATTTCAATTATTATTTTTCGTTTAAAACGGGCGTAACTCCGTGCATTATTGTCCGATTTCAAATTTTCACGTGGCGCTGAAAGGCGCGAATAGACGAAGAAAATGACCCCGAGCTGTCCCTCGGAAGCTCACCCTTATTAGCCGACGATCAGAAGTGCATGACGGGTGCGATCTTACCAGCACTAACGCACCGGATCCCATCAGAACTCCGAAGTTAAGCGTACTTGGGCGAGAGTAGTACTAGGATGGGTGACCCCCTGGGAAGTCCTCGTGTTGCACCTTTTTTTTTACTACCTATTTGAATGCACGACGAGATCATTTTTTTTACCAATCTTTCTAAACAAACGTTAAGGACGGACGACGTCGTCGCCATAAAATTTGGCTGTCGATCGCCCGTGCGAAGCCCGCCGCAACCTCTACGGCCGGCTCGATCGACCAACAGACCCGAAAAATTAAAATTTGTAAATAAGTAAGAAATATAACATTTCAATTATTATTTTTCGTTTAAAACGGGCGTAACTCCGTGCATTATTGTCCGATTTCAGCTTTTCATGTGGCGCTGAAAGGCGCGCGAAGAGACGAAGAAAATGACACCGAGCTGTCCCTCGGACGCTCACCCTTATTAGTCGACGATCAGAAGTGCATGACGGGTGCGATCATACCAGCACTAAAGCACCAGATCCCATCTGAACTTCGAAGTTAAGCGTGCTTGGGCGAGAGTAGTACTAGGATGGGTGACCCCCTGGGAAGTCCTCATGTTGCACCTTTTTTGACGACCTGTTTGATTGCACGACGAGATCATTTTTTTTACCAATCTTTCTAACCGAACGTTAAGGACGGACGACGTCGTCGCCATAAAATTTGGCTGTCGATCGCCCGAGCGGGGCCCAACGCAACCTCTACGGCCGGCTTGATTGACCAACCGACCCGAAAAATTAAAATTTGTAAATAAATAAGAAAAATTACATTTCAATTATTATTTTTCGTTTAAAACGGGCGTAACTCCGTACATTATTGTCCGATTTTAGATTTTCACGTGGCGCTGAAACGCGCGCAAAGAGACGAAGAAAATGACCCCGAGCTGTTCCTCGGACGCTCACCCTTATTAGGCGACAATCAGAAGGGCGTGACGGGTGCGATCATACCAGCACTAAGGCACCAGATCCCATCAGAACTCCGAAGTTAAGCGTGCTTGGGCGAGAGTAGGACTTGGATGGGTGACCCCCTTGAAAGTCCTCGTGTTGCCCTCTTTGTTTTTACTACCTATTTGATTGCACGACGAGATCATTTTTTTTACCAATCTTTCTAACCAAACGTTAAGGACGGACGACGTCGTCGCCATAAAATTTGGCTGTCGATCGCCCGCACGGGGCCCGCCGCAACCTCTACGGCCGGCTCGACCGACCAAACGACCTGAAAAATTAAAATTTGTAAATAAATAAGAAAAATAATATTTCAATTATTATTTTTCGTTTAAAACGGGCGTAACTCCGTGCATTATTGTCCGATTTCAGCTTTTCACGTGGCGCTGAAAGGCGCGCGAAGAGACGAAGAAAATGACCCAGAGCTGTCTCTCGGACGCTCACCCTTATTTATCGACGATCAGAAGTGCTTGACGGGTGCGATCATAACAGCACTAAAGCACCGGAGCCCATTACCACTCCGAAGTTAATCGTGCTTGGGCGAGAGTAGTACTAGGATGGGTGACCCACCTGGGAAGTCCTCGTGTTGCACCTTTTTTTTTACTACATGTTTGAATGCACGACGAGATCATTTTTTTTACCAATCTTTCTAACCAAACGTTAAGGACGGACGACGTCGTCGCCATAAAATTTGGTTGTCGATCGCCCGGGCAGGGCCCTCCGAAACCTCTACGGCCGGCTCGATCGACCAACCGACCCGAAAAATTAAAATTTGTAAATAAATAAGAAAAATAACATTTCAATTATTATTTTTCGTTTAAAATGGGCGTAACTCCGTGCATTATTGTCCGATTTCAGCTTTTCACGTGGCGCTGAAAGGCGCGCGAAGAGACGAAGAAAATGACCCCGAGCTGTCCCTCGGACGCTCACCCTTATTAGCCGACGATCAGAAGTGCGTGACGGGTGCGATCATACCAGCACTAAAGCACCGGATCCCATCAGAACTCCGAAGTTAAGCGTGCTTGGGCGAGAGTAGTACTAGGATGGGTGATCCCCTGGGAAGTCCTCGTGTTGCACCTTTTTTTTTACTACCTATTTGAATACACGACGAGATCATTTTTTTTACCAATCTTTCTAACCAAACGTTAAGGACGGACGACGTCGTCGCCATAAAATTTGGCTGTCGATCGCCCGTGCGGGGCCCGCCGCAACCTCTACGGCCGGCTCGATCGACCAACCGATCAGAAAAATTAAAATTTGTAAATAAATAAGAAAAATAACATTTCAATTATTATTTTTCGTTTAAAACGGGCGTAACTCCGTGCATTATTGTCCAATTTCAGCTTTTCACGTGGCGCTGAAAGGCGCGCGAAGAGACGAAGAAAATGACCCCCGAACTCTCCCTCGGACGCACACCCATATTGGCCGACGATCAGAAGTGCATGATGGGTGCGATCATACCAGCACTAACGCATCGAATTCCATCAGAACTACGAAGTTAAGCGTGCTTCGGCGAGAGTAGGACTTGGATGGGTGACCCCCTTGAAAGTCCTCGTGTTGCACTCTTTGTTTTTAGTACCTATTTGATTGCACGACGAGATCATTTTTTTTACCAATCTTTCTAACCAAACGTTAAGGACGGACGACGTCGTCGCCATAAAATTTGGCTGTCGATCGCCCGCGCGGGGCCCGCCGCAACCTCTACGGCCGGCTCGATCGACCAACCGACCCGAAAAATTAAAATTTGTAAATAAATAAGAAAAATAACATTTCAATTATTATTTTTCGTTTAAAACCGGCGTAACTCCGTGCATTATTGTCTGATTTCAGCTTTTCACGTGGCGCTGAAAGGCGCGCGAAGAGACGAAGAAAATGACCCCGAGCTGTCTCTCGGACGCTCACCCTTATTTGTCGACGATCAGAAGTGCGTGACTGGTGCGATCATACAAGCACTAAAGCACCAGATCCCTTCAAAACTCCGAAGTTAAACGTGCTTGGGCGAGAGTAGTACTAGGATGGGTGACCCCCTGGGAAGTCCTCGTGTTGCACCTTTTTTTTACTACCTGTTTCATTGCACGACGAGATCATTTTTTTACCAATCTTTCTAACCAAACGTTAAGGACGGACGACGTCGTCGCCATAAAATTTGGCTGTCGATCGCCCGCGCGGGGCCCGCCGCAACCTCTACGGCCGACTCGATCGACCAACCGACCCGAAAAATTAAAATTTGTAAATAAATAAGAAAAATAACATTTCAATTATTATTTTTCGTTTAAAACGGGCGTAACTCCGTGCATTATTGTCCGATTTCAGCTTTTCACGTGGCACTGAAAGGAGCGCGAAGAGACGAAGAAAATGACCCCGAGCTGTCTCTCGGACGCTCACCCTTATTAGCCGATGATCAGAAGTGCGTGACGGGGGTGATCATACCAGCACTAAAGCGCCGGATCCCATTAGAACTCCGAAGTTAAGCGTGCTTGGGCGAGAGTAGTAAGAGAACGGGTGACCCCTTGGGAAGTCCTCGTGTTGCACCTTTTTTTTTACTACCTATTTGAATGCACGTCAAGATCATTTTTTTTACCAATCTTTCTAACCAAACGTTAAGGACGGACGACGCCGTCGCCATAAAATTTGGCTGTCGATCGCCCGTGCGGGGCCCGCCGCAACCTCTACGGCCGGCTCAATCGACCAACCGATCCGAAAAATTAAAATTTGTAAATAAATAAGAAAAATAACATTTCAATTATTATTTTTCGTTTAAAACGGGCGTAACTCCGTGCAATATTGTCCGATTTCAGCTTTTCACGTGGCGCTGAAAGGCGCGCGAAGAGACGAAGAAAATGACCCTGAGCTGTCCCTCGGACGCTCACCCTTATTAGCCGACGATCAGAAGTGCATGATGGGTGCGATCATACCAGCACTAACACATCGGATTCCATCAGCACTACGAAGTTAAGCGTGCTTGGGCGAGAGTAGGACTTGGATGGGTGCCCCCCTTGAAAGTCCTCGTGTTGCCCTCTTTGTTTTTACTACCTATTTGATTGCACGACGAGATCATTTTTTTTACCAATCTTTCTAACCAAACGTTAAGGACGGACGACGTCGTCGCCATAAAATTTGGCTGTCGATCGCCCGCGCGGGGCCCGCCGCAACCTCTACGACCGGCTCGATCAACCAACCGACCCGAAAAATTAAAATTTGTAAATAAATAAGAAAAATAACATTTCAATTATTATTTTTCGTTTAAAACGGGCGTAACTCCATGCATTATTGTCCGATTTCAGCTTTTCACGCGGCGCTGAAAGGCGCGCGAAAAGACGAAGAAAATGACCCCGAGCTGTCTCTCGGACGCTCACCCTTATTTGTCGACGATCAGAAGTGCGTGTCGGGTGCGATCATACCAGCACTAAAGCACCAGATCCCTTCAAAACTCCGTAGTTAAACGTGCTTGGGCGAGAGTAGTACTAGGATTGGTGACCCCCTGGGAAGTCCTCGTGTTGCACCTTTTTTTTACTACCTATTTGAATGCACGACGAGATCATTTTTTTTACCAATCTTTCTGACCAAACGTTAAGGACGGACGACGCCGTCGCCGTAAAATTTGGCTGTCGATCGCCCGTGCGGGGCCCGCCGCAAGCTCTACGGCCGGCTCCATCGACCAACCGATCCAAAAAACTAAAATTTCTAAATAAATAAGAAAAATAACATTTCAATTATTAATTTTCGTTTAAAACGGGCGTAACTCCGTGCATTATTGTACGATTTCAGCTTTTCACGTGGCGCTGAAAGGCGCGCGAAGAGACGAAGAAAATGACCCCGACCTGTCGCTCGGACGCTCACCCTTATTAGCCGACGATCAGAAGTGTGTGACGGGTGCGATCATACCAGCCCTAAAGCACCGGATCCCATCCGAACTCCGAAGTTAAGCGTGCTTGGGCGAGAGTAGTACTAGGATGGGTGACCGCCTGGGAAGTCCTCGTGTTGCACCTTTTTTTTTACTACCTATTTGAATGCACGTCGAGATCATTTTTTTTACCAATCTTTCTAACCCAACGTTAAGGACGGACGATGTCGTCGCCATAAAATTTGGCTGTCGATCGCCCGTGCGGGGCCCGCCGCAACCTCTACGGCCGGCTCGATCGACCAACCGACCCGAAAAATTAAAATTTGTAAATAAATAAGAAAAATAACATTTCAATTATTATTTTTCGTTTAAAACGGGCGTAACTCCGTGCATTATTGTCCGATTTCAGCTTTTCACGTGGCGCTGAAAGGCGCGCGAAGAGACGAAGAAAATGACCCCGAGCTGTCTCTCGGACGCTCACCCTTATTTGTCGACGATCAGAAGTGCGTGACGGGTGCGATCATACCAGCACTAAAGCACCAGATCCCTTCAAAACTCCGAAGTTAAACGTGCTTGGGCGAGAGTAGTACTAGGATGGGCGACCCCTTGGGAAGTCCTCGTGTTGCACCTTTTTTTTACTACCTATTTGAATGCACGACGAGATCATTTTTTTTACCAATCTTTCTGACCAAACGTTAAGGACGGACGACGTCGTCGCCATAAAATTTGGCTGTCGATCGCCCGTGAGGGGCCCGCCGCAAGCTCTACGGCCGGCTCGATCGACCAACAGACCCGAAAAACTAAAATTTGTAAATAAATAAGAAAAATAACATTTCAATCATTAATTTTCGTTTAAAACGGGCGTAACTCCGTGCATTATTGTCCGATTTCAGCTTTTCACGTGGCGTTGAAAGGCGCGCGAAGAGACGAAGAAAATTATACCGAGCTGTCCCTCGGATGCTCACCCTTATTAGCCGACGATCAGAAGTGCATGACGGGTGCGATCATACCAGCACTAAAGCACCGGATCCAATCAGAACTCCGAAGTTAAGCGTGCTTGGGCGAGAGTAGTACTAGGATGGGTGACCCCCTAGAAGCCCTCGTGTTGCACCTTTTCTTTACTACCTGTTTGATTGCACGAAGAGATCATTTTTTTTACCAATCTTTCTAACCAAACGTTAAGGACGGATGACGTCGTCGCCATAAAATTTGGTTGTCGATCGCCCGCGCAGGGCCCGCCGCAACCTCTACGGCCGGCTCGATCGACCAACCGACCCGAAAAATTAAAATTTGTAAATAAATAAGAAAAATAACATTTCAATTATTATTTTTCGTTTAAAACGGGCGTAACTCCGTGCATTATTGTCGGATTTCAGGTTTTCACGTGGCGCTGAAAGGCGCGCGAAGAGACGAAGAAAATGACCACGAGCTGTCCCTCGGACGCTCACCCTTATTAGCCGACGATCAAAAGTGCATGATGGGTGCGATCATACCAGCACTAATGCACCAGATCCCATCAAAACTCCGAAGTTAAACGTGCTTGGGCGAGAGTAGTACTATGATGGGTGACCCCTTGGGAAGTCCTCGTGTTGCACCTTTTTTTGACTACCTGTTTGATTGCACGACGAGATCATTTTTTTACCAATCTTTCTAACCAAACGTTAAGGACGGACGACGTCGTCGCCATAAAATTTGGCTGTCGATCGCCCACGCGGGGCCCGCCGCAACCTCTACGGCCGACTCGATCGACCAATCGACCCGAAAAATTAAAATTTGTAAATAAATAAGAAAAATAACATTTCAATTATTATTTTTCGTTTAAAACGGGCGTAACTACGTGCATTATTGTCCGATTTCAGCTTTTTACGTGGCACTGAAAGGCGCCGAAGAGAACAAGAAAATGACCCCGAGTTGTCCCTCGGACGCTCACCCTTATTAGCTGACGATCAGAAGTGCATGACGGGTGCGATCATACCAGCACTAAAGCACCGGATCCCATCAGAACTCTGAAGTTAAGCGTGCTTGGGCGAGAGTAGTACTAGGACGGATGACCCCTTGGGAAGTCCTCGTGTTGCACCTTTTTTTTTTACTACCTATTTGAATGCACGACGAGATCATTTTTTTACCAATCTTTCTAACCAAACGTTAAGGACGGACGACGTCGTCGCCATAAAATTTGGCTGTCGATCACCCGCGCGGGGACCGCCGCAACCTCTACGGCCGGCTCGATCGACCAACCGACCCAAAAATTAATATTTGTAAATAAATAAGAAAAATAAAATTTCAATTATTATTTTTCGTTTAAAACGGGCGTAACTCCATGCATTATTGTCCGATTTCAGCTTTTCACGTGGCGCTGAAAGGCGCGCGATGAGACGAAGAAAATGACCCCGAACTGTCCCGCGGACGCTCACCCTTATTAGCCGACGATCAGAAGTGCGTGACGGGTGCGATCATACCAGCACTAAAGCACCGGATCCCATCAGAATTCCGAAGTTAAGAGTGCTTGGGCGAGAGTAGTACTAGGATGGGTGACCCCCTGGGAAATTCCGTGCATTATTGTCCGATTTCAGCTTTTCACGTGGCGCTGAAAGGCTCGCGAAGAGACGAAGAAAATGACCCCGAGCTGTCCCTCGGACGCTCACCCTTATTAGCCGACGATCAGAAGCACATTACTGATGCGATCATACATGCACTAACGCATTGGATCCCATCAGAACTTCGAAATTAAGTGTGCTTGGGCGAGAGTAGTACTAGGATGGGTGACCCCCTGGGAAGTCCTCCTGTTGCACCTTTTTTTTACTACCTATTTGATTGCACGACGAGATCATTTTTTTTACCAATCTTTCTAACCAAACGTTAAGGACGGACGACGTCGTCGCCATAAAATTTGGCTGTCGATCACTCGCGCGGGGCCCTCCGCAACCTCTACGGCCGGCTCAATCGACCAACCGACCCGAAAAATTAAAATTTGTAAATAAATAAGAAAAATAACATTTTAATAATTATTTTTTGTTTAATACGTGCGTAACTCCGTGCATTATTGTCCGATTTCAGCATTTCACGTGGCGCTGAAAGGAGCGCGAAGAGACGAAGAAAATAACCCCGAGCTGTCCCTCGGACGCTAACCCTTATTAGCCGACGATCAGAAGTGCATGCTGGGTGCGATCATACCAGCACTAACGCACCGGATCCCATCAGAACTCCGAAGTTAAGCGTACTTGGACGAGAGTAGTACTAGGATAGGTGACCCCATGGGAAGTCCTCGTGTTGCACCTTTTTTTTTACAACCTATTTGAATGCACGACGAGATCATTTTTTTTACCAATCTTTCTAACCAAACGTTAAGGACGGACGACGTCGTCGCCATAAAATTTGGCTGTTGATCGCCCGTGCGGTGCCCGCCGCAACCTCTACGTCCGGCTCGATCGACCAATCGACCCGAAAAATTAAAATTTGTAAATAAATAAGAAAAATAACATTTTAATTATTATTTTTCGTTTAAAACGGGCGTAACTCCGTGCATTATTGTCCGATTTCAGCTTTTCACGTGGCGCTGAAAGACGCGCGAAGAGACGAAGAAAATGACCCCGAGCTGTCCCTCGGACGCTCACCCTTATTAGCCGACGATCAGAAGTGCATGCTAGGTACGATCATACCAGCACTAACGCACCGGATCCCATCAGAACTCCGAAATTAAGCGTGCTTGGGCGAGAGTAGTACATGAATGGGTGACCCCCTGGGAAGTCCTCGTGTTGCACCTTTTTTTACTACCTATTTGATTGCACGATGAGATCATTTTTTCTACCAATCTTTCTAACCAAACGTTAAGGACGGACGACGTCGTCGCCATAAAATTTGGCTGTCGATCGCCCGCGTGGGGCCCTCCGCAACCTCTATTGCCGGATCGATCGACCAACCGACCCGAAAAATTAAAATTTGTAAATAAATAAGAAAAATAACATTTCAATTATTATTTTTCGTTTAAAACGGGCGTAATTCCATGCCTTATTGTCCGATTTCAGCTTTTCACGTGGCGCTGAAAGGCGCGCGAAGAGACGAAGAAAATGACCCCGAGCTGTCCCTCGGACGCTCACCCTTATTAGCCGACGATCAGAAGCACATTACGGATGCGATCATACATGCACTAACGCATTGGATCCCATCAGAACTTTGAAATTAAGCGTGCTTGGGCGAGAGTAGGACTAAGATAGGTGACCCCCTGGGAAGTACTCATGGTGCACCCTTTTTTTTTACTACCTATTTGAATGCACGACGAGATCATTTTTTTTACCAATCTTTCTAACCAAACGTTAAGGACGGACGACGTTGTCGCCATAAAATTTGGTTGTCGATCGCCCGCGCGGGGCCCGCCGCAACTTCTACGGCCGGCTCAATCGACCAACCGACCCGAAAAATTAAAATTTGTAAATAAATAAGAAAAATAAGATTTCAATTATTATTTTTCGTTTAAAACGTGCGTAACTCCGTGCATTATTGTCTGATTTCAGCTTTTCACGTGGCGTTGAAAGGCGCGCGAAGAGACGAAGAAAATGACCCCGAGCTGTCCCTCGGACGCTAACCCTTATTAGCCGACGATCAGAAGTGCGTGCCGGGTGAGATCATACCAGCACTAACGCAACGGATCCCATCAAAACTCCGAAGTTAAGCGTGCTTGGGCGAGAGTAGTACTAGGATGTGTGACCCCCTGGGAAGTCCTCGTGTTGCACCTTTTTTTCTACAACCTATTTGAATGCACGACGAGATCATTTTTTTTACCAATCTTTCTAACCAAACGTTAAGGACGGACGTAGTCGTCGCCATAAAATTTGGCTGTCGATCGCCCGCGCGGGGGCCGCCGCAACCTCTACGGCCGGCTCGATCGACCAACCGATCCGAAAAATTAAAATTTGTAACTAAATAAGAAAAATAACATTTCAATTAATATTTTTCGTTTAAAATGGGCGTAACTCCGTGCATTATTGCACGATTTCAGCTTTTCACGTGGCGCTGAAAGGCGCGAAGAGACGAAGAAAATGACCCCGAGCTGTCCCTCGGACGCTCACCCTTATTAGCCGACGATCAGAAGTGCATGCCGGGTGCGATGATACCAGGACTAAAGCACCGGATCCCATCAAAACTCCGAAGTTAAGCGTGCTTGGGCGAGAGTAGTACTAGAATGGGTGACCCCCTGGGAAGTTCTCGTGTTGCACCCCTTTTTTTTACTACCTATTTGATTGCACGATGAGATCATTTTTTCTACCAATCTTTCTAACCAAACGTTAAGGACGGACGACGTCGTCGCCATAAAATTTGGCTGTCGATCGCCCGCGCGGGGCCCGCCACAACCTCTACGGCCGGCTCAATCGACCAACCGACCCGAAAAATTAAAATTTGTAAATAAATAAGAAAAATAACATTTCAATTATTATTTTTCATTTAAAACGTGCGTAACTCAGTGCATTATTGTCCGATTTCAGCTTTTCACATGGCGCTGAAAGGTGCGCGAAGAGACGAAAAAAATGACCCCGAGCTGTCTCTCGGACGCTCACCCGATTTAGCCGACGATCAAAAGTGTGTGACGGGTGCGATCATACCAGCACTAAAGCACCGGATCCCATCAGTAGTCCGAAGTTAAGCGTGCTTGGGCGAGAGTAGTACTAGGATGGGTGACCCCCTGGGAAGTCCTCGTGTTGCACCTTTTTTTTTACTACCTATTTGATTGCACGACCAGATCATTTTTTTTACCAATCTTTCTAACCAAACGTTAAGGACGGATGACGTCGTCGCCATAAAATTGGGCTGTCGATCGCCCGTGCGGTGCCCGCCGCAACCTCTACGGCCGGCTCGATCGACCAACCGACCCGAAAAATGAAAATTTGTAAAAAAATAAGAAAAATAATATTTCAATTATTATTTTTCGTTTAAAATGGGCGTAACTCCGTGCATTATTGTCCGATTTCAGCTTTTCACGTGGCGCTGAAAGGCGCGCGAAGAGACGAAGAAAATGACCCCGTGCTGTCCCTCGGACGCTCACCCTTATTAGCCGAGGATCAGAAGTGCGTGACGGGTGCGATCATACCAGCACTAACGCACCGGATCCCATCAGAACTCCGAAGTTAGGCGTGCTTGGGAGAGAGTAGTACTAGGATGGTTGACCCTCTGGGAAGTCCTCGTGTTGCATCTTTTTTTTTACTACCTATTTGAATGCACGACGAGATCATTTTTTTTACCAATCTTTCTAACCAAACGTTAAGGACGGACGACGTCGTCGCCATAAAATTGGGCTGTCGATCGCCCGTGCGGGGCCCGCCGCAACCTCTACGGCCGGCTCAATCGACCAACCGACCCGAAAAATTAAAATTTGTAAATAAATAAGAAAAATAATATTTCAATTATTATTTTTCGTTTAAAACGGGCGTAACTCCGTGCATTATTGCCCGATTTCAGCTTTTCACGTGGCGCTGAAAGGGGCGCGAAGAGACGAAGAAAATGACCCCGAGCTGTCCCTCGGACGCTCACCCTTATTAGCCGACGATCAGAAGTGCATGACCGGTGCGATCATACCAGCACTAAAGCACCGGATCCCATCAGAACTTCGAAGTTAAGCGTGCTTGGGCGAGAGTAGTACTAGGATGGGTGACCCCCTGGGAAGTCCTCGTGTTGCACCTTTTTTTTTACAACCTATTTGAATGCACGACAAGATCATTTTTTTTACCAATCTTTCTAACCAAACGTTAAGGACGGACGACGTCGTCGCCATAAAATTTGGCTGTCGATCGCCCGTGCGGTGCCCGCCGCAACCTCTACGTCCGGCTCGATCGACCAACCGACCCGAAAAATTAAAATTTGTAAATAATTAAGAAAAATAACATTTCAATTATTATTTTTCGTTTAAAACGGGCGTAACTCCGTGCATTATTGTCCGATTTCAGCTTTTCACGTGGAGCTGAAAGGCGCGCGAAGAGACGAAGAAAATGACCCCGAGCTGTCCCTCGGACGCTCACCCTTATTAGCCGACGATCAGAAATGCATGACGGGTGAGTTCATACCAGCACTAACGCACCGGATCCCATTAGAACTCCGAAATTAAGCGTGCTTGGGCGAGAGTAGTACTAGGATGGGTGACCCCCTAGGAAGTCCTCGTGTTGTACCTTGTTTTGACTACTTGTTTGATTGCACGACGAGATCATTTTTTTACCAATCTTTCTAACCAAACGTTAAGGACGGACGACGTCGTCGCCATAAAATTTGGCTGTCGATCGCCCGCGCGGGGCCCGCCGCAACCTCTACGGCCGACTCGATCGAACAACCGACCCGAAAAATTAAAATTTGTAAATAAATAAGAAAAATAACATTTCAATTATTATTTTTCGTTTAAAACGGGCGTAACTCCGTGCATTATTGTCTGATTTCAGCTTTTCACGTGGCACTGAAAGGCGCCGAAGAGACGAAGAAAATGACCCCGAGCTGTCCCTCGGACGGTAACGACCGGCTCGATCGACCAACCAATCCGAAAAATTAAAATTTGTAAATAAATAAGAAAAATAACATTTCAATTATTATGTTTCGGCTGGATCCCATTAGAACTCTAAAGTTAAGAGTGCTTGGGCGAAAGTACTACTAGAATGGGTGACCCCATGGGAAGTACTCGTGTTGCACTCCTTTTTTTTACTACCTAATTGAAAGCACGACGAGATCATTTTTTTTACCAATCTTTCTAACCAAACATTAAGGATGGACTTGGGAAGTTTTCGTGTTGCACTCCTTTGTTTTACTACCTATATGAATGCACGACGTGATCATTTTTTTTACCAATCTTTCTTACCAAATGATAAGGACGGACGATGTCGTCGCCATAAAATTTGGCTGTCGATCGCCGGAACCTCTACGACCGGCTCGATCGACCAACCAATCCGAAAAATTAAAATTTGTAAATAAATAAGAAAAATAACATTTCAATTATTATGTTTCGGCTGGATCCCATTAGAACTCTAAAGTTAAGAGTGCTTGGGCGAAAGTACTACTAGAATGGGTGACCCCTTGGGAAGTACTCGTGTTGCACTCCTTTTTTTTACTACCTAATTGAAAGCACGACGAGATCATTTTTTTTACCAATCTTTCTAACCAAACATTAAGGATGGACGACGTCGTCGCCATAAAATTTGCCTGTCGATCGCCCGTGCGAGGCCCGCCGCAACCTCTACGGCCGGCTCGATCGACCAACCAACCCGAAAAATTAAAATTTGTAAATAAATAAGAAAATAAAATTTCTATTATTATTTTTCGTTTAAAACGGGCGTAACTCGGTGCATTATTGTTCGATTTCAGCTTTTCACGTGGCGCTGCAAAGCGCGCGAAGAGAGAAAGAAAATGACCCCCGAGCTCTCCCTCGAACGCTCACCCTTATTGGCCGACGATCAGAAGTGCATGACGGGTGCGATCATACTAGCACTAACGCACCGGATCCCATTAGAACTTCGAAGTTAAGCGTGCTAGGGCTAGAGTATTACTATGACGGGTGACCCCCTGGAAAGTCCTCGTGTTGCACTCTTTTTTTTACTCCCTAATTGAAAGCACGAAGAGATCTTTTTTTTACCAATCATTCTAACCAAACGTTCAGGACGGACGACGTCGTCCCCATAAAATTTGGCTGTTGATGGCCCGCGCAGGGCCCGCCGCAACCTCTACGACGGCTCGATCGACCAACCAGCCCGGAAAATTAAAATTTGTAAATAAATGAGAAAAATAACATTTCAATTATTATTTTTCTTTTAAAACGGGCGTAACACCGTGCATTATTGTCCAATTTCAGCTTTTCACGTGTCGCTAAAAGGCGCGCGAAGAGACGAAGAAATGACCCTGAGCTCTCCCTCGGACTCTCACCCTTATTTGCCGACGATCAGAAGTGCTTGATGGGTGTGGTCATACCAGCACTAACGCACCGAATCTCATCAGAACTCCTAAGTGAAGAGTGCTTGGGCGAGAGTAGTACTAAGACGGGTGACCCCCTGGGATGTCCTCGTGTGGCACTAATGCACGGGGCCCGCCGCAACCTCTACGGCCGGCTTAATCGACCAACCAACCCGAAAAATTAAAATTTGTAAATAAATAAGAAAAAAAAAATTCAATTATTATTTTTCGTTTAAAATGGGCTTATCTCCGTGCATTATTGTCCGATTTCAGCTTTTCACGTGGCGGTGTAGGGCACGCGAAGAGAGGAAGAAAATTACCCCCGAGCTCTCCCTCGGACGCTCACCCTTATTAGCCGACCATCAGAAGAGCATGACGGTTGCAATCATACCAGCACTAACGCACCATATCCCATCAGAACTCCGAAGTTAACCGTGCTTGGGCGAGTGTAGTACTAGGATGGGTGACCCCCTGGGTAGTCCTCGTGTTGCACTCTTTTTTTTTACTACCTATTTGAATGCACGACGAGATCATTTTTTTTACCAATCTTTCTAACCAAACGTTAAGGACGGATGACGTCGTCGCCATAAAATTTGGCTGTCGATCGCCTGTGCGGGGCCACCGCAACCTCTACGGCCGGTTCGATCGACCAACCGACCCGAAAAATTAAAATTTCTAAATAAATAAGAAAAATAACATTTCAATTATTATTTTTCGTTTAAAACGGGCGTAACTCCGTGCATTATTGTCCGATTTCAGCTTTTCACATGGCGCTGAAAGGAGCGCGACGAGACGAAGAAAATGACCCCCGAGCTCGCCCTTGGACGCTCACCCTTATTGGCCGACGATCAGAAGTGCATGACGATTGCGATCATACCAGCACTAACGCACCGGATACCATCAGAACTCATAAGTTAAGCTTGCTTGGGCGAGAGTAGTACTAGGATGGGTGACCCCCTAGGTAGTCCTCGTGTTGCACTTTTGTATTTCACTATCTATTTGAATACACGACGAGATCATTTTTTTACCAATCTTTCTAACCAAACGTTAAGGACGGACGACATCGTCGCCATAAATTTTGGCTGTCGATCGCCCATGCGGGGCCCGCCGCAACCTCTACGGCCGGCTCGATCGACCAACCAACCCGAAAAATTAAAATTTGTAAAGAAATAAGAAAAATATCATTTCCATTATTATTTTTCGTTTAGAACGGGCCTAACTCCGTGCATTATTGTCTGATTTCAGCTTTTCACGTGGCGCTGAAAGGCGCGCGAGAGACGAAGAAAATGACCCCAAGCTGTCCCTCGGACGCTCACCCTTATTAGCCGACGATCAGAAGTGCATGACGGGTGCGATCATACCAGCACTATTGCACCGGATCCCATTAGAACTCCGAAGTAAAGAATGCTTGGGCGACAGTAGTACTAGAATGGGTGACCCCCTGGGTAGTCCACGTGTTGCACTTTTTTTTTTTGCTATCTATTTGAATGCACGACGAGATCATTTTTTTTACCAATCTTTCTAACCAAACGTTAAGGACGGACGATGTCGTCGCCATAAAATTTTGCTGTCGATCGCCCGTGCGGGGCCCGCCGCAACCTCTACGGCCAGGGCGATCGACCAACCAACTTGAAAAATTGAAATTTGTAAATAAATAAATAAGAAAAATAACATTTCAATTATTATTTTTCGTTTAGAACGGGCGTAACTCCGTGCATTATTGTCCGATTTCAGCTTTTCAGGTGGCGCTGAAAGGCGCGCGAAGAGACGAAGAAAATGACCCCGAGCTGTCCCTCGGACGCTCACCCTTATTAGCCAACGATCAGAAGTGCATTATGGGTGCGATCATACCAGTTCTATTGCACCGTATCCCATTAGAACTCCGAAGTTAAGCGTGCTTGGGCCAGAGTACTACTTGGATGGGTGACCCCTTGGGTAGTTCTCGTGTTGCACTTTTTTTTTTTACTTTCTATTTGAATGCACGACGAGATCATTTTTTTTACCAATCTTTCTAACCAAACGTTAAGGACGGACGACGTCGTCAACATAAAATTTAGCTGTCGATCGCCCGTGCGGGGCCCGCCGCAACCTCTACGGCCAGCTCGATCGGCCAACCAACCCGAAAAATTAAAATTTGTAAATAAATAAGAAAAATAACATTTCAATTATTATTTATCGTTTAAAAGGGGCGTAACTCTGTGCATTATTGTCCGATTTCAGATTTTCACGTGGCGCTGAAAGGCGCACGAAGAGACGAAGAAAATGACCCCCAACTCTCCCTTGGACGCTCACCCTTATTGGACGATGATCAGAAGTGCATGATGGGTTCGATCATACCAGCACTAACGCACTGGATCCCATCAGAACTTCGAAGTTAAGCGTGATTGGGCGAGAGTAGTACTAGGATGGTTGACCCCATGGGAAGTTCTTGTGTTGCACTCTTTGTTTTTACTACCTATTTGAATGCTCGACGAGATCATTTTTTTTACCAATCTTTCTAACCAAACGTTAAGGATGGACGATGTCATCGCAATAAAATTAGGCTTTCGATCGCCAGTGCGGGGCCCGCCGCAACCTCTACGGCCGGCTCGATCGACCAACCCCTGGGAAGTCCTTGTGTTGCACTCTTTGTTTTTACTACCTATTTGAATGCTCGACGAGATCATTTTTTTTACCAATCTTTCTAACCAAACGTTAAGGACGGAAGAAGTCGTCGCCATAAAATTTTGCTGTCGATCGCCCGTGCGGGACCCGCCGCAACCTCTACGGCCGGGTCGATCGACCAACCAACCTGAAAAATTAAAATTTGTAAATAAATAAGAAAAATAACATTTCAATTATTATTTTTCGTTTAGAACGGGCGAAACTCCGTGCATTATTGTCCGATTTTAGCTTTTCACGTGGCGCTGAAAGGCGCGCGAAGAGAGAAAGAAAATGACCCCGAGCTGTCCCTCGGACGCTCACCCTTATTAGCCGACGATCAGAAATGCATGACGGGTGCGATCATACCAGCTCTATTGCACCGGATCCCATTAGAACTCCGAAGTTAAGCGTGCTTGGGCGAGAGTAGTTCCAGGATGGGTGACCCCTTGGAAAGTCCTCGTGTTGCACTCTTTGTTTTTACTACCTATTTGAATGCACGACGAGATCATTTTTTTTTCCAATCTTTCTAACCAAACGTTAAGGACGGACGACGTCGTCGCCATAAAATTTGGCAATCGATCGCCCGTTTCGGGCCCGCAGCGACCTCTTCGGCCGGCTCGATCGACCAAACAAACCGAAAAATTAAAATTTGTAAATAAATAAGAAAAATAACATTTCAATTATTATTTTCGTTTAAAACGGGCGTAACTCCGTGCATTATTGTCCGATTTCAGCTTTTCACGTGGCGCTGAAAGGCGCATGAAGAGACGAAGAAAACGACCCCGAGCTGTCACTCGGACTCTCACCCTTATTAGCCGACGATCAAAAGTGCATGACGGGTGCGATCATACCAGCACTAACGCACCGGATCCCTTCAGAACTCCGAAGTTAAGTGTGCTTGGGAGAGAGTAGTACTAGGATGGGTCACCCCCTAGGAAGTCCTCGTGTTGCATTCTTTTTTTTTACTACCTATTTGAATCCACGACGAGATCATTTTTTTTACCAATCTTTCTAACCAAACGTTAAGGACTGACGACGTCGTTGCCATAAAATTTGGCTATCGATCGCCCGTGTGGGGCCCACCGCAACCTCTACGGCCGGCTCGATCGACCAACCAACCCGAAAAATTAAAATTTGTAAATAAATAAGAAAAATAACATTTCAATTATTATTTTTCGTTTAAAACGGGCGTAACTCCGTGCATTATTGTCCGATTTTAGATTTTCACATGGAGCTGAAAGGCGCGCGAAGAGACGAAGAAAATGACCCCGAGCTGTCCCTCGGACGCACACCCGTATTAGCCGACGATCAGAAGTGCATGACGGGTGCGATCATACCAGTAATAACGCACCGGATCCCATCAGAACTCCGAAGTTAAGCGTGCTTGGGCGAGAGTAGTACTAGGATGGGTGACCCCCTGGAAAGTCCTCGTGTTGCACTCTTTGTTTTTAGTACCTATTTGAATGCACGACGAGATCATTTTTTTTACCAATCTTTCTACCCAAACGTTAAGGACGGACGACGTCGTCGTCATAAAATTTGGCAGTCGATCGCCCGTGTGGGGCCCGCAGCAACCTCTACGGCCGGCTCAATCGACCAACCAACCCGAAAAATTAAAATTTGTAAATAAATAAGAAAAATAACATTTCAATTATTATTTTTCGTTTAAAACGGGCGTAACTCCGTGCATTATTGTCTGATTTTAGCTTTTCACGTGGCGCTGAAAGGCGGGTGAAGAGACGAAGAAAACGACCCCGAGCTATCCCTCGGACGCTCACCCTTATTAGCCGACGATCAGAAGTGCATGACGGGTGCGATCATACCAGCACTAACACACCGGATCCCTTCAGAACTCCGAAGTTAAGCGTGCTTGGGAGAGAGTAGTACTAGGATGGGTCACCCCCTGGGAAGTCCTCGTGTTGCACTTTATTTTGTACTTCCTATTTGAATGCACGACGAGATCATTTTCTTTACCAATCTTTCTTACCAAACATTAAGGACGGACGACGTCGTCGCCATAAAATTTGGCTGTCGATCGCCCGTGCGGGGCCCGCCGCAACCTCTACGGCCGGGTCGATCGACCAACCAACCCGAAAAATTAAAATTTGTAAATAAGTAAGAAAAATAACATTTCAATTATTATTTTCGTTTAAAACGGGCGTAACTCCGTGCATTATTGTCCGATTTCAGCTTTTCACGTGGCGCTGAAAGGCGCATGAAGAGACGAAGAAAACGACCCCGAGCTGTCACTCGGACTCTCACCCTTATTAGCCGACGATCAAAAGTGCATGACGGGTGCGATCATACCAGCACTAACGCACCGGATCCCTTCAGAACTCCGAAGTTAAGTGTGCTTGGGAGAGAGTAGTACTAGGATGGGTCACCCCCTAGGAAGTCCTCGTGTTGCATTCTTTTTTTTTACTACCTATTTGAATCCACGACGAGATCATTTTTTTTACCAATCTTTCTAACCAAACGTTAAGGACTGACGACGTCGTTGCCATAAAATTTGGCTATCGATCGCCCGTGTGGGGCCCACCGCAACCTCTACGGCCGGCTCGATCGACCAACCAACCCGAAAAATTAAAATTTGTAAATAAATAAGAAAAATAACATTTCAATTATTATTTTTCGTTTAAAACGGGCGTAACTCCGTGCATTATTGTCCGATTTTAGATTTTCACATGGAGCTGAAAGGCGCGCGAAGAGACGAAGAAAATGACCCCGAGCTGTCCCTCGGACGCACACCCGTATTAGCCGACGATCAGAAGTGCATGACGGGTGCGATCATACCAGTAATAACGCACCGGATCCCATCAGAACTCCGAAGTTAAGCGTGCTTGGGCGAGAGTAGTACTAGGATGGGTGACCCCCTGGAAAGTCCTCGTGTTGCACTCTTTGTTTTTAGTACCTATTTGAATGCACGACGAGATCATTTTTTTTACCAATCTTTCTACCCAAACGTTAAGGACGGACGACGTCGTCGTCATAAAATTTGGCAGTCGATCGCCCGTGTGGGGCCCGCAGCAACCTCTACGGCCGGCTCAATCGACCAACCAACCCGAAAAATTAAAATTTGTAAATAAATAAGAAAAATAACATTTCAATTATTATTTTTCGTTTAAAACGGGCGTAACTCCGTGCATTATTGTCTGATTTTAGCTTTTCACGTGGCGCTGAAAGGCGGGTGAAGAGACGAAGAAAACGACCCCGAGCTATCCCTCGGACGCTCACCCTTATTAGCCGACGATCAGAAGTGCATGACGGGTGCGATCATACCAGCACTAACACACCGGATCCCTTCAGAACTCCGAAGTTAAGCGTGCTTGGGAGAGAGTAGTACTAGGATGGGTCACCCCCTGGGAAGTCCTCGTGTTGCACTTTATTTTGTACTTCCTATTTGAATGCACGACGAGATCATTTTCTTTACCAATCTTTCTTACCAAACATTAAGGACGGACGACGTCGTCGCCATAAAATTTGGCTGTCGATCGCCCGTGCGGGGCCCGCCGCAACCTCTACGGCCGGGTCGATCGACCAACCAACCCGAAAAATTAAAATTTGTAAATAAGTAAGAAAAATAACATTTCAATTATTATTTTTCGTTTAAAACGGGCGTAACTCCGTGCATTATTGTCCGATTTCAGCTTTTCACGTGGCGCTGAAAGACGCGCGAAGACACGAAGAAAATGACCCCGAGCTGTTCCTCGGACGCACACCCTTATTAGCCGACGATCAGAAGTGCATGACGGGTGCGATCATACCAGCAATAACGCACCAGATCCCATCAGAACTCCGAAGTTAAGCGTGCTTGGGCGAGAGTAGTACTAGGATGGGTGACCCCCTGGAAAGTCCTCGTGTTGTACTCTTTGATTTTAGTACCTATTTGAATGCACGACGAGATCATTTTTTTTACCAATCTTTCTAACCAAACGTTAAGGACGGACGACGTCGTCGCCATAAAATTTGGCAGTCGATCGCCCATGTGGGGACCGCAGCAACCTCTACGGCCGATTCGATCGACCAACCAACCCGAAAAATTAAAATTTGTAAATAAGTAAGAAAAATAACATTTCAATTATTATTTTTCGTTTAAAACGGGCGTAACTCCGTGCATTATTGTCCGATTTCAGCTTTTCACGTGGCGCTGAAAGACGCGCGAAGACACGAAGAAAATGACCCCGAGCTGTTCCTCGGACGCACACCCTTATTAGCCGACGATCAGAAGTGCATGACGGGTGCGATCATACCAGCAATAACGCACCAGATCCCATCAGAACTCCGAAGTTAAGCGTGCTTGGGCGAGAGTAGTACTAGGATGGGTGACCCCCTGGAAAGTCCTCGTGTTGTACTCTTTGATTTTAGTACCTATTTGAATGCACGACGAGATCATTTTTTTTACCAATCTTTCTAACCAAACGTTAAGGACGGACGACGTCGTCGCCATAAAATTTGGCAGTCGATCGCCCATGTGGGGACCGCAGCAACCTCTACGGCCGATTCGATCGACCAACCAACCCGAAAAATTAAAATTTGTAAATAAATAAGAAAAATAACATTTCAATTATTATTTTTCGTTTAAAACGGGCGTAACTCCGTGCATTATTGTCCGATTTCAGCTTTTCACGTGGCGCTGAAAGGCGCGCGAAGAGACGAAGAAAACGACCCCGAGCTGTCCCTCGGACGTTCACCCTTATTAGCCGACGATCAGAAGTGCATGACGGGTGCGATCATACCAGCACTAACGCACCGGATCCCTTCAGAACTCCGAAGTTAAGCGTGCTTGGGAGAGAGTAGTACTAGGATGGGTCACCCCCAGGGAAGTCCTCGTGTTGCACTCTTTTTTTTTACTACCTATTTGAATGCACGACGAGATCATTTTTTTCACCAATCTCTCTAACCAAACGTTAAGGACGGACGACGTCGTTGCCATAAAATTTGGCTATCGATCGCCCGTGCGGGGCCCGCCGCAACATCTACGGCCGGCTCGATCGACCAACCAACCCAAAAAATTAAAATTTGTAAATAAATAAGAAAAATAACCTTTCAATTATTATTTTTCGTTTAAAACGGGCGTAACTCTGTGCATTATTGTCCGATTTCAGCTTTTCACCTGGCGCTGAAAGGCGCGCGAAGAGACGAAGAAAACGACCCCGAGCTGTCCCTCGGACGCTCACCCTTATTAGCCGACAATCAGAAGTGCATGACGGGTGCGATCATACCAGCACTAACGCATCGGATCCCTTCAGAACTCCGAACTTAAGCGTGCTTGGGAGAGAGTAGTACTAGGATGGGTCACCCCTGGGAAGTCCTCGTGTTGCACTCTCTTTTTTTACTACCTATTTGAATGCACGACGAGACCATTTTTTTTAAGAATCTTTCTAACCAAGCGTTAAGGACGGACGACGTCGTTGCCATAAAATTTGGCTATCGATTGCCCGTGCAGGGCCCGCCGAAACCTCTACGGCCGGCTCGATCGACCAACCAACCCGAAAAATTAAAATTTGTAAATAAATAATAAAAATAACATTTCAATTATTATTTTTCGTTTAAAACGGGCGTAACTCTGTGCATTATTGTCCGATTTTAGCTTTTCACGTGGCGCTGAAAGGCGCGCAAAGAGACGAAGAAAATGACCCTCGAGATCTCCCTCGGACGCTCACCCTTATTGGCCGACGATCAGAAGTGCATGACGGGTGCGATCATACCGGTACTAACTCACCGGATCCCATCAGAACTACGAAGTTAAGCGTGCTTGGGCAAGAGTAGTACTAGGATGGGTGACCCCGTGGAAATTCCTCGTGTTGCACTCTTTGTTTTTACTACCTATTTGAATGCACGACCAGATCATTTTTTTTACCAATCTTTCTTCCCAAACGTTAAGGACGGACGACGTCGTCGCCTTAAAATTTGGCTGTCGATCGCCCGTGCAGGGCCCGCCGCAATGTCTACGACCAACTCGATCGACCAACCAACCCGAAAAATTAAAATTTGTAAATAAATAAGAGAAATAACATTTCAGTTATTATTTTTCGTTAAAAACAGGCGTAACTCCGTGCATTATTGTCCAATTTCAGCTGTTCACGTGGCGCTGAAAGGCGCGCGAAGAGACGAAGAAAATGACCCCCGAGCTCGCCCTCGGACGCTCACCCTTATTAGCCAACGATCAGAAGTGCATGATAGGTGCGATCATACCAGCACTATTGCACCGGATACCATTAGAACTCTAAAGTTAAGCGTGAATGGGCGAGAGTAGTACTACGATGGGTGACCCCCTGGAAGTCCTCGTGTTGCAATCATTGTTTTTACTACCTATTTGAATGCTCGACGAGATCATTTTTTTTACCAATCTTTCTTACCAAACGTTAAGGACGGACGACCTCGTCGCCATAAAATTTGTCTGTCGATCGCCCGTGCCGGGCCCGCCGCAACCTCTACGGCCGGGTCGATCGACCAACCAACCCGAAAAGTTAAAATTTGTAAATAAATAAGAAAAATAACATTTCAATTATTATTTTTCGTTTAAAACGCGCGTAACACCGTGCATTATTGTCCGATTTCAGCTTTTCACGAGGCGCTGAAAGGCGCGCGACGAGACAAAGAAAATGACCCCGAGCTGTCCCTCGGACGCACACCCTTATTAGCCGACGATCAGAAGTGCATTACGGGTGCGATCATACCAGCACTAACGCACCGGATCCCATCAGAACTCCGAAGTTAATCGTGCTTGGGAGAGAGTAGTACAAGGATGGGTCACCCCCTGGGAAGTCCTCGTGTTGCACTCTTTTTTTTTACTACCTATTTGAATGCACGACGAGATCATTTTTTTTACCAATCTTTCTTACCAAACGTTAAGGACGGATGACGTCGTCACCATAAAATTTGGCTGTCGATCGCCCTTGCGGGGCCCGCCGCAACCTCTACGGCCGGGTCGATCGACCAACCAACCCAAAAAATTAAAATTTGTAAATAAATAAGAAAAATAACATTTCAATTATTATTTTTCGTTTAAAATAGGCGTAACTCCGTGCGTTATTGTCCGATTTCAGCTTTTCACGTGGCGCTGAAAGGCGCGCGAAGAGACGAAGAAAATGACCCCGAACTGTCCCTCGGATGCTCACCCTTATTAGCTGACGATCAGAAATGCTTGATGGGTGCTATCATACCAGCACGAACGCATCGGATCCCATCAGAACTTCGTAGTTAAGTGTGCTTGGGCAAGAGTAGTACTAGGATAGGTGACCCCTTGGGAAGTCCAAGTATTGCACTCTTTTTTTTTACTACCTATTTGAATGCACGACGAGATCATTTTTTTTACCATAGGAGCGCGAAGAGATGAAGAAAATGAACCCCGAACTCTTCCTCAGACGCTCACCCTTATTAGCCGACGATCCGAAGCACATTATGGATGTGATCATACATTCACTAACGTATTGGATCCCATCAGAACTTCGAAATTAAGCGTGCTAGTGCGAGAGTAGGACTAGGATGGGTGACCCCTTGGAAGTCCTCGTGCTGCACCTTTTTTTTTTACTACCTATTTGAATGCACGACGAGATCATTTTTTTTACCAATCTTTCTAACCGAACGTTAAGGACGGATGACGTCGTCGCCATAAAATTTGGCAGTCGATCTCCCGCGCGGGGCCCTCCGCAACCTCCACGGCCGGCTCGATCAACCAATCGACCAGAAAAATTAAAATTTGTAAATAAATAAGAAAAATAACATTTCAATTATTATTTTTCGTTTAAAACTGGCGTAACTCCATGCATTATTGTCCGATTTCAGCTTTTCACGTGGCGCTGAAAGGCTCGCTAAGAGACGACGGAATTGACCCCGAGCTGTCTCTCGGATGCACACCCTTATTAGCCGACGATCAGAAGTGCAAGACGGGTGCGATCATACCAGCACTGACGCACAGGATCCCATCAGAACTCCGAAGTTAAGCGTGCTTGGGCAAGAGTAGTACTAGGACGTGTGACCCCCTGGGAAGTCCTCGTGTTGCACTTTTTTTTTTACTACCTATTTGAATGCTCGACGAGACCATTTTTTTTACCAATCTTTCTAACCAAACGTTAAGGACGGACGACGTCGTCGCCATAAAATTTGGCTGTCGATCGCCCGTGCGGGGCCCGCCGCAACCTCTACGGCCGGCTCGATCGACCAACCGACCCGAAAAATTAAAATTTTTAAATAAATAAGAAAAATAACATTTCAATTATTATTTTTCGTTTAAAACGGGCGTAACTCCGTGCATTATTGTCCGATTTCAGCTTTTCATATGGCAATAAAAGGCGCGCGAAGAGACGAAGAAAATGACCCTGAGCTGTCCCTCGGACGCTCACCCTTATTAGCCGACGACCAGAAGTGCGTGACGGGTGCGATCATACCAGCACTAAAGCACCGGATCCCATCAGAACTCCGAAGTTAAGCGTGCTTGGGCGAGAGTAGTACTAGGATGGGTGACCCCCTGGGAAGTCCTCGTGTTGCACCTTTTTTTTACTACCTGTTTGATTGCACGACGAGATCATTATTTTTACCAATCTTTCTAACCAAACGTTAAGGATGGACGACGTTGTCGCCATAAAATATGGCTGTCGATCGCCCGCGCGCGGCCCGCCGCGACGTCTACGGCCAGCTCGATCGACCAACCGACCCGGAAAATTAAAATTTGTAAATTAATTAGAAAAATAACATTTCAATTATTATTTTTCGTTTAAAACGGGCGTAACTCCGTGCATTATTGTCCGATTTCAGCTTTTCACGTGGCGCTGAAAGGTGCGCGAAGAGACGAAGAAAATGACCTCGAGCTGTTCCTCGGACGCTCACCCTTATTAGCCGACGATCAGAAGTGCATGACGAGTGCGATCATACCAGCACTAACGCACCGGATCCCATCAGAACTCCGAAGTTAAGAGTGCTTGGGCGAGAGTAGTACTAGGATGGGTGACCCCCTGGGAAGTACTCGTGTTGCACCTTTTTTTTTACTACCTATTTGATTACACGACGAGATCATTTTTTTTACCAATCTTTCTAACCAAACGTTAAGCACGGACGACGTCGTCGCCATAAAATTTGGCTGTCGATCGCCCGCGCGGGACCCGCCGCAACCTCTACGGCCGGCTCGATCGACCAACCGACCCGAAAAATTAAAATTTGTAAATAAATAAGAAAAATAACATTTCAATTATTATTTTTCGTTTAAAACCTGCGTAACTTCGTGCATTATTGTCTGATTTCAGCTCTTCACGTGGCGCTGAAAGGCGCGCGAAGAGACGAAGAAAATGACCCCGAGCTGTTCCTCGGACGCTCACCCTTATTAGCCGACGATCAGAAGTGTTTGACGGGTGCGATCATACTAGCACTAAAGCATCGGATCCCATCAGAACTCTGACGTTAAGCGTGCTTGGGCGAGAGTAGTACTAGGATGGTTGACCCCCTGGGAGGTCCTCCTGTGCACCTTATTTTTTACTACCAATTTGAATGCACGACGAGATCATTTTTTTTACCAATCTTTCTAACCAAACGTTAAGGACGGATGACGTCGTCTCCATAAAATTTGGCTGTCGATCGCCCGTGCAGTGCCCGCCGCAACCTCTACGTCCGGCTCGATCGACCAACGGACCCGAAAAATTAAAATTTGTAAATAAATAAGAAAAATAACATTTCAGTTATTATTTTTCGTTTAAAACGGGCGTAACTCTGTGCATTATTGTCCGATTTCATCTTTTCACATGGCACTGAGAGGCGCGCGAAGAGACGAAGAAAATGACCCCGAGCTGTCCCTCGGAAGCTCACCCTTATTAGCCGAAGATCAAAAGTGCATGCTGGGTGCGATCATACCAGCATTAATGCACCGGATCCCATCAGAACTCCGAATTTAAGCGTGCTTGGGCGAGAGTAGTACTAGTATGGGTGACCCCCTGGAAAGTCCTCTTGTTGCACCTTTTTTTTACTACCTATTTGAATGCACGACGAGATCGTTTTTTTTACCAATCTTTCTAACCAAACGTTAAGGACGGACGACGTCGTCGCCATAAAATTTGGCTGTCGATCGCCCGTGCGGGGCACGCCGCAACCTCTACGCCGGCTCGATCGACCAACCGACCCGAAAAATTAAAATTTGTAAATAAATAATAAAAATAACATTTCAATTATTATTTTTCGTTTAAAACGGGCGTAACTCTGTGCATTATTGTCCGATTTCAGCTTTTCACGCGTAGCTGAAAGGCGCACGAAGAGACGAAGAAAATGATCCCGAGCTATCCCTCGGACGCTCACCCTTATTAGCCGACGATCAGAAGTGCGTGACGGGTGCGATCATACCAGCACTAGAGCACCGGATCCCATCAGAACTCCGAAGTTAAGCATGGTTTGGCGAGAGTTGTACTAGGATGGGTGACCCCCTAGGAAGTCCTCGTGTTGCACCATTTTTTTTACTACCTATTTGATTGCACGACGAGATCATTTTTTTTACCAATCTTTCTAACCAAACGTTAAGGACGGACGACGTCGTCGCCATAAAATTTGGCTATCGATCGCCCATGTGGGGCACGCCGCAATCTCTACGGCCTGCTCGATCGACCAACCGACCCGAAAAATTAAAATTTGTAAATAAATAAGAAAAATAACATTTCAATTATTATTTTTCGTTTAAAACAGGCGTAACTCTGTGAATTATTGTCCGATTTCCGCTTTTCACGTGGCACTGAAAGGCGCGAAGAGACGAAGAAAATGATCCCGAGCTGTCCCTCGGACGCTCACCCTTATTAGCCGACGATCAGAAGTGCGTGACGGGTGCGATCATACCAGCACTAGAGCACCGGATCCCATCAGAACTCCGAAGTTAAGCATGGTTTGGCGAGAGTAGTACTAGGATGGGTGACCCCCTGGGAAGTCCTCGTGTTGCACCATTTTTTTTACTACCTATTTGATTGCACGACGAGATCATTTTTTTTACCAATCTTTCTAACTAAACGTTAAGGACGGACGACATCGTCGCCCTAAAATTTGGCTGTCCATCGCCCATGTGGGGCCCGCCGCAATCTCTACGGCCTGCTCGATCGACCAACCGACCCGAAAAATTAAAATTTGTAAATAAATAAGAAAAATAACATTTCAATTATTTTTTTTCGTTTAAAACGGGCGTAACTCCGTGCATTATTGTCCGATTTCAGCTTTTCACGTGGCACTGAAAGGCGCGCGAAGAGACGAAGAAAATGACCCCGAGCTGTCCCTTGGACGCTCACCCTTATTAGCCGACGAACAGAAGTGCGTGACGGGTGCGATCATACCAGCACTAAAGCACCGGATCCCATCAGAACTCCGAAGTTAAGCGTGCTTGGGCGAGAGTAGTACTAGGATGGGTGACCCCTTGGGAAGTCCTCGTGTTGCACCTTTTTTTTTACTATCTATTTGATTGCACGACGACATCATTTTTTTTACCAATTTTCTAACCAAACGTTGAGGACGGACGACGTCGTCGCCATAAAATTTGGTTGTCGATCGCCCGTGCAGGGCTCGCCGCAACCTCTACCGCCGGCTCGATCGACCAACCGACCCGAAAAATTATAATTTGTAAATAAATAAGAAAAATAACATTTCAATTATTATTTTTCGTTTAAAACGGGCGTAACTCCGTGCATTATTGTCTGATTTCAGCTTTTCACGTGGCGCTGAAACGCGCGCGAAGAGACGAAGAAAATGACCCCGAGCTGTCCCTCGGACGCTCACCCTTATTAGCCGACGATCAGAAGTGCATGACGGGTGCGATCATACCAGCACTAACGCACCGGATCCCATCAGAACTCCGAAGTTAAGCGTGCTTGGGCGAGAGTAGTACTAGGATGGTTGACCCCTGGGAAGTCCTCGTGTTGCACCTTTTTTATTACTACCTATTTGAATGCATGACGAGATCATTTTTTTTACCAATCTTTCTTACCAAACGTTAAGGACGGACGACGTCGTCGCCATAAAATTTGGTTGTCGATCGCCCGTGCGGTGCCCGCCGCAACCTCTACGTCCGGCTCCATCGACCAACCGACCCGAAAAATTAAAATTTGTAAATAAATAAGAAAAATAACATTTCAATTATTATTTTTCGTTTAAAATGGGCGTAACTCCGTGCATTATTGTCCGATTTCAGATTTTCACGTGGCGCTGAAAGGCGCGCGAAGAGACGAAGGAAATGACCCCGAGCTGTCCCTCGGACGCTCACCCTTATTAGCCGACGATCAGAAGTGCGTGACGGGTGCGATCATACCAGCACTAAAGCACCGGATCGCATCACAACTCCGAAGTTAAGCGTGCTTGGCCGTGAGTAGTACTAGGATGGCTGACCCCCTGGGAAGTCCTCGTGTTGCACCTTTTTTTTACTACCTATTTGATTGCACGACGAGATCATTTTTTTTACCAATCTTTCTAACCAAACGTTAAGGACGGACGACGTTGTCGCCATAAAATTTGGCTGTCGATCGCCCGTGCGGGGCCCGCCGCAACCTCTACGGCCGGCTCGATCGACCAACCGACCCGAAAAATTAAAATTTGTAAATAAATAAGAAAAATAACATTTCAATTATTATTTTTCGTTTAAAACGGGCGTAACTCCGTGCATTATTGTCCGATTTCAGCTTTTCACGTGGCGCTGAAAGGCGTGCGAAGAGACGAAGAAAATGACCCCGAGCTGTCCCTCGGACGCTCACCCTTATTAGCCGATGATCAGAAGTGCATAACTGGTGTTATCATACCAGCATTAATGCACCGGATCCCATCAGAAATCCGAAGTTAAGCGCGCTTGGGCGAGAGTAGTACTAGGATGGGTGACCCCCTGGGAAGTCCTCGTGTTGCACCTTTTTTTTTACTACCTATTTGATTGCACGACGAGATCATTTTTTTTACCAATCTTTCTAACCAAACGTTAAGGACGGACGACGTCGTCGCCATAAAATTTGGCTGTCGATCGCCCACGCGGGGCCCGCCGCAACCTCTACGGCCGGCTCGATCGACCAACCGACCCGAAAAATTAAAATTTGTAAATAAATAAGAAAAATAACATTTCAATTATTATTTTTCGTTTAAAACGGGCCTAACTCCGTGCATTATTGTCCGATTTCAGCTTTTCACGTGGCGCTGAAAGACGCGCGAAGAGACGAAGAAAATGACCACGAGCTGTCCCTCGGACGCTCAGCCGTATTAGCCGATGATCAGAAGTTCATAACGGGTGTGATCATGCTAGCACTAAAGCATCGGATCCCATTAGAACACCGAAGTTAAGCGTGCTTGTGCGAGAGTAATACTAGGATGGGTGACCCCCTGGGAACACTACTAGAAAAATGGTCATCAGCAACGGCTGATGCCGTTGCTGAAGAGAATCAGCAACGGCTGAGCCGTTGCAATAGCGCCGTGACAGAACGTCGCGTTGCTGATGACTTAGCAACGGATCAGCAACGGCCGCGGGGCCGTCGCTAAAAATATTATCAGCAACGGTTTTGCCACAGACCCGGAGCCGTTGCTGATAACATTAATAGCAACGGCCGCTGAGTCCGTAGCAAGACCGTTAGTAAAACTCCGTCGCTAAGCCGTTGCTGTAGGTCATCAGCAACGGCTTTCGATACACTTTTAGCAACGGCTTTCCCACGGACGCCCGTGGGAAAGCCGTTGCTGATGACATATACCTGCAACCAGAAAATTTGAAAATTTCAAATTTCCATTGATACATTGATACATTTATCTGATACATAACTCACACACCCTTACCCTCATACACACATTCATTCACACATCACAAACATCTCATACACATTCATTCACACATCACAAACACACCAAGATATACATCAAAACAATTATATTTATATTCATAATTATCCACGATAGTATAAACACAATTCAAATGCAAAATTGAAGTAACAACATCTCAGTAACATAGTCAATATAAATTAAACAAGTTCAATATCTCAGTAACAAAGTCAATATAAACAAAATCTCACGATGACGATGGAGGATGGCCTGGATCATATGGCGGGGTCTGGAGTGCTTGAGTGTACACCGGCGTGGACTGACTCGAGGATGATGGATTAGATGATGCCGAAGAGATGCCTGCTTCGGGATGACCCGACAAGTTGCGTAGCATAGCTTCTATATTCGCCATCGTCTGACTCTGGCGCTCCATCAACTCAGTCTGACGCGCGACCGTCTCCTCTAGTGTCCTTATCCTATTACTATGATCATAACTGGATCTGGAGGTGGACGGCCGCTCACCAGCGACCGGAGGGGTCGGTGCCCCAAGTGGCCCTAGTACGGCTCGCGCATGACCACTATCTGCGAAGCCATATACGCGGCCATGATCCCAGCCACCTGCGGCCTCGACCCACGATGCTGCGTCAAAGTCCTCGGGGGTACCCCCACGCTGCACCACCGTCTGGCTGTAGGTCTCCTACTCGAGTTTGATTTTTTGTTTAATATTTATCATAAAACTTAAATTATAAATATATAATGAATAATTTAAACAAATATATAATTACCATAATGTATGCAGCGCGGTTGTGGATGTACTCCCCAGTCCCATGTGCTCGACGGTGAGTCCGCTCAAACACCGCCATCGGGGAGAGTCGCTGGACACTCCCGTCATCCGACACCGTCGTCTACATTTACAAAACAAATACATTAATTAGTACACATAATAACAAATAAAATATATAATTAAAAGATATACTTACCATACGGTTTGCGTGCACTGCAAATGCAACAGAGCCGCCGGTGTGACGCGCTGCTCCCCCCGACATGCGATTTCTAGCCGCATTCCGGGAAACCTCCTGCCATCGATCCGTCGACCATATCCCCACGAGCTGGTCCCATATATCCGGAGTAATCCAACCGGGGTCGTATCCCCGAGTCTCCGCGATGTTAGTGGTCCCAGCTCGGGCCATCGCCTGGGACCGAGCCTGCCCCAGCTGCCCGTTGTACCTTGCCCGGGAAATAGCCTCCGTGCATTATTGTCCGATTTTAGCTTTTCACGTGGCGCAGAAAGGCGCGCGAAGAGACAAAGAAAATGACCCCGAGCTGTCCCTCGGACGCTCACCCTTATTAGCCGACGATCAGAAGTGCGTGACGGGTGCGATCATACCAGCACTAAAGCACCGGATCCCATCAGAACTCCGAGGTTAAGCGTGTTTGGGCGAGAGTAGTACTAGGATGGGTGACCCCCTGTGAAGTCCTCGTGTTGCACCTTTTTTTGACTACCTGTTTGATTGCACGACGAGATCATTTTTTTACCAATCTTTCTAACCAAACGTTAAGGATGGACGACGTCGTCGCAATAAAATTTGGCTGTCGATCGCCCGTGCGGTGCCCGCCGCAACCTCTACGGCCGGCTCGACCGACCAACCGACCCAAAAAATTAAAATTTGTAAATAAATAAGAAAAATAACATTTCAATTTTTATTTTTCGTTTAAAACGGGCGTAACTCCGTGCATTATTGTCCGATTTCAGCTTTTCACGTGGCAGTGAAAGGCGCGCGAAGAGACGAAGAAAATGACCCCGAGCTGTCCCTCGGACGCTCACCCTTATTAGCCGACGATCAGAAGTGCGAGATGGGTGCGATCATACCAGCACTAAAGCAACGGATCCCATCAGAACTCCGAAGTTAAGCGTGCTTGGGCGAGAGTATCACTAGGATGGGTGACCCCCTGGGAAGTCCTCGTGTTGCACCTTTTTTTTTACTACCTATTTGATTGCACGACGAGATCATTTTTTTTACCAATCTTTCTAACCAAATGTTAAGGACGGACGACGTCGTCGACATAAAATTTGGCTGTCGATCGCCCGCGCGCGGCCCGCCGCAACCTCTACGGCCGGATCGATCGACCAACCAACCCGAAAAATTAAAATTTGTAAATAAATAAGAAAAATAACATTTCAATTATTATTTTTCGTTTAAAACGGGCGTAACTCCGTGCATTATTGTCCGATTTCAGCTTTTCACGTGGCGCTGAAAGGCGCGCGAAGAGACGAAGAAAATGACCCCGAGCTGTTCCTCGGACGCTCAGCCTTATTAGCCGACAATCAGAAGTGCATGATGGGTGCGATCATACCAGCACTAACGCATCGGATTCCATCAGAACTACGAAGTTAAGCTTGCTTGGGCGAGAGTAGGACTTGGATGGGTGACCCCCTGGGAAGTCCTCGTGTTGCACCTTTTTTTTTACTATCTATTTGAATGCACGACGACATCATTTTTTTTTACCAATCTTTCTAACCAAACGTTAAGGACGGACGACGTCGTCGCCATAAAATTTGGCTGTCGATCGCCCGCGCGGGGCCCGCCGCAACCTCTATGGCCGGCTCGATCGACCAACCGACCCGAAAAACTAAAATTTGTAAATAAATAAGAAAAATAACATTTCAATTATTATTTTTCGTTTAAAACGGGCGTAACTCCGTGCATTATTGACCGATTTCAGCTTTTCACATGGCGCTGAGAGGCGCGCGAAGAGACGAAGAAAATGACCCCGAGCTGTCCCTCGGACGCTCACCCTTATAAGCCGACGATCAGAAGTGCGTGACGGGTGCGATCATACCAGCACTAAAGCACCGGATCCCATCAGAACTCCGAAGTTAAGTGTGCTTGGGCGAGAGTAGTACTAGAATGGGTGACCCCTTGGGAAGTCCTCGTGTTGCACCTTTTTTTTTACTACATATTTGATTGCACGACGAGATCATTTTTTTTACCAATCTTTCTAACCAAACGTTAAGGACGGACGACGTCGTCGCCACAAAATTTGGGTGTCGATCGCCCGTGCGCGGCCCGCCGCAACCTCTACGGCCGGATCGATCGACCAACCAACCCGAAAAATTAAAATTTGTAAATAAATAAGAAAAATAACATTTCAATTATTATTTTTCGTTTAAAACGGGCATAACTCCGTGCATTATTGTTCGATTTCAGCTTTTCACGTGGCACTGAAAGGCGCGCGAAGAGACGAAGAAAATGACCCCGGGCCGTCTCTCGGACGCTCACCCTTATTAGCCGACGATCAGAAGTGCATGACGGGTTCGATCATACCAGCACTAAAGCACCGGATCCCATCAGAACTCCGAAGTTAAGCGTGCTTGGGCGAGAGTAGTACTAGAATGGGTGACCCCTTGGGAAGTCCTCGTGTTGCACCTTTTTTTTTACTACATATTTGATTGCACGACGAGATCATTTTTTTTACCAATCTTTATAACCAAACGTTAAGAACGGACGACGTCGTCGCCACAAAATTTGGCTGTCGATCGCCCGTGCGGGGCCCGCCGCAACCTCTACGGCCGGATCGATAGACCAACCAACACGAAAAATTAAAATTTGTAAATAAATAAGAAAAATAACATTTCAATTATTATTTTTCGTTTAAAACAGGTGTAACTCCGTGCATTATTGTCCGATTTCAGCTTTTCACGAGGCGCTGAAAGGCGCGCGAAGAGACGAAGAAAATGACCCCGAGCTGTCTCTCGGACGCTCACCCTTATTAGCCAACGATCAGAAGTGCATGCCGGGTGCGATCATACCAGCACTAACGCATCGGATCCCATCAGAACTCCGAAGTTAAGCGTGCTTGGGCGAGAGTAGTACTAGGATGGTTGACCCCCTGGGAAGTCCTCGTGTTGCACCTTTTTTTTACTACCTCTTTGATTGCACGACGAGATCATTTTTTTTAACTATCTTTCTAACCAAATGTTAAGGACGGATGACGTCGTCGCCATAAAATTGGGCTGTTGATCGCCCGTGCGGGGCCCGCCGCAACCTCTACGGCCGGCTGGATCGACCAACCGACTCGAAAAATTAAAATTTGTAAATAAATAAGAAAAATAACATTTCAATTATTATTTTTCGTTTAAAACGGGCGTAACTCTGTGCATTATTGTCCGATTTCAGCTTTTCACGTGGCGCTGAAAAGCGCGCGAAGAGATGAAGAAAATGACCCCGTGCTGTCCCTCGGACGCTCACCCTTATTAGCCGACGATCAGAAGTGCGTGATGGGTGCGATCATACCAGCACTAAAGCACCGGATCCCATCAGAACTCCGAAGTTAAGCGTGCTTGTGCGAGAGTAGTACTAGGATGGGTGACCCCGTGGTAAGTACTCGTGTTGCACCTTTTTTTTACTACCTGTTCGATTGCACGACGAGATCATTTTTTTTACCAATCTTTCTAATCAAACGTTAAGGACGGACGACGTCGTCGCCATAAAATTTGGCTGTCGATCGCCCGCGCGGGGCCCGCCGCAACCTCTACGGCCGACTCGATCGACCAACCGACCCGAAAAATTAAAATTTGTAAATAAATAAGAAAAATAACATTTCAATTATTATTTTTCATTTAAAACGGGCGTAACTCCGTGAATTATTGTCCGATTTCAGCTTTTCACGTGGCGCTCAAAGGCGCGCGAAGAGAGGAAGAAAATGACCCTGAGCTATCCCGCGGACGCTTAGCCTTATTAACCGACGATCAGAAGCACATGACGAATGCGATCATACATGCACTAACGCATCAGATCCCATCAGTACTCCGAAGTTAAGCGTGCTTGGGCGAGAGTTGTACTAGTATGGGTGAACCCCTGGGAAGTCCTCGTGTTGCACCTTTTTTTTACTACCTATTTGATTGCACAAAGAGATCATTTTTTTACAAATCTTTCTAACCAAACGTTAAGGACGGACGACGTCGTCGCCATAAAATTTGGCAGTCGATCGCCCGTGCGGGGCCCGCCGCAACCTCTACGGCCGGCTCGATCGACCAACCGACCCGAAAAATTAAAATTTGTAAATAAATAAGAAAAATAACATTTCAATAATTATTTTTCGTTTAAAACGGGCGTAACTCTGTGCATTATTGTCCGATTTTAGCTTTTCACGTAGCTCTGAAAGGCGCGCGAAGAGACGAAGAAAATGACCCCGAGCTGTCGCTCGGACGCTCACCGTTATTAGTCGACGATCAGAAGTGCGTGACGGGTGCGATTATACCAGCACTAAAGCACCGGATCCCATCAGAACTCCGAAGTTAAGCGTGCTTGGGCGAGAGTAGTACTAGGATGGTTGACCCCTGGGAAGTCCTCGTGTTGCACCTTTTTTTTTACTACCTATTTGAATGCACGACGAGATCATTTTTTTTACCAATCTTTCTAACCTAACGTTAAGGACGGACGACGTCGTCGTCATAAAATTTGGCTTCCGATCGCCCATGCGGTGCCCGCCGCAACCTCTACGGCCGGCTCGATCGACCAACCGACCCGAAAAATAAAAATTTGTAAATAAATAAGGAAAAATAACATTTCAATTATTATTTTTCGTTTAAAACGGACGTAACTCCGTGCATTATTGTCCGATTTCCGCTTTTCACGTGGCGCTGAAAGACGCGCGAAGAGACGAAGAAAATGACCCCCGAACTCTCCCTCGGACGCTCCCCCTTATTAGCCGACGATCCGAAGCACATTACGGATGCGATCATACATGCATTAACGCATTGGATCCCATCAAAACTTTGAAATTAAGCTTGCTTGGGCGAGAGTAGGACTAGGATGGGTGACCCCTTGGGAAGTCCTCGTGATGCACCCTTTTTTTTTACTACCTATTTGAATGCACGGCGAGATTATTTTTTTTACCAATCTTTCTAACCAAACGTTTAGGACGGACGACGTCGTCGCCATAAAATTTGGCTGTCGATCGCCCGCGCGGGGCCCGCCGCAACCTCTACGGCCGGCTGGATCGACCAACCGACCCGAAAAATTAAAATTTGTAAATAAATAAGAAAAATAACATTTCAATTATTATTTTTCGTTTAAAACGGGCGTAACTCCGTGCATTATTGTCCGATTTCAGGTTTTCACGTGGCGCTGAAAGCGCGCGAAGAGACGAAGAAAATGACCCCGTGCTGTCCCTCGGACGCTCACCCTTATTAGCCGACGATCAGAAGTGCGTGATGGGTGCGATCATACCAGCACTAAAGCACCGGATCCCATCAGAACTCCGAAGTTAAGCGTGCTTGGGCGAGAGTAGTACTAGGATGGTTGACCCCTGGGAAGTCCTCGTGTTGCACCTTTTTTTTTACTACCTATTTGAATGCATGACGAGATCATTTTTCTTACCAATCTTTCTAACCAAACGTTAAGGACGGACGACGTCGTCGCCATAAAATTTGGCTGTCGATCGCCCGCGCGGGGCCCGCCGCAACCTCTACGGCCGACTCGATCGACCAACCGACCCGAAAAATTAAAATTTGTAAATAAATAAGAAAAATAACATTTCAATTACCATTTTTCGTTTAAAACGGGCGTAACTCCGTGCATTATTGTCCGAATTCAGCTTTTCACGTGGCGTTCAAAGGCGCGCGAAGAGAGGAAGAAAATGACCCCGAGCTGTCCCACGGACGCTTAGCCTTATTAACCGACGATCAGAAGCACATGACGAATGCGATCATACATGCACTAACGCATCAGATCCCATCAGTACTCCGAAGTTAAGCGTGCTTGGGCGAGAGTAGTACTAGTATGGATGAACCCCTGGGAAGTCCTCGTGTTGCACCATTTTTTTACTACCTATTTGATTGCACAAAGAGATCATTTTTTTACCAATCTTTCTAACCAAACGTTAAGGATGGACGACGTCGTCGCCATAAAATTTGGCAGTCGATCGCCCGTGCGGGGCCCGCCGCAACCTCTTTGGCCGGCTCGATCGACCAATCGACCCGAAAAATTAAAATTTGTAAATAAATAAGAAAAATAACATTTCAATAATTATTTTTCGTTTAAAACGGGCGTAACTCTGTGCATTATTGGACGATTTTAGCTTTTCACGTAGCGCTGAAAGGCGCGCGAAGAGACGAAGAAAATGACCCCGAGCTGTCGCTCGGACGCTCACCCTTATTAGCCGACGATCAGAAGTGCGTGACGGGGGCGATCATACCAGCACTATAGCACCGGATCCCATCAGAACTCCGAAGTTAAGCGTGCTTGGGCGAGAGTAGTACTAGGATGGTTGACCCCTGGGAAGTCCTCGTGTTGCACCTTTTTTTTTACTACCTATTCTAATGCACGACGAGATCATTTTTTTTACCAATCTTTCTAACCAAACGTTAAGGACGGACGACGTCGTCGTCATAAAATTTGGCTGTCGATCGCCCGTGCGGTGCCCGCCGCAACCTCTACGGCCGGCTCGATCGACCAACCTACCCGAAAAATTAAAATTTGTAAATAAATAAGAAAAAATAACATTTCAATTATTATTTTTCGTTTAAAACGGGCGTAACTCCGTGCATTATTGTCCGATTTCCGCTTTTCACGTGGCGCTGAAAGGCGCGCGAAGAGACGAAGAAAATGACCCCCGAACTCTCCCTCGGACGCTCACCCTTATTTGCCGACGATCAGAAGCACATTACGGATGCGATCTTACATGCACTAACGCATTGGATCCCACCAGAACTCCGAAATTAAGCGTGCTTGGGCGAGAGTAGGACTAGGATTGGTGAACCCCTGGGAAGTCCTCGTGCTGCACCCTTTTTTTTTACTACCTATTTGAATGCACCACGAGATCATTTTTTTTACCAATCTTTCTAACCAAACGTTAAGGACGGACGACGTCGTCGCCATAAAATTTGGCTGTTGATCGCCCGCGGGGGGCCCGCCGCAACCTCTACGGCCGGCTCGATCGACCAACCGACCCGAAAAATTAAAATATGTAAATAAATAAGAAAAACAACATTTCAATTATTATTTTTCGTTTAAAACGGGCGTAACTCCGTGCATTATTGTCCGATTTCAGCTTTTCACGTGGCGCTGAAAGGCGCGCGAAGAGACGAAGAAAATGACCACGAGCTGTCCCTCGGACGCTCACCCTTATTAGCCGACGATCAGAAGTGCGTGACGGGTGCGATCAAAACAGCACTAAAGCACCGGATCCCTTTAGAACTCCGAAGTTAAGCGTGCTTGGGCGAGAGTAGTACTAGGATGGGTGACCCCCTGGGAAGTCCTCGTGTTGCAACTTTTTTTTACTACCTATTTGATTGCACGACGATATCATTTTTTTTACCAATCTTTCTAACCAAACGTTAAGGACGGACGACGTCGTTGCCATAAAATTTGGCTGTCGATCGCCCGCGCAGGGCCCCCCGCAACCTCTACGGCCGGTCGATCGACCAACCGACCCGAAAAATTAAAATTTGTAAATAAATAAGAAAAATAACATTTCAATTATTACTTTTCGTTTAAAATGGGCGTAACTCCGTGCATTATTGTCCGATTTCCGCTTTTCACGAGGCGCTGAAAGGCGCGCGAAGAGACGAAGAAAATGACCCCCGAACTCTCCCTCGGACGCTCACCCTTATTTGTCGACGATCAGAAGCACATTACGGATGCGATCTTACATGCACTAACTCATTGGATCCCACCAGAACTCCGAAATTAAGCGTGCTTGGGCGAGAGTAGGACTAGGATGGGTGAACCCTGGGAAGTCCTCGTGCTGCACCCTTTTTTTTTACTACCTATTTGAATGCACGACGAGATCATTTTTTTTACCAATCTTTCTAACCAAACGTTAAGGACGGACGACGTCGTCGCCATAAAATTTGGCTGTTGATCGCCCGCGCGGGGCCCGCCGCAACCTGCACGGCCAGCTCGATCGACCAACCGACCCGAAAAATTAAAATTTGTAAATAAATAAGAAAAATAACATTTCAATTATTATTTTTCGTTTAAAACGGGCGTAACTCCGTGCATTATTGTCCGATTTCAGCTTTTCACGTGGCGCTGAAAGGCACGCGAAGAGACGAAGAAAATGACCACGAGCTGTCCCTCGGACGCTCACCCTTATTAGCCGACGATCAGAAGTGCATGACGGGTGCGATCATACTAGCACTAACGCACCGGATCCCTTTAGAACTACGAAGTTAAGGGTGCTTGGGAGAGAGTAGTACTAGGATGGGTGACCCCCTGGGAAGTCCTCGTGTTGCACCTTTTTTTTACTACCTATTTGATTGCACGACGAGATCATTTTTTTTACCAATCTTTCTAACCAAACGTTAAGAACGGACGACGTCGTCGCCATAAAATTTGGCTGTGGATCGCCCGCGCAGGGCCCGCCGCAACCTCTACGGCCGACTCGATCGACCAACCGACCCGAAAAATTAAAATTTGTAAATAAATATGAAAAATAATATTTCAATTATTAATTTTCGTTTAAAATGGGCGTAACTCCGTGCATTATTGTCTGATTTCAGCTTTTTACGTGGCGCTGAAAGGCACGCGAAGAGACGAAGAAAATTACCACGAGCTGTCCCTCGGACGCTCACCCTTATTAGCCGACGATCAGAAGAGCATAACTGGTGCGATCATACCAGCGCTAATGCTCCGGATCCCATCAGAACTCCGAAGTTAAGTGCGCTTGGGCGAGAGTAGTACTAGGATGGGTGACCCCCTGGGAAGTCCTCGTGTTGCACCTTTTTTTTTACTACCTATTTGAATGCACGACGAGATAATTTTTTTTACCAATCTTTCTAAACAAACGTTAATGACGGACGACGTCGTTGCCATAAAATTTGGCTGTCGATCGCCCGCGCGGGGCCCGCCGCAACCTCTACGGCCGGTCGATCGACCAACCGACCCGAAAAATTAAAATTTGTAAATAAATAAGAAAAATAACATTTCAATTATTACTTTTCGTTTAAAACGGGCGTAACTCCGTGCATTATTGTCCGATTTCCGCTTTTCACGAGGCGCTGAAAGGTGCGCGAAGAGACGAAGAAAATGACCCCCGAACTCTCCCTCGGACGCTCACCCTTATTTGCCGATGATCAGAAACACATTACGGATGCGATCTTACATGCACTAACGCATTGGATCCCACCAGAACTCCGAAATTAAGCGTGCTTGGGCAAGAGTAGGACTAGGATGGGTGAACCCCTGGGAAGTCCTCGTGCTGCACCCTTTTTTTTTACTTCCTATTTGAATGCACCACGAGATCATTTTTTTTACCAATCTTTCTAACCAAACGTTAAGGACGGACGACGTCGTCGCCATAAAATTCGGCTGTTGATCGCCCGCGCGGGGCCCTCCGCAACCTCTACGGCCGGCTCGATCGACCAACCGACCCGAAAAATTAAAATTTGTAAATAAATAAGAAAAATAACATTTCAATTATTATTTTCGTTTAAAACGGGCGTAACTCTGTGCATTATTATCTGATTTCAACTTTTCACGTGGCGCTGAAAGGCGCGCGAAGAGAGGAAGAAAATGACCCCGAGCTGTCCCTTGGACGCTCACCCTTATTAGCGGAAGATCAGAAGCGTATGACTGATGCGATCATATATGCACTAACGCATCAGATCCCATCAGAACTTCGAAGTTCAGCGTGATTGGGTGAGAGTAGTACTTGGATGGGTGACCCCCTGGGAAGTCCTCGTGTTGCATCTTTTTTTTTACTACCTATTTGATTGCACGACGAGATCATTTTTTTTACCAATCTTTCTAACCAAACGTTAAGGACGGACGACGTCGTCGCCATAAAATTTGACTGTCGATCGCCCGCGCGGGGCCCGTCGCAACCTTTACGGCCGGCTCGATCGACCAACCGGCCAAAAAAATTAAAATTTATAAATAAATAAGAAAAATAACATTTCAATTATTATTTTTCGTTTGAAACGGGCGTAACTCCGTGCATTATTGTCCGATTTCCGCTTTTCACGAGGCGCTGAAAGGTGCGCGAAGAGACGAAGAAAATGACCCCCGAACTCTCCCTCGGACGCTCACCCTTATTTGCCGATGATCAGAAACACATTACGGATGCGATCTTACATGCACTAACGCATTGGATCCCACCAGAACTCCGAAATTAAGCGTGCTTGGGCAAGAGTAGGACTAGGATGGGTGAACCCCTGGGAAGTCCTCGTGCTGCACCCTTTTTTTTTACTTCCTATTTGAATGCACCACGAGATCATTTTTTTTACCAATCTTTCTAACCAAACGTTAAGGACGGACGACGTCGTCGCCATAAAATTCGGCTGTCGATCGCCCGCGCGGGGCCCTCCGCAACCTCTACGGCCGGCTCGATCGACCAACCGACCCGAAAAATTAAAATTTGTAAATAAATAAGAAAAATAACATTTCAATTATTATTTTCGTTTAAAACGGGCGTAACTCTGTGCATTATTATCTGATTTCAACTTTTCACGTGGCGCTGAAAGGCGCGCGAATAGACGAAGAAAATGACCCCGAGTTGTCCCACGGACGCTCACCCTAATTAGCCGACGATCAAAAGTGTGTGACGGGTGCGATCATACCAGCACTAAAGAATCGGATCCCATTAGAACTCCGAAGTTAAGCGTGCTTGGGCGAGAGTAGTTCTAGGATGGGTGACCCCCTGGGAAGTCCTCGTGTTGCATCTTTTTTTTTACTACCTATTTGATTGCACGACGAGATCATTTTTTTTACCAATCTTTCTAACCAAACGTTAAGGACGGACGACGTCGTCGCCATAAAATTTGACTGTCGATCGCCCGCGCGGGGCCCGTCGCAACCTTTACGGCCGGCTCGATCGACCAACCGGCCAAAAAAATTAAAATTTATAAATAAATAAGAAAAATAACATTTCAATTATTATTTTTCGTTTGAAACGGGCGTAACTCCGTGCATTATTGTCCGATTTTAGCTTTTCACGTGGCGCTGAAAGGCGAGCGAAGAGACGAAGAAAATGACCCCCGAACTCTCCCTCGGCCGCTCACCCTTATTAGCCGACGATCAGAAGCACATTACGGATGCGATCAAACATGCACTAACGCATTGGATCCCATCAAAACTCCGAAATTGAGCGTGCTTGGGCGGGAGTAGTACTAGGATGGGTGACCCCCTGGGAAGTTCTCATGTTGCACCTTTTTTTTACTACCTATTTGATTGCACGATGAGATCATTTTTTTTACCAATCTTTTCTAACCAAACGTTAAGGACGGACGACGTCGTCGCCATAAAGTTTGGCTGTCGATCGCCCGCGCGGGTCCCGCCGCAACCTCTACGGCTGGCTCGATCGACCAACCGACCCGAAAAATTAAAATTTGTAAATAAATAAGAAAAATAACATTTCAATTATTATTTTTCGTTTAAAACGGGCGTAACTCCGTGCATTATTGTCCGATTTCAGCTTTTCACGTGGCGCTGAAAGGAGCGCGAAGAGACGAAGAAAATGACCCCGAGCTGTCCCTCGGACGCTCACCCTTATTAGCCGACGATCAAAAGCTCATGATGGATGCCATCATACATGCACTAACGCATCATATCCCATCAGAACTTTGAAGTTAAGCGTGCTTGGGAGAGAGTAGTACTAGGATGGGTTACCCCTTGGGAATTCCTCATGTTGGACCTTTTTTTTACTACCTATTTGATTGCACAACGAGATCATTTTTTTTACCAATCTTTCTAACCAAACGTTAAGGACGGACGACGTCGTCGCCATAAAATTTGGCTGTCGATCGCCCGCGCGGGGCCCGCCGCAACCTCTACGGCCGACTCGATCGACCAACCGACCCGAAAAATTAAAATTTGTAAATAAATAAGAAAAATAACATTTCAATTATTATTTTCGTTTAAAACGGGCGTAACTCTGTGCATTATTATCTGATTTCAACTTTTCACGTGGCGCTGAAAGGCGCGCGAAGAGAGGAAGAAAATGACCCCGAGCTGTCCCTTGGACGCTCACCCTTATTAGCGGAAGATCAGAAGCGTATGACTGATGCGATCATATATGCACTAACGCATCAGATCCCATCAGAACTTCGAAGTTCAGCGTGATTGGGTGAGAGTAGTACTTGGATGGGTGACCCCCTGGGAAGTCTTCGTGTTGCACCTTTTTTTTACTACCTATTTGATTGCACAACGTGATCATTTTTTTTAGCAATCTTTCTAACCAAACGTTAAGGACGGACGACGTCGTCGCCATAAAATTTGGCTGTCGATCGCCCGTGCGGGGCCCGCCGCAACCTCTACGGCCGGCTCGATCGACCAACCGACCCGAAAAATTAAAATTTGTAAATAAATAAGAAAAATAACATTTTAATTATTATTTTTCGTTTAAAACGGGCGTAACTCCGTGCATTATTGTCCGATTTCAGCTTTTCACGTGGCGCTGAAAGGCGCGCGAAGAGACGAAGAAAATGACCCCGAGTTGTCCCTCGGACGCTGACCCGAAAAATTAAAATTTATAAATAAATAAGAAAAATAACATTTCAATTATTATTTTTCGTTTAAAAAGGACGTAACTCCGTGCATTATTGTCCGATTTCAGCTTTACACGCGGCGCTGAAAGGCGCGCGAAGAGATGAAGAAAATTACCCCGAGCTGTCCCTCGGACGCTCACCCTTATTAGCCGACGATCAGAAGTGCATGACGGGTGCGATCATACCACCACTAAAGCACCGGATCCCATCAGAACTCCGAAGTTAAGCGTGCTTGGGCGAGAGTAGTACTAGGATGGTTGACCCCCGGGAAGTCCTCGTGTTGCACCTTTTTTTTTACTACCTATTTGAATGCACGACGAGATCATTTTTTTTACCAATCTTTCTAACCAAACGTTAAGGACGGACGACGTCGTCGCCATAAAATTTGGCTGTCGATCGCACGCGCGGTGCCCGCCGCAACATCTACGGCCGGCTCGATCGACCAACCGACCCGAAAAATTAAAATTTTTAAATAAATAAGAAAATTAACATTTCAATTATTATTTTTCGTTTAAAACGGGCGTAACTCCGTGCATTATTGTCCGATTTCAGCTTTTCACGTGGCGCTGAAAGGCGCGCGAAGAGACGAAGAAAATGAACCCGAGCTGTCCCTCGGACGCTCACCCTTATTAGCCGACGATCAGAAGTGCGTGACCGGTGCGATCATACCAGCACTAAAGCACCGGATCCCATCAGAACTCTGAAGTTAAGCGTGCTTGGGCGAGAGTAGTACTAGGATTGGTGACCCCCTGGGAAGTCCTCGTGTGGCACCTTTTTTTTACTACCTTTTTGATTGCACGACGAGATCATTTTTTTTACCAATCTTTTTAACCAAACGTTGAGGACGGACGACGTCGTCGCCATAAAATTTGATTGTCGATCGCCCGCGCGGGGCCCGCCGCAACCTCTACGGCCGACTCGATCGACCAACCGACCCGAAAAATTAAAATTTGTAAATAAATAAGAAAAATAACATTTCAATTATTATTTTTCGTTTAAAATGGGTGTAACTCCGTGCATTATTGTCCGATTTCAGCTTTTCATGTGGCGCTGAAAGGCGCGCGAAGAGAGGAAGAAAATGACCTCGAGCTGTCCCTCGGACGCTCACCCTTATTACCCGACGATCAAATGCTCATGATGGATGCCATCATACATGCACTAACGCATCAGATCCCATCAGAACTTTGAAGTTAAGCGTGCTTGGGAGAGAGTAGTACTTGGATGGGTTACCCCTTGGGAATTCCTTGTGTTGGACCTTTTTTTTACTACCTATTTGATTGCACAACGAGATCATTTTTTTTACCAATCTTTCTAACCAAACGTTAAGGACGGACGACGTCGTCGCCATAAAATTTGGCTGTCGATCGCCCGCGCAAGGCCTGCCGCAACCATCTACGACCGGCTCGATCGACCAACCGATCCGAAAAATTAAAATTTGTAAATAAATAAGAAAAATAACATTTCAATTATTATTTTTCGTTTAAAACGGGCGTAACTCCGTGCATTATTGTCCTATTTCAGATTTTCACGTGGCGCTGAAAGGCGCGCGAAGAGACAAAGAAAATGACCCCGAGCTGTCCCTCGGACGCTCAGCCTTATTAGCCGACGATAAGAAGTTTGTGACGTGTGCGATCATACCAGCACTAAAGCACCGAATCCCATCAGAATTCTGAAGTTAAGCGTGCTCGGGCGAGAGTAGTACTATTGTGGGTGACCCCCTGGGAAGTCCTGGTGTTGTAACATTTTTTTACTACCTGTTTGATTGCACGACGAGATCATTTTTTTTACCAATCTTTCTAACCAAACGTTAAGGATGGATGACGTCATCGCCATAAAATTTGGCTGTCGATCGCCCGCGCGGGGCCCGCCGCAACCTCTATGGCCGACTCGATCGACCAACCGACCCGAAAAATTAAAATTTATAAATAAATAAGAAAAATAACATTTCAATTATTATTTTTCGTTTAAAAAGGACGTAACTCCGTGCATTATTGTCCGATTTCAGCTTTTCACGCGGCGCTGAAAGGCGCGCGAATAGATGAAGAAAATTACCCCGAGCTGTCCCTCGGACGCTCACCCTTATTAGCCGACGATCAGAAGTGCATGACGGGTGCGATCATACCACCACTAAAGCACCGGATCCCATCAGAACTCCGAAGTTAAGCGTGCTTGGGCGAGAGTAGTACTAGGATGGTTGACCCCCGGGAAGTCCTCGTGTTGCACCTTTTTTTTTACTACCTATTTGAATGCACGACGAGATCATTTTTTTTACCAATCTTTCTAACCGAACGTTAAGGACGGACGACGTCGTCGCCATAAAATTTGGCTGTCGATCGCACGCGCGGTGCCCGCCACAACATCTACGGCCGGCTCGATCGACCAACCGACCCGAAAAATTAAAATTTTTAAATAAATAAGAAAATTAACATTTCAATTATTATTTTTCGTTTAAAACGGGCGTAACTCCGTGCATTATTGTCCGATTTCAGCTTTTCACGTGGCGCTGAAAGGCGCGCGAAGAGACGAAGAAAATGACCCCGAGCTGTCCCTCGGACGCTCACCCTTATTAGCCGACGATCAGAAGTGCGTGACGGGTGAGATCATACTAGCACTAAAGCACCGGATCCCATCAAAACTCCGAAGTTAAGCGTGCTTGGGCGAGAGTTGTACTAGGATGGGTGACCCCTGGGAAGTCCTCGTGTTGCACCTTTTTTTTTACTACCTATTTGAATGCACGACGAGATCATTTTTTTTACCAATCTTTCTAACCAAACGTTAAGGACAGACGACGTCGTCGCCATAAAATTTGGCTGTCGATCGCCCGCGTGGGGCCCGTCGCAACCTTTATGGCCGGCTCGATCGACCAACCGGCCAAAAAAATTAAAATTTATAAATAAATAAGAAAAATAACATTTCAATTATTATTTTTCGTTTAAAACGGGCGTAACTCCGTGCATTATTGTCCGATTTCAGCTTTTCACGTGGCGCTGAAAGGAGCGCGAAGAGACGAAGAAAATGACCCCGAGCTGTCCCTCGGACGCTCACCCTTATTAGCCGACGATCAAAAGCTCATTATGGATGCCATCATACATGCACTAACGCATCAGATCCCATCAGAACTTTGAAGTTAAGCGTGCTTGGGAGAGAGTAGTACTAGGATGGGTGACCCCTTGGGAAGTCCTCGTGTTGCATCTTATTTTTTACTACCTATTTGATTGCACGACGAGATCATTTTTTTTACCAATCTTTCTAACCAAACGTTAAGGACGGACGACGTCGTCGCCATAAAATTTGGCTGTCGATCGCCCGCGCGGGGCCCGTCGCAACCTTTACGGCCGGCTCGATCGACCAACCGGCCAAAAAAATTAAAATTTATAAATAAATAAGAAAAATAACATTTCAATTATTATTTTTCGTTTGAAACGGGCGTAACTCCGTGCATTATTGTCCGATTTTAGCTTTTCACGTGGCGCTGAAAGGCGAGCGAAGAGACGAAGAAAATAACCCCCGAACTCTCCCTCGGCCGCTCACCCTTATTAGCCGACGATCAGAAGCACATTACGGATGCGATCAAACATGCACTAACGCATTGGATCCCATCAGAACTCCGAAATTGAGCGTGCTTGGGCGGGAGTAGTACTAGGATGGGTGACCCCCTGGGAAGTTCTCATGTTGCACCTTTTTTTTACTACCTATTTGATTGCACGATGAGATCATTTTTTTTACCAATCTTTTCTAACCAAACGTTAAGGACGGACGACGTCGTCGCCATAAAGTTTGGCTGTCGATCGCCCGCGCGGGGCCCGCCGCAACCTCTATGGCCGACTCGATCGACCAACCGACCCGAAAAATTAAAATTTATAAATAAATAAGAAAAATAACATTTCAATTATTATTTTTCGTTTAAAAAGGACGTAACTACGTGCATTATTGTCCGATTTCAGCTTTTCACGCGGCGCTGAAAGGCGCGCGAAGAGACGAAGAAAATTACCCCGAGCTGTCCCTCGGACGCTCACCCTTATTAGCCGACGATCAGAAGTGCATGACGGGTGCGATCATACCACCACTAAAGCACCGGATCCCATCAGAACTCCGAAGTTAAGCGTGCTTGGGCGAGAGTAGTACTAGGATGGTTGACCCCCGGGAAGTCCTCGTGTTGCACCTTTTTTTTTACTACCTATTTGAATGCACGACGAGATCATTTTTTTTACCAATCTTTCTAACCAAACGTTAAGGACGGACGACGTCGTCGCCATAAAATTTGGCTGTCGATCGCACGCGCGGTGCCCGCCGCAACATCTACGGCCGGCTCGATCGACCAACCGACACGAAAAATTAAAATTTTTAAATAAATAAGAAAATTAACATTTCAATTATTATTTTTCGTTTAAAACGGGCGTAACTCCGTGCATTATTGTCCGATTTCAGCTTTTCACATGGCGCTGAAAGGCGCGCGAAGAGACGAAGAAAATGAACCCGAGCTGTCCCTCGGACGCTCACCCTTATTAGCCGACGATCAAAAGTGCGTGACCGGTGCGATCATACCAGCACTAAAGCACCGGATCCCATCAGAACTCTGAAGTTAAGCGTGCTTGGGCGAGAGTAGTACTAGGATTGGTGACCCCCTGGGAAGTCCTCGTGTCGCACCTTTTTTTTACTACCTTTTTGATTGCACGACGAGATCATTTTTTTTACCAATCTTTTTAACCAAACGTTGAGGACGGACAACGTCGTCGCCATAAAATTTGATTGTCGATCGCCCGCGCGGGGCCCGCCGCAACCTCTACGGCCGACTCGATCGACCAACCGACCCGAAAAATTAAAATTTGTAAATAAATAAGAAAAATAACATTTCAATTATTATTTTTCGTTTAAAATGGGTGTAACTCCGTGCATTATTGTCCGATTTCAGCTTTTCATGTGGCGCTGAAAGGCGCGCGAAGAGAGGAAGAAAATGACCCCGAGCTGTCCCTCGGACGCTCACCCTTATTACCCGACGATCAAATGCTCATGATGGATGCCATCATACATGCACTAACGCATCAGATCCCATCAGAACTTTGAAGTTAAGCGTGCTTGGGAGAGAGTAGTACTTGGATGGGTTACCCCTTGGGAATTCCTTGTGTTGGACCTTTTTTTTACTACCTATTTGATTGCACAACGAGATCATTTTTTTTACCAATCTTTCTAACCAAACGTTAAGGACGGACGACGTCGTCGCCATAAAATTTGGCTGTCGATCGCCCGCGCAAGGCCTGCCGCAACCATCTACGACCGGCTCGATCGACCAACCGATCCGAAAAATTAAAATTTGTAAATAAATAAGAAAAATAACATTTCAATTATTATTTTTCGTTTAAAACGGGCGTAACTCCGTGCATTATTGTCCTATTTCAGATTTTCACGTGGCGCTGAAAGGCGCGCGAAGAGACAAAGAAAATGACCCCGAGCTGTCCCTCGGACGCTCACCCTTATTAGCCGACGATAAGAAGTTTGTGACGTGTGCGATCATACCAGCACTAAAGCACCGAATCCCATCAGAATTCTGAAGTTAAGCGTGCTCGGGCGAGAGTAGTACTAGGATGGGTGACCCCCTGGGAAGTCCTGGTGTTGTAACATTTTTTTACTACCTGTTTGATTGCACGACGAGATCATTTTTTTTACCAATCTTTCTAACCAAACGTTAAGGACGGATGACGTCGTCGCCATAAAATTTGGCTGTCGATCGCCCGCGCGGGGCCCGCCGCAACCTCTATGGCCGACTCGATCGACCAACCGACCTGAAAAATTAAAATTTATAAATAAATAAGAAAAATAACATTTCAATTATTATTTTTCGTTTAAAAAGGACGTAACTCCGTGCATTATTGTCCGATTTCAGCTTTTCACGCGGCGCTGAAAGGCGCGCGAAGAGATGAAGAAAATTACCCCGAGCTGTCCCTCGGACGCTCACCCTTATTAGCCGACGATCAGAAGTGCATGACGGGTGCGATCATACCACCACTAAAGCACCGGATCCCATCAGAACTCCGAAGTTAAGCGTGCTTGGGAGAGAGTAGTACTAGGATGGTTGACCCCCGGGAAGTCCTCGTGTTGCACCTTTTTTTTTACTACCTATTTGAATGCACGACGAGATCATTTTTTTTACCAATCTTTCTAACCGAACGTTAAGGACGGACGACGTCGTCGCCATAAAATTTGGCTGTCGATCGCACGCGCGGTGCCCGCCACAACATCTACGGCCGGCTCGATCGACCAACCGACCCGAAAAATTAAAATTTTTAAATAAATAAGAAAATTAACATTTCAATTATTATTTTTCGTTTAAAACGGGCGTAACTCCGTGCATTATTGTCCGATTTCAGCTTTTCACGTGGCGCTGAAAGGCGCGCGAAGAGACGAAGAAAATGACCCCGAGCTGTCCCTCGGACGCTCACCCTTATTAGCCGACGATCAGAAGTGCGTGACGGGTGAGATCATACTAGCACTAAAGCACCGGATCCCATCAAAACTCCGAAGTTAAGCGTGCTTGGGCGAGAGTTGTACTAGGATGGGTGACCCCCTGGGAAGTCCTCGTGTTGCACCTTTTTTTTTACTACCTATTTGAATGCACGACGAGATCATTTTTTTTACCAATCTTTCTAACCAAACGTTAAGGACAGACGACGTCGTCGCCATAAAATTTGGCTGTCGATCGCCCGTGCGGGGCCCGCCGCAACCTCTACGGCCGACTCGATCGACCAACCGACCCGAAAAATTAAAATTTGTAAATAAATAAGAAAAATAACATTACAATTATTATTTTTCGTTTAAAACGGGCGTAACTCCGTGCATTATTGTCCGATTTCAGCTTTTCACGTGGCGCTGAAAGGCACGCGAAGAGACGAAGAAAATGACCACGAGCTGTCCCTCGGACGCTCACCCTTATTAGCCGACGATCAGAAGTGCATGACGGGTGCGATCATACTAGCACTAACGCACCGGATCCCTTTAGAACTACGAAGTTAAGTGTCCTTGGGAGAGAGTAGTACTAGGATGGTTGACCCCCGGGAAGTCCTCGTGTTGCACCTTTTTTTTTACTACCTATTTGAATGCACGACGAGATCATTTTTTTTACCAATCTTTCTAACCAAACGTTAAGGACGGACGACGTCGTCGCCATAAAATTTGGCTGTCGATCGCACGCGCGGTGCCCGCCACAACATCTACGGCCGGCTCGATCGACCAACCGACCCGAAAAATTAAAATTTTTAAATAAATAAGAAAATTAACATTTCAATTATTATTTTTCGTTTAAAACGGGCGTAACTCCGTGCATTATTGTCCGATTTCAGCTTTTCACGTGGCGCTGAAAGGCGCGCGAAGAGACGAAGAAAATGACCCCGAGCTGTCCCTCGGACGCTCACCCTTATTAGCCGACGATCAGAAGTGCGTGACGGGTGAGATCATACTAGCACTAAAGCACCGGATCCCATCAAAACTCCGAAGTTAAGCGTGCTTGGGCGAGAGTTGTACTAGGATGGGTGACCCCCTGGGAAGTCCTCGTGTTGCACCTTTTTTTTACTACCTATTTGATTGCACGACGAGATCATTTTTTTTACCAATCTTTCTAACCAAACGTTAAGGACGGACGACGTCGTCGCCATAAAATTTGGCTCTCGATCGCCCGCGCGGGGCCCGCCGCAACCTCTACGGCCGACTCGATCGACCAACCGACCCGAAAAATTAAAATTTGTAAATAAATAAGAAAAATAATATTTCAATTATTAATTTTCGTTTAAAACGGGCGTAACTCCGTGCATTATTGTCTGATTTCAGCTTTTTACGTGGCGCTGAAAGGCACGCGAAGAGACGAAGAAAATTACCACGAGCTGTCCCTCGGACGCTCACCCTTATTCGCCGACGATCAGAAGTGCATAACTGGTGCGATCATACCAGCGCTAATCCTTGGGAGAGAGTAGTACTAGAATGGGTGACCCCCTGGGAAGTCCTCGTGTTGCACCTTTTTTTTTACTTCCTATTTGAATGCACCACGAGATCATTTTTTTTACCAATCTTTCTAACCAAAGGTTAAGGACGGACGACGTCGTCGCCATAAAATTCGGCTGTTGATCGCCCGCGCGGGGCCCGCCGCAACCTCTACGGCCGGCTAGATTGACCAACCGACCCGAAAAATTAAAATTTGTAAATAAATAAGAAAAATAACATTTCAATTATTATTTTTCGTTTAAAACGGGCGTAACTCCATGCATTATTGTCCGATTTCAGCTTTTCACGTGGCGCTGAAACGCACGCGAAGAGACGAAGAAAATGACCACGATCTTTCCCTCGGACGCTCACCCTTATTAGCCGACGATCAGAAGTGCATAACTGGTGCGATCATACCAGCGCTAATCCTTGGGAGAGAGTAGTACTAGAATGGGTGACCCCCTGGGAAGTCCTCGTGTTGCACCTTTTTTTTTACTTCCTATTTGAATGCACCACGAGATCATTTTTTTTACCAATCTTTCTAACCAAAGGTTAAGGACGGACGACGTCGTCGCCATAAAATTCGGCTGTTGATCGCCCGCGCGGGGCCCGCCGCAACCTCTACGGCCGGCTAGATTGACCAACCGACCCGAAAAATTAAAATTTGTAAATAAATAAGATAAATAACATTTCAATTATTATTTTTCGTTTAAAACGGGCGTAACTCCATGCATTATTGTCCGATTTCAGCTTTTCACGTGGCGCTGAAACGCACGCGAAGAGACGAAGAAAATGACCACGATCTTTCCCTCGGACGCTCACCCTTATTAGCCGACGATCAAAAGTGCATGACGGGTGCGATCATACCAGCACTAACGCACCGGATCCCTTTAGAACTACGAAGTTAAGGGTGCTTGGGAGAGAGTAGTACTAGGATAGGTGACCCCCTGGGAAGTCCTCGTGTTGCACCTTTTTTTTTACTACCTATTTGATTGCACGACGAGATAATTTTTTTTACCAATCTTTCTAACCAAACGTTAAGGACGGACGACGTCGTCGCCATAAAATTTGGCTGTCGATCGCCCGCGCGGGGCCCACCGCAACCTCTACGGTCGGCTTGATTTTCCAACCGACCCGAAAAATTAAAATTTGTTAATAAATAAGAAAAATAACATTTCAATTATTATTTTTCGTTTAAAACGGGCGTAACTCCGTGCATTATTGTCCGATTTCAGCTTTTTACGTGGCGCTGAAAGGCACGCGAAGAGATGAAGAAAATTACCACGAGCTGTCCCTCGGACGCTCGACCTTATTTGCCGACGATCAAAAGTGCATGACGGGTGCGATCATACTAGCGCTAACGCACCGGATCCCTTTAGAACTACGAAGTTAAGGGTGCTTGGGAGAGAGTAGTACTAGGATAGGTGACCCCCTGGGAAGTCCTCGTGTTGCACCTTTTTTTTTACTACCTATTTGATTGCACGACGAGATCATTTTTTTTACCAATCTTTCTAACCAAACGTTGAGGACGGACGACGTCGTCGCCATAAAATTTGGTTGTCGATCGCCCGCGCGGGGCCCGCCGCAACCTCTACGGCCGACTCGATCGACCAACCGACCCGAAAAATTAAAATTTTTAAATAAATAAGAAAAATAACATTTCAATTATTATTTTTCGTTTAAAACGGGTGTAACTCCGTGCATTATTGTCCGATTTCAGCTTTTCACGTGGCGCTGAAAGACGCGCGAAGAGAGGAAGAAAATGACCCCGAGCTGTCCCTCGGACGCTCACCCTTATTACCCGACGATCAAATGCTCATGATGGATGCCATCATACATGCACTAACGCATCAGATCCCATCAGAACTTTGAAGTTAAGCGTGCTTGGGAGAGAGTAGTACTAGGATGGATTACCCATTGGGAATTCCTCGTGTTGGACCATTTTTTTACTACCTATTTGATTGCACAATGAGATCATTTTTTTTACCAATCTTTCTAACCAAACGTTAAGGACGGACGACGTCGTCGCCATAAAATTTGGCTGTCGATCGCCCGCGCAAGGCCTGCCGCAACCTCTACGACCGGCTCAATCGACCAACCGATCCGAAAAATTAAAATTTGTAAATAAATAAGAAAAAATAACATTTCAATTATTATTTTTCGTTTAAAACGGGCGTAACTCCGTGCATTATTGTCCGATTTCAGCTTTTCACGTGGCGCTGAAAGGCACGCGAAGAGACGAAGAAAATGACCACGATCTGTCCCTCGGACGCTCACCCTTATTACCCGACGATCAAATGCTCATGATGGATGCCATCATACATGCACTAACGCATCAGATACCATCAGAACTTTGAAGTTAAGCGTGCTTGGGAGAGAGTAGTACTAGGATGGATTACCCATTGGGAATTCCTCGTGTTGGACCTTTTTTTTACTACCTATTTGATTGCACAATGAGATCATTTTTTTTACCAATCTTTCTAACCAAACGTTAAGGACGGACGACGTCGTCGCCATAAAATTTGGCTGTCGATCGCCCGCGCAAGGCCTGCCGCAACCTCTACGACCGGCTCAATCGACCAACCGATCCGAAAAATTAAAATTTGTAAATAAATAAGAAAAATAACATTTCAATTATTATTTTTCGTTTAAAACGGGCGTAACTCCGTGCATTATTGTCCGATTTCAGCTTTTCACGTGGCGCTGAAAGGCACGCGAAGAGACGAAGAAAATGACCACGATCTGTCCCTCGGACGCTCACCCTTATTAGCCGACGATCAAAAGTGCATGACGGGTGCGATCATACCAGCACTAACGCACCGGATCCCTTTAGAACTACGAAGTTAAGGGTGCTTGGGAGAGAGTAGTACTAGGATAGGTGACCCCCTGGGAAGTCCTCGTGTTGCACCTTTTTTTTACTACCTATTTGATTGCACGACGAGATCATTTTTTTTACCAATCTTTCTAACCAAACGTTAAGGACGGACGACGTCTTCGCCATAAAATTTGGCTGTCGATCGCCCGCGCGGGGCCCACCGCAACCTCTACGGCCGGCTTGATCGACCAACTGACCCGAAAAATTAAAATTTGTTAATAAATAAGAAAAATAACATTTCAATTATTATTTTTCGTTTAAAACGGGCGTAACTCCATGCATTATTGTCCGATTTCAGCTTTTTACGTGGCGCTGAAAGGCATGCGAAGAGACGAAGAAAATTACCACGAGCTGTCCCTCGGACGTCACCCTTATTAGCCGACGATCAGAAGTGCATAACTGGTGCGATCATACCAGCGCTAATGCACCGGATCCCATCAGAACTCCGAAGTTAAGTGCGCTTGGGCGAGAGTAGTACTAGGATGGGTGACCCCATGGGAAGTCCTCGTGTTGCATCTTTTTTTTTACTACCTATTTGAATGCACGACGAGATCATTTTTTTTACCAATCTTTCTAAACATACTTTAAGGACGGACGACGTTGTCGCCATAAAATTTGGCTGTCGATCGCCCGCGCGGGACCCGCCGCAACCTCTACGGCGGCTCGATCGACCAACCGACCCGAAAAATTATAATTTGTAAATAAATAAGAAAAATAACATTTCAATTATTATTTTTCGTTTAAAACGGGCGTAACTCCATGCATTATTGTCCGATTTCAGCTTTTCACGTGGCGCTGAAAGGCGCGCGAAGAGACGAAGAAAATGACCCCCGAACTCTCCCTCGGCCGCTCACCCTTTTTAGCCGACGATCAGAAGCACATTACGGATGCGATCAAACATGCACTAACGCATTGGATCCCATCAGAACTCCGAAATTAAGCGTGCTTGGGCGGGAGTAGTACTAGGATGGGTGACCCCCTGGGAAGTTCTCTTGTTGCACCATTTTTTTACTAGCTATTTGATTACACGATGAGATCATTTTTTTTACCAATCTTTTCTAACCAAACGTTAAGGACGGACGACGTAGTCGCGTTCTCTTGTTGCACCTTTTTTTTACTACCTATTTGATTGCACGATGAGATCATTTTTTTTACCAATCTTTTCTAACCAAACGTTAAGGACGGACGACGTCGTCGCCATAAAATTTGGCTGTCGATCGCCCGCGCGGGGCCCGCCGCAACCTCTACGGCTGGCTCGATCGACCAACCGACCCGAAAAATTAAAATTTCTAAATAAATAAGAAAAATAACATTTCAATTATTATTTTTCGTTTAAAACGGGCGTAACTCCGTGCATTATTGTCCGATTTCAGCTTTTCACGTGGCGCTGAAAGGCGCGCGAAGAGACGAAGAAATTGACCCCGAGCTGTCCCTCGGACGCTGACCCGAAAAATTAAAATTTGTAAATAAATAAGAAAAATAACATTTCAATTATTATTTTTCGTTTAAAACGGGCGTAACTCCGTGCATTATTGTCCGATTTCAGCTTTTCACGTGGCGCTGAAAGGCGCGCGATGAGACGAAGAAAATGACCCCGAGCTGTCCCTCGGACGCTCACCCTTATTAGCCGACGATCAGAAGTGCGTGACGGGTGCGATCATACCAGCACTAAAACATCGGATCCCATTAGAACTCCGAAGTTAAGCGTGCTTGGGCGAGAGTAGTACTAGGATGGTTGACCCCTTGGAAGTGCTCGTGTTGCACCTATTTTTTACTACCAATTTGAATGCACGACGAGATCATATTTTTTACCAATCTTTCTAACCAAAAGTTAAGGACGGACGACGTCGTCGCCATAAAATTTGGCTGTCGATCGCCCGTGCGGTGCCCGCTGCAACCTCTACGTACGGCTCGATCGACCAACCTACCCGAAAAATTAAAATTTGTAAATAAATAAGAAAAATAACATTTCAATTATTATTTTTCGTTTAAAATGGCGTAACTCCGAGCATTATTGTTCGATTTCAGCTTTTCACGTGGCGCTGAAAGGCGCGCGAAGAGAGGAAGAAAATGACCCCGAGCTGTCCCTCGGACGCTCACCCTTAATAGCCGACGATTAGAAGCGCATGATGGATGCGATCATACATGCACTAACGCATCAGATCCCATTAGAACTCTGAAGTTAAGCGTGCTTGGGTGAGAGTGGTACTAGGATTGGTGACCCCCTGGGAAGTCCTCGTGTTGCACCTTTTTTTTACTACCTATTTGATTGCACGACGAGATCATTTTTTTTACCAATCTTTCTAACCAAACGTTAAGGACGGAGGACGTCGTCGCCATAAAATTAAGCTGTCGATCGCCTGCGCGGGGCCCGCCGCAACCTTTTCGGCCGGCTTGATCGACCGACCGACCCGAAAAATTAAAATTTGTAAATAAATAAGAAAAATTACATTTCAATTATTATTTTTCGTTTAAAACGGACGTAACTCCGTGCATTATTGTCCGATTTCAGCTTTTCACGTGGCGCTGAAAGGCGCACGATGAGACGAAGAAAATGACCCCGAGCTGTCCCTCGGACGCTCACCCTTATTAGCCGACGATCAGAAGTGCGTGACGGGTGCGATCATACCAGCACTAAAACACCGGATCCCATTAGAACTCCGAAGTTAAGCGTGCTTGGGCGAGAGTAGTACTAGGATGGTTGACCCATGGGAAGTGCTCGTGTCGCACCTATTTTTTACTACCTATTTGAATGCACGACGAGATCATATTTTTTACCAATCTTTCTAACCAAAAGTTAAGGACGGACGACGTCGTCGCCATAAAATTTGGCTGTCGATCGCCCGTGCGGTGCCCGCCGCAACCTCTACGTACGGCTCGATCGACCAACCTACCCGAAAAATTAAAATTTGTAAATAAATAAGAAAAATAACATTTCAATTATTATTTTTCGTTTAAAATGGCGTAACTCCGAGCATTATTGTCCGATTTCAGCTTTTCACGTGGCGCTAAAAGGCGCGCGAAGAGAGGAAGAAAATGACCCCGAGCTGTCCCTCGGACGGTCACCCTTAATAGCCGACGATTAGAAGCGCATGATGGATGCGATCATACATGCACTAACGCATCAGATCCTATTAGAACTCCGAAGTTAAGCGTGCTTGGGTGAGAGTGGTACTAGGATTGGTGACCCCCTGGGAAGTCCTCGTGTTGCACCTTTTTTTTACTACCTATTTGATTGCACGACGAGATCATTTTTTTTACCAATCTTTCTAACCAAACGTTAAGGACGGAGGACGTCGTCGCCATAAAATTAAGCTGTCGATCACCTGCGCGGGGCTCGCCGCAACCTTTTCGGCCGGCTTGATCGACCGACCGACCCGAAAATTAAAATTTGTAAATAAATAAGAAAAATAACATTTCAATTTTTATTTTTCGTTTAAAACGGGCGTAACTCCGTGCATTATTGTCCGATTTCAGCTTTTCACGTGGCGCTGAAAGGCGCGCGAAGAGACGAGGAAAATGACCCCGAGCTGTCTCTCGGACGCTCACCCTTATTTGTCGACGATCAGAAGTGCGTGACAGGTGTGATCATACCAGCACTTAAGCACCGGATCCCAGCAGAACTCCGAAGTTAAGCGTGCTTAGGCGAGAGTAGTACTAGGATGGGTGACCCCGTGGGAAGTGCTCGTGTTGCACCTTTTTTTTTACTACCTGTTCGATTGCACGACGAGATCATTTTTTTTACCAATCTTTCTAACCAAACGTTAAGGACGGAGGACGTCGTCGCCATAAAATTTGGCTGTCGATCGCTCGTGCGTGGCCCGCCGCAACCTCTACGGCCGGCTCGATCGACCAACCGACCCGAAAAATTAAAATTTGTAAATAAATATGAAAAATAACATTTCAATTATTATTTTTCGTTTAAAACGGGCGTAACTCCGTGCATTATTGTCTGATTTTAGCTTTTCACGTGGCGATGAAAGGCGCGCGAAGAGACGAAGAAAATGACCCTGAGCTGTCCCTCGGACGCTCACCCTTATTAGCCGACGATCAGAAGTGCATGACGGGTGCGATCTTACCAGCACTAATGCACCGGATCCCATCAGAACTTCGAAGTTAAGCGTGCTTGGGCGAGAGTAGTACTAGGATGGTTGACCCCCTGGGAAGTCCTCGTGTTGCACCTTTTTTTTTACTACCTATTTGAATGCACGACGAGATCATTTTTTTTACCAATCTTTCTAATCCAACGTTAAGGACGGACGACGTCGTCGCTATAAAATTTGGCTGTCGATCGCCCGTGCGGGGCCCGCCGCAATCTCTACGGCCGACTCAGTCGATCAACCAACCCGAAAAATTAAAATTTGTAAATAAATAAGAAAAATAACATTTCAATTATTATTTTTCGTTTAAAACGGGCGTAACTCCGTGCATTATTGTCCGATTTCAGCATTTCACGTGGCGTTGAAAGGCGCGCGAAGAGAAGAAGAAAATGACCCCCAAACTCTCCCTCGGACGCTCACCCTTATTAGCTGACGATCAGAAGCACATGATGAATGCGATCATACTTGCACTAACGCATCGGATCCCATCAGAACTCCGAAATTAAGCGTGCTTGGGCGAGAGTAGTACTAGGATGGTTGACCCCCTGGGAAGTCCTCGTGTTGCACCTTTTTTTTACAACCTATTTGATTGCACGACGAGATCATTTTTTTTACCAATCTTTCTAACCAAACGTTAAGGACGGAGGACGTCGTCGCCATAAAATTTTGCTGTCGATCGCCCACGCGGGGCCCAACGCAACCTGTACGGCCGGCTCGATCGACCAACCGACCCGAAAAATTAAAATTTGTAAATAAATAAGAAAAATAACATTTCAATTGTTATTTTTCGTTTAAAACGAGCGTAACTCCGTGCATTATTGTCCGATTTTAGCTTTTCACGTGGCGCTGAAAGGCGCGCGAAGAGACGAACAAAATGACCCCCGAACTCTCCCTCGGACGCACACCCATATTGGCCGACGATCAGAAGTGCATGATGGGTGCGATCATACCAGCACTAACGCATCGGATTCCATCAGAACTACGAAGTTAAGCGTGCTTGGGCGAGAGTAGGACTTGGATGGGTGACCCCCTTGAAAGTCCTCGTGTTGCACTCTTTGTTTTTAGTACCTATTTGATTGCACGACGAGATCATTTTTTTTACCAATCTTTCTAACCAAACGTTAAGGACGGATGACGTCGTCGCCATAAAATTTGGCTGTCGATCGCCCGCGCGGGGCCCGCCGCAACCTCTACGGCCGGCTCGATCGACCAACCGAGCCGAAAAATTAAAATTTGTAAATAAATAAGAAAAATAAAATTTCAATTATTATTTTTCGTTTAAAACGGGCGTAACTCCGTGCATTATTGTCCGATTTTAGCTTCTCACGTGGCGCTGAAATGCGCGCGAAGAGACGAATAAAATGACCCCGAGCTGTCCCTCGGACGCTCACCCTTTTTAGCCGACGATCAGAAGTGCATAATAGGTGCGATCATACCAGCAATAACGCACTGGATCCCATTAGAACCCCGAAGTTAAGCGTGCTTGGGCGAGAGTATCACTAGGATGGGTGACCCCCTGGGAAGTCCTCGTGTTGCACCTTTTTTTTTACTACCTATTTGATTGCACGACGAGATCATTTTTTTTACCAATCTTTCTAACCAAACGTTAAGGACGGACGACGTCGTCGCCATAAAATTTGGCTGTCGATCGCCCGCGCGGGGCACGCCACAACCTCTACGGCCGGCTCGATCGACCAACCGACCCGAAAAATTAAAATTTGTAAATAAATAAGAAAAATAACATTTCAATTATTATTTTTCGTTTAAAACGGGCGTAACTCCGTGCATTATTGTCCGATTTCAGCTTTTCACCTGGCGCTGAAAGGCGCGCGAAGAGACGAAGAAAATGACCACGAGCTGTCCCTCGGACGCTCACCCTTTTTAGCCGACGATCAGAAGTGCATAACGGGTGCGATCATACCAGCACTAACGCATTGGATCCCATAAGTACTCCGAAGTTAAGCGTGCTTGGGCAAGAGTAGTACTAGGATGGGTGACCCCCTTGAAAGTCCTCGTGTTGCACTCTTTGTTTTTACTACCTATTTGATTGCACAACGAGATCATTTTTTTTACCAATCTTTCTAACCAAACGTTAAGGACGGACGACGTCGTCGCCATAAAATTTGGCTGTCGATACGCCCACGCGGGGCCCGCCGCAACCTCTACGGCCGGCTCGATCGACCAACCGACCCGAAAAATTAAAATTTGTAAATAAATAAGAAAAATAACATTTCAATTATTGTTTTTCGTTTAAAACGAGCGTAACTCCGTGCATTATTGTCCGATTTCAGCTTTTCACGTGGCGCTGAAAGGAGCCCGAAGAGACGAAGAAAATGACCACGAGTTGTCCCTCGGACGCTCACCCTTATTAGCCGACGATCAGAAGTGCGTGACGGGTGCGATCATACCAGCACTAATGCACCGGATCCCATCAGAACTCCGAAGTTAAGCGTGCTTGGGCGAGAGTAGAAGTAGGACGGTGACCCCCTGGGAAGTCCTCGTGTTGCACCTTTTTTTTACTACCTATTTGAATGCACGACGAGATCATTTTTTTTACCAATCTTTCTAACCAAACGTTAAGGACGGACGACGTCGTCGCCATAAAATTTGGCTGTCGATCGACCGCGCGGGGCCCGCCGCAACCTCTACGGCCTGCTCGATCGACCAACCGACCCGAAAAATTAAAATTTGTAAATAAATAAGAAAAATAACATTTCAATTATTATTTTTCGTTTAAAACTGGCGTAACACCGTGCATTATTGTCCGATTTTAGCTTTTCACGTGGCGCGCAAAGAGACGAAGAAAATGACCCCCGAGTTGTCCCTCGGACGCTCACCCTTATTAGCCGACGATCAGAAGCGCATGATGGATGTGATCATACATGCACTAACGCAGCAAATCCCTTCGGAACTCCGAAGTTAAGGGTGCTTGGGTGAGAGTAGTACTAGGATGGGTGACCCCCTGGGAGGTCCTCGTGTTGCACCTTTTTTTTACTACCTATTTGATTGCACGACGAGATCATTTTTTTTACCAATCGTTTTAACCAAACGTTAAGGACGGACGACGTCGTCGCCATAAAATTTGGCTGTCGATTGCCGGCGCGGGGCCCGCCGCAACATTTACCACCGGCTCGATCGAGCAACCGACCCGAAAAATTAAAATTTGTAAATAAATAAGAAAAATAACACTTCAATTATTATTTTTCGTTTAAAACTGGCGTAACTCCGTGCATTATTGTCCGATTTCAGCTTTTAACGTGGCGCTGAAAGGGTCGCGAAGAGACGATGAAAATGAACCCGAGCTGTCTCTCGGACGCTCACCCTTATTAGCCGACGATCAGAAGTGCAAGACGGGTGCGATCATACCAGCACTAACGCATCGGATCACATTAGAACTCCGAAGTTAAGCGTCCTTGGGCGAGAGTAGTACTAGGAAGGGTGACCCCTTGGGACGTCCTCGTGTTGCACCTTTTTTTTACTACCTATTTGATTGCACAACGAGATCATTTTTTTTACCAATCTTTCTAACCAAACGTTAAGGACAGACGACGTCGTCGCCATAAAATTTGGCTATCGATCGCCCGCCAGGGGCCCGCCGCAACCTCTACGGCCGGCTCGATCGACCAACCGACCCGAAAAATTAAAATTTGTAAATAAATAAGAAAAATAACATTTCAATTATTATTTTTCGTTTAAAACGGGCGTAACTCCGTGCATTATTGTTCGATTTCAGATTTTCACGTGGCGCTGAAAGGCGCGCGAAGAGACGAAGAAAATTACCCCGAGCTGTCTCTCGGACGCTCACCCTTATTTGCCGACGATCAGAATTGCGTGACGGGTGCGATCATACCAGCAATAAAGCATCGGATCCCATCAGAACTCGGAAGTTAAGCATGCTTGTGCGAGAGTAGTACTATGATGGGTGACCCGTTGGGAAGTCCTCGTGTTGCACCTTTTTTTTTACTACCTATTTGAATGCACGACGAGATCATTTTTTTTACCAATCTTTCTAACCAAACATTAAGGACGGACGACGTCGTCGCCATAAAATTTGGCTGTCGATCGACCGCGCGGGGCCCGCCGCAACCTCTACGGCCGGCTCGATCGACCAACCGACCCGAAAAATTAAAATTTGTAAATAAATAAGAAAAATAACATTTCAATTATTATTTTTCGTTTAAAACTGGCGTAACTCCGTGCATTATTGTCCGATTTCAGCTTTTCACGTGGCGCTGAAAGGCGCGCGAAGAGACGAAGAAAATGACCCCCGAGCTGTCCCTCGGACGCTCACCCTTATTAGCCGACGATCAGAAGCGCATGATGGATGTGATCATACATGCACTAACGCAGCAGATCCCATCGGAACTCCGAAGTTAAGGGTGCTTGGGTGAGAGTAGTACTAGGATGGGTGACCCCCTGGGAGGTCCTCGTGTTGCACCTTTTTTTTACTACCTATTTGATTGCACGACGAGATCATTTTTTTTACCAATCTTTTTAACCAAACGTTAAGGACGGACGACGTCGTCGCCATAAAATTTGGCTGTCGATCGCTCGCGCGGGGCCCGCCGCAACATTTACCACCGGCTCGATCGACCAACCGACCCGAAAAATTAAAATTTGTAAATAAATAAGAAAATTAACATTTCAATTATTATTTTTCGTTTAAAACTGGCGTAACTCCGTGCATTATTGTCCGATTTCAGCTTTTCACGTGGCGCTGAAAGGCGCGCGAAGAGACGAAGAAAATGACCCCCGAGCTGTCCCTCGGACGCTCACCCTTATTAGCCGACGATCAGAAGCGCATGATGGATGTGATCATACATGCACTAACGCAGCAGATCCCATCGGAACTCCGAAGTTAAGGGTGCTTGGGCGAGAGTAGTACTAGGAAGGGTGACCCCTTGGGACGTCCTCGTGTTGCACCTTTTTTTTACTACCTATTTGAATGCACGACGAGATCATTTTTTTTACCAATCTTTCTAACCAAACGTTAAGGACGGACGACGTCGTCGCCATAAAATTTGGCTGTCGATCGACCGCGCGGGGCCAGCCGCAACCTCTACGGCCGGCTCGATCGACCAACCGACCCGAAAAATTAAAATTTGTAAATAAATAAGAAAAATAACATTTCAATTATTATTTTTCGTTTAAAACTGGCGTAACTCCGTGCATTATTGTCCGATTTCAGCTTTTCACGTGGCGCTGAAAGGCGCGAAGAGACGCAAAAAATGAACCCCGAGCTGTCCCTCGGACGCTCACCCTTATTAGCCGACGATCAGAAGTGCATAATGGATGTGATCATACATGCACTAACGCAGCAGATCCCATCGGAACTCCGAAGTTAAGGGTGCTTGGGTGAGAGTAGTACTAGGATGGGTGACCCCCTTGGAAGTCCTCGTGTTGCACCTTTTTTTTACTACCTATTTGAATGCACGACGAGATCATTTTTTTTACCAATCTTTCTAACAAAACGTTAAGGACGGACGACGTCGTCGCCATAAAATTTGGCTGTCGATCGCCCGCCCGGGGCCCGCCGCAACCTCTACGGCCGGCTCGATCGACCAACCGACCCGAAAAATTAAAATTTGTAAATAAATAAGAAAAATAACATTTCAATTATTATTTTTCGTTTAAAACGGGCGTAACTCCGTGCATTATTGTTCGATTTCAGCTTTTCACGTGGCGCTGAATGGCACGCGAAGAGACGAAGAAAATTACCCCGAGCTGTCTCTCGGACGCTCACCCTTATTAGCCGACGATCAGAATTGCGTGACGGGTGCGATCATACCAGCACTAAAGCATCGGATCCCATCAGAACTCGGAAGTTAAGCATGCTTGTGCGAGAGTAGTACTAAGATGGGTGACCCCTTAGGAAGTCCTCGTGTTGCACCTTTTTTTTTACTCCCTATTTGATTGCACGACGAGATCATTTTTTTTAGCAATCTTTCTAACCAAACGTTAAGGACGGACGACGTAGTGGCCATAAAATTTGGCTGTCGATCGCCCGTGCGGGGCCCGCCGCAACCTCTACGGCCGGCTCGATCGACCAACCGACCCGAAAAATTAAAATTTGTAAATAAATAAGAAAAATAACATTTCAATTATTATTTTTCGTTTAAAACGGGCGTAACTCCGTGCATTATTGTCCGATTTCAGTTTTTCACGTGGCGCTGAAAGGCGCGCGAAGAGACGAAGAAAATTACCCCGAGCTGTCTCTCGGACGCTCACCTTTATTAGCCGACGATCAGAAGTGCGTGACGGGTGCGATCATACCAGCACTAAAGCACCGGATCCCATCAGAACTCCGAAGTTAAGTGTGCTTGGGCGAGAGTAGTACTAGGATGGTGACCTCCTGGGAAGTCCTCGTGTTGCACCTTTTTTTTACTACCTGTTTGATTGCACGACGAGATCATTTTTTTCTCCAATCTTTCTAACAAAACGTTAAGGACGGACGACGTCGTCGCCATAAAATTTGGCTGTCGATCGCCCGCGCGGGGCCCGCCGCAACCTCTACGGCCGGCTCGATCGACCAACCAACCCGAAAAATTAAAATTTGTAAATAAATAAGAAAAATAACATTTCAATTATTATTTTTCGTTTAAAACGAGCGTAACTCCGTGCATTATTGTCTGATTTCAGCTTTTCACGTGGCGCTGAAAGGCGCGCGAAGAGATGAAGAAAATGACCCCCGAACTCTCCCTCGGACGCTCACCCTTATTAGCCGACGATCCGAAGCCCATTACAGATGCGATGATACATGCACTAACGCATTGGATCCCATCAGAACATCGAAATTAAGCGTGCTTGGGCGAGAGTAGGTCTAGGATGGGTGACCCTTTGGGAAGTCCTCGTGCTGCACCCTTTTTTTTACTACCTATTTGAATGCACGACGAGATCATTTTTTTTACCAATCTTTGTAACCAAACGTTAAGGACGGACGACGTCGTCGCCATAAAATTTGGCTGTCGATCGCCCACGCGGGGCCCGCCGCAACCTCTACGGCCGGCTCGATCGACCAACTGACCCGAAAAATTCAAATTTGTAAATAAATAAGAAAAATAACATTTCAATTATTATTTTTCGTTTAAAACGGGTGTAACTCCGTGCATTATTGTCCGATTTCAGCTTTTCACGTGGCGCTGAAAGGCGCGCGAAGAGACGAAGAAAATGACCTCGAGCTGTCCCTTGGACACTCACCCTTATTAACCGACGATCAGAAGTGCGTGACGTGTGTGATCATACCAGCACTAACGCACCGGATCCCATCAAAACTCCGAAGTTAAGCGTGCTTTAGCGAGAGTAGGACTAGGATGGGTGACCCCATGGGAAGTCCTCGTGTTGCATCTTTTTTTTTACTACCTATTTGAATGCACGACGAGATCATTTTTTTTACCAATCTTTCTAACCAAACGTTAAGGACGGACGACGTCGTCGACATAAAATTTGGCTGTCGATCGCCCGCGCGGGGCCCTCCGCAACTTCTACGGCCGGCTCGATCGACCAACTGACCCGAAAAATTAAAATTTGTAAATAAATAAGAAAAATAACATTTCAATTATTATTTTTCGTATAAAACGGGCGTAACTCCGTGCATTATTGTCCGATTTCAGCTTTTCACGTGTCGCTGAAAGGCGCGCGAAGAGACGAAGAAAATGACCCCCAAACTCTCCCTCGGACGCTCACCCTTATTAGCCGACGATCAGAAGCACATTACAGATGCGATCATACATGCACTAACGCATTGGATCCCATCAGAACTCCGAAATTAAGCGTGCTTGGGCGAGAGTAGGACTAGGATGGGTGAACCCCTGGGAAATCCTCGTGCTGCACCCTTTTTTTTTACTACCTATTTGAATGCACGACGAGATCATTTTTTTTACCAATCTTTCTAACCAAACGTTAAGGACGGACGACGTCGTCGCCATAAAATTTGGCTGTCGATCGTCCGCGCGGGTCCCTCCGCAACTTCTACGGCCGGCTCGATCGACCAACTGACCCGAAAAATTAAAATTTGTAAATAAATAAGAAAAATAACATTTCAATTATTATTTTTCGTATAAAACGGGCGTAACTCCGTGCATTATTGTCCGATTTCAGCTTTTCACGTGTCGCTGAAAGGCGCGCGAAGAGACGAAGAAAATGACCCCCAAACTCTCCCTCGGACGCTCACCCTTATTAGCCGACGATCAGAAGCACATTACGGATGCGATCATACATGCACTAACGCATTGGATCCCATCAGAACTCCGAAATTAAGCGTGCTTGGGCGAGAGTAGGACTTGGATGGGTGAACCCCTCGGAAATCCTCGTGCTGCACCCTTTTTTTTTACTACCTATTTTGAATGCATGACGAGACCATTTTTTTTACCAATCTTTCTAACCAAACGTTAAGGACGGACGACGTTGTCGCCATAAAATTTGGCTGTCGATCGCCCGTGCGGGGACCGCCGCAACCTCTACGGCCGGCTCGATCGACAAACCGAGCCAAAAAATTAAAATTTGTAAATAAATAAGAAAAATAACTTTCAATTATTATTTTTCGTATAAAACGGGCGTAACTCCGTGCATTATTCTCCGATTTCAGCTTTTCACGAGGCGCTCAAAGGCGCGCGAAGAGACGAAGAAAATGACCCCCAAACTCTCCCTCGGACGCTCACCCTTATTAGCTGACGATCAGAAGCACATGATGAATGCGATCATACTTGCACTAACGCATCGGATCCCATCAGAACTCCGAAATTAAGCGTGCTTGGGCGAGAGTAGTACTAGGATGGGTGACCCCTTGGGAAGTCCTCGTGTTGCACTTTTTTTTTACTACCTATTTGATTGCACGACGAGATCATTTTTTTTACGAATCTTTCTAACCAAACGTTAAGGACGGACGACGTCATCGCCATAAAATTTGGCTGTCGATCGCCCGAGCGGGGCCCGCCGCAACCTCTACGGCCGGCTCGATCGACCAATCGACCCGAAAAATTAAAATTTGTAAATAAATAAGAAAAATAACATTTCAATTATTATTTTTCGTTTAAAACGGGCGTAACTCCGTGCATTATTGTCCGATTTCAGCTTTTCACGTGGCGCTGAAAGGCGTGCGAAGAGACGAAGAAAATGACCCCCGAACTCTCCCTCGGACGCTCGCCCTTATTAGCCGACGATCAGAAGCGCATGACGGATGCGATCATACATGCACTAACGCATCGGATCCCATCAGAACTCCAAAGTTAAGCGTGCTTTGGCGAGAGTAGTACTAGGATGGGTGACTCCCTTGGAAGTCCTCGTGTTGCACCTTTTTTTTACTACCTATTTGATTGCACGACGAGATCATTTTTTTTACCAATCTTTCTAACCAAACGTTAAGGACGGACGACGTCTTCACCATAAAATTTGGCTCTCGATCGCCCGCGCGGGGCCCTCCGCAACTTCTACGGCCAGCGCGATCGACCAACCGGCCCGAAAAATTAAAATTTGTAAATAAATAAGAAAAATAACATTTCAATTATTATTTTTCGTTTAAAACGGGCGTAACTCCGTGCATTATTGTCCGATTTCAGTTTTTCACGTGGCGCTGAAAGGCGTGACGCACCGAATCCCGTAAGAACTCCGAATTGAAGCGTGCTTGGGCGAGAGTAGTACTAGGACGGGTGACCACCTGGGAAGTCCTCGTGTTGCACTCCTTTTTTTTACTACCTAATTGAATGCAAGTCGAGATCATTTTCTTTACCAATCTTTCTAACCAAACGTTAAGGACGGACGACGTCGTCGCCATAAAATTTGGCTGTCGATCGCCCGTGCGTGGCCCACCACAACCTCTACGGCCGGCTCCATCAACCAACCAACCAAAAAATTAAAATTTGTAAATAAATAAGAAAAATAACATTTCAATTATTATTTTTCGTTTATAACGGGTGTAACTCCATGCATTATTGTCCGATTTCAACTTTTCACGTGGCAGTGAAAGGCGCGCGAATAGACAAAGATAATGACCCCGAGCTCTCCCTCGGACGCTCACCCTTATTTGTCGACGATCAGAAGTGCATGACGGGTGTGATCATACCAGCACTGACGCACCGAATCCCGTCAGAACTCCGAAGTGAAGCGTGCTTGGGCGAGAGTAGTACTAGGACGGGTGACCCCCTGGGAAGTCCTCGTGGTGCACTCCATTTTTTTACTACCTAATTGAATGCAAGACGAGATCATTTTCTTTTCCAATCTTTCTAACCAAACGTTAAGGACGGACGACGTCGTCGCCATAAAATTTGGCTGTCGATCGCCCGTGCGTGGCCCGCCGCAACCTCTACGGCCGGCTCCATCAACCAACCAACCCAAAAATTAAAATTTGTAAATAAATAAGAAAAATAACATTTCAATTATTATTTTTCGTTTAAAACGGGTGTAACTCCATGCATTATTGTCTGATTTCAGCTTTTCATGTGGCAGTGAAAGGCGCGCGAAGAGACGAAGAAAATGTCCCCGAGCTCTCCCTCGGACGCTCACCCTTATTGGCCGACGATTAAAAGTGCATGATGGGTGCGATCATACCAGCACTAACGCATCGGATCCCATCAGAACTCCGAAGTTAATGTGCTTTGGCGAGACTAGTACTAGGATGGGTGACCCCCTGGGAAGTCCGCGTGTTTCACTTCTTTTTTTTACTAACTATTTGAATGCACGACGAGATCATTTTTTTTACCAATCTTTCTAACCAAACGTTGAGGACGGACGACGTCGTCGCCATAAAATTTGGCTATCGATCGCTCGTGTAGGGCCCGCAGCAACCTCTACGGCTGGCTCCATCGACCAACCAACCCGAAAAATTAAAATTTGTAAATAAATAAGAAAAATAACATTTCAATTATTAATTTTCGTTTAAAACGGGCGTAACTCCGTGCATTATTGTCTGATTTCAACTTTTCACTTGACGGTGCAAGGCGCGCGAAGAGAGGAAGAAAATGACCCCCGAGGTCTCCCTCGCACGCTCACCCTTATTGGCCAACGATCAGAAGTGCATGACGGGTGAGATCATACCAGCACTAATGCACCGGATCCCATATGAACTCCGAAGTTAGGCGTGCTTGGGCGAGCGTAGTACTAGGATGGGTGACCCCTTGGGAAGTCCTCATGTGGCACTCCTTTTTTTTACAACCTATTTTAATGCACGACGAGATCATTTTTTCTACCAATCTTTCTAACCAAACGTTAAGGACGGACGACGTTGTCGCCATAAAATTTGGCTGTCGATCGCCCGTGCGTGGCCCCCCACAACCTCTACGGCCGGCTCCATCAACCAACCAACCCGATAAATTAAAATTTGTAAATAAATAAGAAAAATAACATTTCAATTATTATTTTTCGTTTAAAACGGGCGTAACTCGGTGCATTATTGTCCGATTTTAGCATTTCACGTGGCGCTGAAAGGCGCGCGAAGAGACGAAGAAAATGACCCCCGGACTCTCCCTCCGACGCTCACCCTCGTTAGCCGACGATCAGAAGTGCATGACGGATGCGATCATACATGCACTAACGCATCGGATCCCATCAGAACTCCGAAGTTAAGCGTGCTTGGGCGAGAGTAGGACTAGGATGGGTTACCCCCTTCGAAGTCCTCGTGATGCACCCTTTTTTTTTACTACCTATTTGAATGCACGACGAGATCATTTTTTTTATCAATCTTTCTAACCAAACGTTAAGGACGGACGACGTCGTCGCCATAAAATTTGACTGTCAATCGCCCGCGAGGGGCCCGCAGCAACCTCTACGGCCGGCTCGATCGACCAACTGACCCGAAAAATTAAAATTTGTAAATAAATAAGAAAACTAACATTTAAATTATTATTTTTCGTTTAAAATGGGCGTAACTCCGTGCATTATTGTCCGATTTCAGCTTTTCACGTGGCGCTGAAAGGCGCGCGAAGAGACGACAAAAACGACCCCGATCTATCCCTCGGACGCTCACCCTTATTAGCCGACGATCAGAAGTGCATGACGGGTGCAATCATACCAGCACTAACGCACCGGATCCCTTCAAAACTGCGAAGTTAAGAGTGCTTGGGAGAGAGTAGTACTAGGATGGGTGACCCCCTGGAAAGTCCTCATGTTGCACCTTTTTTTTTACTACCGATTTGATTGCACGACGAGATCATTTTTTTTACCAATCTTTCTAATCAAACGTTAAGGACGGACAACGTCGTCGTCATAAAAATTGGCTGTCGATCGCCCGTGCGGTGCCCGCCGCAACCTCTACGTCCGGCTCGATCGACCAACCGACCCGAAAAATTAAAATTTGTAAATAAATAAGAAAAATAACATGTCAATTATTATTTTTCGTTTAAAACGGGCGTAACTCCGTGCATTATTGTCCGATTTCAGCTTTTCACGTAGCCCTGAAAGGCGCGCGAAGAGACGAAGAAAATGACCCCGAGTTCTCCCTCGGACGCTCACCCTTATTAGCCGACGATCAAAAGTGCGTGACGGGTGCGATCATACCAGCACTAAAGCACCGGATCGCATCAGAACTCCGAAGTTAAGCGTGCTTGGGCGTGAGTAGTACTAGGATGGGTGACCCCCTGGGAAGTCATCGTGTTGTACCTTTTTTTTACTACCTATTTGATTGCACGACGTGATAATTTTTTTTACCAATCTTTCTAACCAAACGTTAAGGACGGACGACGTCGTCGCCATAAAATTTGGCTGTCGATCGGCCGTGCGGGGCCCGCCGCAACCTCTACGGCCGGCTCGATCGACCAACCGACCCGAAAAGATAAAATTTGTAAATAAATAAGGAAAATAACATTTCAATTATTATTTTTCGTTTAAAATGGGCGTAATTCCGTGCATTATTGTCCGATTTCAGCTTTTCACGTGGCGCTGAAAGGCGCGCGAAGAGACGAAGAAAATGACCCCCGAACTCTCCCTCGAACGCTCACCCTTATTAGCCGACGATCAGAAGCACATTACGGATGCGATCATACATGCACTAACGCATTGGATCACATCAGAACTCCGAAATTAAGCGTGCTTGGGCGAGGGTAGCACTAGGATGGATGACCCCCTGGGAAGTCCTCGTGTTGCACATTTTTTTTTACTACCTATTTGAATGCATGACGAGATCATTTTTTTTACCAATCTTTCTAACCAAACGTTAAGGACGGACGACGTCGTCGCCATAAAATTTGGCTGTCGATCGCCCGTGCGGGGTCCGCCGCAACCTCTACCGCCGGCATGATCGACCAACCGACCCGAAAAATTAAAATTTGTAAATAAATAAGAAAAATAACATTTCAATTATTATTTTTCGTTTAAAACGGGCGTAACTCCGTGCATTATTGTCCGATTTTAGCTTTTCACGTGGCGATGAAAGGCGCGCGAAGAGACGAAGTAAATGACCCCGAGCTGTCCCTCGGACGCACACCCTTATTAGCCGACGATCAGAAGTGCGTGACGGGTGCGATCATACCAGCACTAAAGCACCGGATCGCATCAGAACTCAGAAGTTAAGCGTGCTTGGGCGAGAGTAGTACTAGGATGGGTGACCCCTTGGGAAGTCCTCGTGTTGCACCTTTTTTTTACTACCTATTTGATTGCACGACGAGATCATTTTTTTTACCAATCTTTCTAACCAAACGTTAAGGACGGACGACGTCGTCGCCATAAAATTTGGCTGTCGATCGCCCGTGCGGGGCCCGCCGCAAGCTCTACGGCCGGCTTGATCGACCAACCGACCCGAAAAATTAAAATTTGTAAATAAATAAGAAAAATAACATTTCAATTATTATTTTTCGTTTAAAAAGGGCGTAATTCCGTGCATTATTGTCTGATTTCAGCTTTTCACGTGGCGCTGAAAGGCGCGCGCAGAGACGAACAAAATGACCACGAGCTGTCCCTCGGACGCTCACCATTATTAGCCGACGATCAGAAGTGCATAACTGGTGCGATCATACCAGCACTAACGCGTCGGATCCCATCAGAAATCCGAAGTTAAGCGCGCTTGGGCGAGACTAGTACTAGGATGGGTGACCCCCTGGGAAGTCCTCGTGTTGCACCTTTTTTTTTACTACCTATTTGATTGCACGACAAGATCATTTTTTTTACCAATCTTTCTAACCAAACGTTAAGGACGGACGACGTCGTCGCCATAAAATTTGGCTGTCGATCGCCCACGCGGGGCCCGCCGCAACCTCTACGGCCGGCTCGATCGACCAACCGACTCGAAAAATTAAAATTTGTAGATAAATAAGAAAAATAACATTTCAATTATTATTTTTCGTTTAAAACGGGCGTAACTCCGTGCATTATTGTCCGATTTCAGCTTTTCACGTGGCGCTGAAAGGCGCGCGAAGAGACGAAGAAAATGACCACGAGCTGTCCCTCGGACACAAAATTTGGCTGTCGATCGCCCGTGCGGGGCCCGCCGCAACCTCTACGGTCGGCTCGATCGACCAACCGACCCGAAAAATTAAAATTTGTAAATAAATAAGAAAAATAACATTTCAATTATTATTTTTCGTTTAAAATGGGCATAACTCCGTGCATTATTGTCCGATTCCATCTTTTCACGTGGCGTTGGAAGGCGCGCGAAGAGACGAAAAAAATGACACCGAGCAGTCCCATGGACGCTCACCCTTATTAGCCGACGATCAGAAGTGCGTGACGGGTGCGATCATACCAGCCCTAAAGCACCGGATCCCATCCGAACTCCGAAGTTAAGCGTGCTTTGGCGAGAGTAGTACTAGGATGGGTGACCGCCTGGGAAGTCCTCGTGTTGCACCTTTTTTTTTACTACCTATTTGAATGCACGACGAGATCATTTTTTTTACAAATCTTTCTAACCAAACGTTAAGGACGGACGACGTCGTCGCCATAAAATTTGGCTGTCGATCGCCCGCGCGGGGCCCGCCGCAACCTCTACGGCCGGCTCGATCGACCAACCGACCCGAAAAATTAAAATTTGTAAATAAATATGAAAAATAACCTTTCAATTATTTTTTTTCGTTTAAAACGGGCGTAAATCCGTGCTTTATTGTGCGATTTCAGCTTTTCACGTGGCGCTGAAACGCGCGCGAAGAGACGAAGAAAATGACCCCGAGCTTTCCTCGGACGCTCACCCTTATTAGCCGACAATCAGAAGTGCGTGACGGGTGCGATCATACCAGCACTAAAGCACCGGATCCCATCAGAACTCCGAAGTTAAGCGTGCTTGGGCGAGAGTAGTACTAGAATGGGTGAACCCCTGGGAAGTTCTCGTGTTGCACCTTTTTTTTTACTACCTATTTGAATGCACGACGAGATCATTTTTTTTACCAATCTTTCTAACCAAACGTTAAGGACGGACAACGTCGTCGCCATAAAATTTGGCTGTCGATCTCCTGTGCGGGGCCAGCCGCAACCTCTACGGCCGGCTCGATCGACCAACCGACCCGAAAAATTAAAATTTGTAAATAAATAAGAAAAATAACATTTCAATTATTATTTTTCGTTTAAAACGGGGGTAACTCCGTGCATTATTGTCCGATTTCATATTTTCACGTGGCGCTGAAAGGCGCACGAAGAGACGAAGAAAATGACCCCGAGCTGTCTCTCGGACGCTCACCCTTATTAGCCGACGATCAGAAGTGTGTGATGGGTGCGATCATACCAGCACTAAAGCACCGGATCCCATCAGAACTTCGAAGTTAAACGTGCTTGGGCGAGACTATCACTAGGATGGGTGACCCCCTGGGAAGTCCTCGTGTTGCACTTTTTTTTTTACTACCTATTTGATTGCACGACGAGATCATTTTTTTTACCAATCTTTCTAACCAAACGTTAAGGACGGACGACGTCGTCGCCATAAAATTTGTCTGTCGATCGCCCGCGCGGGGCCCGCCGCAACCTCTACGGCCGGCTCGATCGACCAACCGACCCGAAAAATTAAAATTTGTAAATAAATAAGAAAAATAACATTTCAATTATTATTTTTCGTTTAAAACGGGCGTAACTCTGTGCATTATTGTCCGATTTCAGCTTTTCACGTGGCGCTGAAATGCGCGCGAAGAGACGAAGAAAATGACACCGAGCTATCCCTCGGAAGGTCACCCTTATTAGCCGACGATCAGAAGTGCATGACGGGTGCGATCATACCAGCACTAACGCACCGGATCCCATCAGAACTCCGAAGTTAACCGTGCTTGGGCTTGAATAGTACTACGATCGGTGACCCCCTGGGAAGTCCTCGTGTTGCAACTTTTTTTTTACTACCTATTTGAATGCACGACGAGATCATTTTTTTTACCAATCTTTCTAACCAAACGTTAAGGACGGACGACGTCGTCGCCATAAAATTTGGCTGTCGATCGCCCGTGCGGGGCCCGCCGCATCCTCTACGGTCGGCTCGATCGACCAACCGACCCGAAAAATTAAAATTTGTAAATAAATAAGAAAAATAACATTTCAATTATTATTTTTCGTTTAAAACGGGCGTAACTCCGTGCATTATTGTCCGATTTCAGCTTTTCACGTGGCGCTGAAAGGCGCGCGAATAGACGAAGAAAATGACCCCGAGCTATCCCTCGGACGCTCACCCTTATTAGCCGACGATCAGAAGTGCGTGACGGGTGCGATCATACCAGCACTAAAGCACCGTATCCCATCAGAACTCCGAAGTTAATAGTGCTTGGGCGAGAGTAGTACTAGAATGGGTGACCCCCAGGGAAGTCCTCGTGTTGCACCTTTTTTTTTTACTACCTATTTGAATGCACGACGAGATCATTTTTTTTACCAATCTTTCTAACCAAACGTTAAGGACGGACGACGTCGTCGCCAAAAAATATGGCTGTCGATCGCCTGCGCGGGGCCCGCCGCAACCTCTACGGCCGGCTCGATCGACCAATCGACACGAAAAATTAAAATTTGTAAATAAATAAGAAAAATAACATTTCAATTATTATTTTTCGTTTAAAACGGGCGTAACTCCGTGCATTATTGTCCGATTTCAGCTTTTCACGTGGCGCTGAAAGGCGCGCGAAGAGACGAAGAAAATGACCCCGAGCTGTCCCTCGGACGCTCACCCTTATTAGCCGACGATCAAAAGTGCGTGATGGGTGCGATCATACCAGCACTAAAGCACCGGATCCCATCAGAACTCCGAAGTTAATCGTGCTTGGGCGAGAGTAGTACTATGATGGGTGACCCCCTGGGAAGTCCTCGTGTTGCACCTTTTTTTTTACTACCTATTTGAATGCACGACGAGATCATTTTTTTTACCAATCTTTCTAACCAAACGTTAAGGACGGACGACGTCGTCGCCATAAAATTTGGCTGTCGATCGCCAGTGCGGGGCCCGCCGCATCCTCTACGGCCGGCTCGAACGACCAACCGACCCGAAAAATTAAAATTTGTAAATAAATAAGAAAAATAACATTTCAATTAATATTTTTCGTTTAAAACGGGCATAACTCCGTGCATTATTGTCCGATTTTAGCTTTTCACCTGGCGCTGAAAGGCGCGCGAAGAGACGAATAAAATGACCCCGAGCTGTCCCTCGGAGGCTCACCCTTATTAGCCGACGATCAGAAGTGCGTGATGGGTGCGATCATACCAGCACTAAAGCACCGGATCCCATCAGAACTCCGTAGTTAAGCGTGCTTGGGCGAGAGTAATACTAGGATGGGTGACCCCTTGGGAAGTCCTCGTGTTGCACTTTTTTTTTTACTACCTATTTGAATGCACGACGAGATCATTTTTTTTACCAATCTTTCTAACCAAACGTTAAGGACGGACGACATCGTCGCTATAAAATTTGGCTGTCGATCGCCCGCGCGGGGCCCGCCGCAAATCTACGGCCGGCTCGAACGACCAACCAACCCGAAAAATTAAAATTTGTAAATAAATAAGAAAAATAACATTTCAATTATTATTTTTCGTTTAAAACGGGCGTAACTCCGTGCATTATTGTCCGATTTCAGCTTTTCACGTGGCGCTGAAAGGCGCGCGAGAGACGAAGAAAATGACCCCGAGCTGTCCCTCGGACGCTCACCCTTATTAGCCGACGATCAGAAGTGCTTCACGGGTGCGATCATACCAGCACTAAAGCACTGGAACCCATCAGAACTCCGAAGTTAAGCGTGCTTGGGCGAGAGTAGTACTAGGATGGGTGACCCCCTGGCAAGTCCTCGTGTTGCACCTTTTTTTTTACTACCTATTTGAATGCACGACGAGATCATTTTTTTTACCAATCTTTCTAACCAAACGTTAAGGACGGACGAAGTCGTCGCCATAAAATTTGGCTGTCGAACGCCCGTGCGGGGCCCGCCGCAACATCTACTGCCGGCTCGATCGACCAACCGACCCGAAAAATTAAAATTTGTAAATAAATAAGAAAAATAACATTTCAATTATTATTTTTCGTTTAAAACGGGCGTAACTCCGTGCATTATTGTCCGATTTCAGCTTTTCACGTGGCGCTGAAAGGAGCGCGAAGAGACGAAGAAAATGACCCCGAGCTGTCCCTCGGACGCTCACCCTTATTAGCCGACGATCAGAAGTGCGTGACGGGTGCGATCATACCAGCACTAAAACACCGGATCCCATCAGAACTCCGAAGTTAGGCGTGCTTGTGCGAGAGTAGTACTAGGATGGGTGACCCCCTGGGAAGTCCTCGTGTTGCACCTTTTTTGTTACTACCTATTTGAATGCACGACGAGATCATTTTTTTTACCAATCTTTCTAACCAAACGTTAAGGACGGACGACGTCGTCGCTATAAAATTTGGCTGTCTATCGCCCGCGCGGGGCCCGCCGCAACCTCTACGGCCGGCTCGATCGACCAACCAACCCGAAAAATTAAAATTTGTAAATAAATAAGAAAAATAACATTTCAATTATTATTTTTCGTTTAAAACGGGCGTAACTCCGTGCATTATTGTCCGATTTCAGCTTTACACGTGGCGCTGAAAGGCGAGCGAGAGACGAAGAAAATGAACCCGAGCTGTCCCTCGGACGCTCGCCCTTATTAGCCGACGATCAGAAGTGCTTCACGGGTGCGATCATACCAGCACTAAAGCACCGGATTGCATCAAAACTCCGAAGTTAAGCGTGCTTGGGCGAGAGTAGTACTAGGATGGGTGACCCCCTGGGAAGTCATCGTGTTGCACCTTTTTTTGACTACCTATTTGATTGCACGACGAGATCATTTTTTTACCAATCTTTCTAACCAAACGTTAAGGACGGACGACGTCGTCGCCATAAAATTTGGCAGTCGATCGCCCGCGCGGGGCCCGCCGCAACCTCTACGGCTGACTTGATCGACCAACCGACCCGAAAAATTAAAATTTGTAAATAAATAAGAAAAATAACATTTCAATTATTATTTTTCGTTTAAAACGAGCGTAACTCCGTGTATTATTGTCTGATTTTAGCTTTTCACATGGCGCTGAAACGCGCGCGATGAGACGAAGAAAATGACCCCGAGCTGTTCCTCGGACGCTCACCCTTATTAGCCGACAATCAGAAGTTCGTGACGGGTGCGATCATACCAGCACTAAAGCACCGGATCCCATCAGAACTCCAAAGTTAAGCATGCTTGGGCGAGAGTAGTACTTGGATGGGTGACCCCTTGGGAAGTCCTCGTGTTGCACCTTTTTTTTTACTACCTATTTGATTGCACGACGAGATCATTTATTTACCAATCTTTCTAACCAAACGTTAAGGACGAACGACGTCGTCGCCATAAAATTTGGCTGTCGATCGCCCGTGCGGGGCCCGCCGCAACCTCTACGGCCGGCTCAATCGACCAACCGACCCGAAAAATTAAAATTTGTAAATAAGTAAGAAAAATAACATTTCAATTATTATTTTTCGTTTAAAACGCGCGTAACTCCGTGCATTATTGTCCGATTTCAGCTTTTCACGTGGCGCTGAAAGGCGCGCGAAGAGACGAAGAAAACGACCCCGAGCAGTCCCTCGGACGCTCACCCTTATTAGCCGACGATCAGAAGTGTGTGTTGGGTGCGATCATACCAGCACTAAAGCACCGGATCCCATCAGAACTTTGAAGTTAAGCGTGCTTGGGCGAGAGTAGTACTAGGATGGGTGACCCCTTGGGAAGTCCTCGTGTTGCACTTTTTTTTTACTACCTATTTGAATGCACGACGAGATCATTTTTTACCAATCTTTCTAACCAAACGTTAAGGACGGACGACGTCACCATAAAATTTGGATGTCGATCGCCGGTGCGGGGCCCGCCGCAACCTCTACGGCCGGCTCGATCGACCAACCGACCCGAAAAATTAAAATTTATAAATAAATAAGAAAAATAACATTTCAATTATTATTTTTCGTTTAAAACGGGCGTAACTCCGTGGATTATTTTCCGATTTCAGATTTTCACGTGGCGCTGAAAGGCGCGCGAAGAGACGAAGAAAATGACCCCGAGCTGTCTCTCGGACGCTCACCCTTATTTGTCGACGATCAGAAATGCATGATGGGTGCGATCATACCAGCACTAAAGCACCGGATCCCATCAGAACTCCGAAGTTAAGCGTGCTTGGGCGAGAGTAGTACTAGGATGGGTGACCCCCTGCGAAGTCCTCGTGTTGCACCTTTTTTTTTACTACCTATTTGAATGCACGACGAGATCATTTTTTTTACCAATCTTTCTAACCAAACGTTAAGGACGGACGACGTCGTCGCCATAAAATTTGGCTGTCGATCGCCCGTGCCGGGCCCGCCGCAACCTCTACGGTCGGCTCAATCGACCAACCGACCCGAAAAATTAAAATTTGTAAATAAGTAAGAAAAATAACATTTCAATTATTATTTTTCGTTTAAAACGGGCGTAACTCCGTGCATTATTGTCCGATTTCAGCTTTTCACGTGGCGCTGAAAGGCGCGCGAAGAGACGAAGATAACGACCCCGAGCAGTCCCTCGGACGCTCACCCTTATTAGACGACGATCAGAAGTGCGTGACGGATGCTATCATACCAGCACTAAAGCAGCGGATCCCATCAGAACTCTGAAGTTAAGCGTGTTTGGGCGAGAGTAGTACTAGGATGGGTGACCCCTTGGGAAGTCCTCGTGTTGCACCTTTTTTTTACTACCTATTTGAATGCACGACGAGATCATTTTTTTACCAATCTTTCTAACCAAACGTTAAGGACGGACGACGTCGCCATAAAATTTGGATGTCGATCGCTGGTGCGGGGCCCGCCGCAAACTCTACGGCCGGCTCGATCGACCAACCGACCCGAAAAATTAAAATTTGTAAATAAATAAGAAAAATAACATTTCAATTATAATTTTTCGTTTAAAACGGGCGTAACTCCGGGCATTATTTTCCGATTTCAGCTTTTCACGTGGCGCTGAAAGGCGCGTGAAGAGACGAAGAAAATGACCCCGAGCTGTCTCTCGGACGCTCACCCTTATTTGTCGACGATCAGAAATGCATGACGGGTGCGATCATACCAGCACTAAAGCACCGGATCCCATCAGAACTCCGAAGTTAAGCGTGCTTGGGCGAGAGTAGTACTAGGATGGGTGACCCCCTGCGAAGTCCTCGTGTTGCACCTTTTTTTTTACTACCTATTTGAATGCACGACGAGATCATTTTTTTTACCAATCTTTCTAACCAAACGTTAAGGATGGACGACGTCGTCGCCATAAAATTTGGCTGTCGATCGCCCGTGCGGGGCCCGCCGCAACCTCTACGGCCGGCTCAATCGACCAACCGACCCGAAAAATTAAAATTTGTAAATAAGTAAGAAAAATAACATTTCAATTATTATTTTTCGTTTAAAACGGGCGTAACTCCGTGCATTATTGTCCGATTTCAGCTTTTCACGTGGCGCTGAAAGGCGCGCGAAGAGACGAAGAAAATGACCCCGAGCTGTCTCTCGGACGCTCACCCTTATTTGTCGACGATCAGAAATGCATGACGGGTGTGATCATACCAGCACTAAAGCACCGGATCCCATCAGAACTCTGAAGTTAAGCGTGCTTGGGCGAGAGTAGTACTAGGATGGGTGACCCCCTGGGAAGTCCTCGTGATTGCACGACGAGATCATTTTTTTTACCAATCTTTCTAACCAAACGTTAAGGACGGACGACGTCGTCGCCATAAAATTTGGCTGTCGATTGCCCGAGCGGGGCCCGCCGCAACCTCTACGGCCGGCTTGATCGACCAACCGACCCGAAAAATTAAAATTTGTAAATAAATAAGAAAAATAACATTTCAAATATTATTTTTCGTTTAAAACGGGCGTAACTCCGTGCATTATTGTCCGATTTTAGATTTTCACGTGGCGCTGAAACGCGCGCGAAGAGACGAAGAAGAAGACCCCGAGCTGTTCCTCGGACGCTCACCCTTATTAGCCGACAATCAGAAGTGTATGACTTGTGCGATCTTACCAGCACTAAGGTACCCGATCCCATCAGACCTTCAAAGTTAAGCGTGCTTGGGCGAGAGTAGTACTAGGATGGGTGACTCCCTGGGAAGTCCTCGGGTTGCACCTTTTTTTTTTACTACCTATTTGAATGCACGACGAGATCATTTTTTTTACCAATCTTTCTAACTAAACTTTAAGGACGGACGACGTCGTCGCCATAAAATTTGGCTGTCGATCGCCCGCGCGGGGCCCGCCGCAACCTCTACGGCCGGCTCGATCGACAAACCGACCCGAAAAATTAAAATTTGTAAATAAATAAGAAAAATAACATTTCAATTATTATTTTTCGTTTAAAACGGGCGTAACTCCGTGCATTATTGTCCGATTTCAGCTTTTCACGTGGCGCTGAAAGGCGCGCGAAGAGACGAAGAAAATGACCTCGAGTTGTCCCTCGGACGCTCACCCTTATTAGCCGACGATCAGAAGTGCGTGACGGGTGCGATCATACCAGCACTAAAGCATCGGATCCCATCAGAACTCCGAAGTTAAGCGTGCTTGGGTGAGAGTAGTACTAGGATGGGTGACCCCCTGGGAAGTCCTCGTGTTGCACCTTTTTTTTTACTACCTATTTGAATGCACGACGAGATCATTTTTTTTACCAATCTTTATAACCAAACGTTAAGGACGGACGACGTCGTCGCCACAAAATTTGGCTGTCGATCGCCCGTGCGGGGACCGCCGCAAACTCTACGGCCGGCTCGATCGACCAACCGAACCGAAAAATTAAAATTTGTAAATAAATAAGAAAAATAAAATTTCAATTATTATTTTTCGTTTAAAACGGGAGTAACTCCGTGCATTATTGTACGATTTCAGCTTTTCACGTGGCGCTGACAGGCGCGCGAAGAGACGAACAAAATGACCCCGAGCTGTCCCTCGGACGCTCACCCTTATTAGCCGACGATCAGAAGTGCGTAACGGGTGCGATCATACCAGCACTAAAGCACCGGATCCCATCAGAACTCCGAAGTTAAGCGTGCTTGGGCGAGAGTAGTACTAGAATGGGTGAACCCCTGGGAAGTTCTCGTGTTGCACCTTTTTTTTTACTACCTATTTGAATGCACGACGAGATCATTTTTTTTACCAATCTTTCTAACCAAACGTTAAGGACGGACAACGTCGTCGCCATAAAATTTGGCTGTCGATCTCCTGTGCGGGGCCAGCCGCAACCTCTACGGCCGGCTCGATCGACCAACCGACCCGAAAAATTAAAATTTGTAAATAAATAAGAAAAATAACATTTCAATTATTATTTTTCGTTTAAAACGGGGGTAACTCCGTGCATTATTGTCCGATTTCATATTTTCACGTGGCGCTGAAAGGCGCACGAAGAGACGAAGAAAATGACCCCGAGCTGTCTCTCGGACGCTCACCCTTATTAGCCGACGATCAGAAGTGTGTGATGGGTGCGATCATACCAGCACTAAAGCACCGGATCCCATCAGAACTTCGAAGTTAAACGTGCTTGGGCGAGACTATCACTAGGATGGGTGACCCCCTGGGAAGTCCTCGTGTTGCACTTTTTTTTTTACTACCTATTTGATTGCACGACGAGATCATTTTTTTTACCAATCTTTCTAACCAAACGTTAAGGACGGACGACGTCGTCGCCATAAAATTTGTCTGTCGATCGCCCGCGCGGGGCCCGCCGCAACCTCTACGGCCGGCTCGATCGACCAACCGACCCGAAAAATTAAAATTTGTAAATAAATAAGAAAAATAACATTTCAATTATTATTTTTCGTTTAAAACGGGCGTAACTCTGTGCATTATTGTCCGATTTCAGCTTTTCACGTGGCGCTGAAATGCGCGCGAAGAGACGAAGAAAATGACACCGAGCTATCCCTCGGAAGGTCACCCTTATTAGCCGACGATCAGAAGTGCATGACGGGTGCGATCATACCAGCACTAACGCACCGGATCCCATCAGAACTCCGAAGTTAACCGTGCTTGGGCTTGAATAGTACTACGATCGGTGACCCCCTGGGAAGTCCTCGTGTTGCAACTTTTTTTTTACTACCTATTTGAATGCACGACGAGATCATTTTTTTTACCAATCTTTCTAACCAAACGTTAAGGACGGACGACGTCGTCGCCATAAAATTTGGCTGTCGATCGCCCGTGCGGGGCCCGCCGCATCCTCTACGGTCGGCTCGATCGACCAACCGACCCGAAAAATTAAAATTTGTAAATAAATAAGAAAAATAACATTTCAATTATTATTTTTCGTTTAAAACGGGCGTAACTCCGTGCATTATTGTCCGATTTCAGCTTTTCACGTGGCGCTGAAAGGCGCGCGAATAGACGAAGAAAATGACCCCGAGCTGTCCCTCGGACGCTCACCCTTATTAGCCGACGATCAGAAGTGCGTGACGGGTGCGATCATACCAGCACTAAAGCACCGTATCCCATCAGAACTCCGAAGTTAATCGTGCTTGGGCGAGAGTAGTACTAGAATGGGTGACCCCCAGGGAAGTCCTCGTGTTGCACCTTTTTTTTTTACTACCTATTTGAATGCACGAGGAGATCATTTTTTTTACCAATCTTTCTAACCAAACGTTAAGGACGGACGACGTCGTCGCCAAAAAATATGGCTGTCGATCGCCTGCGCGGGGCCCGCCGCAACCTCTACGGCCGGCTCGATCGACCAATCGACACGAAAAATTAAAATTTGTAAATAAATAAGAACAATAACATTTCAATTATTATTTTTCGTTTAAAACGGGCGTAACTCCGTGCATTATTGTCCGATTTCAGCTTTTCACGTGGCGCTGAAAGGCGCGCGAAGAGACGAAGAAAATGACCCCGAGCTGTCCCTCGGACGCTCACCCTTATTAGCCGACGATCAAAAGTGCGTGATGGGTGCGATCATACCAGCACTAAAGCACCGGATCCCATCAGAACTCCGAAGTTAATCGTGCTTGGGCGAGAGTAGTACTATGATGGGTGACCCCCTGGGAAGTCCTCGTGTTGCACCTTTTTTTTTACTACCTATTTGAATGCACGACGAGATCATTTTTTTTACCAATCTTTCTAACCAAACGTTAAGGACGGACGACGTCGTCGCCATAAAATTTGGCTGTCGATCGCCAGTGCGGGGCCCGCCGCATCCTCTACGGCCGGCTCGAACGACCAACCGACCCGAAAAATTAAAATTTGTAAATAAATAAGAAAAATAACATTTCAATTATTATTTTTCGTTTAAAACGGGCGTAACTCCGTGCATTATTGTCCGATTTCAGCTTTTCACGTGGCGCTGAAAGGAGCGCGAAGAGACGAAGAAAATGACCCCGAGCTGTCCCTCGGACGCTCACCCTTATTAGCCGACGATCAGAAGTGCGTGACGGGTGCGATCATACCAGCACTAAAACACCAGATCCCATCAGAACTCCGAAGTTAGGCGTGCTTGTGCGAGAGTAGTACTAGGATGGGTGACCCCCTGGGAAGTCCTCGTGTTGCACCTTTTTTTTTACTACCTATTTGAATGCACGACGAGATCATTTTTTTTACCAATCTTTCTAACCAAACGTTAAGGACGGACGACATCGTCGCTATAAAATTTGGCTGTCGATCGCCCGCGCGGGGCCCGCCGCAAATCTACGGCCGGCTCGAACGACCAACCAACCCGAAAAATTAAAATTTGTAAATAAATAAGAAAAATAACATTTCAATTATTATTTTTCGTTTAAAACGGGCGTAACTCCGTGCATTATTGTCCGATTTCAGCTTTTCACGTGGCGCTGAAAGGCGCGCGAGAGACGAAGAAAATGACCCCGAGCTGTCCCTCGGACGCTCACCCTTATTAGCCGACGATCAGAAGTGCTTCAGGGGTGCGATCATACCAGCACTAAAGCACTGGAACCCATCAGAACTCCGAAGTTAAGCGTGCTTGGGCGAGAGTAGTACTAGGATGGGTGACCCCCTGGCAAGTCCTCGTGTTGCACCTTTTTTTTTACTACCTATTTGAATGCACGACGAGATCATTTTTTTTACCAATCTTTCTAACCAAACGTTAAGGACGGACGAAGTCGTCGCCATAAAATTTGGCTGTCGAACGCCCGTGCGGGGCCCGCCGCAACATCTACTGCCGGCTCGATCGACCAACCGACCCGAAAAATTAAAATTTGTAAATAAATAAGAAAAATAACATTTCAATTATTATTTTTCGTTTAAAACGGGCGTAACTCCGTGCATTATTGTCCGATTTCAGCTTTTCACGTGGCGCTGAAAGGAGCGCGAAGAGACGAAGAAAATGACCCCGAGCTGTCCCTCGGACGCTCACCCTTATTAGCCGACGATCAGAAGTGCGTGACGGGTGCGATCATACCAGCACTAAAACACCGGATCCCATCAGAACTCCGAAGTTAGGCGTGCTTGTGCGAGAGTAGTACTAGGATGGGTGACCCCCTGGGAAGTCCTCGTGTTGCACCTTTTTTGTTACTACCTATTTGAATGCACGACGAGATCATTTTTTTTACCAATCTTTCTAACCAAACGTTAAGGACGGACGACGTCGTCGCTATAAAATTTGGCTGTCTATCGCCCGCGCGGGGCCCGCCGCAACCTCTACGGCCGGCTCGATCGACCAACCAACCCGAAAAATTAAAATTTGTAAATAAATAAGAAAAATAACATTTCAATTATTATTTTTCGTTTAAAACGGGCGTAACTCCGTGCATTATTGTCCGATTTCAGCTTTACACGTGGCGCTGAAAGGCGAGCGAGAGACGAAGAAAATGAACCCGAGCTGTCCCTCGGACGCTCGCCCTTATTAGCCGACGATCAGAAGTGCTTCACGGGTGCGATCATACCAGCACTAAAGCACCGGATCGCATCAAAACTCCGAAGTTAAGCGTGCTTGGGCGAGAGTAGTACTAGGATGGGTGACCCCTTGGGAAGTCATCGTGTTGCACCCTTTTTTGACTACCTATTTGATTGCACGACGAGATCATTTTTTTACCAATCTTTCTAACCAAACGTTAAGGACGGACGACGTCGTCGCCATAAAATTTGGCAGTCGATCGCCCGCGCGGGGCCCGCCGCAACCTCTACGGCTGACTTGATCGACCAACCGACCCGAAAAATTAAAATTTGTAAATAAATAAGAAAAATAACATTTCAATTATTATTTTTCGTTTAAAACGAGCGTAACTCCGTGTATTATTGTCTGATTTTAGCTTTTCACATGGCGCTGAAACGCGCGCGATGAGACGAAGAAAATGACCCCGAGCTGTTCCTCGGACGCTCACCCTTATTAGCCGACAATCAGAAGTTCGTGACGGGTGCGATCATACCAGCACTAAAGCACCGGATCCCATCAGAACTCCAAAGTTAAGCATGCTTGGGCGAGAGTAGTACTTGGATGGGTGACCCCTTGGGAAGTCCTCGTGTAGCACCTTTTTTTTTACTACCTATTTGATTGCACGACGAGATCATTTATTTACCAATTTTTCTAACCAAACGTTAAGGACGAACGACGTCGTCGCCATAAAATTTGGCTGTCGATCGCCCGTGCGGGGCCCGCCGCAACCTCTACGGCCGGCTCAATCGACCAACCGACCCGAAAAATTAAAATTTGTAAATAAGTAAGAAAAATAACATTTCAATTATTATTTTTCGTTTAAAACGCGCGTAACTCCGTGCATTATTGTCTGATTTCAGCTTTTCACGTGGCGCTGAAAGGCGCGCGAAGAGACGAAGAAAACGACCCCGAGCAGTCCCTCGGACGCTCACCCTTATTAGCCGACGATCAGAAGTGCGTGTTGGGTGCGATCATACCAGCACTAAAGCACCGGATCCCATCAGAACTTTGAAGTTAAGCGTGCTTGGGCGAGAGTAGTACTAGGATGGCTGACCCCCTGGGAAGTCCTCGTGTTGCACTTTTTTTTTACTACCTATTTGAATGCACGACGAGATCATTTTTTACCAATCTTTCTAACCAAACGTTAAGGACGGACGACGTCACCATAAAATTTGGATGTCGATCGCCGGTGCGGGGCCCGCCGCAACCTCTACGGCCGGCTCGATCGACCAACCGACCCGAAAAATTAAAATTTATAAATAAATAAGAAAAATAACATTTCAATTATTATTTTTCGTTTAAAACGGGCGTAACTCCGTGGATTATTTTCCGATTTCAGCTTTTCACGTGGCGCTGAAAGGCGCGCGAAGAGACGAAGAAAATGACCCCGAGCTGTCTCTCGGACGCTCACCCTTATTTGTCGACGATCAGAAATGCATGACGGGTGCGATCATACCAGCACTAAAGCACCGGATCCCATCAGAACTCCGAAGTTAAGCGTGCTTGGGCGAGAGTAGTACTAGGATGGGTGACCCCCTGCGAAGTCCTCGTGTTGCACCTTTTTTTTTACTACCTATTTGAATGCACGACGAGATCATTTATTTTACCAATCTTTCTAACCAAACGTTAAGGACGGACGACGTCGTCGCCATAAAATTTGGCTGTCGATCGCCCGTGCGGGGCCCGCCGCAACCTCTACGGTCGGCTCAATCGACCAACCGACCCGAAAAATTAAAATTTATAAATAAGTAAGAAAAATAACATTTCAATTATTATTTTTCGTTTAAAACGGGCGTAACTCCGTGCATTATTGTCCGATTTCAGCTTTTCACGTGGCGCTGAAAGGCGCGCGAAGAGACGAAGATAACGACCCCGAGCAGTCCCTCGGACGCTCACCCTTATTAGACGACGATCAGAAGTGCGTGACGGATGCTATCATACCAGCACTAAAGCAGCGGATCCCATCAGAACTCTGAAGTTAAGCGTGTTTGGGCGAGAGTAGTACTAGGATGGGTGACCCCTTGGGAAGTCCTCGTGTTGCACCTTTTTTTTACTACCTATTTGAATGCACGACGAGATCATTTTTTTACCAATCTTTCTAACCAAACGTTAAGGACGGACGACGTCGCCATAAAATTTGGATGTCGATCGCTGGTGCGGGGCCCGCCGCAACCTCTACGGCCGGCTCGATCGACCAACCGACCCGAAAAATTAAAATTTGTAAATAAATAAGAAAAATAACATTTCAATTATAATATTTCGTTTAAAACGGGCGTAACTCCGGGCATTATTTTCCGATTTCAGCTTTTCACGTGGCGCTGAAAGGCGCGTGAAGAGACGAAGAAAATGACCCCGAGCTGTCTCTCGGACGCTCACCCTTATTTGTCGACGATCAGAAATGCATGACGGGTGCGATCATACCAGCACTAAAGCACCGGATCCCATCAGAACTCCGAAGTTAAGCGTGCTTGGGCGAGAGTAGTACTAGGATGGGTGACCCCCTGCGAAGTCCTCGTGTTGCACCTTTTTTTTTACTACCTATTTGAATGCACGACGAGATCATTTTTTTTACCAATCTTTCTAACCAAACGTTAAGGATGGACGACGTCGTCGCCATAAAATTTGGCTGTCGATCGCCCGTGCGGGGCCCGCCGCAACCTCTACGGCCGGCTCAATCGACCAACCGACCCGAAAAATTAAAATTTGTAAATAAGTAAGAAAAATAACATTTCAATTATTATTTTTCGTTTAAAACGGGCGTAACTCCGTGCATTATTGTCCGATTTCAGCTTTTCACGTGGCGCTGAAAGGCGCGCGAAGAGACGAAGAAAATGACCCCGAGCTGTCTCTCGGACGCTCACCCTTATTTGTCGACGATCAGAAATGCATGACGGGTGCGATCATACCAGCACTAAATCACCGGATCTCATCAGAACTCTGAAGTTAAGCGTGCTTGGGCGAGAGTAGTACTAGGATGGGTGACCCCTGGGAAGTCCTCGTGATTGCACGACGAGATCATTTTTTTTACCAATCTTTCTAACCAAACGTTAAGGACGGACGACGTCGTCGCCATAAAATTTGGCTGTCGATTGCCCGAGCGGGGCCCGCCGCAACCTCTACGGCCGGCTTGATCGACCAACCGACCCGAAAAATTAAAATTTGTAAATAAATAAGAAAAATAACATTTCAAATATTATTTTTCGTTTAAAACGGGCGTAACTCCGTGCATTATTGTCCGATTTTAGATTTTCACGTGGCGCTGAAACGCGCGCGAAGAGACGAAGAAGAAGACCCCGAGCTGTTCCTCGGACGCTCACCCTTATTAGCCGACAATCAGAAGTGTATGACTTGTGCGATCTTACCAGCACTAAGGTACCCGATCCCATCAGACCTTCAAAGTTAAGCGTGCTTGGGCGAGAGTAGTACTAGGATGGGTGACTCCCTGGGAAGTCCTCGGGTTGCACCTTTTTTTTTACTACCTATTTGAATGCACGACGAGATCATTTTTTTTACCAATCTTTCTAACTAAACTTTAAGGACGGACGACGTCGTCGCCATAAAATTTGGCTGTCGATCGCCCGCGCGGGGCCCGCCGCAACCTCTACGGCCGGCTCGATCGACAAACCGACCCGAAAAATTAAAATTTGTAAATAAATAAGAAAAATAACATTTCAATTATTATTTTTCGTTTAAAACGGGCGTAACTCCGTGCATTATTGTCCGATTTCAGCTTTTCACGTGGCGCTGAAAGGAGCGCGAAGAGACGAAGAAAATGACCTCGAGTTGTCCCTCGGACGCTCACCCTTATTAGCCGACGATCAGAAGTGCGTGACGGGTGCGATCATACCAGCACTAAAGCATCGGATCCCATCAGAACTCCGAAGTTAAGCGTGCTTGGGTGAGAGTAGTACTAGGATGGGTGACCCCCTGGGAAGTCCTCGTGTTGCACCTTTTTTTTTACTACCTATTTGAATGCACGACGAGATCATTTTTTTTACCAATCTTTATAACCAAACGTTAAGGACGGACGACGTCGTCGCCACAAAATTTGGCTGTCGATCGCCCGTGCGGGGACCGCCGCAAACTCTACGGCCGGCTCGATCGACCAACCGAACCGAAAAATTAAAATTTGTAAATAAATAAGAAAAATAAAATTTCAATTATTATTTTTCGTTTAAAACGGGAGTAACTCCGTGCATTATTGTACGATTTCAGCTTTTCACGTGGCGCTGACAGGCGCGCGAAGAGACGAACAAAATGACCCCGAGCTGTCCCTCGGACGCTCACCCTTATTAGCCGACGATCAGAAGTGCGTAACGGGTGCGATCATACCAGCACTAAAGCACCGGATCCCATCAGAACTCCGAAGTTAAGCGTGCTTGGGCGAGAGTAGTACTAGAATGGGTGAACCCCTGGGAAGTTCTCGTGTTGCACCTTTTTTTTTACTACCTATTTGAATGCACGACGAGATCATTTTTTTTACCAATCTTTCTAACCAAACGTTAAGGACGGACAACGTCGTCGCCATAAAATTTTGCTGTCGATCTCCTGTGCGGGGCCAGCCGCAACCTCTACGGCCGGCTCGATCGACCAACCGACCCGAAAAATTAAAATTTGTAAATAAATAAGAAAAATAACATTTCAATTATTATTTTTCGTTTAAAACGGGGGTAACTCCGTGCATTATTGTCCGATTTCATATTTTCACGTGGCGCTGAAAGGCGCACGAAGAGACGAAGAAAATGACCCCGAGCTGTCTCTCGGACGCTCACCCTTATTAGCCGACGATCAGAAGTGTGTGATGGGTGCGATCATACCAGCACTAAAGCACCGGATCCCATCAGAACTTCGAAGTTAAACGTGCTTGGGCGAGACTATCACTAGGATGGGTGACCCCCTGGGAAGTCCTCGTGTTGCACTTTTTTTTTTACTACCTATTTGATTGCACGACGAGATCATTTTTTTTACCAATCTTTCTAACCAAACGTTAAGGACGGACGACGTCGTCGCCATAAAATTTGTCTGTCGATCGCCCGCGCGGGGCCCGCCGCAACCTCTACGGCCGGCTCGATCGACCAACCGACCCGAAAAATTAAAATTTGTAAATAAATAAGAAAAATAACATTTCAATTATTATTTTTCGTTTAAAACGGGCGTAACTCTGTGCATTATTGTCCGATTTCAGCTTTTCACGTGGCGCTGAAATGCGCGCGAAGAGACGAAGAAAATGACACCGAGCTATCCCTCGGAAGGTCACCCTTATTAGCCGACGATCAGAAGTGCATGACGGGTGCGATCATACCAGCACTAACGCACCGGATCCCATCAGAACTCCGAAGTTAACCGTGCTTGGGCTTGAATAGTACTACGATCGGTGACCCCCTGGGAAGTCCTCGTGTTGCAACTTTTTTTTTACTACCTATTTGAATGCACGACGAGATCATTTTTTTTACCAATCTTTCTAACCAAACGTTAAGGACGGACGACGTCGTCGCCATAAAATTTGGCTGTCGATCGCCCGTGCGGGGACCGCCGCATCCTCTACGGCCGGCTCGATCGACCAATCGACACGAAAAATTAAAATTTGTAAATAAATAAGAAAAATAACATTTCAATTATTATTTTTCGTTTAAAACGGGCGTAACTCCGTGCATTATTGTCCGATTTCAGCTTTTCACGTGGCGCTGAAAGGCGCGCGAAGAGACGAAGAAAATGACCCCGAGCTGTCCCTCGGACGCTCACCCTTATTAGCCGACGATCAAAAGTGCGTGATGGGTGCGATCATACCAGCACTAAAGCACCGGATCCCATCAGAACTCCGAAGTTAATCGTGCTTGGGCGAGAGTAGTACTATGATGGGTGACCCCCTGGGAAGTCCTTGTGTTGCACCTTTTTTTTTACTACCTATTTGAATGCACGACGAGATCATTTTTTTTACCAATCTTTCTAACCAAACGTTAAGGACGGACGACGTCGTCGCCATAAAATTTGGCTGTCGATCGCCAGTGCGGGGCCCGCCGCATCCTCTACGGCCGGCTCGAACGACCAACCGACCCGAAAAATTAAAATTTGTAAATAAATAAGAAAAATAACATTTCAATTAATATTTTTCGTTTAAAACGGGCATAACTCCGTGCATTATTGTCCGATTTTAGCTTTTCACCTGGCGCTGAAAGGCGCGCGAAGAGACGAATAAAATGACCCCGAGCTGACCCTCGGACGCTCACCCTTATTAGCCGACGATCAGAAGTGCGTGATGGGTGCGATCATACCAGCACTAAAGCACCGAATCCCATCAGAACTCCGTATTTAAGCGTGCTTGGGCGAGAGTAATACAAGGATGGGTGACCCCTTGGGAAGTCCTCGTGTTGCACCTTTTTTTTTACTACCTATTTGAATGCACGACGAGATCATTTTTTTTACCAATCTTTCTAACCAAACGTTAAGGACGGACGACATCGTCGCTATAAAATTTGGCTGTCGATCGCCCGCGCGGGGCCCGCCGCAAATCTACGGCCGGCTCGAACGACCAACCAACCCGAAAAATTAAAATTTGTAAATAAATAAGAAAAATAACATTTCAATTATTATTTTTCGTTTAAAACGGGCGTAACTCCGTGCATTATTGTCCGATTTCAGCTTTTCACGTGGCGCTGAAAGGCGCGCGAGAGACGAAGAAAATGACCCCGAGCTGTCCCTCGGACGCTCACCCTTATTAGCCGACGATCAGAAGTGCTTCACGGGTGCGATCATACCAGCACTAAAGCACTGGAACCCATCAGAACTCCGAAGTTAAGCGTGCTTGGGCGAGAGTAGTACTAGGATGGGTGACCCCCTGGCAAGTCCTCGTGTTGCACCTTTTTTTTTACTACCTATTTGAATGCACGACGAGATCATTTTTTTTACCAATCTTTCTAACCAAACGTTAAGGACGGACGAAGTCGTCGCCATAAAATTTGGCTGTCGAACCCCCGTGCGGGGCCCGCCGCAACATCTACTGCCGGCTCGATCGACCAACCGACCCGAAAAATTAAAATTTGTAAATAAATAAGAAAAATAACATTTCAATTATTATTTTTCGTTTAAAACGGGCGTAACTCCGTGCATTATTGTCCGATTTCAGCTTTTCACGTGGCGCTGAAAGGAGCGCGAAGAGACGAAGAAAATGACCCCGAGCTGTCCCTCGGACGCTCACCCTTATTAGCCGACGATCAGAAGTGCGTGACGGGTGCGATCATACCAGCACTAAAACACCGGATCCCATCAGAACTCCGAAGTTAGGCGTGCTTGTGCGAGAGTAGTACTAGGATGGGTGACCCCCTGGGAAGTCCTCGTGTTGCACCTTTTTTGTTACTACCTATTTGAATGCACGACGAGATCATTTTTTTTACCAATCTTTCTAACCAAACGTTAAGGACGGACGACGTCGTCGCTATAAAATTTGGCTGTCTATCGCCCGCGCGGGGCCCGCCGCAACCTCTACGGCCGGCTCGATCGACCAACCAACCCGAAAAATTAAAATTTGTAAATAAATAAGAAAAATAACATTTCAATTATTATTTTTCGTTTAAAACGGGCGTAACTCCGTGCATTATTGTCCGATTTCAGCTTTACACGTGGCGCTGAAAGGCGAGCGAGAGACGAAGAAAATGAACCCGAGCTGTCCCTCGGACGCTCGCCCTTATTAGCCGACGATCAGAAGTGCTTCACGGGTGCGATCATACCAGCACTAAAGCACCGGATCGCATCAAAACTCCGAAGTTAAGCGTGCTTGGGCGAGAGTAGTACTAGGATGGGTGACCCCCTGGGAAGTCATCGTGTTGCACCTTTTTTTGACTACCTATTTGATTGCACGACGAGATCATTTTTTTACCAATCTTTCTAACCAAACGTTAAGGACGGACGACGTCGTCGCCATAAAATTTGGCAGTCAATCGCCCGCGCGGGGCCCGCCGCAACCTCTACGGCTGACTTGATCGACCAACCGACCCGAAAAATTAAAATTTGTAAATAAATAAGAAAAATAACATTTCAATTATTATTTTTCGTTTAAAACGGTCGTAACTCCGTGCATTATTGTCCGATTTCAGCTTTTCACGTGGCGCTGAAAGGCGCGCGAAGAGACGAAGAAAATGACCCCGAGCTATCCCTCGGACGCTCACCCTTATTAGCCGACGATCAGAAGTGCATGACGGGTGCGATCATACCAGCACTAAAGCACCGGATCCTATCAGAACTCCGAAGTTAAGCGTGCTTGTGCGAGAGTAGTACTAGGATGGGTGACCCCTTGGGAAGTCCTCGTGTTGCACCTTTTTTTTTACTACCTATTTGAATGCTCGACGAGATCATTTTTTTTACCAATCTTTATAACCAAACGTTAAGGACGGACGACGTCGTCGCCGCAAAATTTGGCTGTCGATCGCCCGTGCGGGGCCTGCCGCAAACTCTACGGCCGGCTCGATCGACCAACCGACCCGAAAAATTTGTAAATAAATAAGAAAAATAACATTTCAATTATTATTTTTCGTTTAAAACGGGCGTAACTCTGTGCATTATTGTCCGATTTCAGCTTTTCACGTGGAGCTGAAAGGCGCGCGAAGAGACGAAGAAAATGACCCCGAGCTGTCCTTCGGACGCTCACCCTTATTAGCGGACGATGAGAAGTGCGTGACGGGTGCGATCATACCAGCACTAAAGCACCGGATCCCATCAGAACTCCGAAGTTTAGCGTGCTTGGGCGAGAGTAGTACTAGGATGGGTGACCCCCTGGGAAGTCCTCGTGTTGCACCTTTTTTTGACTACCTGTTTGATTGCACGACGAGATCATTTTTTTACCAATCTTTCTAACCAAACGTTAAGGACGGACGACGTCGTCGCCATAAAATTTGGCTGTCGATCGCCCGCGCGGGGCCCGCCGTAACCTCTACGGCCGACTCGATCGACCAACCGACCCGAAAAATTAAAATTTATAAATAAATAAGAAAAATAACATTTCAATTATTATTTTTCGTTTAAAACGGTCGTAATTCCGTGCATTATTGTCCGATTTCAGCTTTTCACGTGGCGCTGAAAGGCGCGCGAAGAGACGAAGAAAATGACCCCGAGCTGTCCCCCGGAAGCTCACCATTATTAGCCGACGATCAGAAGTGCGTGACGGGTGCGATCATACCAGCACTAAAGCACCGGATCCCATCAGAACTCCGAAGTTATGCGTGCTTGGGCGAGAGTAGTACTAGGATGGGTGACCCCCTGGGAAATCCACGTGTTGCACCTTTTTTTTTACTATCTATTTGAATGCACGACGAGATCATTTTTTTTACCAATCTTTATAACCAAACGTTAAGGACGGAAGTCCTCGTGTTGCACCTTTTTTTTTACTACCTATTTCAATGCACGACGAGATCATTTTTTTACCAATCTTTATAACCAAACGTTAAGGACGGACGACGTCGTCACCACAAAATTTGGCTGTCAATCGCCCGTGCGGGGCCCGCCGCAAACTCTACGACCGGCTCGATCGACCAACCGACCCGAAAAATTTGTAAATAAATAAGAAAAATAACATTTCAATTATTATTTTTCGTTTAAAACGAGCGTAACTCCGTGCATTATTGTCCGATTTCAGCTTTTCACGTGGAGCTGAAAGGCGCGCGAAGAGACGAAGAAAATGACCCCGAGCTGTCCTTCGGAAGCTCACCCTTATTAGCGGACGATGAGAAGTCCGTGACGGGTGCGATCATACCAGCACTAAAGCACCGGATCCCATCAGAACTCCGAAGTGAAGCGTGCTCGGGCGAGAGTAGTACTAGGATGGGTGACCCCCTGGGAAGTCCTCGTGTTGCACCTTTTTTTGACTACCTGTTTGATTGCACGACGAGATCATTTTTTTACCAATCTTTCTAACCAAACGTTAAGGACGGACGACGTCGTCGCCATAAAATTTGGCTGTCGATCGCCCGCGCGGGTCCCGCAGCAACCTCTACGGCCGACTCGATCGACCAACCGACCCGAAAAATTAAAATTTATAAATAAATAAGAAAAATAACATTTCAATTATTATTTTTCGTTTAAAACGGTCGTAACTCCGTGCATTATTGTCCGATTTCAGCTTTTCACGTGGCGCTGAAAGGCGCGCGAAGAGACGAAGAAAATGACCCCGAGCTGTCCCTCGGAAGCTCACCCTTATTAGCCGACGATCAGAAGTGCATGACGGGTGCGATCATACCAGCACTAACGCACCGGATCCCATCAGAACTCCGAAGTTAAGCGTACTTGGGCGAGAGTAGTAATAGGATGGGTGACCCCCTGGGAAGTCCTCGTGTTGCACCTTTTTTTTTACTACATATTTGAATGCACGACGAGATCATTTTTTTTACCAATCTTTCTAACCAAACGTTAAGGACGGACGACGTCGTCGCCATAAAATTTGGCTGTCGATCGCCAGTGCGGGGCCCGCCCAACCTCTACGGCCGGCTCGATCGACCAACCGACCCGAAAAATTAAAATTTGTAAATAAATAAGAAAAATAACATTTCAATTATTATTTTTCGTTTAAAACGGGCGTAACTCCGTGCATTATTGTCCGATTTCAGCTTTTCACGTGGCGCTGAAAGGCGCGCGAAGAGACGAAGAAAATGACCCCGAGCTGTCCCTCGGACGCTCACCCTTATTAGCCGACGATCAGAAGTGCGTGACGGGTGCGATCATACCAGCACTAAAGCACCGGATCCCATCAGAACTCCGAAGTTATGCGTGCTTGGGCGAGAGTAGTACTAGGATGGGTGACCCCCTGGGAAATCCTCGTGTTGCACCTTTTTTTTACTATCTATTTGAATGCACGACGAGATTATTTTTTTTACCAATCTTTATAACCAAACGTTAAGGACGGACGACGTCGTCGCCACAAAATTTGGCTGTCGATCGCCCGTGCGGGGCCCGCCGCAAACTCTACGGCCGGCTCGATCGACCAACCGACCCGAAAAATTAAAATTTGTAAATAAATAAGAAAAATAACATTTCAATTATTATTTTTCGTTTAAAACGGGCGTAACTCCGTGCATTATTGTCCGATTTCATATTTTCACGTGGCGCTGAAAGGCGCGCGAAGAGACGAAAAAATGACCCCGAGCTGTCCTTCGGACGCTCACCCTTATTAGCGGACGATGAGAAGTGCGAGACGGATGCGATCATACCAGCACTAAAGCACCGGATCCCATCAGAACTCCGAAGTTAAGCGTGCTTGGGCGAGAGTAGTACTAGGATGGGTGACCCCCTGGGAAGTCCTCGTGTTGCACCTTTTTTTTTACTACCTATTTGAATGCACGACGAGATCATTTTTTTTACCAATCTTTATAACCAAACGTTAAGGACGGACGACGTCGTCGCCACAAAATTTGGCTGTCGATCGCCCGTGCGGGGCCCGCCGCAAACTCTACGGCCGGCTCGATCGACCAACCGACCCGAAAAATTTGTAAATAAATAAGAAAAATAACATTTCAATTATTATTTTTCGTTTAAAACGGGCGTAACTCCGTGCATTATTGTTCGATTTCAGCTTTTCACGTGGAGCTGAAAGGCGCGCGAAGAGACGAAGAAAATGACCCCGAGCTGTCCTTCGGACGCTCACCCTTATTAGCGGACGATGAGAAGTGCATGACGGGTGCTATCATACTAGCACTAAAGCACCGGATCCCATTAGAACTTTGAAGTTAAGCGTGCTTGGGCGAGAGTACTACTAGGATGGGTGACCCCCTGGGAAGTTTTCGTGTTGCACCTTTTTTTGACTACCTGTTTGATTGCACGACGAGATCATTTTTTTACCAATCTTTCTAACCAAACGTTAAGGACGGACGACGTCGTCGCCATAAAATTTGGCTGTCGATCGCCCACGCGGGGCCCGCCGCAAACTCTACGGCCGGCTCGATCGACCAACCGACCCGAAAAATTAAAATTTGTAAATAAATAAGAAAAATAATATTTCAATTATTATTTTTCGTTTAAAACGAGCGTAACTCCGTGCATTATTGTCCGATTTCATCTTTTCACGTGGCGCTGAAAGGCGCGCGAAGAGACGAAGAAAATGACCCCGAGCTGTCCTTCGGACGCTCACCCTTATTAGCGGACGATGAGAAGTGCGTGACGGGTGCGATCATACCAGCACTAAAGCACCGGATCCCATCAGAACTCCGAAGTTAAGCGTGCTTGGGCGAGAGTAGTACTAGGATGGGTGACCCCCTGGGAAGTCCTCGTGTTGCACCTTTTTTTGACTACCTGTTTGATTGCACGACGAGATCATTTTTTTACCAATCTTTCTAACCAAACGTTAAGGACGGACGACGTCGTCGCCATAAAATTTGGCTGTCGATCGCCCGCGCGGGGCCCGCAGCAACCTCTACGGCCGACTCGATCGACCAACCGACCCGAAAAATTAAAATTTATAAATAAATAAGAAAAATAACATTTCAATTATTATTTTTCGTTTAAAACAGTCGTAACTCCGTGCATTATTGTCCGATTTCAGCTTTTCACGTGGCGCTGAAAGGCGCGCGAAGAGACGAAGAAAATGACCCCGAGCTGTCCCTCGGAAGCTCACCCTTATTAGCCGACGATCAGAAGTGCATGACGGGTGCGATCATACCAGCACTAACGCACCGGATCCCATCAGAACTCCGAAGTTAAGCGTACTTGGGCGAGAGTAGTAATAGGATGGGTGACCCCCTGGGAAGTCCTCGTGTTGCACCTTTTTTTTTACTACCTATTTGAATGCAGGACGAGATCATTTTTTTTACCAATCTTTCTAACCAAACGTTAAGGACGGACGACGTCGTCGCCATAAACTTTGGCTGTCGATCGCCAGTGCGGGGCCCGCCCAACCTCTACGGCCGGCTCGATCGACCAACCGACCCGAAAAATTAAAATTTGTAATTAAATAAGAAAAATAACATTTCAATTATTATTTTTCGTTTAAAACGAGCGTAACTCCGTGCATTATTGTCCGATTTCAGCTTTTCACGTGGCGCTGAAAGGCGCGCGAAGAGATGAAGAAAATGACCCCGAGCTGTCCCTCGGACGCTCACCCTTATTAGCCGACGATCAGAAGTGCGTGACGGGTGCGATCATACCAGCACTAAAGCACCGGATCCCATCAGAACTCCGAAGTTATGCGTGCTTGGGCGAGAGTAGTACTAGGATGGGTGACCCCCTGGGAAATCCTCGTGTTGCACCTTTTTTTTTACTATCTATTTGAATGCACGACGAGATCATTTTTTTTACCAATCTTTATAACCAAACGTTAAGGACGGACGACGTCGTCGCCACAAAATTTGGCTGTCGATCGCCCGTGCGGGGCCCGCCGCAAACTCTACGGCCGGCTCGATCGACCAACCGACCCGAAAAATTAAAATTTGTAAAAAAATAAGAAAAATAACATTTCAATTATTATTTTTCGTTTAAAACGGGCGTAACTCCGTGCATTATTGTCCGATTTCATATTTTCACGTGGCGCTGAAAGGCGCGCGAAGAGACGAAGAAAATGACCCCGAGCTGTCCTTCGGACGCTCACCCTTATTAGCGGACGATGAGAAGTGCGAGACGGGTGCGATCATACCAGCACTAAAGCACCGGATCCCATCAGAATTCCGAAGTTAAGCGTGCTTGGGCGAGAGTAGTACTAGGATGGGTGACCCCCTGGGAAGTCCTCGTGTTGTACTTTTTTTTTACTACCTATTTGAATGCACGACGAGATCATTTTTTTTACCAATCTTTATAACCAAACGTTAATGACGGACGACGTCGTCGCCACAAAATTTGGCTGTCGATCGCCCGTGCGGGGCCCGCCGCAAACTCTACGGCCGGCTCGATCGACCAACCGACCCGAAAAATTAAAATTTGTAAATAAATAAGAAAAATAACATTTCAATTATTATTTTTCGTTTAAAACGGGCGTAACTCCGTGCATTATTGTCCGATTTCAGCTTTTCACGTGGCGCTGAAAGGAGCGCGAAGAGACGAAGAAAATGACCCCGAGCTGTCCCTCGGACGCTCACCCTTATTAGCCGACGATCAGAAGTGCGTGACGGGTGCGATCATACCAGCACTAAAACACCGGATCCCATCAGAACTCCGAAGTTAGGCGTGCTTGTGCGAGAGTAGTACTAGGATGGGTGACCCCCTGGGAAGTCCTCGTGTTGCACCTTTTTTGTTACTACCTATTTGAATGCACGACGAGATCATTTTTTTTACCAATCTTTCTAACCAAACGTTAAGGACGGACGACGTCGTCGCTATAAAATTTGGCTGTCTATCGCCCGCGCGGGGCCCGCCGCAACCTCTACGGCCTTCTCGATCGACCAACCAACCCGAAAAATTAAAATTTGTAAATAAATAAGAAAAATAACATTTCAATTATTATTTTTCGTTTAAAACGGGCGTAACTCCGTGCATTATTGTCCGATTTCAGCTTTTCACGTGGCGCTGAAAGGCGAGCGAGAGACGAAGAAAATGAACCCGAGCTGTCCCTCGGACGCTCGCCCTTATTAGCCGACGATCAGAAGTGCTTCACGAGTGTGATCATACCAGCACTAAAGCACCGGATCGCATCAAAACTCCGAAGTTAAGCGTGCTTGGGCGAGAGTAGTACTAGGATGGGTGACCCCCTGGGAAGTCATCGTGTTGCACCTTTTTTTGACTACCTATTTGATTGCACGACGAGATCATTTTTTTACCAATCTTTCTAACCAAACGTTAAGGACGGACGACGTCGTCGCCATAAAATTTGGCAGTCGATCGCCCGCGCGGGGCCCGCCGCAACCTCTACGGCTGACTTGATCGACCAACCGACCCGAAAAATTAAAATTTGTAAATAAATAAGAAAAATAACATTTCAATTATTATTTTTCGTTTAAAACGAGCGTAACTCCGTGTATTATTGTCTGATTTTAGCTTTTCACATGGCGCTGAAACGCGCGCGATGAGACGAAGAAAATGACCCCGAGCTGTTCCTCGGACGCTCACCCTTATTAGCCGACAATCAGAAGTTCGTGACGGGTGCGATCATACCAGCACTAAAGCACCGGATCCCATCAGAACTCCAAAGTTAAGCATGCTTGGGCGAGAGTAGTACTTGGATGGGTGACCCCCTGGGAAGTCATCGTGTTGCACCTTTTTTTTACTACCTATTTGAATGCACGACGAGATCATTTTTTTACCAATCTTTCTAACCAAACGTTAAGGACGGACGACGTCGCCATAAAATTTGGATGTCGATCGCTGGTGCGGGGCCCGCCGCAACCTCTACGGCCGGCTCGATCGACCAACCGACCCGAAAAATTAAAATTTGTAAATAAATAAGAAAAATAACATTTCAATTATAATTTTTCGTTTAAAACGGGCGTAACTCCGGGCATTATTTTCCGATTTCAGCTTTTCACGTGGCGCTGAAAGGCGCGCGAAGAGACGAAGAAAATGACCCCGAGCTGTCTCTCGGACGCTCACCCTTATTTGTCGACGATCAGAAATGCATGACGGGTGCGATCATACCAGCACTAAAGCACCGGATCCCATCAGAACTCCGAAGTTAAGCGTGCTTGTGCGAGAGTAGTACTAGGATGGGTGACCCCCTGCGAAGTCCTCGTGTTGCACCTTTTTTTTTACTACCTATTTGAATGCACGACGAGATCATTTTTTTTACCAATCTTTCTAACCAAACGTTAAGGACGGACGACGTCGTCGCCATAAAATTTGGCTGTCGATCGCCGGTGCGGGGCCCGCCGCAACCTCTACGGCCGGCTCAATCGACCAACCGACCCGAAAAATTAAAATTTGTAAATAAGTAAGAAAAATAACATTTCAATTATTATTTTTCGTTTAAAACGGGCGTAACTCCGTGCATTATTGTCCGATTTCAGCTTTTCACGTGGCGCTGAAAGGCGCGCGAAGAGACGAAGAAAATGACCCCGAGCTGTCTCTCGGACGCTCACCCTTATTTGTCGACGATCAGAAATGCATGACGGGTGCGATCATACCAACACTAAAGCACTGGATTCCATCAGAACTCTGAAGTTAAGCGTGCTTTGGCGAGAGTAGTACTAGGATGGGTGACCCCCTGGGAAGTCCTCGTGCACTTTTTTTTGACTATCTGTGTGATTGCACGACGAGATCATTTTTTTTACCAATCTTTCTAACCAAACGTTAAGGACGGACGACGTCGTCGCCATAAAATTTGGCTGTCGATTGCCCGAGCGGGGCCCGCCGCAACCTCTACGGCCGGCTTGATCGACCAACCGACCCGAAAAATTAAAATTTGTAAATAAATAAGAAAAATAACATTTCAAATATTATTTTTCGTTTAAAACGGGCGTAACTCCGTGCATTATTGTCCGATTTTAGATTTTCACGTGGCGCTGAAACGCGCGCGAAGAGACGAAGAAAAAGACCCCGAGCTGTTCCTCGGACGCTCACCCTTATTAGCCGACAATCAGAAGTGTATGACTTGTGCGATCTTACCAGCACTAAGGTACCCGATCCCATCAGACCTTCAAAGTTAAGCGTGCTTGGGCGAGAGTAGTACTAGGATGGGTGACTCCCTGGGAAGTCCTCGGGTTGCACCTTTTTTTTTTACTACCTATTTGAATGCACGACGAGATCATTTTTTTTACCAATCTTTCTAACTAAACTTTAAGGACGGACGACGTCGTCGCCATAAAATTTGGCTGTCGATCGCCCGCGCGGGGCCCGCCGCAACCTCTACGGCCGGCTCGATCGACAAACCGACCCGAAAAATTAAAATTTGTAAATAAATAAGAAAAATAACATTTCAATTATTATTTTTCGTTTAAAACGGGCGTAACTCCGTGCATTATTGTCCGATTTCAGCTTTTCACGTGGCGCTGAAAGGCGCGCGAAGAGACGAAGAAAATGACCTCGAGTTGTCCCTCGGACGCTCACCCTTATTAGCCGACGATCAGAAGTGCGTGACGGGTGCGATCATACCAGCACTAAAGCACCGCATCCCATCAGAACTCCGAAGTTAAGCGTGCTTGGGTAAGAGTAGTACTAGGATGGGTGACCACCTGGGAAGTCCTCGTGTTGCACCTTTTTTTTTACTACCTATTTGAATGCACGACGAGATCATTTTTTTTACCAATCTTTATAACCAAACGTTAAGGACGGACGACGTCGTCGCCACAAAATTTGGCTGTCGATCGCCCGTGCGGGGACCGCCGCAAACTCTACGGCCGGCTCGATCGACCAACCGAACCGAAAAATTAAAATTTGTAAATAAATAAGAAAAATAAAATTTCAATTATTATTTTTCGTTTAAAACGGGAGTAACTCCGTGCATTATTGTCCGATTTCAGCTTTTCACGTGGCGCTGAAAGGCGCGCGAAGAGACGAAGAAAATGACCCCGAGCTGTCCCTCGGACGCTCACCCTTATTAGCCGACGATCAGAAGTGCGTAACGGGTGCGATCATACCAGCACTAAAGCACCGGATCCCATCAGAACTCCGAAGTTAAGGGTGCTTGGGCGAGAGTAGTACTAGGATGGGTGACCCCTTGGGAAGTCCTCGTGTTGCACCTTTTTTTTTACTACCTATTTGAATGCACGACGAGATCATTTTTTTTACCTATCTTTCTAACCAAACGTTAAGGACGGACGACGTCGTCGCCATAAAATTTGGCTGTCGATCGCCAGTGCGGGGCCCGCCGCAACCTCTATGGCCGGCTCGATCGACCAACCGACCCGAAAAATTAAAATTTGTAAATAAATAAGAAAAATAACATTTCAATTATTATTTTTCGTTTAAAACGGTCGTAACTCCGTGCATTATTGTCCGATTTCAGCTTTTCACGTGGCGCTGAAAGGCGCGCGAAGAGACGAAGAAAATGACCCCGAGCTATCCCTCGGACGCTCACCCTTATTAGCCGACGATCAGAAGTGTGTGACGGGTGCGATCATACCAGCACTAAAGCACCGGATCCCATCAGAACTCCGAAGTTAAGCGTGCTTGTGCGAGAGTAGTACTAGGATGGGTGACCCCCTTGGAAGTCCTCGTGTTGCACCTTTTTTTTTACTACCTATTTGAATGCTCGACGAGATCATTTTTTTTACCAATCTTTATAACCAAACGTTAAGGACGGACGACGTCGTCGCCACAAAATTTGGCTGTCGATCGCCCGTGCGGGGCCTGCCGCAAACTCTACGGCCGGCTCGATCGACCAACCGACCCGAAAAATTTGTAAATAAATAAGAAAAATAACATTTCAATTATTATTTTTCGTTTAAAACGGGCGTAACTCTGTGCATTATTGTCCGATTTCAGCTTTTCACGTGGCGCTGAAAGGCGCGCGAAGAGACGAAGAAAATGACCCCGAGCTGTCCTTCGGACGCTCACCCTTATTAGCGGACGATGAGAAGTGCGTGACGGGTGCGATCATACCAGCACTAAAGCACCGGATCCCATCAGAACTCCGAAGTTTAGCGTGCTTGGGCGAGAGTAGTACTAGGATGGGTGACCCCCTGGGAAGTCCTCGTGTTGCACCTTTTTTTGACTACCTGTTTGATTGCACGACGAGATCATTTTTTTACCAATCTTTCTAACCAAACGTTAAGGACGGACGACGTCGTCGCCATAAAATTTGGCTGTCGATCGCCCGCGCGGGGCCCGCCGCAACCTCTACGGCCGACTCGATCGACCAACCGACCCGAAAAATTAAAATTTATAAATAAATAAGAAAAATAACATTTCAATTATTATTTTTCGTTTAAAACGGTCGTAACTCCGTGCATTATTGTCCGATTTCAGCTTTTCACGTGGCGCTGAAAGGCGCGCGAAGAGACGAAGAAAATGACCCCGAGCTGTCCCCCGGAAGCTCACCATTATTAGCCGACGATCAGAAGTGCGTGACGGGTGCGATCATACCAGCACTAAAGCACCGGATCCCATCAGAACTCCGAAGTTATGCGTGCTTGGGCGAGAGTAGTACTAGGATGGGTGACCCCCTGGGAAATCCTCGTGTTGCACCTTTTTTTTTACTATCTATTTGAATGCACGACGAGATCATTTTTTTTACCAATCTTTATAACCAAACGTTAAGGACGGAAGTCCTCGTGTTGCACCTTTTTTTTTACTACCTATTTGAATGCACGACGAGATCATTTTTTTACCAATCTTTATAACCAAACGTTAAGGACGGACGACGTCGTCACCACAAAATTTGGCTGTCGATCGCCCGTGCGGGGCCCGCCGCAAACTCTACGGCCGGCTCGATCGACCAACCGACCCGAAAAATTTGTAAATAAATAAGAAAAATAACATTTCAATTATTATTTTTCGTTTAAAACGAGCGTAACTCCGTGCATTATTGTCCGATTTCAGCTTTTCACGTGGAGCTGAAAGGCGCGCGAAGAGACGAAGAAAATGACCCCGAGCTGTCCTTCGGACGCTCACCCTTATTAGCGGACGATGAGAAGTCCGTGATGGGTGCGATCATACCAGCACTAAAGCACCGGATCCCATCAGAACTCCGAAGTTAAGCGTGCTCGGGCGAGAGTAGTACTAGGATGGGTGACCCCCTGGGAAGTCCTCGTGTTGCACCTTTTTTTGACTACCTGTTTGATTGCACGACGAGATCATTTTTTTACCAATCTTTCCAACCAAACGTTAAGGACGGACGACGTCGTCGCCATAAAATTTGGCTGTCGATCGCCCGCGCGGCGCCCGCAGCAACCTCTACGGCCGACTCGATCGACCAACCGACCCGAAAAATTAAAATTTATAAATAAATAAGAAAAATAACATTTCAATTATTATTTTTCGTTTAAAACGGTCGTAACTCCGTGCATTATTGTCCGATTTCAGCTTTTCACGTGGCGCTGAAAGGCGCGCGAAGAGACGAAGAAAATGACCCCGAGCTGTCCCTCGGAAGCTCACCCTTATTAGCCGACGATCAGAAGTGCATGACGGGTGCGATCATACCAGCACTAACGCACCGGATCCCATCAGAACTCCGAAGTTAAGCGTACTTGGGCGAGAGTAGTAATAGGATGGGTGACCCCCTGGGAAGTCCTCGTGTTGCACCTTTTTTTTTACTACCTATTTGAATGCACGACGAGATCATTTTTTTTACCAATCTTTCTAACCAAACGTTAAGGACGGACGACGTCGTCGCCATAAAATTTGGCTGTCGATCGCCAGTGCGGGGCCCGCCCAACCTCTACGGCCGGCTCGATCGACCAACCGACCCGAAAAATTAAAATTTGTAAATAAATAAGAAAAATAACATTTCAATTATTATTTTTCGTTTAAAACGGGCGTAACTCCGTGCATTATTGTCCGATTTCAGCTTTTCACGTGGCGCTGAAAGGCGCGCGAAGAGACGAAGAAAATGACCCCGAGCTGTCCCTCGGACGCTCACCCTTATTAGCCGACGATCAGAAGTGCGTGACGGGTGCGATCATACCAGCACTAAAGCACCGGATCCCATCAGAACTCCGAAGTTATGCGTGCTTGGGCGAGAGTAGTACTAGGATGGGTGACCCCCTGGGAAATCCTCGTGTTGCACCTTTTTTTTTACTATCTATTTGAATGCACGACGAGATCATTTTTTTTACCAATCTTTATAACCAAACGTTAAGGATGGACGACGTCGTCGCCACAAAATTTGGCTGTCGATCGCCCGTGCGGGGCCCGCCGCAAACTCTACGGCCGGCTCGATCGACCAACCGACCCGAAAAATTAAAATTTGTAAATAAATAAGAAAAATAACATTTCAATTATTATTTTTCGTTTAAAACGGGCGTAACTCCGTGCATTATTGTCCGATTTCATATTTTCACGTGGCGCTGAAAGGCGCGCGAAGAGACGAAGAAAATGACCCCGAGCTGTCCTTCGGACGCTCACCCTTATTAGCGGACGATGAGAAGTGCGAGACGGGTGCGATCATACCAGCACTAAAGCACCGGATCCCATCAGAACTCCGAAGTTAAGCGTGCTTGGGCGAGAGTAGTACTAGGATGGGTGACCCCTTGGGAAGTCCTCGTGTTGCACCTTTTTTTTTACTACCTATTTGAATGCACGACGAGATCATTTTTTTTACCAATCTTTATAACCAAACGTTAAGGACGGACGACGTCGTCGCCACAAAATTTGGCTGTCGATCGCCCGTGCGGGGCCCGCCGCAAACTCTACGGCCGGCTCGATCGACCAACCGACCCGAAAAATTTGTAAATAAATAAGAAAAATAACATTTCAATTATTATTTTTCGTTTAAAACGGGCGTAACTCCGTGCATTATTGTTCGATTTCAGCTTTTCACGTGGAGCTGAAAGGCGCGCGAAGAGACGAAGAAAATGACCCCGAGCTGTCCTTCGGACGCTCACCCTTATTAGCGGACGATGAGAAGTGCGTGACGGGTGCGATCATACCAGCACTAAAGCACCGGATCCCATCAGAACTTCGAAGTTAAGCGTGCTTGGGCGAGAGTAGTACTAGGATGGGTGACCCCCTGGGAAGTCCTCGTGTTGAACCTTTTTTTGACTACCTGTTTGATTGCACGACGAGATCATTTTTTTACCAATCTTTCTAACCAAACGTTAAGGACGGACGACGTCGTCGCCATAAAATTTGGCTGTCGATCGCCCACGCGGGGCCCGCCGCAAACTCTACGGCCGGCTCTATCGACCAACCGACCCGAAAAATTAAAATTTGTAAATAAATAAGAAAAATAATATTTCAATTATTATTTTTCGTTTAAAACGAGCGTAACTCCGTGCATTATTGTCCGATTTCATCTTTTCACGTGGCGCTGAAAGGCGCGCGAAGAGACGAAGAAAATGACCCCGAGCTGTCCTTCGGACGCTCACCCTTATTAGCGGACGATGAGAAGTGCGTGACGGGTGCGATCATACCAGCACTAAAGTACCGGATCCCATCAGAACTCCGAAGTTAAGCGTGCTTGGCGAGAGTAGTACTAGGATGGGTGACCCCCTGGGAAGTCCTCGTGTTGCACCTTTTTTTGACTACCTGTTTGATTGCACGACGAGATCATTTTTTTACCAATCTTTCTAACCAAACGTTAAGGACGGACGACGTCGTCGCCATAAAATTTGGCTGTCGATCGCCCGCGCGGGGCCCGCAGCAACCTCTACGGCCGACTCGATCGACCAACCGACCCGAAAAATTAAAATTTATAAATAAATAAGAAAAATAACATTTCAATTATTATTTTTCGTTTAAAACAGTCGTAACTCCGTGCATTATTGTCCGATTTCAGCTTTTCACGTGGCGCTGAAAGGCGCGCGAAGAGACGAAGAAAATGACCCCGAGCTGTCCCTCGGAAGCTCACCCTTATTAGCCGACGATCAGAAGTGCATGACGGGTGCGATCATACCAGCACTAACGCACCGGATCCCATCAGAACTCCGAAGTTAAGCGTACTTGGGCGAGAGTAGTAATAGGATGGGTGACCCCCTGGGAAGTCCTCGTGTTGCACCTTTTTTTTTACTACCTATTTGAATGCACGACGAGATCATTTTTTTTACCAATCTTTCTAACCAAACGTTAAGGACGGACGACGTCGTCGCCATAAAATTTGGCTGTCGATCGCCAGTGCGGGGCCCGCCCAACCTCTACGGCCGGCTCGATCGACCAACCGACCCGAAAAATTAAAATTTGTAATTAAATAAGAAAAATAACATTTCAATTATTATTTTTCGTTTAAAACGGGCGTAACTCCGTGCATTATTGTCCGATTTCAGCTTTTCACGTGGCGCTGAAAGGCGCGCGAAGAGACGAAGAAAATGACCCCGAGCTGTCCCTCGGACGCTGACCCTTATTAGCCGACGATCAGAAGTGCGTGACGGGTGCGATCATACCAGCACTAAAGCACCGGATCCCATCAGAACTCCGAAGTTATGCGTGCTTGGGCGAGAGTAGTACTAGGATGGGTGACCCCCTGGGAAATCCTCGTGTTGCACCTTTTTTTTTACTATCTATTTGAATGCACGACGAGATCATTTTTTTTACCAATCTTTATAACCAAACGTTAAGGACGGACGACGTCGTCGCCACAAAATTTGGCTGTCGATCGCCCGTGCGGGGCCCGCCGCAAACTCTACGGCCGGCTCGATCGACCAACCGACCCGAAAAATTAAAATTTGTAAAAAAATAAGAAAAATAACATTTCAATTATTATTTTTCGTTTAAAACGGGCGTAACTCCGTGCATTATTGTCCGATTTCATATTTTCACGTGGCGCTGAAAGGCGCGCGAAGAGACGAAGAAAATGACCCCGAGCTGTCCTTCGGACACTCACCCTTATTAGCGGACGATGAGAAGTGCAAGACGGGTGCGATCATACCAGCACTAAAGCACCGGATCCCATCAGAACTCCGAAGTTAAGCATGCTTGGGCGAGAGTAGTACTAGGATGGGTGACCCCCTGGGAAGTCCTCGTGTTGCACCTTTTTTTTACTACCTATTTGAATGCACGACGAGATCATTTTTTTTACCAATCTTTATAACCAAACGTTAATGACGGACGACGTCGTCGCCACAAAATTTGGCTGTCGATCGACCGTGCGGGGCCCGCCGCAAACTCTACGGCCGGCTCGATCGACCAACCGACCCGAAAAATTTGTAAATAAATAAGAAAAATAACATTTCAATTATTATTTTTCGTTTAAAACGGGCGTAACTCCGTGCATTATTGTCCGATTTCAGCTTTTCACGTGGAGCTGAAAGGCGCGCGAAGAGACGAAGAAAATGACCCCGAGCTGTCCTTCGGACGCTCACCCTTATTAGCGGACGATGAGAAGTGCGTGACGGGTGCGATCATATCAGCACTAAAGCACCGGATTCCATCAGAACTCCGAAGTTAATCGTGCTTGGGCGAGAGTAGTACTAGGATGGGTGACCCCCTGGGAAGTCCTCGTGTTGCACCTTTTTTTGACTACCTGTTTGATTGCACGACGAGATCATTTTTTTACCAATCTTTCTAACCAAACGTTAAGGACGGACGACGTCGTCGCCATAAAATTTGCCTGTCGATCGCCCGCGCGGGGCCCGCCGCAACCTCTACGGCTGACTCGATCGACCAACCGACCCGAAAAATTAAAATTTATAAATAAATAAGAAAAATAACATTTCAATTATTATTTTTCGTTTAAAACGGTCGTAACTCCGTGCATTATTGTCCGATTTCAGCTTTTCACGTGGCGCTGAAAGGCGCGCGAAGAGACGAAGAAAATGACCCCGAGCTGTCCCTCGGACGCTCACCCTTATTAGCCGACGATCAGAAGTGCGTGACGGGTGCGATCATACCAGCACTAAAGCACCGGATCCCATCAGAACTCCGAAGTTATGCGTGCTTGGGCGAGAGTAGTACTAGGATGGGTGACCCCCTGGGAAGTCCTCGTGTTGCACCTTTTTTTGACTACCTGTTTGATTGCACGACGAGATCATTTTTTTACCAATCTTTCTAACCAAAAGTTAAGGACGGACGACGTCGTCGCCATAAAATTTGGCTGTCGATCGCCCGCGCGGGGCCCGCCGCAACCTCTACGGCCGACTCGATCGACCAACCGACCCGAAAAATTAAAATTTATAAATAAATAAGAAAAATAACATTTCAATTATTATTTTTCGTTTAAAACGGTCGTAACTCCGTGCATTATTGTCCGATTTCAGCTTTTCACGTGGCGCTGAAAGGCGCGCGAAGAGACGAAGAAAATGACCCCGAGCTGTCCCTCGGAAGCTCACCCTTATTAGCCGACGATCAGAAGTGCGTGACGGGTGCGATCATACCAGCACTAAAGCACCGGATCCCATCAGAACTCCGAAGTTATGCGTGCTTGGGCGAGAGTAGTACTAGGATGGGTGACCCCCTGGGAAATCCTCGTGTTGCACCTTTTTTTTTACTATCTATTTGAATGCACGACGAGATCATTTTTTTTACCAATCTTTATAACCAAACGTTAAGGACGGACGACGTCGTCGCCACAAAATTTGGCTGTCGATCGCCCGTGCGGGGCCCGCCGCAAACTCTACGGCCGGCTCGACTGACCAACCGACCCGAAAAATTTGTAAATAAATAAGAAAAATAACATTTCAATTATTATTTTTCGTTTAAAACGGTCGTAACTCCGTGCATTATTGTCTGATTTCAGCTTTTCACGTGGCGCTGAAAGGCGCGCGAAGAGACGAAGAAAATGACCCCGAGCTGTCCCTCGGAAGCTCACCCTTATTAGCCGATGATCAGAAGTGCATGACGGGTGCGATCATACCAGCACTAACGCACCGGATCCCATCAGAACTCCGAAGTTAAGCGTACTTGGGCGAGCGTAGTAATAGGATGGGTGACCCCCTGGGAAGTCCTCGTGTTGCACCTTTTTTTTTACTACCTATTTGAATGCACGACGAGATCATTTTTTTTACCAATCTTTCTAACCAAACGTTAAGGACGGACGACGTCGTCGCCATAAAATTTGGCTGTCGATCGCTTGTGCGGGGCCCGCCCAACCTCTACGGCCGGCTCGATCGACCAACCGACCCGAAAAATTAAAATTTGTAAATAAATAAGAAAAATAACATTTCAATTATTATTTTTTGTTTAAAACGGGCGTAACTCCGTGCATTATTGTCCGATTTCAGCTTTTCACGTGGCGTTGAAAGGCGCGCGAAGAGACGAAGAAAATGACCCCGAGCTGTCCCTCGGACGCTCACCCTTATTAGCCGACGATCAGAAGTGCGTGACGGGTGCGATCATACCAGCACTAAAGCACCGGATCCCATCAGAACTCCGAAGTTATGCGTGCTTGGGCGAGAGTAGTACTAGGATGGGTGACCCCCTGGGAAATCCTCGTGTTGAACCTTTTTTTTTACTATCTATTTGAATGCACGACGAGATCATTTTTTTTACCAATCTTTATAACCAAACGTTAAGGACGGACGACGTCATCGCCACAAAATTTGGCTGCCGATCGCCCGTGCGGGGCCCGCCGCAAACTCTACGGCCGGCTCGATCGACCAACCGACCCGAAAAATTAAAATTTGTAAATAAATAAGAAAAATAACATTTCAATTATTATTTTTCGTTTAAAACGGGCGTAACTCCGTGCATTATTGTCCGATTTCATCTTTTCACGTGGCACTGAAAGGCGCGCGAAGAGACGAAGAAAATGACCCCGAGCTGTCCTTCGGACGCTCACCCTTATTAGCGGACGATGAGAAGTGCGTGACGGGTGCGATCATACCAGCACTAAAGCACCGGATCCCATCAGAACTCCGAAGTTTAGCGTGCTTGGGCGAGAGTAGTACTAGGATGGGTGACCCCCTGGGAAGTCCTCGTGTTGCACCTTTTTTTTTACTACCTATTTGAATGCACGACGAGATCATTTTTTTTACCAATCTTTCTAAACAAACGTTAAGGACGGACGACGTCGTCGCCATAAAATTTGGCTGTCGATCGCCCGTGCGGGCCCCGCCGCAACCTCTACAGCCGGCTCGATCGACCAACCGACCCGAAAAATTAAAATTTGTAAATAAGTAAGAAATATAACATTTCAATTATTATTTTTCGTTTAAAACGGGCGTAACTCCGTGTATTATTGTCCGATTTCAGCTTTTCACGTGGCGTTGAAAGGCGCGCGAAGAGACGAAGGAAATGACACCGAGCTGTCCCTCAGACGCTCACCCTTATTAGCCGACGATCAGAAGTGCGTGATGGGTGCGGTCATACCAGCACTAAAGCACCAGATCCCATCAGAACTTTGAAGTTAAGCGTGCTTGGGCGAGAGTAGTACTAGGATGGGTTACCCCCTGGGAAGTCCTCTTGTTGCACCTTTTTCTGACTACCTGTTTGATTGCACGACGAGATCATTTTTTTTACCAATCTTTCTAACCAAACATTAAGGACGGACGACGTCGTCGCCATAAAATTTGGCTTTCGATCGCCCGAGCGGGGCCCGCCTCAACCTCTACGGCCGGCTTGATCGACCAACCGACCCGAAAAATTAAAATTTGTAAATAAATAAGAAAAATAACATTTCAATTATTATTTTTCGTTTAAAACGGGCGTAACTCTGTGCATTATTGACCGATTTTAGATTTTCACGTGGCGCTGAAACGCGCGCGAAGAGACGAAGAAAATGACCCCGAGCTGTTCCTCGGACGCTCACCCTTATTAGCCGACAATCAGAAGTGCGTGACGGGTGTGATCATACCAGCACTAAGGCACTAGATCTCAACAAAACTCCGAAGTTAAGCGTGCTTGGTACTAGAGTAGTATTAGGATGGGTGACCCCCTGGGAAGTCCTCTTGTTGCACCTTTTTTTGACTACCTGTTTGATTGCACGACGAGATCATTTTTTTTACAAATCTTTCTAACCAAACGTTAAGGACGGACGACGTCGTCGCCATAAAATTTGGCTGTCGATCGCCCGAGCGGGGCCCGCCGCAACCTCTACGGCCGGCTCGTTCGACCAACCGACCCGAAAAATTAAAATTTGTAAATAAATAAGAAAAATAACATTTCAATTATTATTTTTCGTTTAAAATGGGCGTAACTCCGTGCATTATTGTCCGATTTCAGCTTTTCACGTGGCGCTGAAAGGCGCGCGAAGAGACGAAGAAAATGACCCCGAGCTGTCCCTCGGACGCTCACCCTTATTAGCCGACGATTAGAAGCACATGACGGATGCGATCATACATGCACTAACGCATCAGATCCCATCAGAACTCCAAAGTTAAGCGTGCTTGGCAGAGAGTAGTTCCAGGATGGGTGACACCCTGGGAAGTCCTCGTGTTGCACCTTTTTTTTTTTACTACCTATTTGAATGCATGACGAGATCATTTTTTTTACCAATCTTTCTAACCAAACGTTAAGGGCGGACGACGTCGTCGCCATAAAATTTGGTTGTCGATCGCCCGTGCGGGGTCCGCCGCAACCTCTACAGCCGGCTCAATCGACCAACCGACCCGAAAAATTAAAATTTGTAAATAAATAAGAAAAATAACATTTCAATTATTATTTTTCGTTTAAAACGCGCGTAACTCCGTGCATTGTTGTCCGATTTCAGCTTTTCACGTGGCGATGAAAGGCGCACGAAGTGAAGAAGAAAATGACCCAGAGCTGTCCCTCGGACGCTCACCCTTATTAGCCGACGATTAGAAGCACATGACGGATGCGATCATACATGCACTAACGCATCAGATCCCATCAGAACTCCGAAGTTAAGCGTGCTTGGGAGAGAGTAGTACTATGATGGATGACCCCTTGGGAAGTCCTCGTGTTGCATCTTTTTTTTACTACCTATTTGATTGCACGACGAGATCATTTTTTTTACCAATCTTTCTAACCAAACGTTAAGGACGGAGGACGTCGTCGCCATAAAATTTGGCTGTCGATCGCCCGCGCGGGGCTCGCCGTAACCTCTACGGCCGGCTCGATCGACCAACCGACCCGAAAAATTAAAATTTGTAAATAAATAAGAAAAATAACATTTCAATTATTATTTTTCGTTTAAAACGGGCGTAACTCCGTGCATTATTGTCCGATTTCAGCTTTTCACGTGGCGCTGAAAGGTGCGCGAAGAGAAGAAGAAAATGACCCCGAGCTGTCCCTCGGACGCTCACCCTTATTAGCCGACGATTAGAAGCACATGACGAATGTGATCATACATGTACTAACGCATCAGATCCCATCAGAACTTCGAAGTTAAGCGTGCTTGGGAGAGGGTAGTAGTAGGATGGGTGACCACTTGGTTAGTCCTCGTGTTGTATCTTTTTTTTACTACCTATTTGATTGCACGATGAGATCATTTTTTTTACGAATCTTTCTAACCAAACGTTAAGGACGGAGGACGTCGTCGCCATAAAATTTGGCTGTCGATCGCCCGCCGCAACCTCTAGGGCTGGCTCGATCGACCAACCTACCCGAAAAATTAAAAATTGTAAATAAATAAGAAAAATAACATTTAAATTATTATTTTTCGTTTAAAACGGGCGTAACTCCGTGCATTATTGTCCGATTTCAGCTTTTCACGTGGCGCTGAAAGGCGCGCGAAGAGACGAAGAAAATGACCCCGAGCTGTCCCTCGGACGCTCACCCTTATTAGCCGACGATAAGAAGTGCGCGACGGGTGCGATCATACCAGCACTAAAGCACCGGATCCCATCAGAACTCCGAAGTTAAGCGTGCTTGGGCGAGAGTAGTACCAGGATGGGTGACACCCTGGGAAGTCCTCGTGTTGCACCTTTTTTTTTTACTACCTATTTGAATGCACGACGAGATCATTTTTTTTACCAATCTTTCTAACCAAACATTAAGGACGGACGACTTCGTCGCCATAAAATTTGGTTGTCGATCGCCCGTGCGGGGTCCGCCACAACCTCTACAGCCGGCTCAATCGACCAACCGACCCGAAAAATTAAAATTTGTAAATAAATAAGAAAAATAACATTTCAATTATTATTTTTCGTTTAGAACGGGCGTAGCTCCGTGCATTAATGTCCGATTTCAGCTTTTCACGTGGCGCTGAAAGGCGCGCGAAGAGAAGAAGAAAATGACCCCGAGCTGTCCCTCGGACGCTCACCCTTATTAGCCGACGATTAGAAGCACATGACGGATGCGATCATACATGCACTAACGCATCAGATCCCATCAGAACTCCGAAGTTAAGCGTGCTTGGGAGAGTAGTACTAGGATGGATGACCCCTTGGGAAGTCCTCGTGTTGCATCTTTTTTTTACTACCTATTTGATTGCACGACGAGATCATTTTTTTTACCAATCTTTCTAACCAAACGTTAAGGACGGAGGACGTCGTCGCCATAAAATTTGGCTGTCGATCGCCCACGCGGGGCCCGCCGTAACCTCTACGGCCGGCTCGATCGACCAACCGACCCGAAAAATTAAAATTTGTAAATAAATAAGAAAAATAACATTTCAATTATTATTTTTCGTTTAAAACGGGCGTAACTCCGTGCATTATTGTCCAATTTCAGCTTTTCACGTGGCGCTGAAAGGCGCGCGAAGAGAAGAAGAAAATGACCCCGAGCTGTCCCTCGGACGCTCACCCTTATTAGCCGACGATTAGAAGCACATGACGAATGCAATCATACATGCACTAACGCATCAGATCCCATCAGAACTTCGAAGTTAAGCGTGCTTGGGAGAGGGTAGTAGTAGGATGGGTGACCACTTGGTTAGTCCTCGTGTTGTATCTTTTTTTTACTACCTATTTGATTGCACGATGAGATCACTTGGTTAGGGCTGGCTCGATCGACCAACCTACCCGAAAAATTAAAATTGTAAATAAATAAGAAAAATAACATTTAAATTATTATTTTTCGTTTAAAACGGGCGTAACACCGTGCATTATTGTCCGATTTCAGCTTTTCACGTGGCGCTGAAAGGCGCGCGAAGAGACGAAGAAAATGACCCCGAGCTGTCCCTCGGACGCTCACCCTTATTAGCCGACGATAAGAAGTGCGTGATGGGTGCGATCATACCAGCACTAAAGCACCGGATCCCATCAGAACTCCGAAGTTAAGCGTGCTTGGGCGAGAGTAGTACCAGGATGGGTGACACCCTGGGAAGTCCTCGTGTTGCACCTTTTTTTTTTACTACCTATTTGAATGCACGACGAGATCATTTTTTTTACCAATCTTTCTAACCAAACATTAAGGACGGACGACGTCGTCGCCATAAAATTTGGTTGTCGATCGCCCGTGCGAGGTCCGCCGCAACCTCTACAGCCGGCTCAATCGACCAACCGACCCAAAAAATTAAAATTTGTAAATAAATAAGAAAAATAACATTTAAATTATTATTTTTCGTTTAAAACGGGCGTAACTCCGTGCATTATTGTCCGATTTCAGCTTTTCACGTGGCGCTGAAAGGTGCGCGAAGAGACGAAGAAAATTACCCCGAGCTGTCCCTCGGAAGCTCACCCTTATTAGCCGACGATCAGAAGTGCATGACGGGTGCGATCATACCAGCACAAACGCAACGGATCCCATCAGAACTTCGAAGTTAAGCGTGCTTGGGCGAGAGTATTACTAGGATGGGTGACCCCCTGGGATGTCCTCGTGTTGCAACCTTTTTTTTACTACCTATTTGAATGCACGACGAGATCATTTTTTTTACCAATCTTTCTAACCAAACGTTAAGGACGGAGGACGTCGTCGCCATAAAATTTGGCTGTCGATCGCCCGCGCGGGGTCCGCCGCAACCTCTACGGCCGGCTCGATCGACCAACCGACCCGAAAAATTAAAATTTGTAAATAAATAAGAAAAATAACATTTCACTTATTATTTTTCGTTTAAGACGGGCGTAACTCCGTGCATTATTGTCCGATTTCAGCTTTTCACGTGGCGCTGAAAGGCGCGCAAAGAGACGAAGAAAATGACCCCGAGCTGTCCCTCGGACGCTCACCCTTATTAGCCGACGATCAGAAGTGCGTGACGAGTGCGATCATACCAGCACTAAAGCACCGGATTCCATTAGAACTTCGAAGTTAAGCGTGCTTGGGCGAGAGTAGTACTAGGATTGGTGACCCCCTGGGAAGTCCTCGTGTTGCACCTTTTTTTTTACTATCTATTTGAATGCACGACGAGATCATTTTTTTTACCAATCTTTCTAACCAAACGTGAAGGACGGACGATGTCGTCGCCATAAAATTTGGCTGTCTATCGCCCGCGCGGGGCCCGCCGCAACCTCTACGACCGGCTCGATCGACCAACCGACCCGAAAAATTAAAATTTGTAAATAAATAAGAAAAATAACATTTAAATTATTATTTTTCGTTTAAAACGGGCGTAACTCCGTGCATTATTGTCCGATTTCAGCTTTTCACGTGGCGCTGAAAGGTGCGCGAAGAGACGAAGAAAATTACCCCGAGCTGTCCCTCGGAAGCTCACCCTTATTAGCCGACGATCAGAAGTGCATGACGGGTGCGATCATACCAGCACAAACGCAACGGATCCCATCAGAACTTCGAAGTTAAGCGTGCTTGGGCGAGAGTATTACTAGGATGGGTGACCCCCTGGGATGTCCTCGTGTTGCAACCTTTTTTTTACTACCTATTTGAATGCACGACGAGATCATTTTTTTTACCAATCTTTCTAACCAAACATTAATGACGGACGACGTCGTCGCCATAAAATTTGGCAGTCGATCGCCCGTGCGGGGCCCGCCGCAAACTCTACGGCCGGCTCGATCGACCAACCGACCCAAAAAATTAAAATTTGTAAATAAATAAGAAAAATAACATTTCAATTATTATTTTTCGTTTAAAACGGGCGTAACTCCGTGCATTATTGTTCGATTTCAGCTTTTCACGTGGCGCTGAAAGGCGCGCGAAGAGACGAAGAAAATGACCCCGAGCTGTCCCTCGGACGCTCACCCTTATTAGCCGACGATAAGAAGTGCGTGATGGGTGCGATCATACCAGCACTAAAGCACCGGATCCCATCAGAACTCCGAAGTTAAGCGTGCTTGGGCGAGAGTAGTACCAGGATGGGTGACACCCTGGGAAGTCCTCGTGTTGCACCTTTTTTTTTTACTACCTATTTGAATGCACGACGAGATCATTTTTTTTACCAATCTTTCTAACCAAACATTAAGGACGGACGACGTCGTCGCCATAAAATTTGGTTGTCGATCGCCCGTGCGAGGTCCGCCGCAACCTCTACAGCCGGCTCAATCGACCAACCGACCCAAAAAATTAAAATTTGTAAATAAATAAGAAAAATAACATTTCAATTATTATTTTTCGTTTAAAACGGGCGTAACTCCGTGCATTATTGTCCGATTTCAGCTTTTCACGTGGCGCTGAAAGGCGCGCGAAGAGACGAAGAAAATGACCCCGAGCTGTCCCTCGGACGCTCACCCTTATTAGCCGACGATAAGAAGTGCGTGATGGGTGCGATCATACCAGCACTAAAGCACCGGATCCCATCAGAACTCCGAAGTTAAGCGTGCTTGGGCGAGAGTAGTACCAGGATGGGTGACACCCTGGGAAGTCCTCGTGTTGCACCTTTTTTTTTTACTACCTATTTGAATGCACGACGAGATCATTTTTTTTACCAATCTTTCTAACCAAACATTAAGGACGGACGACGTCGTCGCCATAAAATTTGGTTGTCGATCGCCCGTGCGAGGTCCGCCGCAACCTCTACAGCCGGCTCAATCGACCAACCGACCCAAAAAATTAAAATTTGTAAATAAATAAGAAAAATAACATTTAAATTATTATTTTTCGTTTAAAACGGGCGTAACTCCGTGCATTATTGTCCGATTTCAGCTTTTCACGTGGCGCTGAAAGGTGCGCGAAGAGACGAAGAAAATTACCCCGAGCTGTCCCTCGGAAGCTCACCCTTATTAGCCGACGATCAGAAGTGCATGACGGGTGCGATCATACCAGCACAAACGCAACGGATCCCATCAGAACTTCGAAGTTAAGCGTGCTTGGGCGAGAGTATTACTAGGATGGGTGACCCCCTGGGATGTCCTCGTGTTGCAACCTTTTTTTTACTACCTATTTGAATGCACGACGAGATCATTTTTTTTACCAATCTTTCTAACCAAACGTTAAGGACGGAGGACGTCGTCGCCATAAAATTTGGCTGTCGATCGCCCGCGCGGGGTCCGCCGCAACCTCTACGGCCGGCTCGATCGACCAACCGACCCGAAAAATTAAAATTTGTAAATAAATAAGAAAAATAACATTTCACTTATTATTTTTCGTTTAAGACGGGCGTAACTCCGTGCATTATTGTCCGATTTCAGCTTTTCACGTGGCGCTGAAAGGCGCGCAAAGAGACGAAGAAAATGACCCCGAGCTGTCCCTCGGACGCTCACCCTTATTAGCCGACGATCAGAAGTGCGTGACGAGTGCGATCATACCAGCACTAAAGCACCGGATTCCATTAGAACTTCGAAGTTAAGCGTGCTTGGGCGAGAGTAGTACTAGGATGGGTGACACCCTGGGAAGTCCTCGTGTAGCACCTTTTTTTTTTACTACCTATTTGAATGCACGACGAGATCATTTTTTTTACCAATCTTTCTAACCAAACGTTAAGAACGGACGATGTCGTCGCCATAAAATTTGGCTGTCGATCGCCCGTGCGGGCCCGCCGCAACCTCTACGGCCGGCTCGATCGACAACCGACCCGAAGAATTAAAATTTGTAAATAAATAAGAAAAATAACATTTCAATTATTATTTTTCGTTTAAAACGGGCGTAACTCCGTGCATTATTGTCCGATTTCAGCTTTTCACGTGGCGCTGAAAGGCGCGCGAAGAGAAGAAGAAAATGACCCCGAGCTGTCCCTCGGACGCTCACCCTTATTAGCCGACGATTAGAAGCACATGACGGATGCGATCACACATGCGTTAACGCATCAGATCCCATCAGAACTCCGAAGTTAAGCGTGCCTGGTACTAGAGTAGTACTAGGATGGGTGATCCCCTGGGAAGTCCTCGTGTTGCACCTTTTTTTTTACTACCTATTTGAATGCACGACGAGATCATTTTTTTTACCAATCTTTCTAACCAAACGTTAAGGACGGAGGACGTCGTCGCCATAAAATTTGGCTGTCGATCGCCCGTGCGGGGCCCGCCGCAACCTCTACGGCCGGCTCGATCGACCAACCGACCCGAAAAATTAAAATTTGTAAATAAGTAAGAAAAATAACATTTCAATTATTATTTTTCGTTTAAAACGGGCGTAACTCCGTGCATTATTGTCCGATTTCAGCTTTTCACGTGGCACTGAAAGGCGCCGAAGAGACGAAGAAAATGACCCCGAGCTGTCCCTCGGACGCTCACCCTTATTAGCCGACGATCAGAAGTGCATGACTGGTGCGATCATACCAGCACTAACGCACCGGATCCCATCAGAACTCCGAAGATAAGCGTGCTTGGGCGAGAGTAGTAATAGGATGGGTGACCCCCTGGGAAATCCTCGTGTTGCACCTTTTTTTTTTACTACCTATTTGAATGCACGACGAGATCATTTTTTTTACCAATCTTTCTAACCAAACGTTAAAGGACGGACGACGTCGTCGCCATAAAATTTGGCTGTCGATCGCCCGCGCGGGGCCCGCCGCAACCTCTACGGCCGGCTCGATCGACCAACCGATCCGAAAAATTAAAATTTGTAAATAAATAAGAAAAATAACATTTCAATTATTATTTTTCGTTTAAAACGGGCGTAACTCCGTGCATTATTGTCCGATTTCAGCTTTTCACGTGGCGCTGAAAGGCGCGCGAAGAGACGAAGAAAATGACCCCGAGTTGTCCCTCGGACGCTCACCCTTATTAGCCGACGATCAGATGTGCGTGACGGGTGCGATCATACCAGCACTAAAGCACCGGATCCCATCAGAACTCCGAAGTTAAGCGTGCTTGGGTGAGAGTAGAACTAGGATGGGTAACCCCCTGGGAAGTCCTCGTGTTGCACCTTTTTTTTTACTACCTATTTGAATGCACGACGAGATCATTTTTTTTACCAATCTTTCTAACCAAACATTAATGACGGACGACGTCGTCGCCATAAAATTTGGCAGTCGATCGCCCGTGCGGGGCCCGCCGCAAACTCTACGGCCGGCTCGATCGACCAACCGACCCAAAAAATTAAAATTTGTAAATAAATAAGAAAAATAACATTTCAATTATTATTTTTCGTTTAAAACGGGCGTAACTCCGTGCATTATTGTTCGATTTCAGCTTTTCACGTGGCGCTGAAAGGCGCGCGAAGAGACGAAGAAAATGACCCCGAGCTGTCCCTCGGACGCTCACCCTTATTAGCCAACGATCAGAAGTGCGTGACGGGTGCGATCATACCAGCACTAAAGCACCGGATCCCATCAGAACTCCGAAGTTAAACGTGCTTGGGCGAGAGTAGTACTAGGATTGGTGACCCCCTGGGAAGTCCTCGTGTTTCACCTTTTTTTTTACTACCTATTTGAATGCACGACGAGATCATTTGTTTTACCAATCTTTCTAACCAAACGTTAAGGACGGACGACGTCGTCGCCATAAAATTTGGTTGTCAATCGCCAGCGCGGGGCCCGCCGTAACCTCTACGGCCGGCTCGATCGACCAACCGACCCGAAAAAATAAAATTTGTAAATAAATAAGAAAAATAACATTTCAATTATTATTTTTCGTTTAAAACGGGCGTAACTCCGTGCATTATTGTCCGATTTCAGCTTTTCACGTGGCGCTGAAAGGCGCGCGAAGAGACGAAGAAAATGACCCCGAGTTGTCTCTCGGACGCTCACCCTTATTAGCCGACGATCAGAAGTGCGTGACGGGTGCGATCATACCAGCACTAAAGCACCGGATCCCATCAGAACTCCGAAGTTAAGCGTGCTTGGGCGAGAGTAGTACTAGGATGAGTGACCCCCTGGGAAGTCCTCGTGTTGCACCTTTTTTTTTACTACCTATTTGAATGCACGACGAGATCATTTTTTTACCAATCTTTCTAACCAAACGTTAAGGACGGAAGATGTCGTCGCCACAAAATTTGGCTGTCGATCGCCCGTGTGGGGCCCGCCGCAAACTCTACGGCCGGCTCGATCGACCAACCGACCCAAAAAATTAAAATTTGTAAATAAATAAGAAAAATAACATTTCAATTATTATTTTTCGTTTAAAACGGGCGTAACTCCGTGCATTATTGTTCGATTTCAGCTTTTCACGTGGCGCTGAAAGGCGCGCGAAGAGACGAAGAAAATGACCCCGAGCTGTCCCTCGGGCGCTCACCCTTATTAGCCGACGATCAGAAGTGCGTGACGGGTGCGATCATACCAGCACTAAAGCACCGGATCCCATCAGAACTCCGAAGTTAAACGTGCTTGGGCGAGAGTAGTACTAGGATTGGTGACCCCCTGGGAAGTCCTCGTGTTGCACCTTTTTTTTTACTATCTATTTGAATGCACGACGAGATCATTTTTTTTACCAATCTTTCTAACCAAACGTGAAGGACGGACGATGTCGTCGCCATAAAATTTGGCTGTCTATCGCCCGCGCGGGGCCCGCCGCAACCTCTACGACCGGCTCGATCGACCAACCGACCCGAAAAATTAAAATTTGTAAATAAATAAGAAAAATAACATTTCAATTATTATTTTTCGTTTAAAACGGGCGTAACTCCGTGCATTATTGTCCGATTTCAGCTTTTCACGTGGCGCTGAAAGGCGCGCGAAGAGACGAAGAAAATGACCCCGAGTTGTCCCTCGGACGCTCACCCTTATTAGCCGACGATCAGAAGTGCGTGACGGGTGCGATCATACCAGCACTAAAGCACCGGATCCCATTAGAACTCCGAAGTTAAGCGTGCTTGGGCGAGAGTAGTACTAGGATGGGTGACCCCCTGGGAAGTCCTCGTGTTGCACCTTTTTTTTTACTACCTATTTGAATGCACGACGAGATCATTTTTTTACCAATCTTTCTAACCAAACGTTAAGGACGGACGATGTCGTCGCCACAAAATTTGGCAGTCGATCGCCCGTGCGGGGCCCGCCGCAAACTCTACGGACGGCTCAATCGACCAACCGACCTGAAAAATTAAAATTTGTAAATAAATAAGAAAAATAACATTTCAATTATTATTTTTCGTTTAAAACGGGCGTAACTCCGTGCATTATTGTCCGATTTCAGCTTTTGACGTGGCGCTGAAAGGCACGCGAAGAGACGAAGAAAATGACCCCGAGCTGTCCCTCGGACGCTCACCCTTATTAGCCGACGATCAGAAGTGCGTGACGGGTGCGATCATACCAGCACTAAAGCACCGGATCCCATCAGAACTCCGAAGTTAAGCGCGCTTGGGCGAGAGTAGTACTACGATGGGTGACCCCCTGGGAAGTCCTCGTGTTGCACCTTTTTTTTTACTACCTATTTGAATGCACGACGAGATCATTTTTTTACCAATCTTTCTAACCAAACGTTAAGGACGGACGATGTCGTCGCCACAAAATTTGGCTGTCGATCGCCCGTGTGGGGCCCGCCGCAAACTCTACGGCCGGCTCGATCGACCAACCGACCCAAAAAATTAAAATTTGTAAATAAATAAGAAAAATAACATTTCAATTATTATTTTTCGTTTAAAACGGGCGTAACTCCGTGCATTATTGTTCGATTTCAGCTTTTCACGTGGCGCTGAAAGGCGCGCGAAGAGACGAAGAAAATGACCCCGAGCTGTCCCTCGGGCGCTCACCCTTATTAGCCGACGATCAGAAGTGCGTGACGGGTGCGATCATACCAGCACTAAAGCACCGGATCCCATCAGAACTCCGAAGTTAAACGTGCTTGGGCGAGAGTAGTACTAGGATTGGTGACCCCCTGGGAAGTCCTCGTGTTGCACCTTTTTTTTTACTATCTATTTGAATGCACGACGAGATCATTTTTTTTACCAATCTTTCTAACCAAACGTGAAGGACGGACGATGTCGTCGCCATAAAATTTGGCTGTCTATCGCCCGCGCGGGGCCCGCCGCAACCTCTATGACCGGCTCGATCGACCAACCGACCCGAAAAATTAAAATTTGTAAATAAATAAGAAAAATAACATTTCAATTATTATTTTTCGTTTAAAACGGGCGTAACTCCGTGCATTATTGTCCGATTTCAGCTTTTCACGTGGCGCTGAAAGGCGCGCGAAGAGACGAAGAAAATGACCCCGAGTTGTCCCTCGGACGCTCACCCTTATTAGCCGACGATCAGAAGTGCGTGACGGGTGCGATCATACCAGCACTAAAGCACCGGATCCCATTAGAACTCCGAAGTTAAGCGTGCTTGGGCGAGAGTAGTACTAGGATGGGTGACCCCCTGGGAAGTCCTCGTGTTGCACCTTTTTTTTTACTACCTATTTGAATGCACGACGAGATCATTTTTTTACCAATCTTTCTAACCAAACGTTAAGGACGGACGATGTCGTCGCCACAAAATTTGGCAGTCGATCGCCCGTGCGGGGCCCGCCGCAAACTCTACGGACGGCTCAATCGACCAACCGACCTGAAAAATTAAAATTTGTAAATAAATAAGAAAAATAACATTTCAATTATTATTTTTCGTTTAAAACGGGCGTAACTCCGTGCATTATTGTCCGATTTCAGCTTTTGACGTGGCGCTGAAAGGCGCGCGAAGAGACGAAGAAAATGACCCCGAGCTGTCCCTCGGACGCTCACCCTTATTAGCCGACGATCAGAAGTGCGTGACGGGTGCGATCATACCAGCACTAAAGCACCGGATCCCATCAGAACTCCGAAGTTAAACGTGCTTGGGCGAGAGTAGTACTAGGATTGGTGACCCCCTGGGAAGTCCTCGTGTTGCACCTTTTCTCGACTACCTGTTTGATTGCACGACGAGATTATTTTTTTACCAATCTTTCTAACCAAACGTTAAGGACGGACGACGTCGTCGCCATAAAATTTGGCTGTCGATCGCCCGCGCGGGGCCCGCCGCAACCTCTACGGCCGACTCGATCGACCAACCGACCCGAAAAATTAAAATTTGTAAATAAATAAGAAAAATAACATTTCAATTATTATTTTTCGTTTAAAACGGGCGTACCTCCGTGCATTATTGTCCGATTTCAGCTTTTCACGTGGCACTGAAAGGCGCGCGAAGAGACGAAGAAAATGACCCTGAGCTGTCCCTCGGACGCTCACCCTTATTAGCCGACGATCAGAAGTGCATGATGGGTGCGATCATACCAGCACTAACACATCGGATTCCATCAGCACTACGAAGTTAAGCGTGCTTGGGCGAGAGTAGGACTTGGATGGGTGACCCCCTTGAAAGTCCTCGTGTTGCACTCTTTGTTTTTACTACCTATTTGATTGCACGACGAGATCATTTTTTTACCAATCTTTCTAACCAAACGTTAAGGACGGACGATGTCGTCGCCACAAAATTTGGCTGTCGATCGCCCGTGTGGGGCCCGCCGCAAACTCTACGGCCGGCTCGATCGACCAACCGACCCAAAAAATTAAAATTTGTAAATAAATAAGAAAAATAACATTTCAATTATTATTTTTCGTTTAAAACGGGCGTAACTCCGTGCATTATTGTCCGATTTCAGCTTTTCACGTGGCGCTGAAAGGCGCAATAAGAGACGAAGAAAATGACCCCGAGCTGTCTCTCGGACGCTCACCCTTATTTGTCGACGATCAGAAGTGTGTGACGGGTGCGATCATACCAGCACTAAAGCACCAGATCCCTTCAAAACTCCGAAGTTAAACGTGCTTGGGCGAGAGTAGTACTAGGATGGGTGACCCCCTGGGAAGTCCTCGTGTTGCACCTTTTTTTTACTACCTATTTGAATGCACGACGAGATCATTTTTTTTACCAATCTTTCTGACCAAACGTTAAGGACGGACGACGTCGTCGCCATAAAATTTCGCTGTCGATCGCCCGTGCGGGGCCCGCCGCAAGCTCTACGGCCGGCTCGATCGACCAACCGATCCGAAAAACTAAAATTTGTAAATAAATAAGAAAAATAACACTTCAATTATTAATTTTCGTTTAAAATGGGCGTAACTCCGTGCATTATTGTCCGATTTCAGCTTTTCACGTGGCGCTGAAAGGCGCGCGAAGAGACGAAGAAAATTACACCGAGCTGTCCCTCGGATGCTCACCCTTATTAGCCGACGATCAGAAGTGCAGGACGGGTGCGATCATACCAGCACTAAAGCACCGGATCCAATCAGAACTCCGAAGTTAAGCGTGCTTGGGCGAGAGTAGTACTAGGATGGGTGACCCCCTAGAAGTCCTCGTGTTGCACCTTTTCTTTACTACCTGTTTGATTGCACGACGAGATCATTTTTTTTACCAATTTTTCTAACCAAACGTTAAGGACGGACGACGTCGTTGCCATAAAATTTGGTTGTCGATCGCCCGCGCAGGGCCCGCCGCAACCTCTACGGCCGGCTCGATCGACCAACCGACCCGAAAAATTAAATTTGTAAATAAATAAGAAAAATAACATTTCAATTATTATTTTTCGTTTAAAACGGGCGTAACTCCGTGCATTATTGTCGGATTTCAGCTTTTCACGTGGCGCTGAAAGGCGCGCGAAGAGACGAAGAAAATGACCACGAGCAGTCGCTCGGACGCTCACCCTTATTAGCCGCCGATCAGAAGTGTGTCACGGGTGCGATCATACCAGCACTAAAGCACCGGATCCCATCAGAACTCCGAAGTTAAGCGTCCTTGGGCGAGAGTAGTACTAGGATGCGTGACCCCCTAGGAAGTTCTCGTGTTGCACCTTTTTTTTACTACCTGTTTGATTGCACGACGAGATCATTTTTTTTACCAATCTTTCTAACCAAACGTTAAGGACGTACGACGTCGTCGCCATAAAATTTGGCTGTCGATCGCCCGCGCAGGGCCCGCCGCAACCTCTACGGCCGGCTCGATCGACCAACCGACCCGAAAAATTAAACTTTGTAAATAAATAAGAAAAATAACATTTCAATTATTATTTTTCGTTTAAAACGGGCGTAACTCCGTGCATTATTGTCGGATTTCAGCTTTTCACGTGGGGCTGAAAGGCGCGCGAAGAGACGAAGAAAATGACCACGAGCTGTCCCTCGGACGCTCACCCTTATTAGCCGACGATCAAAAGTGCATGACGGCTGCGATCATACCAGCACTAATGCACCAGATCCCATCAAAACTCCGAAGTTAAGCGTGATTGTGTGAGAGTAGTACTAGGATGGGTGACCCCCTGGGAAGTCCTTGTGGTGCACCTTTTTTTTACTACCTATTTGATTACACGACGAGATGATTTTTTTTACCAATCTTTCTAACCAAACGTTAAGGACGTACGACGTCGTCGCCATAAAATTGGGCTGTCGATCGCCCGCGTAGGGCCCGCCGCAACCTCTACGGCCGGCTCGATCGACCAACCGATCCGAAAAACTAAAATTTGTAAATAAATAAGAAAAATAACATTTCAATTATTATTTTTCGTTTAAAACGGGCGTAACTCCGTGCATTATTGTCCGATTTCAGCTTTTCACGTGGCGCTGAAAGGCGCGCGAAGAGACGAAGAAAATGACCCCGAGCTGTCCCTCGGACGCTCACCTTTATTAGCTGACGATCAGAAGTGAGTGACGAGGGCGATCATACCAGCACTAATGCACCGGATCCAATCAGAACTCCGAAGTCAAGCGTCCTTGGACGAGAGTAGTACTAGGATGTAGGGGTGTAATCGAGCCGAGCCGTGCCGAGCTTGCTTGTGCTCAAGCTCTGCTCGTTTAAGAAATGTAGAGCTCGAGCTCGAACTCGAGATAGATCGAGCTTCAATATTCAGGCTCGAGATCGGCTCGAGGTCGACTCAAGTAACTCGAGCTCGGCTCGTTTAAGCTCGTTTAGGCTCATTTATTTTTCTCAAGCGTGATCGAGCTCATTCAAGCTCGATTAAGCTCGGCTCGACTCGGGTTTATGCTCAACCCCATATGAAATATTAATATTTATATAATTATATATCAATATATGAAGCTCGATTAGGCTCGCGAGCAGCTCGAGTCGAGTATTACTTAGTTTGAGCTCGAGTTTTCATCGAGTCGATCTCGAGTAGCTCACGAGCTGCTCGGCTCACTTACACCCCTACTAGGATGGGTGACCCCCTAGGAAGTTCTCGTGTTGCACCTTTTTTTTACTACCTGTTTGATTGCACCACGAGATCATTTTTTTTACCAATCTTTCTAACCAAACGTTAAGGACGGACCACGTCGTCGCCATAAAATTTGGCTGTCGATCGCCCGCGCGGAGCCTGCCGCAACCTCTACGGCCGACTCGATCGACCAACCAACCCAAAAAATTAAAATTTGTAAATAAATAAGAAAAATAACATTTCAATTATTATTTTTCGTTTAAAACGGGCGTAACTTCGTGCATTATTGTCCGATTTCACCTTTTCACATGGCGCTGAAAGGCGCGCGAAGAGACGAAGAAAATGACCCCGAGCTGTCCCTCGGACGCTCACCCTTATTAGCCGACGATCAGAAGTGCGTGACGGGTGCGATCATGCCAGCACTAAATCACCGGATTCCATCAGAACTCCGAAGTTGAGCGTGCTTGGGCGAGAGTAGTACTAGGATGGGTGACCCCCTAGGAAGTCCTCGTGTTGCACCTTTTTTTTACTACCTGTTTGATTGCACGACGAGATCATTTTTTTTACCAATCTTTCTAACCAAACGTTAAGGACGGACGATGTCATCGCCATAAAATTTGGCTGTCGATCGCCCGTGCGGGGCCCGCCGCAACCTTTACGGCCGGCTCGATCGACCAACCGATCCAAAAAATTAAAATTTGTAAATAAATAAGAAAAATAACATTTCAATTATTATTTTTCGATTAAAACGGGCGTAACTCCGTGCATTATTGTCCGATTTCATCTTTTCACGTGGCGCTGAAAGGCGCGCGAAGAGACGAAGAAAATGACCCCGAGCTGTCCCTCGGACGCTCACCCTTATTAGCCGACGATCAGAAGTGCGTGACGGGTGCGATCATGCCAGCACTAAAGCACCGGATTCCATCAGAACTCCGAAGTTGAGCGTGCTTGGGCGAGAGTAGTACTAGGATGGGTGACCCCCTGGGAAGTCCTCCTGTTGCACCTTTTTTTTACTACCTGTTTGATTGCACGACGAGATCATTTTTTTTACCAATCTTTCTAACCAAACGTTAAGGACGGACGACGTCGTCGCCATAAAATTTGGCTGTCGATCGCCCGCGCAGGGCCCGCCGCAACCTCTACAGCCGGCTCGATCGACCAACCGATCCGAAAAATTAAAATTTGTAAATAAATAAGAAAAATAACATTTCAATTATTATTTTTCGTTTAAAACGAGCGTAACTCCGTGCATTATTGTCCGATTTCAGCTTTTCACGTGGCGCTGAAAGGCGCACGAAGAGACGAAGAAAATGACCCCGAGCTGTCCCTTGGACGCTCACCCTTATTAGCCGACGATCAGAAGAACATTACGGATGCGATCATACCCGCACTAAAGCACCTGATCCCATGAAAACTTCGAAGTTAAGCGTGCTTGGGCGAGAGTAGGACAAGAATGGGTGACCCCTTGGGAAGTCCTCGTGCCGCACCCTTTTTTTTACTACCTATTTGAATGCACGACGAGATCATTTTTTTTACCAATCTTTCTAACCAAACGTTAAGGACGGACGACGTCGTCGCCACAAAATTTGGCTGTCGATCGCCCGTGCGGGGCCCGCCGCAACCTCTACGCTCGGCTCGATCGACCAACCGACCCGAAAAATTAAAATTTGTAAATAAATAATAAAAATAACATTTCAATTATTATTTTTCGTTTAAAATGGGCATAACTCCGTGCATTATTGTCCGATTTTAGCTTTTCAGGTGGCGCTGGAAGGCGCGCGAAGAAACGGAGAAAATGACCCCGAGCAGTCCCTCGGACGCTCACCCTTATTAGCCGACGATCAGAAGTGCGTCACCGGTGCGATCATACCAGCACTAAAGCACCGGATCCCATCAGAACTCCGAAGTTATGCGTGCTTGGGCGAGAGTAGTACTAGGATGGGTGACCCCCTGGGAAGTCCTCGTGTTTCACCTTTTTTTTACTACCTATTTGATTGCACGACGAGATCATTTTTTTTACCAATCTTTCTAACCAAACGTTAAGAACGGACGACGTCGTCGCCGTAAAATTTGGCTGTCGATCGCCCGCGCAGGGCCCGCCGCAACCTCTACGGCCGGCTCGATCGACCAACCGATCCGCAACCCCATGGGAAGTCCTCGTGTTGCATCTTTGTTTTTACTACCTATTTGAATGCATGACGAGATCATTTTTTTTACCAATCTTTCTAACCAAACGTTAACGACGGACGACGTCGTCGCCACAAAATTTGGCTGTCGATCGCCCGTGCGGGGCCCGCCGCAACCTCTACGCTCGGCTCGATCGACCAACCGACCCGAAAAATTAAAATTTGTAAATAAATAATAAAAATAACATTTCAATTATTATTTTTCGTTTAAAATGGGCATAACTCCGTGCATTATTGTCCGATTTCAGCTTTTCACGTGGCGCTGGAAGGCGCACGAAGAGACGGAGAAAATGACCCCGACCAGTCCCTCGGACGCTCACCCTTATTAGCCGACGATCAGAAGTGCGTCACGGGTGCGATCATACCGGCACTAAAGCACCGGATCCCATCGGAACTCCGAAGTTAAGCGTGCTTGGGCGAGAGTAGTACTAGGATGTGTAACCCCCTGGGAAGTCCTCGTGTTTCACCTTTTTTTTACTACCTATTTGAATGCACGACGAGATCATTTTTTTTACCAATCTATCTAACCAAACGTTAAGGACGGACGACGTCGTCGCCGTAAAATTTGGCTGTCGATCGCCCGCGCAGGGCCGCCGCAACCTCTACGGCCGGCTCGATCGACCAACCGATCCGAAAAATTAAAATTTGTAAATAAATAAGAAAAATAACATTTCAATTATTATTTTTCGTTTAAAACGAGCGTAACTCCGTGCATTATTGTCCGATTTCAGCTTTTCACGTGGCGCTGAAAGGCGCACGAAGAGACGAAGAAAATGACCCCGAGCTGTCCCTCGGACGCTCACCCTTATTAGCCGACGATCAGAAGTGCGTGACGGGTGCGATCATACCCGCACTGAAGCACTGGATCCCATCAAAACTCCGAAGTTAAGCGTGCTTGGGCGAGAGTAGGACTAGGATGGGTGACCCCCTGGAAAGTCCTCATGTTGCACCTTTTTTTTACTACCTATTTGATTTCACGACGAGATCATTTTTTTTACCAATCTTTCTAACCAAATGTTAACGACGGACGACGTCGTCGCCATAAAATTTGGCTGTCGATCGCCCGCGCAGGGCCCGCCACAACCTCTACGGCCGGCTCGATCGACCAACCGATCCGAAAAATTAAAATTTGTAAATAAATAAGAAAAATAACATTTCAATTATTATTTTTCGTTTAAAACGGGCGTGACTCTGTCTATTATTGTCCGAGTTCAGCTTTTCACGTGGCGCTGAAAGGCGCGCGAAGAGACGAAGAAAATGACCCCCGAACTCTCCCTCGTACGCTCACCCTTATTAGCCGACGATCAGAAGCGCATGACCGATGCGATCATACATGCACTAACGCATCGGATTCCATCAGAACTACGAAGTTAAGCGTGCTTGGGCGAGAGTAGGACTAGGATGGGTGACCCCCATGGAAGTCCTCGTGTTGCACCTTTTTTTTACTACCTATTTGATTGCACGACTAGATCATTTTTTTTACCAATCTTTCTAACCAAACGTTAAGGACGGACGACGTCGTCGCCATAAAATTTGGCTGTCGATCGCCCGCGCGGGTCCCGCCGCAACCTCTACGGCCGGCTCGATCGACCAACCTACCCGAAAAATTAAAATTTGTAAATAAATAAGAAAAATAACATTTCAATTATTATTTTTCGTTTAAAACGGGCGTAACTCCGTGCATTATTGTCCGATTTCAGCTTTTGACGTGGCGCTGAAAGGCGCGCGAAGAGACGAAGAAAATGACCCCGAGCTGTCCCTCGGACGCTCACCCTTATTAGCCGACGATCAGAAGTGCGTGACGGGTGCGATCATACCCGCACTGAAGCACTGGATCCCATCAAAACTCCGAAGTTAAGCGTGCTTGGGCGAGAGTAGGACTAGGATGGGTGACCCCCTGGAAAGTCCTCATGTTGCACCTTTTTTTTACTACCTATTTGATTTCACGACGAGATCATTTTTTTTACCAATCTTTCTAACCAAATGTTAAGGACGGACGACGTCGTCGCCATAAAATTTGGCTGTCGATCGCCCGCGCAGGGCCCGCCACAACCTCTACGGCCGGCTCGATCGACCAACCGATCCGAAAAATTAAAATTTGTAAATAAATAAGAAAAATAACATTTCAATTATTATTTTTCGTTTAAAACGGGCGTGACTCTGTCTATTATTGTCCGAGTTCAGCTTTTCACGTGGCGCTGAAAGGCGCGCGAAGAGACGAAGAAAATGACCCCCGAACTCTCCCTCGTACGCTCACCCTTATTAGCCGACGATCAGAAGCGCATGACCGATGCGATCATACATGCACTAACGCATCGGATTCCATCAGAACTACGAAGTTAAGCGTGCTTGGGCGAGAGTAGGACTAGGATGGGTGACCCCCATGGAAGTCCTCGTGTTGCACCTTTTTTTTACTACCTATTTGATTGCACGACTAGATCATTTTTTTTACCAATCTTTCTAACCAAACGTTAAGGACGGACGACGTCGTCGCCATAAAATTTGGCTGTCGATCGCCCGCGCGGGTCCCGCCGCAACCTCTACGGCCGGCTCGATCGACCAACCTACCCGAAAAATTAAAATTTGTAAATAAATAAGAAAAATAACATTTCAATTATTATTTTTCGTTTAAAACGGGCGTAACTCCGTGCATTATTGTTCGATTTCAGCTTTTCACGTGGCGCTGAAAGGCGCGCGAAGAGACGAAGAAAATGACCACGAGCTGTCCCTCCGTCGCTCACCCTAATTAGCCGACGATCAGAAGTGCATGCCGGGTGCGATCATACCAGCACTAACCCACCGGATACCATCAGAACTCCGAAGTTAAGCGTGTTTGGGCGAGAGGAGTACTAGGATGGGTGACCCCCTGGGAAGTTCTCATGTTGCACCTTTTTTTTACCACCTATTTGATTTCAGGACGAGATCATTTTTTTTACAAATCTTTCGAACCAAACGTTAAGGACGGACGACGTCGTCGCCATAAAATTTGGCTGACGATCGCCCGCGCAGGGCCCGCCGCAACCTCTACGGCCGGCTCGATCGACCAATCGACCCGAAAAATTAAAATTTGTAAATAAATAAGAAAAATAACATTTCAATTATTATTTTTGGTTTAAAACGGGCGTAACTCCGTGCATTATTGTCCGATTTCAGCTTTTCACGTGGCGCTGAAAGGCGCACGAAGAAACGAAGAAAATGACCCCGAGCTGTCCCTCGGACGCTCACCCTTATTAGCCGACGATCAGAAGTGCGTCACGGGTGCGATCATACAAGCACTAAAGCACCGGATCCCATCAGAACTCCGAAGTTAAGCGTGCTTGGGCGAGAGTAGTATTAGGATGGGTGACCCCTTGTGAAGTTTTCGTGTTGCACCCTTTTTTTACTACCTATTTGATTGCACGACGAGATTATTTTTTTACCAATCTTTCTAACCAAACGTTAAGGAGGGACGACGTCGTCGCCATAAAATTTGGCTGTCGATCGCCCGCGCTGGGCCCGCCGCAACCTCTACGGCCGGCTCGATCGACCAACCGATCCGAAAAATTAAAATTTGTAAATAAATAAGAAAAATAACATTTCAATTATTATTTTTCGTTTAAAACGAGCGTAACTCCGTGCATTATTGTCCGATTTCAGCTTTTCACGTGGCGCTGAAAGGCGCACGAAGAGACGAAGAAAATGACCCCGAGCTGTCCCTCGGACGCTCACCCTTATTAGCCGACGATCAGAAGTGCGTCACGGGTGCGATCATACCAGCACTAAAGCACCGGATCCCATCAGAACTCCGAAGTTAAGCGTGCTTGGGCGAGAGTAGTAATAGGATTGGTGACCCCCTGGGAAGTCCTCGTGTTTCACCTTTTTTTTACTACCTATTTGATTGCACGACGACATCATTTTTTTTTACCAATTTTCTAACCAAACGTTAAGGACGGACGACGTCGTCGCCATAAAATTTGGCTGTCGATCGCCCGCGCAGGGCCCGCCGCAACCTCTACGGCCGGCTCGATCGACCAACCGATCCGAAAAATTAAAATTTGTAAATAAATAAGAAAAATAACATTTCAATTATTATTTTTCGTTTAAAACGAGCGTAACTCCGTGCATTATTGTCCGATTTCAGCTTTTCACGTGGCGCTGAAAGGCGCACGAAGAGACGAAGAAAATGACCCCGAGCTGTCCCTCGGACGCTCACCCTTATTAGCCGACGATGAGAAGTGCGTGACGGTTGCGATCATACCCGCACTAAAGCACCGGATCCCATCAAAACTCCGAAGTTAAGCGTGCTTGGACGAGAGTATCACTAGAATGGGTGACCCCTTGGGAAGTCCTCGTGTTGCACTTTTTTTTTTACTACCTATTTGATTGCACGACGAGATCATTTTTTTACAAATCTTTCTAACCAAACGTTAAGGACGGACGACGTCGTCGCCATAAAATTTGGCTGTCGATCACCCGCGCGGGGCCCGCCACAACCTCTACGGCTGGCTCGATCGACCAACTGACCCGAAAAATTAAAATTTGTAAATAAATAAGAAAAATAACATTTCAATTATTATTTTTCGTTTAAAACGGGCGTAACTCTGTGCATTATTGTCCGATTTCAGCTTTTCACCTGGCGCTGAAAGGTGCGCGAAGAGACGAAGAAAATGACCACGAGCTGGCCCTCGGACGCTCACCCTTTTTAGCCGACGATCAGAAGTGCATAATGGGTGCGATCATACCAGCACTAACGCATTGGATCTCATCAGAACTCCGAAGTTAAGCGTGCTTGGATGAGAGTATCTCTAGGATGGGTGACCCCTTGGGAAGTCCTCGTGTTGCACCTTTTTTTTTACTACCTATTTGATTGCACGACGAGATCATTTTTTTTACCAATCTTTCTAACCAAACGTTAAGGACAGACGACGTCGTCGCCATAAAATTTGGCTGTCGATCGCCCGCGCAGGGCCCGCCGCAACCTCTACGGCCGGCTCGATCGACCAACCGATTCGAAAAATTAAAATTTGTAAATAAATAAGAAAAATAACATTTCAATTATTATTTTTCGTTTAAAACGGGCGTAACTCCGTGCATTATTGTCCGATTTCAAATTTTCACGTGGCGCTGAAAGACGCGCGAAGAGACGAAGAAAATGACCCCGAGCTGTCCCTCGGACGCTCACCCTTATTAGCCGACGATCAGAAGTGCGTGACGGCTGCGATCATACCCGCACTAAAGCACCGGATCCCATCAAAACTCCGAAGTTAAGCGTGCTTGGGCGAGAGTAGGACTAGGATGGGTGACCCGCTGGAAAGTCCTCATGTTGCACCATTTTTTTACTACCTATTTGATTTCACGACGAGATCATTTTTTTTACCAATCTTTCTAACCAAACGTTAAGGATGGACGACGTCGTCGCCATAAAATTTGGCTGTCGATCGCCCGCGCGGGGCCCGCCGCACCCTCTACGGCCGGCTCGATCGACCAACCGACCCGAAAAATTAAAATTTGTAAAGAAATAAGAAAAATAACATTTCACTAGGATGGGTGACCCCCTGGGAAGTCCTCGTGTTGCACCTTTTTTTTTACTACCTATTTGATTGCACGACGAGATCATTTTTTTTACCAATCTTTCTAACCAAATGTTAAGGACAGACGACGTTGTCGCCATAAAATTTGGATGTCGATCGCCCGCGCAGGGCCCGCCGCAACCTCTACGGCAGGCTCGATCGACCAACCGATCCGAAAAATTAAAATATGTAAATAAATAATAAAAATAACATTTCAATTATTATTTTTCGTTTAAAACGGGCGTAACTCCGTGCATTATTGTCCGATTTTAGCTTTTCACGTGGCGCTGAAAGGCGCGCGAAGAGACGAAGAAAATGACCCTGAGCTGTCCCTCGGACGCTAACCCTTATTAGCCGACGATCAGAAGTGCGTGACGGGTGAGATCATACCCGCACTAAAGCCCCGGATCCCATCAAAACTCCGAAGTTAAGCGTGCTTGAGCGAGAGTAGGACTAGGATGGGTGACCCCCTGGAAAGTCCTCATGTTGCACCTTTTTTTTACTACCTATTTGATTTCACGACGAGATCATTTTTTTTACCATTCTTTCTAACCAAACGTTAAGGATGGACGACGACGTCGCCATAAAATTTGGCTGTCGATCGCCCGCGCGGGACCCGCCGCAACCTCTACGGCCGGCTCGATCGACCAACCGACCCGAAAAATTAAAATTTGTAAAGAAATAAGAAAAATAACATTTCAATTATTATTTTTCGTTTAAAACGGGCGTAACTCCGTGCATTATTGTCCGATTTCAGCTTTTCACGTGGCGCTGAAAGGCGCGCGAAGAGACGAAGAAAATGACCCCCGAACTATCCCTCGGACGCTCACCCTTATTAGCCGACGATCAGAAGTGCGTGACGGGTGCGATCATACCCGCACTAAAGTTTCGGATCCCATCAAAACTCTGAAGTTAAGCGTGCTTGGGCGAGAGTAGGACTAGGATGGGTGACCCCCTGGAAAGTCCTCATGTTGCACCTTTTTTTTACTACCTATTTGATTTCACGACGAGATCATTTTTTTACCAATCTTTCTAACCAAACGTTAAGGATGGACGACGTTGTCGCCATAAAATTTGGCTATCGATCGCCCGCGCGAGGCCCGTCGCAACCTCTACGGCCGGCTCGATCGACCAACCGACCCGAAAAATTAAAATTTGTAAAGAAATAAGAAAAATAACATTTCAATTATTATTTTTCGTTTAAAACGGGCGTAACTCCGTGCATTATTGTCCGATTACAGCTTTTCACGTGGCGATGGAAGGCGCGCGAAGAGACGAAGAAAATGACCCCCGAACTATCCCTCGGACGCTCACCCTCATTAGCCGACGATCAGAAGCGCATGACGGATGCGATCATACATGCACTAACGCATCGGATCCCATCAGAACTCCGAAGTTAAGCGTGCTTGGACGAGAGTATCACTAGGATGGGTGACCCCCTAGGAAGTCCTCGTGTTGCACCTTTTTTTTTACTACCTATTTGATTGCACGACGAGATCATTTTTTTTACCAATCTTTGTAACCAAACGTTAAGGACGGACGACGTCGTCGCCATAAAATTTGGCTGTCGATAGCCCGTGCGGGGCCCGCCGCAACCTCTACGGCCGGTTCGATCGACGAACTGAGCCGAAAAATTAAAATTTGTAAATAAATAAGAAAAATAACATTTCAATTATTATTTTTCGTTTAAAACGGGTTAACTCTGTGCATTATTGTCCGATTTCAGCTTCTCACGTGGCGCTGAAATGCGCGCGAAGAGAGAATAAAATGACCCCTAGCTGTCCCTCGGACGCTCACCCTTATTAGCCGACGATCAGAAGTGCATAACAGGTGCAATCATACCATCACTAAAGCATCGGATCCCATTAGAACTCCGAATTTAAGTGTGCTTGGGCGAGAGTAGTACTAGGATGGGTGACCCCTTGGGAAGTCCTCGTGTTGCACTTTTTTTTTTACTACCTATTTGATTGCACGACGAGATCATTTTTTTACAAATCTTTCTAACCAAACGTTAAGGACGGATGACGTCGTCGCCATAAAATTTGGCTGTCGATCACCCGCGCGGGGCCCGCCACAACCTCTACGGCTGGCTCGATCGACCAACCGACCCGAAAAATTAAAATTTGTAAATAAATAAGAAAAATAACATTTCAATTATTATTTTTCGTTTAAAACGGGCGTAACTCCGTGCATTATTGTCTGATTTCAGCTTTTTGACCTGGCGCTGAAAGGTGCGCGAAGAGACGAAGAAAATGACCACGAGCTGTCCCTCGGACGCTCACCCTTATTAGCCGACGATCAGAAGTGCATAATGGGTGCGATCATACCAGCACTAACGCATTGGATCCCATTAGAACTCCGAAGTTAAGCGTGCTTGGACGAGAGTATCACTAGGATGGGTGACCGCCTGGGAAGTCCTCGTGTTGCACCTTTTTTTTTACTACCAATTTGATTGCACGACGAGATCATTTTTTTTACCAATCTTTCCAACTAAACGTTAAGGACGGACGACGTCGTCGCCATAAAATTTGGCTGTCGATAGCCCGTGCGGGGCCCGCCGCAACCTCTACGGCCGGTTCGATCGACCAACCGAGCCGAAAAATTAAAATTTGTAAATAAATAAGAAAAATAACATTTCAATTATTATTTTTCGTTTAAAACGGGCGTAACTCCGTGCATTATTGTCCGATTTTAGCTTTTCACGTGGCGCTGAAAGGCGCGCGAAGAAACGAAGAAAATGACCCTGAGCTGTCCCTCGGACGCTCACCCTTATTAGCCGACGATCAGAAGTGTGTGACGGGGGCGATCATACCAGCACTAAAGCACCGGATCCCATCAGAACTCCGAAGTTAAGCGTGCTTGGGCGAGAGTAGTACTAGGATGGTTGACCCCCTGGGAAGTCCTCGTGTTGCACCTTTTTTTTTATTACCAATTTGATTGCACGACGAGATCATTTTTTTTACCAATCTTTCTAACCAAACGTTAAGGACGGACGACGTCGTCGCCATAAATTTTGGCTGTCGATAGCCCGTGCGGGGCCCGCCGCAACCTCTACGGCCGGTTCGATCGACCAACCGAGCCGAAAAATTAAAATTTGTAAATAAATAAGAAAAATAACATTTGAATTATTATTTTTCGTTTAAAACGGGCGTAACTCCGTGCATTATTGTCTGATTTTAGCTTTTCACGTGGCGCTGAAAGGCGCGCGAAGAGACGAAGAAAATGACCCTGAGCTGTCCCTCGGACGCTCACCTTTATTAGCCGACGATCAGAAGTGCGTGGCGGGGGTGATCATACCAGCATTAAAGCACCGGATCCCATCAGAACTCCGAAGTTAAGCGTGCTTGGGCGAGAGTAGTACTAGGATGGTTGACCCCTGGGAAGTCCTCGTGTTGAACCTTTTTTTGACTACCTGTTTGATTGCACGACGAGATCATTTTTTTACCAATCTTTCTAACCAAACGTTAAGGACGGACGACGTCGTCGCCATAAAATTTGGCTGTCGATCGACCGCGCGGGGCCCGCCGCAACCTCTACGGCCGGCTCGATCGACCAACCGACCGAAAAAATTAAAATTTGTAAATAAATAAGAAAAATAACATTTCAATTATTATTTTTCGTTTAAAACGGGCGTAACTCCGTGCATTATTGTCCGATTTTAGCTTTTCACGTGGCGCTGAAAGGCGCGCGAAGAAACGAAGAAAATGACCCTGAGCTGTCCCTCGGACGCTCACCCTTATTAGCCGACGATCAGAAGTGCGTGACGGGGGCGATCATACCAGCACTAAAGCACCGGATCCCATCAGAACTCCGAAGTTAAGCGTGCTTGGGCGAGAGTAGTACTAGGATGGTTGACCCCCTGGGAAGTCCTCGTGTTGCACCTTTTTTTTTAGTACCAATTTGATTGCACGACGAGATCATTTTTTTTACCAATCTTTCTAACCAAACGTTAAGGACGGACGACGTCGTCGCCATAAATTTTGGCTGTCGATAGCCCGTGCGGGGCCCGCCGCAACCTCTACGGCCGGTTCGATCGACCAACCGACCGAAAAAATTAAAATTTGTAAATAAATAAGAAAAATAACATTAGAATTATTATTTTTCGTTTAAAACGGGCGTAACTCCGTGCATTATTGTCCGATTTTAGCTTTTCACGTGGCGCTGAAAGGCGCGCGAAGAGACGAAGAAAATGACCCTGAGCTGTCCCTCGGACGCTCACCTTTATTAGCCGATGATCAGAAGTGCGTGGCGGGGGTGATCATACCAGCACTAAAGCACCGGATCCCATCAGAACTCCGAAGTTAAGCGTGCTTGGGCGAGAGTAGTACTAGGATGGTTGACCCCTGGGAAGTCCTCGTGTTGTACCTTTTTTTTTACTACCTATTTGATTGCACGACGAGATCATTTTTTTTACCAATCTTTCTAACCAAACGTTAAGGACAGACGACGTCGTCGCCATAAAATTTGGCAGTCGATCGACCGCGCGGGGCCCGCCGCAACCTCTACGGCCGGCTCGATCGACCAACCGACCGAAAAAATTAAAATTTGTAAATAAATAAGAAAAATAACATTTCAATTATTATTTTTCGTTTAAAACGGGCGTAACTCCGTGCATTATTGTCTGATTTCAGCTTTTCAGGTGGCGCTGAAAGGCGCGTGAAGAGACGAAGAAAATGACCCCCGAACTCTCTCTCGGACGCTCATCCTTATTAGCCGACGATCAGAAGAGCGTGACGGGTGCGATCATTCCAGCACTAAAGCACCGGATCCCATCAGAACTCCGAAGTTAAGCGTGCTTGGGCGAGAGTAGTACTAGGATGGTTGACGCCTGGGAAGTGCTCGTGTTGCACCTTTTTTTTTACTACCTATTTGAATGCACGACGATATCATATTTTTTACCAATCTTTCTAACCAAATGTTAAGGACGGACGACGTCGTCGCCATAAAATTTGGCTGTCGATCGCCCGTGCGTTGCCCGCTGCAACCTCTTCGTACGGCTCGATCGAGCAACCGACCCGAAAAATTAAAATTTGTAAATAAATAAGAAAAATAACATTTCAATTATTATTTTTCATTTAAAACGGGCGTAACTCCGTGCATTATTGTCCGATTTCAGTTTTTCACGTGGCGCTGAAAGGCGCGCGAAGAGACGAAGAAAATGACCTCCGAACTCTCCCTTGGACGCTCACCCTTATTAGCCGACGATCAGAAGCACATTACGGATGCGATCATACATGCACTAATGCATTGGATCCCATCAGAACTCCAAAATTAAGCGTGCTTGGGCCAGAGTAGGACTAAGATGGGTGACCCCCTGGGAAGTCCTCGTGCTGCACCCTTTTTTTTACAACCTATTTGATTGCACGACGAGATCATTTTTTTTACCAATCTTTCTAACCAAACGTTAAGGACGGACGACGTCGTCGTCTTAAAATTTGGTTGTCGATCGCCCGCGCGGGGCCCTCCGCAACCTCTACGGCCGGCTCGATCGACCAACCGACCCGAAAAATTAAAATTTGTAAATAAATAAGAAAAATAACATTTCAATTATTATTTTTCGTTTAAAACGGGCGTAACTCCGTGCATTATTGTCCGATTTCAGTTTTTCACATGGCGCTGAAAGGCGCGCGAAGCGACGAAGAAAATGACCCCGAGCTGTCCCTCGGACGCTCACCCTTATTAGCCGACGATCAGAAGTGCGTGACGGTTGCGATCATACCCGCACTAAAGCACCGGATCCCATCAAAACTCCGAAGTTAAGCGTGCTTGGACGAGAGTATCACTAGGATGGGTGACCCCCTGGGAAGTCCTCGTGTTGCAACTTTTTTTTTACTACCTATTTGATGGCACGACGAGATCATTTTTTTTACCAATCATTCTAACCAAACGTTACGGACGACGTCGTCGCCATAAAATTTGGTCGTCGATCGCCCGCGCGATGCCCGCCGCAACCTCTACGGCCGGCTCAATCGACCAACGACCCGAAAAATTAAAATTTGTAAATAAATAAGAAAAATAAGATTTCAATTATTATTTTTCGTTTAAAACGTGTGTAACGCCGTGCATTATTGTCCGATTTCAGCTTTTCACGTGGCGCTGAAAGGCGCGCGAAGAGACGAAGAAAATGACCCCGAGCTGTCCCTCGGACGCTAACCCTTATTAATCGACGATCAGAAGTCCTCGTGTTGCACCCTTTTTTTTACTACCTATTTGAATGCACGACGAGATCATTTTTTTTACCAATCTTTCTAACCAAACGTTATGGACGGACGACGTCGTCGCCATAAAATTTGGTTGTCGATCGCCCGCGCGATGCCCGCCGCAACCTCTACGGCCGACGCAATCGACCAACCGACCCGAAAAATTAAAATTTGTAAATAAATAAGAAAAATAAGATTTCAATTATTATTTTTCGTTTAAAACGTGCGTAACTCCGTGCATTATTGTCCGATTTCAGCTTTTCACGTGGCGCTGAAAGGCGCTCGAAGAGACGAAGAAAATGACCCCGAGCTCTCCCTCGGACGCTCACCCTTATTAGCCGACGATCAGAAGTGCGTGACGCGATCATACCAGCACTAAAGCACCGGATCCCATCAGAACTCCGAAGTTAAGCGTGCTTGGGCGAGAGTAGTACTAGGATGGGTGACTCCTTGGCAAGTCCTCGTGTTGCACCTTTTTTTTTTACTACCTATTTGAATGCACGACGAGATCATTTTTTTTACCAATCTTTCTAACCAAACTTTAAGGACGGACGACGTCGTCGCCATAAAATTTGGCTGTCGATCGCCCGCGCGGGGCCCGGCGCAACCTCTACGGTCGGCTCGATCGACCAACCGACCCGAAAAATTAAAATTTGTAAATAAATAAGAAAAATAACATTTCAATTATTATTTTTCGTTTAAAACGGACGTAACTCCGTGCATTATTGTCCGATTTCAGCTTTTCACGTGGCGCAGAAAGGCGCGCGAAGAGACGAAAAAAATGACCCCGAGCTGTCCCGCGGACGCTCACCCTTATTAGCCGACGATGAGAAGTGCGTGACGGGTGCGATCATACCAGCACTAAAGCACCGGATCCCATCAGAACTCCGAAGTTAAGCGTGCTTGGGCGAGAGTAGTACTAGGATGGGTGACCCCCTGGGAAGTCCTCGTGTTGCCACTTTTTATGACTACCTGTTTGATTGCACGACGAGATCATTTTTTTAGCAATCTTTCTAACCAAACGTTAAGGACGGACGACGTCGTAGCCATAAAATTTGGCTGTCGATCGCCCGCGCGGGGCCCGCCGCAACCTCTACGGCCGACTCGATCGACCAACCGACCCGAAAAATTAAAATTTGTAAATAAATAATAAAAATAACATTTCAATTATTATTTTTCGTTTAAAACGGGCGAAACTCCGTGCATTACTGTCCGATTTCAGCTTTTCACGTAGCGCTGAAAGGCGCGCGAAGATACGAAGAAAATGACCCCGAGCTGTCCCTCGGACGCTCACCCTTATTAGCCGACGATCAGAAGTGCATGATGGGTGCGATCATACCAGCACTAAAGCACCGGATCCCATCAGAACTCCGAAGTTAAGCGTGCTTGGGCAAGAGTAGTACTAGAATGGGTGACTCCCTGGGAAGTCCTCGTGTTGCACCTTTTTTTTTTACTACCTATTTGAATGCACGATGAGATCATTTTTTTTACCAAACTTTAAGGACGGACGACGTCTTCGCCATAAAATTTGGCTGTCGATCGCCCGCGCGGGGCCCGCCGCAACCTCTACGGCCGACTCGATCGACCAACCGACCCGAAAAATTAAAATTTGTAAATAAATAAGAAAAATAACATTTCAATTATTATTTTTCATTTAAAACGGGCGTAACTCCGTGTTTTATTGTCCGATTTCAGCTTTTCACGTGGCGCTGAATGGCGCGCGAAGAGACGAAGAAAATGACCACGAGCTGTCTCTCGGACGCTCACCCTTATTTGTCGACGATCAGAAGTACGTGATGGGTGCGATCATACCAGCACTAAATCGCCGGATCCAATCACAACTCTGAAGTTAAGCATGCTTGGGTTAGAGTAGTACTAGGATGGGTGACCCCCTGGGAAGTCCTCGTGTTGCACCTTTTTTTTTTTCTACCTATTTGAATGCACGACGAGATCATTTTTTTTACAAATCTTTCTAACCAAACGTTAAGGACGGACGACGTCGCCATAAAATTTGGCTGTCGATCGCCCGCGTGGGGCCCGCCGAAAATTCTACGGCCGGCTTGATCGACCAACCGACCCGAAAAATTAAAATTTGTAAATAAATAAGAAAAATAACATTTCAATTATTATTTTTCGTTTAAAACGGGCGTAACTCCGTGCATTATTGTCCGAATTAGCTTTTCACGTGGCACTGAAACGCGCGCGAAGAGACGAAGAAAATGACCCCGAGCTGTTCCTCGGACGCTCACCCTTATTAGCCGACAATCAGAAGTGCGTGACGGGTGCGATCATACCAGCACTAAAGCACCGGATCCCATCAGAACTCCGAAGTTAAGCGTCCTTGGGCGAGAGTAGTACTAGGATGGGTGATCCCCTGGGAAGTCCTCGTGTTGCACCTTTTTTTTTTACTACATATATGAATGCACAACGAGATCATTTTTTTTACCAATCTTTCTAACCAAACGTTAAGGACGGACGACGTCGTCGCCATAAAATTTGGCGGTCGATCGCCCGCGCGGGGCCCGCCGCAATCTCTACGGCCGGCTCGATCGACCAACCGACCCGAAAAATTAAAATTTGTAAATAAATAAGAAAAATAACATTTCTATTATTATTTTTCGTTTAAAACGGGCGTAACTCCGTGCATTATTGTCCGATTTCAGCTATTCACGTGGCGCCGAAAGGCGCGCGAAGAGACGATGAAAATGACCCCGAGTTGTCCCTCGGACGCTCACCCTTATTAGCCGACGATCAGAAGTGCGTGATGGGTGCGATCATACCAGCACTAAAGCACCGGATCCCATCAGAACTCCGTAGTTAAGCGTGCTTGGGCGAGAGTAGTACTAGGATGGTTGACCCCCTGGGAAGTCCTCGTGTTGCACTTTTTTTTGACTACCTGTTTGATTGTACGACGAGATCATTTTTTTACCAATCTTTCTAACCAAACGTTAAGGACGGACGACGTCGTCGCCATAAAATTTGGCTGTCGATCGCCCGCGCGGGGCCCGCCGCAACCTCTACGGCCGACTCGATCGACCAACCGACCCGAAAACTTAAAATTTGTAAATAAATAAGAAAAATAACATTTCAATTATTATTTTTCGTTTAAAACGGGCATAACTCCGTGCATTATTGTCTGATTTCAGTTTTTCACGTGGCGCTGAAAGGCGCGCGAAGAGACGAAGAAAATGACCCCGAGCTGTCCCTCGGACGCTCACCCTTATTAGCCGACGATCAGAAGTGCGTGACGGGTGCGATCATACCAGCACTAAAGCATCGGTTTCCATCAGAACTCCGAAGTTAAGCGTGCTTGGGCGAGAGTAGTACTAGGATGGGTGACCCCCTGGGAAGTCCTCGTGTTGCACCTTTTTTTGACTACCTGTTTGATTGCACGACGAGATCATTTTTTTACCAATCTTTCTAACCAAACGTTAAGGACGGACGACGTCGTCGCCATAAAATTTGGTTGTCGATCGCCCGCGCGATGCCCGCCGCAACCTCTACGGCCGGCTCAATCGACCAACCGACCCGAAAAATTAAAATTTGTAAATAAATAAGAAAAATAACATTTCAATTATTATTTTTCGTTTAAAACAGGCGTAACTCCGTGCATTATTGTCCGATTTCAGCTTTTCACGTGGCGCTGAAAGGGGCGCGAAGAGACGAAGAAAATGACCCCGAGCTGTCCCTCGGACGCTCACCCTTATTAGCCGACGATCAGAAGTGCGTGACGGGTGCGATCATACCAGCACTTATGCACCGGATCCCATCAGAACTCCGAAGTTAAGCGTGCTTGGGCGAGAGTGGTACTAGGATGGGTAACTCCCTGGGAAGTCCTCGTGTTGCACCTTTTTTTTTACTACCTATTTGAATGCACGACGAGATCATTTTTTTTACCAATCTTTCTAACCAAACGTTAAGGACGGACGACGCCTTCGCCATAAAATTTGGATGACGATCGCTCGTGCGGGGCCCGCCGCAACCTCTACGGCCGGATCGATCGACCAACCGACCCGAAAAACTAAAATTTGTAAATAAATAAGAAAAATAACATTTCAATTATTATTTTTCGTTTAAAACAGGCGTAACTCCGTGCATTATTGTCCGATTTTAGCTTTTCACTTGGCGCTGAAAGGCGCGCGAAGAGACGAAGAAAATTACCCCAAGCTGTCCCTCGGACGCTCACCCTTATTAGCTGACAATCAGAAGTGCATGATGTGTGCGATCATACCAGCACTAACGCACCGGCTCCCATCAGAACTCTGAAGTAAAGCGTGCTTGGGAGGGAGTATTACTAGGATGGGTGACCCCCTGGGAAGTCCTCGTGTTGCACCTTTTTTTTTACTATCTATTTGAATGCACGACGAGATCATTTTTTTTACCAATCTTTCTAACCAAACGTTAAGGACGGACGACGTCGTCACCACAAAATTTGGCTGTCGATCGCCCGTGCGAGGCCCGCCGCAACCTCTACGGCCGGCTCGATCGACCAACCGACCCGAAAAATAAAAATTTGTAAATAAATAAGAAAAATAACATATCAATTATTATTTTTCGTTTAAAACGGGCGTAACTCCGTGCATTATTGTCCGATTTCAGCTTTTCACGTGGCGCTGAAAGGCGCGCGAAGAGACGACGAAAATGACTCCGAGCTGTCCCTCGGACGCCCACCCTTATTAGCCGACGATCAAAAGTGCATGACGGGTGCGATCATACGAGCACTAACGCACCGGATCCCATCAAAACTCCGATGTTAAGCGTGCTTGGGCGAGAGTAGGACTAGGATGGGTGACCCCCTGGAAAGTCCTCATGTTGCACCTTTTTTTTTACTTCCTATTTGATTTCACGACGAGATCATTTTTTTTACAAATCTTTCTAACCAAACGTTAAGGATGGACGACGTCGTCGCCATAAAATTTACCTGTCGATCGCCAGCGCGGGGCCCGCCGTAACCTCTACGGCCGGCTCGATCGACCAACCGACCCGAGAAATTAAAATTTGTAAATAAATAAGAAAAATAATATTTCAATTATAATTTTTCGTTTAAAAAGAGCGTAACTCCGTGCATTATTGTCCGATTTCAGCTTTTCACGTGGCGCTGAAAGGCGCGCGAAGAGACGAAGAAAATGACCCCCGAACTCTCCCTCGGACGCACACCCATATTGGCCGACGATCAGAAGTGCATGATGGGTGCGATCATACCAGCACTAAAGCACCGGATCCCATCAGAACTCCGAAGTTAAGCGTGCTTGGGCGAGAGTAGGACTAGGATGGGTGACCCCCTAGGAAGTCCTCGTGTTGCAGATTTTTTTTTACTACCTATTTGAATGCACGACGAGATCATTTTTTTTACCAATCTTTCTAACCAAACGTTAAGAACGGACGACGTCGTCGCCATAAAATTTGGCAGTCGATCGCCCGTTCGGGGCCCGCCGCATCCTCTACGGCCGGCTCGATTGACCAACCGACCCGAAAAATTAAAATTTGTAAATAAATAAGAAAAATAACATTTCAATTATTATTTTTCGTTTAAAACGGGCGTAACTCCGTGCATTATTGTCCGATTTCAGCTTTTCACGTGGCGCTGAAAGGCGCGCGAAGAGACGAAGAAAATGACCCCAGTTGTCTCTCGGACGCTCACCCTTATTTGCCGACGATCAGAAGTGCGTGACGGGTGCGATCATACCAACACTAAAACACCGGATCCCATCAGAACTCCTAAGTTAAGCGTGCTTGGGCGAGAGTAGTACTAGGATGGGTGACCCCTTGGGAAGTCCTCGTGTTGCACCTTTTTTTGACTACATGTTTGATTGCACGACGAGATCATTTTTTTACCAATCTTTCTAACCAAACGTTAAGGACGGACGACGTCGTCGTCATAAAATTTGGCTGTCGATCGCCCGTGCGGGGCCCTCCGCAACCTCTACGGCCGACTTGATCGACCAACCGACCCGAAAAATTAAAATTTGTAAATAAATAAGAAAAATAACATTTCAATTATTATTTTTCGTTTAAAACGGGCGTAACTCCGTGCATTATTGTCCGATTTTAGCTTTTCACGTGGCGCTGAAACGCGCGCGAAGAGACGAAGAAAATGACCCCGAGCTGGTCCTCGGACGCTCACCCTTATTAGCCGATTATCAGAAGTGCGTGACGGGTGCGATCATACCAGCACTAAAGCAACGGATCCCATCAGAACTCCGAAGTTAAGCGTTCTTGGGCGAGAGTAGTACTAGGATGGGTGACCCCCTGAGAAGTCCTCATGTTGCACATTTTTTTTTACTACCTATTTGAATGCACGACGAGATCATTTTTTTTACCAATCTTTCTAACCAAACGTTAAGGACGGACGACGTCGTCGCCATAAAATTTGGCAGTCGATCGCCCGTTCGGGGTCCGCCGCATCCTCTACGGCCGGCTCGATCGACCAACCGACCCGAAAAATTAAAATTTGTAAATAAATAAGAAAAATAACATTTCAATTATTATTTTTCGTTTAAAACGGGCGTAACTCCGTGCATTATTGTCCGATTTCAGCTTTTCACGTGGCGCTGAAAGGCGCGCGAAGAGACGAAGAAAATGATCCCGAGCTGTCCCTCGGATGCTCACCCTTATTAGCCGACGATCAGAAGTGCGTGACGGGTGCGATCATACCAGCACTAAAGCACCGGATCCCATCAGAACTCCGAAGTTAGGCGTGCTTGTGCGAGAGTAGTACTAGCATGGGTGACCCCCTGGGAAGTCCTTGTGTTGCACCTTTTTTTTACTACCTATTTGAATGCACGACGAGATCATTTTTTTTACCAATCTTTCTAACCAAACGTTAAGGACGGACGACGTCGTCGCCATAAAATTTAGCTGTCGATCGCCCGCGCTGGTCCCGCCGCAACCTCTACGGCCGGCTCGATCGACCAACCAACCCGAAAAATTAAAATTTGTAAATAAATAAGAAAAATAACATTTCAATTATTATTTTTCGTTTAAAACGGGCGTAACTCCGTGCATTATTGTCCGATTTCAGCTTTTCACGTGGCGCTGAAAGTCGCGCGAAGAGACAAAGAAAATGACCCCGAGCTGTCCCTCGGACGCTCACCCTTATTAGCCGACGATCAGAAGTGCGTGACGGGTGCGATCATACCAGCACTAACGCACCGGATCCCATCAGAACTCCGAAGTTAAGCGTGCTTGGGCGAGAGTAGGACTAGGATGGGTGACCCCCATGGAAGTCCTCGTGTTGCACCTTTTTTTTACTACCTATTTGATTGCACGACTAGATCATTTTTTTTACCAATCTTTCTAACCAAACGTTAAGGACGGACGACGTCGTCGCCATAAAATTTGGCTGTCGATCGCCCGCGCGGGTCCCGCCGCAACCTCTATGGCCGGCTCGATCGACCAACCGACACGAAAAATTAAAATTTGTAAATAAATAAGAAAAATAACATTTCAATTATCATTTTTCGTTTAAAACGGCCGTAACTCCGTGCATTATTGTCCGATTTCAGCTTTTCACGCGGCGCTGAAAGGGGCGCGAAGAGACGAAGAAAATGACCCCGAGCTGTCCCTCGGACGCTCACCCTTATTAGCCGACGATCAGAAGTGCGTGACGGGTGCGATCATACCAGCACTAAAGCAACGGATCCCATCAGAACTCCGAAGTTAAGCGTGTTTGGGCGAGAGTAGTACTAGGATAGGTGACCCCCTGGGAAGTCCTCGTGTTGCACCTTTTTTTTTACTACCTATTTGATTTCATGAAGAGATCATTTTTTTTACAAATCTTTCTAACCAAACGTTAAGGACGGACGACGTCGTCGCCATAAAATTTGGTTGTCGATCGCCCGTGTGGGGCCCGCCGCAACCTCTACGGCCAACTCGATCGACCAACCGACCTGAAAAATTAAAATTTGTAAATAAATAAGAAAAATAACATTTCAATTATTATTTTTCGTTTAAAACGGGTGTAACTTCATGCATTATTGTCCGATTTCACCTTTTCACATGGCGCTGAAAGGCGCACGAAGAGACGAAAAAATGACCCCATGTGTCCCTCGGACGCTCACCCTTATTTGTCGACGATCAGAAGTGCGTGACGGGTGCGATCATACCAGCACTAAAGCATCGGATCCCATCAGAACTCCGAAGTTATGCGTGCTTGGGCGAGAGTAGTACTAGGATGGGTGACCCCCTGGGAAGTTCTCGTGTTGCACCTTTTTTTTTACTACCTATTTGAATGCACGACGAGATCATTTTTTTTACAAATCTTTCTAACCAAACGTTAAGGACGGACGACATCGTCGCCATAAAATTTGGCTGTCGATCGCCCGCGCGGGGCCCGCCGCAACCTCTACGGCCGACTCGATCGACCAACCGACCCGAAAAATTAAAATTTGTAAAAAAATAAGAAAAATAACATTTCAATTATTATTTTTCGTTTGAAACGGGCGTAACTCCGTGCATTATTGTCCGATTTCAGCTTTTCACGTGGCGCTGAAAGGCGCGCGAAGAGACGAAGAAAATGACCCCGAGCTGTCTCTCGGACGCTCACCCTTATTTGCCGACGATCAGATGTGCGTGACTGGTGCGATCATACCAACACTAAAGCATCGGATCCCATCAGAACTCCGAAGTTAAGCGTGCTTGGGCGATAGTAGTACTAGGATGGGTGACCCCTTGGGAAGTCCTCGTGTTGCACCTTTTTTTGACTACCTGTTTGATTGCACGACGAGATCATTTTTTTACCAATCTTTCTAACCAAACGTTAAGGACGGACGACGTCGTCGTCATAAAATTTTGCTGTCGATCGCCCGTGCGGGGCCCGCCGCAACCTCTACGGCCGACTTGATCGACCAACCGACCCGAAAAATTAAAATTTGTAAATAAATAAGAAAAATAACATTTCAATTATTATTTTTCGTTTAAAACGGGCGTAACTCCGTGCATTATTGTCCGATTTTAGCTTTTCACGTGGCGCTGAAACGCGCGCGAAGAGACGAAGAAAATGACCCCGAGCTGGTCCTCGGACGCTCACCCTTATTAGCCGATAATCAGAAGTGCGCGACAGATGCGATCATACCAGCACTATAGCACCGGATCCCATCAGAACTCCAAAGTTAAGCGTGCTTGGGCGAGAGTATTACTAGGATGGGTGACCCCCTGGGAAGTCCTCGTGTTGCACATTTTTTTTTACTACCTATTTGAATGCACGACGAGATCATTTTTTTTACCAATCTTTCTAACCAAACGTTAAGGACGGACGACGTCGTCGCCATAAAATTTGGCTGTCGATCGCCCGTGCGGGGTCCGCCGCAACCTCTACGGCCAGCTCGATCGACCAACCGACCCGAAAAATTAAAATTTGTAAATAAATAAGAAAAATAACATTTCAATTATTATTTTTCATTTAAAACGGGCGTAACTCCGTGCATTATTGTCCGATTTTAGCTTTTCACGTGGCGCTGAAAGGCGCGCGAAGAGACGAAGAAAATGACCCCGAGCTGTCCCTCGGACGCTCACCCTTATTAGCCGACGATCAGAAGTGCGTGACGGGTGCGATCATACCAGCACTAAAGCACCGGATCCCATCAGAACTTCGAAGTTATGCGTGCTTGGGTGAGAGTAGTACTAGGATGGGTGACCCCTTGGGAAGTCCTCGTGTTGCACCTTTTTTTGACTACCTGTTTGAATGCACGACGAGATCATTTTTTTACCAATCTTTCTAACCAAACGTTAAGGACGGACGACATCGTCGCCATAAAATTTGGCTGTCGATCGCCCGTGCGGGGCCCGCCGCAACCTCTACGGCCGATTTGATCGACCAACTGACCCGAAAAATTAAAATTTGTAAATAAATAAGAAAAATAACATTTCAATTATTATTTTTCGTTTAAAACGGCCGTAACTCCGTGCATTATAGTCCGATTTTAGCTTTTCACGTGGCGCTGAAACGCGCGCGAAGAGACGAAGAAAATGACCCCGAGCTGGTCCTCGGACGCTCACCCTTATTAGCCGATAATCAGAAGTGTGTGACGGGTGTGATCGTACCAGCACTAAAGCACCGGATCCCATCAGAACTCCGAAGTTAAGCGTGCTTGGGCGAGTGTAGTACTAGGATGGGTGACCCCCTGGGAAGTCCTCGTGTTGCACCTTTTTTTGACTACCTGTTTGATTGCACGACGAGATCATTTTTTTACCAATCTTTCTAACCAAACGTTAAAGGACGGACGACGTCGTCGCCATAAAATTTGGCTGTCGATCGCCCGTGCGGGGCCCGCCGCAACCTCTACGGCCGGCTCGATCGACCAACCGACCTGAAAAATTAAAATTTGTAAATAAATAAGAAAAATAACATTTCAATTATTATTTTTCATTTAAAACGGGCGTAACTCCGTACATTATTGTCCGATTTTAGCTTTTCACGTGGCGCTGAAAGGCGCGCGAAGAGACGAAGAAAATGACCCCGAGCTGTCCCTCGGACGCTCACCCTTATTAGCCGACGATCAGAAGTGCGTGACGGGTGCGATCATACCAGCACTAAAGCACCGGATCCCATCAGAACTCCGAAGTTAAGCGTGCTTGGGCGAGAGTAGTATTAGGATGGGTGATCCCTTGGGAAGTCCTCGTGTTGCACCTTTTTTTTTACTACCTATTTGAATACACGACGAGATCATTTTTTTTCCCATCTTTCTAACCAAACGTTAAGGACGGACGACGTCGTCGCCATAAAATTTGGCTGTCGATCGCCCGTTCGGGGCCCGCCGCAACCTCTACAGCCGGCTCGATCTACCAGCCGACCCGAAAAATTAAAATTTGTAAATAAATAAGAAAAATAACATTTCAATTATTATTTTTCGTTTAAAACGGGCGTAACTCCGTGCATTATTGTCCGATTTCAGCTTTTCACGTGGCGCTGAAAGACGCGCGAAGCGACGAATAAAATGACCCCGAGCTGTCCCTCGGACGCTCACCCTTATTAGCCGACGATCAGAAGTGCGTGACGGGTGCGATCATACCAGCACTAAAGCACCGGATCCCATCAGAACTCCGAAGTTAAGCGTGCTTGGGCGAGAGTAGTACTAGGATGGGTGACCCCCTAGGAAGTCCTCGTGTTGCACCTTTTTTTTTTTTCTACCTATTTGAATGCACGACGAGATCATTTTTTTTTACAATTCTTTCTAGCCAAACGTTAAGGACGGACGACGTCGCCATAAAATTTGGCTGTCGATCGCCTGCGTGGGGCCCGCCGAGACCTCTACGGCCGGCTTGATCGACCAACCGACCCGAAAAATTAAAATTTATAAATAAATAAGAAAAATAACATTTCAATTATTATTTTTCGTTTAAAACGGGCGTAACTCCGTGCATTATTGTCCGATTCTAGCTTTTCACGTGGCGCTGAAACGCGCGCGAAGAGACGAAGAAAATGACCCCGACCTGTTCCTCGGACGCTCACCCTTATTAGCCGACAATCAGAAGTGCGTGACGGGTGCGATCATACCAGCACTAAAGCACCGGATCCCATCAGAACTCCGAAGTTAAGCATCCTTGGGCGAGAGTAGTACTAGGATGGGTGACCCCCTGGGAAGTCCTCGTGTTGCACCTTTTTTTGACTACCTGTTTGATTGCACGACGAGATCATTTTTTTACCAATCTTTCTAACCAAACGTTAAAGGACGGACGACGTCGTCGCCATAAAATTTGGCTGTTGATCGCCCGCGCGGGGCCTGCCGCAACCTCTACGACCGGCTCAATCGACCAACCGACCCGAAAAATTAAAATTTGTAAATAAATAAGAAAAATAAAATTTCAATTATTATTTTTCGTTTAAAACGGGCGTAACTCCGTGCATTATTGTCCGATTTCAGCTTTTCACGTGGCGCTGAAAGGCGCGCGAAGAGACGAAGAAAATGACCCCGAGCTGTCCCTCGGACGCACACCCTTATTAGCCGACGATCAGAAGTGCGTGACGGGTGCGATCATACCAGCACTAAAGCACTGGATCCCATTAGAACTCCGAAGTTAAGCGTGCTTGGGCAAGAGTAGTACTAGGATGGGTGACCCCCTGGGAAGTCCTCGTGTTGCACATTTTTTTTACTACCTATTTGAATGCACGACGAGATCATTTTTTTTACCAATCTTTCTAACCAAACGTTAAGGACAGACGACGTCGTCGCCATAAAATTTGGCTGTCGATCGCCCGTGCGGGGCCCGCCGCAACCTCTACGGCCGGCTCGATCGACCAACCGACCCGAAAAATTAAAATTTGTAAATAAATAAGAAAAATAACATTTCAATTATTATTTTTCGTTTAAAACGGGCGTAACTCCGTGCATTATTGTCCGATTTCAGCTTTTCTCGTGGCGCTGAAAGGCGCGCGAAGAGACGAAGAAAATGACCCCGAGCTGTCTCTCGACGCTCACCCTTATTTGTCGACGATCAGAAGTGCGTGACGGGTGCGATCATACCAGCACTAAAGCACCGGATCCTATCAGAACTCCGAAGTTAAGCGTGCTTGGGCGAGAGTAGTACTAGGATAGGTGACCCCCTCGGAAGTCCTCGTGTTGCACCTTTTTTTTTACTACCTATTTGAATGCACGACGAGATCATTTTTTTTAACAATCTTTCTAACCAAACGTTAAGGACGGACGACGTCGTCGCCATAAAATTTGGCTGTCGATCGTCCGCGCGGGGCCCGCCGCAACCTCTACGGCCGACTCGATCGACCAACCGACCCGAAAAATTAAAATTTGAAAATAAATAAGAAAAATAACAATTCAATTATTATTTTTCGTTTAAAACGGGCGTAACTCCGTGCATTATTGTCCGATTTCAGCTTTTCACATGGCGCTGATAGGCGCGCGAAGAGACGAAGAAAATGACCCCGAGCTATCTCTCGGACGCTCACCCTTATTTGTCGACGATCAGAAGTGCGTGACGGGTGCGATCATACCAATACTAAAGCACCGGATCCTATCAGAACTCCGAAGTTAAGCGTGCTTGGGCGAGAGTAGTACTAGGATAGGTGACCCCCTCGGAAGTCCTCGTATTGCACCTTTTTTTTTACTACCTATTTGAATGCACGACGAGATCATTTTTTTTACCAATCTTTCTAACCAAACGTTAAGGACGGACGACGTCGTCACCATAAAATTTGGCTGTCGATCGCCCGTGCGGGGCCCGCCGCAACCTCTACGGCCGGCTCCATCGACCAACCGACCCGAAAAATTAAAATTTGTAAATAAGTAAGAAAAATAACATTTCAATTATTATTTTTCGTTTAAAACGGGCGTAACTCCGTGCATTATTGTCCGATTTCAGCTTTTCACGTGGCGCTGAAAGGCGCGCGAAGAGACGAAGAAAATGACCCCGAGCTGTCCCTCGGACGCTCACCCTTATTAGCCGACGATCAGAAGTGCGTGATGGGTGCGATCATACCAGCACTAAAGCACTGGATCCCATCAGACCTCCGAAGTTAAGCGTGCTTGGGCGAGAGTAGTACTAGGATGGGTGACCCCCTGGGAAGTCCTCGTGTTGCACCTTTTTCTGACTACCTGTTTGATTGCACGACGAGATCATTTTTTTACCAATCTTTCTAACCAAACGTTAAGGACGGACGACGTCGTCGCCATAAAATTTGGCTGTCGATCGCCCGCGCGGGGCTCGCCGCAACCTCTACGGCCAACTCGATCGACCAACCGACCCGAAAAATTAAAATTTGTAAATAAATAAGAAAAATAACAATTCAATTATTATTTTTCGTTTAAAACGGGCGTAACTCCGTGCATTATTGTCCGATTTCAGCTTTTCACGTGGCGCTGATAGGCGCGCGAAGAGACGAAGAAAATGACCCCGAGCTATCTCTCGGACGCTCACCCTTATTTGTCGACGATCAGAAGTGCGTGACGGGTGCGATCATACCAACACTAAAGCACCGGATCCTATCAGAACTCCGAAGTTAAGCGTGCTTGGGCGAGAGTAGTACTAGGATAGGTGACCCCCTCGGAAGTCCTCGTGTTGCACCTTTTTTTTTACTACCTATTTGAATGCACGGCGAGATCATTTTTTTTACCAATCTTTCTAATCAAACGTTAAGGACGGACGACGTCGTCGCCATAAAATTTGGCTGTCGATCGCCCGCGCGGGGCCCGCCGCAACCTCTACGGCCAACTCGATCGACCAACCGACCTGAAAAATTAAAATTTGTAAATAAATAAGAAAAATAACATTTCAATTATTATTTTTCGTTTAAAACGGGCATAACTCCGTGCATTATTTTCCGATTTCAGCTTCTCACGTGGCGCTGAAAGGCGCGCGAAGAGACGAAGAAAATGACCCCGAGCTGTCTCTCGGACGCTCACCCTTATTTGTCGACGATCAGAAGTGCGTGACGGGTGCGATCATACCAGCACTAAAGCACCGGATCCCATCAGAACTCCGAAGTTAAGCGTGCTTGGGCGAGAGTAGTACTAGGATGGGTGACCCCTTGGGAAGTATTCGTGTTGCACCTTTTTTTTTACTACCTATTTAAATGCACGACGAGATCATTTTTTTTACCAATCTTTCTAACCAAACGTTAAGGACGGACGACGTCGTCGCCATAAAATTTGGCTGTCGATCGCCCGCGCGGGGCCCGCCGCAACCTCTACGGCCGACTCGATCGACCAACCGACCCGAAAAATTAAAATTTGTAAATAAATAAGAAAAATAACAATTCAATTATTATTTTTCGTTTAAAACGGGCGTAACTCCGTGCATTATTGTCCGATTTCAGCTTTTCACGTGGCGCTGATAGGCGCGCGAAGAGACGAAGAAAATGACCCCGAGCTATCTCTCGGACGCTCACCCTTATTTGTCGACGATCAGAAGTGCGTGACGGGTGCGATCATACCAATACTAAAGCACCGGATCCTATCAGAACTCCGAAGTTAAGCGTGCTTGGGCGAGAGTAGTACTAGGATAGGTGACCCCCTCGGAAGTCCTCGTGTTGCACCTTTTTTTTTACTACCTATTTGAATGCACGGCGAGATCATTTTTTTTACCAATCTTTCTAACCAAACGTTAAGGACGGACGACGTCGTCGCCATAAAATTTGGCTGTCGATCGCCCGCGCGGGGCCCGCCGCAACCTCTACGGCCAACTCGATCGACCAACCGACCTGAAAAATTAAAATTTGTAAATAAATAAGAAAAATAACATTTCAATTATTATTTTTCGTTTAAAACGGGCATAACTCCGTGCATTATTTTCCGATTTCAGCTTCTCACGTGGCGCTGAAAGGCGCGCGAAGAGACGAAGAAAATGACCCCGAGCTGTCTCTCGGACGCTCACCCTTATTTGTCGACGATCAGAAGTGCGTGATGGGTGCGATCATACCAGCACTAAAGCACCGGATCCCATTAGAACTCCGAAGTTAAGCGTGCTTGGGCGAGTGTAGTACTAGGATGGGTGACCCCCTGGGAAGTCCTCGTTTTGCACCTTTTTTTTTACTACCTATTTGAATGCACGACGAGATCATTTTTTTTACCAATCTTTCTAACCAAACGTTAAGGACGGACGACGTCGTCGCCATAAAATTTGGCTGTCGATCGCCCGTGCGGGGCCCGCCGCAACCTCTACGGCCGGCTCGATCGACCAACCGACCCGAAAAATTAAAATTTGTAAATAAATAAGAAAAATAACATTTCAATTATTATTTTTCGTTTAAAACGGGCGTAACTCCGTGCATTATTTTCCGATTTCAGCTTTTCACGTGGCGCTGAAAGGCGCGCGAAGAGACGAAGAAAATGACCCCGAGCTATCTCTCGGACGCTCACCCTTATTTGTCGACGATCAGAAGTGCGTGACGGGTGCGATCATACCAGCACTAAAGCACCGGATCCCATCAGAACTCCGAAGTTAAGCGTGCTTGGGCGAGAGTAGTACTAGGATGGGTGACCCCTTGGGAAGTCCTCGTGTTGCACCTTTTTTTTTACTACCTATTTGAATGCACGACGAGATCATTTTTTTTACCAATCTTTCTAACCAAACGTTAAGGACGGACGACGTCGTCGCCATAAAATTTGGCTCTCGATCGCCCATGCGGGGCCCGCCGCAACCTCTACGGCCGGCTCGATCGACCAACCGACCCGAAAAATTAAAATTTGTAAATAAGTAAGAAAAATAACATTTCAATTATTATTTTTCGTTTAAAACGGGCGTAACTCCGTGCATTATTGTCCAATTTCATCTTTTCACGTGGCGCTGAAAGGCGCGCGAAGAGACGAAGAAAATGACCCCAAGCTGTCCCTCGGACGCTCACCCTTATTAGCCGACGATCAGAAGTGCGTGACGGATGCGATCATACCAGCACTAAAGCACCGGATCCCATCAGAACTTCGAAGTTAAGCGTGCTTGGGCGAGAGTAGTACTAGGATGGGTGACCCCCTGGGAAGTTCGCGTGTTGCACCTTTTTATGACTACCTGTTTGATTGCACGACGAGATCATTTTTTTACCAATCTTTCTAACCAAACGTTAAGGACGGACGACGTCGTCGCCATAAAATTTGGCAGTCGATCGCCCGCGCGGGGCTCGCCGCAACCACTACGGCCGGCTCGATCGACCAACCGACCCGAAAAATTAAAATTTGTAAATAAATAAGAAAAATAACATTTCAATTATTATTTTTCGTTTAAAACGGGCGTAACTCCGTGCATTGTTGTCCTATTTCAGCTTTTCATGTGGCGCTGAAAGGCACGCGAAGAGACGAAGAAAATAACCACGAGCTGTCCCTCGGACGATCACCCTTTTTAGCCGACGATCAAAAGTGCATAACGGGTGCGATCATACCAGCACTAACGCATCCGATCCCATCAGAACTCCGAAGTTAAGCGTGCTTGGGCGAGAGTAGTACTAGGATGGGTGACCCCCTGCGAAGTCCTCGTGTTGCACCTTTTTTTTTACTACATATTTGATTGCACGACGAGATCATTTTTTTTACCAATCTTTCTAACCAAACGTTAAGGACGGACGACGTCGTCGCCATAAAATTTGGCTGTCGATCGCCCGCGCGGGGCCCGCTGCAACCTCTACGGCTGGCTCGATCGACCAACCGACCCGAAAAATTAAAATTTGTAAATAAATAAGAAAAATAACATTTCAATTATTAATTTTCGTTTAAAACGGGCGTAACTCCGTGCATTATTGTCCGATTTCAGCTTTTCACGTGGCACTGAAATGCGAGCGAAGAGACGAAGAAAATGACCCCGAGATGTCCCTCGGACGCTCACCCTTATTAGCCAACGATCAGAAGTGCATGACGAGTGCGATCATACCAGCACTAACGCATCGGATCCCATTGGAACTCCAAAGTTAAGCGTGCTTGGGCGAGAGTAGTATTAGGATGGTTGACCCCTTGGGAAGTTCTCGTGTTGCACCCTTTTTTTTACTACCTATTTGATTGCACGACGAGATCATTTTTTTTACCAATCTTTCTAACCAAACGTTAAAGACGGACGACGTCGTCGCCATAAAATTTGGATATCGATCGCCCACCCGGGGCCCGCCGCAACCGCTACGGCCGGCTCGATCGACCAACCGAATCGAAAAATTAAAATTTGTAAATAAATAAGAAAAATAACATTTCAATTATTATTTTTCGTTTAAAACGGGCGTAACTCCGTGCATTATTGTCCGATTTCAGCTTTTCACGTGGCGCTGAAAGGCGCGCGAAGAGACGAAGAAAATGACCCCCGAACTCTCCCTCGGACGCTCACCCTTATTAGCCGACGATCAGAAGCACATGACGTGTGCTATCATACATGGACTAACTCATCGGATCCCATCAAAACTCCGAAGTTAAGCGTGCTTGGGCGAGAGTAGGACTAGGATGGGTCACCCCTTGGGAAATCCTCGTGTTGCACCCTTTTTTTTACTATCTATTTGAATGCATGACGAGATTATTTTTTTACCAATCTTTCTAACCAAACGTTAAGGACGGACGACGTCGTCGCCATAAAATTTGGCGGTCGATCGCTCGTGCGGGGCCCGCCGCAACCTCTACGGCCGGCTCGATCAACCAACCGACCCGAAAAATTAAAATTTGTAAATAAATAAGAAAAATAACATTTCAATTACTATTTTTCGTTTAAAACGGGCGTAACTCCGTGCATTATTGTCCGATTTGAGCTTTTCACGTGGCGCTAAAAGGCGCGCGAAGAGACGAAGAAAATGAACCCCGTACTCTCCCTCGGACGCTCACCCTTATTAGCCGACGATCAGAAGCGCATGACGGATGCTATCATACATGCTCTAACGCATCGGATCCCATCAGAACTCCGAAGTTAAGCGTGCTTGGGCGAGAGTAGTACTAGGATGGGTGACCCCCTGGGAAGTCCTCGTGTTGCACCCTTTTTTTTACTACCTATTTGATTGCACGACGAGATCATTTTTTTTACCAAACTTTAAGGACGGACGACGTCGTCGCCATAAAATTTGGCTGTCGATCGCCCGTGCGGGGCCCGCCGCAACCTCTACGGCCGGCTCGATCAACCAACCGACCCGAAAAATTAAAATTTGTAAATAAATAAGAAAAATAACATTTCAATTATTGTTTTTCGTTTAAAACGGGCGTAACTCCGTGCATTATTGTCCGATTTCAGCTTTTCACGTGGCGCTGAAAGGCGCGCGAAGAGACGAAGAAAATGACCCCCGAACTCTCCCTCGGACGCTCACCCTTATTAGCCGACGATCAGAAGTGTATAACTGCTGCGATCATACCAGCACTAATGCACCGGATCCCATCAGAACTCCGAAGTTAAGCGTGATTGGGCGAGAGTAGTACTAGGATGGGTGACCCCTTGGGAAGTCCTCGTGTTGCACCCTTATTTTTACTACTTATTTGATTGCACGACGAGATCATTTTTTTTACCAATCTTTCTAAATAACGTTAAGGACGGTCGACGTCGTCACCATAAAATTTGGCTGTCAATCGCCCGCTCGGTGCCCGCCGCAACCTTAACGACCGGCTGCGATCATACCAGCACTAACGCACCGGATCCCATCAGAACTCCGAAGTTAAGCGTGCTTGGGCGAGAGTAGTACTAGGATGGGTGACCCCCTGGGAAGTCCTCGTGTTGCACCCTTTTTTTTACTACCTATTTGATTGCACGACGAGATCATTTTTTTACCAATCTTTCTAAATAACGTTAACTACGGTCGACGTCGTCACCATAAAATTTGGCTGTCAAACGCCCGCGCGGTGCCCGCCGCAACCTTTACGGCCAGCTCGATCGACCAACCGACCCAAAAAATTAAAATTTTATAAATAAATAAGAAAAATAACATTTCAATTATTATTTTTCGTTTAAAACGGGCGTAACTCCGTGCATTATTGTCCGATTTCAGCTTTTCACGTGGCGATGAAAGGCGCGCGAAGACACGAAGAAAATGACCCCTGAACTCTTCCTCGGACACTCACCCTTATTAGCCGACGATCAGAAGCACATTACGGATCCCCTGGGAAGTCCTCGTGGTGCACCTTTTTTTTTACTACCTATTTGATTGCACGACGAGATCATTTTTTTTACCAATCTTTCTAAATAACGTTAAGGACGGTCGACGTCATCACCATAAAATTTGGCTGTCAATCGCCCGCGCGGTGCCCGCCGCAACCTCTACGGCCGGCTCGATCGACCAACCGACCCGAAAAATTAAAATTTGTAAATAAATAAGAAAAATAACATTTCAATTATTATTTTTCGTTTAAAACGAGCGTAACTCCGTGCATTGTTGTCCGATTTCAGTTTTTCACGTGGCGCTGAAAGGCGCGCGAAGAGACGAAGAAAATTGACCCCCGAACTCTCCCTCGGAAGCTCACCCTTATTAGCCGACGATCAGAAGCGTATGACGGATGCGATCATACATGCACTAACGCATCGGATCCCATCAGAACTCCGAAGTTAAGCGTGCTTGGGCGAGAGTAGTACTAGGATGGATGACCCCCTGGGATGTGCTCGTGTTGCACCATTTTTTTTTACTACCTATTTGAATGCACGACGAGATCATTTTTTTTACCAATCTTTCTAACCAAACGTTAAGAACGGACGACGTCGTCGCCATAAAATTTGGCTGTCGATCGCCCGTGCGGGGCCCGCCGAACCTCTACGACCGGCTCGATCGACCAACCGACCAAAAAAATTAAAATTTGTAAATAAATAAGAAAAATAACATTTCAATTATTATTTTTCGTTTAAAACGGGCGTAACTCCGTGCATTATTGTCCGATTTCAGCTTTTCACGTGGCGCTGAAAGGCGCGCGAAGAGACGAAGAAAATGACCCCCGAACTCTGCCTCGGACGCTCACCCTCATTAGCCGACGATCAGAAATGCATAATGGGTGCGATCATACCATCACTAACGCACCGGGTCCCATTAGAACTCCGAAGTTAAGCTTGCTTGGGCGAGAGTAGTACTAGGATGGGTGACCCCCTGGGAAGTCCTCGTGTTGCACCTTTTTTTTTACTACCTATTTGATTGTACGACGAGATCATTTTTTTTACCAATCTTTATAACCAAACGTTAAGGACGGACGACTTCGTCACCATAAAATTTGGCTGTCAATCGCCCGCGCGGGGCCCGCCGCAACCTCTACGGCCAGCTCAATCGACCAACCGACCCGAAAAATTAAAACTACCTATTGGAATGCACGACGAGATCATTTTTTTTACCAATCTTTCTAACCAAACGTTAAGGACGGACGACGTCGTCGCAATAAAATTTGGCTATCGATCGCCCCGTGCGTTGCCCACCGCAACCTCTACGTACGGCTCGATCGACCAACCGACCCGAAAAATTAAAATTTGAAAATAAATAAGAAAAATAACATTTCAATTATTATTTTTCGTTTAAAACGGGCGTAACTCCGTGCATTATTGTCCGATTTTAGCTTTTCACGTGGCGCTGAAAGGCGCGCGATGAGACGAAGAAAATGACCCCGAGCTATCCCTCGGATGCTCACCCTTATTAGCCGACGATCAGAAGTGCGTGACGGGTGCGATCATACCAGCACTAAAACACCGGATCCCATTAGAACACCGAAGTTAAGCGTGCTTGGGCAAGAGTAGTACTAGGATGGTTGACCCCTGGGAAGTGCTCGTGTTGCACCTTTTTTTTACTACCTATTTGAATGCACGACGAGATCATATTTTTTACCAATCTTTCTAACCAAAAGTTAAGGACGGACGACGTTGTCGCCATAAAATTTGGCTGTCGATCGCCCGTGCGGTGCCCGCCGCAACCTCTACGTACGGCTCGATCGACCAACCGACCCGAAAAATTAAAATTTGTAAATAAATAAGAAAAATAACATTTCAATTATTATTTTTCGTTTAAAACGGGCGTAACACCGTGCATTATTGTCCGATTTTAGCTTTTCACGTGGCGCTGAGAGGCGCGCGATGAGACAAAGAAAATGACCCCGAGCTGTCCCTCGGATGCTCACCCATATTAGCTGACGATCAGAAGTGCATGACGGGTGTGATCATACCAGCACTAAAGCATCGGATCCCTTCAGAACTCCGAAGTTAAGCGTGCGTGGGCGAGAGTAGTACTAGGATGGGTGACCCCCTGGGAAGTCCTCGTGTTGCACCTTTTTTTTTACTACCTATTTGATTGCACGACGAGATCATTTTTTTTACCAATCTTTCTAACCAAACGTTACGGACGGACGACGTCGTCGCCATAAAATTTGGCTGTCAATCGCCCGTGCGGGGGCCGCCGCAACCTCTACGGCCGGCTCGATCGACCAACCGACTCGAAAAATTAAAATTTCTAAATAAATAAGAAAAATAACATTACAATTATTATTTTTTGTTTAAAACGGGCGTAACTCCGTGCATTATTGTCCAATTTCAGCTTTTCACGTGGCGCTGAAAGGCGCGCGAAGAGACGAAGAAAATGACCCCGAGCTGTCCCTCGGACGCTCACCCTTATTAGCCGACGATCAGAAGTTCATGACGGGTGCGTTCGTACCAGCACTAACGCACCGGATCCCATCAGAACTCCGAAGTTAAGCGTGCTTGGGCGAGAGTAGTTCTAGGATGTGTGACCCCCTGGGAAGTCCTCGTGTTGCACCCTTCTTTTTACTACCTATTTGAATGCATGACGAGATCATTTTTTTACCAAACGTTTAGGACGGACGACGTTGTCGCCATAAATGTTGGCTGTCGATCGCCCGTGTGGGGCCCGCCGCAACCTCTACGGCCACCTCGATAGACCAGCCAACCTGAAAAATTAAAATTTGTAAATAAATAAGAAAAATAACATTTCAATTATTATTTTTCGTTTAAAACGGGCGTAACTTCGTGAATAATTGTCCGATTTCAGCTTTTCACGTGGCGCTGAAAGGCGCGCGAAGAGACGAAGAAAATGACACCGAGCTGTCCCTCGGACACTCACCCTTATTAGCCGACGATCAGAAGTGCATGACGGGTGTGATCATACCAGCACTAACGCACCGGATCCCACCAAAACTCCACGGCCAGAAGTGTGTGACGGGTGCGATATTGCCAGCACTAAAGTACCGGATTCCATCAGAACTCCGAAGTTAAGCATGCTTGGGTGAGAGTAGTACTAGGATGGGTGACCCCCTGGGAAGTCCTTGTGTTGCACCTTTTTTTTACTACCTGTTTGATTGCACGACGAGATCATTTTTTTTACCAATCTTTCTGACCAAACGTTAAGGACGGACGACGTCGTCGCCATAAAATTTGGCTGTCGATCGCCCGCGCGGGGCCCGCCGCAATCTCCACGGCCGGCTCGATCGACCAACCGACCCGAAAAATTAAAATTTGTAAATAAATAAGAAAAATAACATTTCAATTATTATTTTTCGTTTAAAACGAGCGTAACTCCGTGCATTATTGTCCGATTTCAGCTTTTCACGTGGCACTGAAAGGGGCGCGAAGAGACGAAGAAAATGACCCCCGAACTCTCCCTCGGACGCTCACCCTTATTAGTCGACGATCAGAAGCGCATGACGGATGCGATCATACATGCACTAACGTTAAGGACGGACGCTCACCCATTTCAGGTTGGTCATGACGGATGAGCGCATGACGGACGCTCACCCATGGGAAGTCCTTGTGTTGTATTTTTTTTTTTTACTACCTATTTTAATGCACGACGAGATCATTTTTTTTACCAATCTATCTAACCAAACGTTAAGGACGGACGACATCGTCGCCCCAAAATTTGGCTGTCGATCGCCCGTGCGGGGCCGGCCGCAACCTCTACGGCCGGCTCGATCGACCAACCGACCAGAAAAATTAAAATTTGTAAATAAATAAGAAAAATAACATTTCAATTATTATTTTTCGTTTAAAATGGGCATAACTCCGTGCATTATTGTCCAATTTCAGCTTTGCACGTGGCACTGAAAGGCGCGCGAAGAGACGAAGAAAATGACCTCCGAACTCTCCCTCGGACGCTCACCCTTATTAGCCGACGATCAGAAGCGCATGACGGATGCGATCATACATGCACTAACGCATCGGATTCCATTAGAACTACGAAGTTAAGCGTGCTTGGGCGAGAGTAGGACTAGGATGGGTGACCCCCATGGAAGTCCTTGTGTTGCACCTTTTTTTTACTACCTATTTGATTGCACGACTAGATCATTTTTTTTACCAATCTTTCTAACCAAACGTTAAGGACGGACGACGTCGTCGCCATAAAATTTGGCTGTCAATCGCCCGTGCGGGGCCTGCCGCGACCTCTACGACCGGCTCGATCGACCAACCGACCCGAAAAATTAAAATTTGTAAATAAATAAGAAAAATAACATTTCAATTATTATTTTTCGTTTAAAACGGGCGTAACTCCGTGCATTATAGTCCGATTTCAGCTTTTCACGTGGCGCTGAAAGAAGCGCGAAGAGACGAAGAAAATGACCACGAGCTATCCCTCGGTCGCTCACCCTTATTAGCCGACGATCAGAAGTGCATGACGCGTGCGATCATACCAGCACTAACGCACCGGATCCCATCAGAACTCCGAAGTTAAGCGTGTTTGGGCGAGAGTAGTACTAGGATGGGTGACCCCCTGGGAAGTTCTCATGTTGCACCTTTTTTTTACTACCTATTTGATTTCATGACGAGATCATATTTTTTTACCAATCTTTCTAACCAAACGTTAAGGACAGACGACGTCGTCGCCATAAAATTTGGCTGTCGATCGCCTGTGCGGGGCCCGCCGCAACCTCTACGGCCGGCTCGATCGACCAACCGACCCGAAAAATTAAAATTTGTAAATAAATAAGAAAAATAACATTTCAATTATTATTTTTCGTTTAAAACGGGAGTAACTCCGTGCATTATTGTCCGATTTCAGTTTTTCACGTGGCGCTGAAAGGCGCGCGAAGAGACGAAGAAAATGACCCCGAGCTGTCCCTCGAACGCTCGCCCTTATTAGCCGACGATCAGAAGTGCATAACGGGTGCGATCATACCAGCACTAACTCATTGGATCCCATCATAAATCCGAAGTTAAGCGTGCTTGGACGAGAGTATCACTAGGATGGGTGACCCCCTGGGAAGTCCTCATGTTGCACCTTTTTTTTTACTACCTATTTGATTGCACGACGAGATCATTTTTTTTACCAATCTTTCTAACCAAACGTTAAGGACGGACGACGTCGTCGCCATAAAATTTGGCTGTCGATCGCTCGCGCGGGGCCCGCCACAACCTCTACGGTCGGCTCGATCGACCAACCGAGCCGAAAAATTAAAATTTGTAATTAAATAAGAAAAATAACATTTCAATTATTATTTTTCGTTTAAAACGGGCGTAACTCCGTGCATTATTGTCCGTTTTCAGCTTTTCACCTGGCGCTGAAAGGCGCGCGAAGAGACGAAGAAAATGACCACGAGCTGCCCCTCGGACGCTCGCCCTTATTAGCCGACGATCAGAAGTGCATAACGGGTGCGATCATACCAGCACTAACTCATTGGATCCCATCATAAATCCGAAGTTAAGCGTGCTTGGACGAGAGTATCACTAGGATGGGTGACCCCCTGGGAAGTCCTCATGTTGCACCTTTTTTTTTACTACCTATTTGATTGCACGACGAGATCATTTTTTTTACCAATCTTTCTAACCAAACGTTAAGGACGGACGACGTCGTCGCCATAAAATTTGGCTGTCGATCGCTCGCGCAGGGCCCGCCACAACCTCTACGGTCGGCTCGATCGACCAACCGAGCCGAAAAATTAAAATTTGTAATTAAATAAGAAAAATAACATTTCAATTATTATTTTTCGTTTAAAACGGGCGTAACTCCGTGCATTATTGTCCGTTTTCTGCTTTTCACCTGGCGCTGAAAGGCGCGCGAAGAGACGAAGAAAATGACCACGAGCTGCCCCTCGGACGCTCGCCCTTATTAGCCGACGATCAGAAGTGCATAACGGGTGCGATCATACCAGCACTAACGCATAGGATCCCATCAGAACTCCGAAGTTAAGTGTGCTTGGACTAGAGTATCACTAGGATGGGTGACCCCCTGGGAAGTCCTCGTGTTGCACCTTTTTTTTACTACCTATTTGATTGCACGAAGAGATCATTTTTTTTACCAATCTTTCTAACCAAACGTTAAGGACGGACGACGTTGTCGCCATAAAATTTGGCTGTCGATCGCCCGCGCGGGGCCCGCCAACACCTCTACGGCCGGCTCGATCGACCAACCAACCCGAAAAATTAAAATTTGTAAATAAATAAGAAAAATAACATTTCAATTATTATTTTTCGTTTAAAACTGGCGTAACTCGGCGCATTATTGTCCGATTTCAGCTTTTCACGTGGCGCTGAAAGGCGCGCGAAGAGACGAAGAAAATGACCCCCGGACTCTCCCTCGGACGCTCACCCTTATTAGCCGACGATCAGAAGTGCATGATTGATGCGATCATACATGCACTAACGCATTGGATCCCATCAGAACTCCGAAGTTAAGCGTGCTTGGCCAAGAGTAGTACTAGTATGGGTGACCCCTTGGGAACTTTTTGTGTTGCACCCTTATTAGCCGACGATTAGAAGCACATGACGGATGCGATCATACATGCACTAACGCCTCGGATCCCATTAGAACTCTGAAGTTAAGTGTGCTTGGGCGGGAGTAGTACTAGGATGGGAGACCCCTGGGAAGTTCTCGTGTTGCTCCTTTTTTTTACTACCTATTTGATTGCACGACGAGATCATTTTTTTTACCAATCTTTGTAACCAAACGTTAAGGACGGACGACGTCGTCGCCATAAACTTTGGGTGTCGATCGCCGACGCGGGGCCCGCCGCAACCTCTACGGCCGGCTCGATCGACCAACCGACCCGAAAAATTAAAATTTGTAAATAAATAAGAAAAATAACATTTCAATTATTATTTTTCGTTTAAAACGGGCGTAATTCCGTGCATTATTGTCCGATTTCAGCTTTTCACGTGGCGCGGAAAGGCGCGCGAAGAGACGAAGAAAATTAACTCGAGCTGTCCCTCGGACGCCCACCCTTATTAGCCGACGATCAGAAGTGCATGACAAGTGCGATCATACCAGCACTAAAGCATCGGCTCCCATCAGACCTCCGAAATTAAGCGTGCTTGGGCGAGAGTAGTACTAGGGTGGTTGACCCCCTGGGAAGTCCTCGTGTTGCACCTTTTTTTTACTACCTATTTGATTGCACGACGAGATCATTTTTTTTACCAATCGTTCTAACCAAACGTTAAGGACGGACGACGTCGTCGCCATAAAATTTGGCTGTCGATCGCCCGCGTGGGGCCCGCCGCAACCTCTACTGCCGGCTCGATCGACCAACCGACCCGAAAAATTAAAATTTGTAAATAAATAAGAAAAATAACATTTCAATTATTATTTTTCGTTTAAAACGGGCGTAACTCCGTGCATTATTGTCCGATTTCAGTTTTTCACGTGGCGCTGAAAGGCGTGCGAAGAGACGAAGAAAATGACCTCCGAACTCTCCCTCGGACGCTCACCCTTATTAGCCGACGATCAGAAGCGCATTACGGATGCGATCATACATGCACTAATGCATTGGATCCCATTAGAACTCCGAAATTAAGCGTGCTTGGGCGAGAGTAGGACTAAGATGGGTGACCCCCTGAGAAGTCCTCGTGCTGCACCCTTTTTTTTACTACCTATTTGATAGCACAACGAGATCATTTTTTTTACCAATCTTTCTAACCAAACGTTAAGGACGGACGACGTCGTCGCCATAAAATTTGGCTGTCGATCTCCCGCGCGGGGCCCTCCGCAACCTCTACGGCCGGCTAGATCGGCCAACCGACCCGAAAAATTAAAATTTGTAAATAAATAAGAAAAATAACATTTCAATTATTATTTTTCGTTTAAAACGGGCGTAATTTCGTGCATTATTGTCCGATTTCAGCTTTTCACGTGGCGCGGAAAGGCGCGCGAAGAGACGAAGAAAATTAACTCGAGCTGTCCCTCGGACGCCCACCCTTATTAGCCGACGATCAGAAGTGCATGACAAGTGCGATCATACCAGCACTAAAGCATCGGCTCCCAACAGACCTCCGAAGTTAAGCGTGCTTGGGCGAGAGTAGTACTAGGGTGGGTGACCCCCTGGGAAGTCCTCGTGTTGCACCTTTTTTTTACTACCTATTTGATTGCACGACGAGATCATTTTTTTTACCAATCGTTCTAACCAAACGTTAAGGACGGACGACGTCGTCGCCATAAAATTTGGCTGTCGATCGCCCGCGCGGGGTCCGCCGCAACCTCTACTGCCGGCTCGATCGACCAACCGACCCGAAAAATTAAAATTGTCCGATTTCAGCTTTTCAAGTGGCGCTGAAAGGCGCGCGAAGAGACGAAGAAAATGACCCCGAGCTCTCCCTCGGATGCTCACCCTTATTTGTCGACGATCAGAAGTGCATGACGGGTGCGATCATACCAGCACTAACGCACCGGATCCCATCAGAACTCCGAAGTTAATCGTGCTTGGGCGAGAGTAGTACTAGGATGGGTGACCCCCTTGGAAGTCCCCGTGCTGCACTCTATTTTTTTACTACCTAATTGAATGCACGAGGAGATCATTTTTTTTACCAATCTTTCTAACCAAACGTTAAGGATGGACGACGTCGTCGCCATAAAATTTGGCAGTCGATCGCCCGTGCGGGGCCCGCCGCAACCTCTACGGCCGGCTCGATCGACCAACCATCCAGAAAAATTAAAATTTGTAAATAAATATAAAAAATAACAATTCAATTATTATTATTCGTTTAAAACGGGCGTAACTCCGTGCATTATTGTCCGATTTCAGCTTTTCACGTGGCGATGAAAGGCGCGCGAAGAGACGAAGAAAATGACCCCGAGCTCTCCCTCGGACGCTGACCCTTATTGGTCGACGATCAGAAGTACATGAAGGGTGCGATCATACCAGCACTAACGCACCGGATCCCATTAGAACTCCGAAGTTAAGCGTGCTTGGGCGAGAGTAGTACTAGGACGGGTGACCTCCTAGGAAGTCCACGTGTTGCACTCCTTTTTTTTACTACCTAATTGAATGCACGACAAGATCATTTTTTTTACCATTCTTTCTAACCAAACGTCAAGGAGGGACGACGTCGTCGCAATAAAATTTGGCTGTCGATCGCCCGTGCAGGGCCTGCCGCAACCTCTACGGCTGGCTCGATCGACCAACCAGCCCGAAAAATTAAAATTTGTAAATAAATAAGAAAAATAACATTTAAATTATAATTTTTCATTTAAAACGGGAGTAACTCCGTGCATTATTGTCCGATTTCAGCTTTTCACGTGGCGCAGAAAGGCGTGCGAAGAGACGAACAAAATGACCCCGAGCTGTCCCTCGGACGCTCACCCTTATTTGCCGATGATCAAAAGTGCAAGACGGTTGCGATCATAGTAGCACTAATGCACCATATCCCATCAAAACTCCGAAGTTAAGCGTGCTTAGGCGAGTGTAGCATTAGGATCGGTGACACATTGGGAAGTCCCCGTGTTGCACTCCTTTTTTTTACTATCTAATTGAATGCACGAAGATATCATTTTTTTTACAAATCTTTCTAACCAAACCTACATGACGAACGACGTCGTCCCCATAAAATTTGGCTCTCGATCGCTCGTGTGGGGCCCGCTACAACCTCTGCGACCCGCTCGATTGACCAACCAACCGGGAAAATTAAAATTTAAAAATAAAAAAGAAAGTTAACATTTAAATTCTTTTTTTTCGTTTAAAACGGGCGTAACTCCGTGAACGATTGTCCGACTTCAGCTTTTCACGTGGCGCTGAAAGGCGTGGGAAGAGATGAAGAAAATGACCCCGAGCTCTCCCTCGGACGCTCACCCTTATTGGCTGACGATCAGAAGTGCATGACGGTTGCCATCGTACCAGCACTAATGCACCGGATCCCATTAGAAATCCGAAGTTAAGCGTGATTGGGCGAGAGTAGTACTAGGATGGTTGACCCCTTGGGAAGTCCTCGTGTTGTACTCCTTCAATTATTATTTTTAGTTTAAAACGGGTGCAACTCCGTGCACTATTGTTCGATTTCAAGGGGCGCTGAAAGGCGCGCGAAGAGATGAAGAAAATGTTCCCGAACTCTCCCCCGGACACTCCCCCTTATTGGCCGACGATCATAAGTGCATGATGGGGGCGATCATACCAGCACTAATGCACTGGATTCCATCAGAACTATGAAGTTAAGCGTGCTTGTGCGAGAGTTGTACTAGGATGGGTGACCCCCTGGGAAGTTATTGTGTTGCACTCTCTTTTTTACTACCTAATTGAATGCACGACCAGATCATTTTCTTTTACCAATCTTTCTAACCAGACCTTCAGGATGGCGACGTCGTCCCCATAAAATTTGGCTGTCAATCACCCGTGCGGGGCCCGTCGCAACCTCTACCGGCCGCTCGATCTAGCAACCAACCCTAAATATTAAAATTTGTAAATAAATAAGAAAAATAACATTTCAATTATTATTTTTCGTTTAAAATGGGCGTAACTCCGTGCACTATTGTTCGATTTCAGCTTTTCACGTGGCGCTGAAAGGCGCGCAAAGAGACGAAGAAAATGACCCCGAGCTCTCCCTCGGACGCTCACCCTTATTGGCCGATGATCAGAAGTGCATGATGGGCGCAATCATACCAGCACTAATGCATCGGATCCTATTAAAAATCCGAAATTATTCGTGCTTGCGCGAGAGTAGTACTGGGAAGTACTCGTGTTGCACTCCATTTTTTTTACTACCTAATTGAATGCACGAATAGATCCTTTTTTTACAAATCTTTCTAACCAAACCTTCAGGACGAATGACGTCGTCTTTGTAAAATTTGGCTGTCTATCGCCCGTGCAACCTCTACGGGTCGCTCGATCGACCAACCAACCCGAAAAATTAAAATTTGTAAATAAATAAGAAAAATAACATTTCGATTATAATTTTTCAATTAAAACAGGCATAAATTCGTGCACTATTGTCCGATTTCAGCTTTTCCACGTGGCTCAAAAACGCGCGCGAAGAGACGAAGAAAATGACCCCGAGCTCTCCCTCGGATGCTCATCCTTATTGGCCGACGATCAGAAGTGCATGACGGGTGCGATCATACCAACACTAATGCAACAGATCTTATTAAAACTCCGAAGTTAATCGTGCTTGGGCGAGAGTAGTACTAGGATGTGAGACCCCCTGGGAAGTCCTCGTGTTGCACTCCATTTTTTTACTACCTAATTGAATGCATGAAGAGATCCTTTTTTTACATATCTTTCTAAGCAAACCTTCAGGATGGACGACGTATTCTTCATAGAATTTGGCTGTCGATCGCCCGTGCGGGGCCCGCCGCAACCTCTACGTCCCGCTCGATCGACCAACCAACCCGAAAAATTAGAATTTGGAAATAAATAAGAAATATAACATTTCAATTATTGTTTGTCGTTTAAAACAGGCGTAACTCTGTGCACGATTGTCTGATTTCAGCTTTTCACCTGGCTCTAAAAGGCTTGCGAAGAGACGAGAACAATGTCCCCGAGCTCTCCCTCGGATGCTCACCCTTATTGCCCCACGATCAGAAGTGCAAGATGGGTGCGATCATACCAGCACTAATGCACCGGATTCCATTAGATCTTCGAAGTTAAGCGTGCTTGGGCGAGAGTAGTACTAGGACAGGTGACCACTTGGGAAGTCCGCGTGTTGCACTGCTTTTTTTTACTACCTAATTGAATCCACGACGAGATCATTTTTTTTACATATCTTTCTAACCAAACCTTCAGGATGGATGACGTCGTCCTCAAAAAATTTGGATGTCGATCGCCAGTGCGGGGCCCGCCGAAACCTCTACAGGCCGCTCGATCGACTAACCAACCCGAAAAATTAAAATTTGTAAATAAATATGAAAAATAACATTTCAATTATTATTTTTCGATTAAAACGGGCGTAACTTCGTGCACTATTGTCCTATTTCAGCTTTTCACCGGGCTTAGAAATGTGCGCGAAGAGACGAAGAAAATGACCCCGAGCTCTCCCTCGGACACTCATCCTTATTGGCCGATGATCCGAAGTGCATGACGGGTGCGTTCATACCAGCACTAATGCAATAGATCCTATTAAAACTCCGAAGTTAATCGTGCTTGGGCGAGAGTAGTACTAGGATGTGAGACCCCCTGGGAATTCCTCGTGTTGCACTCCATTTTTTTACTACCTAATTGAATGCACGAAGAGATCCTTTTTTTACATATCTTTCTAAGCAAACCTTCAGGATGGACGACGTATTCTTCATAGAATTTGGCTGTCGATCGCTCGTGCGGGGCCCGCCGCAACCTCTACGTCCCGCTCGATCGAGCAACCAACCTGAAAAATTGAAATTTGGAAATAAATAAGAAATATAACATTTCAATTATTGTTTGTCGTTTAAAACAGGCGTAACTCCGTGCACGATTGTCTGATGATAGCTTTTCAGCTGGCGCTAAAAGGCTTGTGAAGAGACGAGGAAAATGACCTCGAGTTCTCCCTCGGATGCTCACCCTTATTGGCCGACGATCAGAAGTGCAAGATGGGTGCGATCATACCAGCACTAATGCACCGGATTCCTTTAGATCTTCGAAGTTAAGCGTGCTTGGGCGAGAGTAGTACTAGGACAGGTGACCACAGGTGACATCCTCATAAAATTTGGATGTCGATCGCCAGTGCGGGGCCCACCGAAACCTCTACAGGCCGCTCGATCGACTAACCAACCCGAAAAATTAAAATTTGTAAATAAATATGAAAAATAACATTTCAATTATTATTTTTCGATTAAAACAGGCGTAACTTCGTGCTCTATTGTCCTATTTCAGCTTTTCACGTGGCTCAGAAAGGCGCGCGAAGAGACGAAGAAAATGACCCCGAGCTCTCGCTCGGACGCTCATCCTTATTTGCCGATGTTCAGAAGTGCATGACGGGTGCGATCATACCAGCACTAATGCAACAGATCCTATTAAAACTCCGAAGTTAATCTTGCTTGGGCGAGAGTAGTACTAGGACAGGTGACCCCTCGGGAAGTCCTCGTGTTGCACTACTTTTTTTTACTACCTAATTGAATGTACGACGAGATCATTTTTTTACATATCTTTCTAACCAAACCTTCAGGACGGACGACGTCGTCCCCATAAAATTTGGCTGTTGATGGCTCGTGCGGGATCCACCGCAACCTCTACGGGCAGCTCAATCGACCAAACAATCCAAAAAATTAAAATTTGTAAATAAATAAGAAAAATAACATTTCAATTATAATTTTTCGTTTAAAACGGGAGTAACTCCGTGCATAATTATCTGATTTCAGCTTTTCACGTGGCGCTGAAAGGTGCGCGAAGAGACAAAGAAAATGACCCCGAACTCTCCCTCGGACACTCACCATTATTAGTCGACAATCAGAAGTGCATGATGTGTTCGATCATGCCGGCACTTATGCACCGAATCCCATCAGAACTCCGAAGTTAAGCGTGCTTGGGCGAGAGTAGTACTAGGATGGTTGACCCCCTGGGAAGTCCCTGTGTTGGACTACTTTTTTTACTACCTAATTGAATGCACGACCAGATCATTTTTTTTTACCAATCTTTCTAACCAAGCCTTCGGGACGGGCGACGTCGTCCCCATAAAATTTGGTTGTCGATCGCCCGTTCGGGGCCTGTCGCAACCTCTACGGGCCGCTTGGTCGACCAAACAACCCGAAAAATTAAAATTTGTAAATAAATAAGAAAAATAACATTTCAAATGTTATTTTTCGTTTAAAATGGCCGTAACTCCGTGCACGATTGTCCGATTTCAGCTTTTCACGTGGCGTTGCAAGGCGCGCGAAGTGACGAAGGAAATGACCCCGAGCTCTCCCTCGGACTCTCATCCTTATTGGCCGATGATCAGAAGTGAATGACGGGTGCGATCATACTAGCACTAATGCAACGGATCCCATCAAAACTCCGAAGTTAAGCGTGCTTGGGCGAGAGTAGTACTAGGACTAGTGACCCCTGGGAAGTCCTCGTGTAGGACTCCTTTTTTTTACTATCAAATTGAATGCCCGACGAGATTATTTTTTTTACCAATCTTTCTAACCAAACCTTGAGGACGGACGATGTCCTACCCATAAAATTTGGCTGTCGAACGCCCGTGCGGGGCCCGCCGCAACCTCTACGGGCCGCTCAATCGACCAACCAACCCGAAAAATTAAAATTTGTAAATAAATAAGAAAAATAACATTTCAATTATTATTTTACGATTAAAACGGGTGTTACTTCGTGCACTATTGTCCGATTTTAGCTTTTCACGTGGTTCTGAAAGGCGCGCGAAGAGACAAAGAAAATGACCCCGAGCTCGCCCTCGGATGCTCACCCTTATTGGCCGACGATCAGAAATGCATGACGAGTGCGATCATACCAGCACTAATGCACCGGATCCTATTAAAACTCCGAAGTTAATCGTGCTTGGCCAAAAATAATCCTAGGATGGGAGACCCCCTGGGAAGTCCTCGTGTTGCACTCCATTTTTTTACTACCTAATTGAATGCACGAAGAGATCCTTTTTTTACATATCTTTCTAAGCAAACCTTCAGGATGGACGACGTATTCTTCATAGAATTTGGCTGTCGATCGCTCGTGCGGGGCCCGCCGCAACCTCTACGTCCCGCTCGATCGACCAACCAACCTGAAAAATTAAAATTTGGAAATAAATAAGAAATATAACATTTCAATTATTGTTTGTCGTTTAAAACAGGCGTAAATGCGTGCACGATTGTTTGATTTCAGCTTTTCACCTGGCGCTAAAAGGCTTGCGAAGAGACCAGGAAAATGACCCCGAGCTCTCCCTCGAATGCTCACCCTTATTGGCCGACGATCAGAAGTGCAAGATGGGTGCGATCATACCAGCTCTAATGCACCGGATTCCATTAGATCTTCGATGTTAAGCGTGCTTGGGCGAGAGTAGTACTAGGACAGGTCACCACTTGGGAAGTCTGCGTGTTGCACTGCTTTTTTTTACTACCTAATTGAATGCACGACGAGATCATTTTTTTTACATATCTTTCTAACCAAACCTTCAGGATGGACGACGTCGTCCTCATAAAATTTGGATGTCGATCGCCAGTGCGGGGCCTGCCGAAACCTCTACAGGCCGCTCGATCGAATAACCAACCCGAAAAATTAAAATTTGTAAATAAATATGAAAAATAACATTTCAATTATTATTTTTCGATTAAAACGGGCGTAACTTCGTGCACTATTGTCCTATTTCGGCTTTTCACGTGGCTCAGAAAGGAGCGCGAAGATACGAAGAAAATGACCCCGAGCTCTCCCTCGGACGCTCATCCTTATTGGCCGACGATCAGAAGTGCGAAGTTAATCGTGCTTGGAAGAGAGTAGTACTAGGATGTGAGACCCCTTGGGAAGTCCTCGTGTTGCACTCCATTTTTTTACTACCTAATTGAATGCACGAAGAGATCATTTTTTTACATATCTTTCTAAGCAAAACTTCAGGATGAACGACGTCGTCTTCATAAAATTTGGTTGTCGATCGCTCGTGCAGGGCCCGCCGCAACCTATACGTCCCCCTCGATCGATCAACCAACCCGAGAAATTAAAATTTCGAAATAAATAAGAAATATAACATTTCAATTATTGTTTGTGGTTTAAAACGGGCGTAACTCCAAGCACGATTGTCCGATTTCAGCTTTTCATCTGGCGCTAAAAGGCGCGCGAAGAGATGAGTAAAATGACCATCGCAGAGTTAAAACTTAGAAATATTTGTTACATTATTGTCCGATTTCAGCTTTTCACGTGGCGGTGCAGGGCACGCGAAGAGAGGAAGAAAATGACCCCCGAGCTCTCCCTTGGACGCTCACCCTTATTAGCCGACCATCAGAAGAGCATGACGGTTGCGATCATACCAGCACTAACGCACCAGATCCCATCAGAACTCCAAAGTTAACCGTGCTTGGGCGAGTATAGTACTAGGATGGGTGACCCCCTGGGTAGTCCTCGTGTTGCACTCTTTTTATTTACTACCTATTTGAATGCACGACGAGATCATTTTTTTTACCAATCTTTCTAACCAAACGTTAAGGACGGACGACGTCGTCGCATAAAATTTGGCTGTTGATCGCCCGTGCGGGGCCCGCCGCAACCTCTACGGCCGGCTCGATCGACCAACCAACCCGAAAAATTAAAATTTGTAAATAAATAAGAAAAATAACATTTCAATTATTATTTTTCGTTTAAAACGGGCGTAACTACGTGCATTATTGTCTGATTTCAGCTTTTCACGTGGTGCTGAAAGGCGCGCGAAGAGACGAAGAAAACGACCCCGAGCTATCCCTCGGACGCTCACCCTTATTAGTCGACGATCAGAAGTGCATGACGGGTGCGATCATACCAGCACTAATGCACCGGATCCCTTCAGAACTCCGAAGTTAAGCGTGCTTGGGAGAGAGTAGTACTAGGATGGGTCACCCCCTGGGAAGTCCTCGTGTTGCACTCTTTGTTTTTACTACCTATTTGAATGCACGACGAGATCATTTTTTTTACCAATCTTTCTAACCAAACGTTAAGGACGGACGACGTCGCCTTCATAAAATTGGCTGTCGATCGCTCGTGCAGGGCCCGCCGCAACCTATACGTCCCCCTCGATCGACCAACCAACCCGAGAAATTAAAATATCGAAATAAATAAGAAATATAACATTTCAATTATTGTTTGTGGTTTAAAACGGGCGTAACTCCGTGCACGATTGTTCGATTTCAGCTTTTCATCTAGCGCTAAAAGGCGCACGAAGAGATGAGTAAAATGACCATCGCAGAGTTAAAACTAAGAAATATTTGTTACATTATTGTCCGATTACAGCTTTTCACGTGGCAGTGCAGGGCACGCGAAGAGAGGAAGAAAATGACCCCCGAGCTCTCCCTCGGACGCTCACTCTTATTAGCCGACCATCAGAAGAGCATGACGGTTGCGATCATACCAGCACTAACGCACCAGATCCCATCAGAACTCCAAAGTTAACCGTGCTTGGGCGAGTGTAGTACTAGGATGGGTGACCCCCTGGGTAGTCCTCGTGTTGCACTAAAGCACCGGATCCCATCAGATCTCAGTAGTTAAGCGTGCTTGGGCGAGAGTAGTACTAGGATGGGTGACCCCCTGGGAAGTCCTCGTGTTGCACTCCATTTTTTTACTACCTAATTGAATGCACGAAGAGATCCTTTTTTTACATATCTTTCTAAGCAAAACTTCAGGACGGACGACGTGGTCTTCATAAAATTTGGCTGTCGATCGCTAGTGCAGGGCCCGTCGCAACCTATACGTCCCCCTCGATCGACCAACCAACCCGAGAAATTAAAATTTCGAAATAAATAAGAAATATAACATTTCAATTATTGTTTGTGGTTTAAAACGGGCGTAACTCCGTGCACGATTGTCCGATTTCAGCTTTTTATCTGGCGCTAAAAGGCGCGCGAAGAGATGAGTAAAATGACCATCGCAGAGTTAAAACTAAGAAAGATTTGTTACATTATTGTCCGATTTCAGCTTTTCACGTGGCGGTGCAGGGCACGCGAAGAGAGGAAGAAAATGACCCCCGAGCTCTCCCTCGGACGCTCACCCTTATTAGCCGACCATTAGAAGAGCATGACGGTTGCGATCATACTAGCATTAACGCACCAGATCCCATCAGAACTCCAAAGTTAACCGTGCTTGGGCGAGTGTAGTACTAGGATGGGTGACCCCCTGGGTAGTCCTCGTGTTGCACTAAAGCACCGGATCCCATCAGAACTCAGTAGTTAAGCGTGCTTTGGCGAGAGTAGTACTAGGATGGGTGACCCCCTAGGAAGTCCTCGTGTTGCACTCCATTTTTTTACTACCTAATTGAATGCACGAAGAGATCCTTTTTTTACATATCTTTCTAAGCAAAACTTCAGGACGGACGACGTCGTCTTCATAAAATTTGACTGTCGATCGCTCGTGCAGAGCCCGCCGCAACCTAAATGTCCCCCTCGATCGACCAACCAACCCGAGAAATTAAAATTTCGAAATAAATAAGAAATATAACATTTCAATTATTGTTTGTGGTTTAAAACGGGAGTAACTCCGTGCACGATTGTCCGATTTCAGCTTTTCATCTGGCGCTAAAAGGCGCGCGAAGAGATGAGTAAAATGACCATCGCAGAGTTAAAACTAAGAAATATTTGTTACATTATTGTCCGATTTCAGCTTTTCACGTGGCGGTGCAGGGCACGCGAAGAGAGGAAGAAAATGACCCCCGAGCTCTCCCTTGGACGCTCACCCTTATTAGCCGACCATCAGAAGAGCATGACGGTTGCGATCATACCAGCACTAACGCACCAGATCCCATCAGGACTCCAAAGTTAACCGTGCTTGGGCGAGTATAGTACTAGGATGGGTGACCCCCTGGGTAGTCCTCGTGTTGCACTCTTTTTATTTACTACCTATTTGAATGCACGACGAGATCATTTTTTTTACCAATCTTTCTAACCAAACGTTAAGGACGGACGACGTCGTCGCATAAAATTTGGCTGTTGATCGCCCGTGCGGGGCCCGCCGCAACCTCTACGGCCGGCTCGATCGACCAACCAACCCGAAAAATTAAAATTTGTAAATAAATAAGAAAAATAACATTTCAATTATTATTTTTCATTTAAAACGGGCGTAACTCCGTGCATTATTGTCTGATTTCAGCTTTTCACGTGGTGCTGAAAGGCGCGCGAAGAGACGAAGAAAACGACCCCGAGCTATCCCTCGGACGCTCACCCTTATTAGTCGACGATCAGAAGTGCATGACGGGTGCGATCATACCAGCACTAATGCACCGGATCCCTTCAGAACTCCGAAGTTAAGCGTGCTTGGGAGAGAGTAGTACTAGGATGGGTCACCCCCTGGGAAGTCCTCGTGTTGCACTCTTTGTTTTTACTACCTATTTGAATGCACGACGAGATCATTTTTTTTACCAATCTTTCTAACCAAACGTTAAGGACGGACGACGTCGCCTTCATAAAATTGGCTGTCGATCGCTCGTGCAGGGCCCGCCGCAACCTATACGTCCCCCTCGATCGACCAACCAACCCGAGAAATTAAAATATCGAAATAAATAAGAAATATAACATTTCAATTATTGTTTGTGGTTTAAAACGGGCGTAACTCCGTGCACGATTGTTCGATTTCAGCTTTTCATCTAGCGCTAAAATGCGCACGAAGAGATGAGTAAAATGACCATCGCAGAGTTAAAACTAAGAAATATTTGTTACATTATTGTCCGATTACAGCTTTTCACGTGGCAGTGCATGGCACGCGAAGAGAGGAAGAAAATGACCCCCGAGCTCTCCCTCGGACGCTCACTCTTATTAGCCGACCATCAGAAGAGCATGACGGTTGCGATCATACCAGCACTAACGCACTAGATCCCATCAGAACTCCAAAGTTAACCATGCTTGGGCGAGTGTAGTACTAGGATGGGTGACCCCCTGGGTAGTCCTCGTGTTGCACTAAAGCACCGGATCCCATCAGATCTCAGTAGTTAAGCGTGCTTGGGCGAGAGTAGTACTAGGATGGGTGACCCCCTGGGAAGTCCTCGTGTTGCACTCCATTTTTTTACTACCTAATTGACTGCACGAAGAGATCCTTTTTTTACATATCTTTCTAAGCAAAACTTCAGGACGGACGACGTGGTCTTCATAAAATTTGGCTGTCGATCGCTAGTGCAGGGCCCGTCGCAACCTATACGTCCCCCTCGATCGACCAACCAACCCGAGAAATTAAAATTTCGAAATAAATAAGAAATATAACATTTCAATTATTGTTTGTGGTTTAAAACGGGCGTAACTCCGTGCACGATTGTCCGATTTCAGCTTTTTATCTGGCGCTAAAAGGCGCGCGAAGAGATGAGTAAAATGACCATCGCAGAGTTAAAACTAAGAAAGATTTGTTACATTATTGTCCGATTTCAGCTTTTCACGTGGCGGTGCAGGGCACGCGAAGAGAGGAAGAAAATGACCCCCGAGCTCTCCCTCGGACGCTCACCCTTATTAGCCGACCATTAGAAGAGCATGACGGTTGCGATCATACTAGCATTAACGCACCAGATCCCATCAGAACTCCAAAGTTAACCGTGCTTGGGCGAGTGTAGTACTAGGATGGGTGACCCCCTGGGTAGTCCTCGTGTTGCACTAAAGCACCGGATCCCATCAGAACTCAGTAGTTAAGCGTGCTTGGGCGAGAGTAGTACTAGGATGGGTGACCCCCTAGGAAGTCCTCGTGTTGCACTCCATTTTTTTACTACCTAATTGAATGCACGAAGAGATCCTTTTTTTACATATCTTTCTAAGCAAAACTTCAGGACGGACGACGTCGTCTTCATAAAATTTGACTGTCGATCGCTCGTGCAGAGCCCGCCGCAACCTAAATGTCCCCCTCGATCGACCAACCAACCCGAGAAATTAAAATTTCGAAATAAATAAGAAATATAACATTTCAATTATTGTTTGTGGTTTAAAACGGGAGTAACTCCGTGCACGATTGTCCGATTTCAGCTTTTCATCTGGCGCTAAAAGGCGCGCGAAGAGATGAGTAAAATGACCATCGCAGAGTTAAAACTAAGAAATATAAGGACGGACGACGTCGTCGCCATAAAATTTGGCTGTCGATCGGCCGTGCGGGGCCCTCCGCAACCTCTAGTGCCGGCTCGATCGACCAACTAACCCGAAAAATTAAAATTTGTAAATAAATAAGAAAAATAACATTTCAATTATTATTATTCGTTTAAAACGGGCGTAACTCTGTGCATTATTGTCCGATTTCAACTTTTCACGTGGCGCTGAAAGGCGCGCGAAGAGACGAAGAAAATGACCCTGAGCTGTCCCTCGGACGATCACCCTTATTAGCCGACGATCAGAAGTGCATGAGGTGTGTGATCATACCAGCACTAACGCACCGTATCCCATCAGAACTCCGAAGTTAAGCGTGCTTGGGCGAGAGTAGTGCTAGGATGGGGGACCCCATGGGACGTCCTCGTGTTTCACCCTTTTTTTTACTACCTATTTGAATGCACGACGAGATCATTATTTTTACCAATCTTTCTAACCAAACGTTAAGGACGGACGACGTCGTGGCCATAAACTTTGGCTGTCGATCGCCCGTGCGGGGCCCGCCACAACCTCTACGGCCGGCTCGATCGACCAACCAACCCGAAAAATTAGAATTTATAAATAAATAAGAAAAATAAAATTTCAATTATTATTTTTCGTTTAAAATGGGCGTAACTACGTGCATTATTGTCGGATTTCAGCTTTTCAATTGGCGCTGACAGGCGCGCGAAGAGACGAAGAAAATGACCCCGAGCTATCCCTCGGACGCTCACCCTTATTAGCCGACGATTAGAAGTGCATGACGGGTGCGATCATACTAGCACTAACGCACCGGATCCCATCAAAACTCCAAAGTTAAGCGTGCGTGGGCGAGAGTTTTACTAGGATGGGTGACCCCTAGGGAAGTCATCGTGTTGCCCCTTTTTTTTTACTACCTTTTTGAATGCACGACGAGATCATTTTTTTTTACCAATCTTTCAAGGCAAACGTTAAGGACGGACGACGTCGTCGCCATAAAATTTGGCTGTCGATCGCCCGTGCGGGGCCCGCCGCAACCTCTACGGCCGGCTCGATCGACCAACCGACCCGAAAAATTAAAATTTGTAAATAAATAAGAAACATAACATTTCAATTATTATTTTTCGTTTAAAACGGGCGTAACTCCGTGCATTATTGTCCGATTTCAGCTTTTCACGTGGCGCTAAAAGGCGCGCGAAGAGACGAAGACAATGACCCCCGAACTCTCCCTCGGACGCTCACCCTTATTGGCCGACGATCAGAAGTGCCTGATGGGTGCGATCATACCAGCACTAACGCACCGGATCCCATCAGAACTCCGAAGTTAAGCGTGCTTGGGCGAGTGTAGTACTAGGATGGGTGACGCCCTGGGTGTCCTCGTGTTGCACTTTTTTTATTTACTACCTATTTGAATGCACGACGAGATTATTTTTTTTTACCAATATTTCTAACCAAACGTTAAGGACACAGGTAGGACTGCAATGTATCTGCCAGGCACCAGGCAACCATCCCCAATGAGCGTTCCAAATATTCAGGCACGCATCAATTACTTAAGGGGAGGATACGCAAGACATCCCAATGAAAGATTCAACTTACCCTCAGCACAAGCCGGACACGGAGCAATGTTAGTCCTGGCAGAAGACATAGGCCAATACTGTGACGTAATTTCTCGATGGGAGTCGATCACACTCAACGTGATAAATGAGAGAAATTGGGTAGATAACAGGGCCAAAATGTGCTATATTGAGAATCTCTTAGGAGAAACGGAGAAGAAAACATGGATCCAATGGAGAATGGCATTTCCAGCATAATATGAGGAATTAACAAACATTGCAGTTGATCCACAAAATATACTCTCGCAGATTAGGAGAATGTTCCTCCTGGAAGACCCTGTAACAGGCTCAATAGAAGAACAGAATAGGGCATACAATGACCTAGAACGCCTATCCTGCTACAACGTAAAGGACCTATTTGATTACATTAATGACTAGAAGGTCATAGCAGCAAAATCAGGATGAATGTATATCTCTCCAGAACTATCGGAGAAATTTTTCAGAAAAATGCCCCCACTTATCGGGAAAGAATTGGAACAAGCCTATGCAGAAAAACATCCAGGAAACACTCTAGGGGTCTTCCCACGGATACACTTCACTTACCAGTTCCTAGCCGAACAGTGTAAACGAGCGGCCTTACAGAGAAGCCTTAAGGACTTAACCTTCTGCAGTAAAATTCCCGTTCCAGGATACTATCAGAAGAACAAGAAATATGGCCTTCGAAAGGCAAAAACATACAAAGGCGAGCCACATGAAACTCATGTACGAATTTTCAAGAGGAAATATGCCGACAAAGTAAGAAGATGTAAGTGTTTCATATGCGGCGAGGAAGGACACTTCGCCAGAGACTGCAAAGGAAAACATGGAAATATTGCAAGAGCAGCAATCGTGGAAAACCTGGACCTATCTGATAATTGGGATATCCTATCAGTGGAACAAGATGAACCTGATAGTGATGCCATCTGCTCATTCTCTGAAGGAGAGGTAGGCATAGCAAAATCCCTAACAACGGAATTAAGAGATCTACCATATGAAGCAGCCATGACACTGGTAGATGGAGAAGAGGTTTATACATGGAGAAAACAAGTAAATCTCCCACAACCCATGACAGACTGTATTCATACTTGGGAGGACAACAGCCCAGTTCCTAAGGGCTATGAAAAATGCACACTCTGCAAGGAACAGACGAACCCAAGGATGAGAGCACACTGCCTAAGGTGTCTACTTACAGTGTGCCCCATGTGTTCCAGATTCAACCTAGGAAGGAAACTGATTATACAGAAGTCAAGTATCATCCCATATGATGATAAGGATTCATTGATAAATGAGTTACTAGAATTTACCAAATACCTTATAGCAGAAAATCAGAGGTTGAAGGAGGAAATCCAAAGACATGAACTGAATCAAGAAATAGCTGAACTGAATAGGGAGACCCTAAGAAAAGGAAAATTCCCAGCCAAGGAAGAAGACGATAGAAAGGGCACACACGAAATAGGAATTCATTTCAAGGAATCGGCAAACGCGCTATCTGATGAAGAAATGCAAACTATGGTTCCTGACCCAAGAAAAGGAAGGAGGGTACTCAACCGGTTATACAACATGGAGCTCCTAATGGAAATACCCGGAGTCAAAAACTTCAAGATACAGGCAATTCGAGACACCGGCGCGACAGTATGCTGTATAGACCAAGAAATTGTATGTGATTTCTAAAGTCATGGATACTTAAGGTTAGATCTGGGGCTGTATATGCCAGCTGAGTCCCCGTTGTTAGATCTATCTCCATCGAGCTTATCACTGCTCGGTCATCTGCCCATCTGGTGTCCCTGAGTAACACCAAGGCATTTACTCCTGCACTTCTCCTATGCAGAGTATGTAGTCGGATCATGACCATTCCGATGTGTAGGTGCTGTAGACCTGCCTGTACTAGCTGGTCATAACTTTGCTCTGTTATGAATGGCAGCTCTACTTGTGCCCCTTCAGTTACTAACACTCGCTCATCCGAGTAGTGTTGGTAAACTCTATGATTGCGCTCAGTCCATCCTGCTTGGTATAAAGTTTCCGCAGGTACTTGTTGTGCTCTCCTTTGCTGAGAAATGCTAAGTTCTGCTTCAGGATTGAGTTGAGACTCAAGGCTTCTTCTGAAATGGTTGTTTCTTCTCGGTAGCCGCCGTTGTGCTTCATGGCGGAGTCGGCTTCCGAGTCGGTACCCACGTATTTGGTCTTCAATAGTTGGTTGTAGGTTGGATTCTCTGCCAGCAATTGACGGTCTTGGCTCCATTACATCTGTTCGTGTTGTAGAACTCATGATGCTCTTTTTCTTTCGACGTTGAATATGTCCTTTGGGTTTTTGAACATGTACAATTTGCCTGAGGGCCTTGAGATTTTTGGTTCGCTGGGTCCTCCTAGGCTTAGTTTTTGCAAGTCCTTTTGCAAGTTGTCAATTGAAGTTGCTAAGTTATCTGGCTGTGCTTGTGCTTTTGCTGTTTCAAGTCTTCGCACCGCAATCTTTAGATCCTCTAGATCTTCTTAAATTTTTACCGTCAGCTGAATTAGGGTGTTCAGCTGTTTGAACAGTGTCTGAGATAACTTCTGAGTCACCTCTGTAGGCTTTACAAAGCCTTCTGCAGGCTGCCCCAAGGATTCTGTTGCTTTCAATGCCTCTTGATAGGTAGAACTATTTGCTGTGAGTCGCCAGTCACTCATATGTACCTTTTCAGGTCATTTAAGAGTTTTTCGACTAGATCTAAGTTATCTAGATCTAACAACGGGGACTCAGCTGGCATATACAGCCCCAGATCTAACCTTAAGTATCCATGACTTTAGAAATCACATACAATTAGTTATGTTTATTGGCCCAAGGGCATCTCTGGCCCAATTGTCATTGCTGGCCCATTGTTCCAGCCTCGCCTTCTGCATGTAGGTCATTGCTAGGAGGGTTTCCAGTTCCTCCAGGGCCTTGATGGCCTGGTTCTTGTGGATCTCCTTAGCCCTTGCCCTTGTACGCTGCTCCCATTAAAGACTTCGGGGGTAATTAAACATGAGGTCACCAGTTAGTTTCTCCAGCTCATCTAACCCGGTGGTTTCGCTTAGTGTTCCCCAGAACTGGGCTGTGTTAACATCCCTCTTTGCTTGTGGCCTCGCCTGGTTCAATCCCTTCTTATTGAGTATCAAGTTTTTGAGAGTTTCCAACACCATAGTGGCTAATATCTGCAAAAGAAACAAATTAATATTCTGCTAAATATAAGTGTGGTGATATTTAGGCAGTCCACCACTTCCGCACTTTGAGTTCTTCAAATTGTGGTCTTGAGGATCAGCAAGCTATCAATCCTTCTGATAACTTGATCTAACTGCTTGATAACATCTGTAGGTGCATTTTCTTCCTCGATTAGTGCCTTCTCAAGTTCTGTCAGTTGTTCAGAGATCTTATCTGGTTTGCTAATATGCACCATGTTGGGTGTCAGTCGTGATAGTGAATCTGCCAACACATTCATTTTTCCATCTATATGTTCAAAGTTAATTTGTACTCCTGTTCCGGTTACGAAGTCCACAAAATTAATCCATCGAACCCTTGATGGTTTGTTTTGTGATGACTTGTTGTAGAAGCTTATGATGGCTTGGCAGTCAGTCCTGAGAGTTATCTCTTCTTGGTCTAAATAGTGTATTTTGAGTGCCTTCAGCGTATTCATGCAAGCAAATATTTCCGCATCTATTGTTGATTTTATCACTGGGAATTTTTCGCTGGCGTAAGCACAGACTCTCTCTGTGCTTCGGGGGTCACTCCTCTTTTTCTTCCATTTGCAGACTCCTCCCCACCCTTCCATACATCCGTCTGTTTCCAGGATAATGTAGGAATTTGGAGGGGGCAACTCCAGGTCTGGTAAATTTTGGACCAGCTCTTTTATACGTCTGATTAGTTGCTGGTCAGACTGTTTTATCCTTTTATCCCCATGCGGGCTTGTTTTGGAATATAATGGCCCTAGGAGCGTTCCCAAGTTAGGGATATAGGCTCTGGCGTAGTTGAGTATACCGAGCCAAGATCTCAACCCTGCCTTTTCTTTAAGCTTGTCTTCCTCAAAATTAATGATCTTCTTGATGATATGAGGTTGTAGCTTAATCCTTTGGTTTCCAATGATGGCTCTGAGGAATTCAATTTCTTTGGATGCAATTTTTATTTTTTAGGGAGATAAGACTAGTCCCCATTTTTCACAGATCGCCAGCATAGTCTCCAGGTGTTTTGCATGATGCTTCTCATCTTCGGAAAATACTAGTATATCATCAATATATACCGCAATAAAGTCTTTTGTTCCTTGGAAGCAGTTATCCATTTTTCTTTGGAAGACGGCTGGGGCGTTCTTCAGCCCAAAAGGCATCACTAGCCATTCGTATAACCCTCCTGGAACCACAAATGTTGTCCAAGGAATAGATTCTGGTTCCTTGGCAACTTGATGAAAACCACTCTTTAGGTCGAATTTGGAGAAGATTTTGCTATTTCCAATCTTTCGCAGTATAGTGTTGATGCCAGGCAGACTATACTGATCTTTATGAGTGTTGTCGTTGAGAGTCCGGTAATTAAATACCATTCTCTCCTTTCCTTTTATCTCATTTTTAGTCACTGGGTCTATCGTAGTTCCTGAATTGACCATAATAGCCATGGTTCGATGTCGGCTTGAGCTGGGTCTGATAACCCCAATTTTTAATAGTGCCTGAATATGCCTGTTGAACTACTCTTTCATGGCGGGGGTGACGTGTTTTAAGGGCTTGTCCTGCACTGTGAGACCAGGGTTGATTATTTCAAGTTTGCAGGTTACCTGATTCTTTGCCCAATGTTTTACCGGATTGTCACCTATATAACCTTGATCTTTCAGTCTTGCCAGTAAGGGGGTGATTTGGTTTTGAACCATTGGGATTCTTTACCACAGCTATATGCTACAACTCTTTGAACTTCTAGGTATTCTAGTTCAGAGAGGTCTAGTTCCTCAATTGCGGCTGTTGCTGCTATTTCCGCATCCGCCCTGGCTGTTATTGTGGTAACATTCTTATAGAAGGTTACTGACTGACCTTCAATCCTTACGCCTCCATGCATGGCTCGGATGAAATTGCATCTGATTAGCATTTGAATACCATCTCACTTACCCATTGGTAATACATAAGTAAAGGGTATGAGAAAACGATTCTCTTCGATGGACATTTGTCCTCCTTTCAGTTTAAGCCTTGCAGTTTGCTACGAGTTGACCCCGTTAATTTGGATAGGGTAGGCACTTGGCTCAAGTGCTTCTGGTGGTACAATTTCTTGGTCTATACAGCATACTATCGCACCGGTGTCTAGAATTGCCTGTATCTTGAAGTTTTTGACTCCGGGTATTTCCATTAGGAGCTCCATGTTGTATAACCGGTTGAGTACCCTCCTTCCTTTTCTTGGGTCAGGAACCATAGTTTGCATTTCTTCATCAGATAGCGCGTTTGCCGATTACTTGAACTGAATTACTATTTCGTGTGTGCCCTTTCTATCGTCTTCTTCCTTGGCTAGGAATTTTCCTTTTCTTAGGGTCTCCCTATTCAGTTCAGCTATTTCTTGATTCAGTTCATGTCTTTGGATTTCCTCCTTCAACCTCTGATTTTCTGCTAGAAGGTATTTGGTAAATTCTAGTAACTCATTTATCAATGAATCCTTATCATCATAAGGGATGATACTTGACTTCTGTATAATCAGTTTCCTTCCTAGGTTGAATCTGGAACACATGGGGCACACTGTAAGTAGACATCTTAGGCAGTGTGCTCTCATCCTTGGGTTCGTCTGTTCCTTGCAGAGTGTTCATTTTTCGTAGCCCTTAGGAACTGGGCTGTTGTCCTCCCAAGTATGAATACAGTCTGTCATGGGTTGTGGGAGATTTACTTGTTTTCTCCATGTATACAGCCCTTAGGCACGGTGTCGTCCCCATAAAATTTGGCAGTCGATCGCCCGTGCGGGGACCGCCGCAACCTCTCTGAGGCCGTTCGATCGACCATCCAACCCGAAAAATAAAAATTTGTAAATAAATAAGAAAAACATTTCAATTATTTTTTTTTCGTTTAAAATGGGCAAAACTCCTTGCACGATTATCCGGTTTCAGCTTTTCTCGTGGCACTAAAAAGGCGCGCGAAGAGACGAAGAAAATGACCCCCGAGCTCTCCCTCGGACGCTCACCCTTATTCACCGACGATCAGAAGTGCATGAGGGGTGCGATCATACCAGCATTAATGCACCGGATCCCATCAGAACTCCGAAGTTAAGCGTGCATTCGCGAGAGTAGTACTAGGATGGATGACCCCCTGGAAAGTACTTTTGTTGCACTCCTTTTTTTTACTACCTAATTGAATGCACGAAGGCAACATCTTTTTTTACCAATCTTTCTAACGAAACGTTTAGGACGGACGACATCGTCCCCATAAACTTTTGCAGTCGATCACCCGTGCGGGGCCCATCACAACCTCTCTGGGCCGCTCGATCGACCAACCAACCCAAAAAATTAAAATTTGTAAATAAATAAGAAAATAACATTTCAATTATTATTTTTTCGTTTAAAATGGGCGTAACTCCGTCCACGATTGTCCGTTTCAGCTTTTCACGTGGCGCAGAAAAGGCGCGCGAAGAGACGCGCGAAGAGACGAAGAAAATGACCCCCGAGCTCTCCCTCAGACACTCACCCTTATTTGTCGATGATCAGAAGTGCATGATGGGTGCGATAATACCAGCACTAATGCACCGCATCTCATCAGAACTTCGAAGTTACATGTGCTTGGGCGAGAGTAGTAACACGATGGGTGACCCCCTGGGAAGTCCTCATGTTGCACTCCTTTTTTTTACTACCTAATTGAATGCACGACGAGATCATTTTTTTTACCAAACTTTCTAACCACACCTTCAGGACGGATGACGTCGTCCCCATAAAGTTTGTCTATCGATCGCCCGTGTGGGGCCCGCCGCAACCACTACGGGCCGCTCGATCGACCAACCAATCCGAAAAATTAAAATTTGTAAATAAATAAGAAAAATAACATTTCAATTATAATTTTTCGTTTAAAACGAGCGTAACTCCATATACGATTGTCCGATTTCAGATTTTCACGTGCGCTGCAAGGCGCGAGAAGAGATGAAGAAATGACCCCGAGCGTAGTACTAGGACGGGTGACCCCCTGGGAAGTCCTCGTGTTGCACACCTTTTTTTTACTACCTAGTTGAATACACGACGAGATCATTTTTTTTACCAAACTTTCTAACCACACCTTCAGGACAGATGTCGTCGTCCCCATAAAGTTTGGCTATCGATCGCCCGTGCGGGGCCGGCCGCAACCTCTACGGGCCGCTCGATCGACCAACCAACCCAAAAAATTAAAATTTGTAAATAAATAACAAAAATAACATTTCAATTATTATTTTTCGTTTCAAACGGACGTAACTTCGTGCACGATTGTCCGATTTGAGCTTTTCATGTGGCACTGAAAGGCACGCGAAGAGACGAAGAAAATGAGCCCGAGCTCTCCCTCAGACGAACACCCTTATTGGCCGACGATCAAAAGTACCTCACGGGTGCAATCATTCCAGCACTAATGCACCGTATCCCATCAGAACTCTGAAGTTAAGCGTGCTTGGGCGATATTAGTACTAGGACGGGTGACCCCTGGGAAGTCATCGTGTTGCACTCCTTTTTTTTACTACCTAATTGAATGCACGATGAGATCATTTTTTTTACCAACCTTTCTAACCAAACCTTTAGGATGGACGACATCGTCCTAGTAAAATTAGGCTGTTGATCGCACATGCGAGGCCCGCCGCAACCTCTACGGGCCGTGCGATCAACCAACCAACCCGAAAAATTAAAATTTGTAAATAAATAAGAAACCGAACATTTCAATTATTATTTTTCGTTTAAAATGGGTGTAACTCCATGCACGATTGTCTGATTTCAGCTTTTCACGTGGCGCCGAAGGGCGCGAGAAGAGACAAAGAAAATGACCCCGAGCTCTGCCTCGGACACTCACCCTTATTGGTCGACGATCAAAAATGCATGACGGGTGCGATCATACCATCTCTAATGCACCGGATCCCATCAGAACTCCGAAGTTAAGCGTGCTTGGGCGAGAGTAGTACTAGGATTGGTGATCCCGAGGGAACATTGGATCGGGAGGACGGAGACGAAGAAAATGACCCCGAGCTCTCCCTCAGACGCTCACCCTTATCGGCCGACGTTCAGAAGTGCATGACGTGTTCGATTTTACCAGTACTAATGCACTGGATCCCATCGGAACTCTAAAGTTAAGCGTGCTTGGGCGTGAGTGGTTCTAGGATGGGTGACCCCCTGTGAAGTCCTCGTGTTGCACTCCTTTTTTTTACTACCTAATTGTTTGCACGACGAGATCATTTTTTTTACCAATCTTTCTAACCAAACCTTTAGGACGAACGATCGCCCGTGCGGGACCCGCCGCAACCTCTACGGGCCGCTCGATCGACCAAACAACTCAAAAAATTAAAAAATTTAAATAAATAAGAAAATAACATTTCAATTATTTATTTCGCTTAAAACAGGTGTAACTCCGTGCACGATTGTGTGATTTCAGCGTTTCACGCGGCGCTGAAAGGCGCGCGAAGATACGAAGAAAATGACCCCCAAGATCTACCTCGGATGCTCACCCTTATTCGCCGACGATCAGAAGTGCATGACGGGTGCAATCATACCAGCACTAATGCTCCGGATCCCATCAGAACTTTGAATTTAAGCGTGCTTGGGCTAGAGTTGTACTAGGATAGGTGACCCCCCGGGAATTCCTCGTGTTGCACTCCTTTTTTTACTACCTAATTGAATGGACGACCAGATCATTTTTTTTTACCAATCTTTCTAACCAAACCTTCAGGACGGACGACATCGTCCGCATAACATTTGGCAGTCGATGGCCCATGCAGGGCCCGCCGCAACCTCTACAGGCCGCTCGATCGACCAACCCACGCGAAATATTAAAATTTGTAAATAAATAAGAAAAATAACATTTCAATTATTATTTTTCGTTTAAAATGGGCGTAACTCCGTGCACGATTGTCCGATTTCAGCTTTTCACGTGGCGCTGAAACGCGCGCGAATAGACGAAGAAAATGACCCCGAGCTCTGCCTCGAACGCTCACCCTTATTGGCCAACGATCTGAAGTGCATGACAGGTGAGATCATACCAGCACTAATGCACTGGATCTCATCAGAACTCCGAAGTTAAGGGCGCTTGGTTGAGAGTAGTACTAGGATGAGTGACCCCTTGGGAAGTCCTCGTGTTGCACTCTTTTTTTTACTACCTATTTGAATGCACGACGAGATCATTTTTTTTACCAATCTTTCTAACCAAACGCTAAGGACGAACGACGTGCGGGGCCCGCTACAACCTCTACGGGCCGATCGATCGACCAACCAACCCGAAAAATTAAAACTTGTAAAGAAATAAGAAAAATAACATTTCAATTTTTATTTTTCGTTTAAAACGGGCGTAACTCCGTGCACGATTGTCTGATTTCAGATTTTCACGTGGCATTGAAAGGCACGCGAAGAGACGAAGAAAATGATCCCCGTGCATGTGCGAGAGTAGTACTAGGATTGGTGTTCCCTTGGGAAATCCTCGTGTTGCACTCTTTTTTTTTACTACCTAATTGAATGCACGACGAGATCATTTTTTTTACCAATCTTTCTAAGCAAACCTTCAGGACGGACAACGTTGTCCCCATAAAATTTGGTTGTCGATCGCCCGTGCGGGGCCCTTCGCAACCTCTACGCGCCACTCGATCGACCAACCAACCCGAAAAATTAAAATATATAAATAAAAAAGAATAATAACATTTCAATTATTATTGATGTAACACCGTGCACGATTGTCCGATTTCAACTTTTCACGTGGCGATGAAAGGCACGCGATGAGACGAAGAAAATGACCCCGAGCTGTCCACCGGACGCACACCCTTATTGGCCGACGAACAAAAGTGCCTGACGGGTGCAATCATTCCAGCACTAATGCACCGTATCCCATCAGAACTGCGAAGTTAAGCGTTCTTGGGCGAGAATAGTACTAGGACGGGTGACCCCCAGGGAAGTCCTCGTGTTGCACTCCTATTTTTTACTACCTAATTGAATGCACGACGAGATCATTTTTTTTACCAATCTTTCTAACCAAACCTTTACGACGGACGACGCCGTCCACATAAAATTTGCCTGTCGATCGCCCGTGTGGGGCCGACCGCAACCTCTATGGGCCACTTGATCGACCATCCAACCTGAAAAATTAAAATTTGTAAATAAATAAGAATAATAACTTTTCAATTATTATTTTTCGTTTAAAACGGGTGTAACTCTGTGCACTATTATCCGATTTCAGCTTTTCACGTGGCGCTGAAAGGCGCGTGAAGAGAAGAAGAAAATGACCTCGAGCTCTCCCTCGGATGCTCACCCTTATTTGCCAACGATCAGAAGTGCATGATGCGTCCGATCATACCAGCACTAATGCAGCGTATCCCATCAGAACTCCGAAGTTAAGCGTGCTTTGTCGAGAGTAGTACTACTATGGGTGACCCCCTGGGAAGTCCTTTTGGTGACTAGCTAATTGAAAGCACTACGAGATCCTTTTTTTTCTAACCAAACATTCAGGACGGACGACGTCGTCCCCATAAAATTTGGCCGTCGATCGCCCATACGGGGCCCGCCGCAACCACTACGAGCTGCTCGATCGACCAACCAACCCAAAAAATTAAAATTTGTAATAAATAAGAAAACAAACATTTCAATTATTATTTTTTGTTTAAAACGGGCGTAACTCCATGCATGATTGTCCGATTTCAGCTTTTCACGTGACGCAGAAAGACGCGCGAAAAGACGAAGAAAATGACACCGAGTTCTCCCTCGGACCCTCACCCTTATTGGCCAACGATCAGAAGTGCATGACGCATGAGATTATACCAGCACAAATGCAGCGGATCTCGTCACAACTCCGAAGTTAACGGTGCTTTGGCGAGAGTTGTACTTGGATGGGTGACCCCCTGGGAAGTCCTCATGTTACACTCCTTTTTTTGACTAACTAATTGAATGCACGACGAGATCCTTTTTTTTTACCACTCTTTCTAACTAAACGTTCAGAACGGACGACTTCGTCCCCATAAAATTTGGCTGTCGGTCGCCTGTGCGGGGCCCGCCACAACCTCTACGGGCTGCTCAATCGACCAAACAACCCGAAAAATTAAAATTTGTAAATAAATAAGAAAAATAACATTTCAATTATTATTTTTCATATAAAACGGGCGTAACTCTCTGCACAATTGTCTGATTTCAGCTTTTCACGTGGCACTGAAAGGCGCGTGAAGAGACGAAAAAAATGACCCCGGGCTCTCCCTCGGACACTCACCCTTATTGGCCGATGATCAGAAGTGCAGGACGGGCGCGATCATACCAGTACTAATGCACCGGATCCCCTCAGAACTCCGAAGTTAAGCGTGCTTGGGCGAGAGTAGTACTTGGATGCGTGACCCTGTGGGAAGTTCTCGTGTTGAACTCCTTTTTTTTACTAACTAATTGAATGCACGACGAGATCATTTTTTTACCAATCTTTCTAACCAATTATTCAGGACGAACGACGTTGTCCCCATAAAATTTGGCTGTTGATGGCCCGTGCGGGGCCCGACGTAACGTCTACGGGCCGCTCGATCAACCATCCAGCCCAAAAAATTAAAATTTGTAACTAAATAAGAAATTAACATTTCAATTGTTATTTTTCGTTTAAAATGGGCGTAACACCGTGCACGATTGTCTGATTTCAGCTTTTCACGTGGCGCTGAAATGAGCGCGAAGAGATGAAGAAAACGACCCTGAGCACTCTTTCGGACACTCACCCTAATTGGCCGACGATCAGAAGTGCATGACAGGGTGATCATACCAGCACTAATGCATCGGATCCCATCAGAACTCCGAAGTTACGCATGCTTGGTCGAGAATAGTAGTAGGAAGGGTGACCCCTGGGAAGTCCTCGTGGTGCACTCCTTTTTTTTACTACCTAATTGAAGGCACGACCAGATCTTTTTTTTTTACAAATCTTTCTAACCAAACGTTCTGGACGGACGACGTCGTCCCCATAAAATTTGGCTGTCGATCGCCCGTGCGAGGCCCACCGCAACCTCTACAGCCGCTTGATCGACCAACCAACCCTAAAAATTAAAATTTGTGAAGAAATAAGAAAAATAACATTTCAATTATTATTTTTCGTTTAAAATGGGCGTAACTCCGTGCACGATTGTCCGATTTCAACTTTTCACGTGGCGCTGAAAGAAGCGCGAACATACGAAGAAAATGATCCCGAGCTCTCCCTCGGACACTCACCCTTATTGGCCGACGATTAGAAGTGCATGAAGAGTGCGATCATACCAACACTAACGCACTGTATCCTATCAGAAATAAGAATTTAAGCGTGCTTGGGCGAGAGTAGCACTTGGATGGGTGCCCCCTGGGAAGTCCTCGTGTTGCACTCCTTTTTTTTACTACCTAACTGAATGCACGACGAGATCATTTTTTTTACCAATATTTCTAACCAAACGTTTAGGACGGTCGACATCGTCCCCATAAAATTTGGCTGTCGATCTCCCGTGCGGGGCCCGCTGCAACCTCTACGGGCCGCTCGATCGACCAACCAACCCGAAAAATTAAAATTTGTAAATAAATAAGAAAAATAACATTTTTATTTTTATTTTTCATTTAAAACGGGCGTAACTCCGTGCTCTATTGTCCGATTTCAGCTTTTCATGTGGCGCTGAAAGGCGCGCGAAGAGACAAAGAAAACGACCCCGAGCTCTCCTTCGGACGCTCACACTTATTGGCCAAAGATCAGAAGTGCATGACAGGTGAGATAATACCAGCACTAATGCACCGGATCTCATCAAAACTCCGAAGTTATGGGCGCTTGGGCGAGAGTAGTACTAGGATGGGTGACCCCCTGGGAAGTCCCCGTGTTGCACTCCTTTTTTTTACTACCTAATTGAATGCACGACGATATCATTTTTTTTACCAAGCTTTCTAACGAAACGTTCAGGACGGTCGACATCGTCCCCATAAAATTTGGTTGTCGATCTCACGTTTGGGGCCCGCTGCAACTCTATGGGCCGATCGATCGACCAACCAACCCGAAAATTTAAATTTGTAAATAAATAAGAAAAATAACATTTCAATTTTTATTTTACGTTTAAAACGGGCATAACTCCGTGCACGATTGTCCGGTTTCAGCTTTTCACGTGGCGCTGAAAGGCACGCGAAGAGACGAAGAAAATGATCCCCGTGCTTCTGCGAGAGTAGTACTAGGATGGGTGACCCCTTGGGAAGTCCTCGTGTTGCATACTTTTTTTTTACTACCTAATTGAATGCACGACGAGATAATTTTTTTTACCAATCTTTCTAACCAAACGTTGAGGACGCACAACGTCGTCCCCATAAAATTTGGCTGTCGACCGCCCGTGCGGGGCCCGCCGCAACCTCTACGCGCCGCTCGATCGACCAACCAACCCGAAAAATAACAATTTGTAAATAAATAAGAAAAATAACATTTCGATTATTATTTTTCGTTTAAAAAGGGCGTAACTACGTGCACTATTGTCCGGTTTCAGCTTTTCACGCGGCGCTGAAAGGCACGCGAAGAAACGAAGAAAATGATCCCCGAGCTCTCCCTCGGACGCTCACCCTTATTACCCGACAATCAGAAGTGCATGATAGGTGCGATCATACCAGCACTAATGCACCGGATCCCATCCGAACTCCGAAGTTAAGCATGCTTTGGCGAGAGTAGTACTAGGATGGATGACCCCCTGGGAAGTCCTTGTGTTGCACTCCTTTTTTTTACTACCTAATTGAATGCACGAAGACATCATTTTTTTTTACTAATCTTTCTAACCAAACGTTGAGGGCGGACAGCGTCGTCCCTATAAAATTTTGCAGTCGATCGCCCGTGCGAGGCCCGCCGCAACCTCTGCGGGCCGCTCGATCGACCAACCAACCCGAAAAATTAAAATTTGTAAATAAATAAGAAAATAACATTTCAATTATTATTATTTCATTTAAAACAGGCGTAACTCCGTGCACGATTGTCCGATTTCACAATTTCACGTGGCGCTGAAAAGGCGTGCGAAGAGACGAAGAAAATGACCCCCGAGCTCTCCCTCGGACAGTCACCCTTATTTGTCGACGATCAGAAGTGCATGATGGGTGCGATAAGACCATCACTAATGCACCGGATCTCATCAGAACTCCGAAGTTACGCATGCTTGGGCGAGAGTAGTAACAGGATGGGTGACCCCCAGGGAAGATCTCGTGTTGCACTAATTTTTTTTACTACCTAATTGAATGCACGATGAGATCAGTTTTTTTACCAATCTTTCTAACCAAATGTTCAGGACGGACGACGTAGTCCCCATAAAATTTGGCGGTCGATCACCCGTGCGGGGCCCGTCGCAACCTCTACGGGCCGCTCGACCGACCAACCAGCACGAAAAATTAAAATTTGTAAATAAATAAGAAAAATAATATTTCGATTATTATTTTTTGTTTAAAACGGGCGTAACTCCGTGCACGATTGTCCGATCTCAGCTTTTCACGTGGCGCTGAAAGGCACGCGAAGAGACGAAGAAAATGATCCCCAAGCTCTCCCTCGGACGCTAACCCTTATTGGCCGACGATCAGAAGTGGATGATGGCTGCGATCATACCAGCACTAATGCACCGAAGTTAAGCATTCTTGGGCGAGAGTAGTACTACGCTGGGTGACCCCCTAGGAAGTCCTTGTGTTGAACTCCTTTTTTTTACTACCTAATTGAATGCATGAAGACATCATTTTTTTTACCAATCTTTCTAACCAAACGTTCAGGACAGACGACGTCGTCCCCATAAAATTTGGCAGTCGATCGCCCGTGCGGGGCCTGCCGCAACCTCTACGGGCCGCTCGATCAACCAACCAACCCGAAAAATTAAAATTTGTAATTAAATAAGAAAATAGCATTTCAATTATTATTTTTTCGTTTAAAATGGGTGTAACTCCGTGCACGATTGTCCGATTTTAGCTTTTCACGTGGCGCTGAAAAGGAGCGCGAAGAGACGAAGAAAATGATCGCCGAGCACTCCCTTGGACACTCACCCTTATTTGTCGACGATCAGAAGTCCATGATGGGTGCGATAATACCAGCACTAATGCACCAGATCTCATCAGAACTAATGCACGTGCTTGGGCGAGAGTAGTAACAGGATGGGTGACCCCCTGGGAAGTTCTCGTGATGCACTCATTTTTTTTACTACCTAATTGAATCCACGAAGACATCATTTTTTTTACCAATCTTTCTAACCAAATGTTCAGGACGGACGACGTCGTCCCCAAAAAATTTGGCTGTCGATCGCCCGTGCGGTGCCCGCAGCAACCTCTCCGGGCCGCTTGATCGAACAACCAACCCGAAAAATTTAAATTTTAAAATAAATAAGAAAATAAAATTTCAATTATTATTTTTTTGTTTAAAACGGGCGTAACTCCGTGCACGATTTTCCAGTTTTTGCTTTTCACATGGCGCTGAAAAGGCGCGCGAAGAGACGAAGAAAATGACCGCCGAGCTCTTCCTTGGACACTCACCCTTATTTGTTGACGATCAGAAGTGCATGATGGGTGAAAAGCTGAAACCGTTTTAAACCAAAAAATAATAATTGAAATGTTATTTAAAACGGTTTAAAATGGTGAATATGCCCGCCGCAACCAACCGGTTTCAGCTTTTCACGTGGCGCAGAAAGGCGCACGAACAGACGAACAAAACTGACCCTGAGCACTCACTCGGACGCTCACCCTTCTTGGCCGACGATCAGAAGTGCATGACTGGTTCAATCATACAAGCACTAATGCACCAAATCTCATCAGAACTCCGAAGTTAAGTGTGCCCGGGCGAGAGTAGTTCTAGGATGGGTGGCTCCCAGTGAAGTCCTCATGTTGCACTCCTTTTTTTTACTACCTAGTTGAATGCACGACGAGATCATTTTTTTTACCAATCTTTCTAACCAAACGTTCAGGACGGACGACGTCGCCCCCATAAAATTTGGTTGTCGATCGCCCGTGCGGGGCCAGCCGTAACCTCTACGCGTCGCTCGATCGAACAACCAACCCGAAAAATTAAAATTTGTAAATAAATAAGAAATATAACCTTTCAATTATTATTTTTCGTTTAAAATGGGCGTAACTCCGTGCACAATTGTCTGATTTGAGCTTTTCACGTGGCACTGAAAGGCGCACGAAGAGACGAAGAAAATGACCCCGAGCTTTCCCTCGGACGCTCACCCTATTTGGCCGATGATCAGAAGTGCATAACGGGTGCGATCATTCCAGCACTAATGCACCAGATCCCATCAGAATTCCAAAGTTAAGTGTGCTTTGGCGGGAGAAGAACTAGGATAGGTGATCCCCTGGGAAGTCCTCGTGTTCCACCCTTTTTTTTACTACCTAATTTAATGCACGACGAGATCATTTTTTTTTACCAATCTTTCTAACCAAACCTTCAGTACGGACGACGTCGTCCCCATAAAATTTGGTTATCGATAGCCCGTGCGGTGACCGCAACAACTTCTACGGGTCGCTCGATCGACCAACCAACCCTAAAAATTAAAATTTGTAAATAAATAAGAAAAAATAACATTTCAATTATTATTATTTATTTAAAATGGGCGTAACTCTGTGCACTATTGTCCGATTTCAGCTTTTCACGTGGCGCTGAAAGGCGCACGAAGAGACGAAGAAAATGACCCCCGAGCTTTCCCTCGGACGCTCACCCTTATTGGCCGATGATCAGAAATGCATAACGGGTGCGATCATTCCAGCACTAATGCACCAGATCCCATCAGAATTCCAAAGTTAAGTGTGCTTTGGCGGGAGAAGAACTAGGATGGGTGATCCCCTGGGAAGTCCTCGTGTTCCACCCTTTTTTTTACTACCTAATTTAATGCACGACGAGATCATTTTTTTTTACCAATCTTTCTAACCAAACCTTCAGTACGGACGACGTCGTCCCCATAAAATTCGGTTATCGATCGCCCGTGCGGTGACCGCAACAACTTCTACGGGCCGCTCGATCGACCAACCAACCCTAAAAATTAAAATTTGTAAATAAATAAGAAAAAATAACATTTCAATTATTATTATTTATTTAAAATGGGCGTAACTCTGTGCACTATTGTCCGATTTCAGCTTTTCACGTGGCGCTGAAATGTGTGCGAAGAGGGAACATAGGATCGGGGGGACGGAGACGAAGAAAATGACCCCGAGCTCTCCCTCAGACGCTCACCCTTTTTGTCCGGCGATCAGAAGTGCATGACAGGTGCGATCTTACCATTACTAATTCACCGGATCCCATCAGAACTCTGAAGTTAAGCGTGCTTGGGCGAGAGTGGTTGTAAATAAATAAGAAAAATAACATTTCAATTATTATTTTTCGTTTAAAACGGGCGTCACTCCGTATACGATTGTCCGATTTCAGCTTTTCATGTGGCGCTACAAGGCGCGACAAGAGACGAAGAAATGACCCCGGGCTCTCCCTCGGACGCTCACCCTTATTGGCCGACGATCAGAAGTGCATGACAGGCGTGATCATACTAGAGCTAATGCACCAGACCCCATTAGAACTCTGAAGTTAAGCGTGCTTGGGCGAGAGTAGTACTACGATGGTGACCCCCTGGGAAGTCCTAGTGTTGCACTCCTTTTTTTACTACCTAATTGAATACACGACGAGATCATTTTTTTTACCAATCTTTCTAATCCAACATTTTGGATGGACGACGTCGTCCCCATAAAATTTGGTTGTCGATCGCCCGTGCGGGGCCCGCCGCAAACTCCACGAGCCACTCGATCGACCAACCAACATGAAAAATTAAAATTTGTAAATAAATAAGAAAAATAAAATTTGAATTATTATTTCTCGTTTAAAACGGGCGTAACTCCGTGCACTATTGTTCGATTTCAGCATTTCACGGGGTGCTAAAAGGCGTGAGAAGAGACGAAGAAAATGACCCCGAGCACTCCCTCGGACGCTCACCCTTATTAACCGACGATCAGAAGTGCATGACGGGTGCGATCATACCAGCACTAATGCACCGGATCCCATTAGAACTTCGAAGTTAAGGGTTCTTGGGCGAGAGTAGTACTAGGATTGGTGATCCCCTGGGAAGTCATCGTGTTGCACTCCTTTTTTTTATTATCTAATTGAATGCACGACGAGATCATTTTCTTTTACAAATCTTTGTAACCAATCCTTCAGGCCAGACGACGTGGACCCCATAAAATTTGGCTGGCGATCGCCCGTGCGGGGTCCGCCGCAACCTCTACGGGCCGATCGATCGACCAACCAACCTGAAAAATAAAAATTTGTAAATAAATAAGAAGAAAATCATTTAAATTATTATTTTTTGTTTAAAATGGGCTTAACTCCGTGCACTAATGTCTGATTTCAGTTTTTCACGTGGCGCTCAAAGGCACGCGAAGAGACAAAGAAAGTGACCCCGAGCTCTCCCTCGGACGCTCACCCTTATTGGCCGACATTCTGAAGTGAATGATGGGTGTGAGCATACCAAGACTAATGCACCGGATCCCATCAAAACTCCGAAGTTAAGCGTGCTTGGGCGAGGGTACTAATAGGATTGGTGACCCCCTGGAAGTCCTCGTGTTGCACTCCTTTTTTTTACTATCAAATTGAGTGCACGACGAGATCATTTTTTTTACCAATCTTTCTAACCAAACCTTCAGGATGAACGACGTCATACCCATAAAATTAGGCTGTCGATCGCCCGTGCGGGGCCCGCCACAACCTCTACGAGCCGCTCGATCGACCTAGCAACCCGAAAAATTTAAATTTTAAAATAAATAAGAAAATAAAATTTCAATTATTATTTTTTTGTTTAAAACGGGCGTAACTCCGTGCACGATTTTCCAGTTTTTGCTTTTCACATGGCGCTGAAAAGGCGCGCGAAGAGACGAAGAAAATGACCGCCGAGCTCTTCCTTGGACACTCACCCTTATTTGTTGACGATCAGAAGTGCATGATGGGTGAAAAGCTGAAACCGTTTTAAACCAAAAAATAATAATTGAAATGTTATTTAAAACGGTTTAAAATGGTGAATATGCCCGCCGCAACCAACCGATTTCAGCTTTTCACGTGGCGCTAAAAAGGCGGGCGAAGAGACGAAGAAAATGACCCTCGAGCTCTCCCTCGGACGCTCACCCATATTCACCGACGATCAGAAGTGCATGACGGGTGTGATAATACCAGCACTAATGCACCGGATCCCTTCAGAACTCCGACGAGTAGTACTAGGATGGATGACCCCTTGGGAAGTCCTTGTGTTGCACTCCTTTTTTTTAGTACCTAATTGAATGCACGAAAACATCATTTTTTTTACCAATCTTTCTAACCAAATGTTCAGGACGGACGACGTCGTCCCCAAAAAATTTGGCTGTCGATCGCCCGTGCGGTGCCCGCCGCAACCTCTCCGGGCCGCTTGATCGAACAACCAACCCGAAAAATTAAAATTTGTAAATAAATAAGAAAAATAACATTTCGATTATTATTATTTGTTTAAAATGGGCGTAACTCCGTGCACGATTGACTGATTTCTGCTTTTCAAGTGGCGCAGAAAGGCGCACGAACAGACGAACAAAACTGACCCTGAGCACTCACTCGGACGCTCACCCTTCTTGGCCGACGATCAAAAGTGCATGACTGGTTCAATCATACAAGCACTAATGCACCAAATCTCATCAGAACTCCGAAGTTAAGTGTGCCCGGGCGAGAGTAGTTCTAGGATGGGTGGCTCCCAGTGAAGTCCTCGTGTTGCACTCCTTTTTTTTACTACCTAGTTGAATGCACGACGAGATCATTTTTTTTACCAATCTTTCTAACCAAACGTTCAGGACGGACGACGTCGCCCCCATAAAATTTGGCTGTCGATCGCCCGTGCGGGGCCAGCCGTAACCTCTACGCGTCGCTCGATCGAACAACCAACCCGAAAAATTAAAATTTGTAAATAAATAAGAAATATAACCTTTCAATTATTATTTTTCGTTTAAAATGGGCGTAACTCCGTGCACAATTGTCTGATTTGAGCTTTTCACGTGGCACTGAAAGGCGCACGAAGAGACGAAGAAAATGACCCCGAGCTTTCCCTCGGACGCTCACCCTATTTGGCCGATGATCAGAAGTGCATAACGGGTGCGATCATTCCAGCACTAATGCACCAGATCCCATCAGAATTCCAAAGTTAAGTGTGCTTTGGCGGGAGAAGAACTAGGATGGGTGATCCCCTAGGAAGTCCTCGTGTTCCACCCTTTTTTTTACTCCCTAATTTAATGCACGACGAGATCATTTTTTTTTACCAATCTTTCTAACCAAACCTTCAGTACGGACGACGTCGTCCCTATAAAATTTGGTTATCGATAGCCCGTGCGGTGACCGCAACAACTTCTACGGGCCGCTCGATCGACCAACCAACCCTAAAAATTAAAATTTGTAAATAAATAAGAAAAAATAACATTTCAATTATTATTATTTATTTAAAATGGGCGTAACTCTGTGCACTATTGTCCGATTTCAGCTTTTCACGTGGCGCTGAAAGGCGCACGAAGAGACGAAGAAAATGACCCCGAGCTTTCCCTCGGACGCTCACCCTTATTGGCCGATGATCAGAAGTGCATAACGGGTGCGATCATTCCAGCACTAATGCACCAGATCCCATCAGAATTCCAAAGTTAAGTGTGCTTTGGCGGGAGAAGAACTAGGATGGGTGATCCCCTGGGAAGTCCTCGTGTTCCACCCTTTTTTTTACTACCTAATTTAATGCACGACGAGATCATTTTTTTTTACCAATCTTTCTAACCAAACCTTCAGTACGGACGACGTCGTCCCCATAAAATTCGGTTATCGATTGCCCGTGCGGTGACCGCAACAACTTCTATGGGCCGCTCGATCGACCAACCAACCCTAAAAATTAAAATTTGTAAATAAATAAGAAAAAATAACATTTCAATTATTATTATTTATTTAAAATGGGCGTAACTCTGTGCACTATTGTCCGATTTCAGCTTTTCACGTGGCGCTGAAATGCGTGCGAAGAGGGAACATAGGATCGGGAGGTCGGAGACGAAGAAAATGACCCCGAGCTCTCCCTCAGACGCTCACCCTTTTTGTCCGGCGATCAGAAGTGCATGACAGGTGCGATCTTACCATTACTAATTCACCGGATCCCATCAGAACTCTGAAGTTAAGCGTGCTTGGGCGAGAGTGGTTGTAAATAAATAAGAAAAATAACATTTCAATTATTATTTTTCGTTTAAAACGGGCGTCACTCCGTATACGATTGTCCGATTTCAGCTTTTCATGTGGCGCTACAAGGCGCGACAAGAGACGAAGAAATGACCCCGAGCTCTCCCTCGGACGCTCACCCTTATTGGCCGACGATCATAAGTGCATGACGGGCGTGATCATACTAGAGCTAATGCACCAGACCCCATTAGAACTCTGAAGTTAAGCGTGCTTGGGCGAGAGTAGTACTAGGATGGTGACCCCCTGGGAAGTCCTCGTGTTGCACTCCTTTTTTTACTACGTAATTGAATACACGACGAGATCATTTTTTTTACCAATCTTTCTAATCCAACATTTTGGATGGACGACGTCGTCCCCATAAAATTTGGTTGTCGATAGCCCGTGCGGGGCCCGCCGCAAACTCCACGAGCCACTCGATCGACCAACCAACATGAAAAATTAAAATTTGTAAATAAATAAGAAAAATAAAATTTGAATTATTATTTCTCGTTTAAAACGGGCGTAACTCCGTGCACTATTGTTCGATTTCAGCATTTCACGGGGTGCTAAACGGCGCGAGAAGAGACGAAGAAAATGACCCCGAGCACTCCCTCGGACGCTCACCCTTATTAACCGACGATCAGAAGTGCATGACGGGTGCGATCATACCAGCACTAATGCACCGGATCCCATTAGAACTTCGAAGTTAAGGGTGCTTGGGCGAGAGTAGTACTAGGATTGGTGATCCCCTGGGAAGTCATCGTGTTGCACTCCTTTTTTTTATTATCTAATTGAATGCACGACGAGATCATTTTCTTTTACAAATCTTTGTAACCAATCCTTCAGGCCAGACGACGTGGACCCCATAAAATTTGGCTGGCGATCGCCCGTGCGGGGTCCGCCGCAACCTCTACGGGCCGATAGATCGACCAACCAACCTGAAAAATAAAAATTTGTAAATAAATAAGAAGAAAATCATTTAAATTATTATTTTTTGTTTAAAATGGGCTTAACTCCGTGCACTATTGTCTGATTTCAGTTTTTCACGTGGCGCTCAAAGGCACGCGAAGAGACAAAGAAAGTGACCCCGAGCTCTCCCTCGGACGCTCACCCTTATTGGCCGACATTCTGAAGTGAATGATGGGTGTGAGCATACCAAGACTAATGCACCGGATCCCATCAAAACTCCGAAGTTAAGCGTGCTTGGGCGAGGGTAATAATAGGATTGGTGACCCCCTGGAAGTCCTCGTGTTCCACTCCTTTTTTTTACTATCAAATTGAGTGCACGACGAGATCATTTTTTTTTACCAATCTTTCTAACCAAACCTTCAGGATGAACGACGTCGTACCCATAAAATTAGGCTGTCGATCGCTCGTGCGGGGTCCGCCACAACCTCTACGAGCCGCTCGATCGACCTAGCAACCCGAAAAATTAAAATTTATAAATAAATAAGAAAAATAACGTTTCAATTATTATTTTTCATTTAAAACGGGAGTAACTCCGTGCGTTATTGTCCGATTTCAGCTTTTCACGTGGCGAAGAAAGGCGTGCAAAGAAACAAAGAAAATGACCCCGAACTCTCCCTCGGACGCTCACGCTTATTGGCCGACGATCAGAAGTGCTTGACGGGTGCCATCATAACAGCACTAATGCGCCGGATCCCATCAGAACTCCGAAGTTAAGCATGCTTGGGCAAGAGTAGTACTAGGATTGGTGACCCCCTGGGAAGTCTTCGTGTTATACTCATTTTTTTAACTATCTAATTGAATGCACGATGAGATCATTTTTTTACTAATCTTTCTAACCATAAAATTAGGCTGTCGATCGCCCGTGCGGGGCCTGCCGCAAAATCTACGGGCTGCTTGATCGACCAACCAACCTGAAAAATAAAAAATTGTAAATAAATAAGAAAAATATCATTTAAATTATTATTTTTCGTTTAAAATGGGCGTAACTCCGTGCAATATTGTCCGATTTCAGTTTTTCTCGTGGCGCAGAAAGGCGCACGAAGAGACGTAGAAGATGACCCCGAGCTATCCCTCGGACGCTCACCGTTATTGGCCGATGACCAGAAGTGAATGACGGGTGCGATCATACCAGCAAAAATGCACCAAATCCCATCAAAACTCCGAAGTTAATCGTGCTTGGGCGAGAGTAGTTCTAGGATGGGAGACCCACTGGGAAGTCCTCGTGTTGCACTCCATTTTTTACTACCTAATTGAATTACTAGTATGGGTGACCAGTTGGGAAGTCCTCATGTTGCACTCCTTTTTTTACTACCTAATTGAATGCACAAAGAGATCATTTTTTTTACTAATCTTTCTAATTTGTTCAGAATGGACAATGTCGCCCCCATAAAATTTGTCTGTCAATAGCCCGTGTGGGGCCCGCCGCAACCTCTACGAGCCGCTCCATCGACCAACCAACCCAAAAAATTAAAATTTGTAAATAAATAAATAAAAATAACATTTTAATTGTTATTTCTCGTTTAAAACGGGCGTAACTCTGTGCACGATTGTCCGATTTTAGCTTTTCACATGGCGCTGAAAGGCGTGCGAATAAACGAAGAAAATGACCCCGAGCTCTCCCTCGGACGATCACCCTTATTGGACAACGATCAGAAGTGCATGAAGATTGCGATCGTATCCCATCAGAACTCCAAAGTTAAGCGTGCTTGTGCGAGAGTAGTATTATGATGGGTGACCCCTTGGGAAGGCCTGTTGTTGCATTGCTTTTTTTTACTACCTAATTCAATGCACGACGAGATCATTTTTATTACCAATTTTCTAACCAAACGTTCAGGATGGACAACGTTGTCCCCATAAAATTTGCCTGTCGATGGCCCGTGCGGGGCCCGCCGCAACCTCTACGGGCCTCTCGATCGACCAACCATCCCGAAATATAAAACATTATAAATAAATAAGAAAAATAACATATCAATTATTATTTTTCATTAAAAACGGGCGTAACACCGTGCTCGATTGTTCGATTTTAGCTTTTCACGTGGCGCTGAAAGTAGCGCGAAGAATCGAAGAAAATGACCACGAGTTCTCCCTTGGACGCTCACCCTTATTGGCCGACGATCAGAAATGCATGAAGGGTGCGATCATACCAGCACTAATGCACCGGATCCAATCTGAAATCCAAAGTTAAGCGTACTTGGGCAAGGGTAGTACTAGGATGGATAACCACTTGGGAAGTCCTCTTGTTGCACTCCTTTTTTTTACTACCTAATTGAATGCACGACGAGATCATTTTTTTTACTAATCTTTCTAACCAAATATTCAGTACACACAACGTCGTCCCATTAAAATTTGGCTGTCGATCGCCCATGTGGGGCCCGCCGCAACCTCTATGGGCCGCTCGATCGACCAACCAACCCGAAAAATTAAAATTTGTAAATAAATAAAAATAATAATATTTCAATTATTATTTTTCGTTTAAAACAGGCGTAACTTGGTGCACAATTATCCAATTTTAGCTTTTCACGTGGCGGTGAAAGGCGCGCGAAGAGACGAAGAAAACGACCCCGAGCTCTCCCTCGGACGCTCACCCATATTGGCCGTCGATCAGAAGTACATGACAGGTGCGATCATATCAGCACTAATTCACAGGATTTCATTAGAACTCGAAAGTTAAGCGTGCTTGCGTCAGAGTAGTACTAAGATGGGTGACCCCCTAGGAAGTCCTCGTGTTGCACTCCTTTTTTCACTACCTAATTGAATGCACGAAGAGATCATTTTTTTTACTGATCGTTCTAATTTTTTTAGTACGGACAACGTCGCCCCCATAAAACTTGTCTGTCGAACGCCCGTGCGGGGCCCGCTGCAACCTCTACGGGCCGCTCGATTGACCAACCAACCCAAAAAATTAAAATTGTAAATAATTAAATAAAAATAACATTTCAATTATTATTTTTCGTTTAAAACGGGCGTAACTCCATGCACGATTGTCCAATTTCAGCTTTTCACGTGGCGCTGAAAAGCGCACGAAGAGACGAAGAAAATGACCCCGAGCTCTCCCTCGGACGCTCACCATTATTGGCCGGCGATCAAAAGTGCATGACGGGTGCGATCATACAAGCACTAATGCACCCGATCCCTTCAGAACTCCAAAGTTAAGCATGCATGGTCGAGAGTAGTACTAGGATGGTTGACCCCTTGGGGAGTCCTCTTGTTGCACTGCTTTTTTTTACTACCTAATTCAGTGCACGATGAGATCATTTTTATTACCAATCTTACTAACCTAACGTTCAGAATGGATGTCGTTCTCCCCATCAAATTTGGCTGTTGATGGCACGTGCGGCACCCGCTGCAACCTCTACGGGCCACTCGATCGACCAACCAACCCGAAAATTTAAAATTTATAAATAAAGAAGAAAAATAACATTTTAATTATTATTTTTCGTTTAAAACGGGCATAACTCCGTGCATTATCGTCCGATTTTAGCTTTTCACGTGGCGCTGAAAGGCGCGCGAAGAGACGAAGAAAATGACCCCGAGCTCTCCCTCGGACGCTAACCCTTATTGGCCAACGATCAGAAATGCATGATGGCTGACCCCCTTGGAAGTCCTCGTGTTTCACTCCTTTTTTTTACTACCTATTTGAATGCACGACGAGATCATTTTTTTTACCAATCTTTCTAACCAAACGTTAAGGACGGACGACGTCGTCGCCATAAAATTTGGTTGTCGGTCGCCCGTGCGGGGCCCGTCGCAACCTCTACAGGCCGCTCGATCGACCAACCAACCCGAAAATTTAAAATTTATAAATAAATAAGAAAAATAACATTTCAATTATTATTTTTCGTTTAAATTGGCCGTAACTCAATGCAGTATTGTCCGATTTTAGATTTTCATGTGGCGCTGAAAGGCGCGCGAATATGCGAAGAAAATGACTCCGAGCTCTCCCTCGGACGCTCACCCTTATTTGCCAACGATCAGAAGTGCATGACGGGTGTGATCATACTAGCACTAACGCACCGAATCTCGTCAGAACTCCAAAGTTAAGCGTGCTTGGGCGAGAGTAGTACTAGGACGGGTGACCCCCTCGGAAGTCCTCGTGTTGCGCTCCTTTTTTTACTACCTAATTGAAAGCATGACGAGATCATTTTTTTTACCAATGTTTCTAACCAAACATTAAGGACGGACGACGTCGTCGCCATAAAATTTGGCTGTCGATCGCGCGTGCGGGGCCCGCCGCAACCTCTACGGCCGGCTCGACAGACCAACCAACCCAAAAAATTAAAATTTGTAAATAAATAAGAAAACTAACATTTCAATTATTATTTTTCGTTTAAAACGGTCGTAACCCCGTTCATTACTGTCCGATTTCAAATTTTCACATGGCGCTGAAAGGTGCGCGAAGAGACCAAGAAAATGACCCCCGAGCTCTCCCTCGGACGCTCACCCTTATTGGCCGACGATCAGAAGTGCATGACGAGTCAATTTTTTTTACCAATCTTTCTAACCAAACGTTAAGGACGGACGACATCGTCGCCATAAAATTTGGCTGTCGATCGCCCGTGCGGGGACCGCCACAACTTCTACGGCCGGCTAGATCGACCAACCAACCCGATAAATTAAAATTCATAGATAAATAAGAAAAATAACATTTCAATTATTATTTTTCGTTTAAAACGGGCGTAACTCCGTGCATTATTGTCTGATTTCAGCTTTTCACATGGCGCTGAAAGGCGCGCGAACAGACGAAGAAAATGACCCCAAGCTCTCCCTCGTACGCTCACCCTTATTCTCCGACGATCAGAAGTGCATGACGGTTGCGATCATACCAGCACTAACGCACCGGATCCCATCAGAAATCCGAAGTTAAGCGTGCTTGGGCGAAAGTAGTACTAGGATGAGTGACCCTCTGGGAAGTCCTCGTGTTGCACTTTTTTTTTACTACCTATTTGAATGCACGACGAAATCATTTTTTTTACCAATCTTTCTAACCAAACGTTAAGGACGGACGACGTCGTCGCCATAAAATTTGGCTGTCGATCGGCCGTGCGGGGCCCGCCGCAACCTCTATGGCCGGCTTTACCGACCAACCAACCCAAAAAATTAAAATTTGTAAATAAATAAGAAAAATGACATTTCAATTATTATTTTTCGTTTACAACTGTCGTAACCCCATGCATTATTGTCCGATTTCAGCTTTTCACATGGCGTTGAAAGGTGCGCGAAGAGACCAAGAAAATGACCCCCGAGCTCTCCCTCGGACGCTCACCATTATTGGCCGACGATCAGAAGTGCATGACGAGATCATTTTTTTTTACCAACCTTTCTAACCAAACGTTAAGGACGGACGACGTCGTCGCCATAAAATTTGGCTGTCGATCGCCCGTGCGGGGACCGCCGCAACCTCTACGGCCGGCTAGATCGACCAACCAACTCGAAAAATTAAAATTCATTGGTAAATAAGAAAAATAACATTTCAATTATTATTTTTCGTTTAAAACGGGCGTAACTCCGTGCATTATTGTCCGATTTCAGCTTTTCACATGGCGCTGAAAGGCGCGCGAAGAGACGAAGAAAATGACCCCGAGCGGTCCCTCGGACGCTCACCCTTATTAGCCGACGATCAGAAGTGAATGACGGGTGCGATCATACCAGCACTAATGCACCGGATCCCATCAGAACTCCGAAGTTAAGAGTGCTTGGGCGAAAGTAGTACTAGGATGAGTGACACCCTGGGAAGTCCTCGTGTTGCACTTTTTTTTTTACTACCTATTTGAATGCACGACGAGATCATTTTTTTTACCAATCTTTCTAACCAAACGTTAAGGACGGACGACGTCGTCGTCATAAAATTTGGCTGTCGATCGCGCTTGCGGGGCCCGCCGCAACCTCTACGGCCGGCTCGCCCGACCAACCAACCCAAAAAATTAAAATTTGTAAATAAATAAGAAAAATAACATTTCAATTATTATTTTTCGTTTAAAACGGTCGTAACCCCGTGCATTATTGTCCGATTTCAGCTTTTCACATGGCGCTGAAAGGTGCGCGAAGAGACCAAGAAAATGACCCCCGAGCTCTCCCTCGGACGCTCACCCTTATTGTCCGACGATCAGAAGTGCATGACGAGATCAATTTTTTTTACCAATCTTTCTAACCAAACGTTAAGGACGGACGACATCGTCGCCATAAAATTTGGCTGTCGATCGCCCATGCGGGGCCCGCCGCAACCTCTACAGCCGGCTCGATCGACCAACCAACCCGAAAAATTAAAATTCGATAATAAATAAGAAAAATAACATTTCAATTATTATTTTTCGTTTAAAACCGGCGTAACTCCGTGCATTATTGTCCGATTTCAGCTTTTCACATGGCGCTGAAAGGTGCGCGAAGAGACGAAGAAAATGACCCCGAGCTCTCCCTCGGACGCACACCCTTATTGGCCGACGATCAGAACTGCATGACGGGTGCGATCATACCAGTACTAACGCACCGGATCCCATTAGAACTCCGAAGTTAAGCGCGCTTGGGCGAGAGTAGTACTAGGATGGGTGACCCCCTGGGAAGTCCTCGTGTTGCACTCTTTTTTTTACTACCTATTTGAATGCACGGCGAGATCTTTTTTTTATCAATCTTTCTAACCAAACGTTCAGGACGGACGACGTCGTCCCCATAAAATTTGGCTGTTGATGGCCTGTGCAGGGCCCCCCGCAACCTCTACGGGCCGCTCGATCGACCAACCAACCAGAAAAATTAAAATTTGTAAATAAATAAGAAAAATAACATTTAGATTAATATTTTTTGTTTAAAATGGTCGTAACTCCGTGCACTATTGTCTGATTTGAGTTTTTCATGTGGCGCTCAAAGTCACGCGAAGAGGCGAAGAAAATGACGCCGAGCTCTCCCTCAGAAGCTCACCCTTATTGGCCGACGATCAGAAGTGCCTGACGGGTGTGATCATACCAGCACTAACGCACCGAATCCCGTCAGAACTCCGAAGTGAAGCGTACTTGGGCGAGAGTAGTACTAGGACGGGTGACCCCCTGGGATGTCCTCGTGTTGCACTCCTTTTTTTTTCTACCTAATTGAATGCACAATGAGATCATTTTGTTTACCAATCTTTCTAACCAAACGTTAAGGACGGACGACGTCGTCGCCATAAAATTTGGCTGTCGATCGCCCGTGTGGGGCCCGCCGCAACATCTACGGCCAGCTCGATCGACCAACCAACCCGAAAAATTAAAATTTGTAAATAAATAAGAAAAAAAAAATTCAATTATTATTTTTCGTTTAAAACGGGCGTAACTCTATGCATTATTGTCCGATTTCAGCTTTTCACGTGGCGATGCAAGGCGCGCGAAGAGAGGAAGAAAATGACCCCCGAGCTATCCCTCGGACGCTCACCCTTATTAGCCAACCATCAGAAGAGCATGATGGTTGCGATCATACCAGCACTAACGCACTGGATTCCATTAGAACTCTGAAGTTAAGAGTGCTTGGTGGAGAGTAGTACTAGAATGGGTGACCCCCTGGGAAGTCCTCGTGTTGCACTCCTTTTTTTTCCTACCTAATTGAAAGCACGACGGGATCATTTTTTTTACCAATCTTTCTAACCAAACATTCAGGACAGACGACGTCGTCCCCATAAAATTTGGCTGTTGATGGCCCGCCGCAACCTCTACGGGCTGCTCGATCAAACAACCAACCCAAAAAATTAAAATTTGTAAATAAATAAGAAATACAATATTTAAATTAATATTTTTTGTTACAAACGGTCGTAACTCCGTGCACTATTGTCCGATCTCAGTTTTTCATGTGACGCTCAAAGTCGCGCGAAGAGACGAAGAAAATGGCCCCGAGCTCTCCCTCGGACACTCACCCTTATTGGACGATGAAAATTACTGCATGACGGGTGCGATCATACCGGCACTAATGCACCGGATCCCATCAGAACTCCGAAGTTAAACGTGATTGGGCGAGAGTAGTACTACGATGGGTGACCCCTGGGAAGTCCTCGTGTTGCACTCTCTTTTTTTACTACCTATTTGAATGCACGACAAGATCATTTTTTTTACCAATCTTTCTAACCAAACGTTAAGGATAGACGACGTTGTCGCAGTAAAATTTGGCTGTCGGTCGCCCGTGCGGGGCTCGCCACAACCTCTACGACCGGCTCGATCGACCAACCAACCCGAAAAATTAAAATTTGTAAATAAATAAGAAGTCCTCGTGTTCACTTTTTTTTTTTACTACCTATTTGAATGCACGACGAGATCATTTTTTTTACCAATCTTTCTAACCAAACGTTGAGGACGAACGACGTCGTCGCCATAAATTTTGAATGTCGATCGCCCGTGCGGGGCCCGCCGCAACCTCTACGGCCGGCTTGACCGACCAACCAACCCGAAAAATTAAAATTTGTAAATAAATAAGAAAAATAACATTTCAATTATTATTTTTCGTTTAAAACGGGCGTAACTCCGTGCATTATTGTCCGATTTCAGCTTTTCACATGGCGCCGAAAGGCGCGCGAAGAGACGAAGAAAATGACCCCCGAGCTCTCCCTCGGAGGCTCACCCTTATTGGCCGACGATCAGAAGTGCATGACGAGATCAATTTTTTTTCCCAATCTTTCTAACAAACGTTAAGGACGGACGACGTCGTCGCCAAAAAATTTGGCTGTTGATCGCCCGTGCGGTACCCGCCGCAACCTCTACAGCTCGGGGTCATTTTCTTCGTCTCTTCGCGTGAAAAGGTAAAATCGGACAATAATGCACGGAGTTACACCCATTTTAAACAAAAAATAATAATTGAAATGTTATTTTTCTTATTTATTTACAAATTTTAATTTTTCGGGTTGGTTGGTCGATCGAGCCGGCCGTAGAGGTTGCGGCGGGCCCCGCACAGGCGATCGACATCCAAATTTATGGCGATGACATCGTCCGTCCTTAACGTTTGGTTAGAAAGATTGGTAAAAAAATGATCTCGTCGAGCATTCAAATAGGTAGTAAAAAAAAAAAGTGCAACACGAGGTCTTCCCAGGGGATCACCCATCCTAGTACTACTCTCGCCCAAGGACGCTTAACTTCGAAGTTCTAATGGGATCCAGTGCGTTAGTGCTGGTATGATCTCAACCGTCATGCTCTTCTGATGGTCGGCTAATAAGGGTGAGCGTCCGAGGGATAGCTCGGGGTTGCATCGCCACGTGAAAAGCTGAAATCGGACAATAATGCACGGAGTTACGCTCGTTTTAAACGAAAAATAATAATTGAAATGTTATTTTTCTTATTTACTTACAAATTTTAATTTTTCGGGTTGGTTGGTCGATCGAGCCGGCTGTAGAGGTTGCGGTGGGCCCCGCACGGGCGATCGACAACGAAATTTTATGGCGACGACGTCGTCCGTCCTTGACGTTTGGTTAGAAAGATTGTTAAAAAAAAAATGATCTCGTCGTGCATTCAAATAGGTAGTAAAAAAAAAAGTGCAACACGAGGACTTCCCAGGGGGTCACTCATCCTAGTACTTCTCTCGCCCAAGCACGCTTAACTTCGGCGTTCTGATGGGATCCGGTGTGTTAGTGCTGGTATGATCGCACCCGTCATGCACTTCTGATCGTCGGCGAATAAGGGTGAGCATCCGAGGGAGAGGTCGGGGTCATTTTCTTCTTCTCTTCTCGCGCCTTTCAGCGCCATGTGAAAAGCTAAAATCGGACAATAATGCACGGAGTTACGCCCGTTTTAAACAAATCTTTCTAACCAAACATTAAGGACGGACGACGTCGTCGCCATAAAATTTGGCTGTCGATCGCCTGTGCGGGGCCCGCCGCAACCTCTACGGCCGGCTCGATCGACCAACCAACCCGAAAAATGAAAATTTGTAAACAAATAAGAAAAATAACATTTCAATTATTATTTTTCGTTTAAAACGTGCGTAACTCCGTGCATTATTGTCCAATTTCAGCTTTTCCCGTGGCGATGAAAGGCGCGCGAAGAGACGAAGAGAATGACCCCCGAGCTCTCCCTCGGACGCTCACCCTTATTTTCCGACGATCAAAAGTACATGACGGGCGCGCGATCATAGTAGCACTAACGCACTGGATGCGATCAGAACTCCGAAGTTAAGCGTGCTTGGGCGAGAGTAGAACTAGGATGGGTGACCCCCTGCAAAGTCCTCGTGTTGCACTCTCTTTTTTTTTATTACCTATTTGAAAGCACGACGAGATCATTTTTTTTACCAATCTTTCAAACCAAACGTTAAGGACGGACGATGTCACCTTTTTTATTACTACCTATTTGAATGCACGACGAGATCATTTTTTTTACCAATCTTTCTAACCAAACGTTAAGGACGGATGACGTCGTCGCAATAAAATTTGGCTGTCGATCGCCCGTGCGGGGCCCGCCGCAACCTCTACGGCCGGCTCGATCGACCAACCGACCCGAAAAATTAAAATTTGTAAATAAATAAGAAAAATAGCATTTCAATTATTATATTTCGTTTAAAACGAGCGTAACTCCGTGCATTATTATCCGATTTAAGCTTTTCACGTGGCGGTGAAAGGCGCGCGAAGAGACGAAGAAAATGACCCCCGAACTCTCCCACGGACGCTCACCCTTATTAGCCGACGATCAGAAACGCATGACAGATGCGATCATACATGCACTAACGCATCGGATCCCATCAAAACTCCAAAGTAAAGCGTGCTTGTGCGAGAGTAGTTCTAGGATGGGTGACACCTTGGGAAGTCCTCGTGTTGCACCTTTTTTTTACTACCTATTTGATTGCACGAAGAGATCATTTTTTTTACCAATCTTTCTAACCAAACGTTAAGGACGGACGACGTCGTCGCCATAAAATTTGGCTGTCAATCGACGCGCGGGGCCCGCCGCAACCTCTACGGCCGGCTCGATCGACCAACCAACCCGAAAAATTAAAATTTGTAAATAAATAAGAAAAATAACATTTCAATTATTATTTTTCGTTTAAAACGGGCGTAACTCCGTGCATTATTGTCCGATTTCAGCTTTTCACGTGGCGCTGAAAGGCGCGCGAAGAGACGAAGAAAATGACCCCGAGCTGTCCCTCGGACGCTCACCCTTATTGGCCGACGATCAGAAGTGCATGACGGGTTCGATCATACCTGCACTAATGCACCGGATCCCATCAGAACTCCAAAGTTAAGCGTTCTTGAGCGAGAGTACTACTAGTATTGGTGACACCTTGGGAAGTCCTCGTGTTGCACCCTTTTTTTTACTACCTATTTGAATGCACGACGAGATCATTTTTTTTACCAATCTTTCTAACCAAACGTTAAGGACGGACGACGTCGTCGCCATAAAATTTGGCTGTCGATCGCCCGTGCGGGGCCCGCCGCAACCTCTACGGCCGGTTCGATCGACCAACCGATCCGAAAAATTAAAATTTGTAAATAAATAAGAAAAAAAACATTTCAATAATTATTTTTCGTTTAAAACGGGCGTAACTCCGTGCATTATTGTCCGATTTCAGCTTTTCACGTAGCGCTCAAAGGCGCGCGAAGAGATGAAGAAAATGACCCCCGAACTCTCCCTCGGACGCTCACCCTTATTAGCCCACGATCAGAAGGCATGACAGGTGCGATCATACCAGAACTAACGCATCTAATCCCATCAGAACTCCGAAGTTAAGCGTGCTTGGGCAAGAGTAGGACTAGTATGGGAGACCAAATGGGAAGTCCTCGTGTTGCACCTTTTTTTTTACTACCTATTTGAATGCACGACGAGATCATTTTTTTTACCAATCTTTCTAACCAAACGTTAAGGACGGACGACGTCGTCGCCACAAAATTTGGTTGTCGATCGCCCGTGCGGTGCCCGCCGCAACCTCTACGGCCGGCTCGATCGACCAACCGACCCGAAAAATTTAAATTTGTAAATAAATAAGAAAAATAACATTTCAATTATTATTTTTCGTTTAAAACGTGCATAACCCCGTGCATTATTGTCCGATTTCAGCTTTTCACGTGGCGCTGAAAGGCGCGCGAAGAGACGAAGAAAATGACCCCGAGCTGTCCCTCGGAGGCTCACCCTTATTTGTCGACGATCAGAAGTGCGTGACGGGTGCGATCATACCAGCACTAAAGCAACGGATCCCATCAGAACTCCGAAGTTAAGCGTGCTTGGGCGAGAGTCGTACTAGGATGGGTGACCCCCTGGGAAGTCCTCGTGTTGCACCTTTTTTTTTACTACCTATTTGAATGGACGACGAGATCATTTTTTTTACCAATCTTTCTAACCAAACGTTAAGGACGGATGACGTCGTCGCCATAAAATTTGGCTGTCGATCGCCCGTGCGGGGCCCGCCGCAACCTCTACGGCCGGCTCGATCGACCAACCGACCCGAAAAATTAAAATTTCTAAATAAATAAGAAAAATAGCATTTCAATTATTATTTCTCGTTTAAAACGAGCGTAACTCCGTGCATTATTGTCTGATTTAAGCTTTTCACGTGGCGCTGAAAGGCGCACGAAGAGACGAAGAAAATGACCCCCGAACTCTCCCACGGACGCTTACCCTTATTAGCCGACGATCCGAAATGCATGACAAATGCGATTATACATGCACTAACGCATCGGATCCCATCAAAACTCCAAAGTTAAGCGTGCTTGTGCGAGAGTAGTACTAGGATGGGTGACACTTTGGGAAGTCCTCGTTTTACACCTTTTTTTTACTACCTATTTGATTGCACGACGAGATCATTTTTTTTACCAATCTTTCTAACCAAACGTTAAGGACGGACGACGTCGTCACCATAAAATTTGGCTGTCGATCGCCCGTGCGGGGTCGGCCGCAACCTCTACGGCCGGCTCGATCGACCAACCGACCCGAAAAATTAAAATTTCTAAATAAATAAGAAAAATAGCATTTCAATTATTATTTTTCGTTTAAAACGAGCGTAACTCCGTGCATTATTGTCCGATTTAAGGTTTTCACGTGGCGCTGAAAGGCGCGCGAAGAGACGAAGAAAATGACCCCCGAACTCTCCCACGGACGATCACCCTTATTAGCCGACGATCCGAAATGCATGACAGATGCGATTATACATGCACTAACGCATCGGATCCCATCAAAACTCCAAAGTTAAGCGTGCTTGTGCGAGAGTAGTAATAGGATGGGTGACACCTTGGGAAGTCCTCGTGTTGCACCTTTTTTTTACTACCTATTTGATTGCACGACGAGATCATTTTTTTTACCAATCTTTCTAACCAAACGTTAAGGACGGACGACGTCGTCGCCATAAAATTTGGCTGTCAATCGCCCGCGCGGGGCCCGCCGCAACCTCTACGGCCGGCTCGATCGACCAACCAACCCGAAAAATTAAAATTTGTAAATAAATAAGAAAAATAACATTTCAATTATTATTGTTCGTTTAAAACGGGCGTAACTCCGTGCATTATTGTCCGATTTCAGCTTTTCACGTGGCGCTGAAAGGCGCGCGAAGAGACGAAGAAAATGACCCCGAGCTATCCCTCGGACGCTCACCCTTATTAGCCGACGATCAGAAGTGCATGACGGGTGTGATCATACCTGCACTAATGCACCGGATCCCATCAGAACTCCGAAGTTAAGCGTGCTTGGGCGAGAGTATTACTAGGATGGGTGACCCCCTGGAAGTCCTCGTGTTGCACCCTTTTTTTTACTACCTATTTGAATGCACGACGAGATCATTTTTTTTACCAATCTTTCTAACCAAACGTTATGGACGGACGACGTCGTCGCCATAAAATTTGGCTGTCGATCGCCCGTGCGGGGCCCGCCGCAACCTCTACGGCAGGTTCGATCGACCAACCGATCCGAAAAATTAAAATTTGTAAATAAATAAGAAAAAAACATTTCAATTATTATTTTTCGTTTAAAATGGGCGTAACTCCGTGCATTATTGTCCGATTTCAGCTTTTCACGTAGCGCTGAAAGGCGCGCGAAGAGATGAATAAAATGACCCCCGAACTCTCCCTCGGACGCTCACCCTTATTAGCCGACGATCAGAAGGCATGACAGGTGCGATCATACCAGCACTAACGCATCGGATCCCATTAGAACTCCGAAGTTAAGCGTGCTTGGGCGAGAGTAGGACTAGTATGGGTGACCCCATAGGAAGTCCTCGTGTTGCACCTTTTTTTTTACTACCTATTTGAATGCACGACGAGATCATTTTTTTTACCAATCTTTCTAACCAAACGTTAAGGACGGACGACCTCGTCGCCACAAAATTTGGTTGTCGATCGCCCGTGCGGTGCCCGCCGCAACATCAACGGCCGGCTCGATCGACCAACCGACCCGAAAAATTAAAATTTGTATATAAATAAGAAAAATGACATTTCAATTATTATTTTTCCTTTAAAATGGGCATAACTCTGTGCATTATTGTCCGATTGCAGCTTTTCACGTGGCGTTGAAAGGCGCGCGAAGAGACGAAGAAAATGACCCCGAGCTGTCCCTCGGACTCTCACCCTTATTAGTCGACGATCAGAAGTGCATGACAGGTGTGATCATACCAGCACAAAAGCACCGGATCCCATCAGAACTCCGAAGTTAAGCGTGCCTGTGCGAGAGTAGTACTAGGATTGGTGACCCCCTGGGAAGTCCTCGTGTCGCCCCTTTTTTTACTACCTAATTGATTGCACGAAGAGATCATTTTTTTTACCAATCTTTCTAACCAAACGTTAAGGACGGACGACGTCGTCGCCAAAAAATTTGGCTGTCGATCGCACGCGCGGGGCCCGCTGCAATCTTTACGGTCGGCTCGATCGACCAACCGACCCGAAAAATTAAAATTTATAAATAAATAAGAAAAATAACATTTCAATTATTATTTTTCGTTTAAAACGGGCGTTACTCCGTGCATTATTGTCTGATTTCAGCTTTTCACGTGGCGCTGAACGGCGCGCGAAGAGACGTAGAAAATGACCCCGATCTGTCCCTCGGACGCTCACCCTTATTAGCTGACGATCAGAAGTGCGTGATGGGTGCGATCATACCAGCACTAAAGCATCGGATCACATCAGAATTTCGAAGTTAAGCGTGCTTGTGCGAGAGTAGTACTAGGATGGGTGACCCCCAGGGAAGTCCTCGTGTTGCACCTTTTTTTTAGTACCTATTTGATTGCACGACGAGATCATTTTTTTTACCAATCTTTGTAACCAAACGTTAAGGACGGACGACGTCGTCGCCATAAAATTTGGCTGTCGATCGCCCGCGCGAGACCCGCCGCAACCTCTACTGCCGGCACGATCGACCAACCGACCCGAAAAATTAAAATTTGTAAATAAATAAGAAAAATAACATTTCAATTATTATTTTTCGTTTAAAACGGGCGTTACTCCGTGCAATCTTGTCCGATTTCAGCTTTTCACGTGGCGCTGAAAGGCGCGCGAAGAGACGAAGAAAATGACCCCGAGCTGTCCCTCGGACGCTAACCCTTATTAGTCGACGATCAAAAGTGCATGACGGGTGCGATCATACCAGCACTAAAGCATTGGATCCCATCAGAACTCCGAAGTTAAGCGTGCTTGGGCGTGAGTAGTACTAGGATGGGTGACCCCATGGGAAGTCCTCGAATTGCACCTTTTTATACTACCTATTTGATTGCACGACGAGATCATTTTTTTTACCAATCTTTCTAACCAAACGTTAAGGACGGACGACGTCGTCTTCATAAAATTTGGCTGTCGATCGCCCGCGCGGGGCCCACCGCAACCTCTACGGCCGGCAAGATCGACCAACCGACCCGAAAAATTAAAATTTTTAAATAAATAAGAAAAATAACATTTCAATTATTATTTTTCGTTTAAAACGGGCATAACTCCGTGCATTATTGTCTGATTTCAGCTTTTCACGTGGCGCTGAAAGGCGCGCGAAGAGACGAAGAAAATGACCCCGAGCTGTCCCTCGGACGCTCACCCTTATTAGTCGACGATCAGAAATGCAAGACGGGTGCGATCATACTAGCACTAAAGCACCGGATCCCATCAGAACTCTGAAGTTAAGCGTGCTTGGGCGAGAGTAGTACTAGGATGGGTGATCCTCTGGGAAGTCCTCGTGTTGCACCTTTCTTTTTACTACCTATTTGATTGCACGACGAGATCATTTTTTTTACCAATCTTTCTAACCAAACGTTAAGGACGGGCGACGTCGTCGCCATAAAATTTGGCTGTCGATCGCCCGCGCGGGGCCCGCCACAACTTCTACGGCCGGCTCGATCGACCAACCGACCCGAAAAATTAAAATTTGTAAATAAATAAGAAAAATAACATTTCAATTATTATTTTTCGTTTAAAACGGGCGTAACTCCGTGCATTATTGTCCGATTTCAGCTTTTCACGTTGCGCTGAAAGGCGCGCGAAGAGACGAAGAAAATGACCCCGAGCTGTCCCTCGGACGCTCACCCGTGTTGCACCTTTCTTTTTACTACCTATTTGATTGTACGACGAGATCATTTTTTTTACCAATCTTTATAACCAAACGTTAAGGACGGGCGACGTCGTCGCCATAAAATTTGGCTGTCGATCGCCCGCGCGGGGCCCGCCGCAACTTCTACGGCCGGCTCGATCGACCAACCGACCCGAAAAATTAAAATTTGTAAATAAATAAGAAAAATAACATTTCAATTATTATTTTTCGTTTAAAACGGGCGTTACTCCGTGCATTATTGTCCGATTTCAGCTTTTCACGTGGCGCTGAAAGGCGCGCGAAGAGACGAAGAAAATGACCCCGAGCTGTCCCTCGGACGCTCACCCTTGTTAGTCGACGATCAGAAGTGCATGACGGGTGCGATCATACCAGCACAAAAGCATCGGATCCCATCAGAACTCCGAAGTTAAGCGTGCTTGGGCGAGAGTAGTACTAGGATGGATGACCCCCTGGGAAGTCCTCGTGTTGCACCTTTTTTTACTACCTATTTGATTGCACGACGAGATCATTTTTTTTACCAATCTTTCTAACCAAACGTTAAGGACGGACGACGTCGTCGCCATAAAATTTGGCTGTCGATCGCCCGCGCGGGGCCCGCCGCAACCTCTACGGCCGGCTCGATCGACCAAACGACCTGAAAAATTAAAATTTATAAATAAATAAGAAAAATAACATTTCAATTATTATTTTTCGTTTAAAATGGGCATAACTCCGTGCATTATTGTCCGATTTCAGCTTTTCACGTGGCGCTGAAAGGCGCGCGAAGAGACGAAGAAAATGATCCCGATTTGTCCCTCGGACGCTCACCCTTATTAGTCGACGATCAGAAGTGCATGATAGGTGCGATCATACCAGCACTAAAGCACCGGATCCCATCAGAACTCCGAAGTTAAGCGTGTTTGGGCGAGAGTAGTACTAGGATGGGTGACCCCCTGGGAAGTCCTCGTGTTGCACCTTTTTTTACTACCTATTTGATTGCACGACGAGATCATTTTTTTTACCAATCTTTCTAACCAAACGTTAAGGACGGACGACGTCGTCGCCTTAAAATTTGGATGTCGATCGCCCGCGCGGGGCCCGCCGCAACTTCTACGGCCGGCTCGATCGACCAACCGACCCGAAAAATTAAAATTTGTAAATAAATAAGAAAAATAACATTTCAATTATTATTTTTCGTTTAAAACGCGCATAACTCCGTGCATTATTGTCCAATTTCAGCTTTTCACGTGCCGCTGAAAGGCGCGAGAAGAGACGAAGAAAATGACCCCGATCTGTCCCTCGGACGCTCACCCTTATTAGTCGACGATCAGAAGTGCATGACGGGTGCGATCATACCAGTACTAAAGCACCGGATCCCATCAGAACTCCGAAGTTAAGCTTGCTTGGGCGAGAGTAGTACTAGGATGGCTGACCCCTGGGAAGTCCTCGTGTTGCACCTTTTTTTACTACCTATTTGATTGCACGACGAGATCATTTTTTTTACCAATCTTTCTAACCAAACGTTAAGGACGGACGACGTCGTCGCCTTAAAATTTGGCTGTCGATCGCCCGCGCGGGGCCCGCCGCAACCTCTACGGCCGGCTCGATCGACCAAACGACCTGAAAAATTAAAATTTATAAATAAATAAGAAAAATAACATTTCAATTATTATTTTTCGTTTAAAACGGGCGTTACTCCATGCATTATTGTCTGATTTCAGCTTTTGACGTGGCGCTGAAAGGCGCGCGAAGAGACGTAGAAAATGACCCCGATCTGTCCCTCGGACGCTCACCCTTATTAGCTGACGATCAGAAGTGCGTGATGGGTGCGATCATACCAGCACTAAAGCACCGGATCACATCAAAATTTCGAAGTTAAGCGTGCTTGGGCGAGAGTAGTACTAGGATGGGTGACCCCCTGGGAAGTCCTCGTGTTGCACCTTTTTTTTAGTACCTATTTGATTGCACGACGAGATCATTTTTTTTACCAATCTTTGTAACCAAACGTTAAGGACGGATGACGTCGTCGCCATAAAATTTGGCTGTCGATCGCCCGCGCGGGGCCCGCCGCAACCTCTACGGCCGGCTAGGTCGACCAACCGACCCGAAAAATTAAAATTTTTAAATAAATAAGAAAAATAACATTTCAATTATTATTTTTCGTTTAAAACGGGCATAACTCCGTGCATTATTGTCTGATTTCAGCTTTTCACGTGGCGCTGAAAGGCGCGCGAAGAGACGAAGAAAATGACCCCGAGATGTCCCTCGGACGCTCACCCTTATTAGTCGACGATCAGAAATGCAAGACGGGTGCGATCATACTAGCACTACAGCACCGGATCCCATTAGAACTCTGAAGTTAAGCGTGCTTGGGCGAGAGTAGTACTAGGATGGGTGATCCTCTGGGAAGTCCTCGTGTTGTACCTTTCTTTTTACTACCTATTTGATTGCACGACGAGATCATTTTTTTTACCAATCTTTCTAACCAAACGTTAAGGACGGGCGACGTCGTCGCCATAAAATTTGGCTGTCGATCGCCCGCGCGGGGCCCGCCACAACTTCTACGGCCGGCTCGATCGACCAACCGACCCGAAAAATTAAAATTTGTAAATAAATAAGAAAAATAACATTTCAATTATTATTTTTCGTTTAAAACGGGCGTTACTCCGTGCATTATTGTCCGATTTCAGCTTTTCACGTGGCGCTGAAAGGCGCGCGAAGAGACGAAGAAAATGACCCCGAGCTGTCCCTCGGACGCTCACCCGTGTTGCACCTTTCTTTTTACTACCTATTTGATTGCACGACGAGATCATTTTTTTTACCAATCTTTCTAACCAAACGTTAAGGACGGGCGACGTCGTCGCCATAAAATTTGGCTGTCGATCGCCCGCGCGGGGCCCGCCGCAACTTCTACGGCCGGCTCGATCGACCAACCGACCCGAAAAATTAAAATTTGTAAATAAATAAGAAAAATAACATTTCAATTATTATTTTTCGTTTAAAACGGGCGTTACTCCGTGCATTATTGTCCGATTTCAGCTTTTCACGTGGCCCTGAAAGGCGCGCGAAGAGACGAAGAAAATGACCCCGAGCTGTCCCTCGGACGCTCACCCTTGTTAGTCGACGATCAGAAGTGCATGACGGGTGCGATCATACCAGCACAAAATCATCGGATCCCATCAGAACTCCGAAGTTAAGCGTGCTTGGGCGAGAGTAGTACTAGGATGGATGACCCCCTGGGAAGTCCTCGTGTTGCACCTTTTTTTACTACCTATTTGATTGCACGACGAGATCATTTTTTTTACCAATCTTTCTAACCAAACGTTAAGGACGGACGACGTCGTCGCCATAAAATTTGGCTGTCGATCGCCCGCGCGGGGCCCGCCGCAACCTCTACGGCCGGCTCGATCGACCAACCGACCTGAAAAATTAAAATTTATAAATAAACAAGAAAAATAACATTTCAATTATTATTTTTCGTTTAAAATGGGCGTTACTCCGTGCATTATTGTCCGATTTTAGCTTTTCACGTGGCGCAGAAAGGCGCGCGAAGAGACGAAGAAAATGACCCCGAGCTGTCCCTCGGACGCTCACCCTTATTAGTCGACGATCAGAAGTGCAAGACGGGTGCGATCATACCAGCACTAAAGCACCGGATCCCATCAGAACACCGAAGTTAACCGTGCTTGAGCGATAGTAGTACTAGGATGGGTGACCCCCTGGGAAGTCCTCGTGTTGCACCTTTTTTTACTACCTATTTGATTGCACGACGAGATCATTTTTTTTACGAATCTTTCTAACCAAACGTTAAGGACGGACGACGTCGTTGCCATAAAATTTGGCTGTCGATCGCCCACGCGGGGCCCGCCGCAACCTCTACGGCCGGCTCGATCGACCAACCGACCCGAAAAATTAAAATTTGTAAATAAATAAGAAAAATAGCATTTCAATTATTATTTTGCGTTTAAAACGGGCGTTACTCCGTGCATTATTGTCCGATTTCAGCTTTTCACGTGGCGCTGAAAGGCGCGCGAAGAGACGAAGAAAATGACCCCGAGCTGTCCCTCGGAGGCTCACCCTTATTAGTCGACGATCAGAAATGCAAGACGGGTGCGATCATACCAGCACTAAAGCACCGGATCCCATCAGAACTCTGAAGTTAAGCGTGCTTGGGCGATAGTAGTACTAGGATGGCTGACCCTCTGGGAAGTCCTCGTGTTGCACCTTTTTTTACTACCTATTTGATTGCACGACGAGATCATTTTTTTACCAATCTTTCTAACCAAACGTTAAGGACGGACGACGTCGTCGCCATAAAATTTGGCTGTCGATCGCCCGCGCGGGGCCCGCCGCAACTTCGACGGCCGGCTCGATCGACCAACCGACCCGAAAAATTAAAATTTGTAAATAAATAAGAAAAATAACATTTCAATTATTATTTTGCGTTTAAAACGGGCGTTACTCCGTGCATTATTGTCCGATTTCAGCTTTTCACGTGGCGCTGAAAGGCGCGCGAAGAGACGAAGAAAATGACCCCGAGCTGTCCCTCGGACGCTCACCCTTATTAGTCGACGATCAGAAGTGCATGACGGGTGCGATCATACCAGCACTAAGGCATCGGATTCCATCAGAACTCCGAAGTTAAGCGTGCTTGTGCGAGAGTAGTACTAGGATGGTTGACCCCCTAGGAAGTCCTCGTGTTGCACCTTTTTTTACTACCTATTTGATTGCACGACGAGATCATTTTTTTTACCAATCTTTCTAACCAAACGTTAAGGACAGACGACGTCGTCGCCATAAAATTTGGCTGTCGATCGCCCGCGCGGGGCCCGCCGCAACTTCTACGGCCGGCTCGATCGACCAACCGACCCGAAAAATTAAAATTTGTAAATAAATAAGAAAAATAAGATTTCAATTATTATTTTTCGTTTAAAACGGGCATAACTCCGTGCATTATTGTCCGATTTCAGCTTTTCACGTGGCGCTGAAAGGCGCGCGAAGAGACAAAGAAAATGACCCCGATCTGTCCCTCGGACGCTCACCCTTATTAGTCGACGATCAGAAGTGCATGACGGGTGCGATCATACCAGCACAAAAGCACCGGATCCCATCAGAACTCCGAAGTTAAGCTTGCTTGGGCGAGAGTAGTACTAGGATGGCTGACCCCCTGGGAAGTCCTCGTGTTGCACCTTTTTTTACTACCTATTTGATTGCACGACGAGATCATTTTTTTTACCAATCTTTCTAACCAAACGTTAAGGACGGACGACGTTGTCGCCATAAAATTTGGCTGTCGATCGCCCGCGCGGGGCCCGCCGCAACTTCGACGGCCGGCTCGATCGACCAACCGACCCGAAAAATTAAAATTTGTAAATAAATAAGAAAAATAACATTTCAATTATTATTTTGCGTTTAAAACGGGCGTTACTCCGTGCATTATTGTCCGATTTCAGCTTTTCACGTGGCGCTGAAAGGCGCGCGAAGAGACGAAGAAAATGACCCCGAGCTGTCCCTCGGACGCTCACCCTTATTAGTCGACGATCAGAAGTGCATGACGGGTGCGATCATACCAGCACTAAGGCATCGGATTCCATCAGAACTCCGAAGTTAAGCGTGCTTGTGCGAGAGTAGTACTAGGATGGTTGACCCCCTAGGAAGTCCTCGTGTTGCACCTTTTTTTACTACCTATTTGATTGCACGACGAGATCATTTTTTTTACCAATCTTTCTAACCAAACGTTAAGGACAGACGACGTCGTCGCCATAAAATTTGGCTGTCGATCGCCCGCGCGGGGCCCGCCGCAACTTCTACGGCCGGCTCGATCGACCAACCGACCCGAAAAATTAAAATTTGTAAATAAATAAGAAAAATAAGATTTCAATTATTATTTTTCGTTTAAAACGGGCATAACTCCGTGCATTATTGTCCGATTTCAGCTTTTCACGTGGCGCTGAAAGGCGCGCGAAGAGACAAAGAAAATGACCCCGATCTGTCCCTCGGACTCTCACCCTTATTAGTCGACGATCAGAAGTGCATGACAGGTGCGATCATACCAGCACTAAAGCACTGGATCCCATCAGAACTCCGAAGTTAAGCGTGCTTGGGTGAGATTAGTACTAGGATGGGTGACCCCTTGGGAAGTCCTCATGTTACACCTTTTTTTACTACCTATTTGATTGCACGACGAGATCATTTTTTTTACCAATCTTTCTAACCAAACGTTAAGGACGGACGACGTCGTCGCCATAAAATTTGGCCGTCGATCGCCCGCGCGGGGCCCGCCGCAACCTCTACGGCGGGATGGGTGACCCCCTGGGAAGTCCTCATGTTACACCTTTTTTTACTACCTATTTGATTGCACGACGAGATCATTTTTTTTACCAATCTTTCTAACCAAACGTTAAGGACGGACGACGTCGTCGCCATAAAATTTGGCCGTCGATCGCCCGCGCGGGGCCCGCCGCAACCTCTACGGCCGGCTCGATCGACCAACCGACCCGAAAAATTAAAATTTGTAAATAAATAAGAAAAATAACATTTCAATTATTATTTTTCGTTTAAAACGGGCATTACTCCGTGCATTATTGTCCGATTTCAGCTTTTCATGTGGCGCTGAAAGGCGCGCGAAGAGACGAAGAAAATGACCCCGAGCTGTCCCTCGGACGCTCACCCTTATTAGTCAACGATCAGAAATGCAAGACGGGTGCGATCATACCAGCACTAAAGCACCGGATCCCATCAGAACTCTGAAGTTAAGCGTGCTTGGGCGAGAGTAGTACTAGGATGGCTGACCCTTTGGGAAGTCCTCGTGTTGCACCTTTTTTTACTACCTATTTGATTGCACAACGAGATCATTTTTTTTACCAATCTTTCTAACCAAACGTTAAGGACAGACGACGTCGTCGCCATAAAATTTGGCTGTCGATCGCCCGCGCGGGGCCCGCCGCAACTTCTACGGCCGGCTCGATCGACCAACCTACCCGAAAAATTAAAATTTGTAAATAAAGAAGAAAAATAACATTTCAATTATTATTTTTCGTTTAATACGGGCATTACTCCGTGCATTATTGTCCGATTTCAGCTTTTCACGTGGCGCTGAAATGCGCGCGAAGAGACGAAGAAAATGTCCCCGAGCTGTCCCTCGGACGCTCACCCTTATTAGTCGACGATCAGAAGTGCATGATGGGTTCGATCATACCAGCACTAAAGCACCGGATCCCATCAGAACTCCGAAGTTAAGCGTGCTTGGGTGAGAGTAGTACAAGGTAGGGTGACCCCTTGGGAAGTCCTCGTATTGCACCTTTTTTTACTACCTATTTGATTGCACGACGAGATCATTTTTTTTTCCAATCTTTCTAACCAAACGTTAATGACGGACGACGTCGTCGCCATAAAATTTGGCTGTCGATCGCCCGCGAGGGGCCCGCCGCAACCTCTACGGACGGCTCGATCGACTAACCGATCCGAAAAATTAAAATTTGTAAATAAATAAGAAAAATAACATTTCAATTATTATTTTTCGTTTAAAACGGGCATAACTCCGTGCATTATTGTCTGATTTCAGCTTTTCACGTGGCCCTGAAAGGCGCGCGAAGAGACGAAGAAAATGACCCCGAGCTGTCCCTCCAACACTCACCCTTATTAGCCGACGATCAGAAGTGCGTGAGGGGTGCGATCATACCAGCACTAAAGAACCGGATCCCATCAGAACTCCGAAGTTAAGCGTGCTTGGGCGAGACTAGTACTAGGATGGGTGACCCCTTGGAAGTCCTTGTGTTGCACCTTTTTTTTAGTACCTATTTGATTGCACGACGAGATCATTTTTTTACCAATCTTTCTAACCAAACGTTAAGGACGGACGACGTCGTCGCCATAAAATTTGGCTGTCGATCGCCCGCGCGGGGTCTGCCGCATCTTCTACGGCCGGCTCGATCGACCAACTGACCCGAAAAATTAAAATTTGTAAATAAATAAGAAAAATAACATTTCAATTATTATTTTTCGTTTAAAATGGGCGTTACTCCGTGCATTATTGTCCGATTTCAGCTTTTCACGTGGCGCTGAAAGGCGCGCGAAGAGACAAAGAAAATGACCCCGATCTGTCCCTCGGACTCTCACCCTTATTAGTCGACGATCAGAAGTGCATAACAGGTGCGATCATACCAGCACTAAAGCACTGGATCCCATCAAAACTCCGAAGTTAAGCGTGCTTGGGTGAGAGTAGTACTAGGATGGGTGACCCCTTGGGAAGTCCTCATGTTACACCTTTTTTTACTACCTATTTGATTGCACGACGAGATCATTTTTTTTACCAATCTTTCTAACCAAACGTTAAGGACGGACGACGTCGTCGCCATAAAATTTGGCCGTCGATCGCCCGCGCGGGGCCCGCCGCAACCTCTACGGCGGGATGGGTGACCCCCTGGGAAGTCCTCATGTTACACCTTTTTTTACTACCTATTTGATTGCACGACGAGATCATTTTTTTTACCAATCTTTCTAACCAAACGTTAAGGACGGACGACGTTGTCGCCATAAAATTTGGCTGTCGATCGCCCGCGCGGGGCCCGCCGCAACTTCGACGGCCGGCTCGATCGACCAACCGACCCGAAAAATTAAAATTTGTAAATAAATAAGAAAAATAACATTTCAATTATTATTTTGCGTTTAAAACGGGCGTTACTCCGTGCATTATTGTCCGATTTCAGCTTTTCACGTGGCGCTGAAAGGCGCGCGAAGAGACGAAGAAAATGACCCCGAGCTGTCCCTCGGACGCTCACCCTTATTAGTCGACGATCAGAAGTGCATGACGGGTGCGATCATACCAGCACTAAGGCATCGGATTCCATCAGAACTCCGAAGTTAAGCGTGCTTGTGCGAGAGTAGTACTAGGATGGTTGACCCCCTGGGAAGTCCTCGTGTTGCACCTTTTTTTACTACCTATTTGATTGCACGACGAGATCATTTTTTTTACCAATCTTTCTAACCAAACGTTAAGGACAGACGACGTCGTCGCCATAAAATTTGGCTGTCGATCGCCCGCGCGGGGCCCGCCGCAACTTCTACGGCCGGCTCGATCGACCAACCGACCCGAAAAATTAAAATTTGTAAATAAATAAGAAAAATAAGATTTCAATTATTATTTTTCGTTTAAAACGGGCATAACTCCGTGCATTATTGTCCGATTTCAGCTTTTCACGTGGCGCTGAAAGGCGCGCGAAGAGACAAAGAAAATGACCCCGATCTGTCCCTCGGACTCTCACCCTTATTAGTCGACGATCAGAAGTGCATGACAGGTGCGATCATACCAGCACTAAAGCACTGGATCCCATCAGAACTCCGAAGTTAAGCTTGCTTGGGTGAGAGTAGTACTAGGATGGGTGACCCCTTGGGAAGTCCTCATGTTACACCTTTTTTTACTACCTATTTGATTGCACGACGAGATCATTTTTTTTACCAATCTTTCTAACCAAACGTTAAGGACGGACGACGTCGTCGCCATAAAATTTGGCCGTCGATCGCCCGCGTGGGGCCCGCCGCAACCTCTACGGCGGGATGGGTGACCCCCTGGGAAGTCCTCATGTTACACCTTTTTTTACTACCTATTTGATTGCACGACGAGATCATTTTTTTTACCAATCTTTCTAACCAAACGTTAAGGACGGACGACGTCGTCGCCATAAAATTTGGCCGTCGATCGCCCGCGCGGGGCCCGCCGCAACCTCTACGGCCGGCTCGATCGACCAACCGACCCGAAAAATTAAAATTTGTAAATAAATAAGAAAAATAACATTTCAATTATTATTTTTCGTTTAAAACGGGCGTTACTCCGTGCATTATTGTCCGATTTCAGCTTTTCACGTGGCGCTGAAAGGCGCGCGAAGAGACGAAGAAAATGACCCCGAGCTGTCCCTCGGACGCTCACCCTTGTTAGTCGACGATCAGAAGTGCATGACGGGTGCGATCATACCAGCACAAAAGCATCGGATCCCATCAGAACTCCGAAGTTAAGCGTGCTTGGGCGAGTGTAGTACTAGGATGGCTGACCCTTTGGGAAGTCCTCGTGTTGCACCTTTTTTTACTACCTATTTGATTGCACGACGAGATCATTTTTTTTACCAATCTTTCTAACCAAACGTTAAGGACGGACGACGTCGTCGCCATAAAATTTGGCTGTCGATCGCCCGCGCGGGGCCCGCCGCAACTTCTACGGCCGGCTCGATCGACCAACCGACCCGAAAAATTAAAATTTGTAAATAAATAAGAAAAATAACATTTCAATTATTATTTTTCGTTTAAAACGGGCGTTACTCCGTGCATTATTGTCCGATTTCAGCTTTTCACGTGGCGCTGAAAGGCGCGCGAAGAGACGAAGAAAATGACCCCGAGCTGTCCCTCGGACGCTCACCCTTGTTAGTCGACGATCAGAAGTGCATGACGGGTGCGATCATACCAGCACAAAAGCATCGGATCCCATCAGAACTCCGAAGTTAAGCGTGCTTGGGCGAGAGTAGTACTAGGATGGATGACCCCCTGGGAAGTCCTCGTGTTGCACCTTTTTTTACTACCTATTTGATTGCACGACGAGATCATTTTTTTTACCAATCTTTCTAACCAAACGTTAAGGACGGACGACGTCGTCGCCATAAAATTTGGCTGTCGATCGCCCGCGCGGGGCCCGCCGCAACCTCTACGGCCGGCTCGATCGACCAAACGACCTGAAAAATTAAAATTTATAAATAAATAAGAAAAATAACATTTCAATTATTATTTTTCGTTTAAAATGGGCGTTACTCCGTGCATTATTGTCCGATTTCAGCTTTTCACGTGGCGCTGAAAGGCGCGCGAAGAGACGAAGAAAATGATCCCGATCTGTCCCTCGGACGCTCACCCTTATTAGTCGACGATCAGAAGTGCATGATAGGTGCGATCATACCAGCACTAAAGCACCGGATCCCATCAGAACTCCGAAGTTAAGCGTGTTTGGGCGAGAGTAGTACTAGGATGGGTGACCCCCTGGGAAGTCCTCGTGTTGCACCTTTTTTTACTACCTATTTGATTGCACGACGAGATCATTTTTTTTACCAATCTTTCTAACCAAACGTTAAGGACGGACGACGTCGTCGCCTTAAAATTTGGCTGTCGATCGCCCGCGCGGGGCCCGCCGCAACTTCTACGGCCGGCTCGATCGACCAACCGACCCGAAAAATTAAAATTTGTAAATAAATAAGAAAAATAACATTTCAATTATTATTTTTCGTTTAAAACGCGCATAACTCCGTGCATTATTGTCCAATTTCAGCATTTCACGTGCCGCTGAAAGGCGCGAGAAGAGACGAAGAAAATGACCCCGATCTGTCCCTCGGACGCTCACCCTTATTAGTCGACGATCAGAAGTGCATGACGGGTGCGATCATACCAGTACTAAAGCACCGGATCCCATCAGAACTCCGAAGTTAAGCTTGCTTGGGCGAGAGTAGTACTAGGATGGCTGACCCCTGGGAAGTCCTCGTGTTGCACCTTTTTTTACTACCTATTTGATTGCACGACGAGATCATTTTTTTTACCAATCTTTCTAACCAAACGTTAAGGAAGGACGACGTCGTCGCCTTAAAATTTGGCTGTCGATCGCCCGCGCGGGGCCCGCCGCAACCTCTACGGCCGGCTCGATCGACCAAACGACCTGAAAAATTAAAATTTATAAATAAATAAGAAAAATAACATTTCAATTATTATTTTTCGTTTAAAACGGGCGTTACTCCATTCATTATTGTCTGATTTCAGCTTTTGACGTGGCGCTGAAAGGCGCGCGAAGAGACGTAGAAAATGACCCCGATCTGTCCCTCGGACGCTCACCCTTATTAGCTGACGATCAGAAGTGCGTGATGGGTGCGATCATACCAGCACTAAAGCACCGGATCACATCAGAATTTCGAAGTTAAGCGTGCTTGGGCGAGAGTAGTACTAGGATGGGTGACCCCCTGGGAAGTCCTCGTGTTGCACGTTTTTTTTAGTACCTATTTGATTGCACGACGAGATCATTTTTTTTACCAATCTTTCTAACCAAACGTTAAGGACGGACGACGTCGTCGCCATAAAATTTGGCTGTCGATCGCCCGCGCGGGGTCTGCCGCATCTTCTACGGCCGGCTCGATCGACCAACTGACCCGAAAAATTAAAATTTGTAAATAAATAAGAAAAATAACATTTCAATTATTATTTTTCGTTTAAAATGGGCGTTACTCCGTGCATTATTGTCCGATTTCAGCTTTTCACATGGCGCTGAAATGCGCGCGAAGAGACGAAGAAAATGACCCCGAGCTGTCCCTCGGACGCTCACCCTTATTAGTCGACGATCAGAAGTGCATGATGGGTGCGATCATACCAGCACTAAAGCACCGGATCCCATCAGAACTCCGAAGTTAAGCGTGCTTGGGCGAGTGTAGTACTAGGATGGGTGAACCCTTGGGAAGTTCTTGTGTTTCACCTTTTTTTTAGTACCTATTTGATTGCACGAGGAGATCCTTTTTTTTTACCAAACGTTAAGAACGGACGACGTTGTCGTCATAAAATTTGCCTGTCGATCGCCCAGGCGGGGCCCGCCGCAACCTCTACGGCCGGCTCGATCGACCAACCGACACGAAAAATTAAAATTTGTAAATAAATAAGAAAAATAACATTTCAATTATTAAGTTTCGTTTAAAATGGGCGTTACTCCGTGCATTATTGTCCGATTTCAGCTTTTCACGTGGCCCTGAAAGGCGCGCGAAGAGACGAAGAAAATGACCCCGAGCTGTCCCTCGGACACTCACCCTTATTAGCTGACGATCAGATGTTCGTGACGGGTGCGATCATACCAGCACTAAAGCACCGGATCCCAGCAGAACTCCGAAGTTAAGCGTGCTTGGGCGAGAGTAGTACTAGGATGGGTGACCCCTTGGGAAGTCCTCATGTTGCACCTTTTTTTTAGTACCTATTTGATTGCACGACGAGATCATTTTTTTAACCAATCTTTCTAACCAGACGTTAAGGACGGACGACGTTGTCGCCATAAAATTTGGCTGTCGATCGCCCGCGGGGGGCCCGCCGCAACCTCTACGGCCGGCTCGATCGACCAACCGACCCGAAAAATTAAAATTTGTAAATAAATAAGAAAAATAACGTTTCAATTATTATTTTTCGTTTAAAACGGGCGTTACGCCGTGCATCATTGTCCGATTTCAGCTTCTCACGTGGCGCTGAAAGGCGTGCGAAGAGACGAAGAAAATGACCCCGAGCTGTCCCACTAACGCTCACCCTTATTAGCCGACGATCAGAAGTGAGTGACGGGTGCGATCATACCAGCACTAAAGCACCGGATCCCAGCAGAACTCCGAAGTTAAGCTTGCTTGGGCGAGAGTAGTACTAGGATGGGTGACCCCCTGGGAAGTCCTCATGTTGCACCTTTTTTTTAGTACCTATTTGATTGCACGACGAGATCATTTTTTTAACCAATCTTTGTAACCAGACGTTAAGGACGGACGACGTTGTCGCCATAAAATTTGGCTGTCGATCGCCCGCGGGGGGCCCGCCGCAACCTCTACGGCCGGCTCGATCGACCAACCGACCCGAAAAATTAAAATTTGTAAATAAATAAGAAAAATAACGTTTCAATTATTATTTTTCGTTTAAAACGGGCGTTACTCCGTGCATCATTGTCCGATTTCAGCTTCTCACGTGGCGCTGAAAGGCGTGCGAAGAGACGAAGAAAATGACCCCGAGCTGTCCCACTGACGCTCACCCTTATTAGCCGACGATCAGAAGTGAGTGACGGGTGCGATCATACCAGCACTAAAGCACCGTATCCCATCAGAACTCCGAAGTTAAGCGTGCTTGGGCGAGAGTAGTACTAGGATGGGTGATCCTCTTGGAAGTCCTCGTGTTACACATTTTTTTTAGTACCTATTTGATTGCACGATGAGATCATTTTTTTTACCAATCTTTCTAACGAAACGTTAAGAACGGACGACGTCGTCGGCATAAAATTTGGCTGTCGATCGCCCGCGCGGGGCCCGCCACAACCTCTACGGCCGGCTCGATCGACCAACCGACCCGAAAAATTAAAATTTGTAAATAAATAAGAAAAATAACATTTCAATTATTATTTTTCATTTAAAACGGGCATAACTCCGTGCATTATTGTCCGATTTCAGCTTTTCACGTGGCGCTGAAAGGCGCGCGAAGAGACGAAGAAAATGACCCTGAGCTGTCCCTCGGACGCACACCCTTATTAACCGACGATCAGAAGTGAGTGACAGGTGCGATCATTCCAGCACTAAAGCACCGGAACCCATTAGAACTCCGAAGTTAAGGGTGCTTGGGCGAGAGTAGTACTAGGATGGGTGACCCCCTAGGAAGTCCTCGTGTTGCACCTTTTTTTTAGTATCTATTTGATTGCACGACGAGATCATTTTTTTTACCAATCTTTCTAACCAAACGTTAAGAACGGACGACGTCGTCGCCATAAAATTTGGCTGTCGATCGCCCGCGCGGGGCCCGCCACAACCTCTACGGCCGGCTCGATCGACCAACCGACCCGAAAAATTAAAATTTGTAAATAAATAAGAAAAATAACATTTCAATTATTATTTTTGGTTTAAAACGGGCGTTACTCCGTGCATTATTGTCCGATTTCAGCTTTTCACATGGCGCTGAAAGGCGCGCGAAGAGACGAAGAAAATGACCCCGAGCTGTCCCTCGGACGCTCACCCTTATTAGCCGACGATCAAAAGTTCGTAACGGGTGCGATCATACCAGGACTAAAGCACCGGATCCCATCAGAACTCCGAAGTTAAGCGTGCTTGGGCGAGAGTAGTACTAGGATGGGTGACCCCCTGGGAAGTCCTTTTGTTGCACCTTTTTTTTAGTACCTATTTGATTGCACGATGAGATCATTTTTTTTACCAATCTTTCTAACCAAACGTTAAGAACGGACGACGTTGTCGCCATAAAATTTGGCTGTCGATCGCCCGCGCGCGGCCCGCCACAACCTCTACGGCCGGCTCGATCGACCAACCGACCCGAAAAATTAAAATTTGTAAATAAATAAGAAAAATAACATTTCAATTATTATTTTTCGTTTAAAACGGGCGTTACTCCGTGAATTATTGTCCGATTTCAGCTTTTCACGTGGCGCTGAAAGGCGCGCGAAGAGACGAAGAAAATGACCCCGAGTTGTCCCTCGGATGCTCACCCTTATTAGCCGACGATCAGAAGTGCGTGACGGGTGCGATCATACCAGCACTAAAGCACTGTATCCCTTTAGAACTCCGAAGTTAAGCGTGCTTGGGCGAGAGTAGTACTAGGATGGGTGACCCCATGGGAAGACCTCGTGTTGCACCTTTTTTTTAGTACCTATTTGATTGTACGACGAGATCATTTTTTTTACGAATCTTTCTAACCAAACGTTAAGGACGGACGACGTCGTCACCATAAAATTTGGCTGTCGATTGACCGCGCGGGCCCCGCCACAACTTCTACGGCCGGCGTGATCGACCAACCGACCCGAAAAAATTAAAATTTGTAAATAAATAAGAAAAATAACATTTCAATTATTATTTTTCGTTTAAAACGGGCGTTACTCAGTGCATTATTGTCCGATTTCAGCTTTTCACGTGGCGCTGAAAGGCGCGCGAAGAGACGAAGAAATTGACCCCGAGCTGTCCCTCGGACTCTCACCCTTATTAGTCGACGATCAGAAGTGCAAGACGGGTGCGATCATACCAGCACTAAAGCACCGGATCCCATCAGAACTCCGAATTTAAGCGTGCTTGGGCGAGAGTAGTACTAGGATCGGTGACCCCCTGGGAAGTCCTTGTGTTGCACCTTTTTTTACTACCTATTTGTTTGCACGACGAGATCATTTTTTTTACCAATCTTTCTAACCAAATGTTAAGGACGGACGACATCGTCGCCAGAAAATTTGAATGTCGATCGCCCGCGCGGGGCCCGCCGCAACCTCTACGGCCGGCTCGATCGACCAACCGACCCGAAAAATTAAAATTTGTAAATAAATAAGAAAAATAACATTTCAATTATTATTTTTCGTTTAAAACGGGCATAACTCCGTGCATTATTGTCCGATTTCAGCTTTTCCCGCGGCGCTGAAAGGCGCGCGAAGAGACGAAGAAAATGACCCCGATCTGTCCCTCGGACGCTCACCCTTATTAGCTGACGATCAGAAGTGCGTGACGGGTGCGATCATACCAGCACTAAAGCACCGGATCCCATCAGAACTCCGAAGTTAAGCGTGCTTGGGCGAGAGTAGTACTAGGATGGCTGACCCCCTGGGAAGTCCTCGTGTTGCTCCTTTTTTTTAGTACCTATTTGATTGCACGACGAAATCATTTTTTTTACCAATCTTTCTAACCAAATGTTAAGGACGGACGACGTCGTCGCCATAAAATTTGGCTGTCGATCGCCCGCGCGGGGCGCGCCGCAAACTCTACTGCCGGCTCAATCGACCAACCGACCCGAAAAATTAAAATTTGTAAATAAATAAGAAAAATAACATTTCAATTATTATTTTTCGTTTAAAACGGGCGTTACTGCGTGCATTATTGTCCGATTTCAGCTTTTCACGTGGCGCTGAAAGGCACGCGAAGAGACGAAGAAAATGACCCCGAGCTATCCCTCGGACGCTCACCCTTATTAATCGACGATCAGAAGTGCAAGATGGGTGTGATCATACCAGCACTAAAGCAACGGATCCCATCAGAACTCCGAAGATAAGCGTGCTTGGGCGAGAGTAGTACTAGGATGGGTGACCCCCTGGGAAGTCCTCGTCTTTCTCATTTTTTTACTACCTATTTGATTGCACGACGAGATCATTTTTTTTACCAATCTTTCTAACCAAACGTTAAGGACGGACGACGTCGTCGCCGTAAAATTTGGCTGTCGATCGCTCGCGCGGGGCCCGCCGCAACCTCTACGGCCGGCTCGATCGACCAACCGACCCGAAAAATTAAAATTTGTAAATAAATAAGAAAAATAACATTTCAATTATTATTTTTCGTTTAAAACGGGCGTTACTGCGTGCATTATTGTCCTATTTAAGCTTTTCACGTGGCGCTGAAAGGCGCGCGAAGAGACGAAGAAAATGACCCCGAGCTGTCCCTCGGACGCTCACCCTTATTAGTCGACGATCAGAAGTGCATGATTGGTGCGATCATACCAGCACTAAAGCACCGGATACCATCAGAACTCCGGAGATAAGCGTGCTTGGGCGAGAGTAGTACTAGGATGGGTGACCCCCTGGGAAGTCCTCGTGTTGCACCTTTTTTTACTTACTACCTATTTGATTACACGACGAGATTATTTTTTTTACCAATCTTTCTAACCAAACGTTAAGGACGGACGACGTCGTCGCCATAAAATTTGGCTGTCGATCGCCCGCGCGGGGCCCGCCGCAACCTCTACGGCCGGCTCGATCGACCAACCGACCCGAAAAATTAAAATTTGTAAATAAATAAGAAAAATAACATTTCAATTATTATTTTTCGTTTAAAACGGGCGTTACTCCGTGCATTATTGTCCGATTTCAGCTTTTCACGTGGCGCTGAAAGGCGCGCGAAGAGACGAAGAAAATGACCCCGAGCTGTCCCTCGGACGCTCACCCTTATTAGTCGACGATCAGAAGTGCATGATGGGTGCGATCATACCAGCACTAAAGCACCGGATCCCATCAGAACTCCGAAGTTAAGCGTGCTTGGGTGAGAGTAGTACTAGGATGGCTGACCCCCTGGGAAGTCCTCGTGTTGCATCTTTTTTTTAGTATCTATTTGATTGCACGACGACATCATTTTTTTTACCAATCTTTCTAACCAAACGTTAAGAACGGACGACGTCGTCGCCATAAAATTTGGCTGTCGATCGCCCGCGCGGGGCCCGCCACAACCTCTACGGCCGTCTCGATCGATCAACCGACCCGAAAAATTAAAATTTGTAAATAAATAAGAAAAATAACATTTCAATTATTATTTTTCGTTTAAAACGGGCGTTACTCCGTGCATTATTGTCCGATTTCAGCTTTTCACGTGGCGCTGAAAGGCGCGCGAAGAGACGAAGAAAATGACCCCGATCTGTCCCTCGGACGCTCACCCTTATTAGCTGACGATCAGATGTGCGTGACGGGTGCGATCATACCAGCACTAAAGCACCGGATCCCATCAGAACTCCGAAGTTAAGCGTGCTTGGGCGAGAGTAGTACTAGGATGGGTGACCCCCTGGGAAGTCCTCGTGTTGCACCTTTTTTTTACTACCGATTTGATTGCACGACGAGATCATTTTTTTTTACTAATTTTTCTAACCAAACGTTAAGGACGTACGACGTCGTCGCCATAAAATTTGGCTGTTGATCGCACGCGCGGGGTCCGCCGCAACCTCTACGGCCGGCTCGATCGACCAACCGATCCGAAAAATTAAAATTTGTAAATATATAAGAAAAATAACATTTCAATTATTATTTTTCGTTTAAAACGGGCGTAACTCCGTGCATTATTGTCCGATTTCAGCTTTTCACGTGGCGCTGAAATGTGCGCGAAGAGACGAAGAAAATGACCCCGAGCTGTCCCTCGGACGCTCACCCTTATTAGCCGACGATCAGAAGTGCGTGACAGGTGCGATCATACCAGCACTAAAGCATCGGATCCCATTAGAACTCCGAAGTTAAGCGTGCTCTGGCGAGAGTAGTACCTATTTGATTGCACGACGAGATCATTTTTTTTACCAATCTTTCTAACCAGACGTTGAGGACGGACGACATCGTAGCCATAAAATTTGGCTGTCGATCGCCCGCGCGGGGCCCGCCGCAACCTCTACGGCCGGCTCGATCGACCAACCGACCCGAAAAATTAAAATTTGTAAATAAATAAGAAAAATAACATTTCAATTATTATTTTTCGTTTAAAACGGGCGTTACTCCGTGCATTATTGTCCGATTTCAGCTTTTCACGTGGCGCTGAAAGGCGCGCGAAGAGACGAAGAAAATGACCCCGAGCTGTCCCTCGGACGCTCTCCCTTATTAGCCGACGATCAGAAGTGCATGACGGGTGCGATCATACCAGTACTAAAGCACCGGATCCCATCAGAACTCTGAAGTTAAGCGTGTCTGGGCGAGAGTAGTACTAGGATGGGTGACCCCCTGGGAAGTCCTCTTGTTGCACCTTTTTCTACTACCTATTTGATTGCACGACGAGATCATTTTTTTTACCATCTTTCTAACCAAACGTTATGGACGGACGACGTCGTCGCCACAAAATTTGGTAGTCGATTGCCCGCGCGGGGTCCGCCGCAACCTCTACGGCCGGCTCGATCGACCAACCGACCCGAAAAATTAAAATTTGTAAATAAATAAGAAAAATAACATTTCAATTATTATTTTTCGTTTAAAACAGGCGTAACTCCGTGCTTTATTGTCCGATTTCAGCTTTTCACGTGGCGCTGAAAGACGCGCGAAGAGAGGAAGAAAATGACCCCGAGCTGTCCCTTGGACGCTCACCCTTATTAGCCGACGATCAGAAGTGCGTGACGGGTGCGATCATACCAGCACTAAAGCACCGGATCCCATCAGAACTCCGAAGTTAAGCGTGCTTCGGCTAGAGTAGTACTCGGATGGGTGACCCCTTGGGAAGTCCTCGTGTTGCACCTTTTTTTTCCTACCTATTTGATTGCACGACGAGATCATTTTTTTTACCAATCTTTCTAACCAAACGTTAAGGATGGACGACGTCGTCGCCACAAAATTTGGCTGTCGATCGCCCGCGTGGGGCCCGCCGCAACCTCTACGGCCGCCTCGATCGACCAACCGACCCGAAAAATTAAAATTTGTAAATAAATAAGAAAAATAACATTTCAATTATTATTTTTCGTTTAAAACGGGCATAACTCCGTGCATTATTGTCCGATTTCAGCTTTTCACGTGGCGCTGAAAGGCGCGCAAAGAGACAAAGAAAATGACCCCGATCTGTCGCTCGGACGCGGACGACCTCGTCGCCATAAAATTTGGCTGTCGATCGCCCGCGCGGGGCCCGCCGTGACCTCTACGGCCGGCTCGATCGACCAACCGACCCGAAAAATTAAAATTTGTAAATAAAAAAGAAAAATAACATTTCAATTATTATTTTTTGTTTAAAACGGGCATAACTCCGTGCATTATTGTCCGATTTCAGCTTTTCACGTGGCGCTGAAAGGCGCGCGAAGAGACAAAGAAAATGACCACGAGCTGTCCCTCGGACGCTCACCCTTATTAGCCGACGATCAGAAGTGCGTGATGGGTGCGATCATACCAGCACTAAAGCACCGGATCCCATCAGAACTCCGAAGTTAAGCGTGCTTGGGCGAGAGTAGTACTAGGATGGCTGACCCCCTGGGAAGTCCTTGTGTTGCACCTTTTTTTTAGTACCTATTTGATTGCACGACGAGATCATTTTTTTTACCAATCTTTCTAACCAAACGTTAAAGACGTACGACGTCGTCGCCATAAAATTTGGTTGTCGATCGCCCGCGCGGGGCCCACCGCAACCTCTACGGCCGGCTCGATCGACCAACCGACCCAAAAAATTAAAATTTGTAAATAAATAAGAAAAATAATATTTCAATTATTATTATTCGTTTAAAACGGGCGTTACTCCGTGCATTATTGTCCGATTTCAGCTTTTCACGTGGCGCTGAAAGGCGCGCGAAGAGACGAAGAAAATGACCCCGAGCTGTCCCTCGGACGCTCACCCTTATTAGTCGACGATGAGAAGTGCAAGACGGGTGCGATCATACCAGCACTAAAGCACCGGATCCCATCAGAACTCCGAAGTTAAGTGTGCTTGGGCGAGAGTAGTACTAGGATGGGTGACCCCCTGGGAAGTCCTCGTGTTGCACCTTTTTTTTTACTACCTATTTGATTGCACGACGAGATCATTTTTTTTACCAATCTTTCTAACCAAACGTTAAGGACGGGCGACGTCGTCGCCATAAAATTTGGCTGTCGATCGCCCGCGCGGGGCCCGCCGCAACTTCTACGGCCGGCTCGATCGACCAACCGACCCGAAAAATTAAAATTTGTAAATTAATAAGAAAAATAACATTTCAATTATTTTTTTTCGTTTAAAACAGGCGTTACTCCGTGCATTATTGTCCGATTTCAGCTTTTCACGTGGCGCTGAAAGGCGCGCGAAGAGACGAAGAAAATGACCCCGAGCTGTCCCTCGGACGCTCACCCTTATTAGTCGACGATCAGAAGTGCATGACTGGTGCGATCATACCAGCACTAAAGCACCCGATCCCATCAGAACTCCGAAGTTAAGTGTGCTTGGGCGAAAGTAGTACTAGGACGGGTGACCCCTTGAGAAGTCCTCATGATGCACCTTTTTTTACTATCTATTTGATTGCAGGACGAGATCATTTTTTTTACCAATCTTTCTAACCAAACGTTAAGGACGGACGACGTCGTCGCCATAAAATTTGGCTGTCGATCGCCCGCGAGGGGCCCGCCGCAACCTCTACGGCCGGCACGATCGACCAACGGACCCGAAAAATTAAAATTTGTAAATAAATAAGAAAAATAACATTTCAATTATTATTTTTTGTTTAAAACGAGCGTTACTCCGTGCATTATTGTCCGATTTCAGCTTTTCACGTGGCGCTGAAAGGCGCGCGAAGAGACGAAGAAAATGACCCCGATCTGTCCCACAGACGCTCACCCTTATTAGTCGACGATCAGAAGTGCATGATGGGTGCGATCACACCAGCACTTGAGCACCGGATCCCATCAGAACTCCGAAGTTAAGCGTGCTTGGGCGAGAGTAGTACTAGAATCGGTGACCCCTTGGGAAGTCCTCGTGTTGCACCTTTTTTTACTACCTATTTGATTGCACGACGAGATCATTTTTTTTACCAATCTTTCTAACCAAACGTTAAGGACGGACGACGTCGTCGCCATAAAATTTGGCTGTCGATCGCCCGCGAGGGGCCCGCCGCAACCTCTACGGCCGGCACGATCGACCAACGGACCCGAAAAATTAAAATTTGTAAATAAATAAGAAAAATAACATTTCAATTATTATTTTTTGTTTAAAACGAGCGTTACTCCGTGCATTATTGTCCGATTTCAGCTTTTCACGTGGCGCTGAAAGGCGCGCGAAGAGACGAAGAAAATGACCCCGATCTGTCCCACAGACGCTCACCCTTATTAGTCGACGATCAGAAGTGCATGATGGGTGCGATCACACCAGCACTTGAGCACCGGATCCCATCAGAACTCCGAAGTTAAGCGTGCTTGGGCGAGAGTAGTACTAGAATCGGTGACCCCTTGGGAAGTCCTCGTGTTGCACCTTTTTTTACTACCTATTTGATTGCACGACGAGATCATTTTTTTTACCAATCTTTCTAACCAAACGTTAAGGACGGACGACGTCGTCGCCATAAAATTTGGCTGTCGATCGCCCGCGAGGGGCCCGCCGCAACCTCTACGGCCGGCTCGATCGACCAACGGACCCGAAAAATTAAAATTCGTAAATAAATAAGAAAAATAACATTTCAATTATTATTTTTCGTTTAAAACGGGCATAACTCCGTGCATTATTGTCTGATTTTAGCTTTTCACGTGGCGCTGAAAGGCGCGCGAAGAGACGAAGAAAATGACCCCGATCTGTCCCTCGGACGCTCACCCTTATTAGTCGACGATCAGAAGTGCATGATGGGTGCGATCACACCAGCACTTGAGCACCGGATCCCATCAGAACTCCGAAGTTAAGCGTGCTTGGGCGAGAGTAGTACTAGAATCGGTGACCCCTTGGGAAGTCCTCGTGTTGCACCTTTTTTACTACCTATTTGATTGCACGACGAGATCATTTTTTTTACCAATCTTTCTAACCAAACGTTAAGGACGGACGACGTCGTCGCCATAAAATTTGGCTGTCGATCGCCCGCGCGGGGCCCGCCGCAACCTCTACGGCCGCCTCGATCGACCAACCGACCCGAAAAATTAAAATTTGTAAATAAAAAAGAAAAATAACATTTCAATTATTATTTTTTGTTTAAAACGGGCATAACTCCGTGCATTATTGTCCGATTTCAGCTTTTCACGTGGCTCTGAAAGGCGCGCGAAGAGACAAAGAAAATGACCACGAGCTGTCCCTTGGACGCTCACCCTTATTAGCCGACGATCAGAAGTGCGTGATGGGTGCGATCATACCAGCACTAAAGCACCGGATCCCATCAGAACTCCGAAGTTAAGCGTGCTTGGGCGAGAGTAGTACTAGGATGGCTGACCCCCTGGGAAGTCCTTGTGTTGCACCTTTTTTTTAGTACCTATTTGATTGCACGACGAGATCATTTTTTTTACCAATCTTTCTAACCAAACGTTAAAGACGTACGACGTCGTCGCCATAAAATTTGGTTGTCGATCGCCCGCGCGGGGCCCACCGCAACCTCTACGGCCGGCTCGATCGACCAACCGACCCGAAAAATTAAAATTTGTAAATAAATAAGAAAAATAATATTTCAATTATTATTATTCGTTTAAAACGGGCGTTACTCCGTGCATTATTGTCCTATTTCAGCTTTTCACGTGGCGCTGAAAGGCGCGCGAAGAGACGAAGAAAATGACCCCGAGCTGTCCCTCGGACGCTCACCCTTATTAGTCGACGATGAGAAGTGCAAGACGGGTGCGATCATACCAGCACTAAAGCACCGGATCCCATCAGAACTCCGAAGTTAAGTGTGCTTGGGCGAGAGTAGTACTAGGATGGGTGACCCCCTGGGAAGTCCTCGTGTTGCACCTTTTTTTTTACTACCTATTTGATTGCACGACGAGATCATTTTTTTTACCAATCTTTCTAACCAAACGTTAAGGACGGGCGACGTCGTCGCCATAAAATTTGGCTGTCGATCGCCCGCGCGGGGCCCGCCACAACTTCTACGGCCGGCTCGATCGACCAACCGACCCGAAAAATTAAAATTTGTAAATTAATAAGAAAAATAACATTTCAATTATTTTTTTTCGTTTAAAACAGGCGTTACTCCGTGCATTATTGTCCGATTTCAGCTTTTCACGTGGCGCTGAAAGGCGCGCGAAGAGACGAAGAAAATGACCCCGAGCTGTCCCTCGGACGCTCACCCTTATTAGTCGACGATCAGAAGTGCATGACTGGTGCGATCATACCAGCACTAAAGCACCCGATCCCATCAGAACTCCGAAGTTAAGTGTGCTTGGGCGAAAGTAGTACTAGGACGGGTGACCCCTTGAGAAGTCCTCATGATGCACCTTTTTTTACTATCTATTTGATTGCACGACGAGATCATTTTTTTTACCAATCTTTCTAACCAAACGTTAAGGACGGACGACGTCGTCGCCATAAAATTTGGCTGTCGATCGCCCGCGATGGGCCCGCCGCAACCTCTACGGCCGGCTCGATCGACCAACGGACCCGAAAAATTAAAATTTGTAAATAAATAAGAAAAATAACATTTCAATTATTATTTTTTGTTTAAAACGAGCGTTACTCCGTGCATTATTGTCCGATTTCAGCTTTTCACGTGGCGCTGAAAGGCGCGAAGAGACGAAGAAAATGACCCCGATCTGTCCCTCGGACGCTCACCCTTATTAGTCGACGATCAGAAGTGCATGATGGGTGCGATCACACCAGCACTTGAGCACCGGATCCCATCAGAACTCCGAAGTTAAGCGTGCTTGGGCGAGAGTAGTACTAGAATCGGTGACCCCTTGGGAAGTCCTCGTGTTGCACCTTTTTTTACTACCTATTTGATTGCACGACAAGATCATTTTTTTTACCAATCTTTCTAACCAAACGTTAAGGACGGACGACGTCGTCGCCATAAAATTTGGCTGTCGATCGCCCGCGCGGGGCCCCCCACAACCTCTACGGCCAGCTCGATCGACCAACCGACCCAAAAAATTAAAATTTGTAAATAAATAAGAAAAATAACATTTTAATTATTATTTTTCGTTTAAAACGGGCGTTACTCCGTGCATTATTGTCCGATTTCAGCTTTTCACGTGGCGCTGAAAGGCGTGCGAAGAGACGAAGAAAATGACCCCCAGCAGTCCCTCGGACGCTCACCCTTATTAGCCGACGATCAGAAGTGCGTGACGGGTGTGATCATACCAGCACTAAAGCAACGGATCCCATCAGAACTCCGAAGTTAAGCATGCTTGGGGGAGAGTAGTATTAGGATGGGTGACCCCATGGGAAGTCCTTGTGTTGCAACTTTTTTTTTACTACCTATTTGAATGCACGACGAGATCATTTTTTTTACCAATCTTTCTAACCAAACGTTAAGGACGGACGACGTTGTCGCCACAAAATTTGGCTGTCGAAATCACGTGCGGGGCCCGCCGAAACCTCTACGGCCGGCTCGATAGACCAACCGACCCGAAAAATTAAAATTTGTAAATAAATAAGAAAAATAACATTTCAATTATTATTTTTCGTTTAAAACGGGCATTACTCCGTGCATTATTGTCCGATTTCAGCTTTTCACGTGGCGCTGAAAAGGGCGCGAAGAGACGAAGTAAATGACCCCGAGCTGTCCCTCGGACGCTCACCCTTATTAGCCGATGATCAGAAGTGCGTGACGCGTGCGATCATACCAGCACAAAGCACCGGATCCCATCAGAACTCCGAAGCTAAGCGTGCTTGGGCGAGAGTAGTAGTAGGATGGGTGACCCCCTGGGAAGTCCTTGTGTTGGACCTTTTTTTTAGTACCTATTTGATTGCACGACGAGATCATTTTTTTTACCAATCTTTCTAACCAAACGTTAAGGACGGACGACGTCGTCGCCATAAAATTTGTCTGTCGATAGCCCGCGCGGGGCCCGCCACAACCTCTACGGCCGGCTCGATCGACCAACCGACCCAAAAAATTAAAATTTGTAAGTAAATAAGAAAAATAACATTTCAATTATTATTTTTCGTTTAAAACGGGCGTTACTCCGTGCATTATTGTCTGATTTCAGCTTTTCACGTGGCGCTGAAAGGCGTGCGAAGAGACGAAGAAAATGACCCCGAGCTGTCCCTCGGACGCTCACCCTTATTAGCCGACGATCAGAAGTTCGTGACGGGTGCGATCATACCAGCACTAAAGCACCGGATCCGATCAGAACTCAGAAGTTAAGCGTGCTTGGGCGAGTGTAGTACTAGGATGGGTGACCACCTGGGAAGTCCTCGTGTTGCACCTTTTTTTTAGTACCTATTTGATTGCACGACGAGATCATTTTTTTTACCAATCTTTCTAACCAAACGTTAAGAACGGGCGACGTCGTCGCCATAAAATTTGGCTGTCGATCGCCCGCGCGGGGCCCGCCACAACCTCTACGGCCGGCTCGATCGACCAACCGACCCGAAAAATTAAAATTTATAAATAAATAAGAAAAATAACATTTCAATTATTATTTTTCGTTTAAAACGGGCGTTACTCCGTGCATTATTGTCCGATTTCAGCTTTTCACGTGGCGCTGAAAAACGCGCGAAGAGACGAAGAAAATGACCCCGAGCTGTCCCTCGGACGCTCACCCTTATTAGCTGACGATCAGAAGTGCGTGACGGGTGCGATCATACCAGCACTAAAGCACCGGATCCCATCAGAACTCCGAAGTTAAGCGTGCTTGGGCGAGAGTAGTACTAGGATGGGTGACCCCCTAGGAAGTCCTCGTGTTGCACCTTTTTTTTTACTACCTATTTGAATGCACGACGAGATCATTTTTTTTACCAATCTTTCTAACCAAACGGTAAGGACGGACGACGTCGTCGCCACAAAATTTGGCTGTCGATCGCCCGTGCGGGGCCCGCCGCAACCTCTACGGCCGGCTCGATCGACCAACCGACCCGAAAAATTAAAATTTGTAAATAAATAAGAAAAATAACATTTCAATTATTATTTTTCGTTTAAAACGGGCATAACTCCGTGCATTATTGTCCGATTTCAGCTTTTCACGTAGCGCTGAAAGGCGCGCGAAGAGACGAAGAAAATGACCCCGATCTGTCCCTCGGACGCTCACCCTTATTAGCCGACGATCAGAAGTGCGTGACGGGTGCGATCATACCAGCACTAAAGCACCGGATCCGATCAGAACTCCGAAGTTAAGCGTGCTTGGGTGAGAGTAGTACTAGGATGGCTGACCCCCTGGGAAGTCCTCGTGTTGCACCTTTTTTTTAGTACCTATTTGATTGCACGACGAGATCATTTTTTTTACCAATCTTTCTAACCAAACGTTAAGAACGGACGACGTCGTCGCCATAAAATTTGGCTGTCGATCGCCCGCGCGGGGCCCGCCACAACCTCTACGGCCGGCTCGATCGACCAACCGACCCGAAAAATTAAAATTTGTAAATAAATAAGAAAAATAACATTTCAATTATTATTTTTCGTTTAAAACGGGCGTTACTCCGTGCATTATTGTCCGATTTCAGCTTTTCACGTGGCGCTGAAAGGCGTGCGAAGAGACGAAGAAAATGACCCCGAGTTGTCCCTCGGACGCTCACCCTTATTAGCCGACGATCAGAAGTGCGTGACGGGTGCGATCATACCAGCACTAAAGCACCGGATCCGATCAGAACTCCGAAGTTAAGCGTGCTTGGGTGAGAGTAGTACTAGGATGGCTAACCCCCTGGGAAGTCCTCGTGTTGCACCTTTTTTTTAGTACCTATTTGATTGCACGACGAGATCATTTTTTTTACCAATCTTTCTAACCAAACGTTAAGAACGGACGACGTCGTCGCCATAAAATTTGGTTGTCGATCGCCCGCGCGGGGCCCGCCACAACCTCTACGGCCGGCTCGATCGACCAACCGACCCGAAAAATTAAAATTTGTAAATAAATAAGAAAAATAACATTTCAATTATTATTTTTCGTTTAAAACGGGCGTTACTCCGTGCATTATTGTCCGATTTCAGCTATTCACGTGGCGCTGAAAAGCGCGCGAAGAGACGAAGAAAATGACCCCGAGCTGTCCCTCAGACGCTCACCCTTATTAGCCGACGAACAGAAGTTTGTGACGGGTGCGATCATACCAGCACTAAAGCACCGGATCCGATCAGAACTCCGAAGTTAAGCGTGCTTGGGTGAGAGTAGTACTAGGATGGCTGACCCCCTGGGAAGTCCTCGTGTTGCACCTTTTTTTTAGTACCTAATTGATTGCACGACGAGATCATTTTTTTTACCAATCTTTCTAACCAAACGTTAAGAACGGACGACGACGTCGCCATAAAATTTGGCTGTCGATCGCCCGCGCGGGGCCCGCCACAACCTCTACGGCCGTCTCGATCGACCAACCGACCCGAAATATTAAAATTTGTAAATAAATAAGAAAAATAACATTTCAATTATTATTTTTCGTTTAAAACGGGCATAACTCCGTGCATTATTGTCCGATTTCAGCTTTTCACGTGGCGCTGAAAGGCGCGCGAAGAGACGAAGAAAATGACCCCGATCTGTCCCTCGGACGCTCACCCTTATTAGCCGACGATCAGAAGTGCGTGACGGGTGCGATCATACCAGCACTAAAGCACCGGATCCGATCAGAACTCCGAAGTTAAGCGTGCTTGGGTGAGAGTAGTACTAGGATGGCTGACCCCCTGGGAAGTCCTCGTGTTGCACCTTTTTTTTAGTACCTATTTGATTGCACGACGAGATCATTTTTTTTACCAATCTTTCTAACCAAACGTTAAGAACGGACGACGTCGTCGCCATAAAATTTGGCTGTCGATCGCCCGCGCGGGGCCCGCCACAACCTCTACGGCCGGCTCGATCGACCAACCGACCCGAAAAATTAAAATTTGTAAATAAATAAGAAAAATAACATTTCAATTATTATTTTTCGTTTAAAACGGGCGTTACTCCGTGCATTATTGTCCGATTTCAGCTTTTCACGTGGCGCTGAAAGGCGTGCGAAGAGACGAAGAAAATGACCCCGAGCTGTCCCTCGGACGCTCACCCTTATTAGCCGACGATCAGAAGTGCGTGACGGGTGCGATCATACCAGCACTAAAGCACCGGATCCGATCAGAACTCCGAAGTTAAGCGTGCTTGGGTGAGAGAAGTACTAGGATGGCTGACCCCCTGGGAAGTCCTCGTGTTGCACCTTTTTTTTAGTACCTATTTGATTGCACGAGGAGATCATTTTTTTTACCAATCTTTCTAACCAAACGTTAAGAACGGACGACGTCGTCGCCATAAAATTTGGCTGTCGATCGCCCGCGCGGGGCCCGCCACAACCTCTACGGCCGGCTCGATCGACCAACCGACCCGAAAAATTAAAATTTGTAAATAAATAAGAAAAATAACATTTCAATTATTATTTTTCGTTTAAAACGGGCGTTACTCCGTGCATTATTGTCCGATTTCAGCTTTTCACGTGGCGCTGAAAAGCGCGCGAAGAGACGAAGAAAATGACCCCGAGCTGTCCCTCAGACGCTCACCCTTATTAGCCGACGAACAGAAGTTTGTGACGGGTGCGATCATACCAGCACTAAAGCACCGGATCCGATCAGAACTCCGAAGTTAAGCGTGCTTGGGTGAGAGTAGTACTAGGATGGCTGACCCCCTGGGAAGTCCTCGTGTTGCACCTTTTTTTTAGTACCTAATTGATTGCACGACGAGATCATTTTTTTTACCAATCTTTCTAACCAAACGTTAAGAACGGACGACGACGTCGCCATAAAATTTGGCTGTCGATCGCCCGCGCGGGGCCCGCCACAACCTCTACGGCCGTCTCGATCGACCAACCGACCCGAAAAATTAAAATTTGTAAATAAATAAGAAAAATAACATTTCAATTATTATTTTTCGTTTAAAACGGGCATAACTCCGTGCATTATTGTCCGATTTCAGCTTTTCACGTGGCGCTGAAAGGCGCGCGAAGAGACGAAGAAAATGACCCCGATCTGTCCCTCGGACGCTCACCCTTATTAGCCGACGATCAGAAGTGCGTGACGGGTGCGATCATACCAGCACTAAAGCACCGGATCCGATCAGAACTCCGAAGTTAAGCGTGCTTGGGTGAGAGTAGTACTAGGATGGCTGACCCCCTGGGAAGTCCTCGTGTTGCACCTTTTTTTTAGTACCTATTTGATTGCACGACGAGATCATTTTTTTTACCAATCTTTCTAACCAAACGTTAAGAACGGACGACGTCGTCGCCATAAAATTTGGCTGTCGATCGCCCGCGCGGGGCCCGCCACAACCTCTACGGCCGGCTCGATCGACCAACCGACCCGAAAAATTAAAATTTGTAAATAAATAAGAAAAATAACATTTCAATTATTATTTTTCGTTTAAAACGGGCGTTACTCCGTGCATTATTGTCCGATTTCAGCTTTTCACGTGGCGCTGAAAGGTGTGCGAAGAGACGAAGAAAATGACCCCGAGCTGTCCCTCGGACGCTCACCCTTATTAGCCGACGATCAGAAGTGCGTGACGGGTGCGATCATACCAGCACTAAAGCACCGGATCCGATCAGAACTCCGAAGTTAAGCGTGCTTGGGTGAGAGAAGTACTAGGATGGCTGACCCCCTGGGAAGTCCTCGTGTTGCACCTTTTTTTTAGTACCTATTTGATTGCACGAGGAGATCATTTTTTTTACCAATCTTTCTAACCAAACGTTAAGAACGGACGACGTCGTCGCCATAAAATTTGGCTGTCGATCGCCCGCGCGGGGCCCGCCACAACCTCTACGGCCGGCTCGATCGACCAACCGACCCGAAAAATTAAAATTTGTAAATAAATAAGAAAAATAACATTTCAATTATTATTTTTCGTTTAAAACGGGCGTTACTCCGTGCATTATTGTCCGATTTCAGCTTTTCACGTGGCGCTGAAAAGCGCGCGAAGAGACGAAGAAAATGACCCCGAGCTGTCTCTCGGACGCTCACCCTTATTAGCCGACGATCAGAAGTTTGTAACGGGTGCGATCATACCAGCACTAAAGCACCGGATCCGATCAGAACTCCGAAGTTAAGCGTGCTTGGGTGAGAGTAGTACTAGGATGGTTGACCCCCTGGGAAGTCCTCGTGTTGCACCTTTTTTTTAGTACCTATTCTATTGCACGACGAGATCATTTTTTTTACCAATCTTTCTAACCAAACGTTAAGAACGGACGACGTCGTCGCTATAAAATTTGGCTGTCGATCGACCGCGCGGGGCCCGCCACAACCTCTACGGCCGTCTCGATCGACCAACCGACCCGAAAAATTAAAATTTGTAAATAAATAAGAAAAATAACATTTCAATTATTATTTTTCGTTTAAAACGGGCGTTACTCCGTGCATTATTGTCCGATTTCAGCTTTTCACGTGGCGCTACAAGGCGTGCGAAGAGACGAAGAAAATGACCCCGAGCTGTCCCTCGGACGCTCACCCTTATTAGCCGACGATCAGAAGGGCATGACGGGTGCGATCATACCAGCACTAAAGCACCGGATCCCATCAGAACTCCGAAGTTAAGTGTGCTTGGGGGAGAGTAGTATTAGGATGGGTTACCCCATGGGAAGTCCTTGTGTTGCACCTTTTTTTTTACTACCTATTTGAATGCACGACGAGATCATTTTTTTTACCAATCTTTCTAACCAAACGATAAGGACGGACGACGTTGTCGCCACAAAATTTGGCTGTCGAACGCACGTGCGGGGCCCGCCGCAACCTCTACGGCCGGCTCGATCGACCAACCGACCCGAAAAATTAAAATTTGTAAATAAATAAGAAAAATAACATTTCAATTATTATTTTTCGTTTAAAACGGGCATAACTCCGTGCATTATTGTCCGATTTCAGCTTTTCACGTGGCGCTGAAAAGCGCGCGAAGAGACGAAGAAAATGACCCCGAGCTGTCCCTCGGACGCTCACCCTTATTAGCCGATGGTCAGAAGTGCGTGACGGGTGCGATCATACCAGCACTAAAGCACCGGATCCCATCAGAACTCCGAAGCTAAGCGTGCTTGGGCGAGAGTAGTACTAGGATGGGTGACCCCCTGGGAAGTCCTTGTGTTGCACCTTTTTTTTAGTACCTATTTGATTGCACGACGAGATCATTTTTTTTACCAATCTTCCTAACCAAACGTTAAGGACGGACGACGTCGTCGCCATAAAATTTGGCTGTCGATCGCCCGCGCGGGGCCCGCCACAACCTCTACGGCCGGCTCGATCGACCAACCGTCCCGAAAAATTAAAATTTGTAAATAAATAAGAAAAATAACATTTCAATTATTATTTTTCGTTTAAAACGGGCGTTACTCCGTGCATTATTGTCCGATTTCAGCTTTTCACGTGGCGCTGAAAGGCGCGCGAAGAGACGAAGAAAATGACCCCGAGCTGTCCCTCGGACGCTCTCCCTTATTAGCCGACGATCAGAAGTGCATGACGGGTGCGATCATACCAGTACTAAAGCACCGGATCCCATCAGAACTCTGAAGTTAAGCGTGTCTGGGCGAGAGTAGTACTAGGATGGGTGACCCCCTGGGAAGTCCTCTTGTTGCACCTTTTTCTACTACCTATTTGATTGCACGACGAGATCATTTTTTTTACCAATCTTCCTAACCAAACGTTATGGACGGACGACGTCGTCGCCATAAAATTTGGCTGTCGATCGCCCGCGCGGGGCCCGCCACAACCTCTACGGCCGGCTCGATCGACCAACCGTCCCGAAAAATTAAAATTTGTAAATAAATAAGAAAAATAACATTTCAATTATTATTTTTCGTTTAAAACGGGCATAACTCCGTGCATTATTGTCCGATTTCAGCTTTTCACGTGGCGCTGAAAGGGGCGCGAAGAGACGAGGAAAATGACCCCAATCTGTCCCTCGGATGCTCACCCTTATTAGCTGACGATCAGAAGTTCGTGACGGGTGCGATCATACCAGCACTAAAGCATCGAATCCCATCAGAACTCCGAAGTTAAGCGTGCTTGGGCGAGAGTAGTACTAGGATGGGTGACCCCTGGGAAGTCCTCGTGTTGAACCTTTTTTTTAGTACCTATTTGATTGCACGATGAGATCATTTTTTTTACCAATCTTTCTAACCAGACGTTAAGGACGGACGACGTTGTCGCCATAAAATTTGGCTGTCGATCGCCCGCGCGGGGCCCCCCACAACCTCTACGGCCAGCTCGATCGACCAACCGACCCAAAAAATTAAAATTTGTAAATAAATAAGAAAAATAACATTTTAATTATTATTTTTCGTTTAAAACGGGCGTTACTCCGTGCATTATTGTCCGATTTCAGCTTTTCACGTGGCGCTGAAAGGCGTGCGAAGAGACGAAGAAAATGACCCCGAGCTGTCCCTCGGACGCTCACCCTTATTAGCCGACGATCAGAAGTGCGTGACGGGTGCGATCATACCAGCACTAAAGCACCGGATCCCATCAGAACTCCGAAGTTATGCGTGATTGGGCGAGAGTAGTACTAGGATGGGTGACCCCCTGGGAAGTCCTCGTGTTGCACCTTTTTTTTAGTACCTATTTGATTGCACGACGAGATCATTTTTTTTACCAATCTTTCTAACCAAACGTTAAGAACGGACGACGTCGTCGCCATACAATTTGGCTGTCGATCGCCCGCGCGGGGCCCGCCGCAACCTCTACGGCCGGCTCGATCGACCAACCGACACGAAAAATTAAAATTTGTAAATAAATAAGAAAAATAACATTTCAATTATTATTATTCGTTTAAAACGGGCGTAACTCCGTGCATTATTGTCCGATTTCAGCTTTTCACGTGGCGCTGAAAGGCGCGCGAAGAGACGAAGAAAATGACCCCGAGCTGTCCCTCGGACGCTCACCCTTATTAGCCGATGATCAGAAGTGTATGACGGGGGCGATCATACCAGCACTAAAGCATCGGATCCCATTAGATCTCAAAAGTTAAGCGTGCTTTTGCGAGAGTAGTACTAAAATGGGTGACCCCCTGGGAAGTCCTCTTGTTGCACCTTTTTTTTAGTACCTATTTGATCGCACGACCAGATCATTTTTTTTACCAATCTTTCTAACCAAACGTTAAGAACGGACGACGTCGTCGCCATACAATTTGGCTGTCGATTGATCGCGCGGGGCCCGCCACAACCTCTACGGCCGGCTCGATCGACCAATCGACCCGAAAAATTAAAATTTGTAAATAAATAAGAAAAATAACATTTCAATTATTATTTTTCGTTTAAAACAGACGTTACTCCGTGCATTATTGTCCGATTTCAGCTTTTCACGTGGCGCTGAAAGGCGCGCGAAGAGATGAAGAAAATGACCCCGAGCTGTCCGTTGGACGCGCACCATTATTAGCCGACGATCAGAAGTGCGTGACGGGTGCGATCATACCAACACTAAAGCACCGGATCCCATCAGAACTCCGAAGTTAAGCGTGCTTGGGCGAGAGTAACATTTCAATTATTATTTTCGTTTAAAACGGGCATAACTCCGTGCATTATTGTCTGATTTCAGCTTTTCACGTGGCGCTGAAAGGCGCGCGAAGAGACGAAGAAAATGACCCCGAGCTGTCCCTCGGACGCTCACCCTTATTAGCCGACGATAAGAAGTGCGTGACGGGTGCGATCATACCAGCACTAAATCACCGGATCCCATCAGAACTCCGAAGTTAAGCGTGCTTGGGCGAGAGTAGTACTAGGATGGGTGACCCCCTGGGAAGTCCTCGTGCTGCAATTATTATTTTTCGTTTAAAACGGGCGTAACACCGTGCATTATTGTCCGAATTTAGATTTTCACGTGGCGCTGAAACGCGCGCGAAGAGACGAAGAAAATGACCCCGAGCTGTTCCTCGGACGCTCACCCTTATTAGCCGACAATCAGATGTGCGTGACGGGTGCGATCATACCAGCACTAAAGCACCAGATCCCATCAGAACTCCGAAGTTAAGCGTGCTTGGGCTAGAGTAGTACTAGGATGGGTGACCCCCTGGGAAGTCCTCGTGTTGCACCTTTTTTTTACTACCTATTTGAATGCACGACGAGATCATTTTTTTTACCAATCTTTCTAACCAAAGGTTAAGGACGGACGACGTCGTCGCCATAAAATTTGGCTGTCGATCGCCAGTGCGGGGCCCGCCCAACCTCTACGGCCAGCTCGATCGACCAACCGATCCGAAAAATTAAAATTTGTAAATAAATAAGAAAATTAACATTTCAATTATTATTTTTCGTTTAAAACGGGCGTAACTCCGTGCATTATTGTCCGATTTCAGCTTTTCACGTGGCGCTGAAAGGCGCGCGAAGAGAAGAAGAAAATGACCCCGAACTGTCCCTCGGACGCTCACCCTTATTAGCCGACGATTAGAAGCACATGACGGATGCGATCATACATGCACTAAGGCATCAGATCCCATCAGAATTCCGAAGTTAAGCGTGCTTGGGAGAGAGTAGTACTAGGATGGATGACCCCTTGGGAAGTCCTCGTGTTGCATCTTTTTTTTACTACCTATTTGATTTCACGACGAGATTATTTTTTTTACCAATCTTTCTAACCAAACGTTAAGGACGGAGGACGTCGTCGCCATAAAATTTGGCTGTCGATCGCCCGCGCGGGGCCCGCCGTAACCTCTACGGCCGGCTCGATCGACCAACCGACCCGAAAAATTAAAATTTGTAAATAAATAAGAAAAATAACATTTCAATTATTATTTTTTGTTTAAAACGGGCGTAACTCCGTGCATTATTGTCCGATTTCAGATTTTCACGTGGCGCTGAAAGGCGCGCGAAGAGACGAAGAAAATTACCCCGAGCTGTCCCTCAGAAGCTCACCCTTATTAGCCGACGATCAGAAGTGCATGACGGGTGCGATCATACCAGCACTAACACCCCGGATCCCATCAGAACTTCGAAGTTAAGCGTGCTTGGGCGAGAGTATTACTAGGATGGGTGACCCCCTGGGACGTCCTCATGTTGCACCCTTTTTTTTACTACCTATTTTAATGTACGACGAGATCATTTTTTTTACCAATCTTTCTAACCAAACGTTAAGGACGGACGACGTCGTCGCCACAAAATTTGGATGTCGATCGCCCGTGCGGGGCCCGCCGCAACCTCTACGGCCGGCTCGATCGACCAACCGACCCGAAAAATTAAAATTTGTAAATAAAAAAGAAAAATAACATTTCAATTATTATTTTTCGTTTAAAACGGGCGTAACTCCGTGAATTATTGTCCGATTTCAGCTTTTCACGTGGCGCTGAAAGGCGCGCGAAGAGAAGAAGAAAATGACTCCGAGTTGTCCCTCTGACGCTCACCCTTATTAGCCGACGATTAGAAGCACATGACGGATGCGATCATACATGCACTAACGCATCAGATCCCATCAGAACTCCGAAGTTAAGCGTGCTTGGGAGAGAGTAGTACTAGGATGGGCCGGCTCGATCGACCAACCGACCAGAAAAATTAAAATTTGTAAATAAATAAGAAAAATAACATTTCTATTATTATTTTTCGTTTAAAACGGGTGTAACTCCGTGCATTATTGTCCGATTTCAGCTTTTCACGTGGCGCTGAAAGGCGCGCGAAGCGACGAAGAAAATTACCCCGAGCTGTCCCTCGGAAGCTCACCCTTATTAGCCGACGATCAGAAGTGCATGACGGGTGCGATCATACCAACACTAACGCACCGGATCCCATTAGAACTTCGAAGTTAAGCGTGCTTGGGCGAGAGTATTACAAGGATGGGTGACCCCCTGGGACGTCCTCGTGTTGCACCCTTTTTTTTACTACCTATTTGAATACACGACGAGATCATTTTTTTTACCAATCTTTCTAACCAAACGTTAAGGACGGACGACGTCGTCGCCACAAAATTTGGCTCTCGATCGCCCGTGCGGGGCCCGCCGCAACCTCAACAGTCGGCTCGATCGACCAACCGACCCGAAAAATTAAAATTTGTAAATAAATATGAAAAATAACATTTCAATTATTATTTTTCGTTTAAAACGGGCGTAACTCCGTTCATTATTGTCCGATTTTAGCTTTTCACGTGGCGCTGAAAGGCGCGCGAAGAGAAAAAGAAAATGACCCCGAGCTGTCCCTCGGACGCTCACCCTTATTAGCCGACGATCAGAAGTGCGTGACGGGTGCGATCATACCAGCACTAGAGCACCGGATCCCATCAGAACTCAGAAGTTAAGCGTGCTTGGGCGAGAGTATTACTAGGATGGGTGACCCCCTTGGAAGTCCTCGTGTTGCACCTTTTTTTGACTATCTGTTTGATTGCACGACGAGATCATTTTTTTTACCAATCTTTCTAACCAAACGTTAAGGACGGACGGCGTCGTCGCCATAAAATTTGGCTGTCGATCGCCCGGGCGGGGCCCTCCGCAACCTCTACGGCTGGCTCGATCGACCAACCGACTCGAAAAATTAAAATTTGTAAATAAATAAGAAAAATAACATTTCAATTATTATTTTTCGTTTAAAACGGGCGTAACTCCGTGCATTATTGTCCGATTTCAGCTTTTCACGTGGCGCTGAAAGGCGCGCGAAGAGACGAAGAAAATGACCCCGAGCTGTCCCTCGGACGCTCACCCTTATTAGCCGACGATAAGAAGTGCGTGACGGGTGCGATCATACCAGCACTAAAGCACCGGATCCCATCAGAACTCCGAAGTTAAGCATGCTTGGGCGAGAGTAGTACTAGGATGGGTGACACCTTGGGAAGTCCTCGTGTTGCACCTTTTTTTTTTACTACCTATTTGAATGCACGACGAGATCATTTTTTTTACCAATCTTTCTAACCAAACGTTAAGGACGGACGACGTCGTCGACATAAAATTTGGCTGTCGATCGCCCGAGCGGGGCCCGCCGCAACCTCTACGGCCGGCTTGATCGACCAACCGACCCGAAAAATTAAAATTTGTAAATAAATAAGAAAAATAAAATTTCAATTATTATTTTTCGTTTAAAACGGGCGTAACTCCGTGCATTATTGTCCGATTTTAGATTTTTCACGTGGCGCTGAAACGCGCGCGAAGAGACGAAGAAAATGACCCCGAGCTGTTCCTCGGACACTCACCCTTATTAGCCGACGATCAGAAGTGCGTGACGGGTGCGATCATACCAGCACTAAAGCACCGGATCCCATCAGAACTCAGAAGTTAAGCGTGCTTGGGCGAGAGTAGTACTAGGATGGGTGACCCCCTCTGAAGTCCTCGTGTTGCACCTTTTTTTGACTACCTGTTTGATTGCACGACGAGATCATTTTTTTTACCAATCTTTCTAACCAAACGTTAAGGACGGACGACGTCGTCGCCATAAAATTTAGCAGTCGATCGCCCGCGCGAGGCCCGGCGCAACCTGTACGGCCGACTCGATTGACCAACCGACCCGAAAAATTAAAATTTGTAAATAAATAAGAAAAATAACATTTCAATTATTATTTTTCGTTTAAAACGGGCGTAACTCCGTGCATTATTGTCCGATTTCAGCTTTTCACGTGGCACTGAAAGGCGCCGAAGAGACGAAGAAAATGACCCCGAGCTGTCCCTCGGACGCTCACCCTTATTCGCCGACGATCAGAAGTGCATGACGGGTGCGATTATACCAGCACTAACGCACCGGATCCCATCAGAACTCCGAAGTTAAGCGTGCTTGGGCGAGAGTAGTACTAGGATGGGTAACTCCCTGGGAAGTCCTCGTGTTGCACCTTTTTTTTTACTTCCTATTTGAATGCACGACGAGATCATTTTTTTTACCAATCTTTCTAACCAAACGTTAAGGACGGACGACGCCGTCGCCATAAAATTTGGATGTCGATCGCCCGTGCGGGGCCCGCCGCAACCTCTACGGCCGGCTCGATCGACCAACCGACCCGAAAAACTAAAATTTGTAAATAAATAAGAAAAATAACATTTCAATTATTATTTTTCGTTTAAAACGGGCGTAACTCCGTGCATTATTGTCTGATTTCAGCTTTTCACGTGGCGCTGAAAGGCGCATGAAGAGACGAAGAAAATGACTCCGAGTTGTCCCTCTGACGCTCACCCTTATTAGCCGACGATTAGAAGCACATGACGGATGCGATCATACATGCACTAACGCATCAGATCCCATCAGAACTCCGAAGTTAAGCGTGCTTGGGAGAGAGTAGTACTAGGATGGGCCGGCTCGATCGACCAACCGACCAGAAAAATTAAAATTTGTAAATAAATAAGAAAAATAACATTTCAATTATTATTTTTCGTTTAAAACGGGTGTAACTCCGTGCATTATTGTCCGATTTCAGCTTTTCACGTGGCGCTGAAAGGCGCGCGAAGCGACGAAGAAAATTACCCCGAGCTGTCCCTCGGAAGCTCACCCTTATTAGCCGACGATCAGAAGTGCATGACGGGTGCGATCATACCAACACTAACGCACCGGATCCCATTAGAACTTCGAAGTTAAGCGTGCTTGGGCGAGAGTATTACAAGGATGGGTGACCCCCTGGGACGTCCTCGTGTTGCACCCTTTTTTTTACTACCTATTTGAATACACGACGAGATCATTTTTTTTACCAATCTTTCTAACCAAACGTTAAGGACGGACGACGTCGTCGCCACAAAATTTGGCTCTCGATCGCCCGTGCGGGGCCCGCCGCAACCTCAACAGTCGGCTCGATCGACCAACCGACCCGAAAAATTAAAATTTGTAAATAAATATGAAAAATAACATTTCAATTATTATTTTTCGTTTAAAACGGGCGTAACTCCGTTCATTATTGTCCGATTTTAGCTTTTCACGTGGCGCTGAAAGGCGCGCGAAGAGAAAAAGAAAATGACCCCGAGCTGTCCCTCGGACGCTCACCCTTATTAGCCGACGATCAGAAGTGCGTGACGGGTGCGATCATACAAGCACTAGAGCACCGGATCCCATCAGAACTCAGAAGTTAAGCGTGCTTGGGCGAGAGTATTACTAGGATGGGTGACCCCCTTGGAAGTCCTCGTGTTGCACCTTTTTTTGACTATCTGTTTGATTGCACGACGAGATCATTTTTTTTACCAATCTTTCTAACCAAACGTTAAGGACGGACGGCGTCGTCGCCATAAAATTTGGCTGTCGATCGCCCGGGCGGGGCCCTCCGCAACCTCTACGGCTGGCTCGATCGACCAACCGACTCGAAAAATTAAAATTTGTAAATAAATAAGAAAAATAACATTTCAATGACCCCGAGCTGTCCCTCGGACGCTCACCCTTATTAGCCGACGATCAGAAGTGCGTGACGGGTGCGATCATACCAGCACTAGAGCACCGGATCCCATCAGAACTCAGAAGTTAAGCGTGCTTGGGCGAGAGTATTACTAGGATGGGTGACCCCCTTGGAAGTCCTCGTGTTGCACCTTTTTTTGACTATCTGTTTGATTGCACGACGAGATCATTTTTTTTACCAATCTTTCTAACCAAACGTTAAGGACGGACGGCGTCGTCGCCATAAAATTTGGCTGTCGATCGCCCGGGCGGGGCCCTCCGCAACGTCTACGGCTGGCTCGATCGACCAACCGACTCGAAAAATTAAAATTTGTAAATAAATAAGAAAAATAACATTTCAATTATTATTTTTCGTTTAAAACGGGCGTAACTCCGTGCATTATTGTCCGATTTCAGCTTTTCACGTGGCGCTGAAAGGCGCGCGAAGAGACGAAGAAAATGACCCCGAGCTGTCCCTCGGACGCTCACCCTTATTAGCCGACGATAAGAAGTGCGTGACGGGTGCGATCATACCAGCACTAAAGCACCGGATCCCATCAGAACTCCGAAGTTAAGCATGCTTGGGCGAGAGTAGTACTAGGATGGGTGACACCTTGGGAAGTCCTCGTGTTGCACCTTTTTTTTTTACTACCTATTTGAATGCACGACGAGATCATTTTTTTTACCAATCTTTCTAACCAAACGTTAAGGACGGACGACGTCGTCGACATAAAATTTGGCTGTCGATCGCCCGAGCGGGGCCCGCCGCAACCTCTACGGCCGGCTTGATCGACCAACCGACCCAAAAAATTAAAATTTGTAAATAAATAAGAAAAATAAAATTTCAATTATTATTTTTCGTTTAAAACGGGCGTAACTCCGTGCATTATTGTCCGATTTTAGATTTTTCACGTGGCGCTGAAACGCGCGCGAAGAGACGAAAAAAATGACCCCGAGCTGTTCCTCGGACACTCACCCTTATTAGCCGACGATCAGAAGTGCGTGACGGGTGCGATCATACCAGCACTAAAGCACCGGATCCCATCAGAACTCAGAAGTTAAGCGTGCTTGGGCGAGAGTAGTACTAGGATGGGTGACCCCCTCTGAAGTCCTCGTGTTGCACCTTTTTTTGACTACCTGTTTGATTGCACGACGAGATCATTTTTTTTACCAATCTTTCTAACCAAACGTTAAGGACGGACGACGTCGTCGCCATAAAATTTAGCAGTCGATCGCCCGCGCGAGGCCCGGCGCAACCTGTACGGCCGACTCGATTGACCAACCGACCCGAAAAATTAAAATTTGTAAATAAATAAGAAAAATAACATTTCAATTATTATTTTTCGTTTAAAACGGGCGTAACTCCGTGCATTATTGTCCGATTTCAGCTTTTCACGTGGCACTGAAAGGCGCCGAAGAGACGAAGAAAATGACCCCGAGCTGTCCCTCGGACGCTCACCCTTATTCGCCGACGATCAGAAGTGCATGACGGGTGCGATTATACCAGCACTAACGCACCGTATCCCATCAGAACTCTGAAGTTAAGCGTGCTTGGGCGAGAGTAGTACTAGGATGGGTAACTCCCTGGGAAGTCCTCGTGTTGCACCTTTTTTTTTACTTCCTATTTGAATGCACGACGAGATCATTTTTTTTACCAATCTTTCTAACCAAACGTTAAGGACGGACGACGCCGTCGCCATAAAATTTGGATGTCGATCGCCCGTGCGGGGCCCGCCGCAACCTCTACGGCCGGCTCGATCGACCAACCGACCCGAAAAACTAAAATTTGTAAATAAATAAGAAAAATAACATTTCAATTATTATTTTTCGTTTAAAACGGGCGTAACTCCGTGCATTATTGTCTGATTTCAGCTTTTCACGTGGCGCTGAAAGGCGCGTGAAGAGACGAAGAAAGTTACCCCGAGCTGTCCCTCGGACGCTCACCCTTATTAGCTGACGATCAGAAGTGCATGACGTGTGCGATCATACCAGCACTAACGCATCGGATCCCATCAGAACCCTGAAGTTAAACGTGCTTAGGCGGGAGTATTACTAGGATGGGTGACCCCCTGGGAAGTCCTCGTGTTGCAACTTTTTTTTTACTATCTATTTGAATGCACGACGAGATCATTTTTTTTTACCAATCTTTCTAACCAAACGTTAAGGACGGACGACGTCGTCGACACAAAATTTGGCTGTCGATCGCCCGTGAGGGGCCCGCCGAAACCTCTACGGCCGGCTCGATCGACCAACTGACCCGAAAAATAAAAATTTGTAAATAAATAAGAAAAATAACATATCAATTATTATTTTTCGTTTAAAACGGGCGTAACTACGTGCATTATTGTCCGATTTCAGCTTTTCACGTGGCGCTGAAAGGCGCGCGAAGAGACGACGAAACTGACTCCGAGCTGTCCCTCGGACGCTCACCCTTATTAGCCGACGATCAAAAGTGCATGACGGGTGCGATCATACCAGCACTAACGCACCGGATCTCATCAAATCTCCGATGTTAAGCGTGCTTGGGCGAGAGTAGGACTAGGATGGGTGACCCCCAGGAAAGTCCTCATGTTGCACCTTTTTTTTTACTACCTATTTGATTTCCCGACGAGATCATTTTTTTACCAATCTTTCTAACCAACCGTTAAGGACCGACGACGTCGTCGCCATAAAATTTGGCTGTCGATCGCCAGCGCGGGGCCCGCCGCAACCTCTACGGCCGGCTCGATCGACCAACCGACCCGAGAAATTAAAATTTGTAAATAAAAAAGAAAAATAACATTTCAATTATTATTTTTCGTTTAAAAAGAGCGTAACTCCGTGCATTATTGTCCGATTTCAGCTTTTCACGTGGCGCTGAAAGGCGCGCGAAGAGACGAAGAAAATGACCCCCGAACTCTCCCTCGGACGCACACCCATATTGGCCAACGATCAGAAGTGCATGATGGGTGCGATCATACCAGCACTAACGCATCGGATTCCATCAGAACTACGAAGTTAAGCGTGCTTGGGCGAAAGTAGGACTTGGATGGGTGACCCCCTTGAAAGTCCTCGTGTTGCACTCTTTGTTTTTAGTACCTATTTGATTGCACGACGAGATCATTTTTTTTACCAATCTTTCTAACCAAACGTTAAGGACGGACGACGTCGTCGCCATAAAATTTGGCTGTCGATCGCCCGCGCGGGGCCCGCCGCAACCTCTACGGCCGGCTCGATCGACCAATCGACCCGAAAAATTAAAATTTGTAAATAAATAAGAAAAATAACATTTCAATTATTATTTTTCGTTTAAAACGGGCGTAACTCCGTGCATTATTGTCCGATTTCAGCTTTTCACGTGGAGCTGAAAGGCGAACGAAGAGACGAAGAAAATGACCCCGAGCTGTCTCTCGGACGCTCAACCTTATTTGTCGACGATCAGAAGTGCGTGACAGGTTCGATCATACCAGCACTAAAGCATCAGATCCCTTCAAAACTCCGAATTAAACGTGCTTGGGCCAGAGTAGTACTAGGATGGGTGACCCCCTGGGAAGTCCTCGTGTTGCACCTTTTTTTTTACTACCTATTTTAATGCACGTCGAGATCATTTTTTTTACCAATCTTTCTAACCAAACGTTAAGGACGGACGACGTCGTCGCCATAAAATTTGGCTGTCGATCGCCCGCGCAGGGCCCGCCGCAACCTCTACGGCCGGCTCGATCGACCAACCGATCCGAAAAATTAAAATTTGTAAATAAATAAGAAAAATAACATTTCAATTATTATTTATCGTTTAAAACGGGCGTAACTCCGTGTATTATTGTCCGATTTCAGCTTTTCACGTGGCGCTGAAAGGCGCGCGACGAGACGAAGATAATGACCCCCGAACTCTCCCTCGGACGCTCACCCTTATTATCCGACGATCAGAAGCACATTACGGATGCGATCATACATGAATTAACGCATTAGATCCCATCAGAACTCCAAAATTAAGAGTGCTTGGGCGAGAGTAGGACAAGAATGGGTGACCCCCTAGGAAGTCCTCGTGTTGCACATTTTTTTTACTACCTGTTTGATTGCACGACGAGATCATTTTTTTTACCAATCTTTCTAACCAAACGTTAAGGACGTACGACGTCGTCGCCATAAAATTTGGTTGTCGATCGCTCGCGCACGGCCCGCCGCAACCTCTACGGCAGGCTCGATCGACCAACCGATCCGAAAAATTAAAATTTGTAAATAAATAAGAAAAATAACATTTCAATTATTATTTTTCGTTTAAAACGGGCGTAACTCCGTGTATTATTGTTCGATTTCAGCTTTTCACGTGGCGCTGAAAGGCGCGCGAAGAGACGAAGAAAATGACCCCCGAACTCTCCCTCGGACGCTCACCCTTATTAGCCGACGATCAGAAGCACATTACGGATGCGATCATACATGCACTAACGCATTGGATCCCATCAGAACTCTAAAATTAAGCGTGCTTGGGCGAGAGTAGGACAAGAATGGGTGACCCCTTGGGAAGTCCTCGTGCTGCACCCTTTTTTTTACTACCTATTTGAATGCACGACGAGATCATTTCTTTTACCAATCTTTCTAACCAAACGTTAAGGACGGACGACGTCGTCGCCATAAAATTTGGCTGTCGATCGCCCGCGCGGGGCCCGCCGCAACCTCTACGGCCGGCTCGATCGACCAACCGACCCGAAAAATTAAAATTTGTAAATAAATAAGAAAAATAACATTTCAATTATTATTTTTCGTTTAAAACGGGCGTAACTATGTGCATTATTGTCCGATTTCAGCTTTTCACGTGGCGATGAAAGGCGCGCGAAGAGACGAAGAAAATGACCCCGAGCTGTCCCTCGGACGCTCACCCTTATTAGCCGACGATCTAGAGTGCATGATGGGTGCGATCATACCAGCACTGACGCACCGGATCCCATCAAAACTCCGAAGTTAAGCGTGCTTGGGCGATAGTAGGACTAGGATGGGTGACCCCATGGGAAGTCCTCCTGTTGCATCTTTGTTTTTACTACATATTTGAATGCACGACGAGATCATTTTTTTTACCAATCTTTCTAACCAAACGTTACGGACGGACGACGTCGTCGCCACAAAATTTGGCTGTCGATCGCCCGTGCGGGGCCCACCGCAACCTCTACGGTCGGCTCGATCGACCAACCGACCCGAAAAATTAAAATTTGTAAATAAATAATAAAAATAACATTTCAATTATTATTTTTCGTTTAAAACGGGCATAACTCCGTGCATTATTGTCCGATTTTAGCTTTTCACGTGGCGCTGGAAGGCGCGCGAAGAGACGAAGACAATGACCCCGAGCAGTCCCTCGGACGCTCACCCTTATTAGCCGACGATCAGAAGTGCATCACGGGTGCGATCATACCAGCACTAAAGCACCGGATCCCATCAAAACTCCGAAGTTAAGCGTGCTTGGGCGAGAGTAGGACTAGGATGGGTGACCCCCTGGAAAGTCCTCATGTTGCACCTTTTTTTTACTACCTATTTGATTTCACGACAAGATCATTTTTTTTACCAATCTTTCTAACCAAACGTTAAGGACGGACGACGTCGTCGCTATAAAATTTGGCTGTCGATCGACCGCGCAGGGCCCGCCGCAACCTCTACGACCGGCTCGATCGACCAACAGATCCGAAAAATTAAAATTTTTAAATAAATAAGAAAAATAACATTTCAATTATTATTTTTCGTTTAAAACGGGCGTAACTCCGTGTATTATTGTCCGATTTCAGCATTTCACGTGGCGCTGAAAGGTGCGCGAAGAGACGAAGAAAATGACCCCCGAACTCTCCCTCGGACGCTCACCCTTATTTGATTTCACGACGACATCATTTTTTATACCAATCTTTCTAACCAAACGTTAAGGACGGACGACGTCGTCGCTATAAAATTTGGCTGTCGATCGCCCGCGCAGGGCCCGCCGCAACCTCTACGGCCGGCTCGATCGACCAACCGATCCGAAAAATTAAAATTTGTAAATAAATAAGAAAAATAACATTTCAATTATTATTTTTCGTTTAAAACGGGCGTAACTCCGTGTATTATTATCCGATTTCAGGTTTTCACGTGGCGCTGAAAGGCGCATAGACGAAGAAAATGACCCCCGAACTCTCCCTCGGACGCTCACCCTTATTAGCCGACGATCTGAAGCACATTACGGATGCGATCATACATGCACTAACGCATTGGATCCCATCAGAACTCCAAAATTAAGCGTGCTTGGGCGAGAGTATCACTAGGATGGGTGACCCCCTGCGAAGTCCTCGTGTTGCACCTTTTTTTTTACTACCTATTTGATTGCACGACGAGATCATTTTTTTTATCAATCTTTCTAACCAAACGTTAAGGACGGACGACGTCGTCGCCATAAAATTTGGCTGTCGATCGCCCGTGCGGGGCCCGCCGCAACCTCTACGGCCGGTTCGATCGACCAACCGAGCCGAAAAATTAAAATTTGTAAATAAATAAGAAAAATAACATTTCAATTATTATTTTTCGTTTAAAACGGGCGTAACTCCGTGCATTATTGTCCGATTTCAGCTTTTCACGTGGCGCTGAAAGGCGCGCGAAGGGACGATGAAAATGACTCCGAGCTGTCCCTCGGACGCTCACCCTTATTAGCCGACGATCAAAAGTGCATGACGGGTGCGATCATACCAGCACTAACGCACCGGATCCCATCAAAACTCCGATGTTAAGCGTGCTTGGGCGAGAGTAAAGCACCGGATCCCATCAGAACTCCGAAGTTAAGGGTGCTTGGGCGAGAGTAGTACTAGGATGGGTGACCCCCTGGGAAGTCCTCGTGTTGCATCTTTTTTTGATTACCTGTTTGATTGCACGACGAGATCATTTTTTTACCAATCTTTTTAACCAAACGTTAAGGACGGACGACGTCGTCGCCATAACATTTGGCTGTAGATCGCCCACGCGGGGCTCGCCGCAACCTCTACGGCCGACTCGATCGACCAACCGACCGGAAAAATTAAAATTTGTAAATAAATAAGAAAAATAACATTTCAATTATTATTTTTCGTTTAAAACGGGCGTAACTCCATGCATTATTGTCCTATTTCAGCTTATCACGTGGCACTGAAAGGCGCCGAAGAGACGAAGAAAATGACCCCGAGCTGTCCCTCGGACGCTCACCCTTATTAGCCGACGATCATAAGTGCATGACTGGTGCGATCATACCAGCACTAACGCACCGGATCCCATCAGAACTCCGAAGATAAGCGTGCTTGGGCGAGAGTACTACTAGGATGGGTGACCCCCTGGGAAGTTCTCGTGTTCCACCTTCTTTTTACTACCTATTTGAATGCACGACGAGATCATTTTTTTTACCAATCTTTCTAACCAAACGTTAAGGACGGACGACGTCGTCGCCATAAAATTTGGCTGTCGATCGCTCGCGCGGGGCCCGCCGCAACTTCTACGGCCGGCTTGATCGACCAACCGACCCGAAAAATTAAAATTTGTAAATAAATAAGAAAAATAACATTTCAATTATTATTTTTCGTTTAAAACGGGCATAACTCCGTGCAATATTGTCCGATTTTAGCTTTTCACGTGGCGCTGAAGCGCGCGCGAAGAGACGAAGAAAATGACCCCGAGCTATTCCTCGGACGCTCACCCTTATTAGCCGACAATCAGAAGTGCGTGACCGGTGCGATCATACCAGCACTAAAGCACCGGATCCCATCAGAACTCCGAAGTTAAGCGTGCTTGGGCGAGAGTAGTACTAGGATGGGTGACCCCCTCGGAAGTCCTCGTGTTGCACCTTTTTTTGACAACCTGTTTGATTGCACGACGAGATCATTTTTTTACCAATCTTTCCAACCAAACGTTAAGGACGGACGACGTCGTCGCCATAAAATTTGGTTGTCGATCGCCCGCGCGGGGCCCGCCGCAACCTCTATGGCCGACTCGATCGACCAACCGACCGGAAAAATTAAAATTTGTAAATAAATAAGAAAAATAACATTTCAATTATTATTTTTCGTTTAAAACAGGCGTAACTCCGTGCATTATTGTCCGATTTCAGCTTTTCACGTGGCACTGAAAGGCGCCGAAGAGACGAAGAAAATGACCCCGAGCTGTCCCTCGGACGCTCACCCTTATTAGCCGACGATCAGAAGTGCTTGACGGGTGCGATCATACCAGCACTAACGCACCGGATCCCATCAGAACTCCGAAGATAAGCGTGCTTGGGCGAGAGTAGGACTAGGATGGGTGACCCCTTGGGAAGTCCTCGTGTTGCACCTTTTTTTTTTACTACCTATTTGAATGCACGACGAGATCATTTTTTTTACCAATCTTTCTAACCAAACGTTAAGGACGGACGACGTCGTCGCCATAAAATTTGGTTGTCGATCGCCCGCGCGGGGCCCGCCGCAACCTCTACGGCCGGCTCGATCGACCAACCGACCCGAAAAATTAAAATTTGTAAATAAATAAGAAAAATAACATTTCAATTATTATTTTTCGTTTAAAACGGGCGTAACTCCGTGCATTATTGTCCGATTTCAGCTTTTCACGTGGCGCTGAAAGGCGCGCGAAGAGACGAAGAAAATGACCCCGAGCTGTTCCTCGGACGCTCACCCTTATTAGCCGACAATCAGAAGTGCGTGACGGGTGCGATCATACCAACACTAAAGCACCGGCTCCCATCAGAACTTCGAAGTTAAGCGTGCTTGGGCGAGAGTAGTACTAGGATGGGTGACCCCCTGGGAAGTCCTCGTGTTGCACCTTTTTTTTTTACTACCAATTTGAATGCACGACGAGATCATTTTTTTTACCAATCTTTCTAACCAAACGTTAAGGACAGACGACGTCGTCGCCATAAAATTTAGTTGTCGATCGCCCGCGCGGGGCCCGCCGCAACCTCTACGGCCGGCTCGATCGACCAACCGACCCGAAAAATTAAAATTTGTAAATAAATAAGAAAAATAACATTTCAATTATTATTTTTCGTTTAAAACGGGCGTAACTCCGTGCATTATTGTCCGATTTCAGCTTTTCACGTGGCGCTGAAAGGCGCGCGAAGAGACGAAGAAAATGACCCCGAGCTGTTCCTCGGACGCTCACCCTTATTAGCCGACAATCAGAAGTGCGTGACGGGTGCGATCATACCAGCACTAAAGCACCGGCTCCCATCAGAACTTCGAAGTTAAGCGTGCTTGGGCGAGAGTAGTACTAGGATGGGTGACCCCCTGGGTAGTCCTCGTGTTGCACCTTTTTTTTTTACTACCAATTTGAATGCACGACGAGATCATTTTTTTTACCAATCTTTCTAACCAAACGTTAAGGACAGACGACGTCGTCGCCATAAAATTTGGTTGTCGATCGCCCGCGCGAGGCCCGCCGCAACCTCTACGGCCGGCTCGATCGACCAACCGACCCGAAAAATTAAAATTTGTAAATAAATAAGAAAAATAACATATCAATTATTATTTTTTGTTTAAAACGGGCGTAACTCAGTGCATTATTGTCCGATTTCAGCTTTTCACGTGGCGCTGAAAGGCGCGCGAAGAGACGAAGAAAATGACCCCGAGCTGTCCCTCAGACGCTCACCCTTATTAGCCGACGATCAGAAGTGCGTGACGGGTGCGATCATACCAGCAATAAAGCACCGGATCCCATCAGAACTCCGAAGTTAAGCGTGCTTGGGCGAGAGTATGACTAAGATGGGTGACCCCCTCGGAAGTCCTCGTGCTGCACCCTTTTTTTTTAGTACCTATTCGAATGCACGACGAGATCATTTTTTTTACCAATCTTTCTAACCAAACGTTAAGAACGAACGACGTTGTCGCCATAAAATTTGGTTGTCGATCGCCCGTGCGGGGCCCGCCGCAAACTCTACGGCCGGCTCGATCGACCAACCGACCCGAAAAATTAAAATTTGTAAATAAATAAGAAAAATAACATTTCAATTATTATTTTTCATTTAAAACGGGCGTAACTCCGTGCATTATTGTCCGATTTCAGCTTTTCACGTGGCGCTGAAAGGCGCGCGAAGAGACGAAGAAAATGACCCCGAGCTATCCCTCGGACGCTAACCCTTATTAATCGACGATCAGAAGTCCTCGTGTTGCACCCTTTTTTTTACTACCTATTTGATTGCACGATGAGATCATTTTTTCTACCAATCTTTCTAACCAAACTTTAAGGACGGACGACATCGTCGCCATAAAATTTGGCTGTCGATCGCCCGCGCGGGGCCCGCCGCAACCTCTACGGCCGGCTCGATCGACCAACCGACCCGAAAAATTAAAATTTGTAAATAAATAAGAAAAATAACATTTCAATTAATATTTTTCGTTTAAAACGGGCGTAATTTCGTGCATTATTGTCTTATTTCAGCTTTTCACGTGGCGCTGAAAGGCGCGCGAAGAGACGAAGAAAATGACCCCGAGCTGTCCCTCGGACGCTGAGCCTTATTAGCCGACGATCAGAAACACTTTACGGATGCGATCATACATGCACTAACGCATTGGATCCCATCAGAACTTTGAAATTAAGCGTGGTTGGGCGAGAGTAGGACTAAGATGGGTGACCCCCTGGGAAGTCCTCGTGCTGCACCCTTTTTTTTTACTACCTATTTGAATGCACGACGAGATCATTTTTTTTACCAATCCTTCTAACCAAACGTTAAGGACGGACGACGTCGTCGCCATAAAATTTGGTTGTCGATCGCCCGCGCGATGCCCGCCGCAACCTCTACGGCCGGCTCAATCGACCAACCGACCCGAAAAATTAAAATTTGTAAATAAATAAGAAAAATAAGATTTCAATTATTATTTTTCGTTTAAAACGTGCGTAACTCCGTCCGCCCCAACTTCTACGGGCCGCTCGATCGACCAACCAACCCGAAAAGTTAAAATTTGTAAATAAAAAAGAAAATAACATTTCAATTATTATTTTTTCATTTAAAATGGGCGTAACTCAGTGCACGATTGTCCGATTTAAGCTTTTCACGTGGCGCTGAAAGGCGCAAAGAGACGAAGAAAATGACCCCCGAGCCCTCCCTCGGACGCTCAACCTTATTGGCCGACGATTAGAAGTGCATGACGGGTGCGATCATACTAGCACTAATGCACCGGATACCATCAGAACTCCGAAGTTAAGCGTGCTTGGGCGAGAGTAGTACTAGGATGGGTGACCCCCTGGAAAGTCCTCGTGTTGCACTCTTTGTTTTTAGTACCTATTTGAATGCACGACGAGATCATTTTTTTTACCAATCTTTCTAACCAAACGTTAAGGACGGACGACGTCGTCGACATAAAATTTGACAGTCGATCGCCCGTGTGGGGCCCGCAGCAACCTCTACGGCCGGCTCAATCGACCAACCAACCCGAAAAATTAAAATTTGTAAATAAATAAGAAAAATAACATTTCAATTATTATTTTTCGTTTAAAGCGGCGTAACTCCGTGCATTATTGTCTGATTTTAGCTTTTCACGTGGCGCTGAAAGGCGGGTGAAGAGACGAAGAAAACGACCCCGAGCTATCCCTCGGACGCTCACCCTTATTAGCCGACGATCAGAAGTGCATGACGGGTGCGATCATACCAGCACTAACACACCGGATCCCTTCAGAACTCCGAAGTTAAGCGTGCTTGGGAGAGAGTAGTACTAGGATGGGTCACCCCCTGGGAAGTCCTCGTGTTGCACTTTATTTTGTACTTCCTATTTGAATGCACGACGAGATCATTTTTTTTACCAATCTTTCTAAACAAACGTTAAGGACGGACGATGTCGTTGCCATAAAATTTGCCCCGCCGCAACCTCTTCGGCCGGCTCGATTGACCAACTAACCCGAAAAATTAAAATTTGTAAATAAATAAGTAAAATAACATTTCAATTATTGTTTTTCGTTTAAAATGGGCGTAACTCCGTGCATTATTGTCCGATTTCAAATTTTCACGTGGCGTTGAAATGCGCGCGAAGAGACGAAGAAAATGACCCTGAGCTGTCCCTCGGACGCTCACCCTTATTGGCCGACGATCAGAAGTGTATGATGGGTGTGATCATACCAGCACTAATGCATTGGATTCCATCAGAACTCCGAAGTTAAGCGAGCTTGGGCGAGAGTAGTACTAGAATGGGTGACCCTCTGGGTAGTCCTTGTGTTGCTCTCTCTTTGTTTTTACTACCTATTTGAATGCTCGACGAGATCATTTTTTTTACCAATCATTCTAACCAAACGTCAAGGACGGACGACGTCATCGCCATAAAATTTGGCTGTCGATCGCCCGTGCGAGGCCGGCCGCAACCTCTACGGCCGGCTCGATCGACCAACCAACCCGAAAAATTAAAATTTGTAAATAAATAAGAAAAAATAACATTTCAATTATTATTTTTCGTTTAAATCTGGCGTAACTCCGTGCATTATTGTCCGATTTCAGCTTTTCACGTGGCGCTGAAAGGCGCGCGAAGACACGAAGAAAATGACCCCGAGCTGTTCCTCGGACGCACACCCTTATTAGCCGACGATCAGAAGTGCATGACGGGTGCGATCATACCAGCAATAACGCACCAGATCCCATCAGAACTCCGAAGTTAAGCGTGCTTGGGCGAGAGTAGTACTAGGATGGGTGACCCCCTGGAAAGTCCTCGTCTTGCACTCTTTGATTTTAGTACCTATTTGAATGCACGACGAGATCATTTTTTTTACCAATCTTTCTAACCAAACGTTAAGGACGGACGACGTCGTCGCCATAAAATTTGGCAGTCGATCGCCCATGTGGGGACCGCAGCAACCTCTACGGCCGGTTCGATCGACCAACCAACCCGAAAAATTAAAATTTGTAAATAAATAAGAAAAATAACATTTCAATTATTATTTTTCGTTTAAAACGGGCGTAACTGCGTGCATTATTGTCCGATTTCAGCTTTTCACGTGGCGCTGAAAGGCGCGCGAAGAGACGAAGAAAACGACCCCGAGCTGTCCCTCGGACGTTCACCCTTATTAGCCGACGATCAGAAGTGCATGACGGGTGCGATCATACCAGCACTAACAGACTGGATCCCTTCAGAACTCCGAAGTTAAGCGTGCTTGGGAGAGAGTAGTACTAGGATGGGTCACCCCTTGGGAAGTCCTCGTGTTGCACTCTTTTTTTTTACTACCTATTTGAATGCACGGCGAGATCATTTTTTTCACCAATCTCCCTAACCAAACGTTAAGGACGGACGACGTCGTTGCCATAAAATTTGGCTATCGATCGCTCGTGCGGGGCCCGCCGCAACATCTACGGCCGGCTCGATCGACCAACCAACCCAAAAAATTAAAATTTGTAAATAAATAAGAAAAATAACCTTTCAATTATTATTTTTCGTTTAAAACGGGCGTAACTCTGTGCATTATTGTCCGATTTCAACTTTTCACGTGGCGCTGAAAGGCGCGCGAAGAGACGAAGAAAACGACCCCGAGCTGTCCCTCGGACGCTCACCCTTATTAGCCGACGATCAGAAGTGCATGACGGGTGCGATCATACCAGCACTAACGCACCGGATCCCTTCAGAACTCCGAACTTAAGCGTGCTTGGGAGAGAGTAGTACTAGGATGGGTCACCCCCTGGGAAGTCCTCGTGTTGCACTCTTTTTTTTTACTACCTATTTGAATGCACGACGAGACCATTTTTTTTACCAATCTTTCTAACCAAGCGTTATGGACGGACGACGTCGTTGCCATAAAATTTGGCTATCGATTGCCCGTGCAGGGCCCGCCGAAACCTCTACGGCCGGCTCGATCGACCAACCAACCCGAAAAATTAAAATTTGTAAATAAATAAGAAAAATAACATTTCAATTATTATTTTACGTTTAAAACGGGCGTAACTCTGTGCATTATTGTCCGATTTTAGCTTTTCACGTGGCGCTGAAAGGCGCGCAAAGAGACGAAGAAAATGACCCCCGATATCTCCCTCGGACGCTCACCCTTATTGGCCGACGATCAGAAGTGCATGACGGGTGCGATCATACCAGCACTAACTCACCGGATCCCAACAGAACTACGAAGTTAAGCGTGCTTGGGCAAGAGTAGTACTAGGATGGGTGCCCTCGTGGAAATTTCCTCGTGTTGCACTCTTTGTTTTTACTACCTATTTGAATGCACGACGAGATCATTTTTTTTACCAATCTTTCTTCCCAAACGTTAAGGACGGACGACGTCGTCGCCTTAAAATTTGGCTGTCGATCGCCCGTGCGGGGCCCGCCGCAATGTCTACGACCAACTCGATCGACCAACCAACCCGAAAAATTAAAATTTGTAAATAAATAAGAGAAATAACATTTCAGTTATTATTTTTCGTTAAAAATAGGCGTAACTCCGTGCATTATTGTCCAATTTCAGCTGTTCACGTGGCGCTGAAAGGCGCGCGAAGAGACGAAGAAAATGACCCCCGAGCTCGCCCTCGGACGCTCACCCTTATTAGCCAACGATCAGAAGTGCATGATAGGTGCGATCATACCAGCACTTTTGCACCGGATCCCATTAGAACTCTAAAGTTAAGCGTGAATGGGCGAGAGTAGTACTAGGATGGGTCACCCCCTGGGAAGTCCTCGTGTTGCACTCTTTTTTTTTACTACCTATTTGAATGCACGGCGAGATCATTTTTTTCACCAATCTCCCTAACCAAACGTTAAGGACGGACGACGTCGTTGCCATAAAATATGGCTATCGATCGCCCGTGCGGGGCCCGCCGCAACATCTACGGCCGGCTCGATCGACCAACCAACCCAAAAAATTAAAATTTGTAAATAAATAAGAAAAATAACCTTTCAATTATTATTTTTCGTTTAAAACGGGCGTAACTCTGTGCATTATTGTCCGATTTCAACTTTTCACGTGGCGCTGAAAGGCGCGCGGAGAGACGAAGAAAACGACCCCGAGCTGTCCCTCGGACGCTCACCCTTATTAGCCGACGATCAGAAATGCATGACGGGTGCGATCATACCAGCACTAACGCACCAGATCCCTTCAGAACTCCGAACTTAAGCGTGCTTGGGAGAGAGTAGTACTAGGATGGGTCACCCCCTGGGAAGTCCTCGTGTTGCACTCTTTTTTTTTACTACCTATTTGAATGCACGACGAGACCATTTTTTTTACCAATCTTTCTAACCAAGCGTTATGGACGGACGACGTCGTTGCCATAAAATTTGGCTATCGATTGCCCGTGCAGGGCCCGCCGAAACCTCTACGGCCTGCTCGATCGACCAACCAACCCGAAAAATTAAAATTTGTAAATAAATAAGAAAAATAACATTTCAATTATTATTTTTCGTTTAAAACGGGCGTAACTCTGTGCATTATTGTCCGATTTTAGCTTTTCACGTGGCGCTGAAAGGCGCGCAAAGAGACGAAGAAAATGACCCCCGAGATCTCCCTCGGACGCTCACCCTTATTGGCCGACGATCAGAAGTGCATGACGGGTGCGATCATACCAGCACTAACTCACCGGATCCCATCAGAACTACGAAGTTAAGCGTGCTTGGGCAAGAGTAGTACTAGGATGGGTGACCCCGTGGAAATTCCTCGTGTTGCACTCTTTGTTTTTACTACCTATTTGAATGCACGACGAGATCATTTTTTTTACCAATCTTTCTTCCCAAACGTTAAGGACGGACGACGTCGTCGCCTTAAAATTTGGCTGTCGATCGCCCGTGCGGGGCCCGCCGCAATGTCTACGACCAACTCGATCGACCAACCAACCCGAAAAATTAAAATTTGTAAATAAATAAGAGAAATAACATTTCAGTTATTATTTTTCGTTAAAAATAGGCGTAACTCCGTGCATTATTGTCCAATTTCAGCTGTTCACGTGGCGCTGAAAGGCGCGCGAAGAGACGAAGAAAATGACCCCCGAGCTCGCCCTCGGACGCTCACCCTTATTAGCCAACGATCAGAAGTGCATGATAGGTGCGATCATACCAGCACTTTTGCACCGGATCCCATTAGAACTCTAAAGTTAAGCGTGAATGGGCGAGAGTAGTACTACGATGGGTGACCCCCTGGAAGTCCTCGTGTTGCAATCATTGTTTTTACTACCTATTTGAATGCTCGACGAGATCATTTTTTTTACCAATCTTTCTTACCAAACGTTAAGGACGGATGACGTCGTCACCATAAAATTTGGCTGTCGATCGCCCTTGCGGGGCCCGCCGCAACCTCTACGGCCGGGTCGATCGACCAACCAACCCAAAAAATTAAAATTTGTAAATAAATAAGAAAATAACATTTCAATTATTATTTTTCGTTTAAAACAGGCGTAACTCCGTGCGTTATTGTCCGATTTCAGCTTTTCACGTGGCGCTGAAAGGCGCGCGAAGAGACGAAGAAAATGACCCCGAACTGTCCCTCGGATGCTCACCCTTATTAGCTGACGATCAGAAATGCTTGATGGGTGCTATCATACCAGCACGAACGCATCGGATCCCATCAGAACTTCGTAGTTAAGCGTACTTGGGCGAGAGTAGTACTAGGATAGGTGACCCCTTGGGAAGTCCAAGTATTGCACTCTTTTTTTTTACTACCTATTTGAATGCACGACGAGATCATTTTTTTACCATAGGAGCGCGAAGAGATGAAGAAAATGAACCCCGAACTCTTCCTCAGACGCTCACCCTTATTAGCCGACGATCCGAAGCACATTATGGATGTGATCATACATTCACTAACGTATGTGATCATACGCTCACCCTTTTTTTTTACTACCTATTTGAATGCACGACGAGATCATTTTTTTTACCAATCTTTCTAACCGAACGTTAAGGACGGATGACGTCGTCGCCATAAAATTTGGCTGTCGATCTCCCGCGCGGGGCCCTCCGCAACCTCCACGGCCGGCTCGATCAACCAATCGACCAGAAAAATTAAAATTTGTAAATAAATAAGAAAAATAACATTTCAATTATTATTTTTCGTTTAAAACTGGCGTAACTCCATGCATTATTTTCCGATTTCAGCTTTTCACGTGGCGCTGAAAGGCTCGCTAAGAGACGACGGAATTGACCCCGAGCTGTCTCTCGGACGCACACCCTTATTAGCCGACGATCAGAAGTGCAAGACGGGTGCGATCATACAAGCAAGACGGGTGCTTGAGCAAGAGTAGTACTAGGACGTGTGACCCCCTGGGAAGTCCTCGTGTTGCACTTTTTTTTTTACTACCTATTTGAATGCTCGACGAGACCATTTTTTTTACCAATCTTTCTAAACAAACGTTAAGGACGGACGACGTCGTCGCCTAAAATTTGGCTGTCGTTCACCCGCGCTGGGCCCGCCGCAACGTCTACGGCCGGCTTGATCGACCATCTGACCCGAAAAATTAAAATTTTTAAATAAATAATAAAAATAATATTTCAATTATTATTTTTCGTTTAAAACGGGTGTAACTCCGTGCATTATTGTCCGATTTCTGCTTTTCACGTGGCGCTGAAAGGCGCGCGAAGAGACGAAGAAAATGACCCCCGAGCTATCCCTCGGACGCTCACCCTTATTATCCGACGATCAAAATCGCATGATAGATGTGATCATACATGCACTAACGCAGTAGATCCCATCAGAACTCTAAAGTTAAGCGTGCTTGGGTGAGAGTAGTACTAGGATGGGTTACGCCTTGGGAAGTTCTCGTGTTGCACCTTTTTTTTACTACCTATTTGATTGCACGACGAGATCATTTTTTTTACCAATCTTTCTAACCAAACGTTAAGGACGGACGACGTCGTCGCCATTAAATTTGGCTGTCGATCGCCCGCGCGGGGCCCTCCGCAACCTCTACGGCCGGCTCGATCGACCAATCGACCAGAAAAATTAAAATTTGTAAATAAATAAGAAAAATAACATTTCAATTATTATTTTTCGTTTAAAACTGGCGTAACTCCGTGCATTATTGTCCGATTTCAGCTTTTCACGTGGCGCTGAAAGGCTCGCGGAGAGACGACGAAAATGACCCCGAGCTGTCTCTCGGACGCTCACCCTTATTAGCCGACGATTAGAAGTGCAAGATGGGTGCGATCATACCAGCACTAACGCACAGGATCCCATCAGAACTCCGAAGTTAAGCGTGCTTGGGCGAGAGTAGTACTAGGACGGGTGACCCCTTGGGAAGTCCTCGTATTGCACCTTTTTTTTACTACCTATTTGAATGCACGACGAGATCATTTTTTTTACCAATCTTTCTAACCAAACGTTAAGGACGGACGACGTCGTCGACATAAAATTTGGCTGTCGATCGCCCGTGCGGTGCCCGCCACAACCTCTACGGCCGGCTCAATCGACCAACCGACCCGAAAAATTAAAATTTGTAAATAAATAAGAAAAATAACATTTCAATTATTATTTTTCGTTTAAAACTGGCGTAACTCCGTGCATTATTGTCCGATTTCAGCTTTTCACGTGGCGCTGAAAGGCTCGCGGAGAGACGAAGAAAATGACCCCGAGCTGTCCCTCGGACACTCACCCTTATTAGCCGACGATCAGAAGTGCATGACGGGTGCGATCATACCAGCACTAACGCACCAGATCCCATCAGAACTCCGAAGTTAAGCGTGCTTGGGCGAGAGTAGTACTAGGATGGTTGACCCCCTGCGAAGTCCTCGTGTTGCACCTTTTTTTTTACTACCTATTTGAATACACGACGAGATCATTTTTTTTACCAATCTTTCTAACCAAACGTTAAGCACGGACGACGTCGTCGCCATAAAAATTGGCTGTCGATCGCCCGTGCGGGCCCCGCCTCAACCTCTACGGCCGGCTCGAAAGACCAACGGACCCGAAAAATTAAAATTTGTAAATAAGAAAAATAACATTTCAATTATTATTTTTCTTTTAAAACGGGCGTAACTCCGTGCATTATTGTCCGATTTCAGCTTTTCACGTGGCGCTGAAAGCCTCGCGAAGAGACGAATAAAATGACCCCGAGCTGTCCCTCGGACGCTCACCCTTATTAGCCGACGATCAGAAGTGCATGACGGGTGCGATCATACCAGCACTAACGCACCGGATCCCATCCGAACTCCGAAGTTAAGCGTGCTTGGGCGAGATTAGTACTAGTGTGGGTGTCCCCCTGGGAAGTCCTCGTGTTGCACCTTTTTTTTTACTACCTATTTGATTGCACGACGAGATCATTTTTTTTACCAATCTTTCTAACGAAACATTAAGGACTGACGACGTCGTCGCCATAAAATTTGGCTGTCGATCGCCCGTGCGGGGCCCGCCGCAACCTCTACGGCCGGCTCGATCGGCCATCCGACCCGAAAAATTAAAATTTGTAAATAAATAAGAAAAATAACATTTCAATTATTATTTTTCGTTTAAAACGGGCGTAACTCCGTGCATTATTGTACTATTTCAGCTTTTCACGTGGCGCTGAAAGGTGCGCGAAGAGACGAAGAAAATGACCCCGAGCTGTCCCTCGGACGCTCATCCTTATTAGCCGACGATCAGAAGTGTATGACATGTGCGATCATACCAGCACTAACGCAACGGATCCCATTTGAACTCCAAATTTAAGAGTGCTTGGGCGAGAGTACTATTAGGATGGGTGACCCCTTGGGAAGTTCTCGTTTTGCACACTCTTTTTTACTACCTATTTGATTGCACGATGAGATCATTTTTTTACAAATCTTTCTAACCAAACGTTAAGGACGGACGACGTCGTCGCCATAAAATTTGGCTGTCGATCGCCCGTGCGGGGCCCGCCGCAAACTCTATAGCCGGCTCGATCGACCAACCGACCCGAAAAATTAAAATTTGTAAATAAATAAGAAAAATAACATTTCAATTATTATTTTTCGTTTAAAACGGGCGTAACTCCGTGCATTATTGTCCGATTTCAGCTTTTCACGTGGCGCTGAAAGGCGCGCGAAGAGACGAAGAAAATGACCCTCGAACTCTCCCTCGGACGCTCACCCTTATTAGACGACGATCAGAAGCACTTTACGGATGCGATCATACATGCACTAACGCATTGGATCCCATCAGAGCTCCGAAATTAATCGTTCTTGGGCGAGAGTAGGACTAGGATGGATGACCCCTTGGGAAGTCCTCGTGCAGCACCATTTTTTTTTACTACCTATTTGAATGCACGACGAGATCATTTTTTTTACAAATCTTTCTAAGCAAACGTTAAGGACGGACGACGTCGTCACCATAAAATTTGGCTGTCGATCGCCCGTGCAGGGCCCGCCGCAACCTCTACGGCCGGCTCGATCGACCAACTGACCCGAAAAATTAAAATTTGTAATAAATAAGAAAAATAACATTTCAATTATTATTTTTCGTTTAAAACGGGCGTAACTCTGTGCATTATTGTCCGATTTTAGCTTTTCATGTGGCGCTGAAAGGCGCGCGAAGAGACGAAGAAAATGACCCTCGAACTCTCCCTCGGACGCTCACCCTTATTAGCCGACGATCAGAAGCACATTACGGATGCGATCATACATGCACTAACGCATTGGATCCCATCAGAACTACTCCGAAATTAAGCGTGCTTGGGCGAGAGTAGTACTAGGATGGGTGACCCCTTGGGAAGTCCTCGTGTTGCACCTTTTTTTTTACTACCTATTTGGTTGCACGACGAGATCATTTTTTTTACCAATCTTTCTAACCAAACGTTAAGGACGGACGACGTCGTCACCAAAAAATTTGGATGTCAATCTCCCGCGCGGGGCCCTCCGTAACCTCTACGGCCGGCTCGATCGACCAACCAACCCGAAAAATTAAAATTTGTAAATAAATAAGAAAAATAACATTTCAATTATTATTTTTCGTTTAAAACTGGCGTAACTCCGTGCATTATTGTCCGATTTCAGCTTTTCACGTGGCGCTGAAAGGCGCGCGAAGAGACGAAGAAAATGACCCCGAGCTGTCCCTCGGACACTCACCCTTATTAGCCGACGATCAGAAGTGCATGACGGGTGCGATCATACCAGCACTAACGCACCGGATCCCATCAGAACTCCGAAGTTAAGCGTGCTTGGGCGAGAGTAGTACTAGGATGGTTGAACCCTAGGAAGTCCTCGTGTTGCACCTTTTTTTTTACTACCTATTTGAATGCACGACGAGATCATTTTTTTTACCAATCTTTCTAACCAAACGTTAAGCACGGACGACGTCGTCGCCATAAAAATTGGCTGTCGATCGCCCGTGCGGGGCCCGCCTCAACCTCTACGGCCGGCTCGAAAGACCAACCGACCCGAAAAATTAAAATTTGTAAATAAATAAGAAAAATAACATTTCAATTATTATTTTTCTTTTTAAACGGGCGTAACTCCGTGCATTATTGTCCGATTTCAGCTTTTCACGTGGCGCTGAAAGCCTCACGAAGAGACGAATAAAATGACCCCGAGCTGTCCCTCGGACGCTCACCCTTATTAGCCGACGATCAGAAGTGCATGACGGGTGCGATCATACCAGCACTAACGCATCGGATCCCATCAGAACTCCGAAGTTAAGCGTGCTTGGGCGAGAGTAGTACTAGTGTGGGTGTCCCCTAGGAAGTTCTCGTGTTGTACCTTTTTTTTACTACCTATTTTATTGCACGACGAGATCATTTTTTTTACCAATCTTTCTAACCAAACGTTAAGGACGGACGACGTCGTCGCCATAAAATTTGGCTGTTCATCGCCCGTGCGGGCCCGCCGCAACCTCTACGGCCGGCTCAATCGACCCACCGACCCGAAAAATTAAAATTTGTAAATAAATAAGAAAAATAACATTTCAATTATTATTTTTCTTTTAAAACGGGCGTAACTCCGTGCATTATTGTCCGATTTCAGCTTTTCACGTGGCGCTGAAAGCCTCGCGAAGAGACGAATAAAATGACCCCAAGCTGTCCCTCGGACGCTCACCCTTATTAGCCGACGATCAGAAGTGCATGACTGGTGCGATCATACATGCACTAACGCACCGGATCCCATCAGAACTCCGAAGTTAAGCGTGCTTGGGCGAGAGTAGTACTAGTGTGGGTGTCCCCCTGGGAAGTCCTCGTGTTGCACCTTTTTTTTTACTACCTATTTGATTGCACGACGAGATCATTTTTTTTACGAATCTTTCTAACCAAACATTAAGGACGGACGACGTCGTCGCCATAAAATTTGGCTGTCGATCGCCCGTGCGGGGCCCGCCGCAACCTCTACGGCCGGCTCGATCGACCAACCGACCCGAAAAATTAAAATTTGTAAATAAATAAGAAAAATAACATTTTAATTATTATTTTTCGTTTAAAACGGGCGTAACTCCGTGCATTATTGTCCGATTTCAGCTTTTCACGTGGCGCTGAAAGGCGCGCGAAGAGACGAAGAAAATGACCGCCGAACTCTCCCTCGGACGCTCACCCTTATTAGCCGACGATCAGTAGCGCATGATGGATGCGATCATACCAGCACTAACGCACCGGATCCCATCAGAACTCCGAAGTTAAGCGTGCTTCGGCAAGAATAGTACTAGGATGGGTGACCCCCTAGGAAGTCCTCGTGTTGCACCTTTTTTTTACTACCTATTTGATTGCACGACGAGATCATTTTTTTTACCAATCTTTCTAACCAAACGTTAAGGACGGACGACGTTGTCGCCATAAAATTTGGCTGTCGATCGCCCGCGCGGGGCCAGCCGCAATCTCTACGGCCGGCTCGATCGACCAACCGACCCGAAAAATTAAAATTTGTAAATAAATAAGAAAAATAACATTTTAATTATTATTTTTCGTTGAAAACGGGCGTAACTCCGTGCATTATTGTCTGATTTCAGCTTTTCACGTGGCGCTGAAAGGCGCGCGAACAGACGAAGAAAATGACCACGAGCTATCACTCGGACGATCACCCTTATTAGCCGACGATCAGAAGTGAATGACGGATGCGAACATACATGCAATAACGCATCGGATCCCATCAGAACTCCGAAGTTAAGCGTGCTAGGGCGACAGTAGAACGCATCGGACCCCCTTGGAAATCCTCGTGCTGCACCCTTTTTTTTTACTACCTATTTGAATGCACGACGAGATCATTTTTTTTACCAATCTTTCTAACCAAACGTTAAGGACGGACGACGTCGTCGCCATAAAATTTGGCTGTCGATCGCCCGTGCTGGGCCCGCCGCAACCTCTACGGCCGGCTCGGTCGACCAACTGACCCGAAAAATTAAAATTTGTAAATAAATAAGAAAAAGAACATTTCAATTATTATTTTTCGTTTAAAACGGGCGTAACTCCGTGCATTATTGTCCGATTTCAGCTTTTCACGTGGCGCTGAAATGGGCGCGAAGAGACGAAGAAAATGACCAGGAGCTGTCCCTCGGACGCTCACCCTTATTAGCCGACGATCAGAAGTGCATACTGGGTTCGATCATACCAGCACTAACGCACCGGATCCCATCCGAACTCCGAAGTTAAGCGTGCTTGGGCGAGAGTAGTACTAGGATGGGTGACCCCTTGGGAAGTCCTCGTGTCGCACCTTTTTTTTTACTACCTATTTGATTGCACGACAAGATCATTTTTTTTACCAATCTTTCTAACCAAACGTTAAGGACGGAAGACGTCGTCACCATAAAATTTGGCTGTCAATCGCCCGTGCGGGGCCCGCCGCAACCTCTACGGCCGGCTCGATCGACCAACCGACCCGAAAAATTAAAATTTGTAAATAAATAAGCAAAATAACATTTCAATTATTATTTTTCGTTTAAAACGGGCGTAACTCCGTGCATTATTGTCCAATTTCCGCTTTTCACGTGGCGCTGAAAGGTGCGCGAAGAGACGAAGAAAATGACCCCGAGCTGTCCCTCGGACGCTCATCCTTATTAGCCGACGATCAGAAGTGTATGACATGTGCGATCATACCAGCACTAACGCAACGGATCCCATTTGAACTCCAAATTTAAGCGTGCTTGGGCGAGAGTACTATTAGGATGGGTGACCCCTTGGGAACTTCTCGTTTTGCACTCTCTTTTTTACTACCTATTTGATTGCACGACGAGATCATTTTTTTACAAATCTTTCTAACCAAACATTAAGGACGGACGACGTCGTCGCCATAAAATTTGGCTGTCGACTGCCCGTGCGGGGCCCGCCGCAAACTCTATAGCCGGCTCGATCGACCAATCGACCCGAAAAATTAAAATTTGTAAATAAATAAGAAAAATAACATTTCAATTATTATTTTTCGTTTAAAACGGGCGTAACTCCGTGCATTATTGTCCGATTTCAGCTTTTCACGTGGCGCTGAAAGGCGCGCGAAGAGACGAAGAAAATGACCCCCGAACTCTCCCTCGGACGCTCACCCTTATTAGCCGACGATCAGAAGCACATTACGGATGCGATCATACATGCACTAACGCATTGGATCCCATCAGAACTCCGAAATTAAGCGTGCTTGGGCGAGAGTAGGACAAGGATGGATGACCACCTGGGAAGTCCTCGTGCTGCACCATTTTTTTTTACTACCTATTTGAATGCACGTCGAGATCATTTTTTTACCAATCTTTCTAACCAAACATTAAGAACGGACGACGTCGTCGCCATAAAATTTGGCTGTCGATCGCCCGTGCGGGGCCCGCCGCAACCTCTACGGTCGGCTCAATCGACCAACCGACCCGAAAAATTAAAATTTGTAAATAAATAAGAAAAATAACATTTCAATTATTATTTGTCGTTTAAAACGGGCGTAACTCCGTGCATTATTGTCCGATTTCAGCTTTTCACGTGGCGCTGAAAGGCGCGCGAAGAGACGAAGAAAATGACCCTCGAACTCTCCCTCGGACGCTCACCCTTATTAGCCGACGATCAGAAGCGCATGATGGATGCGATCATACATGCACTAACGCATCGTTCCCATTAGAACTCCGAAGTTAAACGTGCTCGGGCGAGAGTGATACTAGGTTGGGTGACCCCTTGGGAAGTTCTATGCACACTTTTTTTTACTACCTATTTGATTGCACGACGAGATCATTTTTTTTACCAATCTTTCTAACCAAACGTTAAGGACGGACGACGTCGTCGCCATAAAATTTGGCTGTCGATCGCTCGCACGGGGCCCGCCGCAACCTCTACGGCCGGCTCGATCGACCAACCGAGTCAAAAAATTAAAATTTGTAAATAAATAAGAAAAATAACATTTCAATTATTATTTTTCGTTTAAAACGGGCGTAACTCCGTGCATTATTATCCGATTTCAGCTTTTCACGTGGCGCTGAAATGCGCGCGAAGAGACGAAGAAAATGACCCCGAGCTGTCCCTCGGACGCTCACCCTTATTAGCCGACGATCAGAAGTGCATGATGGGTGCGATCATACCAGCACTAACGCATCGGATCCCATCAGAACTCCGAAGTTAAGCGTGCTCGGGCGAGAGTAGTACTAGGATGGGTGACCCCCTGGGAAGTCCTCGTGTTGCACCTTTTTTTTTACTACCTATTTGATTGCACGATGAGATCATTTTTTTTACCAATCTTTCTAACCAAACGTTAACGACGGACGACGTCGTCACTATAAAATTTGGCTGTCAATCGCCCGTGCGGGGCCCGCCGCAACCTCTACGGCCGGCTCGATCGACTAATCGACCCGAAAAATTAAAATTTGTAAATAAATAAGAGAAATAATATTTCAATTATTATTTTTCGATTAAAACGGGCGTAACTCCGTGCATTATTGTCCGATTTTAGCTTTTCACGTGGCAATGAAAGGCGCGCGAAGAGACGAAGAAAATGACCCCCGTACTCTCCCTCGGACGCTCACCCTTATTAGCCGACGATCAGAAGCGCATGATGGATGCGATCATACATGCACTAATGCATCGGATCCCATCAAAACTCCGAAGTTAAGCGTGCTCGGGCGAGAGTAGTACTAGAATGGGTGACGCCTTGGGAAGTTCTCGTGTTGCACCTTTTTTTTTACTACCTATTTAATTGCACGACGAGATCATTTTTTTACCAATCTTTCTAACCAAACGTTAAGGAAGGACGACGTCGTCACCATAAAATTTGGCTGTCAATCGCCCGCGCGGGGCCCGCCGCAACCTCTACGGCCGGCTCGATCGACCAACCGACCCGAAAAATTAAAATTTGTAAATAAATAAGAAAAATAACATTTCAATTATTATTTGTCGTTTAAAACGGGCGTAACTCCGTGCATTATTGATCGATTTCAGCTTTTCACGTGGCGCTGAAAGGCGCGCGAAGAGACGAAGAAAATGACCCCCGAACTCTCCCTCGGACGCTCGCCCTTATTAGCCGACGATCAGAAGTGCATAACGGGTGCGATCATACCAGCACTAACGCACCGGATCCCATCAGAACTCCGAAGTTAAGCGTGCTTGGGCGAGAGTAGTACTAGGATGGGTGAACCCCTGTGAAGTCCTCGTGTTGCACCTTTTTTTTTACTACCTATTTGATTGCACGACGAGATCATTTTTTTTACCAATCTTTCTAACCAAACGTTAAGGACGGACGACGTCGTCACCATAAAATTTGGCTGTCAATCGCCCGCGCGGGGCCCGCCGCAACCTCAATGGCCGGCTCGATCGACCAACCAACCCGAAAAATTAAAATTTGTAAATAAATAAGAAAAATAACATTTCAATTATTATTTTTCGTTTAAAACGGGCATAACTCCGTGCATTATTGTCCGATTTTAGCTTTTCACGTGGCGCTGAAAGGCGCGCGAAGAGACGAAGAAAATGACACCCGAACTCTCCCTCGGACGCTCACCCTTATTAGCCGACGATCAGAAGTACATAATGGGTGCGATCATACCAGCACTAACGCACCGGATCCCATCAGAACTCCGAAGTTAAGCGTGTTTGGGCGAGAGTAGTACTAGGATGGGTGACCCCCTGGGAAGTCCTCGTGTTGCACCTTTTTTTTTACTACCTATTTGATTGCACGATGAGATCATTTTTTTTACCAATCTTTCTAACCAAACGTTAACGACGGACGACGTCGTCACTATAAAATTTGGCTGTCAATCGCCCGTGCGGGGCCCGCCGCAACCTCTACGGCCGGCTCGATCGACTAATCGACCCGAAAAATTAAAATTTGTAAATAAATAAGAGAAATAATATTTCAATTATTATTTTTCGATTAAAACGGGCGTAACTCCGTGCATTATTGTCCGATTTTAGCTTTTCACGTGGCAATGAAAGGCGCGCGAAGAGACGAAGAAAATGACCCCCGTACTCTCCCTCGGACGCTCACCCTTATTAGCCGACGATCAGAAGCGCATGATGGATGCGATCATACATGCACTAACGCATCGGATCCCATCAGAACTCTAAAGTTAAGCGTGCTCGGGCGAGAGTAGTACTAGGATGGGTGACCCCTTGCGAAGTCCTCGTGTTGCACATTTTTTTTACTACCTATTTGATTGCACGACGAGATCATTTTTTTTACCAATCTTTCTAACCAAACGTTATGGACGGACGACGTCGTCGCCATAAAATTTGGTTGTCGATCGCCCGTGCGGGGCCCGCCGCAACCTCTACGGTCGGCTCGATCGACCAACCGAGCCGAAAAATTAAAATTTGTAAATAAATAAGAAAAATAACATTTCGATTATTATTTTTCGTTTAAAACGGGCGTAACTCTGTGCGTTATTGTCCGATTTCAGCTTTTCACGGGGCGCTGAAAGCCGCGCGAAGAGACAAAGGAAATGACCCCGCGCTGTCCCTCGGACGCTCACCCTTATTAGCCGAAAATCAGAAGTGCATGACAGGTGCGATCATACCAGCACTAACGCACCGGATCCCATCAGAACTCCGAAGTTAAGCAAACATTAAGGACGGACGACGTCGTCGTCATAAAATTTGGCTCGATCGCCCGCGCGGGGCCCGCCGCAACCTCTACGGCCGGCTCGATCGACCAACCGACCCGAAAAATGAAAATTTGTAAATAAATAAGAAAAATAACATTTCGATTATTATTTTTCGTTTAAAACGAGCGTAACTCTGTGCGTTATTGTCCGATTTCAACTTTTCACGGGGCGCTGAAAGCCGCGCGAAGAGACGGAGGAAATGACCTCGCGCTGTCCCTCGGACGCTCACCCTTATTAGCCGACAATCAGAAGTGCATGACAGGTGCGATCATACCAGCACTAACGCACTGGATCCCATCAGAACTCCGAAGTTAAGCGTGGTTGGGCGATATTAGTACTAGGATGGGTGACCCCCTGGGAAGTCCTCGTGTTGCACCTTTTTTTTTATATCTATTTGATTGCACGACGAGATCATTTTTTTTACCAATCTTTCTAACCAAACGTTAAGGACGGACGACGTCGTCGCCATAAAATTTGGATGTCGATCGCCCGCGCGGTGCCCGCCGCAACCTCTACGGCCGGCTCGATCGACCAACCGACCCGAAAAATTAAAATTTGTAAATAAATAAGAAAAATAACATTTCAATTATTATTTTTCGTATAAAACGGGCGTAACTCCGTGCATTATTGTCATATTTTAGCTTTTCACGTGGCGCTGAAAGGCGCGTGAAGAGACGAAGAAAATGACCCCCGAACTCTCCCTCGGACGCTCACGCTTATTAGACGACGATCAGAAGTGCATAACGGGTGCGATCATACCAGCACTAACGCACCGGATCCCTTCAGAACTCCGAAGTTAAGCGTGCTTGGGCGAGAGTAGTAGTAGGATTGGTGACCCCCTGGGAAGTCCTCGTGTTGCACCTTTTTTTTACTACCTATTTGATTGCACGAATAGATCATTTTTTTTACCAATCTTTCTAAACAAACATTAAGGACGGACGACGTCGTCGCCATAAAATTTGGCTGTCGATCGCCCGCGCGGGGCCCGCCGGAAGCTCTACGGTCGGCTCAACGGACCAACCGACCCGAAAAATTAAAATTTGTAAATAAATAAGAAAAATAACATTTCAATTATTATTTTTCTTTTGAAACGGGCGTAACTCCGTGCATTATTGTCCGATTTCAGCTTTTCACGTGGCGCTGAAAGGCGCGCGAAGAGACGAAGAAAATGACCCCCGAAGTCTCCCTCGGACGCTCACCATTATTAGCCGACGATCAGAAGCGCATGACGGATGCGTTCATACATGCACTAACGCATCGGTTCCCATCAGAACTATGAAGTTAAGCGTGCATGGGCGAGAGTAGTACTATTATGGGTGACCCCCTGGGAAGTCCTCGTGTTGCACCTTTTTATTACTACCTATTTGATTGCACGACGAGATCATTTTTTTTACCAATCTTTCTAACCAAACGTTAAGGACGGACGACGTCGTCGCCATAAAATTTTCGCTGTCGATCGCCCGTGTGGGGCCCGCCTCAATCTCTACGGTCGGCTCGATCGACCAACCGACCCGAAAAATTAAAATTTGTAAATAAATAAGAAAAATAACATTTCAATTATTATTTTTCGTTTAAAACGGGCGTAACTCCGTGCATTATTGTCCGATTTCAGCTTTTCACGTGGCGCTGAAAGGCGCGTAAAGAGACGAAGAAAATGACCCCGAGCTGTCCCTCGGACGCTCACCCTTATTAGCCGACGATCAGAAGTGCATAACTGGTGCGATCATACCAGCACTAACGCACCGGATCGCATCAGAACTCCGAAGTTAAGCGCGCTTGGGCGAGAGTAGTACTAGGATGGGTGACCCCCTGGGAAGTCCTCATGTTGCACCTTTTTTTTACTACCTTTTTGATTGCACGACGAGCTCATTTTTTTTACCAATCTTTCTAACCAAACGTTAAGGAAGGACGACGTTGTCGCCATAAAATTTGGCTGTCGATCGCCCGAGCGGGGCCCGCCGCAACCTCTATGGCCGGCTAGATCGAGCAACCGACCTGAAAAATTAAAATTTGTAAATAAATAAAAAAATAACATTTCAATTATTATTTTTCGTTTAAAACGGGCGTAACTCGGTGCATTATTGTCCGATTTCAGCTTTTCACGTGGCACTGAAAGGCGCGCGAAGAGACGAATAAAATGACCCCGAGCTGTCCCTCGGACGCTCACCCTTATTAGCCGACGATCAGAAGTGCATGACGGGTGAGATCATACCAGCACTAACGTATCGAATCCCATCAGAACTCCGAAGCTAAGCGTGCTTGGGCGAGAGTAGTACTAGGATGGGTGACCCCTGGGAAGTCATCGTGTTGTACGTTTTTTTTACTACCTATTTGATTGCACGACGAGATCATTTTTTTATCAATCTTTCTAACCAAACGTTAAGGACGTACGACGTCGTCGCCATAAAATTTTGCTGTCGATCGCCCATGCGGGGCCCGCCGCAACCTCTACGGCCGGCTCGATCGACCAACCGACCCGAAAAATTAAAATTAGTAAATAAATAAGAAAAATAACAATTCAATTATTATTTTTCGTTTAAAACGGGCGTAACTCCTTGAATTATTGTCCGATTTCAGCTTTTCACGTGGCGCTGAAAGGCGCACGATGAGACGAAGAAAATGACCCCCGAACTCTCCCTCGGACGCTCACCCTTATTTGCCGACGATCAAAAGCACATTACGGATGCGATCATACATGCACTAACGCATTGGATCCCATCAGAACTTCGAAATTAAGCGTGCTTGGGCGAGAGAAGGACTAGGATGGGTGACCCCCTGGGAAGTCCTCGTGCTGCATCCTTTTTTTTACTTCCTATTTGAATGCACGACGAGATCATTTTTTTTACCAATCTTTCTAGCCAAACGTTAAGGAGGGACGACGTCGTCGCCATAAAATTTTGGCTGTCAATCGCCCGTTCGGGGCCCGCCGCAACCTCTACGGCCGGCTCGATCGACCAACCGACCCAAAAAATTAAAATTTGTAAATAAATAAGAAAAATAACATTTCAATTATTATTTTTCGTTTAAAACGGGCGTAAATCCGTGCATTATTGTCCGATTTTAGGTTTTCATGTGGCGTTGAAAGACGCGCGAAGAGACGAAGAAAATGACCACGAGCTGTCCCTCGGACGCTCAGCCTTATTAGTCGACGATCAGAAGTGCATATCTGGTGCGATCATACCAGCACTAACGCACTGGATCGCATCAGAACTCCAAAGTTAAGCGCGATTGGGCGAGAGTAGTACTAGGATGGGTGACCCCCTGGAAAGTCCTCGTGTTGCACCTTTTTTTTACTACCTATTTGATTGCACGACGAGCTCATTTTTTTTACCAATCTTTCTAACCAAACGTTAAGGAAGGACGACGTCGTCGCCATAAAATTTGGCTGTCGATCGCCCGTGCGTGGCCCGCCGCAACCTCTACGGCCAGCTCGATCGACCAACCGACCCAAAAAATTAAAATTTGTAAATAAATAAGAAAAATAACATTTCAATTATTATTTTTCGTTTAAAACGGGCGTAACTCCGTGCATTATTGTCCGATTTCAGCTTTTCACGTGGCGCTGAAAGGCGCGAGAATAGACGAAGAAAATGACCCCCGAACTCTCCCTCGGACACTCACCCTTATTAGCCGACGATCAGAAGCGCATGACGGATGCGATCATACATGCACTAACGCATCGGATCCCATCAGAACTCCGAAGTTAAGCATGCTTGGGCGAGAGTAGTACTAGGATGGGCGACCCCCTGGGAAGTCCTCGTGTTGCACGTTTTTTTTACTACCTATTTGATTGCACGACGAGATCATTTTTTTTACCAATCTTTCTAACCAAACGTTAAGGACGGACGACGTCATCGCCATAAAATTTGGTTGTCGATCGCTCGCGCGGGGCCTGCCACAACCTCTACGGCCGGCTCGATCGACCAACCGACCCGAAAAATTAAAATTTGTAAATAAATAAGAAAAATAACATTTCAATTATTATTTTTCGTTTAAAACTGGCGTAACTCCGTGCATTATTGTCCGATTTCAGCTTTTCACGTGGCGCTGAAAGGCGCGCGAAGAGACGAAGAAAATGACCCCCGAACTCTCCCTCGGACGCTCACCCTTATTAGCCGACGATCAGAAGCATATTACGGATGGGTGACCCCTTGGGAAGTCTTTGTGTTGCACCTTTTTTTTTACTACCTATTTGATTACACGACGAGATCATTTTTTTTACCAATCTTTCTAACCAAACGTTAAGGACGGACGACGTTGTCGCCATAAAATTTGGCTGTCGATCGCCCGCGCGGGGCCAACCGCAACCTGTACAGCCGGCTCGATCGACCAACCGACCTGAAAAAGTAAAATTTGTAAATAAATAAGAAAAATAACATTTCAATTATTATTTTTCGTTTAAAACAGGCGTAACTCCGTGCATTATTGTCCGATTTCAGCTTTTCACGTGGCACTGAAAGGCGCGCGAAGACCCGAAGAAAATGACCCCCGAACTCTCTCTCGGACGCTCGCCCTTATTAGCCAACGATCAGAAGTGCATAACGGGTGCGATCATACTAGCACTAACGCACCGGATCCCATCAGAACTCCGAAGTTAAGCGCGCTTGGGCGAGAGTAGTACTAGGATGGGTGACCCCCTGGGAAGTCCTTGTGTTGCACCTTTTTTTTTACTACCTATTTGATTGCACGTCGAGATCATTTTTTTACCAATCTTTTTAACCAAACGTTATGGACGGACGACGTCGTCGCCATAAAATTTGGCAGTGGATCGCCTGCGCGGGGCCCGCCGCAACCTCTACGGCTGGCTCGATCGACCAACCGACCCGAAAAATTAAAATTTGTAAATAAATAAGAAAAATAATATTTCAATTATTATTTTTCATTTAAAACGGGCATAACTCCGTGCATTACTGTCCGATTTCAGCTTTTCACACGGCGCTGAAAGACGCGCGAAGAGACGAAGAAAATGACCCCGAGCTGTCCCTCGGACGCTCACCCTTATTAGCCGACGATCAGAAGTGCGTGACTGGTGCGATCATACCAGCACTAAAGCACCGGATCCCATCAGAACTCCGAAGTTAAGCGTGCTTGGGCGAGAGTAGTACTAGGATGGGTGACCCCCTGGGAAGTCCTCGTGTTGCACCTTTTTTTTACTACCTGTTTGATTGCACGACGAGATCATTTTTTTACCAATCTTTCTAACCAAACGTTAAGGACGGACGACGTCGTCGCCATAAAATTTGGCTGTCGATCGCCCGCGCGGGGCCCGCCGCAACCTCTACGGCCGGCTCGATCGACCAACTGACCCGAAAAATTAAAATTTGTAAATAAATAAGAAAAATAATATTTCAATTATTATTTTTCATTTAAAACGGGCATAACTCCGTGCATTACTGTCCGATTTCAGCTTTTCACGTGATGCTGAAAGGCGCGCGAAGAGACGAAGAAAACGACCCCGAGCTGTCCCTCGACGCTCAACATTATTAGCCTACGATCTGAAGTGCATGACGGGTGCGATCATACCGGCACTAACGCACCGGATCCCTTCAGAACTCCGAAGTTAAGAGTGCTTGGGAGAGAGTAGTACTAGGATGGGTCACCCCTTGCGAAGTCCTCGTGTTGCACTTTTTTTATACAACCTATTTGATTGCACGACGAGATCATTTTTTTTACCAATCTTTCTAACCAAACGTTAAGGTCGGACGACGTCGTCGCCATAAAATTGGGCTGTCGATCGCCCGCGCGGGGCCCGCCGCAACCTCTACGGCCGGCACGATCGACCAACCGATCCGAAAAAATAAAATTTGTAAATAAATAAGAAAAATAACATTTCAATTATTATTTTTCGTTTAAAACGGGCGTAACTCCCTGCATTATTGTCCGATTTTAGCTTTTCACGAGGCGCTGAAAGGCGCGCGAAGAGACGAAGAAAATGACCCCCGAACTCTCTCTCGGACGCTCACCCTTATTAGCCGACGATCTGAACTGCATAACAGGTGCGATCATACCAGCACTAACGCACCGGATCCCATCAGAACTCCTAAGTTAAGCGTGCTTGGGCGAGAGTAGTATTAGGATGGGTGACCCCTTGAGAAGTCCTCGTGTTGCACCTTTTTTTTTACTACCTATTTGACTGCACGACGGGATCATTTTTTTTACCAATCTTTCTAACAAAACGTTAAGAACGGACGACGTCGCCGCCATAAAATTTGGCTGTCGATCGCCCGCGCGGGGCCTGTCGCAACCTCTACGGCCGGCTCGATCGACCAACCGACCCGAAAAATTAAAACCTGTAAATAAATAAGAAAAATAACATTTCAATTATTATTTTTCGTTTAAAACGGGCATAACTCCGTGCATTATTGTCTGATTTTAGCTTTTCACGCGGCGCTGAAAGGCGCGCGAAGAGACGAAGAAAATGACCCCCGAACTCTCCCTCGGACGCTCACCCTTATTAGCCGACGATCAGAAGCGCATGACGGATGCGATCATACATGCACTGACGCATCGGATCCCATCAGAACTCCGAAGTTAAGCGTGCTTCGGCGAGAGTAGTACTAGGATGGGTGACCCCCTAGGAAGTCCTCATGTTGCACGTTTTTTTTACTACCTATTTGATTGCACGACGAGATCATTTTTTTACCAATCTTTCTAACCAAACGTTAAGGACGGACGACGTCGTCGCCATAAAATTGGGCTGTCGATCGCCCGCGCGGGGCCCGCCGCAACCTCTACGGCCGGCTCGATCGACCAACCGACCCGAAAAAATAAAATTTGTAAATAAATAAGAAAAATAACATTTCAATTATTATTTTTCGTTTAAAACGGGCGTAACTCCCTGCATTATTGTCCGATTTCAGCTTTTCACGAGGGGCTGAAAGGCGCGCGAAGAGACGAACAAAATGACCCCCGAACTCTCTCTCGGACGCTCACCCTTATTAGCCGACGATCTGAACTGCATAACGGGTGCGATCATACCAGCACTAACGCTCCGGATCCCATCAGAACTCCTAAGTTAAGCGTGCTTGGGCGAGAGTAGTATTAGGATGGGTGACCCCCTGAGAAGTCCTCGTGTTGCACCTTTTTTTCTACTACCTATTTGACTGCACGACGGGATCATTTTTTTTACAAATCTTTCTAACCAAACATTAAGAACGGACGACGTCGTCGCCATAAAATTTGGCTGTCGATCGCCCGCGCGGGGCCTGTCGCAACCTCTACGGCCGGCTCGATCGACCAACCGACCCGAAAAATTAAAACCTGTAAATAAATAAGAAAAATAACATTTCAATTATTATTTTTCGTTTAAAACGGGCGTAACTCCGTGCATTAGTGTCTGATTTTAGCTTTTCACGCGGCGCTGAAAGGCGCGCGAAGAGACGAAGAAAATGACCCCCGAACTCTCCCTCGGACGCTCACCCTTATTAGCCGACGATCAGAAGCGCATGACGGATGCAATCATACATGCACTGACGCATCGGATCCCATCAGAACTCCGAAGTTAAGCGTGCGTCGGCGAGAGTAGTACTAGGATGGGTGACCCCCTAGGAAGTCCTCAAGTTGCACCTTTTTTTTACTACCTATTTGAGTGCACGACGAGATCATTTTTTTTACCAATATTTCTAACCAAACGTTAAGGACGGACGACGTCGTCGCCATAAAATTTGGTTGTTGATCACCCACGCGGGGCCCGCCGCAACCTCTACGGCCGGCTCAATTGTCCAACCGATCCGAAAAATTAAAACTTGTAAATAAATAAGAAAAATAACATTTCAATTATTATTTTTCGTTTAAAACGGGCGTAACACCGTGCATTATTGTCCGATTTCAGCTTTTCACGTGGCGCTCAAAGGTGCGCGAAGAGACGAAGAAAATGACCCCGAGCTGTCCCTCGGACGCTCACCCTTATTAGCCGACGATCAGAAGTGCGTGACTAGTGCGATCATACCAGCACTAAAGCACCAGATGCCATCAGAACTCCGAAGTTAAGCGTGCTTGGGCGAGAGTAGTATTAGGATGGGTGACCCCTTGGGAAGTCCTCGTGTTGCACCCTTTTTTTTACTACCTATTTGATTGCACGACGAGATCATTTTTTTTACCAATCTTTCTAACCAATCGTTAAGGACGGACGACGTCGTCGCCATAAAATTTGGCTGTCGATCGCCCGTGCGGGGCCCGCCGCAACCTCTACGGCCGGGTCGATCTACCAACCTACTCGAAAAATTAAAATTTGTAAATAAATAAGAAAAATAACATTTCAATTTTTATTTTTCGTTTAAAACGGGCGTAACTCCGTGCATTATTGTCCGATTTCAGCTTTTCATTTGGCGCTGAAAGGCGCGCGAAGAGACGAAGAAAATGACCCCGAGCTGTCCCTCGGACGCTCACCCTTATTAGCCGACGATCAGAAGTGCATGAAGGATGCGAACATACCAGCACTAACGCACCGGATCCCATCAGAACTCCGAAGTTAAGCGTCCTTGGGTGAGAGTAGTACTAGGATGGGTGACCCCTGGGAAGTCCTCGTGTTGCACCTTTTTTTTACTACCTATTTGATTGCAGGACGAGATCATTTTTTTTACCAATCTTTCTAACCAAATTTAAAGGACGGACGACGTCATCGCCATAAAATTTGGCTGTTGATCGCCCGCGCGGGGCGGGCCGCAACCTCTACGGCCGGCTCAATCGACCAACCGACCCAAAAAATTAAAATTTGTAAATAAATAAGAAAAATAACATTTCAATTATTATTTTTCGTTTAAAACGGGCGTAACTCCGTGCATTATTGTCCGATTTCAGCTTTTCACGTGGCGCTGAAAGGCGTGCGAAGAGACGAAGAAAATGACCCCGAGCTGTCCCTCGGACGTTCACCCTTATTAGCTGACGATCAGCAGTAAATAATTGTTGTGATCATACCAGCACTAAAGCACCGGATCCCATCAGAACTCTGAAGTTAAGCGTTCTTTGGCGAGAGTAATACTAGGATGGGTGACCCCCTGGGAAGTCCTCGTGTGTACATTTTTTTTACTACCTATTTTATTGCACGACGAGATCATTTTTTTTACCAATCTTTCTAACCAAACGTTAAGGACGGACGACGTCGTCGCCATAAAATTTGGCTGTCGATCGCCCACGCTGGGCCCGCCGCAACCTCTACGGCCGGCTCGATCGACCAACCGACCCGAAAAATTAAAATTTGTAAATAAATAAGAAAAATAACATTTCAATTATTATTTTTCGTTCAAAACGGGCGTAACTCCGTGCATTATTATCCGATTTCAGCTTTTCACGTGGCGCTAAAAGGCGCGCGAAGAGACGAAGAAAATGACCACGAGCTGTCCCTCGGACGATCACGCTTATTAGCCGACGATCAGAAGTGCATAACTGGTGCGATTATACCAGCACTAACGCACCGGATACCATTAGAACTCCGAAGTTAAGAGTGCTTGGGCGAGAGTAGTACTAGGATGGGTGACCCCTTGGGAAGTCCTCGTGTTGTACCTTTTTTTTTTACTACCTATTTGATTGCACGACGAGATCATTTTTTTACAAATCTTTCTAACCAAACGTTAAGGACGGACGACGTCGTCGCCATAAAATTTGGCTGACGATCGCCCGCGCGGGGCCCGCCGCAACCTCTACGGCCGGCTCGATCGACCAACCGACCCAAAAAATTAAAATTTGTAAATAAATAAGAAAAATAACATTTCAATTATTATTTTTCGTTTAAAACGGGCGTAACTCCGTGCATTATTGTCCGATTTCAGCTTTTCACGTGGCGCTGAAAGGCGTGCGAAGAGACGAAGAAAATGACCCCGAGCTGTCCCTCGGACGTTCACCCTTATTAGCTGACGATCAGCAGTAAATGATTGGTGTGATCATACCAGCACTAAAGCACCGGATCCCATCAGAACTCTGAAGTTAAGCGTTCTTGGGCGAGAGTAATACTAGGATGGGTGACCCCCTGGGAAGTCCTCGTGTGTACATTTTTTTTACTACCTATTTTATTGCACGACGAGATCATTTTTTTTACCAATCTTTCTAACCAAACGTTAAGGACGGACGACGTCGTCGCCATAAAATTTGGCTGTCGATCGCCCACGCGGGGCCCGCCGCAACCTCTACGGCCGGCTCGATCGACCAACCGACCCGAAAAATTAAAATTTGTAAATAAATAAGAAAAATAACATTTCAATTATTATTTTTCGTTCAAAACGGGCGTAACTCCGTGCATTATTATCCGATTTCAGCTTTTCACGTGGCGCTAAAAGGCGCGCGAAGAGACGAAGAAAATGACCACGAGCTGTCCCTCGGACGATCACGCTTATTAGCCGACGATCAGAAGTGCATAACTGGTGCGATTATACCAGCACTAACGCACCGGATACCATTAGAACTCCGAAGTTAAGCCTGCTTGGGCGAGAGTAGTACTAGGATGGGTGACCCCCTGGGAAGTCCTCGCGTTGTACCTTTTTTTTTTTACTACCTATTTGATTGCACGACGAGATCATTTTTTTTACCAATCTTTCTAACCAAACGTTAAGGACGGACGACGTCGTCGCCATAAAATTTGGCTGTCGATCGCCCGCGCGGGGCCCGCCGCAACCTCTACGGCCGGCTCGATCGACCAACCGACCCGAAAAATTAAAATTTGTAAATAAATAAGAAAAATAACATTTCAATTATTATTTTTCGTTTAAAACGGGCGTAACTCCGTGCATTATTGCCCGATTTCAGCTTTTCACGTGGCGCTGAAATGCGCGTGAAGAGACGAAGAAATTGACCCCGAGCTGTCCCTCGGACGCTCACCCTTATTAGCCGACGATCAGAAGTGCATGAAATGTTATTTTAGAGTTCTGAAGGGATACGGTGCGTTAGTGCTGGTATGATCGCACCCGTCATGCACTTCTGATCGTCGCTAATAAGAGTGAGCGTCCGAGGGACAGCTCGGGGTCATTTTCTTCGTCTCTTCGCGCGCCTTTCAGCGCCACGTGAAAAACTGAAATCGGACAATAATGCTCGGAGTTACGCCCGTTTTAAACGAAAAATAATAATTGAAATGTTATTTTTCTTATTTATTCACAAATTTTAATTTTTCGGGTCAGTTGGTCGATCGAGCCGGCCCAAGAGGTTGCGGCGGGCCCCGCACGGGCGATCCACAGCCAAATTTTATGCATACGACGTCGTCCGTCCTTAACGTTTGGTTAGAAAGATTGGTAAAAAAATGATCTCGTCGTGCATTCAAATAGGTAGTAAAAAAAAAAAGGTACAACGCGAGGACTTCCCAGGGGGTCACCCATCCTAGTAATACTCTCGCCCAAGCACGCTTAACTTCGGAGTTCTGATGGGATCTGGTGCGTTAGTGCTGGTAAGATCGCACCCATCATGCACTTCCGATCATCGGCTAATAAGGGTGAGCGTCCGAGGGACAGCTCGGGGTCATTTTCTTCGTCTCTTCGCGCGCCTTTCAGCGCCACGTTAAAAACTGAAATCGGACAATAATGCTCGGAGTTACGCCTGTTTTAAACGAAAAATAATAATTGAAATGTTATTTTTCTTATTTATTCACAAATTTTAATTTTTCGGGTCGGTTGGTCGATCGAGCCGGCCGTAGAGGTTGCGGCGGGCCCCGCATGGGCGATCCACAGCCAAATTTTATGTCGACGACGTCGTCCGTCCCTAACGTTTGGTTAAAAAGATTGGTAAAAAAATGATCTCGTCGTGCATTCAAATAGGTAGTAAAAAAAAGGGTGCAAAACGAGGACTTCCCTAGGGTCACCCATCATAGTACTACTCTAGCCCAAGCACTCTTAACTTCGGAGTTCTGATGGGATCTGGTGCGTTAATGCTGGTAAGATCGCACCCATCATGCACTTCTGATCATCGGCTAATAAGGTGAGCGTCCGAGGGACAGCTCGGGGTCATTTTCTTCGTCTCTTCCCGCGCCTTTCAGCTCCACGTGAAAAGCTGAAATCGGAAAATAATGCACGGAGTTACGCCCATTTTAAACGAAAAATAGTAATTGAAACGTTATTTTTCTTATTTATTTATAAATTTTAATTTTTCGGGTCGGTTGGTCGATCGAGCCGGCCCTAGAGGTTGCGGCGGGCCCCGCACGGGCGATCCACAGCCAAATTTTATGCATACGACGTCGTCCGTCCTTAACGTTTGGTTAGAAAGATTGGTAAAAAAATGATCTCGTCGTGCATTCAAATAGGTAGTAAAAAAAAAAAGGTACAACGCGAGGACTTCCCAGGGGGTCACCCATCCTAGTAATACTCTCGCCCAAGCACGCTTAACTTCGGAGTTCTGATGGGATCTGGTCCGTTAGTGCTGGTAAGATCGCACCCATCATGCACTTCCGATCATCGGCTAATAAGGGTGAGCGTCCGAGGGACAGCTCGGGGTCATTTTCTTCGTCTCTTCGCGCGCCTTTCAGCGCCACGTTAAAAACTGAAATCGGACAATAATGCTCGGAGTTACGCCTGTTTTAAACGAAAAATAATAATTGAAATGTTATTTTTCTTATTTATTCACAAATTTTAATTTTTCGGGTCGGTTGGTCGATCGAGCCGGCCGTAGAGGTTGCGGCGGGCCCCGCATGGGCGATCCACAGCCAAATTTTATGTCGACGACGTCGTCCGTCCCTAACGTTTGGTTAAAAAGATTGGTAAAAAAATGATCTCGTCGTGCATTCAAATAGGTAGTAAAAAAAAGGGTGCAAAACGAGGACTTCCCTAGGGGTCACCCATCATAGTACTACTCTAGCCCAAGCACTCTTAACTTCGGAGTTCTGATGGGATCTGGTGCGTTAATGCTGGTAAGATCGCACCCATCATGCACTTCTGATCATCGGCTAATAAGGTGAGCGTCCGAGGGACAGCTCGGGGTCATTTTCTTCGTCTCTTCCCGCGCCTTTCAGCTCCACGTGAAAAGCTGAAATCGGAAAATAATGCACGGAGTTACGCCCATTTTAAACGAAAAATAGTAATTGAAACGTTATTTTTCTTATTTATTTATAAATTTTAATTTTACGGGTCGGTTGGTCGATCGAGCCGGCCCTAGAGGTTGCGGCGGGCCCCGCACGGGCGATCCACAGCCAAATTTTATGCATACGACGTCGTCCGTCCTTAACGTTTGGTTAGAAAGATTGGTAAAAAAATGATCTCGTCGTTCATTCAAATAGGTAGTAAAAAAAAAAGGTACAACGCGAGGACTTCCCAGGGGGTCACCCATCCTAGTAATACTCTCGCCCAAGCACGCTTAACTTCGGAGTTCTGATGGGATCTGGTCCGTTAGTGCTGGTAAGATCGCACCCATCATGCACTTCCGATCATCGGCTAATAAGGGTGAGCGTCCGAGGGACAGCTCGGGGTCATTTTCTTCGTCTCTTCGCGCGCCTTTCAGCGCCACGTTAAAAACTGAAATCGGACAATAATGCTCGGAGTTACGCCTGTTTTAAACGAAAAATAATAATTGAAATGTTATTTCTCTTATTTATTCACAAATTTTAATTTTTCGGGTCGGTTGGTCGATCGAGCCGGCCGTAGAGGTTGCGGCGGGCCCCGCATGGGCGATCCACAGCCAAATTTTATGTCGACGACGTCGTCCGTCCCTAACGTTTGGTTAAAAAGATTGGTAAAAAAATGATCTCGTCGTGCATTCAAATAGGTAGTAAAAAAAAGGGTGCAAAACGAGGACTTCCCTAGGGGTCACCCATCATAGTACTACTCTAGCCCAAGCACTCTTAACTTCGGAGTTCTGATGGGATCTGGTGCGTTAATGCTGGTAAGATCGCACCCATCATGCACTTCTGATCATCGGCTAATAAGGTGAGCGTCCGAGGGACAGCTCGGGGTCATTTTCTTCGTCTCTTCCCGCGCCTTTCAGCTCCACGTGAAAAGCTGAAATCGGAAAATAATGCACGGAGTTACGCCCATTTTAAACGAAAAATAGTAATTGAAACGTTATTTTTCTTATTTATTTATAAATTTTAATTTTACGGGTCGGTTGGTCGATCGAGCCGGCCCTAGAGGTTGCGGCGGGCCCCGCACGGGCGATCCACAGCCAAATTTTATGCATACGACGTCGTCCGTCCTTAACGTTTGGTTAGAAAGATTGGTAAAAAAATGATCTCTTCGTGCATTCAAATAGGTAGTAAAAAACAGGGGGCAACACGAGGACTTACCAGGGGGTCACCCATCCTAGTAATACTCTCGCCCAAGCACGCTTAACTTCGGAGTTCTGATGGGATCTGGTGCGTTAGTGCTGGTAAGATCGCACCATCATGCACTTCCGATCATCGGCTAATAAGGGTGAGCGTCCGAGGGACAGCTCGGGGTCATTTTCTTCGTCTCTTCGCGCACCTTTCAGCGCCACGTGGAAAGCTGAAATCGGACAATAATGCACGGAGTTACGCCCGTTTTAAATGAAAAATAATAACTGCTACTCTCGCCCAAGCAAGCTTAACTTCGAAGTTCTGATGGGATCCGGTACATTTTGATGGTATGAAGCACATTGGATCCCATCAGAACTCCGAAATTAAGCGTGCTTGGGCGAGAGTAGGACTAGGATGGATAACCCCCTGGGAAGTCCTCGTGCTGCACCATTTTTTTTTACTACCTATTTGAATGCACGACAAGATCATTTTTTTTACCAATCTTTCTAACCAAACGTTAAGGACGGACGACGTCGTCGCCATAAAATTTGCCTATCGATCGCCCGCGCGGGGCCCACCGCAACCTCTACGGCCGGCTCGATCGACCAACGGACCCGAAAAATTAAAATTTGTAAATAAATAAGAAAAATAACGTTTCAATTATTATTTTTCATTTAAAACGGGCGTAACTCCGTGCATTATTGTCCGATTTCAGCTTCTCACGTGGCGCTGAAAGGCGCGCGAAAAGACGAAGAAAATGACCCCCGAACTCTCCCTCGGACGATCACCATTATTAGCCGACGATCAGAGGCACTTGTTGGATGAGATCATACATGCACTAATGCATCGGATCCCATCAGAACTTTGAAGTTAAGCGTTCTTGGGCGAGAGTAGTATTAGCATGGGTGACCCTTTGGGAAGTTGTCGTGTTTTAGTCTTTTTTTACTACCTATATGATTGCACGACGAGATCATTTTTTTTACCAATCTTTCTAACCAAACGTTAAGGACGGACGACGTCGTCGCCATAAAATTTGGCTGTCGATCGCCCGTGCGGGGCCCGCCGTAACCTCTACGGCCGGCTCGATCGACCAACCGACCCGAAAAAATAAAATTTGTAAATAAATAAGAAAAATAACATTTCAATTATTATTTTTCGTTTAAAACGGGCGTAACTCCGTGCATTATTGTCCGATTTCAGCTTTTCACGTGGCGCTGAAAGGCGCGCGAACAGACGAAGAAAATGACCCCCGAACTCTCCCTCGGACGCTCACCCTTATTAGCCGACGATCAGAAGCACATGATGGATGAGATCATACATGCACTAACGCATCGGATCCCATCAGAACATCGAAGTTAATTGTGCTTGGGTGAGAGTAGTATTAGGATGGGTGACCCCTTGGGAAGTTGTCGTGTTTTAGTCTTTTTTTACTACCTATTTGATTACGTGCTTGGGCGAGAGTAGTATTAGGATGGGTGACCCCTTGGGAAGTTGTCGTGTTTTAGTCTTTTTTTACTACCTATTTGATTGCACGACGAGATCATTTTTTTTACCAATCTTTCTAACCAAACGTTAAGGACGGACGACGTCGTCGCAATAAAATTTGGCTGTCGATCGACCGTGCGTGGCCCGCCGCAACCTCTACGGCCGGCACGATCGACCAACCGACCCGAAAAATTAAAATTTGTAAATAAATAAGAAAAATAACATTTCAATTATTATTTTTCGTTTAAAACGGGCGTAACTCCGTGCATTATTGTCCGATTTCAGCTTTTCACGTGGCGCTGAAAGGCGCGCGAAGAGACGAAGAAAATGACCCCCGAACTCTCCCTCGGACGCTCACCCTTATTAGCCGACGATCAGAAGCACATGACGGATGCGATCATACATGCACTAACGCATCGGATCCCATCTGAACTCCGAAGTTAAGCGTGCTTGGGTGAGAGTAGGACAAGGATGGGTGACCCCCTTGGAAGTCCTCGTGCTGCAATCTTTTTTTTTACTACCTATTTGATTGCACGACGAGATCATTTTTTTTACCAATCTTTCTAACCATACGTTAAGGATGGACGACGTCGTCGCCATATAATTTGGCTATCGATCGCCCGCGCGGGGCCCGCCGCAACCTATCGATTTCAGCTTTTCACGTGGCGCTGAAAGGAGCGCGAAGAGACGAAGAAAATGACCCCCGAACTCTCCCTCGGACGCTCACCCTTATTAGCCAACGATCAGAAGCGCATGACGGATGCCATCATACATGCACTAACGCATCGGATCCCATTAGAACTCCGAAGTTAAGCGTGCTTGGGCGAGAGTAGTCCTAGTATGGGTGACGCCCTGGGAAGTCCTCGTGTTGCACCTTTTTTTTTACTACATATTTGATTGCACGACGAGATCATTTTTTTTACCAATCTTTCTAACCAAACGTTAAGGACGGACGACGTCGTCGCCATAAAATTTGGCTGTCGATCGCCCGCGCGGGGCCCGCCGCAACCTCTACGGCCAGCTCGATCGACCAACCGACCCGAAAAATTAAAATTTGTAAATAAATAAGAAAAAATAACATTTCAATTATTATTTTTCGTTTAAAACGGGCGTAACTCCGTGCATTATTGTCCGGTTTCAGCTTTTCACGTGGCGCTGAAAGGCGCGCGAAGAGACGAAGAAAATGACCCCCGAACTCTCCCTCGGACGCTCACCCTTATTAGCCGACGATCAGAAGTACATTACGGATGCGATCATACATGCACTAACGCATTGGATCCCATCAGAACTCCGAAATTAAGCGTGCTTGGGAGAGAGTAGTACTAGGATGGGTGTACTAGGATGGGTGACCCCTTGGGAAGTCCTCGTGCTGCACCCGTTTTTTTTACTACCTATTTGAATGCACGACGAGATCATTTTTTTTACCAATCTTTCTAACCAAACGTTAAGGACGGACGACGTCGTCGCCATAAAATTTGACTGTCGATCGCCCGTGCGGGGCCCGCCGCAAGTCCTCGTGTTGCACCTTTTTTTTACTACCTATTTGATTGCACGACGAGATCGTTTTTTTTACCAATCTTTCTAACCAAACGATATGGACGGACGACGTCGTCGCTATAAAATTTGGCTGTCGATCGCCCGCGCGGGGCCCGCCGTAACCTCTACGGCCGACTCGATCGACCAACCGACCCGAAATATTTAAATTTGTAAATAAATAAGAAAAATAACATTTCAATTATTATTTTTCGTTTAAAACGGGCGTAACTCCGTGTATTATTGTCCGATTTCAGCTTTTCATGTGGCGCTGAAAGGCGCGCGAAGAGACGAAGAAAATGACCCCTTAACTCTCCCTCGGACGCTCACCCTTATTAGCCGACGATCAGAAGCGCATGACGGATGCGATCATACATGCACTAACGCATCGGATTCCATCAGAACTTCGAAGTTAAGCATGCTTGGGCGAGAGTAGGACTAGGATGGGTGACCCCCATGGAAGTCCTCGTGTTGCACCTTTTTTTTACTACCTATTTGATTGCACGACGAGATCATTTTTTTTACCAATCTTTCTAACCAAACGTTAAGGACGGACGACGTCGTCGCCATAAAATTTGGCTGTCGATCGCCCGTGAGGGGCCCGCCGCAACCTCTACGGCCAGCTCGATCGACCAACCGACCCGAAAAATTAAAATTTGTAAATAAATAAGAAAAATAACATTTCAATTATTATTTTTCGTTTAAAACGGGCGTAACTCCGTGCATTATTGTCCGATTTCAGCTTTTCACGTGGCGCTGAAAGGAGCGCGAAGAGACGAAGAAAATGACCCCCGAACTCTCCCTCGGACGCTCACCCTTATTAGCCAACGATCAGAAGTGCATGACGGATGCCATCATACATGCACTAACGCATCGGATCCCATTAGAACTCCGAAGTTAAGTGTGCTTGGGCGAGAGTAGTCCTAGTATGGGTGACGCCCTGGGAAGTCCTCGTGTTGCACCTTTTTTTTACTACATATTTGAATGCACGACGAGATCATTTTTTTTACCAATCTTTCTAACCAAACGTTAAGGACGGACGACGTCGTCGCCATAAAATTTGGCTGTCGATCGCCCGAGCGGGGCCCGCCGCAACCTCTACGGCCAGCTCGATCGACCAACCGACCCGAAAAATTAAAATTTGTAAATAAATAAGAAAAAATAACATTTCAATTATTATTTTTCGTTTAAAACGGGCGTAACTCCGTGCATTATTATCCGATTTCAGCTTTTCACGTGGCGCTGAAAGGCGCGCGAAGAGACGAAGAAAATGACCCCCGAACTCTCCCTCGGACGCTCACCCTTATTAGCCGACGATCAGAACTACATTACGGATGCGATAATCTTTCTAACCAAACGTTAAGGACGGACGACGTCGTCGCCATAAAATTTGGCTGTCGATCGCCCGTGAGTGGCCCGCCGCAACCTCTACGGCCGGCTGTATCGACCAACCGACCCGAAAAATTAAAATTTGTAAATAAATAAGAAAAAATAACATTTCAATTATTATTTTTCGTTTAAAACGGGCGTAACTCCGTGCATTATTGTCCGATTTCAGCTTTTCACGTGGCCCTGAAAGGCGCGCGAAGAGACGAAGAAAATGACCACGAGCTGTCCCTCGGTCGCTCACCCTTATTAGCCGACGATCAGAAGTGCATGACGGGTGGGATCATACCAGCACTAACGCACCTGATCCCATCAGAACTCCGAAGTTAAGCGTGTTTGGGCGAGAGTAGTACTAGGATGGGTGACCCCCTGGGAAGTTCTCATGTTGCACCTTTTTTTTTACTACCTATTTGATTGCATGACGAGATCATTTTTTTTACCAATCTTTCTAACTAAACGTTAAGGACGGACGACGTCGTCGCCATAAAATTTGGCTGTCGATCGCCCGCGCGGGGCCCGCCGCAACCTCTACGGCCGGCTCGATCGACCAATCGACCCGAAAAATTAAAATTTGTAAATAAATAAGAAAAATAACATTTCAATTATTATTTTTCGTTTAAAATGGGCATAACTCCATGCATTATTGTCCGATTTCAGCTTTTCACATGGCGCTGAAAGGCGCGCGGAGAGACGAAGAAAATGACCCCGAGCTGTCCCTCGGACGCTCACCCTTATTAGCCGACTATCAGAAGCGCATCACGGATGCTTTCATACATGCACTAACGCATCAGATCCCATCAGAACTTCGAAGTTAAGCGTGCTTGGGCGAGAGTAGTACTAGGATGGGTGACCCCATGGGATGTCCTCGTGTTGCACCTTTTTTTTACTACCTGTTTGATTGCACGACGAGATCATTTTTTTTACCAATCTTTCTAACCAAACGATAAGGACGGACGACGTCGTCGCCATAAAATTTGGCAGTCGATCGCCCGCGCGGGGCCCGCCGAAACCTCTACGGCCGACTCGATCGACCAATTGACCCGAAAAATTAAAATTTGTAAATAAATAAGAAAAATAACATTTCAATTATTATTTTTCGTTTAAAACGGGCGTAACTCCGTGTATTATTGTCCGATTTCAGCTTTTCACGTGGCGCTGAAAGGCGCGCGAAGAGACGAAGAAAATGACCCCTTAACTCTCCCTCGGACGCTCACCCTAATTAGCCGACGATCAGAAGCGCATGACGGATGCGATCATACATGCACTAACGCATCAGATTCCATCAGAACTTCGTAGTTAAGCTTGCTTGGGCGAGAGTAGGACTAGGATGGGTGACCCCCATGGAAGTCCTCGTTTTGCACCTTTTTTTTATTACCTATTTGATTGCACGACGAGATCATTTTTTTACCAATCTTTCTAACCAAACGTTAAGGACGGACGACGTCGTCGCCATAAAATTTGGCTGTCGATCGCCCGTGAGGGGCCCGCCGCAACCTCTACGGCCGGCTCTATCGACCAACCGACCCGAAAAATTAAAATTTGTAAATAAATAAGAAAAAATAACATTTCAATTATTATTTTTCGTTTAAAACGGGCGTAACTCCGTGCATTATTGTCCGATTTCAGCTTTTCACGTGGCACTGAAAGGCGCGCGAAGAGACGAAGAAAATGACCACGAGCTGTCTCTCGGTCGCTCACCCTTATTAGCCGACGATCAGAAGTGCATGACGGGTGGGATCATACCAGCACTAACGCACCTGATCCCTTCAGAACTCCGAAGTTAAGCGTGTCTGGGCGAGAGTAGTACTAGGATGGGTGACCCCCTGGGAAGTTCTCATGTTGCACCTTTTTTTTTACTACCTATTTGATTGCATGACGAGATCATTTTTTTTACCAATCTTTCTAACTAAACGTTAAGGACGGACGACGACGTCGCCATAAAATTTGGCTGTCGATCGCCCGCGCGGGGCCCGCCGCAACCTCTACGGCCGGCTCGATCGACCAATCGACCCGAAAAATTAAAATTTGTAAATAAATAAGAAAAATAACATTTCAATTATTATTTTTCGTTTAAAATGGGCATAACTCCATGCATTATTGTCCGATTTCAGCTTTTCACATGGCGCTGAAAGGCGCGCGGAGAGACGAAGAAAATGACCCCGAGCTGTCCCTCGGACGCTCACCCTTATTAGCCGACGATCAGAAGCGCATCACGGATGCTATCATACATGCACTAACGCATCAGATCCCATCAGAACTTCGAAGTTAAGCGTGCTTGGGCGAGAGTAGTACTAGGATGGGTGACCCCATGGGATGTCCTCGTGTTGCACCTTTTTTTTACTACCTGTTTGATTGCACGACGAGATCATTTTTTTTACCAATCTTTCTAACCAAACGATAAGGACGGACGACGTCGTCGCCATAAAATTTGGCAGTCGATCGCCCGCGCGGGGCCCGCCGAAACCTCTACGGCCGACTCGATCGACCAACTGACCCGAAAAATTAAAATTTGTAAATAAATAAGAAAAATAACATTTCAATTATTATTTTTCGTTTAAAACAGGCGTAACTCCGTGTATTTTTGTCCGATTTCAGCTTTTCACGTGGCGCTGAAAGGCGCGCGAAGAGACGAAGAAAATGACCCCTTAACTCTCCCTCGGACGCTCACCCTTATTAGCCGACGATCAGAAGCGCATGACGGATGCGATCATACATGCACTAACGCATCAGATTCCATCAGAACTTCGAAGTTAAGCATGCTTGGGCGAGAGTAGGACTAGGATGGGTGACCCCCTGGGAAGTTCTCATGTTGCACCTTTTTTTTTACTATCTATTTGATTGCATGACGAGATCATTTTTTTTACCAATCTTTCTAACTAAACGTTAAGGACGGACGACGTCGTCGCCATAAAATTTGGCTGTCGATCGCCCGCGCGGGGCCCGCCGCAACCTCTACGGCCGGCTCGATCGACCAATCGACCCGAAAAATTAAAATTTGTAAATAAATAAGAAAAATAACATTTCAATTATTATTTTTCGTTTAAAACGAGCGTAACTCTGTGCATTATTGTCTGATTTCAGCTTTTCACGTGGCGCTGAAAGGGGCGCGAAGAGACGAAGAAAATGACCCCGAGCTGTCCCTCGGACGCTCACCCTTATTAGCCGACGATCAGAAGTGCATAATTGATGCGATCATACATGCACTAACGCATCGGATCCCATTAGAACTCCGAAGTTAAGCGTGCTTGGCCAAGAGTAGTACTAGAATGGGTGACCCCCTGGGAAGTTCTCGGGTTGCACCTTTTTTTTTACTACCTATTTGATTGCACGACGAGATCATTTTTTTTACCAATCTTTCTAACCAAACGTTAAGCACGGACGACGTCGTCGCTATAAAATTTGGCTGTCGATCGCCCGCGCGGGGCCCGCTGCAACCTCTACGGCCGGCTCGATCGACCAACCGACCCGAAAAATTAAAATTTGTAAATAAATAAGAAAAATAACATTTCAATTATTATTTTTCGTTTAAAACGGGCGTAACTCGGTGCATTATTGTCCGATTTCAGCTTTTCACGTGGCGCTGAAAGGCGCGCGAAGAGACGAAGAAAATGACCCCCGGACTCTCCCTCGGACGCTCACCCTTATTAGCCGACGATCAGAAGTGCATGATTGATGCGATCATACATGCACCAACGCATCGGATCCCATCAGAACTCCGAAGTTAAGCGTGCTTGGCCAAGAGTAGTACTAGTATGGGTGACCCCTTGGGAAGTTTTTGTGTTGCACCCTTTTTTTTACTACCTATTTGATTGCACGACGAGATCATTTTTTTACCAATCTTTCTAACCAAACGTTAAGGACGGACGACGTCGTCGCCATAAAATTTGGCTGTCGTTCGCCCGTGCGAGGCACGCCGCAACCTCTACGGCCGGCTCGATCGACCAACCGATCCGAAAAATTAAAATTTGTAAATAAATAAGAAAAATAACATTTCAATTATTATTTTTCATTTAAAACGGGTGTAACTCTGTGCATTATTGAATGATTTCAGCTTTTCACGTGGCGCTGAAAGGCGCGCGAAGAGACGAAGAAAATGACCCCGAGCTGTCCCTCGGACGCTCACCCTTATTAGCCGACGATCAGAAGTGCATGACGGGTGCGATCATACCAGCATTATTGTCCGATTTCAACTTTTCACGTGGCGCTGAAAGGCGCGCGAAGAGACAAAGAAAATGACCACCGGAATCTCCCTCAGACGCTCACCCTTATTAGCCGACGATCAGAAATGCATGATTGATGCGATCATACATGCACTAAGGCATCGGATCCCATCAAAACTCCGAAGTTAAGCGTGCTTGGCTGCGAGTAGGACTATAATGGGTGACCCCCTGGGAAGTTCTTGTGTTGCACCTTTTTTTTTACTACCTATTTGATTGCACGACGAGATCATTTTTTTTACCAATCTTTCTAACCAAACGTTAAGGACGAAAGACGTCGTCGCCATAAAATTTGGCTGTCGATCGCCCGTGCGGGGCCCTCCGCAACCTCTACGGCCGGTTCGATCGACCAACCGAGCCGAAAAATTAAAATTTGTAAATTAATAAGAAAAATAATATTTCAATTATTATTTTTCGTTTAAAACAGGCGTAACTCCGTGCATTATTGTCCGATTTCAGCTTCTCACGTGGCGCTGAAATGCGTGCGAAGAGACTAAGAAAATGACCCCGAGCTGTCCCTCGGACGCTCACCCTTATTAGCCGACGATCAGAAGTGCATAACAGGTGCGATCATACCAGCACTAACGCACCGGTTCCCATCAGAACTCCGAATTTAAGCGTGCTTGGGCGAGAGTAGTACTAGGATGGGTGACACCTATTTGAATGCACGACGAGATCATTTTTTTTACCAATCTTTCTAACCAAACATTAAGGACGGACGATGTCGTCGCCATAAAATTTGGCTGTCGATCGCCCGTGCGGGGCTAGCCGCATCCTCTACGGCCGGCTCGATCGACCAACTAACCCGAAAAATTAAAATTTGTAAATAAATAAGAAAAATAACATTTCAATTATTATTTTTTGTTTAAAATGGGCGTAACTCCGTGCATTATTGTCCGATTTCAGCTTTTCACGTGGCGCTGGAAGGCGCGCGAAGAGACGGAGAAAATGACCTCGAGCTCTCCCTCGGATGCTCACCCTTATTTGCCGACGATCAGAAGTGCGTAACGGGTGTGATCATACCAGCACTGACGCACCGAATCCCGTCAGAACTCCGAAGTGAAGCGTGCTTGGGCGAGAGTAGTACTAGGACGGGTGACCCCCTAGGAAGTCCTCGTGTTGCATCTCTTTTTTTTACTACCTAATTGAATGCAAGACGAGATCATTTTCTTTACCAATCTTTCTAACCAAACGTTAAGGACGGACGACGTCGTCGCCATAAAATTTGGCTGTCGATCGCTCGTGCAGGGCCCGCAGCAACCTCTACGGCTGGCTCCATCGACCAACCAACCCGAAAAATTAAAATTTGTAAATAAACAAGAAAAATAACATTCAATTATTATTTTTCGTTTAAAACGGGCGTAAGTCCGAGCATTATTGTCCGATTTCAGCTTTTCACATGACGGTGCAAGGCGCACGAAGAGAGGAAGAAAATGACCCCCGAGGTCTCCCTCGGACTCTCACCCTTATTGGCCGACGATCAGAAGTGCATGACGGGTGCGATCATACCAGCACTAATGCACCGAATCGCATCTGAACTCCGAAGTTAGGCGTGCTTGGGCGAGCGTAGTACTAGGATGGGTGACCCCTTGGGAAGTCCTCGTGTTGCACTCCTTTTTTTTACAACCTATTTTAATGCACGACAAGATCATTTTTTCTACTAATCTTTCTAACCAAATGTTAAGGACGGACGACGTCGTCGCCATAAAATTTGGTTGTCGATCGCCCGTGCGTGGCCCGCCGCAACCTCTACAGCCGGCTCCATCAACCAACCAACCCGAAAAATTAAAATTTGTAAATAAATAAGAAAAATAACATTTCAATTATTATTTTTCGTTTAAAACGGGCGTAACTCCGTGCATTATTGTCCGATTTTAGCTTTTCACGTGGCAGTGAAAGGCACGCGAAGAGACGTAGAAAATGACCCCGAGCTCTCCCTCGGACGCTCACCCTTATTGGCCGACGATCAAAAGTGCATGATGGGTGCGATCATACCAGCACTAACGCATCAGATCCCAGCAGAACTCCGAAGTTAATGTGCTTTGGCGAGAGTAGTACTAGGATGGGTGACCCCCTGGGAAGTCCGCGTGTTTCACTTCTTTTTTTTACTACCTATTTGAATGCACGACGAGATCATTTTTTTTACCAATCTTTCTAACCAAACGTTAAGGAAGGACGACGTCGTCGCCATAAAATTTGGCTGTCGATCGCTCGTGCAGAGCCCGCAACAACCTCTACGGCTGGCTCCATCGACCAACCAACCCGAAAAATTAAAATTTGTAAATAAACAAGAAAAATAACATTCAGTTATTATTTTTCGTTTAAAACGGGCGTAACTCCGAGCATTATTGTCCGATTTCAGCTTTTCACAAGACGGTGCAAGGCGCGCGAAGAGAGGAAGAAAATGACCCCCGAGGTCTCCCTCGGACTCTCACCCTTATTGGCCGACGATCAGAAGTGCATGACGGGTGCGATCATACCAGCACTAATGCACCGGATCGCATCTTTACTCCGAAGTTAGGCGTGCTTGGGCGAGCGTAGTACTAGGATGGGTGACCCCTTGGAAAGTCCTCGTGTTGCACTCCTTTTTTTTACAACCTATTTTAATGCACGACGACATCATTTTTTCTACCAATCTTTCTAACCAAACGTTAAGGACGGACGACGTCGTCGCCATAAAATTTGGTTGTCGATCGCCCGTGCGTGGCCCGTCGCAACCTCTACAGCCGGCTCCATCAACCAACCAACCCGAAAAATTAAAATTTGTAAATAAATAAGAAAAATAACATTTCAATTATTATTTTTCGTTTAAAACGGGCGTAACTCCGTGCATTATTGTCCGATTTTAGCTTTTCACGTGGCAGTGAAAGGAACGCGAAGAGACGTAGAAAATGACCCCGAGCTCTCCCTCGGACGCTCACCCTTATTGGCCGACGATCAAAAGTGCATGATGGGTGCGATCATACCAGCACTAACGCATCAGATCCCATCAGAACTCCGAAGTTAATGTGCTTTGGCGAGAGTAGTACTAGGATGGGTGACCCCTGGGAAATCCGCGTGTTTCCTTTCTTCTTTTTACAACCTATTTGAATGCACGACGAGAGCATTTTTTCTACCAATCTTTCTAACCGAACGTTAAGGACGGACGACGTCGTAACCATAAAATTTGGTTGTCGATCGCTCGTGCGGGACCCGCCATAACCTCTACGGCCGGCTCGATCGACCAACTAACCCGAAAAATAAAAATTTGTAAATAAATAAGAAATATAACATTTCAATTTTTATTTTTTGTTTAAAACGGGCGTAACTCCGTGCATTATTGTTCGATTTCAGCTTTTCACGTGGCGTTGAAAGGCGCGCGAAGAGACGAAGAAAATGACCCCGAGCTCTCCCTCTGATGCTCACCATTATTTGCCGACGATCAGAAGTGCATGACGGGTGTGATCATACTAGCACTGACGCACCGAATCCCGTCAGAACTTCGAAGTGAAGCGTGCTTGGGCGAGAGTAGTACTAGGACGGGTGACCCCCTGGGAAGTCCTCGTGTTGCACTTCTTTTTTTTACTACCTAATTGAATGCAAGACGAGATCATTTTCTTTACCAATCTTTCTAACCAAACGTCAAGGACGGACGTCGTCGTCGCCATTAAATTTGGCTGTCGATCGCCCGTTCGTGGCCCGCCAAAACCTCTACGGCCGGCTCCATCAACCAACCAACCCAAAAAATTAAAATTTGTGAAGAAATAAGAAAAATAACGTGTCAATTATTATTTTTCGTTTAAAACGGTCCTAACTCCGTGCATTATTGTCCGATTTCAGCTTTTCACGTGGCAGTGAAAGGCGCGCGAAGAGACGAAGAAAATGACCCCGAGCTCTCCCTCAGACGCTCACCCTTATTGGCCGACGATCAAAAGTGCATGATGGGTGCGATCATACCAGCACTAACGCATCGGATCCCATCAGAACTCCGAAGTTAATGTGCTTTGGCGAGAGTAGTACTAGGATGGGTGACCCCCTGGGAAGTCCGCGTGTTTCACTTCTTTTTTTTACTACCTATTTGAAAGCACGACGAGATCATTTTTTTTACCAATCTTTCTAACCAAACGTTAAGGACGGAGGACGTCGTCGCCATAAAATTTGGCTGTCGATCGCCCGTGCAGGGCCCGCAGCAACCTCTACGGCTGGCTCCATCGACCAACCAACCCGAAAAATTAAAATTTGTAAATAAATAAGAAAAATAACATTTCAATTATTATTTTTCGTTTAAACAGGCGTAACTCCCCCCCCGGGAAGTCCTTGTGTTGCACTCTTTGTTTTTACTACCAATTTGAATGCTACGGCCGGCTCGATCGACCAACCGACCCGAAAAATTAAAATTTGTAAATAAATAAGAAAAATAACATTTCAATTATTATTTTTCGTTTAAAACGGGCGTAACTCGGTGCATTATTATCCGATTTCAGCTTTTCACGTGGCGCTGAAAGGCGCGCGAAGAGACGTAGAAAATGACCACGAGCTGTCTCTCGGACGCTCACCCTTATTAGCCGATGATCAGAAGTGCATAACGGGTGCGATCATATCAGCACTAACGCACCGGATCCCATCAGAACTCCGAAGTTAAGCGTGCTTGGGAGAGAGTAGTACTAGAATGGATGACCTATTGGGAAGTCCTCGTGTTGCACATTTTTTTTACTACCTATTTGATTGCACGATGAGATCAATTTTTTTTACCAATCTTTCTAACCAAACGTTAAGGACGGACGACATCGTCGCCATAAAATTTGGCTGTCGATCGCCCGTGCGGGGCCCGCCGCAACCTCAACGGCCGAATCAATCGACCAACCGACCCGAAAAATTAAAAATTGTAAATAATAAGAAAAATAACATTTCAATTATTATTTTTCGTTTAAAACGGGCGTAACTCTGTGCATTATTGTCTGATTTCAGCTTTTCACGTGGCGCTGAAAGGCGCGCGAAGAGACGATGAAAATGACCCCGAGCTGTCTCTCGGACGCTCACCCTTATTAGCCGACGATCAGAAGTGCGTGACGAGTGTGATTATACCAGCACTAAAGCATCGGATCCCATCAGAACTCCGAAGTTAAGCCTGCTTGGGCGAGAGCAGTACTAGGATGGGTGACCCCCTGGGAAGTCCTCGTGTTGCACTTTTTTTTTACTACCTATTTGAATGCACGACGAGATCATTTTTTTTACAAATCTTTCTAACCAAACGTTAAGGACGGACGACGTCGTCACCATAAAATTTTGCTGTCGATCGCCCGTGCGGGGCCCGCCGCAACCTCAACGGCCGGCTCGATCGACCAACCGACCCGAAAAATTAAAATTTGTAAATAAATAAGAAAAATAACATTTCAATTATTATTTTTCGTTTAAAACGGGCGTAACTCCGTGCATTATTGTCCGATTTCAGCTTTTCACGTGGTGCTGAAAGGCGCGCGAAGAGACGAAGAAAATGACCCCGAGCTGTCCCTCGGACGCTCACCCTTATTAGCCGACGATCAGAAGTGCGTTACGGGTGCGATCATACCAGCACTAAAGCACCGGATCCCATCAGAACTCCGAAGTTAAGCGTGCTTGGGCGAGAATAGTACTAGGATGGTTGACCCCTGGGAAGTCCTCATGTTGCACCTTTTTTTTTACTACCTATTTGAATGCACGACGAGATCATTTTTTTTACAAATCTTTCTAACCAAACGTTAAGGACGGACGACGTCGTCGCCATAAAATTTGGGTGTCGATCGCCCGTGCGGTGCCCGCCGCAACCTCTGCGTCCGGCTCTATCGTCCAACCGACCCAAAAAATTAAAATTTGTAAATAAATAAGAAAAATAACATTTCAATTATTATTTTTTGTTTAAAATGAGCGTAACTCCGTGCATTATTGTCCGATTTCAGCTTTTCACCTGGCGCTGAGAGGCGCGCGAAGAGACGAAGAAAATGACCCCCGAACTCTCCCTCGGATGCTCACCCTTATTAGCCGACGATCAGAAGCACATGACCGAAGCGATCATACATGCACAAACACATCGGATCCCATCAGAACTCCGAAGTTAAGCGTGCTTGGGCGAGAGTAGGACTAGGATGGGTAAGGCGCGCGAAGAGACGAAGGAAATGACCCCGAGCAGTCCCTCGGACGCTCACCCTTATTAGCCGACGATCAGAAGTGCGTGATGGGTGCGATCATACCAGCACTAAAGCAACGGATCCCATCAGAACTCCGAAGTTAAGCGTGCTTTGGCGAGAGTAGTACTAGGATGGGTGACCCCCTGCGAAGTCCTCGTGTTGCACTTTTTTTTTACTACCTATTTGAATGCACGATGAAATCATTTTTTTTACCAATCTTTCCAACCAAACGTTAAGGACGGACGACGTCGTCGCCATTAAATTTGGCTGTCGATCGCCCGCGCGGGGCCCGCCGCAACCTCTACGGCCGGCTCGATCGACCAACCAACCCGAAAAATTAAAATTTGTAAATAAATAAGAAAAATAACATTTCAATTATTATTTTTCGTTTAAAACGGGCGTAACTCCGTGCATTATTGTCCGATTTTAGCTTTTCACGTGGCGCTGAAAGGGGCGCGAAGAGACGAAGAAAATGACCCCGAGCTTTCCCTCGGACGCTCACCCTTATTAGCCAACGATCAGAAGTGCGTGACGGGTGCGATCATACCAGCACTAAAGCACCGGATCCCATCAGAACTCCGAAGTTAAGCGTGCTTGGGCGAGAGTAGTACTAGTATGGGTGACCCTCTGGGAAGTCCTCGTGTTGCACCTTTTTTTTTACTACCTATTTGAATGCACGACGAGATCATTTTTTTTACCAATCTTTCTAACTAAACGTTAAGGACGGACGACGTCGTCGCCATAAAATTTTGCTGTCGATCGCCCGTGCGGGGCCCGCCGCAACCTCTACGGCCGGCTCGATCGACCAACCGACCCGAAAAATTAAAATTTGTAAATAAATAAGAAAAATAACATTTCAATTATTATTTTTCGTTTAAAACGGTCGTAACTCCATGCATTATTGTCCGATTTCAGCTTTTCACGTGGCGCTGAAAGGCGCGCGAAGAGACGAAGAAAATGACCCCGAGCTGTCCCTCGGACGCTTACCCTTATTAGCCGACGATCAGAAGTGCATGATGGGTGTGATCATACCAGCACTAACGCATCGGATCCTATCAGAACTCCGAAGTTAAGTGTGCTTGGGCGAGAGTATTACTAGGATGGGTGACCCCCTGGGAAGTCCTCGTGTTGCACCTATTTTTTTACTACCTATTTGAATGCACGACGAGATCATTTTTTTTACCAATCTTTCTAACCAAACGTTAAGGACGGACGACGTCGTCGCCATAAAATTTGGCTGTCGATCGCCCGTGCGGGTCCCGCCGCAACCTCTACGGCCGGCTCGATCGACCAACCGACCCGAAAAATTAAAATTTGTAAATAAATAAGAAAAATAACATTTCAATTATTATTTTTCGTTTAAAACGGGCGTAACTCCGTGCATTATTTTCCGATTTCAGCTTTTCACGTGGCGCTGAAAGGCGCGCGAAGAGACGAAGAAAATGACCCCGAGCTGTCCCTCGGACGCTCAACCTTATTAGCCGACGAGTTAAGCGTGCTTGGGCGAGAGTAGTACTAGGATGGGTGACCCCCTGGGAAGTCCTCGTGTTGCACCTTTTTTTGACTACCTGTTTGATTGCACGACGAGATCATTTTTTTACAAATCTTTCTAACCAAACGTTAAGGACGGACGACGTCGTCGCCATAAAATTTGGTTGTCGATCGCCCGCGCGGGGCCCGCCGCAACCTCTACGGCTGACTCGATCGACCAACCGACCGGAAATATTAAAATTTATAAATAATTAAGAAAAATAACATTTCAATTATTATTTTTCATTTAAAATGGGCGTAACTACGTGCATTATTGTCCGATTTCAGCTTTTCACGTGGCGCTGAAAGGCGCGCGAAGAGACGAAGAAAATGACCCCGAGCTGTCTCTCGGACGCTCACCCTTATTTGTCGACGATCAGAAGTGCATGACGGGTGCGATCATACCAGCACTAAAGCACTGAATCCCATCAGAACTCCGAAGTTAAGCGTGCTTGGGCGAGAGTAGTACTAGGATGGATGACCCCCTGGGAAGTCCTCGTGTTGCACCTTTTTTTTTACTACTTGTTTGATTGCACGACGAGATCATTTTTTTACTAATCTTTCTAACCAAACGTTAAGGACGGACGACGTCGTCGCCATAAAATTTGGCTGTCGATCGCTCGTGCGGGCCCCGCCGCAACCTCTACGGCCGGCTCGATCGACCAACCGACCCGAAAAATTAAAATTTGTAAATAAATAAGAAAAATAACATTTCAATTATTATTTTTCGTTTAAAACGGGCGTAACTCCGTGCATTATTGTCTGATTTCAGCTTTTCACGTGGCGCTGAAAGGCGCGCGAAGAGACGAAGAAAATGACCCCGAGCTGTCCCTCGGACGCTCACCCTTATTAGCTGACGATCAGAAGTGCGTGACGGGTGCGATCATACCAGCACTAAAGCACCGGATCCCATCAGAACTCCGAAGTTAGGCGTGCTTGTGCGAGAGTAGTACTAGGATGGGTGACCCCCTGGGAAGTCCTAGTGTTGCACCTTTTTTTTACTACCTATTTGAATGCACGACGAGATCATTTTTTTTACCAATCTTTCTAACCAAACGTTAAGGGCGGACGATGTCGTCGCCATAAAATTTGGCTGTCGATCGCCCGTGCGGGGCTCGCCGCAACCTCTACGGCAGGCTCGATCGACCAACCGACCCGAAAAATTAAAATTTGTAAATAAATAAGAAAAATAACATTTCAATTATTATTTTTCGTTTAAAACGGGCGTATCTCCGTGCATTATTGTCCGATTTCAGCTTTTCACGTGGCGCTGAAAGGCGCACGAAGAGACGAAGAAAATGACCCCGAGCTGTCCCTCGGACGCTCACCCTTATTAGCCGACGATCAGAAGTGTGTGACGGGTGCGATCATACCAGCACTAAAGCACCGGATCCCATCAGAACTCCGAAGTTAAGCGTGCTTGGGCGAGAGTAGTACTAGGATGTGTGACCCCCTGGGAAGTCCTCGTGTTGCACCTTTTTTTGACTACCTGTTTGATTGCACGACGAGATCATTTTTTTACCAATCTTTCTAACCAAACGTTAAGGACGGACGACGTCGTTGCCATAAAATTTGTCTGTCGATCGCCCGCGCGGGGCCCGCCGCAACCTCTACGACCGACTCGATCGACCAACCGACCCGAAAAATTGAAATTTGTAAATAAATAAGAAAAATAACATTTCAATTATTATTTTTCGTTTAAAACGGGCGTAACTCCGTGCATTATTGTCCGATTTCAGCTTTTCACGTGGCGCTGAAAGGCGCGCGAAGAGGCGAAGAAAATGACCCCGAGCTGTCCCTCGGACGCTCACCCTTATTAGCCGACGATCAGAAGTACGTGACGGGTGCGATCATACCAGCACTAAAACACAGGATCCCATCAGAACTCCGAAGTTAAGCGTGCTTGGGCGAGAGTAGTACTAGGATGGGAGACCCCCTGGGAAGTCCTCGTGTTGCACCTTTTTTTCTACTACCTATTTGAATGCACGACGAGATCATTTTTTTTACCAATCTTTCTAACCTAACGTTAAGGACGGACGACGTCGTCGCCATAAAATTTGGCTGTCGATCACTCGTGCGGGGCCCGCCGCAACCTCTACGGCCGGCTCGATCGACCAACCGACCCAAAAAATTAAAATTTGTAAATAAATAAGAAAAATAACATTTCAATTATTATTTTTCGTTTAAAACGGGCGTAACTCCGTGCATTATTGTCCGATTTCAGCTTTTCACGTGGCGCTGAAAGGCGCGCGAAGAGACTAAGAAAATGACCCCGAGCTGTCCCTCGGACGCTCACCCTTATTAGCCGACGATCAGAAGTGCGTGACGGGTGCGATCATACCAGCACTAAAGCACCGGATCCCATCAGAACTCCGAAGTTAAGCGTGCTTGGGGGAGACTAGTACTAGTATGGGTGACCCCTTGGGAAGTTATAGTGTTGCACCTTTTTTTTACTACCTATTTGATTGCACGACGAGATCATTTTTTTTACCAATCTTTCTAACCAAACGTTAAGGACGGACGACCTCGTCGCCATAAAATTTGGCTGTCGATCGCCCGTGCGGGGCCCGCCGCAATCTTTCTAACCAAACGTTAAGGACGGACGACGTCGTCGCCATAAAATTTGGCTGTCGATCGCCCGTGCGGGGCCCGCCGCAACCTCTACGGCCGGCTCGACCGACCAACCGACCCAAAAAATTAAAATTTGTAAATAAATAAGAAAAATAACATTTCAATTTTTATTTTTCGTTTAAAACGGGCGTAACTACGTGCATTATTGTCCGATTTCAGCTTTTCACGTGGCGCTGAAAGGCGCGCGAAGAGACGAAGAAAATGACCCCGAGCTGTCCCTCGGACGCTCACCCTTATTAGCCGACGATCAGAAGTGCGAGATGGGTGCGATCATACCAGCACTAAAGCAACGGATCCCATCAGAACTCAGAAGTTAAGCGTGCTTGGGCGAGAGTATCACTACGATGGGTGACCCCCTGGGAAGTCCTCGTGTTGCACCTTTTTTTTTACTACCTATTTGATTGCACGACGAGATCATTTTTTTTACCAATCTTTCTAACCAAACGTTAAGGACGGACGACGTCGTCGCCATAAAATTTGTCTGTCGATCGCCAGCGCGGGGCCCGCCGCAACCTCTACGGCCGGCTCGATCGACCAACCGACCTGAAAAATTAAAATTTGGAAATAAATAAGAAAAATAACATTTCAATTATTATTTTTCGTTTAAAACGGGCGTAACTCCGTTCATTATTGTCCGATTTCAGCTTTTCACGTGGCGCTGAAATGCGCGCGAAGAGACGAAGAAAATGACACCGAGCTGTCCCTCGGAAGCTCACCCATATTAGCCGACGATCAGAAGTGCATGACGGGTGCGATCATACCAGCACTAACACACCGGATCCCATCAGAACTCCGAAGTTAATCGAGCTTGGGCGAGATTAGTACTACGATCGGTGACCCCCTGGGAAGTCCTCGTGTTGCACCTTTTTTTTTACTACCTATTTCAATGCACGACGAGATCATTTTTTTTACCAATCTTTCTAACCAAACGTTAAGGACGGACGACGTCGTCGCCATAAAATTTGGCTGTCGATCGCCCGCGCGGGGCCCGCCGCATCCTCTACGGCCGGCTCGATCGACCAACCGACCCGAAAAATTAAAATTTGTAAATAAATAAGAAAAATAACATTTCAATTATTATTTTTCGTTTAAAACGGGCGTAACTCCGTGCATTATTGTCCGATTTCATCTTTTCACGTGGCGCTGAAAGGCGCGCGAAGAGACGAAGAAAATGACCCCGAGCTGTCCCTCGGACGCTCACCCTTATTAGCCGATGATCAGAAGTGCGTGACGGGTGCGATCATACCAACACTAAAGCACCGGATCCCGTCAGAACTCCGAAGATAAGCGTGCTTGGGCGAGAGTAGTACTAGGATGGGTGACCCCCTGGGAAGTCCTCGTGTTGCACCTTTTTTTTTTACTACCTATTTGAATGCACGACGAGATCATTTTTTTTACCAATCTTTCTAACCAAACGTTAAGGACGGACGACGTCGTCGCCAAAAAATTTGGCTGCGATCGCCCGCGCGGGGCCCACCGCAACCTCTACGGCTGGCTCGATCGACCAATCGACCCGAAAAATTAAAAATTGTAAATAAATAAGAAAAATAACATTTCGATTATTATTTTTCGTTTACAACGGGCGTAACTCCGTGCATTATTGTCTGATTTCAGCTTTTCACGTGGCGCTGAAAGGCGCGGGAAGAGACGAAGAAAATGACCCCGAGCTGTCCCTCGGACGCTCACCCTTATTAGCCGACGATCAGAAGTGCGTGACGGGTGCGATCATACAAGCACTAAAGCACCGGATCCCATCAGAACTCCGAAGTTAGGCGTGCTTGTGCGAGAGTAGTACTAGGATGGGTGACCCCTGGGAAGTCCTCGTGTTGCACCTTTTTTTTTACTACCTATTTGAATGCACGACGAGATCATTTTTTTTACCAATCTTTCTAGCCAAACGTTAAGGACGGACGACGTCGTCGCCATAAAATTTGGCTGTCGATCGCCCGCGCGGGGCCCGAATTATTATTTTTCGTTTAAAACGGGCGTAAATCCGTGCATTATTGTCCGATTTCAGCTTTTCACGTGGCGCTGAAAGTCGCGCGAAGAGACGAAGAAAATGACCCCGAGCTGTCCCTCGGACGCTCACCCTTATTAGCCGACGATCAGAAGTGCGTGACGGGTGCGATCATACCAGCACTAAAGCACCGGATCCCATCAGAACTCCGAAGTTAGGCGTGCTTGTGCGAGAGTAGTACTAGGATGGGTGACCCCTGGGAAGTCCTCGTGTTGCACCTTTTTTTTTACTACCTATTTGAATGCACGACGAGATCATTTTTTTTACCAATCTTTCTAACCAAACGTTAAGGACGGACGACGTCGTCGCCATAAAATTTGGCTGTCGATCGCCCGCGCGGGGCCCGAATTATTATTTTTCGTTTAAAACGGGCGTAACTCCGTGCATTATTGTCCGATTTCAGCTTTTCACGTGGCGCTGAAAGTCGCGCGAAGAGACGAAGAAAATGACCCCGAGCTGTCCCTCGGACGCTCACCCTTATTAGCCGACGATCAGAAGTGCGTGACGGGTGCGATCATACCAGCACTAAAGCACCGGATCCCATCAGAACTCCGAAGTTAGGCGTGCTTGTGCGAGAGTAGTACTAGGATGGGTGACCCCTGGGAAGTCCTCGTGTTGCACCTTTTTTTTTACTACCTATTTGAATGCACGACGAGATCATTTTTTTACCAATCTTTCTAACCAAACGTTAAGGACGGACGACGTCGTCGCCATAAAATTTTGCTGTCGATCGCCCGTGCGGGGCCCGCCGCAACCTCTACGGCCGGCTCGATCGACTAACCGACCCGAAAAACTAAAATTTGTAAATAAATAAGAAAAATAACATTTCAATTATTATTTTTCGTTTAAAACGGGCGTAACTCCGTGCATTATTGTCCGATTTCAGCTTTTCACATGGCGCTGAAAGGCGCGCGAAGAGACGAAGAAAATTACCCCGAGCTGTCCCTCGGATGATCACCCTTATTAGCCGACGATCAGAAGTGCATGACGGGTGCGATCATACCAGCACTAAAGCACCGTATCCAATCAGAACTCCGAAGTTAAGCGTGCTTGGGCGAGAGTAGTACTAGGATGGGTGACCCCCTAGGAAGTCCTCTTGTTGCACTTTTTTTTTACTACCTGTTTGATTGCACGACGAGATCATTTTTTTTACCAATCTTTCTAACCAAACGTTAAGGACGGACGACGTCGTCGCCATAAAATTTGGCTGTCGATCGCCCGCGCGGGGCCCGCCGCAACCTCTACGGCCGACTCGATCGACCAACCGACCCGAAAAATTAAAATTTGTAAATAAATAAGAAAAATAACATTTCAATTATTATTTTTCGTTTAAAATGGCCGAAACTCCGTGCATTATTGCCAGATTTCAGCTTTTCACGTGGCGCTGAAAGGCGCGCGAAGAGACGAAGAAAATGACCCCGAGCTGTCCCTCGGACGGTCACCCTTATTAGCCGACGATCAGAAGTGCGTGACGGGTGCGATCATACCAGCACTAAAGCACCGGATCCCATCAGAACTCCGAAGTTAAGCGTGCTTGGGCTAGAGTAGTACTAGAATGGGTGACCCGTTGGGAAGTCCTCGTGTTGTACCTTTTTTTTTACTACATATTTGATTGCACGACGAGATCATTTTTTTTACCAATCTTTCTAACCAAACGTTAAGGACGGACGACGTCGTCGCCACAAAATTTGGCTGTCGATCGCCCGTGTGGGGCCCGCCGCAACCTCTACGGTCGGCTCGATCGACCAACTAACCCGAAAAATTAAAATTTGTAAATAAAAAAGAAAAATAACATTTCAATTATTATTTTTAGTTCAAAACGGGCGTAACAACGTGCATTATTGTCCGATTTCAGCTTTTCACGTGGAGCTGAAAGGCGCGCGAAGAGACGAAGATATTTTTCGTTTAAAACGGGCGTAACTCCGTGCATTATTGTCCGATTTCAGCTTTTCACGTGGCGATGAAAGGCGCGCGAAGAGACGAAGAAAATGACCCCGAGCTGTCCCTTGGGCGCTCACCCTTATTAGACGACGATCAGAAGTGCGTGACTGGTGCGATCATACCAGCACTAACGCATCGGATCCCATCAGAACTCCGAAGTTAATCATGCTTGGGCGAGAGTATTACTAGGATGGGTGACCCCCTGGGAAGTCGTCGTGTTGCACCTTTTTTTTTACTACCTATTTGAATGCACGACTAGATCATTTTTTTTACCAATCTTTCTAACCAAACGTTAAGGACGGACGACGTCGTCGCCATAAAATTTGGCTGTCGATCGCCCGCGCGCGGCCCGCCGCAACCTCTACGGCCGGATCGATCGACCAACCAACCCGAAAAATTAAAATTTGTAAATAAATAAGAAAAATAACATTTCAATTATTATTTTTCGTTTAAAACGGGCATAACTCCGTGCATTATTGTTCGATTTCAGCTTTTCACGTGGCACTGAAAGGCGCGCGAAGAGACGAAGAAAATGACCCCGGGCCGTCTCTCGGACGCTCACCCTTATTAGCCGACGATCAGAAGTGCATAACGGGTTCGATCATACCAGCACTAAAGCACCGGATCCCATCAGAACTCCGAAGTTAAGCGTGCTTGGGCGAGAGTAGTACTAGGATGGTTGACCCCCTGGGAAGTCCTCACCTTTTTTTTACTACCTATTTGAATGCACGTCGAGATCATTTTTTTTACCAATCTTTCTAACCAAACGTTAAGGACGGACGATGTCGTCGCCATAAAATTTGGCTGTCGATCGCCCGTGCGGGGCCCGCCGCAACCTCTACGGCCGGCTCGATCGACCAACCGACCCGAAAAATTAAAATTTGTAAATAAATAAGAAAAATAACATTTCAATTATTATTTTTCGTTTAAAACAGGTGTAACTCCGTGCATTATTGTCCGATTTCAGCTTTTCACGAGGCGCTGAAAGGCGCGCGAAGAGACGAAGAAAATGACCCCGAGCTGTCTCTCGGACTCTCACCCTTATTAGCCAACGATCAGAAGTGCATGCCGGGTGCGATCATACCAGCACTAACGCATCAGATCCCATCAGAACTCCGAAGTTAAGCGTGCTTGGGCGAGAGTAGTACTAGGATGGTTGACCCCCTGGGAAGTCCTCGTGTTGCACCTTTTTTTTTACTACCTATTTGATTGCACGACGAGATCATTTTTTTTAACTATTTCTAACCAAACGTTAAGGACGGATGACGTCGTCGCCATAAAATTGGGCTGTTGATCGCCCGTGCGGGGCCCGCCGCAACCTCTACGGCCGGCTCGATCGACCAACCGACTCGAAAAATTAAAATTTGTAAATAAATAAGAAAAATAACATTTCAATTATTATTTTCCGTTTAAAACGGGCGTAACTCCGTGCATTACTGTCCGATTTCAGGTTTTCACGTGGTGCTGAAAGGTGCGCGAAGAGACGAAGAAAATGACCCCGAGCTGTCCCTCGGACGCTCACCCTTATTAACCGACGATCAGAAGTGCGTGACGGGTGCGATCATACCAGCACTAACGCACCGGATCCTATCAGAACTCCGAAGTTAAGCGTGCTTGGGCGAGAGTAGTACTAGGATGGTTGACACTCTGGGAAGTCCTCGTGTTGCATCTTTTTTTTTACTACCTATTTGAATGCACGACGAGATCATTTTTTTTACCAATCTTTCTAACCAAACATTAAGGACGGACGACGTCGTCGCCATAAAATTTGGTTGTCGATCGCCCGCGCGGGGCCCGCCGCAACCTCTACGGCCGGCTCGATCGACCAACCGACCCGAAAAATTAAAATTTGTAAATAAATATGATAAATAACATTTCAATTATTATTTTTCGTTTAAAACGGGCGTAACTCCGTGCATTATTGTCCGATTTCAGCTTTTCACGTGGCGCTGAGAGGCGCGCGAAGAGACGAAGAAAATGACCCCGAGCTGTCCCTCGGACGCTCACCCTTATTAGCCGACGATCAGAAGTTCGTGACGGTTGCGATCATACCAGCACTAAAGCACTAGATCCCATCAGAACTCCGAAGTTAAGCGTGCTTGGGCGAGAGTAGTACTAGGATGGGTGACCCCTGGGAAGTCCTCGTGTCGCACCTTTTTTTGACTACCTGTTTGATTACACGACGAGATCATTTTTTTACCAATCTTTCTAACCAAACGTTAAGGACGGACGACGTCGTCGCCATAAAATTTAGTTGTCGATCGCCCGTGCGGTGCCCGCCGCAAACTCTACGGCCGGCTCGATCGACCAACCGACCCGAAAAATTAAAATTTGTAAATAAATAAGAAAAATAACATTTCAATTATTATTTTTCGTTTAAAACGGGTGTAACTCCGTGCATTATTATCCGATTTCAGCTTTTCACGTGGCGCTGAAAGGCGCGCGAAGAGACGAAGAAAATGACCCCGAGCTGTCCCTCGGACGCTCACCCTTATTAGCCGACGATCAGAAGTGCGTGACGGGTGCGATCATACCAGCACTAAAGCACCGGATCCCATCAGAACTCCGAAGTTAAGCGTGCTTGGGCGAGAGTAATACTAGGATGGGTGACCCCTTGGGAAGTCCTCGTGTTGCACCTTTTTTTGACTACCTGTTTGATTGCACGACGAGATCATTTTTTTACCAACCTTTCTAACCAAACGTTTAGGACGGACGACGTCGTCGCCATAAAATTTGGCTGTCGATCGACCGCGCGGGGCCCGCCGCAACCTCTACAGCCGACTCGATCAACCAACCGACCCGAAAAATTAAAATTTGTAAATAAATCAGAAAAATAACATTTCAATTATTATTTTTCGTTTAAAACGGGCGTAACTCCGTGCATTATTGTCCGATTTCAGCTTTTCACGTGGCGCTGAAAGGCGCGCGAAGAGACGAAGAAAATGACCCCGAGTTGTCCCTCGGACGCTCACACTTATTAGCCGACGATCAGAAGTGCGTGACGGGTGCAATCATACCAGCACTAAAGCACCGGATCCCATCAGAACTCCGAAGTTAATCGTGCTTGGGCGAGAGTAGTACTAGGATGGGTGACACCCTGGGAAGTCCCCGTGTTGCACCATTTTTTTTTACTACCTATTTGAATGCACGACGAGATCATTTTTTTAACCAATTTTTCTAACCAAACTTTAAGAACGGACGACGTCGTCGCCATAAAATTTGGCTGTCGATCGCAAGCGCGGGGCCCGCCGCAACCTCTACGGCCGGCTCGATCGACCAACCGACCCGAAAAATTAAAATTTGTAAATAAATAAGAAAAATAACATTTCAATTATTATTTTTCGTTTAAAACGGGCGTAACTCCGTGCATTATTGTCCGATTTCAGCTTTTCACGTGGCGCTGAAAGGCGCGCGAAGAGACGAAGAAAATGACCCCGAGCTGTCCCTCGGACGCTCACCCTTATTAGCCGACGATCAGAAGTGCGTGACTGGTGCGATCATACCAGCACTAAAGCACCGGATCCCATCAGAACTCCGAAGTTAAGCGTGCTTGGGCGAAAGTAGTACTAGGATGGGTGACCCCCTGGGAAGTCCTCGTGTTGAACCTTTTTTTTTACTACCTATTTGAATGCACGACGAGATCATTTTTTTTACCAATCTTTCTAACCAAACATTAAGGACGGACGACGTCGTCGCCATAAAATTTGGCTGTCGATCGCCAGTGCGGGGCCCGCCGCAACCTCTACGGCCGGCTCGATCGACCAACCGACCCGAAAAATTAAAATTTGTAAATAAATATGAAAAATAACATTTCAATTATTATTTTTCGTTTAAAACGGGCGTAACTCCGTGCATTATTGTCCGATTTCAGCTTTTCACGTGGCGCTGAGAGGCGCGCGAAGAGACGAAGAAAATGACCCCGAGCTGTCCCTCGGACGCTCACCCTTATTAGCCGACGATCAGAAGTTCGTGACGGTTGCGATCATACCAGCACTAAAGCACCTGATCCCATCAGAACTCCGAAGTTAAGCGTGCTTGGGCGAGAGTAGTACTAGGATGGGTGACCCCTGGGAAGTCCTCGTGTCGCACCTTTTTTTGACTACCTGTTTGATTACACGACGAGATCATTTTTTTACCAATCTTTCTAACCAAACGTTAAGGACGGACGACGTCGTCGCCATAAAATTTGGCTATCGATCGCCCGCGCGGGGCCCGCCGCAACCTCTACGGCCGACTCGATCGACCAACCGACCCGAAAAATTAAAATTTGTAAATAAATAAGAAAAATAACATTTCAATTATTATTTTTCGTTTAAAACGGGCGTAACTCCGTGCATTATTGTCCGATTTCAGCTTTTCACGTGGCGCTGAAAGGCGCGCGAAGAGACGAAGAAAATGATCCCGAGTTGTCCCTCGGACGCTCACCCTTATTAGCCGACGATCAGAAGAGCGTGACGGCTGCGATCATACCAGCACTAAAGCATCAGATCCCATCAGAACTCCGAAGTTAAGCGTGCTTGGGCGAGAGTAGTACTAGGATGGGTGACACCCTGGGAAGTCCTCGTGTTGCACCTTTTTTTTTTACTACCTATTTGAATGCACGACGAGATCATTTTTTTTACCAATCTTTCTAACCAAACTTTAAGGACGGACGACGTCGTCGCCATAAAATTTGGCTGTCGATCGCCCGCGCGGGGCCCGCCGCAACCTCTACGGCCGGCTCGATCGACCAACCGACCCGAAAAATTAAAATTTGTAAATAAATAAGAAAAATAACATTTCAATTACTATTTTTCGTTTGAAACGGGCGTAACTCCGTGCATTATTGTCTGATTTCAGCTTTTCACGTGGCGCTGAAAGGCGCACGAAGAGACGAAGAAAATGACCCCGAGCTGTCCCTCGGACGCTCACCCTTATTAGCCGACGATCAGAAGTGCGTGACGGGTGCGAACATACCAACACTAAAGCATCGGATCCCATCAGAACTCCGAAGTTAAGCGTGCTTGGGCGAGAGTAGTACTAGGATGGCTGACCCCTTGGGAAGTCCTCGTGTTGCACCTTTTTTTTTTCTACCTATTTGAATGCACGACGAGATCATTTTTTTTACCAATCTTTCTAACCAAACGTTAAGGACGGACGACGTCGTCGCCATAAAATTTGGCTGTCGATCGCCAGTGCGGGGCCCGCCGCAACCTCTACGGCCGGTTCGATCGACCAACCGACCCGAAAAATTAAAATTTGTAAATAAATAAGAAAAATAACATTTCTATTATTATTTTTCGTTTAAAACGGGCGTAACTCCGTGCATTATTGTCCGATTTCAGCTTTTCACGTGGCGCTGAAAGGCGCGCGAAGAGACGAAGAAAATGACCCCGAGCTGTCCCTCGGACGCTCACCCTTATTAGCCGACAATCAGAAGTGCGTGACGGGTGCGATCATACCAGCACTAATGCACCGGATCCCATCAGAACTCCGAATTTAAGCGTGCTTGGGCGAGAGTAGTACTAGGATGGGTGACCCCCTGGGAAGTCCTCGTGTTGCACCTTTTTCTTTACTACCTATTTGAATGCACGACGAGATCATTTTTTTTACCAATCTTTCTAACCAAACGTTAAGGACGGACGACGTCGTCGCCATAAAATTTGGCTGTCGATCGCCCGCGCGGGGCCCGCCGCAACCTCTACGGCCGACTCGATCGACCAACCGACCCGAAAAATTAAAATTTGTAAATAAATAAGAAAAATAACATTTCAATTATTATTTTTCGTTTAAAACGGGCGTAACTCCGTGCATTATTGTCCGATTTCAGCTTTTCACGTGGCGCTGAAAAGCGCGCGAAGAGATGAAGAAAATGACCCCGAGCTGTCCCTCGGAAGCTCACCCTTATTAGCCGACGATAAGAAGTGCGTGATGGGTGCGATCATACCAGCACTAAAGCGCCTGATCCCATCAGAACTTCGAAGTTAAGCGCGCTCGGGCGAGAGTAGTACTAGGATGGGTGCCCCCCTGGGAAGTCCTCATGTTGCTCCTTTTGTTGACTACCAGTTTGATTGCACGACGAGATCATTTTTTTACCAATCTTTCTAACCAAACGTTAAGGACGGACGACGTCGTCGCCATAAAATTTGGCTGTCGATCGCCCGCGCGGGGCCCGCCGCAACCTCTACGGCCGACTTGATCGAACAACCGACCCAAAAAATTAAAATTTGTAAATAAATAAGAAAAATAACATTTCAATTATTATTTTTCGTTTAAAACGGGCGTAACTCCGTGCATTATTGTCCGATTTTAGATTTTCACGTGGCGCTGAAACGCGCGCGAAGAGATGAAGAAAATGACCCCGAGCTGTCCCTCGGACGCTCACCCTTATTAGCCGACGATTAGAAGCACATGACGGATGCGATCATACATGCACTAACGCATCAGATCCCATCAGAACTCCGAAGTTAAGCGTGCTTGGGAGAGAGTAGTACTAGGATGGATGACCCCATGGGAAGTCCTCGTGTTGCATCTTTTTTTTACTACCTATTTGATTGCACGACGAGATCATTTTTTTTACCAATCTTTCTAACCAAACGTTAAGGACGGAGGACGTCGTCGCCATAAAATTTGGCTGTCGATCGCCCGCGCGGGTCCCGCCGTAACCTCTACGGCCGGCTCGATCGACCAACCGACCCGAAAAATTAAAATTTGTAAATAAATAAGAAAAATAACATTTCAATTATTATTTTTCGTTTAAAACGGGCGTAACTCCGTGCATTATTGCCCGATTTCAGTTTTTCACATGGCGCTAAAAGGCGCGCGAAGAGACGAAAAAAATTACCCCGAGCTGTCCCTCGGAAGCTCACCCTTATTAGCCGACGATCAGAAGTCCATGACGGGTGTGATCATACCAGCACTAACGCACCTGATCCCATCAGAACTTCGAAGTTAAGCGTGCTTGGGCGAGAGTATTACTAGGATGGGTGACCCCTGGGAACTTCTCGTGCTGCACCCTTTTTTTTTACTACCTATTTGAATGCACGACGAGATCATTTTTTTTACCAATCTTTCTAACCAAACGTTAAGGACGGACGACGTCGTCGCCATAAAATTTGGCTGTCGATCGCCCGAGCTAGGCCCTCCGCAACCTCTACGGCTGGCTCGATCGACCAACCGACCCGAAAAATTAAAATTTGTAAATAAATAACAAAAATAACATTTCAATTATTATTTTTTGTTTAAAATGGGCGTAACTCCGTGCATTATTGTCCGATTTTAGATTTTCACGTGGCGCTGAAACTTGCGCGAAGAGACGAAGAAAATGACCCCGAGCTGTCCCTCGGACGCTCACCCTTATTAGCCGACGATAAGAAGTGCGTGACTGGTGCGATCATACCAGCACTAAAGCACCGGATCCCATCAGAACTCCGAAGTTAAGCGTGCTTGGGCGAGAGTAGTACTAGGATGGGTGACACCCTTGGAAGTCCTCGTGTTGCACCTTTTTTTTTTACTACCTATTTGAATGCACGACGAGATCATTTTTTTTACCAATCTTTCTAACCAAATGTTAAGGACGGACGACGTCGTCGCCATAAAATTTGGTTGTCGATCGCCCGTGCGGGGTCCGCCGCAACCTCTACGGCCGGATCGATCGACCAACCGACCGGAAAAATTAAAATTTGTAAATAAATAAGAAAAATAACACTTCAATTATTATTTTTCGTTTAAAACGGGCGTAACTCCGTGGATTATTGTCCGATTTTAGATTTTCACGTGGTGCAGAAACGCGCGCGAAGAGACGAAGAAAATGACCCCGAGCTGTTCCTCGGACGCTCACCCTTATTAGCCGACAATCAGAAGTGTGTGACGGGTGTGATCATACCAGCACTAAAGCACCAGATCCCATCAGAACTCCGAAGTTAAGCGTGCTTGTGCCAGAGTAGTACTAGGATGGGTGACCCCCTGGGAAGTCCTCGTGTTGCACCTTTTTTTGACTACCTGTTTGATTGCACGACGAGATCATTTTTTTTACTAATCTTTCTAACCAAACGTTAAGGACGGACGACGTCGTCGCCATAAAATTTGGCTGTCGATCGCCCGAGCAGGGCCCGCCGCAACCTCTACGGCCGGCTCGATCGACCAACCGACACGAAAAATTAAAATTTGTAAATAAATAAGAAAAATAACATTTCGATTATTATTTTTCGTTTAAAACGGGCGTAACTCCGTGCATTATTGTCCGATTTCAGCTTTCCGCGTGGCGCTGAATGGCGCGCGAAGAGACGAAGAAAATGACCCCGAGCTGTCCCTCGGACGCTCACCCTTATTAGCCGACGATAAGAAGTACGTGATGGGTGTGATTATACCAGCACTAAAGCACCGGATCCCATCAGAACTTCGAAGTTAAGCGTGCTTGGGCGAGAGTAGTACTAGGATGGGTGACACCCTGGGAAGTCATCGTGTTGCACTTTTTTTTTTTACTACCTATTTGAATGCACGACGAGATCATTTTTTTTACCAATCTTTCTAACCAAATGTTAAGGACGGACGACGTCGTCGCCATAAAATTTGGCTGTCGATCGCCCGTGCGGGGTCCGCCGCAACCTCTACGGCCGGCTCGATCGACCAACCGACTCGAAAAATTAAAATTTCTAAATACATAAGAAAAATAACATTTCAATTATTATTTTTCGTTTAAAACGGGCGTAACTCCGTCATTATTGTCCGATTTCAGCTTTTCACGTGGCGCTGAAAGGCGCGCGAAGAGAAGAAGAAAATGACCCCGAGCTGCCCTCGGACGCTCACCCTTATTAGCCGACGATTAGAAGCACATGATGGATGCGATCATACATGCACTAACGCATCAGATCCCATCAGAACTCCGAAGTTAAGCGTGCTTGGGAGAGAGTAGTACTAGGATGGATGACCCCTTGGGAAGTCCTCGTGTTGCATCTTTTTTTTACTACCTATTTGATTGCACGACGAGATCATTTTTTTTACCAATCTTTCTAACCAAATGTTAAGGACGGAGGACGTCGTCGCCATAAAATTTGGCTGTCGATCGCCCGCGCGGGGTCCGCCGTAACCTCTACGGCCGGCTCGATCGACCAACCGACCCGAAAAATTAAAATTTGTAAATAAATAAGAAAAATAACATTTCAATTATTATTTTTCGTTTAAAACGGGCGTAACTCCGTGCATTATTGCCCGATTTCAGTTTTTCACGTGGCGCTGAAAGGCGCGCGAAGAGACGAAAAAAATTACCCCGAGCTGTCCCTCGGAAGCTCACCCTTATTAGCCGACGATCAGAAGTGCATGACGGGTGCGATCATACCAGCACTAACGCACCTGATCCCATCAGAACTTCGAAGTTAAGCGTGCTTGGGCGAGAGTATTACTAGGATGGGTGACCCCCTGGGACGTCCTCGTGTTGCACCCTTTTTTTTACTACCTATTTGAATGCACGACGAGATCATTTTTTTTACCAATCTTTCTAACCAAACGTTAAGGACGGACGACGTCGTCGCCACAAAATTTGGCTGTCGATCGCCCGTGCGGGGCCCGCCGCAACCTCTACGGCCGGCTCGATCGACCAACCGACCCGAAAAATTAAAATTTGAAAATAAATAAGAAAACTAACATTTCAATTATTATTTTTCGTTTAAAACGGGCGTAACTCCGTGCATTATTGTCCGATTTCAGCATTTCACGTGGCGCTGAAAGGCGCGCGAAGAGAAGAAGAAAATGACCCCGAGCTATCCCTCGGACGCTCACCCTTATTAGCCGACGATTAGAAGCACATGACGGATGCGATCATACATGCACTAACGCATCAGATCCCATCAGAACTTTGAAGATAAGCGTGCTTGGGCGAGAGTATTACTAGGATGGGTGACCCCCTGGGACGTCCTCGTGTTGCACCGTTTTTTTTACTACCTACTTGAATGCACGACGAGATCATTTTTTTTACCAATCTTTCTAACCAAACGTTAAGGACGGACGACGTCGTCGCCACAAAATTTGGCTGTCGATCGCCCGTGCGGGGCCCGCCGCAACCTCTACGGCCGGCTCGATCGACCAACCGACCTGAAAAATTAAAATTTGTAAATAAATAAGAAAAATAACATTTCAATTATTATTTTTCGTTTAAAACGGGCGTAACTCCGTGCATTATTGTCCGATTTCAGCTTTTCACGTGGCGCTGAAAGGCGCGCGAAGAGACGAAGAAAATTACCCCGAGCTGTCCCTCGGAAGCTCACCCTTATTAGCCGACGATCAAAGTGCGTGACGGGTGCGATCATACCAGCACTAAAGCACCGGATCCCATCAGAACTCCGAGTTAAGCGTGTTTGGGCGAGAGTAGTACTAGGATGGGTGACCCCCTGGGAAGTCCTCGTGTTGCACCTTTTTTTTACTACCTGTTTGATTGCACGACGAGATCATTTTTTTACCAATCTTTCTAACCAAACGTTAAGCACGGACGACGTCGTTGCCATAAAATTTGGCTGTCGATCGCCCGCGCGGGGCCCGCCGTAACCTCTACGGCCGACTCGATCGACCAACCGACCGGAAAAATTAAAATTTGTAAATAAATAAGAAAAATGACATTTCAATTATCATTTTTCGTTTAAAACGAGCGTAACTCCGTGCATTATTGTCCGATTTCAGATTTTCACGTGGCGCTGAAAGCGCGCGAAGAGACGAAGAAAATGACCCCCGAACTCTCCCTCAGACGCTCACCCTTATTGGCCGACGATCAGAAGCGCATGATGGGTGCGATCATACCAGCACTAAAGCACCAGATCCCTTTAAAACTCCGAAGTTAAACGTGCATGGGCGAGAGTAGTACTAGGATGGGTGACCCCCTGGGAAGTCCTCGTGTTGCACCTTTTTTTTACTACCTATTTGATTGCACGACGAGATCATTTTTTTTACCAATCTTTCTAACCAAACGTTAAGGACGGACGACGTCGTCGCCATAAAATTTGGCTGTCGATTGCCCGCGCAGGGCCCGCCGCAACCTCTACGGCCGGCTCGATCGACCAACCGATCCGAAAAATTAAAATTTGTAAATAAATAAGAAAAATAACATTTCAATTATTATTTTTTGTTTAAAACGGGCGTAACCCCGTGCATTATTGTCCGATTTTAGCTTTTCACGGGGCGCTGAAAGGCGCGCGAAGAGACGAAGAAAATGACCCCGAGCTGTCCCTCGGACGCTCACCCTTATTAGCCGACGATCAGAAGTGAGTGACTGGGGCGATCATACCAGCACTAAAGCACCGGATCCAATCAGAACTCCGAAGTTAAGCGTGCTTGGGTGAGAGTAGTACTAGGAAGGGTGACCCCCTGGGAAGTTCTCGTGTTGCACCTTTTTTTTTACTACCTGTTTGATTGCACGACGAGATCATTTTTTTTACCAATCTTTCTAACCAAACGTTAAGGACGGACGACGTCGTCGCCATAAAATTTGGCTGTCGATCGCCCGCGCAGGGCCTGCCGCAAACTCTACGGCCGACTCGATCGACCAACCGACCCGAAAAATTAAAATTTGTAAATAAATAAGAAAAATAACATTTCAATTATTATTTTTCGTTTAAAACGGGCGTAACTCCGTGCATTATTGTCCGATTTCACCTTTTCACGTGGCACTGAAAGGCGCGCGAAGAGACGAAGAAAATGACCCCGAGCTGTCTCTCGGACGCTCACCCTTATTAGCCGACGATCAGAAGTGCGTGACGGGTGCGATCATACCAGCACTAAAGCGACGGATCCCATCAGAAATCCGAAGTTAAGCGTGCTTGGGCGAGAGTAGTACTAGGATGGGTGACCCCCTGGGAAGTCCTCGTGTTGCACCTTTTTTTTTACTACCTATTTGAATGCACGTCGAGATTATTTTTTTTACCAATCTTTCGAACCAAACGTTAAGGACGGACGATGTCGTAGCCATAAAATTTGGCTGTCGATCGCCCGTGCGGGGCCCGCCGCAACCTCTACGGCCGGCTCGATCGACCAACCGATCCGAAAAATTAAAATTTGTAAATAAATAAGAAAAATAACATTTCAATTATTATTTTTCGTTTAAAACGGGCGTAACTCCGTGTATTATTGTCCGATTTCAGCTTTTCACGTGGCGCTGAAAGGCGCGCGAAGAGTCTAAGAAAATGACCCCCGAACTCTCCCTCGGACGCTCACCCTTATTAGCCGACGATCAGAAGCACATTATGGATGCGATCATACATGCACTAACGTATTGGATCCCATCAGAACTCCAAAATTAAGCGTGCTTGGGCGAGAGTAGGACAAGAATGGGTGACCCCTTGGGAAGTCCTCGTGTTGCACCTTTTTTTTACTACCTGTTTGATTGCACGACGAGATCATTTTTTTTACCAATCTTTCTAACCAAACATTAAGGACGTACGACGTCGTCGCCATAAAATTTGGTTGTCGATCGCCCGCGCAGGGCCCGCCGCAACCTCTACGGCCGGCTCGATCGACCAACCGATCCGAAAAATTAAAATTTGTAAATAAATAAGAAAAATAACATTTCAATTATTATTTTTCGTTTAAAACGGGCGTAACTACGTGCATTATTGTCCGATTTCAGCTTTTCACGTGGCGATGAAAGACGCGCGAAGAGACGAAGAAAATGACCCCGAGCTGTCCCTCGGACGCTCACCCTTATTAGCCGACGATCAGAAGTGCGTCACGGGTGCGATCATACCAGCACTAAAGCACCGGATCCCATCAGAACTCCGAAGTTAAGCGTGCCTGGGCGAGAGTAGGACTAGGATGGATGACCCCATGGGAAGTCCTCGTGTTGCATCTTTGTTTTTACTACCTATTTGAATGCACGACGAGATCATTTTTTTTACCAATCTTTCTAACCAAACGTTAAGGACGGACGACGTCGTCGCCACAAAATTTGGCTGTCGATCGCCCGTGCGGGGCCCGCCGCAACCTCTACGGTCGGCTCGATCGACCAACCGACCAGAAAAATTAAAATTTGTAGATAAATAATAAAAATAACATTTCAATTATTATTTTTCGTTTAAAATGGGCATAACTCCGTGCATTATTGTCCGACTTCAGCTTTTCACGTGGCGCTGGAAGGCGCGCGAAGAGACGAAGAAAATGACCCCGAGCAGTCCCTCGGACGCTCACCCTTATTAGCCGACGATCAGAAGTGCGTCACGGGTGCGATCATACCAGCACTAAAGCACCGGATCCCATCAGAACTCCGAAGTTAAGTGTGCTTGAGCGAGAGTAGTACTAGGATGGGTGACCCCCTGGGAAATCCTCCTGTTGCACCTTTTTTTTACTACCTATTTGATTGCACGACGAGATCATTTTTTTTACCAATCTTTCTAACCAAACGTTAAGGGCGGACGACGTCGTCGCCATAAAATTTGGATGTCGATCGCCCGCGCAAGGCCCGCCGCAACCTCTACGGCCGGCTTGATCGACCAACCGATCCGAAAAATTAAAATTTGTAAATAAATAAGGAAAAATAACATTTCAATTATTATTTTTCGTTTAAAACGGGCGTAACTCCGTGCATTATTGTCCGATTTCAGCTTTTCACGTGGCGCTGAAAGGCGCACGAAGAGACTAAGAAAATGACCCCGAGCTGTCCCTCGGACGCTCACCCTTATTAGCCGACGATCAGAAGTGCGTGACGGGTGCGATCATACCCGCACTAAAGCACCGGATCCCATCAGAACTCCGAGTTAAGCGTGCTTGGGCGAGAGTAGTACTAGGATGGGTGACCCCCTGGGAAGTCCTCGTGTTGCACCTTTTTTTTTACTACCTATTTGAATGCACGACGAGATCATTTTTTTTACCAATCTTTCTAACCAAACGTTAAGGACGGACGACGTCGTCGCTATAAAATTTGGCTGTCGATCGCCCACGCGGGGCCCGCCGTAACCTCTATGGCCGGCTCGATCGACCAACCAACCCGAAAAATTAAAATTTGTAAATAAATAAGAAAAATAACATTTCAATTATTATTTTTCGTTTAAAACGGGCGTAACTCCGTGCATTATTGTCCGATTTCAGCTTTTCACGTGGCGCTGAAAGGCGCGCGAGAGACGAAGAAAATGACCCCGAGCTGTCCCTCGGACGCTCACCCTTATTAGCCGACGATCAGAAGTGCGTGACGGCTGCGATCATAACAGCACTAAAGCATCGGATCCCATCAGAACTCCGAAGTTAGGCGTGCTTGTGCGAGAGTAGTACTAGGATGGGTGACCCCCTGGGAAGTCCTCGTGTTGCACCTTTTTTTTTACTACTTATTTGAATGTACGACGAGATCATTTTTTTTACCAATCTTTCTAACCAAACGTTAAGGACGGACGACGTCGTCGCTATAAAATTTGGCTGTCGATCGTCCGCGCGGGGCCCACCGCAACCTCTACGGCCGGCTCGATCGACCAACCAACCCGAAAAATTAAAATTTGTAAATAAATATGAAAAATAACATTTCAATTATTATTTTTCGTTTAAAACGGGCGTAATCCGTGCATTATTGTCTGATTTCAGCTTTTCACGTGGCGCTGAAAGGCGCGCGAGAGACGAAGAAAATGACCCCGAGCTGTCCCTCGGACGCTCACCCTTATTAGCCGACGATCAGAAGTGCGTGACGGGTGCGATCATACCAGCACTAAAGCAACGGATCCCATCAAAACTCCGAAGTTAAGAGTGCTTGGGCGAGAGTAGTACTAGGATGGGTGACCCCTGGGATGTCCTCGTGTTGCACCTTTTTTTTTACTAACTATTTGAATGCACGACGAGATCATTTTTTTTACCAATCTTTCTAACCAAACGTTAAGGACGGACGACGTCGTCGCCATAAAATTTGGCTGTCGATCGCCCGTGCGGGTCCCGCCGCAACCTCTACCGCCGGCTCGATCGACCAACCGACCTGAAAAATTAAAATTTGTAAATAAATAAGAAAAATAATATTTCAATTATTATTTTTCGTTTAAAACGGGCGTAACTCCGTGCATTATTGTCCGATTTCAGCTTTTCACGTGGAGCTGAAAGGCGCGTGAAGAGACGAAGAAAATGACCCCGAACTGTCCCTCGGACGCTCACCCTTATTAGCCGACGATCAGAAGTGCGAGACGGGTGCGATCATACCAGCACTAAAGCACCGGATCCCATCAGAACTCCGAAGTTAAGCGTGCTTGGGCGAGAGTAGTACTAGGATGGGTGACCCCCTGGGAAGTCCTCGTGTTGCACTTTTTTTTTTTCTACCTATTTGAATGCACGACGAGATCATTTTTTTTACCAATCTTTCTAACCAAACGTTAAGGACGGACGACGTCGTCGCCATAAAATTTGGCTGTCGATTGCCCGTGCGGGGCTCGCCGCAACCTCTACGGCCGGCTCGATCGATCAACCGACCCGAAAAATTAAAATTTGTAAATAAAAAAGAAAAATAACATTTCAATTATTATTTTTCATTTAAAACGGGCGTAACTCTGTGCATTATTGTCCGATTTAAGCTTTTCACGTGGCGCTGAAAGGCGCGCGAAGAGATGAAGAAAATGACCCCGAGCTGTCCCTCGGACGCTCACCCTTATTAGCCGACGATCAGAAGTGCGTGACAGGTGCGATCATACCAGCACTAAAGCATCGGATCCCATCAGAACTCCGAAGTTAAGCGTGCTTGGGCGAGAGTAGTACTAGGATGGGTGATCCCCTGGGAAGTCCTCGTGTTGCACCTTTTTTTTTACTACCTATTTGAATACACGACGAGATCATTTTTTTTACCAACTTTCTAACCAAACGTTAAGGACGGACGACGTCGTCGCCATAAAATTTGGCTGTCGGTCGCCCGTGCGGGGCCCGCCGCAACCTCTACGGCCGGCTCGATCGACCAGCCGACCTGAAAAATTAAAATAAGTAAATAAATAAGAAAAATAACATTTCAATTATTATTTTTCGTTTAAAACGGGCGTAACTCCGTGCATTATTGTCCGATTTCAGCTTTTCACGTGGTGCTGAAAGACGCGCGAAAAGACGAATAAAATGACCCCGAGCTGTCCCTCGGACGCTCACCCTTATTAGCCGACGATCAAAAGTGCGTGACGGGTGCGATCATACCAGCACTAAAGCACCGGATCCCATCAGAACTCCGAAGTTAAGCGTGCTTGGGCGAGAATAGTACTAGGATGGGTGACCCCCTGGGAAGTCCTCGTGTTGCACCTTTTTTTTTTCTACCTATTTGAATGCACGACGAGATCTTTTTTTTTACAATTCTTTCTAACCAAACGTTAAGGACGGACGACGTCGCCATAAAATTTGGATGTCGATCGTCCGCGTGGGGCCCGCCGCAACCTCTACGGCCGGCTTGATCGACCAACCGACCGGAAAAATTAAAATTTGTAAATAAATAAGAAAAATAACATTTCAATTATTATTTTTCGTTTAAAACGGGCGTAACTCCGTGCATTATTGTCTGATTTTAGCTTTTCACGTGGCGCTGAAACGCGCGCGAAGAGACGAAGAAAATGACCCCGAGCTATTCCTCGGACGCTCACCCTTATTAGCCTACAATCAGAAGTGCGTGACGGGTGCGATCATACCAGCACTAAAGCACCGGATCCCATCAGAACTCCGAAGTTAAGCGTCCTTGGGCGAGAGTAGTACTAGGATGGGTGACCCCCTGGGAAGTCCTCGTGTTGCACCTTTTTTTGACTACCTGTTTGATTGCACGACGAGATCATTTTTTTACCAATCTTTCTAACCAAACGTTAAGGACGGACGACGTCGTCGCCATAAAATTTGGCTGTCGATCGCCCGCGCGGGGCCCGCCGCAACCTCTACGGCCGGCTCGATCGACCAACAGACCCGAAAAATTAAAATTTGTAAATAAATAAGAAAAATAACATTTCAATTATTATTTTTCGTTTAAAACGGGCGTAACTCCGTGCATTATTGTCCGATTTCAGCTTTTGACGTGGCGCTGAAAGGCGGGCGAAGAGACGAAGAAAATGACCCCGAGCTGTCCCCCGGACGCTCACCCTTATTAGCCGACGATCAGAAGGGCGTGACGGGTTCGATCATACCAGCACTAAAGCAGCGGATCCCATCAGAACTCCGAAGTTAAGCGTGCTTGGGCGAGAGTAGTACTAGGATGGGTGACCCCCTGGGAAGTCCTCGTGTTGCACCTTTTTTTGACTACCTGTTTGATTGCACGACGAGATCATTTTTTTACCAATCTTTCTAACCAAACGTTAAGGACGGACGACGTCGTCGCCATAAAATTTGGCTGTCGATCGCCCGCGCGGGACCCGCCGCAACCTCTACGGTCGACTCGATCGACCAACCGACCCGAAAAATTAAAATTTGTAAATAAATAAGAAAAATAACATTTCAATTATTATTTTTCGTTTAAAACGTGCGTAACTCAGTGCATTATTGTCCGATTTCAGCTTTTCACGTGGCGCTGAAAGGCGCGCGAAGAGACGAAGAAAATGACCCCGAGCTGTCTCTCGGACGCTCACCCTTATTTGTCGACGATCTGTAGTGCGTGACGGGTGCGATCATACCAACACTAAAGCACCGGATCCTATCAGAACTCCGAAGTTAAGCGTGCTTGGGCGAGAGTAGTACTAGCATAGGTGACCCTCTCGGAAGTCCTCGTGTTGCACCTTTTTTTTTACTACCTATTTGAATGCACGACGAGATCATTTTTTTTACCAATCTTTCTAACCAAACGTTAAGAACGGACGACGTCGTCGCCATAAAATTTGGCTGTCGATCGCCCGTGCGGGGCCCGCCGCAACCTCTACGGCCGGCTCGATCGACCAGCCGATCCGAAAAATTAAAATTTGTAAATAAATAAGAAAAATAACATTTCAATTATTATTTTTCGTTTAAAACGGGTGTAACTCCGTGCATTATTGTCCGATTTCAGATTTTCACGTGGCGCTGAAAGGCGCGCGAAGAGACGAAGAAAATGACCCCGAGCTGTCCCTCGGACGCTTACCCTTATTAGCCGACAATCAGAAGTGTGTGATGGGTGCGATCATACCAGCACTAAAGCAAGGAATCCCATCAGAACTCCGAAGTTAAGCGTGCTTGGGCGGGAGTAGTACTAGGATGGGTGATCCCCTGGGAAGTCCTCGTGTTGCACCTTTTTTTTACTACCTGTTTGATTGCACGACGAGATCATTTTTTTTACCAATCTTTCTAACCAAACGTTAAGGACGGACGACGCCGTCGCCATAAAATTTGGCTGTCGATCGCCCTTGCGGGGCCCGCCGCAACCTCTACGGCCGACTCGATCGACCAACCGACCCGAAAAATTAAAATTTGTAAATAAATAAGAAAAATAACATTTCTATTATTATTTTTCGTTTAAAACGGGCGTAACTCCGTGCATTATTGTCCGATTTCAGCTTTTCACGTGGCGCTGAAAGGCGCGCAAAGAGACGAAGAAAATGACCCCGAGTTGTCTCTCGGACGCTCACCCTTATTTGTCGACGATCAGAAGTGCGTGACGGGTGCGATCATACCAGCACTAAAGCACCGGATCCTATCAGAACTCCGAAGTTAAGCGTGCTTGGGCGAGAGTAGTACTACGATAGGTGACCCCCTGGGAAGTCCTCGTGTTGCACCTTTTTTTTTACTACCTATTTGAATGCACGACGAGATCATTTTTTTTACCAATCTTTCTAACCAAACGTTAAGGACGGACGACGTCGTCGCCATAAAATTTGGCTGTCGATCGCCCACGCGGGGCCCGCCGCAACCTCTACGGTCGACTCAATCGACCAACCGACCCGAAAAATTAAAATTTGTAAATAAATAAGAAAAATAACATTTCAATTATTATTTTTCGTTTAAAACGGGCGTAACTCCGTGCATTATTGTCCGATTTTAGCTTTTCACGTGGCGCTGAAAGGCGCGCGAAGAGACAAAGAAAATGACCCCGAGCTGTCTCTCGGACGCTCACCCTTATTTGTCGACGATCAGAAGTGCGTGACGGGTGCGATCATACCAACACTAAAGCACCGGATCCTATCAGAACTCCGAAGTTAAGCGTGCTTGGGAGAGAGTAGTACTAGGATAGGTGCCCCCTCGGAAGTCCTCGTGTTGCACCTTTTTTTTTACTACCTATTTGAATGCACGACGAGATCATTTTTTTTACCAATCTTTCTAACCAAACGTTAAGGACGGACGACGTCGTCGCCATAAAATTTGCCTGTCGATCGCCCGTGCGGGGCCCGCCGCAACCTCTATGGCCGGCTCGTTCGACCAACCGACCCGAAAAATTAAAATTTGTAAATAAATAAGAAAAATAACATTTCAATTATTATTTTTCGTTTAAAACGGGTGTAACTCCGTGCATTATTGTCCGATTTCAGATTTTCACATGGCGCTGAAAGGCGCGCGAAGAGACGAAGAAAATGACCCCGAGCTGTCCCTCGGACGCTCACCCTTATTAGCCGACGATCAGAATTGCGTGACGGGTGCGATCATACCAGCAGTAAAGCACTGTATCCCATCAGAACTCCGAAGTTAAGCGTGCTTGGGCGAGAGTAGTACTAGGATGGGTGACCTCTGGGAAGTCCTCGTGTTGCACCTTTTTTTGACTACCTGTTTGATTGCACGACGAGATCATTTTTTTTACCAATCTTTCTAACCAAACGTTAAGGACGGACGACGTCGTCGCCATAAAATTTGGCTGTCTATCGCCCGTGCGGGGCCCGCCGCAACCTCTACGGCCGGCTCGATAGACCAACCGACCCGAAAAATTAAAATTTGTAAATAAGTAAGAAAAATAACATTTCAATTATTATGTTTCGTTTAAAACGGGCGTAAATCCGTTCATTATTGTCCGATTTCAGCTTTTCACGTGGCGCTGAAAGGCGCGCGAAGAGACGAAGAAAATGACCCCGAGCTGTCCCTCGGACGCTCACCCTTATTAGCCGACGATCAGAAGTGCGTGACGGGTGCGATCATACCAGCTCTAAATCACTGGATCTCATCAGAACTCCGAAGTTAAGCGTGCTTGGGCGAGAGTAGTACTAGGATGGGTGACCCCCTGGGAAGTCCTCGTGTTGCACCTTTTTTTGACTATTTGTTTGATTGCACGACGAGATCATTTTTTTACCAATCTTTCTAACCAAACGTTAAGGACGGACGACGTCGTCGCCATAAAATTTGGCTGTCGATCGCCCGCGCGGGGCTCGCCGCAACCTCTACGGCCGACTCGATCGACCAACCGACCGGAAAAATTAAAATTTGTAAATAAATAAGAAAAATAACATTTCAATTATTATTTTTCGTTTAAAACAGGCGTAACTCCGTGCATTATTGTCTGATTTCAGCTTTTCACGTGGCACTGAAAGGCGCCGAAGAGACGAAGAAAATGACCCCGAGCTGTCCCTCGGACGCTCACCCTTATTAGCCGACGATCAGAAGTGCATGACTGGTGCGATCATACCAGCACTAACGCACCGGATCCCATCAGAACTCCGAAGATAAGCGTGCTTGGGCGAGAGTAGTACTAGGATGGGTGACCCCCTGGGAAGTCCTCGTGTTGCACCTTTTTTTTTTACTACCTATTTGAATGCACGGCGAGATCATTTTTTTTACCAATCTTTCTAACCAAACGTTAAAGGACGGACGACGTCGTCGCCATAAAATTTGGCTGTCGATCGCCCGCGCAGGGCCCGCCGCAACCTCTACGGCCGAATCGATCGACCAACCGACCCGAAAAATTAAAATTTGTAAATAAGTAAGAAAAATAACATTTCAATTATTATTTTTCGTTTAAAACGGGCGTAACTCCGTGCATTATTGTCCGATTTAAGATTTTCACGTAGCGCTGAAAGGCGCGCGAAGAGACGAAGAAAATGACCCCGAGCTGTACCTCGGACACTCACCCTTATTAGCCGACGATCAGAGGTGCGTGACGGTTGCGATCATACCACCACTAATGCACCGTATCCCATCAGAACTCCGAAGTTAAGCGTGCTTGGGCGAGAGTAGTACTAGGATGGGTGACCCCTGGGAAGTCCTCGTGTTGCACCTTTTTTTGACTACCTGTTTGATTGCACGACGAGATCATTTTTTTTACCAATCTTTCTAATCAAACATTAAGGACGGACGACGTCGTCGCCATAAAATTTGGCTGTCGATCGCCCGCGCGGGGCCCGCCGCAACCTCTACGGCCGACTCGATCGACCAACCGACCTGAAAAATTAAAATTCGTAAATAAATAAGAAAAATAACATTTCAATTATTATTTTTCGTTTAAAACGGGCGTAACTCCGTGCATTATTTTCTGATTTCAGCTTTTCACGTGGCGCTGAAAGGCGCGCGAAGAGACGAAGAAAATGACCCCGAGCTGTCTCTCGGACGCTCACCCTTATTTGTCGACGATCAGAAGTGCGTGACGAATTCGATCATACCAGCACTAAAGCACCGGATCCCATCAGAACTCCGAAGTTAAGCGTGCTTGGGCGAGAGTAGTACTTGGATGGGTGACCCCCTTGGGAAGTCCTCGTGTTGCACATTTTTTTTTACTACCTATTTGAATGCACGACGAGATCATTTTTTTACCAATCTTTCTAACCAAACGTTAAGGACGGACGACGTCGTCGCCATAAAATTTGGCTATCGATCGCCCGTGCGGGACCCGCCGCAACCTCTACGGCCGGCTCGATCGACCAACCGACCCGAAAAATTAAAATTTGTAAATAAGTAAGAAAAATAACATTTCAATTATTATTTTTCGTTTAAAACGGGCGTAACTCCGTGCATTATTGTCCGATTTCAGCTTTTGACGTGGCGCTGAAAGGCGCGCGAAGAGACGAAGAAAATGACCCCGAGCTGTCTCTCGGACGCTCACCCTTATTTGTCGACGATCAGAAGTGCGTGACGGGTGCGATCATACCAGCACTAAAGCACCGGATCTCATCAGAACTCCGAAGTTAAGCGTGCTTGGGTGAGAGTAGTACTAGGATGGGTGACCCCCTAGGAAGTCCTCGTGTTGCACCTTTTTTTTTTACTACCTATTTGAATGCACGACGAGATCATTTTTTTTACCAATCTTTCTAACCTAACGTTAAGGACGGACGACGTCGTCGCCATAAAATTTGGCTGTCGATCGCCCGTGCGGGGCCCGCCGCAACCTCTACGGCCGGCTCGATCGACCAACCGACCCGAAAAATTAAAATTTGTAAATAAGTAAGAAAAATAACATTTCAATTATTATTTTTCGTTTAAAACGGGCGTAACTCCGTGCATTATTGTCCGATTTTAGCTTTTCACGTGGCGCTGAAAGGCGCGCGAAGAGACGAAGAAAATGACCCCGAGCTGTCCCTCGGACGCTCACCCTTATTAGCCGACGATCAGAAGTGCATGACGGGTGCGATCATACCAGCACTAAAGGACCGGATCCCATCAGAACTCCGAAGTTAAGGGTGCTTGGGCGAGAGTAGTACTAGGATGGGTGACCCACTGGGAAGTCCTCGTGTTGCACCTTTTTTTGACTACCCGTTTGATTGCACGACGAGATCATTTTTTTACCAATCTTTCAAACCAAACGTTAAGGAAGGACGACGTCGTCGCCATAAAATTTGGCTGTCGATCGCCCGCGCGGGGCTCGCTGCAACATCTACGGCCGACTCGATCGACTAACCGACCGGAAAAATTAAAATTTGTAAATAAATAAGAAAAATAACATTTCAATTATTATTTTTCGTTTAAAACGGGCGTAACTCCGTGCATTATTGTCCGATTTCAGCTTTTCACGTGGCACTGAAAGGTGCCGAAGAGACGAAGAAAATGACCCCGAGCTGTCCCTCGGACGCTCACCCTTATTAGCCGACGATAAGAAGTGCATGACTGGTGCGATCATACCAGCACTAACGCACCGGATCCCATCAGAACTCCGAAGAAAAGCGTGCTTGGGCGAGAGTAGTACTTGGATGGGTGATCCCCTGGGAAGTCCTCGTGTTGCACCTTTTTTTTACTACCTGTTTGATTGCACGACGAGATCATTTTTTTTACCAATCTTTCTAACCTAACGTTAAGGACGGACGACGTCGTCGCCATAAAATTTGGCTGTCGATCGCCCGCGCGGGGCTCGCTGCAACATCTACGGCCGACTCGATCGACTAACCGACCGGAAAAATTAAAATTTGTAAATAAATAAGAAAAATAACATTTCAATTATTATTTTTCGTTTAAAACGGGCGTAACTCCGTGCATTATTTTCCGATTTCAGCTTTTCACGTGGCGCTGAAAGGCGCGCGAAGAGACGAAGAAAATGACCCCGAGCTGTCTCTCGGACGCTCACCCTTATTTGTCAACGATCAGAAGTGCGTGACGGGTGCGATCATACCAGCACTAAAGCACCGGATCCCATCAGAACCCCGTAGTTAAGCGTGCTTGGGTGAGAGTAGTACTAGGATGGGTGACCCCCTAGGAAGTCCTCGTGTAGCACCTTTTTTTTTACTACCTATTTGAATGCACGACGAGATCATTTTTTTTACCAATCTTTCTAACCAAACGTTAAGGACGGACGACGTCGTCGCCATAAAATTTGGCTGTCGATCGCCCGTGCGGGGCCCGCCGCAACCTCTACGGCCGGCTCGATCGACCAACCGACCCGAAAAATTAAAATTTGTAAATAAGTAAGAAAAATAACATTTCAATTATTATTTTTCGTTTAGAACGGGCGTAACTCCGTGCATTATTGTCCGATTTCAGCTTTTCAGGTGGCGCTGAAAGGTGCGCGAAGAGACGAAGAAAATGACCCCGAGCTGTCCCTCGGACGCTCACCCTTATTAGCCGACGATCAGAAGTGCGTGACGGGTGCGATCATACCAGCACTAAAGCAAGGAATCCCATCAGAACTCCGAAGTTAAGCGTGCTTGGGCGGGAGTAGTACTAGGATGGGTGATCCCCTGGGAAGTCCTCGTGTTGCACCTTTTTTTTACTACCTGTTTGATTGCACGACGAGATCATTTTTTTTACCAATCTTTCTAACCTAACGTTAAGGACGGACGACGTCGTCGCCATAAAATTTGGCTGTCGATCGCCCGCGCGGGGCTCGCTGCAACATCTACGGCCGACTCGATCGACTAACCGACCGGAAAAATTAAAATTTGTAAATAAATAAGAAAAATAACATTTCAATTATTATTTTTCGTTTAAAACGGGCGTAACTCCGTGCATTATTTTCCGATTTCAGCTTTTCACGTGGCGCTGAAAGGCGCGCGAAGAGACGAAGAAAATGACCCCGAGCTGTCTCTCGGACGCTCACCCTTATTTGTCAACGATCAGAAGTGCGTGACGGGTGCGATCATACCAGCACTAAAGCACCGGATCCCATCAGAACCCCGTAGTTAAGCGTGCTTGGGTGAGAGTAGTACTAGGATGGGTGACCCCCTAGGAAGTCCTCGTGTTGCACCTTTTTTTTTACTACCTATTTGAATGCACGACGAGATCATTTTTTTTACCAATCTTTCTAACCAAACGTTAAGGACGGACGACGTCGTCGCCATAAAATTTGGCTGTCGATCGCCCGTGCGGGGCCCGCCGCAACCTCTACGGCCGGCTCGATCGACCAACCGACCCGAAAAATTAAAATTTGTAAATAAGTAAGAAAAATAACATTTCAATTATTATTTTTCGTTTAGAACGGGCGTAACTCCGTGCATTATTGTCCGATTTCAGCTTTTCAGGTGGCGCTGAAAGGTGCGCGAAGAGACGAAGAAAATGACCCCGAGCTGTCCCTCGGACGCTCACCCTTATTAGCCGACGATCAGAAGTGCGTGACGGGTGCGATCATACCAGCACTAAAGCACCGGATCCCATCAGAACTTCGAAGTTAAGCGTGCTTGGGCGATAGTTGTACTAGGATGGGTGACCCCCTGGGAAGTCCTCGTGTTGCACCTTTTTTTGACTACCTGTTTGATTGCACGACGAGATCATTTTTTTACCAATCTTTCTAACCAAAAGTTAAGGACGGACGACGTCGTCACCATAAAATTTGGCTGTCGATCGCCCGCGCGGGGCTCGCCGGAACATCTACGGCCGACTCGATCGACCAACCGACCGGAAAAATTAAAATTTGTAAATAAATAAGAAAAATAACATTTCAATTATTATTTTTCGTTTAAAACGGGCGTAACTCCGTGCATTATTGTCCGATTTCAGCTTTTCACGTGGCACTGAAAGGCGCCGAAGAGACGAAGAAAATGACCCCGAGCTGTCCCTCGGACGCTCACCCTTATTTGTCGACGATCAGAAGTGCATGACTGGTGCGATCATACCAGCATTAACACACCGGATCCTATCAGAACTCCGAAGATAAGCGTGCTTGGGCGAGAGTAGTACTAGGATGGGTGACCCCCTGGGAAGTCCTCGTGTTGCACCTTTTTTTTTACTACCTATTTGAATGCACGACGAGATCATTTTTTTTACCAATCTTTCTAACCAAACGTAAAGGGCGGACGACGTCGTCGCCATAAAATTTGGCTGTCGATCGCCCGCGCGGGGCCCGCCGCAATCTCTACGGCCGACTCGATCGACCAACCGACCTGAAAAATTAAAATTTGTAAATAAATAAGAAAAATAACATTTCAATTATTAGTTTTCGTTTAAAACGGGCGTAACTCCGTGCATTATTTTCCGATTTCAGCTTTTCACGTGGTGCTGAAAGGCGCGCGAAGAGACGAAGAAAATGACCCCGAGCTGTCTCTCGGACGCTCACCCTTATTTGTCGACGATCAGAAGTGCATGACGGGTGCAATCATACCAGCACTAAAGCACCGGCTCCCATCAGAACTCCGAAGTTAAGCGTGCTTGGGCGAGAGTAGTACTAGGATGGGTGACCCCTTGGGAAGTCCTCGTGTTGCACCTTTTTTTTACTACCTGTTTGATTGCACGACGAGATCATTTTTTTTACCAATCTTTCTAACCAAACGTTAAGGACGGACGACGTCGTCGCCATAAAATTTGGCTGTCGATCGCCCGTGCGGGGCCCGCCGCAACCTCTACGGCCGGCTCGATCGACCAACCGACCCGAAAAATTAAAATTTGTAAATAAATAAGAAAAATAACATTTCAATTATTATTTTTCGTTTAAAACGGGCGTAACTCCGTGCATTATTGTCCGATTTCAGCTTTTCACGTGGCGCTGAAAGGCGCGCGAAGAGACAAAGAAAATGACCCCGAGCTGTCTCTCGGACGCTCACCCTTATTTGTCGACGATCAGAAGTGCGTGACGGGTGCGATCATACCAACACTAAAGCACCGGATCCTATCAGAACTCCGAAGTTAAGCGTGCTTGGGCGAGAGTAGTACTAGGATAGGTGACCCCCTCGGAAGTCCTCGTGTTGCACCTTTTTTTTTACTACCTTTTTGAATGCATGACGAGATCATTTTATTTACCAATGTTTCTAACCAAACGTTAAGGACGGACGACGTCGTCGCCATAAAATTTGGCTGTCGATCGCCCGTGCGGGGCCCGCCGTAACCTCTACGGCCGGCTCGATCGACCAACCGACCCGAAAAATTAAAATTTGTAAATAAGTAAGAAAAATAACATTTCAATTATTATTTTTCGTTTAAAACGGGCGTAACTCCGTGCATTATTGTCCGATTTCAGCTTTTGACGTGGCGCTGAAAGGCGCGCGAAGAGTCGAAGAAAATGACCCCGAGCTGTCTCTCGGACGCTCACCCTTATTTGTCGACGATCAGAAGTGCATGACGGGTGCAATCATACCAGCACTAAAGCACCGGATCTCATCAGAACTCCGAAGTTAAGCGTGCTTGGGTGAGAGTAGTACTAGGATGGGTGACCCCCTAGGAAGTCCTCGTGTTGCACCTTTTTTTTTACTACCTATTTGAATGCACGACGAGATCATTTTTTTTACCAATCTTTCTAACCAAACGTTAAGGACGGACGACGTCGTCGCCATAAAATTTGGCTGTCGATCGCCCGTGCGGGGCCCGCCGCAACCTCTACGGCCGGCTCGATCGACCAACCGACCCGAAAAATTAAAATTTGTAAATAAGTAAGAAAAATAACATTTCAATTATTATTTTTCGTTTAAAACGGGCGTAACTCCGTGCATTATTGTCCGATTTCAGCTTTTCACGTGGCGCTGAAAGGCGCGCGAAGAGACGAAGAAAATGACCCCGAGCTGTCCCTCGGACGCTCACCCTTATTAGCCGACGATCAGAAGTGCATGACGGGTGCGATCATACCAGCACTAAAGGACCGGATCCCATCAGAACTCCGAAGTTAAGGGTGCTTGGGCGAGAGTAGTACTAGGATGGGTGACCCACTGGGAAGTCCTCGTGTTGCACCATTTTTTGACTACCCGTTTGATTGCACGACGAGATCATTTTTTTACCAATCTTTCAAACCAAACGTTAAGGACGGACGACGTCGTCGCCATAAAATTTGGCTGTCGATCGCCCGCGCGGGGCTCGCTGCAACATCTACGGCCGACTCGATCGACTAACCGACCGGAAAAATTAAAATTTGTAAATAAATAAGAAAAATAACATTTCAATTATTATTTTTCGTTTAAAACGGGCGTAACTCCGTGCATTATTGTCCGATTTCAGCTTTTCACGTGGCACTGAAAGGTGCCGAAGAGACGAAGAAAATGACCCCGAGCTGTCCCTCGGACGCTCACCCTTATTAGCCGACGATAAGAAGTGCATGACTGGTGCGATCATACCAGCACTAACGCACCGGATCCCATCAGAACTCCGAAGAAAAGCGTGCTTGGGCGAGAGTAGTACTTGGATGGGTGACCCCCTGGGAAGTCCTCGTGTTGCACCTTTTTTTTTTACTACCTATTTGAATGCACGACGATATCATTTTTTTTACCAATCTTTCTAACCAAACGTTAAAGGACGGACGACGTCGTTGCCATAAAATTTGGCTGTCGGTCGCCCGCGCGGGGCCCGCCGCAACCTCTACGGCCGGCTTGATCGACCAACCGACCCGAAAAATTAAAATTTGTAAATAAATAAGAAAAATAACATTTCAATTATTATTTTTCGTTTAAAACGGGCGTAACTCCGTGCATTATTTTCCGATTTCAGCTTTTCACGTGGCGCTGAAAGGCGCGCGAAGAGACGAAGAAAATGACCCCGAGCTGTCTCTCGGACGCTCACCCTTATTTGTCAACGATCAGAAGTGCGTGACGGGTGCGATCATACCAGCACTAAAGCACCGGATCCCATCAGAACCCCGAAGTTAAGCGTGCTTGGGTGAGAGTAGTACTAGGATGGGTGACCCCCTAGGAAGTCCTCGTGTTGCACCTTTTTTTTTACTACCTATTTGAATGCACGACGAGATCATTTTTTTTACCAATCTTTCTAACCAAACGTTAAGGACGGACGACGTCGTCGCCATAAAATTTGGCTGTCGATCGCCCGTGCGGGGCCCGCCGCAACCTCTACGGCCGACTCGATCGACCAACCGACCCGAAAAATTAAAATTTGTAAATAAGTAAGAAAAATAACATTTCAATTATTATTTTTCGTTTAGAACGGGCGTAACTCCGTGCATTATTGTCCGATTTCAGCTTTTCAGGTGGCGCTGAAAGGTGCGCGAAGAGACGAAGAAAATGACCCCGAGCTGTCCCTCGGACGCTCACCCTTATTAGCCGACGATCAGAAGTGCGTGACGGGTGCGATCATACCAGCACGCACTAAAGCACCGGATCCCATCAGAACTTCGAAGTTAAGCGTGCTTGGGCGATAGTTGTACTAGGATGGGTGACCCCCTGGGAAGTCCTCGTGTTGCACCTTTTTTTGACTACCTGTTTGATTGCACGACGAGATCATTTTTTTACCAATCTTTCTAACCAAAAGTTAAGGACGGACGACGTCGTCGCCATAAAATTTGGCTGTCGATCGCCCGCGCGGGGCTCGCCGCAACATCTACGGCCGACTCGATCGACCAACCGACCGGAAAAATTAAAATTTGTAAATAAATAAGAAAAATAACATTTCAATTATTATTTTTCGTTTAAAACGGGCGTAACTCCGTGCATTATTGTCCGATTTCAGCTTTTCACGTGGCACTGAAAGGCGCCGAAGAGACGAAGAAAATGACCCCGAGCTGTCCCTCGGACGCTCACCCTTATTAGCCGACGATCAGAAGTGCATGACTGGTGCGATCATACCAGCACTAACGCTCCGGATCCCATCAGAACTCCGAAGATAAGCGTGCTTGGGCGAGAGTAGTACTAGGATGGGTGACCCCCTGGGAAGTCCTCGTGTTGCACCTTTTTTTTTTACTACCTATTTGAAAGCACGACGAGATCATTTTTTTTACCAATCTTTCTAACCAAACGTTAAAGGACGGACGACGTCGTCGCCATAAAATTTGGCTGTCGGTCGCCCGCGCGGGGCCCGCTGCAACCTCTACGGCCGGCTTGATCGACCAACCGACCCGAAAAATTAAAATTTGTAAATAAATAATAAAAATAACATTTCAATTATTATTTTTCGTTTAAAACGGGCGTAACTCCGTGCATTATTTTCCGATTTCAGCTTTTCACGTGGCGCTGAAAGGCGCGCGAAGAGACGAAGAAAATGACCCCGAGCTGTCTCTCGGACGCTCACCCTTATTTGTCGACGATCAGAAGTGGGTGACGGGTGCGATCATACCAGAACTAACGCACCGGATCCCATCAGAACTCCGAAGCTAAGCGTGCTTGGGCGAGAGTAGTACTAGAATGGGTGACCCCCTGGGAAGTCCTCGTGTGCGCCATTTTTTTTACTACCTATTTGAATGCACGACGAGATCATTTTTTTTACCAATCTTTCTAACCAAACGTTAAGGACGGACGACGTCGTCGCCATAAAATTTGGCTGTCGTTCGCCCGTGCGGGGCCCGCCGCAACCTCTACGGCCGGCTCGATCGACCAACCGACCCGAAAAATTAAAATTTGTAAATAAGTAAGAAAAATAACATTTCAATTATTATTTTTCGTTTAAAACGGGCGTAACTCCGTGCATTATTGTCCGATTTCAGCTTTTCACGTGGCGCTGAAAGGCGCGCGAAGAGACGAAGAAAATGACCCCGAGCTGTCCCTCGGACGCTCACCCTTATTAGCCGACGATCAGATGTGCGTGATGGGTGCGATCATACCAGCACTAAAGCACCGGATCCCATCAGAACTCCGAAGTTAAGCATGCTTGGGCGAGAGTAGTACTAGGATGGGTGACCCCCTGGGAAGTCCTAGTGTTGCACCTTTTTTTGACTACCTGTTTGATTGCACGACGAGATCATTTTTTTACCAATCTTTCTAACCAACGTTAAGGACGGACGACGTCGTCGCCATAAAATTTGGCTGTCGATCGCCCGCGCGGGGCTCGCCGCAACCTCTACGGCCGACTCGATCGACCAACCGACCGGAAAAATTAAAATTTGTAAATAAATAAGAAAAATTACATTTCAATTATTATTTTTCGTTTAAAACGGGCGTAACTCCGTGCATTATTGTCCGATTTCAGCTTTTCACGTGGCACTGAAAGGCGCCGAAGAGACGAAGAAAATGACCCCGAGCTGTCCCTCGGACGCTCACCCTTATTAGCCGACGATTAGAAGTGCATGACTGGTGCGATCATACCAGCACTAACGCACCGGATCCCATCAGAACTCCGAAGATAAGCGTGCTTGGGCGAGACTAGTACTAGGATGGGTGACCCCTTGGGAAGTCCTCGTGTTGCACCTTTCTTTTTTACTACCTATTTGAATGCACGACGATATCATTTTTTTTACCAATCTTTCTAACCAAAGGTTAAGGACGGACGACGTCGTCGCCATAAAATTTGGCTGTCGATCGCCCGCGTGGGGCCCGCCGCAACCTCTACGGCCGGCTTGATCGACCAACCGACCCGGAAAATTAAAATTTGTAAATAAATAAGAAAAATAACATTTCAATTATTATTTTTCGTTTAAAACGGGCGTAACTGCGTGCATTATTGTCCGATTTTAGCTTTTCACGTGGCGCTGAAACGCGCGCGAAGAGACGAAGAAAATGACCCCGAGCTATTCCTCGGACGCTCACCCTTATTAGCCGACAATCAAAAGTGCATGACGGGTGATCATACCAGCACTAAAGCATTGGATCCCATCAGAACTTCGAAGTTAAGCGTGCTTGGGCGAGAGTAGTACTAGGATGGGTGACCCCCTGGGAAGTCCTCGTGTTGCACCTTTTTTTTACTACCAATTTGAATGCACGACGAGATCATTTTTTTACCAATCTTTCTAACCAAACGTTAAGGACGGACGACGTCGCCATAAAATTTGGCTGTCGATCGCCCGTGCGGGGCACGCCGCAACCTCTACGGCCGGCTCGATCGACAAACCGACCCGAAAAATTAAAATTTGTAAATAAATAAGAAAAATAACATTTCAATTATTATTTTTGGTTTAAAACGGGCGTAACTCCGTGCATTATTGTCCGATTTCAGCTTTTCACGTGGCACTGAAAGGCGCCGAAGCGACAAAGAAAATGACCCCGAGCTGTCCCTCGGACGCTCACCCTTATTAGCCGACGATCAGAAGTGCATGACTGGTGCGATCATACCAGCACTAACGCACCGGATCCCATCAGAACTCCGAAGATAAGCGTGCTTGGGCGAGAGTAGTACTAGGATGGGTGACCCCCTGGGAAGTCCTCGTGTTGCACCTTTTTTTTACTACCTATTTCAATGCACGACGAGATCATTTTTTTTACCAATCTTTCTAACCAAACGTTAAGGACGGACGACGTCGTAGCCATAAAATTTGGCTGTCGATCGCCCGTGCGGGGCCCGCCGCAACCTCTACGGCCGGCTCAATCAACCAACCGACCCGAAAAATTAAAATTTGTAAATAAGTAAGAAAAATAACATTTCAATTATTATTTTTCGTTTAAAACGGGCGTAACTCCGTGCATTATTGTCCGATTTCAGCTTTTCACGTGGCGCTGAAAGGCGCGCGAAGAGACGAAGAAAACGACCCCGAGCTGTCCCTCGGACGCTCACCCTTATTAGCCGACGATCAGAAGTGCGTGACGGGTGCGATCATACCAGCACTAAAGCACCGGATCCCATCAGAACTCCGAAGTTAAGCGTGCTTGGGCGAGAGTAGTACTAGGATGGGTGACCCCTTGGGAAGTCCTTGTGTTGCACCTTTTTTTGACTACCTGTTTGATTGCACGACGAGATCATTTTTTTACCAATCTTTCTAACCAAACGTTAAGGACGGACGACGTCGCCATAAAATTTGGATGTCGATCGCCCGTGCGGGGCCCGCCGCAACCTCTACGGCCGGCTCGATCGACCAACCGACCCGAAAAATTAAAATTTGTAAATAAATAAGAAAAATAACATTTCAATTATTATTTTTGGTTTAAAACGGGCGTAACTCCGTGCATTATTGTCCGATTTCAGCTTTTCACGTGGCACTGAAAGGCGCCGAAGCGACAAAGAAAATGACCCCGAGCTGTCCCTCGGACGCTCACCCTTATTAGCCGACGATCAGAAGTGCATGACTGGTGCGATCATACCAGCACTAACGCACCGGATCCCATCAGAACTCCGAAGATAAGCGTGCTTGGGCGAGAGTAGTACTAGGATGGGTGACCCCCTGGGAAGTCCTCGTGTTGCACCTTTTTTTTACTACCTATTTGAATGCACGACGAGATCATTTTTTTTACCAATCTTTCTAACCAAACGTTAAGGACGGACGACGTCGTCGCCATAAAATTTGGCTGTCGATCGCCCGCGCGGGGCTCGCCGCAACCTCTACGGCCGACTCAATCGACCAACCGACCGGAAAAATTAAAATTTGTAAATAAATAAGAAAAATAACATTTCAATTATTATTTTTCGTTTAAAACGGGCGTAACTCCGTGCATTATTGTTCGATTTCAGCTTTTCACGTGGCACTGAAAGGCGCCGAAGAGACGAAGAAAATGACCCCGAGCTGTCCCTCGGACGCTCACCCTTATTAGCCGACGAACAGAAGTGCGTGACGTGTGCGATCATACCAGCACTAAAGCACCGGATCCCATCAGAACTCCGAAGTTAAGCATGCTTGGGCAAGAGTAGTACTAGGATGGGTGACCCCTTGGGAAGTCCTCGTGTTGCACCTTTTTTTTTTACTACCTATTTGAATGCACGACGAGATCATTTTTTTTACCAATCTTTCTAACCAAAAGTTAAGGACGGACGACGTCGTCGCCATAAAATTTGGCTGTCGATCGCCCGCGTGGGGCCCGCCGCAACCTCTACGTCCGGCTTGATCGACCAACCGACCCGAAAAATTAAAATTTGTAAATAACTAAGAAAAATAACATTTCAAATATTATTTTTCGTTTAAAATGGGCGTAACTCCGTGCATTATTGTCCGAATTTAGCTTTTCACGTGGCGCTGAAACGCGCGCGAAGAGACGAAGAAAATGACCCCGAGCTATTCCTCGGACGCTCACCCTTATTAGCCGAGAATCCGAAGTGCGTGACTGGTGCGATCATACCAGCACTAAAGCACCGGATCCCATCAGAACTTCGAAATTAAGCGTGCTTGGGCGAGAGTAGTACTAGGATGGGTGACCCCCTGGGAAGTCCTCGTGTTGCACCTTTTTTTTACTACCTATTTGAATGCACGACGAGATCATTTTTTTACCAATCTTTCTAACCAAACGTTAAGGACGGACGACGTCGTCGCCATAAAATTTGGCTGTCGATCGCCGGTGCGGGGCCCGCCGCAACCTCTACGGCCGGCTCGATCGACCAACCGACCCGAAAAATTAAAATTTGTAAATAAATAAGAAAAATAACATTTCAATTATTATTTTTCGTTTAAAACGGGCGTAACTCCGTGCATTATTGTCCGATTTCAGCTTTTCACGTGGCGCTGAAAGGCGCGCGAAGAGACGAAGAAAATGACCCCGAGTTGTCCCTCGGACGCTCACCCTTATTAGCCTACGATCAGAAATGCGTGACAGGTGCGATCATACCAGCACTAAAGCACCGGATCCCATCAGAACCCCGAAGTTAAGCGTGCTTGGGCGAGAGTAGTACTAGGATGGTTGACACCCTGGGAAGTCCTCGTGTTGCACCTTTTTTTTTTACTACCTATTTGAATGCACGACAAGATCATTTTTTTTACCAAACGTTAAGGACGGACGACGTCGTCGCCATAAAATTTGGCTGTCGATCGCCCGCGCGGGGCCCGCCGCAACCTCTACGGCCGGCTCGATCGACCAACCGAACCGAAAAATTAAAATTTGTAAATAAATAAGAAAAATAACATTTCAATTATTATTTTTCGTTTAAAATGGGCGCAACTCCGTGCATTATTGTCCGATTTCAGCTTTTCACGTGGCACTGAAAGGCGCGCGAAAAGACGATGAAAATGACCCCGAGCTGTCCCTCGGACGCTCACCCTTATTAGCCGACGATCAGAAGTGCGTGATGGGTGTGATCATACCAGCACTAAAGCACCGGATCCCATCAGAACTCCGAAGTTAAGCGTGCTTGGGCGAGAGTAGGACTAAGATTGGTGACCCCCTGGGAAGTCCTCGTGCTGCACCCTTTTTTTTTACTACCAATTTGAATGCACGACGAGGTCATTTTTTTTACCAATCTTTCTAACCAAACGTTAAGGACGGACGACGTCGTCGCCATAAAATTTGGCTGTCGATCGCCCGTGCGGGGCCCGCCGCAAACTCTACGGCCGGCTCGATCGACCAACCGACCCGAAAAATTTGTAAATAAATAAGAAAAATAACATTTCAATTATTATTTTTCGTTTAAAACGGGCGTAACTCCGTGCATTATTGTCCGATTTCAGGTTTTCACGTGGCGCTGAAAGGCGCGCGAAGAGACGAAGAAAATGACCCCGAGTTGTCCCTCGGACGCTCACCCTTATTAGCCGACGATCAGAAGTGCGTGACGGGTGCGATCATACCAGCACTAAAGCACCGGATCCCATCAGAACTCTGAAGTTAAGCGTGCTTGGGCGAGAGTAGTACTAGGATGGGTGACTCCCTGGGAAGTCCTCGTGTTGCACCTTTTTTTTTTACTACCTATTTGAATGCACGACGAGATCATTTTTTTTACCACTCTTTCTAACCATACTTTAAGGACGGACGACGTCGTCGACATAAAATTTGGCTATCGATCGTCCGCGCGGGGCCCGCCGCAACCTCTACGGCCGGCTCGATGGACCAACCGACCTGAAAAATTAAAATTTGTAAATAAATAAGAAAAAAACATTTCAATTATTATTTTTCGTTTAAAACGGGCGTAACTCCGTGCATTATTGTCCGATTTCAGCTTTTCACGTGGCGCTGAAAGGCGCGCGAAGAGACTAAGAAAATGACCCCGAGCTGTCCCTCGGACGCTAACCCTTATTAATCGACGATCAGAAGTCCTCGTGTTGCACCCTTTTTTTTACTACCTATTTGATTGCACGATGAGATCATTTTTTCTACCAATCTTTCTAACCAAACGTTAACGACGGACGACGTCGTCGCCATAAAATTTGGTTGTCGATCGCCCGCGCGGGGCCCCCCGCAACCTCTACGGCCGGCTCGATCGACCAACCGACCCGAAAAATTAAAATTTGTAAATAAATAAGAAAAATAACATTTCAATTATTATTTTTCGTTGAAAACGGGCGTAATTTCGTGCATTATTTTCCGATTTCAGCTTTTCACGTGGCGCTGAAAGGCGCGCGAAGAGACAAAGAAAATGACCCCGAGCTGTCCCTCAGACGCTCACCCATATTAGCCGACGATTAGAAGCACATGACGGATGTGATCATACATGCACTAACGCATCAGATCCCATCACAACTCCGAAGTTAAGCATGCTTGGGAGAGAGTAGTACTAGGATGGATGACCCCTTGGGAAGTCCTCGTGTTGCATCTTTTTTTTTACTACCTATTTGAATGCACGACGAGATCATTTTTTTACCAATCTTTCTATCCAAACGTTAAGGACGGACGACGTCGTCGCCATAAAATTTGGCTGTCGAACGCCCGCGCGGGACCCGCCGCAAACTCTACGGCCGGCTCGATCAACCAACCGACCCGAAAAATTTGTAAATAAATAAGAAAAATAACATTTCAATTATTATTTTTCGTTTAAAACGGGCGTAACTCCGTGCATTATTGTCCGATTTCAGGTTTTCACGTGGCGCTGAAAGGCGCGCGAAGAGACGAAGAAAATGACCCCGAGTTGTCCATCGGACGCTCACCCTTATTAGCCGACGATCAGAAGTGTGTGACGGGTGCGATCATACCAGCACTAAAGCACCGGATCCCATCAGAACTCCGAAGTTAAGCGTGCTTGGGCGAGAGTAGTACTAGGATGGGTGACTCCCTGGGAAGTCCTCGTGTTGCACCTTTTTTTTTTACTACCTATTTGAATGCACGACGAGATCATTTTTTTTACCACTCTTTCTAACCAAACTTTAAGGACGGACGACGTCGTCGCCATAAAATTTGCCTATCGATCGCCCGCGCGGGGCCCGCCGCAACCTCTACGGCCGGCTCGATGGACCAACCGACCTGAAAAATTAAAATTTGTAAATAAATAAGAAAAAAACATTTCAATTATTATTTTTCGTTTAAAACGGGCGTAACTCCGTGCATTATTGTCCGATTTCAGCTTTTCACGTGGCGCTGAAAGGCGCGCGAAGAGACGAAGAAAATGACCCCGAGCTGTCCCTCGGACGCTCACCTTTATTAGCAGACGATCAGAAGTGCGTGACGGGTGCGATCATACCAGCACTAAAGCACCAGATCCCATCAGAACTCCGAAGTTAAGCGTGCTTGGGCGAGAGTAGTACTAGGATGGGTGACTCCCTGGGAAGTCCTCGTGTTGCACTTTTTTTTTTTACTACCTATTTGAATGCACGACGAGATCATTTTTTTTACCAATCTTTCTAACCAAACTTTAAGGATGGACGACGTCGTCGCCATAAAATTTGGCAGTCGATCGCCCGCGCGGGGCCCGCCGCAACCTCTACGGCCGGCTCGATGGACCAACCGACCCGAAAAATTAAAATTTGTAAATAAATAAGAAAAATAACATTTCAATTATTATTTTTCGTTTAAAACGGGCGTAACTCCGTGCATTATTGTCCGATTTCAGCTTTTCACGTGGCGCTGAAAGGCGCGCGAAGAGACGAAGAAAATGACCCTGAGCTGTCCCTCGGACGCTCACCCTTATTAGCCGACGATCAGAAGTGCGTGACGGGTGCGATAATACCAGCACTAAAGCACCGGATCCCATCAGAACTCCGAAGTTAAGCATGCTTGGGCGAGAGTAGTACTAGGATGGGTGACCCCCTGGGAAGTCCTCGTGTTGCACATTTTTTTTTACTACCTATTTGAATGCACGACGAGATCATTTTTTTTACCAATCTTTCTAACCAAACGTTAAGGACGGACGACGTCGTCGCCATAAAATTTTGGCAGTAGATCGCCCGTGCGGGGCCCGCCGCAAACTCTACGGCCGGCTCGATCGACCAACCGACCCGAAAAATTAAAATTTGTAAATAAATAAGAAAAATAACATTTCAATTATTATTTTTCGTTTAAAACGGGCATAACTCCGTGCATTATTGTCCGATTTCAGCTTTTCACGTGGCGCTGAAAGGCGCGCGAAGAGACGAAGAAAATGACCCCGAGCTGTCCCTCGGACGCTCACGCTTATTAGCCGACGATCAGAAGTGCGTGACGGGTGCGATCATACCAGCACTAAAGCACCGGATCCCATCAGAACTCCGAAGTTAAGGGTGCTTGGGCGAGAGTAGTACTAGGATGGGTGACCCCCTGGGAAGTCCTCGTGTTGCACCATTTTTTTTACTACCTATTTGAATGCACGACGAGATCATTTTTTTTACCAATCTTTATAACCAAACGTTAAGGACGGACGACGTCGTCGCCACAAAATTGGCTGTCGATCGCCCGTGCGGGGCCCGCCGCAAACTCTACGGCCGGCTGAATAGACCAACCGACCCGAAAAATTAAAATTTGTAAATAAATAAGAAAAATAACATTTCAATTATTATTTTTCGTTTAAAACGGGCGTAACTCCGTGCATTTTTGTCCGATTTCAGCTTTTCACGTGGCGCTAAAAGGCGCGCGAAGAGACGAAGAAAATGACCCCGAGCTGTCCCTCGGACGCTCACCCTTATTAGCCGACGATCAGAAGTGCGTGACGCGTGCGATCATACCAGCACTAAAGCATCGGATCCCATCAGAACTCCGTAGTTAAGCGTGCTTGGGCGAGAGTAGTACTAGGATGGGTGACCCCCTGGGAAGTCCTAGTGTTGCACCTTTTTTTGACTACCTGTTTGATTGCACGACGAGATCATTTTTTTACCAATCTTTCTAACCAAACGTTAAGGACGGACGACGTCGTCGCCATAAATTTGGCTGTCGATCGCCCGCGCGGGGCCCGCCGCAACCTCTACGGCCGACTCGATCGACCAACCGACCCGAAAAATTAAAATTTGTAAATAAATAAGAAAAATAACATTTCAATTATTATTTTTCGTTTAAAACGGGCGTAACTCCGTGCATTATTGTCCGATTGCAGCTTTTCACGTGGCGCTGAAAGGCGCGCGAAGAGACGAAGAAAATGACCCCGAGTTGTCCCTCGGACGCAGACCCTTATTAGCCGACGATCAGAAGTGCGTGACGGGTGCGATCATACCAGCACTAAAGCACCGGCTCCCATCAGAACTCCGAAGTTAAGCGTGCTTGGGCGAGTGTAGTACTAGGATGGGTGACCCCTTGAGAAGTCCTCGTGTTGCACATTTTTTTTTACTACCTATTTGAATGCACGACGAGATCATTTTTTTTACCAATCTTTCTAACCAAAAGTTAAGGACGGACGACGTCGTCGCCATAAAATTTGGCTGTCGATCGCCCGCGTGGGGCCCGCCGCAACCTCTACGGCCGGCTTGATCGACCAACCGACCCGAAAAATTAAAATTTGTAAATAACTAAGAAAAATAACATTTCAATTATTATTTTTCGTTTAAAACGGGCGTAACTCCGTGCATTATTGTCCGATTTTAGCTTTTCACGTGGCGCTGAAACGGGCGCGAAGAGACGAAGAAAATGACCCCGAGCTATTCCTCGGACGCTCACCCTTATTAGCCGAGAATCAAAAGTGCGTGATTGGTGCGATCATACCAGCACTAAAGCACCGGATCCCATCAGAACTTCGAAATTAAGCGTGCTTGGGCGAGAGTAGTACTAGGATGGGTGACCCCCTGGGAAGTCCTCGTGTTGCACCTTTTTTTTAATACCTATTTGAATGCACGACGAGATCATTTTTTTTACCAATCTTTATAACCAAACGTTAAGGACGGACGACGTTGTCGCCATAAAATTTGGCAGTAGATCGCCCGTGCGGGGCCCGCCGCAAACTCTACGGCCGGCTCGATCGACCAACCGAACTGAAAAATTAAAATTTGTAAATAAATAAGAAAAATAACATTTCAATTATTATTTTTCGTTTAAAACGAGCGTAACTCCGTGCATTTTTGTCCGATTTCAACTTTTCACGTGGCGCTAAAAGGCGCGCGAAGAGACGAAGAAAATGACCCCGAGCTGTCCCTCGGACGCTCACCCTTATTAGCCGACGATCAGAAGTGCGTGACGCGTGCGATCATACCAGCACTAAAGCATCGGATCCCATGAGAACTTCGTAGTTAAGCGTGCTTGGGCGAGAGTAGTACTAGGATGGGTGACCCCCTGGGAAGTCCTAGTGTTGCACCTTTTTTTGACTACCTGTTTGATTGCACGACGAGATCATTTTTTTACCAATCTTTCTAACCAAACGTTAAGGACGGACGACGTCGTCGCCATAAATTTGGCTGTCGATCGCCCGCGCGGGGCCCGCCGCAACCTCTACGGCCGACTCGATCGACCAACCGACCCGAAAAATTAAAATTTGTAAATAAATAAGAAAAAAAACATTTCAATTATTATTTTTCGTTTAAAACGGGCGTAACTCCGTGCATTATTGTCCGATTGCAGCTTTTCAGGTGGCGCTGAAAGGCGCGCGAAGAGACGAAGAAAATGACCCCGAGCTGTCCCTCGGACGCAGACCCTTATTAGCCGACGATCAGAAGTGCATGACGGGTGCGATCATACCAGCACTAAAGCACCGGATCCCATCAGAACTTCGAAGTTAAGCGTGCCTGGGCGAGAGTAGTACTAGGATGGGTGACCCCCTGGGAAGTCCTCGTGTTGCACCTTATTTTTTACTACCTATTTGAATGCACGACGAGATCATTTTTTTTACCAATCTTTCTAACCAAACGTTAAGGACGGACGACGTCGTCGCCATAAAATTTGGCAGTAGATCGCCCGTGCGGGGCCCGCCGTAAACTCTACGGCCGGCTCGATCGACCAACCGACCCGAAAAATTAAAATTTGTAAATAAATAAGAAAAATAACATTTCAATTATTATTTTTCGTTTAAAACGGGCGTAACTCCGTGCATTATTGTCCGATTTCAGCTTTTCACGTGGCGCTGAAAGGCGCGCGAAGAGACGAAGAAAATGACCCCGAGCTGTCCCTCGGACGCTCACGCTTATTAGCCGACGATCAGAAGTGCGTGACGGGTGCGATCATACCAGCACTAAAGCACCGGATCCCATCAGTACTCCGAAGTTAAGGGTGCTTGGGCGAGAGTAGTACTAGGATGGGTGACCCCCTGGGAAGTCCTCGTGTTGCACCATTTTTTTACTACCTATTTGAATGCACGACGAGATCATTTTTTTTACCAATCTTTATAACCAAACGTTAAGGACGGACGACATCGTCGCCACAAAATTGGCTGTCGATCGCCCGTGCGGGGCCCGCCGCAAACTCTACGGCCGGCTGAATAGACCAACCGACCCGAAAAATTAAAATTTGTAAATAAATAAGAAAAATAACATTTCAATTATTATTTTTCGTTTAAAACGGGCGTAACTCCGTGCATTTTTGTCCGATTTCAGCTTTTCACGTGGCGCTAAAAGGCGCGCGAAGAGACGAAGAAAATGACCCCGAGCTGTCCCTCGGACGCTCACCCATATTAGCCGACGATCAGAAGTGCGTGACGCGTGCGATCATACCAGCACTAAAGCATCGGATCCCATCAGAACTCCGTAGTTAAGCGTCCTTGGGCGAGAGTAGTACTTGGATGGGTGACCCCCTGGGAAGTCCTCGTGTTGCACCTTTTTTTTACTACCTGTTTGATTGCACGACGAGATCATTTTTTTTACCAATCTTTCTAACCAAACGTTAAGGACGGACGACGCCGTCGCCATAAAATTTGGCTGTCGATCGCCCTGGCGGGGCCCGCCGCAACCTCTATGGCAGGCTCGATCGACCAGCCGACCCGAAAAATTAAAATTTGTAAATAAATAAGAAAAATAAACATTTCAATTATTATTTTTCGTTTAAAACGGGCGTAACTCCGTGCATTATTGTCCGATTTCAGCTTTTCACGTGGCGCTGAAAGACGCGCGAAAAGACGAATAAAATGACCCCGAGCTGTCCCTCGGACGCTCACCCTTATTAGCCGACGATCAAAAGTGCGTGACGGGTGCGATCATACCAGCACTAAAGCACCGGATCCCATCAGAACTCCGAAGTTAAGCGTGCTTGGGCGAGAATAGTACTAGGATGGGTGACCCCCTGGGAAGTCCTCGTGTTGCACCTTTTTTTTTTCTACCTATTTGAATGCACGACGAGATCATTTTTTTTACAATTCTTTCTAACCAAACGTTAAGAACGGACGACGTCGCCATAAAATTTGGATGTCGATCGTCCGCGTGGGGCCCGCCGCAACCTCTACGGCCGGCTTGATCGACCAACCGACCGGAAAAATTAAAATTTGTAAATAAATAAGAAAAATAACATTTCAATTATTATTTTTCGTTTAAAACGGGCGTAACTCCGTGCATTATTGTCTGATTTTAGCTTTTCACGTGGCGCTGAAACGCGCGCGAAGAGACGAAGAAAATGACCCCGAGCTATTCCTCGGACGCTCACCCTTATTAGCCGACAATCAGAAGTGCGTGACGAGTGCGATCATACCAGCACTAAAGCACCGGATCCCATCAGAACTCCGAAGTTAAGCGTCCTTGGGCGAGAGTAGTACAAGGATGGGTGACCCCCTGGGAAGTCCTCGTGTTGCACCTTTTTTTTACTACCTGTTTGATTGCACGACGAGATCATTTTTTTTACCAATCTTTCTAACCAAACGTTAAGGACGGACGACGCCGTCGCCATAAAATTTGAATGTCGATCGCCCTTGCGGGGCCCGCCGCAACCTCTATGGCCGGCTCGATCGACCAGCCGACCCGAAAAATTAAAATTTGTAAATAAATAAGAAAAATAAACATTTCAATTATTATTTTTCGTTTAAAACGGGTGTAACTCCGTGCATTATTGTCCGATTTCAGATTTTCACGTGGCGCTGAAAGGCGCGCGAAGAGACGAAGAAAATGACCCCGAGCTGTCCCTCGGACGCTCACCCTTATTAGCCGACAATCAGAAGCGTGTGATGGGTGCGATCATACCAGCACTAAAGCACCGTATCCCATCAGAACTCTGAAGTTAAGCGTGCTTGGGCGAGAGTAGTACTAGGATGGGTGACCCCCTGGGAAGTCCTCGTGTTGCACCTTTTTTTTACTACCTGTTTGATTGCACGACGAGATCATTTTTTTTACCAATCTTTCTAACCAAACGTTAAGGACGGACGACGCCGTCGCCATAAAATTTGGCTGTCGATCGCCCTTGCGGGGCCCGCCGCAACCTCTACGGCCGACTCGATCGACCAACCGACCCGAAAAATTAAAATTTGTAAATAAATAAGAAAAATAACATTTCAATTATTATTTTTCGTTTAAAACAGGCGTAACTCCGTGCATTATTGTCCGATTTCAGCTTTTCACGTGGCGCTGAAAGGCGCGCGAAGAGACGAAGAAAATGACCCCGAGTTGTCTCTCGGACGCTCACCCTTATTTGTCGACGATCAGAAGTGCGTGACGGGTGCGATCATACCAGCACTAAAGCACCGGATCCTATCAGAAACCCGAAGTTAAGCGTGCTTGGGCGAGAGTAGTACTAGGATAGGTGACCCCCTGGGAAGTCCTCGTGTTGCACCTTTTTTTTTACTACCTATTTGAATGCACGACGAGATCATTTTTTTTACCAATCTTTCTAACCAAACGTTAAGGACGGACGACGTCGTCGCCATAAAATTTGGCTGTCGATAGCCCACGCGGGGCCCGCCGCAACCTCTACGGTCGACTCGATCGACCAACCGACCCGAAAAATTAAAATTTGTAAATAAATAAGAAAAATAACATTTCAATTATTATTTTTCGTTTAAAACAGGCGTAACTCCGTGCATTATTGTCCGATTTCAGCTTTTCACGTGGCGCTGAAAGGCGCGCGAAGAGACAAAGAAAATGACCCCGAGCTGTCTCTCGGACGCTCACCCTTATTTGTCGACGATCAGAAGTGCGTGACGGGTGCGATCATACCAACACTAAAGCACCGGATCCTATCAGAACTCCGAAGTTAAGCGTGCTTGGGAGAGAGTAGTACTAGGATAGGTGCCCCCTCGGAAGTCCTCGTGTTGCACCTTTTTTTTTACTACCTATTTGAATGCACGACGAGATCATTTTTTTTACCAATCTTTCTAACCAAACGTTAAGGACGGACGACGTCGTCGCCATAAAATTTGGCTGTCGATCGCTCGTGCGGGGCCCGCCGCAACCTCTATGGCCGGCTCGATCGACCAACCGACCCGAAAAATTAAAATTTGTAAATAAATAAGAAAAATAACATTTCAATTATTATTTTTCGTTTAAAACGGGTGTAACTCCGTGCATTATTGTCCGATTTCAGATTTTCACATGGCGCTGAAAGGCGCGCGAAGAGACGAAGAAAATGACCCCGAGCTGTCCCTCGGACGCTCACCCTTATTAGCCGACGATCAGAATTGCGTGACGGGTGCGATCATACCAGCAGTAAAGCACTGTATCCCATCAGAACTCCGAAGTTAAGCGTGCTTGGGCGAGAGTACTACTAGGATGGGTGACCTTTGGGAAGTCCTCGTGTTGCACCTTTTTTTGACTACCTGTTTGATTGCACGACGAGATCATTTTTTTTACCAATCTTTCTAATCAAACGTTAAGGACGGACGACGTCGTCGCCATAAAATTTGGCTGTCGATCGCCCGCGCGGGGCCCGCCGCAATCTCTACGGCCGACTCGATCGACCAACCGACCTGAAAAATTAAAATTTGTAAATAAATAAGAAAAATAACATTTCAATTATTAGTTTTCGTTTAAAACGAGCGTAACTCCGTGCATTATTTTCCGATTTCAGCTTTTCACGTGGCGCTGAAAGTCGCGCGAAAAGACGAAGAAAATGACCCCGAGCTGTCTCTCGGACGCTCACCCTTATTTGTCGACGATCAGAAGTGCGTGTCGGGTGCGATCATACCAGCACTAAAGCACCGGATCCCATCAGAACTCCGAAGTTAAGCGTGCTTGGGCGAAAGTAGTACTAGGATGGGTGACCCCCTGGGAAGTCCTCGTGTTGCACCTTTTTTTGACTACCTGTTTGATTGCACGACGAGATCATTTTTTTACCAATCTTTCTAACCAAACGTTAAGGGCGGACGACGTCGTCGCCATAAAATTTGGCTGTCGATCGCCCGCGCGGGGCCCGCCGCAATCTCTACGGCCGACTCGATCGACCAACCGACCTGAAAAATTAAAATTTGTAAATAAATAAGAAAAATAACATTTCAATTATTAGTTTTCGTTTAAAACGGGCGTAACTCCGTGCATTATTTTCCGATTTCAGCTTTTCACGTGGTGCTGAAAGGCGCGCGAAGAGACGAAGAAAATGACCCCGAGCTGTCTCTCGGACGCTCACCCTTATTTGTCGACGATCAGAAGTGGATGACGGGTGCAATCATACCAGCACTAAAGCACCGGATCCCATCAGAACTTCGAAGTTAAGCGTGCTTGGGCGAGAGTAGTACTAGGATGGGTGACCCCCTGGGAAGTCCTCGTGTTGCACCTTTTATTCACTATCCGTTTGATTGCACGACGAGATCATTTTTTTACCAATCTTTCAAACCAAACGTTAAGGTCGGACGACGTCGTCGCTATAAAATTTGGCTGTCGATCGCCCGCGCGGGGCTCGCCGCAACCTCTACGACCGACTCGATCGACCAACCGACTGGAAAAATTAAAATTTGTAAATAAATAAGAAAAATAACATTTCAATTATTATTTTTCGTTTAAAACGGGCGTAACTCCGTGCATTATTGTCCGATTTCAGCTTTTCACGTGGCGCTGAAAGACGCGCGAAAAGACGAATAAAATGACCCCGAGCTGTCCCTCGGACGCTCACCCTTATTAGCCGACGATCAAAAGTGCGTGACGGGTGCGATCATACCAGCACTAAAGCACCGGATCCCATCAGAACTCCGAAGTTAAGTGTGCTTGGGCGAGAGTAGTACTAGGATGGGTGACCCCCTGGGAAGTCCTCGTGTTGCACCTTTTTTTGACTACCTGTTTGATTGCACGACGAGATCATTTTTTTACCAATCTTTCTAACCAAACGTTAAGGGCGGACGACGTCGTCGCCATAAAATTTGGCTGTCGATCGCCCGCGCGGGGCCCGCCGCAATCTCTACGGCCGACTCGATCGACCAACCGACCTGAAAAATTAAAATTTGTAAATAAATAAGAAAAATAACATTTCAATTATTAGTTTTCCTTTAAAACGGGCGTAACTCCGTGCATTATTTTCCGATTTCAGCTTTTCACGTGGTGCTGAAAGGCGCGCGAAGAGACGAAGAAAATGACCCCGAGCTGTCTCTCAGACGCTCACCCTTATTTGTCGACGATCAGAAGTGCATTACAGGTGCAATCATACCAGCACTAAAGCACCGGATCCCATCAGAACTTCGAAGTTAAGCGTGCTTGGGCGAGAGTAGTACTAGGATGGGTGACCCCCTGGGAAGTCCTCGTGTTGCACCTTTTTTTCACTACCCGTTTGATTGCACGACGAGATCATTTTTTTACCAATCTTTCAAACCAAACGTTAAGGTCGGACGACGTCGTCGCTATAAAATTTGGCTGTCGATCGCCCGCGCGGGGCTCGCCGCAACCTCTACGACCGACTCGATCGACCAACCGACTGGAAAAATTAAAATTTGTAAATAAATAAGAAAAATAACATTTCAATTATTATTTTTCGTTTAAAACGGGCGTAACTCCGTGCATTATTGTCCGATTTCAGCTTTTCACGTGTCACTGAAAGGCGCCGAAGAGACGAAGAAAATGACCCCGAGCTGTCCCTCGGACGCTCACCCTTATTAGCCGATGATCAGAAGTGCATGACTGGTGCGATCATACCAGCACTAACGCACCGGATCCCATCAGAACTCCGAAGATAAGCGTGCTTGGGCGAGAGTAGTACTAGGATGGGTGACCCCCTGGGAAGTCCTCGTGTTGCACCTTTTTTTTACTACCTGTTTGATTGCACGACGAGATCATTTTTTTTACCAATCTTTCTAACCAAACGTTAAGGACGGACGACGTCGTCGCCATAAAATTTGGCTGTCGATCGCCCGCGCGGGGCCCGCCATAACCTCTACGGCCGACTCGATCGACCAACCGACCCGAAAAATTAAAATTTGTAAATAAATAAGAAAAATAACATTTCAATTATTATTTTTCGTTTAAAACGGGCGTAACTCCGTGCATTATTGTCCGATTTCAGCTTTTCACGTGGCGCTGAAAGGCGCGCGAAGAGACAAAGAAAATGACCCCGAGCTGTCTCTCGGACGCTCACCCTTATTTGTCGACGATCAGAAGTGCGTGACGGGTGCGATCATACCAACACTAAAGCACCGGATCCTATCAGAACTCCGAAGTTAAGCGTGCTTGGGCGAGAGTAGTACTAGGATAGGTGACCCCCTCGGAAGTCCTCGTGTTGCACCTTTTTTTTTACTACCTATTTGAATGCACGACGAGATCATTTTATTTACCAATGTTTCTAACCAAACGTTAAGGACGGACGACGTCGTCGCCATAAAATTTGGCTGTCGATCGCCCGTGCGGGGCCCGCCGCAACCTCTACGGCCGGCTCGATCGACCAACCGACCCGAAAAATTAAAATTTGTAAATAAATAAGAAAAATAAAATTTCAATTATTTTTTTTCGTTTAAAACGGGTGTAACTCCGTGCATTATTGTCCGATTTCAGATTTTCACGTGGCGCTGAAAGGCGCGCGAAGAGACGAAGAAAATGACCCCGAGCTGTCCCTCGGACGCTCACCATTATTAGCCGACGATCAGAAGTGCGTGACGGGTGCGATCATACCAGTAGTAAAGCACCGTATCACATCAGAACTCCGAAGTTAAGCGTGCTCGGGCGAGAGTAGTATCATACCAGCACTAAAGCACCAGATCCCATCAGAACTCCAAAGTTAAGCGTGCTTGGGCGAGAGTAGTACTTGGATGGGTGACCCCCTGGGAAGTCCTCTTGTTGCACCTTTTTTTTTACTACCTATTTGAATGCACGACGAGATCATTTTTTTACCAATCTTTCTAACCAAACGTTAAGGACGGACGACGTCGTCGCCATAAAATTTGGCTGTCTATCGCCCGTGCGGGGCCCGCCGCAACCTCTACGGCCGGCTCGATAGACCAACCGACCCGAAAAATTAAAATTTGTAAATAAGTAAGAAAAATAACATTTCAATTATTATTTTTCGTTTAAAACGGGAGTAAATCCGTTCATTATTGTCCGATTTCAGCTTTTCACGTGGCGCTGAAAGGCGCGCGAAGAGACGAAGAAAATGACCCCGAGCTGTCCCTCGGACGCTCACCCTTATTAGCCGACGATCAGAAGTGCGTGACGGGTGCGATCATACCAGCACTAAATCACTGGATCCCATCAGAACTCCGAAGTTAAGCGTGCGTGGGCGAGAGTAGTACTAGGATGGGTGACCCCCTGGGAAGTCCTCGTGTTGCACCTTTTTTTGACTATTTGTTTGATTGCACGACGAGATCATTTTTTTACCAATCTTTCTAACCAAACGTTAAGGACGGACGACGTCGTCGCCATAAAATTTGGCTGTCGATCGCCCGCGCGGGGCTCGCCGCAACCTCTACGGCCGACTCGATCGACCAACCGACCGGAAAAATTAAAATTTGTAAATAAATAAGAAAAATAACATTTCAATTATTATTTTTCGTTTAAAACAGGCGTAACTCCGTGCATTATTGTCTGATTTCAGCTTTTCACGTGGCACTGAAAGGCGCCGAAGAGACGAAGAAAATGACCCCGAGCTGTCCCTCGGACGCTCACCCTTATTAGCCGACGATCAGAAGTGCATGACTGGTGCGATCATACCAGCACTAACGCACCGGATCCCATCAGAACTCCGAAGATAAGCGTGCTTGGGCGAGAGTAGTACTAGGATGGGTGACCCCCTGGGAAGTCCTCGTGTTGCACCTTTTTTTTTTACTACCTATTTGAATGCACGGCGAGATCATTTTTTTTACCAATCTTTCTAACCAAACGTTAAAGGACGGACGACGTCGTCGCCATAAAATTTGGCTGTCGATCGCCCGCGCGGGGCCCGCCGCAACCTCTACGGCCGGCTCGATCGACCAACCGACCCGAAAAATTAAAATTTGTAAATAAGTAAGAAAAATAACATTTCAATTATTATTTTTCGTTTAAAACGGGCGTAACTCCGTGCATTATTGTCCGATTTCAGATTTTCACGTAGCGCTGAAAGGCGTGCGAAGAGACGAAGAAAATGACCCCGAGCTGTCCCTCGGACACTCACCCTTATTAGCCGACGATCAGAGGTGCGTGACGGGTGCGATCATACCAGCACTAAAGCACCGTATCCCATCAGAACTCCGAAGTTAAGCGTGCTTGGGCGATAGTAGTACTAGGATGGGTGACCCCTGGGAAGTCCTCTTGTTGCACCTTTTTTTGACTACCTGTTTGATTGCACGACGAGATCATTTTTTTTACCAATCTTTCTAACCAAACATTAAGGACGGACGACGTCGTCGCCATAAAATTTGGCAGTCGATCGCCCATGTGGGGACCGCAGCAACCTCTACGGCCGATTCGATCGACCAACCAACCCGAAAAATTAAAATTTGTAAATAAATAAGAAAAATAACATTTCAATTATTATTTTTCGTTTAAAACGGGCGTAACTCCGTGCATTATTGTCCGATTTCAGCTTTTGACGTGGCGCTGAAAGGCGCGCGAAGAGACGAAGAAAATGACCCCGAGCTGTCTCTCGGACGCTCACCCTTATTTGTCGACGATCAGAAGTGCGTGACGGGTGCGATCATACCAGCACTAAAGCTGAAATCGGACATTAAGGACGTGGCGCTGTTTGATTGCACCTTTTTTTGACTACCTGTTTGATTGCACGACGAGATCATTTTTTTTACCAGTCTTTCTAACCAAACATTAAGGACGGACGACGTCGTCGCCATAAAATTTGGCTGTCGATCGCCCGCGCGGGGCCCGTCGCAACCTCTACGGCCGACTCGATCGACCAACCGACCTGAAAAATTAAAATTTGTAAATAAATAAGAAAAATAACATTTCAATTATTATTTTTCGTTTAAAACGGGCGTAACTCCGTGCATTATTTTCCGATTTCAGCTTTTCACGTGGCGCTGAAAGGCGCGCGAAGAGACGAAGAAAATGACCCCGAGCTGTCTCTCGGACGCTCACCCTTATTTGTCGACGATCAGAAGTGCGTGACGGATTCGATCATACCAGCACTAAAGCACCGGATCCCATCAGAACTCCGAAGTTAAGCGTGCTTGGCGGAGAGTAGTACTAGGATGGGTGACCCCTTGGGAAGTCCTCGTGTTGCACATTTTTTTTTACTACCTATTTGAATGCACGACGAGATCATTTTTTTACCAATCTTTCAAACCAAACGTTAAGGACGGACGACGTCGTCGCCATAAAATTTGGCTGTCGATCGCCCGCGTGGGGCTCGCTGCAACATCTACGGCCGACTCGATCGACTAACCGACCGGAAAAATTAAAATTTGTAAATAAATAAGAAAAATAACATTTCAATTATTATTTTTCGTTTAAAACGGGCGTAACTCCGTGCATTATTGTCCGATTTCAGCTTTTCACGTGGCACTGAAAGGTGCCGGAGAGACGAAGAAAATGACCCCGAGCTGTCCCTCGGACGCTCACCCTTATTAGCCGACGATAAGAAGTGCATGACTGGTGCGATCATACCAGCACTAACGCACCGGATCCCATCAGAACTCCGAAGAAAAGCGTGCTTGGGCGAGAGTAGTACTTGGATGGGTGACCCCCTGGGAAGTCCTCGTGTTGCACCTTTTTTTTTTACTACCTATTTGAATGCACGACGATATCATTTTTTTTACCAATCTTTCTAACCAAACGTTAAAGGACGGACGACGTCGTTGCCATAAAATTTGGCTGTCGGTCGCCCGCGCGGGGCCCGCCGCAACCTCTACGGCCGGCTTGATCGACCAACCGACCCGAAAAATTAAAATTTGTAAATAAATAAGAAAAATAACATTTCAATTATTATTTTTCGTTTAAAACGGGCGTAACTCCGTGCATTATTTTCCGATTTCAGCTTTTCACGTGGCGCTGAAAGGCGCGCGAAGAGACGAAGAAAATGACCCCGAGCTGTCTCTCGGACGCTCACCCTTATTTGTCAACGATCAGAAGTGCGTGACGGGTGCGATCATACCAGCACTAAAGCACCGGATCCCATCAGAACCCCGAAGGTAAGCGTGCTTGGGTGAGAGTAGTACTAGGATGGGTGACCCCCTAGGAAGTCCTCGTGTTGCACATTTTTTTTTACTACCTATTTGAATGCACGACGAGATCATTTTTTTTACCAATCTTTCTAACCAAACGTTAAGGACGGACGACGTCGTCGCCATAAAATTTGGCTGTCGATCGCCCGTGCGGGGCCCGCCGCAACCTCTACGGCCGGCTCGATCGACCAACCGACCCGAAAAATTAAAATTTGTAAATAAGTAAGAAAAATAACATTTCAATTATTATTTTTCGTCTAGAACGGGCGTAACTCCGTGCATTATTGTCCGATTTCAGCTTTTCAGGTGGCGCTGAAAGGTGCGCGAAGAGACGAAGAAAATGACCCCGAGCTGTCCCTCGGACGCTCACCCTTATTAGCCGACGATCAGAAGTGCGTGACGGGTGCGATCATACCAGCACTAAAGCACCGGATCCCATCAGAACTTCGAAGTTAAGCGTGCTTGGGCGATAGTAGTACTAGGATGGGTGACCCCCTAGGAAGTCCTCGTGTTGCACCTTTTTTTGACTACTGTTTGATTGCACGACGAGATCATTTTTTTACCAATCTTTCTAACCAAAAGTTAAGGACGGACGACGTCGTCGCCATAAAATTTGGCTGTCGATCGCCCGCGCGGGGCTCGCCGCAACATCTACGGCCGACTCGATCGACCAACCGACCGGAAAAATTAAAATTTGTAAATAAATAAGAAAAATAACATTTCAATTATTATTTTTCGTTTAAAACGGGCGTAACTCCGTGCATTATTGTCCGATTTCAGCTTTTCACGTGGCACTGAAAGGCGCCGAAGAGACGAAGAAAATGACCCCGAGCTGTCCCTCGGACGCTCACCCTTATTAGCCGACGATCAGAAGTGCATGACTGGTGCGATCATACCAGCACTAACGCACCGGATCCCATCAGAACTCCGAAGATAAGCATGCTTGGGCAAGAGTAGTACTAGGATGGGTGACCCCCTGGGAAGTCCTCGTGTTGCACCTTTTTTTTTTACTACCTATTTGAAAGCACGACGAGATCATTTTTTTTACCAATCTTTCTAACCAAACGTTAAAGGACGGACGACGTCGTCGCCATAAAATTTGGCTGTCGGTCGACCGCGCGGGGCCCGCTGCAACCTCTACGGCCGGCTTGATCGACCAACCGACCCGAAAAATTATAATTTGTAAATAAATAAGAAAAATAAACTTTCAATTATTATTTTTCGTTTAAAACGGGCGTAACTCCGTGCATTATTTTCCGATTTCAGCTTTTCACGTGGCGCTGAAAGGCGCGCGAAGAGACGAAGAAAATGACCCCGAGCTGTCTCTCGGACGCTCACCCTTATTTGTCGACGATCAGAAGTGCGTGACGGGTGCGATCATACCAGAACTAACGCACCGGATCCCATCAGAACTCCGAAGCTAAGCGTGCTTGGGCGAGAGTAGTACTAGAATGGGTGACCCCCTGGGAAGTCCTCGTGTGCGCCATTTTTTTTACTACCTATTTGAATGCACGACGAGATCATTTTTTTTACCAATCTTTCTAACCAAACGTTAAAGGACGGACGACGTCGTCGCCATAAAATTTGGCAGTCGATCGCCCGCGCGGGGCCCGCCGCAACCTCTACGGCTGACTTGATCGACCAACCGACCCGAAAAATTAAAATTTGTAGATAAATAAGAAAAATAACATTTCAATTATTATTTTTCGTTTAAAACGGGCGTAACTCCGTGCATTATTGTCCGATTTCAGCTTTTCACGTGGCACTGAAAGGCGCCGAAGCGACAAAGAAAATGACCCCGAGCTGTCCCTCGGACGCTCACCCTTATTAGCCGACGATCAGAAGTGCATGACTGGTGCGATCATACCAGCACTAACGCACCGGATCCCATCAGAACTCCGAAGATAAGCGTGCTTGGGCGAGAGTAGTACTAGGATGGGTGACCCCCTGGGAAGTCCTCGTGTTGCACCTTTTTTTTACTACCTATTTGAATGCACGACGAGATCATTTTTTTTACCAATCTTTCTAACCAAACGTTAAGGACGGACGACGTCGTCGCCATAAAATTTGGCTGTCGATCGCCCGTGCGGGGCCCGCCGCAACCTCTACGGCCGGCTCAATCGACCAACCGACCCGAAAAATTAAAATTTGTAAATAAGTAAGAAAAATAATATTTCAATTATTATTTTTCGTTTAAAACGGGCGTAACTCCGTGCATTATTGTCCGATTTCAGCTTTTCACGTGGCGCTGAAAGGTGCGCGAAGAGACGAAGAAAACGACCCCGAGCTGTCCCTCGGACGCTCACCCTTATTAGCCGACAATCAGAAGTGCGTGACGGGTGCGATCATACCAGCACTAAAGCACCGGATCCCATCAGAACTCCGAAGTTAAGCGTGCTTGGGCTAGAGTAGTACTAGGATGGGTGACCCCCTGGGAAGTCCTTGTGTTGCACCTTTTTTTGACTACCTGTTTGATTGCACGACGAGATCATTTTTTTACCAATCTTTCTAACCAAATGTTAAGGACGGACGACGTCGTCGCCATAAAATTTGGCTTTCGATCGCCCGCGCGGGGATCGCCGCAACCTCTACGGCCGACTCAATTGACCAACCGACCGGAAAAATTAAAATTTGTAATTAAATAAGAAAAATAACATTTCAATTATTATTTTTCGTTTAAAACGGGCGTAACTCCGTGCATTATTGTCTGATTTTAGCTTTTCACGTGGCGCTGAAAGGCGCGCGAAGAGACGAAGAAAATGACCCCGAGCTGTTCCTCGGACGCTCACCCTTATTAGCCAACGATCAGAAGTGCGTGACGGGTGCGATCATACCAGCACTAAAGCACCGGATCCCATCAGAACTCCGAAGTTAAGCATGCTTGGGCGAGAGTAGTACTAGGATGGGTGACCCCTTGGGAAGTCCTCGTGTTGCACCTTTTTTTTTTACTACCTATTTGAATGCACGACGAGATCATTTTTTTTACCAATCTTTCTAACCAAACGTTAAGGACGGACGACGTCGTCGCCATAAAATTTGGCTGTCGATCGCCCGTGCGGGGCCCGCCGCAAACTCTACGGCCGGCTCGATCGACCAACCGAACCGAAAAATTAAAATTTGTAAATAAATAAGAAAAATAACATTTCAATTATTATTTTTCGTTTAAAACGGGCGTAACTCCGTGCATTATTGTCCGATTTCAGCTTTTCACGTGGCGCTGAAAGGCGCGCGAAGAGACGAAGAAAATGACCCCGAGCTGTCCCTCGGACGCTCACCCTTATTAGCCGACGATCAGAAGTGCGTGACGGGTGAGATCATACCAGCACTAAAGCACCGGATCCCATCAGAACTCCGAAGTTAAGCATGCTTGGGCGAGAGTAGTACTAGGATGGGTGACCCCCTGGGAAGTCCTCGTGTTGGACATTTTTTTTTACTACCTATTTGAATGCACGACGAGATCATTTTTTTTACCAATCTTTCTAACCAAACGTTAAGGACGGACGACGTCGTCGCCATAAAATTTTGGCAGTAGATCGCCCGTGCGGGGCCCGCCGCAAACTCTACGGCCGGCTCGATCGACCAACCGACCCGAAAAATTAAAATTTGTAAATAAATAAGAAAAATAACATTTCAATTATTATTTTTCGTTTAAAACTGGCGTAACTCCGTGCATTATTGTCCGATTTCAGCTTTTCACGTGGCGCTGAACGGCGCGCGAAGAGACTAAGAAAATGACCCCGAGCTGTCCCTCGGACGCTAACCCTTATTAGCCGACGATCAGAAGTGCGTGACGGGTGCGATCATACCAGCACTAAAGCACCGGATCCCATCAGAACTCCGAAGTTAAGGGTGCTTGGGCGAGAGTAGTGCTAGGATGGGTGACCCCCTGGGAAGTCCTCGTGTTGCACCATTTTTTTTACTACCTATTTGAATGCACGACGAGATCATTTTTTTTACCAATCTTTATAACCAAACGTTAAGGACGGACGACGTCGTCGCCACAAAATTGGCTGTCGATCGCCCGTGCGGGGCCCGCCGCAAACTCTACGGCCGGCTGAATAGACCAACCGACCCGAAAAATTAAAATTTGTAAATAAATAAGAAAAATAACATTTCAATTATTATTTTTCGTTTAAAACGGGCGTAACTCCGTGCATTTTTGTCCGATTTCAGCTTTTCACGTGGCGCTAAAAGGCGCGCGAAGAGACGAAGAAAATGACCCCGAGCTGTCCCTCGGACGCTCACCCTTATTAGCCGACGATCAGAAGTGCGTGACGCGTGCGATCATACCAGCACTAAAGCATCGGATCCGATCAGATCTTCGTAGTTAAGCGTGCTTGGGCGAGAGTAGTACTAGGATGGGTGACCCCCTGGGAAGTCCTAGTGTTGCAACTTTTTTGACTACCTGTTTGATTGCACGACGAGATCATTTTTTTACCAATCTTTCTAACCAAACGTTAAGGACGGACGACGTCGTAGCCATAAATTTGGCTGTCGATCGCCCGCGCGGGGCCCGCCGCAACCTCTACGGCCGACTCGATCGACCAACCGACCCGAAAAATTAAAATTTGTAAATAAATAAGAAAAACAACATTTCAATTATTATTTTTCGTTTAAAACGGGCGTAACTCCGTGCATTATTGTCCGATTGCAGCTTTTCACGTGGCGCTGAAAGGCGCGCGAAGAGACGAAGAAAATGACCCCGAGTTGTCCCTCGGACGCAGACCCTTATTAGCCGACGATCAGAAGTGCGTGACGGGTGCGATCATACCAGCACTAAAGCACCGGATCCCATCAGAACTCCGAAGTTAAGCGTGCTTGGGCGAGAGTAGTACTAGGATGGGTGACCCCTTGAGAAGTCCTCGTGTTGCACCTTTTTTTTTACTACCTATTTGAATGCACGACGAGATCATTTTTTTTACCAATCTTTATAACCAAACGTTAAGGACGGACGACGTTGTCGCCACAAAATTTGGCTGTCGATCGCCCGTTTGGGGCCCGCCGCAAACTCTACGGCCGGCTCGATCGACCAACCGAACCGAAAAATTAAAATTTGTAAATAAATAAGAAAAATAACATTTCAATTATTATTTTTCGTTTAAAACGGGCGTAACTCCGTGCATTATTGTCCGATTTGAGGTTTTCACGTGGCGCTGAAAGGCGCGCGAAGAGATGAAGAAAATGACCCCGAGTTGTCCCTCGGACGCTCACCCTTATTAGCCGACGATCAGAAGTGCGTGACGGGTGCCATCATACCAGCACTAAAGCACCGGATCCCATCAGAACTCCGAAGTTAAGCGCGCTTGGGCGAGAGTAGTACTAGGATGGGTGACCCCCTGGGAAGTCCTCGTGTTGCACCTTTTTTTTTACTACCTATTTGAATGCACGACGAGATCATTTTTTTTACCAATCTTTCTAACCAAACGTTAAGGCGCGCGAAGAGACGAAGAGAATGACCCCCGAGCTCTCCCTCGGACGCTCACCCTTATTTTCCGACGATCAAAAGTACATGACGGGCGCGCGATCATAGTAGCACTAACGCACTGGATGCGATCAGAACTCCGAAGTTAAGCGTGCTTGGGCGAGAGTAGAACTAGGATGGGTGACCCCCTGCAAAGTCCTCGTGTTGCACTCTCTTTTTTTTTATTACCTATTTGAAAGCACGACGAGATCATTTTTTTTACCAATCTTTCTAACCAAACGTTAAGGACGGAGGACGTCGTCGCCATAAAATTTGGCTGTCGATCGCCCGCGCGGGGCCCGCCGTAACCTCTACGGCCGGCTCGATCGACCAACCGACCCGAAAAATTAAAATTTGTAAATAAATAAGAAAAATAACATTTCAATTATTATTTTTCGTTTAAAACGGGCGTAACTCCGTGCATTATTGCCCGATTTCAGCTTTTCACGTGGCGCTGAAAGGCGCGCGAAGAGAAGAAGAAAATGACCCCGAGCTATCCCTCGGACGCTCACCCTTATTAGCCGACGATTAGAAGCACATGACGGATGCGATCATACATGCACTAACGCATCAGATCCCATCAGAACTCCGAAGTTAAGCATGCTTGGGAGAGGGTAGTACTAGGATGGGTGACCATTTGGGTAGTCCTCGTGTTGCATCTTTTTTTTACTACCTATTTGATTGCACAACGAGATCATTTTTTTTACGAATCTTTCTAACCAAACGTTAAGGACGGAGGACGTCGTCGCGATAAAATTTGGCTGTCGATCGCCCGCCGCAACCTCTACGGCCGGCTCGATCGACCAACCTACCCGAAAAATTAAAATTTGTAAATAAATAAGAAAAATAACATTTCAATTATTATTTTTCGTTTAAAACGGGCGTAACTCCGTGCATTATTGTCCGATTTTAGCTTTTCACGTGGCGCTGAAAGGCGCGCGAAGAGAAGAAGAAAATGACCCCGAGCTGTCCCTCGGACGCTCACCCTTATTAGCCGACGATTAGAAGCACATGACGGATGCGATCACACATGCGTTAACGCATCAGATCCCATCAGAACTCCGAATTTAAGCGTGCTTGGGAGAGAGTAGTACTAGAATGGGTGACCCCTTGGGAAGTCCTCGTGTTGCATCTTTTTTTTACTACCTATTTGATTGCACGACGAGATCATTTTTTTTACCAATCTTTCTAACCAAACGTTAAGGACAGAGGACGTCGTCGCCATAAAAGTTGGCTGTCGATCGCCCGCGCGGGGCCCACCGCAACCTCTACGGCCGGCTCGATCGACCAACCGACCCGAAAAATTAAAATTTGTAAATAAATAAGAAAAATAACATTTCAATTATTATTTTTCGTTTAAAAAAGCGTAACTCCGTGCATTATTGTCCGATTTCAGCTTTTCACGTGGCGCTGAAAGGCGCGCGAAGAGACGAAGAAAATTACCCCGAGCTGTCCCTCGGAAGCTCACCCTTATTAGCCGACGATCAGAAGTGCATGACGGGTGCGATCATACCAGCACTAACGCACCGGATTCCATCAGAACTTCGAAGTTAAGCGTGCTTGGGCGAGAGTATTACTAGGATGGGTGACCCCCTGGGACGTCCTCGTGTTGCACCCTTTTTTTTACTACCTATTTGAATGCACGACGAGATCATTTTTTTTACCAATCTTTCTAACCAAACGTTAAGGACGGATGACGTCGTCGCCACAAAATTTGGCTGTCGATCGCCCGTGCGGGGCCCGCCGCAACCTCTACGGCCGGCTCGATCGACCAACCGACCCGAAAAATTAAAATTTGTAAATAAATAAGAAAAATAACATTTCAATTATTATTTTTCGTTTAAAACGGGCGTAACTCCGTGCATTATTGTCCGATTTCAGTTTTTCACGTGACGCTGAAAGGCGCGCGAAGAGAAGAAGAAAATGACCCCGAGCTGTCCCTCGGACGCTCACCCTTATTAGCCGAGGATTAGAACCACATGTTGTATGCCATTATACATGCACTAACTCATCAGATCCCATCAGAACTCCGAAGTTAAGGGTGCTTGGGAGAGAGTAGTACTAGGGTGAGTGACCCCTTGGGAAGTCCTCTTGTTGCATCTTTTTTTTACTACCTATTTCATTGCACGTCGAGATCATTTTTTTTACCAATCTTTCTAACCAAACGTTAAGGACGGCGGACGTCGTCGCCATAAAATTTGGCTATCGATCGCCCGCGCGGGGCCCGCCGCAACCTCTACGGCCGGCTCGATCGACCAACCGACCCGAAAAATTAAAATTTGTAAATAAATAAGAAAAATAACATTTCAATTATTTTTTTCGTTTAAAATGGGCGTAACTCCGTGCATTGTTGTCCGATTTCAGATTTTCACGTGGCGCTGAAAGGCGCTCGAAGAGACGACGAAAATAACTCCGAGCTGTCCCTCGGACGCTCACCCTTATTAGCCGACGATCAAAAGTGCATGACGGGTGCGATCATACCAGCACTAACGCACCGTATCCCATCAAAACTCCGATGTTAAGCGTGCTTGGGCGAGAGTAGGACTAGGATGGGTGACCCCTTGGAAAGTCCTCATGTTGCCCCTTTTTTTTTACTAGCTATTTGATTTCACGACGAGATCATTTTTTTACCAATCTTTCTAACCAAACGTTAAGGACGGACGACGTCGTCGCTATAAAATTTGGCTGTCGATCGCCAGCGCGGGGCCCGCCGCAACCTCTACGGCCGGCTCGATCGACCAACCGACCCGAGAAATTAAAATTTGTAAATAAATAAGAAAAATAACATTTCAATTATTATTTTTCGTTTAAAAAGAGCGTAACTCCGTGCATTATTGTCCGATTTCAGCTTTTCACGTGGCGCTGAAAGGCGCGCGAAGAGCGAAGAAAATGACCCCCGAACTCTCCCTCGGACGCACACCCATATTGGCCGACGATCAGAAGTGCATGATGGGTGTGATCATACCAGCACTAACGCATCGGATTCCATCAGAACTACGAAGTTAAGCGTGCTTGGGCGAGAGTAGGACTTGGATGGGTGACCCCCTTGAAAGTCCTCGTGTTGCATTCTTTGTTTTTAGTACCTATTTGATTGCACGACGAGATCATTTTTTTTACCAATCTTTCTAACCAAACGTTAAGGACGGACGACGTCGTCGCCATAAAATTTGGCTGTCGATCGCCCGCGCGGGGCCCGCCGCAACCTCTACGGCCGGCTCGATCGACCAACCGACCCGAAAAATTAAAATTTGTAAATAAATAAGAAAAATAACATTTCAATTATTATTTTTCGTTTAAAACGGGCGTAACTCCGTGCATTATTGTCCGATTTCAGCTTTTCACGTGGCGCTGAAAGGCGCGCGAAGAGACGAAGAAAATGACCCCGAGCTATCTCTCGGACGCTCACCCTTATTTGTCGACGATCAGAAGTGCGTGACGGGTTCGATCATACCAGCACTTAAGCACCAGATCCCTTCAAAACTCCGAAGTTAAACGTGCTTGGGCGAGAGTAGTACTAGGATGGGTGACCCCCTGGGAAGTCCTCGTGTTGCACCTTTTTTTTTACTACCTATTTGAATGCACGACGAGATCATTTTTTTTACCAATCTTTCTAACCAAACGTTATGGACAGACGACGTCGTCGCCATAAAATTTGGCTGTCGATCGCCCGTGCGGGGCCCGCCGCAACCTCTACGGCCGGCTCGATCGAACAACCGACCCGAAAAACTAAAATTTGTAAATAAATTAGAGAAATAACATTTCAATTATTATTTTTCGTTTAAAATGGGCATAACTCCGTGCATTATTGTCCAATTTCAGCTTTTCACGTGGCGCTGAAAGGCGCGCGAAGAGACGAAGAAAATGACCCCGAACTGTCTCTCGGACGCTCACCCTTATTTGTCGACGATCAGAAGTGCGTGACGGGTGCGATCATACCAGCACTAAAGCACCAGATCCCTTCAAAACTCCGAAGTTAAACGTGCTTGGGGGAGAGTCGTACTAGGATGGGTGACCACCTGGGAAGTCCTCCTGTTGCACCTTTTTTTTACTACCTATTTGAATGCACGACGAGATCATTTTTTTTACCAATCTTTCTAACCACACGTTAAGGACGGACGACGTCGTCGCCACAAAATTTGGCAGTCGATCGCCCGTGCGGGGCCCGCCGCAACCTCTACGGCCGGCTCGATCGACCAACCGACCCGAAAAATTAAAATTTGTAAATAAATAAGAAAAATAACATTTCAATTATTATTTTTCGTTTAAAACGGGCGTAACTCCGTGCATTATTGTCCGATTTCAGCTTTTCACGTGGCGCTGAAAGGCGCGCGAAGAGAAGAAGAAAATGATCCCGAGCTGTCCCTCGGACGCTCACCCTTATTAGCCGAGGATTAGAAGCACATGTTGTATGCCATTATACATGCACTAACTCATCAGATCCCATCAGAACTCCGAAGTTAAGGGTGCTTGGGAGAGAGTAGTACTAGGGTGAGTGACCCCTTGGGAAGTCCTCTTGTTGCATCTTTTTTTTTACTACCTATTTAAATGCACGGCGAGATCATTTTTTTACCAAAAGAAAATGACCCCGAGCTGTCCCTCGGACGCTCGCCCTTATTAGCCGACGATCAAAAGTGCATGACGGGTGCGATCATACCAGCACTAATGCACCGGATCCCATCAAAAATCCGAAGTTAATTGTGCTTGGGCGAGAGTGGGACTAGGATGGGTGACCCCATGGGAAGTCCTCGTGTTGCATCTTTTTTTTTACTACCTATTTAAATGCACGGCGAGATCATTTTTTTTACCAATCTTTCTAACCAAACGTTAAGGACGGACGACGTCGTTGCCATAAAAATTGGTTGTCGATCGCCCGCGCGGGGCCCGCCACAACCTCTACGGCCGGCTCGATCGACCAACCGACCCGAAAAATTAGAATTTGTAAATAAATAAGAAAAATAATATTTCAATTATTATTTTTCGTTTAAAACGGGCGTAACTCCGTGCATTATTGTCCGATTTCAGCTTTTCACCTGGCGCTGAAAGGCGCGCTAAGAGACGAAGAAAATGACCACGAGTTGTCCCTCGGACGCTCACCCTTATTAGCCGACGATCAAAAGTGCATAACGTGTGCGATCATACCAGCACTAACGCATTGGATCCCATCAGAACTCCGAAGTTAAGCGTGCTTGGGCGAGAGTAGGACTAGGATGGGTGACCCCCTGGAAAGTCCTCATGTTGCACCTTGTTTTTACTACCTATTTGATTTCACGACGAGATCATTTTTTTTACCAATCTTTCTAACCAAACGTTAAGGATGGACGACGTCGCCGCCATAAAATTTGGCTGTCGATCGCCCGCGCGGGGCCCGCCGCAACCTCTACGGCCGGCTCGGTCGACCATCCGACCCGTAAAATTAAAATTTGCAAAGAAATAAGAAAAATAACATTTCAATTATTATTTTTCGTTTAAAACGGGCGTAACTCCGTGCATTATTGTCCGATTTCAGCTTTTCACGTGGCGCTGAAAGGCGCGCGAAGAGACGAAGAAAATGACCCCGAGCTGTCCCTCGGACGCTCACCCTCATTAGCCGACGATCAGAAGTGAGTGACGAGGGCGATCATACCAGCATTAAAGCACCGGATCCAATCAGAACTCCGAAGTTAAGTGTGCTTGGGCGAGAGTAGTACTAGGATGGGTGACCCCCTGGGAAGTTCTCTTGTTGCACCATTTTTTTACTACCTGTTTGATTGCACGACGAGATCATTTTTTTTACCAATCTTTCTAACCAAACGTTAAGGACGGACGACGTCGTCGCCATAAAATTTGGTTGTCGATCGCCCGTGCGGGGCCTGCCGCAACCTCTACGGCTGACTCGATCGACCAACCGACCCGAAAAATTAAAATTTGTAAATAAATAAGAAAAATAACATTTCAATTATTATTTTTCGTTTAAAACGGGCGTAACTCCGTGCATTATTGTCCGATTTCACCTTTTCACATGGCACTGAAAGGCGCGCGAAGAGACGAAGAAAATGACCCCGACCTGTCTCTCGGACGCTCACCCTTATTAGCCGACGATCAGAAGTGCGTGACGGGTGCGATCATACCAGCACTAAAGCGACGGATCCCATCAGAACTCCGAAGTTAAGTGTGCTTGGGCGAGAGCAGTACTAGGATGGGTGACCCCCTGGGAAGTCCTCGTGTTGCACCTTTTTTTTTACTACCTATTTGAATGCACGTCGAGATCATTTTTTTTTCCAATTTTTCTAACCAAACGTTAAGGACGGACGATGTCGTCGCCATAAAATTTGGCTGTCGATCGCCCGTGCGGGGCCCGCCGCAACCTCTACGGCCGGCTCGGTCGACCATCCGACCCGTAAAATTAAAATTTGCAAAGAAATAAGAAAAATAACATTTCAATTATTATTTTTCGTTTAAAACGGGCGTAACTCCGTGCATTATTGTCCGATTTCAGCTTTTCACGTGGCGCTGAAAGGCGCGCGAAGAGACGAAGGAAATGACCCCGAGTTGTCCCTCGGACGCTCACCCTTATTAGCCGACGATCAGAAGTGCGTGACGGGTGTGATCATGCCAGCACTAAAGCACCGGATTCCATCAGAACTCCGAAGTTAAGCGTTCTTGGGCGAGAGTAGTACTAGGATGGGTGACCCCATGGGAAGTCCTCGTGTTGCACCTTTTTTTTACTACCTGTTTGATTGCACGACGAGGTCATTTTTTTACCAATCTTTCTAACCAAACGTTAAGGATGGACGACGTCGTCGCCATAAAATTTGGCTATCGATCGCCCGCGCGCGGCCCGCCGCAACCTCTACGGCCGGCTAGATCGACCAACCGACCCGAAAAATTAAAATTTGTTAAGAAATAAGAAAAATAACATTTCAATTATTATTTTTCGTTTAAAACGGGCGTAACTCCGTGCATTATTGTCCGATTTCAGCTTTTCACGTGGCGATGGAAGGCGCGCGAAGAGACGAAGAAAATGACCCCCGAACTATCCCTCGGACGCTCACCCTCATTAGCCGACGATCAGAAGCACATGACGGATGCGAACATACATGCACTAACGCATCGGATCCCATCAGAACTCCGAAGTTAAGCGTGCTTGGACGAGAGTATCACTAGGATGGGTCACCCCCTGGGAAGTCCTCGTGTTGCACCTTTTTTTTTACTACCTATTTGATTGCACGACGAGATCATTTTTTTTACCAATCTTTCTAACCAAACGTTAAGGACGGACGACGTCGTCGCCATAAAATTTGGCTGTCGATCGCCCGTGCGGGGCCCGCCGCAACCTCTACGGCCGGTTCGATCGACCAACCCAGCCGAAAAATTAAAATTTGTAAATAAATAAGAAAAATAACATTTCAATTATTATTTTTCGTTTAAAACGGGCGTAACTCCGTGCATTATTGTCCGATTTCAGCTTTTCACGTGGCACTGAAAGGCGCCGAAGAGACGAAGAAAATGACCCCGAGCTGTCCCACGGACGCTCACCCTTATTAGCCGACGATCAGAAGTGCGTGACGGGTGCGATCATACCAGCACTAAAGCACCGGATCCCATCAGAACTCCGAAGTTAAGCTTGCTTGGGCGAGAGTAGTACTAGGATGGGTGACCCCCTGGGAAGTCCTCGTGTTGCACCTTTTTTTGACTACCTGTTTGATTGCACGACGAGATCATTTTTTTACCAATCTTTCTAACCAAACGTTAAGGACGGACGATGTCGTCGTCATAAAATTTGGCTGTCGATCGCCCGCGCGGGGCCCGCCGCAACCTCTACGGCCGACTCGATCGACCAACCGACCGGAAAAATTAAAATTTGTAAATAAATAAGAAAAATAACATTTCAATTATTATTTTTCGTTTAAAACGGGCGTAACTCCGTGCATTATTGTCCGATTTCAGCTTTTCACGTGGCACTGAAAGGCGCCGAAGAGACGAAGAAAATGACCCCGAGCTGTCCCTCGGACGCTCACCCTTATTAGCCGACGATAAGAAGTGCGTGACGGGTGCGATCATACCAGCATTAAAGCACCGTATCCCATCAGAACTCCGAAGTTAAGCGTGCTTGGGCGAGAGTAGTACTAGGATGGGTGACCCCCTGGGAAGTCCTCGTGTTGCACCTTTTTTTGACTACCAGTTTGATTGCACGACGAGATCATTTTTTTACCAATCTTTCTAACCAAACGTTAAGGACGGACGAAGTCGTCGCCATAAAATTTGGCTGTCGATCGCTCGCGCTGGGCCCGCCGCAACCTCTACGGCCGGCTTGATCGACCAACCGACCCGAAAAATTAATATTTGTAAATAAATAAGAAAAATAACATTTCAATTATTATTTTTCGTTTAAAACGGGCGTAACTCCGTGCATTATTGTCCGATTTTAGATTTTCACGTCGCGCTGAAACGCGCGCGAAGAGACGAAGAAAATGACCCCGAGCTATTCCACGGACGCTCACCCTTATTACCTGACAATCAGAAGTGCGTGACGGGTGCGATCATACCAGCACTAAAGCACCAGATCCCATCAGAACTCCGAAGTTAAGCTTGCTTGGGCGATAGTAGTACTAGGATGGGTGGCCCCCTGGGAAGTCCTCGTGTTGCACCTTTTTTTGACTACCTGTTTGATTGCACAACGAGATCGTTTTTTTTACCAATCTTTCTAACCAAACGTTAAGGACGGACGACGTCGTCGCCATAAAATTTGGCTGTCGATCGCCCAAGCGGGGCCCGCCGCAACCTCTACGGCCGGCTCGATCGACCAACCGACCCGAAAAATTAAAATTTGTAAATAAATAAGAAAAATAACATTTCAATTATTATTTTTCGTTTAAAACGGGCGTAATTTCGTGCATTATTGTCTGATTTCAGTTTTTCACGTGGCGCTGAAAGGCGCGCGAAGAGACGAAGAAAATGACCCCGAGCTGTCCCTCGGACGCTCACCCTTATTAGCCGTCGATCAGAAACACTTTACGGATGCGATCATACATGCACTAACGCATTGGATCCCATCAGAACTTCGAAATTAAGCGTGCTTGGGAGAGAGTAGGACTAAGATGGGTGACCCCCTGGGAAGTCCTCGTGCTGCACCCTTTTTTTTTACTACCTATTTGAATGCACGACGAGATCATTTTTTTTACCAATCTTTCTAACCAAACGTTAAGGACGGACGACGTCGTCGCCATAAAATTTTGCTGTCGATCGCCCGTGCGGGGTCCGCCGCAACCTCTACGGCCGGCTCGATCGACCAACCGACCCGAAAAATTAAAATTTGTAAATAAATAAGAAAATTAACATTTCAATTATTATTTTTCGTTTAAAACGGGCATAACTCCGTGCATTATTGTCCGATTTCAGCTTTTCACGTGGCGCTGAAAGGCGCGCGAAGAGAAGAAGAAAATGACCCCGAGCTGTCCCTCGGACGCTCACCCTTATGAGCCGACGATTAGAAGCACATGACGGATGCGATCATACATGCACTAACGCATCAGATCCCATCAGAACTCCGAAGTTGAGCGTGCTTGGGAGAGAGTAGTACTAGGATGGATGACCCCATGGGAAGTCCTCGTGTTGCATCTTTTTTTTACTACCTATTTGATTGCACGACGAGATCATTTTTTTTACCAATCTTTCTAACCAAACGTTAAGGACGGAGGACGTCGTCGCCATAAAATTTGGCTGTCGATCGCCCGCGCGGGGCCCGCCGTAACCTCTACGGCCGGCTCGATCGACCAACCGACCCGAAAAATTAAAATTTGTAAATAAATAAGAAAAATAACATTTCAATTATTATTTTTCGTTTAAAACGGGTGTAACTCCGTGCATTATTGTCCGATTTCAGCTTTTCACGTGGCGCTGAAAGGCGCGCGAAGAGACGAAGAAAATTACCCCGAGCTGTCCCTCGGAAGCTCACCCTTATTAGCCGACGATCAGAAGTGCATGACGGGTGCGATCATACCAGCACTAACGCACCGGATCCCATCAGAACTTCGAAGTTAAGCGTGCTTGGGCGAGAGTATTACTAGGATGGGTGACCCCAGGGACGTCCTCGTGTTACACCCTTTTTTTTACTACCTATTTGAATGCACGACGAGATCATTTTTTTTACCAATCTTTCTAACCAAACGTTAAGGACGGACGACGTCGTCGCCACAAAATTTGGCTGTCGATCGCCCGTGCGGGGCCCGCCCCAACCTCTACAGTCGGCTCGATCGACCAACCGACCCGAAAAATTAAAATTTGTAAATAAATAAGAAAAATAACATTTCAATTATTATTTTTCGTTTAAAACGGGCGTAACTCCGTGCATTATTGTCCGATTTCAGCTTTTCACGTGGCGCTGAAAGGCGCGCGAAGAGAAGAAGAAAATGACCCCGAGCTGTCCCTCGGACGCTCACCCTTATTAGCCGACGATCAGAAGTGCGTGACAGGTGCGATCATACCAGCACTAAAGCACTGGATCCCATCAGAACTCCGAAGTTAAGCGTGCTTGGGCGAGAGTTGTACTAGGATGGGTGACACCCTGGGAATTCCTCGTGTTGCACCTTTTTTTGACTACCAGTTTGATTGCACGACGAGATCATTTTTTTACCAATCTTTCTAACCAAACGTTAAGGACGGACAACGTCGTCGCCATAAAATTTGGCTGTCGATCGTCCGCGCGGGGCCCGCCGCAACCTCTACGGCCGGCTTGATCGACCAACCGACCCGAAAAATTAAAATTTGTAAATAAATAAGAAAAATAACATTTCGATTATTATTTTTCGTTTAAAACAGGCGTAACTCTGTGCATTATTGTCCGATTTCAGCTTTCCACGTGGCGCTGAATGGTGCGCGAAGAGACGAAGAAAATGACCCCGAGCTGTCCCTCGGACGCTCACCCTGATTAGCCGACGATAAGAAGTGCGTGACGGGTGTGATCATACCAGCACTAAAGCACCGGATCCCATCAGAACTTCGAAGTTAAGCGTGCTTGGGCGAGAGTAGTACTAGGATGGGTAACACCCTGGGAAGTCCTCGTGTTGCACCGTTTTTTTTTACTACCTATTTGAATGCACGACGAGATCATTTTTTTTACCAATCTTTCTAACCAAACGTTAAGGACGGACGACGTCGTCGCCATAAAATTTGGCTGTCGATCGCCCGTGCGGGGTCCGCCGCAACCTCTACGGCCGGCTCGATCGACCAACCGACCCGAAAAATTAAAATTTGTAAATACATAAGAAAAATAACATTTCAATTATTATTTTTCGTTTAAAACGGGCGTAACTCCGTGCATTATTGTCCGATTTCAGCTTTTCACGTGGCGCTGAAAGGCGCGCGAAGAGAAGAAGAAAATGACCCCGAGCTGTCCCTCGGACGCTCACCCTTATTAGCCGACGATTAGAAGCACGTGACGGATGCGATCATACATGCACTAACGCATCAGATCCCATCAGAACTCCGAAGTTAAGCGTGCTTGGGAGAGAGTAGTACTAGGATGGATGACCCCTTGGGAAGTCCTCGTGTTGCATCTTTTTTTTACTACCTATTTGATTGCACGACGAGATCATTTTTTTTACCAATCTTTCTAACCAAACGTTAAGGACGGAGAACGTCGTAGCCATAAAATTTGGCTGTCGATCGCCCGCGCGGGGCCCGCCGTAACCTCTACGGCCGGCTCGATCGACCAACCGACCCGAAAAATTAAAATTTGTAAATAAATAAGAAAAATAACATTTCAATTATTATTTTTCGTTTAAAACGGGCGTAACTCCGTGCATTATTGCCCGATTTCAGTTTTTCACGTGGCGCTGAAAGGCGCGCGAAGAGAAGAAGAAAATGACCCCGAGCTGTCCGTCGGACGCTCACCCTTATTAGCCGACGATTAGAAGCTCATGACGGATGCGATCATACATGCACTAACGCATCAGATTCCATCAGAACTTTGAAGTTAAGCGTGCTTGGGCGAGAGTATTACTAGGATGTGTGACCCCCTGGGACGTCCTCGTGTTGCACCCTTTTTTTTACTACCTATTTGAATGCACGACGAGATCATTTTTTTTACCAATCTTTCTAACCAAACGTTAAGGACGGACGACGTCGTCGCCACAAAATTTGGCTGTCGATCGCCCGTGCGGGGCCCGCCGCAACCTCTACGGCCGGCTCGATCGACCAACCGACCCGAGAAATTAAAATTTGTAAATAAATAAGAAAAATAACATTTCAATTATTATTTTTCGTTTAAAACGGGCGTAACTCCGTGCATTATTGTCCGATTTCAGCTTTTCACGTGGCGCTGAAAGGCGCGCGAAGAGAAGAAGAAAATGACCCCGACCTGTCCCTCGGACGCTCACCCTTATTAGCCGACGATTAGAAGCACAAGACGGATTCGATCATACATGCACTAACGCATCAGATCCCATCAGAACTCCGAAATTAAGCGTGCTTGGGAGAGAGTAGTACTAGGATGGATGACCCCTTGGGAAGTCCTCGTGTTGCATCTTTTTTTTACTACCTATTTGATTGCACGACGAGATCATTTTTTTTACCAATCTTTCTAACCAAATGTTAAGGACGGAGGACGTCGTCGCCATAAAATTTGGCTGTCGATCGCCCGCGCGGGGCCCGCCGTAACCTCTACGGCCGGCTCGATCAACCAACCGACCCGAAAAATTCAAATTTGTAAATAAATAAAAAAAATAACATTTTAATTATTATTTTTCGTTTAAAACGGGCGTAACTCCGTGCATTATTGCCCGATTTCAGTTTTTCACGTGGCGCTGAAAGGCGCACGAAGAGACGAAAAAAATTACCCCGAGCTGTCCCTCGGAAGCTCACCCTTATTAGCCGACGATCAGAAGTGCATGACGGGTGCGATCATACCAGCAATAACGCACCGGATCCCATCAAAACTTCGAAGTTAAGCTTGCTTGGGCGAGAGTATTACTAGGATGGGTGACCCCCTGGGACGTCCTCGTGTTGCACCCTTTTTTTTACTACCTATTTGAATGCACGACGAGATCATTTTTTTTACCAATCTTTCTAACCAAACGTTAAGGACGGACGACGTCGTCGCCACAAAATTTGGCTGTCGATCGCCCGTGCGGGGCCCGCCGCAACCTCTACGGCCGGCTCGATCGACCAACCGACCTGAAAAATTAAAATTTGTAAATAAATAAGAAAAATAACATTTCAATTATTATTTTTCGTTTAAAACGGGCGTAACTCCGTGCATTATTGTCCGATTTCAGCTTTTCACGTGGCGCTGAAAGGCGCGCGAAGAGAAGAACAAAATGACCCCGAGCTGTCCCTCGGACGCTCACCCTTATTAGCCGACGATTAGAAGCACATGACGGATGCGATCATACATGCACTAACGTATCAGATCCCATCAGAACTCCGAAGTTAAGCGTGCTTGGGAGAGAGTAGTACTAGGATGGATGACCCCTTGGGAAGTCCTCGTGTTGCATCTTTTTTTTACTACCTATTTGATTGCACGACGAGATCATTTTTTTTACCAATCTTTCTAACCAAACGTTAAGGACGGAGAACGTCGTAGCCATAAAATTTGGCTGTCGATCGCCCGCGCGGGGCCCGCCGTAACCTCTACGGCCGGCTCGATCGACCAACCGACCCGAAAAATTAAAATTTGTAAATTAATAAGAAAAATAACATTTCAATTATTATTTTTCGTTTAAAACGGGCGTAGCTCTGTGCATTATTGTCCGATTTCAGCTTTTCACGTGGCGCTGAAAGGCGCGCGAAGAGACGAAGAAAATTACCCCGAGCTGTCCCTCGGAAGCTCACCCTTATTAGCCGACGATCAGAAGTGCATGACGGGTGCGATCATACCAGCACTAACGCATCGGATCCCATCAGAACTTCGAAGTTAAGCGTGCTTGGGCGAGAGTATTACTAGGATGGGTGACCCCCTGGGACGTCGTCTTGTTGCACCCTTTGTTTTACTACCTATTTGAATGCACGACGAGATCATTTTTTTTACCAATCTTTCTAACCAAACGTTAAGGACGGACGACGTCGTCGCCACAAAATTTGGCTGTCGATCGCCCGTGCGGGGCCCGCCGCAACCTCTACAGCCGGCTCGATCGACCAACCGACCCGAAAAATTAAAATTTGTAAATAAATAAGAAAAATAACATTTCAATTATTATTTTTCGTTTAAAACGGGCGTAACTCCGTGCATTATTGTCCGATTTCAGCTTTTCACGTGGCGCTGAAAGGCGCGCGAAGAGAAGAACAAAATGACCCCGAGCTGTCCCTCGGACGCTCACCCTTATTAGCCGACGATAAGAAATGCGTGACGGGTGCGATCATAGCAGCACTAAAGCACCGGATCCCATCAGAACTCCGAAGTTAGGCGTGCTTGTGCGAGAGTAGTACAAGGATGGGTGACACCCTGGGAAGTCCTCGTGTTGCACCTTTTGTTTTACTACCTATTTGAATGCACGACGAGATCATTTTTTTTACCAATCTTTCTAACCAAACGTTAAGGACAGACGACGTCGTCGCCATAAAATTTGGCTGTCGATCGCCCGTGCGGGGGCCCGCCGCAACCTCTACGGCCGGCTCGATCGACCAAACGACCCGAAAATTAAAATTTGTAAATAAATAAGAAAAATAACATTTCAATTATTATTTTTCGTTTAAAACGGGTGTAACTCCGTGCATTATTGTCCGATTTCAGATTTTCACGTGGCGCTGAAAGGCGCGCGAAGAGACGAAGAAAATGACCCCGAGCTGTCCCTCGGACGCTCACCCTTATTAGCCGACGATCAGAATTGCATGACGGGTGCGATCATACCAGCAGTAAAGCACTGTATCCCATCAGAACTCCGAAGTTAAGCGTGCTTGGGCGAGAGTAGTACTAGGATGGGTGACCCTTGGGAAGTCCTCGTGTTGCACCTTTTTTTGACTACCTGTTTGATTGCACGACGAGATCATTTTTTTTACCAATCTTTCTAACCAAACGTTAAGGACGGACGACGTCGTCGCCATAAAATTTGGCTCTCGATCGCCCGCGCGGGGCCCGCCGCAATCTCTACGGCCGACTCGATCGACCAACCGATCTGAAAAATTAAAATTTGTAAATAAATAAAAAAATAACATTTCAATTATTAGTTTTCGTTTAAAACGGGCGTAACTCCGTGCATAATTTTCCGATTTCAGCTTTTCACGTGGCGCTGAAAGTCGCTCGAAGAGACGAAGAAAATGACCCCGAGCTGTCTCTCGGACGCTCACCCTTATTTGTCGACGATCAGAAGTGCGTGACGGGTGCGATCATACCAGCACTAAAGCACCGGATCCCATCAGAACTCCGAAGTTAAGCGTGCTTGGGCGAGAGTAGTACTAGGATGGGTGACCCCCTGGGAAGTCCTCGTGTTGCACCTTTTTTTGACTACCTGTTTGATTTTACGACGAGATCATTTTTTTACCAATCTTTCAAACCAAACGTTAAGGACGGACGACATCGTCGCTATAAAATTTGGCTGTCGATCGCCCGCGCGGGGCTCGCCGCAACCTCTACGACCGACTCGATCGACCAACCGACCGGAAAAATTAAAATTTGTAAATAAATAAGAAAAATAACATTTCAATTATTATTTTTCGTTTAAAACGGGCGTAACTCCGTGCATTATTGTCCGATTTCAGCTTTTCAGGTGGCACTGAAAGGCGCCGAAGAGACGAAGAAAATGACCCCGAGCTGTCCCTCGGACGCTCACCCTTATTAGCCGATGATCAGAAGTGCATGACTGGTGCGATCATACCAGCACTAACGCACCGGATCCCATCAGAACTCCGAAGATAAGCGTGCTTGGGCGAGAGTAGTACTAGGATGGGTGACCCCCTGGGAAGTCCTCGTGTTGCACCTTTTTTTTACTACCTGTTTGATTGCACGACGAGATCATTTTTTTTACCAATCTTTCTAACCAAACGTTAAGGACGGACGACGTCGTCGCCATAAAATTTGGCTGTCGATCGCCCGTGCGGGGCCCGCCGCAACCTCTACGGCCGACTCGATCGACCAACCGACCCGAAAAATTAAAATTTGTAAATAAATAAGAAAAATAACATTTCAATTATTATTTTTCGTTTAAAACGGGCGTAACTCCGTGCATTATTGTCCAATGTCAGCTTTTCACGTGGCGCTGAAAGGCGCGCGAAGAGACGAAGAAAATGACCCCGAGCTGTCTCTCGGACGCTCACCCTTATTTGTCGACGATCAGAAGTGCGTGACGGGTGCGATCATACCAGCACTAAAGCACCGGATCCTATCAGAACTCCGAAGTTAAGCGTGCTTGGGCGAGAGTAGTACTAGGATAGGTGACCCCCTGGGAAGTCCTCGTGTTGCACCTTTTTTTTTACTACCTATTTGAATGCACGACGAGATCATTTTTTTTACCAATCTTTCTAACCAAACGTTAAGGACGGACGACGTCGTCGCCATAAAATTTGGCTGTCGATCGCCCGCGCGGGGCCCGCCGCAATCTCTACGGCCGACTCGATCGACCAACCGACCTGAAAAATTAAAATTTGTAAATAAATAAGAAAAATAACATTTCAATTATTAGTTTTCGTTTAAAACTGGCGTAACTCCGTGCATTATTTTCCGATTTCAGCATTTCACGTGGCGCTGAAAGGCGCGCGAAGAGACGAAGAAAATGACCCCGAGCTATCTCTCGGACGCTCACCCATTTTTGTCGACGATCAGAAGTGCGTGACGGGTGCCATCATACCAGCACTAAAGCACCGGATCCCATCAGAACTCCGAAGATAAGCGTGCTTGGGCGAGAGTAGTACTAGGATGGGTGACCCCCTGGGACGTCCTCGTGTTGCACCTTTTTTTTACTACCTGTTTGATTGCACGACGAGATCATTTTTTTACCAATCTTTCAAACCAAACGTTAAGGTCGGACGACGTCGTCGCTATAAAATTTGGCTGTCGATCGCCCGCGCGGGGCTCGCCGCAACCTCTACGACCGACTCGATCGACCAACCGACCGGAAAAATTAAAATTTGTAAATAAATAAGAAAAATAACATTTCAATTATTATTTTTCGTTTAAAACGGGCGTAACTCCATGCATTATTGTCCGATTTCAGCTTTTCCCGTGGCACTGAAAGGCGCCGAAGAGACAAAAAAAATGACCCCGAGCTGTCCCTCGGACGCTCACCCTTATTAGCCGACGATCAGAAGTGCATGACTGGTGCGATCATACCAGCACTAACGCACCGGATCCCATCAGAACTCCGAAGATAAGCGTGCTTGGGCGAGAGTAGTACTAGGATGGGTGACCCCCTGGGAAGTCCTCGTGTTGCACCTTTTTTTTTACTACCTATTTGAATGCACGACGAGATCATTTTTTTTAACAATCTTTCTAACCAAACGTTAAAGGACGGACGACGTCGTCGCCATAAAATTTGGCTGTCGATCGCCCGCGCGGGGCTCCCCGCAACCTCTACGACCGACCCGATCGACCAACCGACCGGAAAAATTAAAATTTGTAAATAAATAAGAAAAATAACATTTCAATTATTATTTTTCGTTTAAAACGGGCGTAACTCCGTGCATTATTGTCCGATTTCAGCTTTTCAGGTGGCACTGAAAGGCGCCGAAGAGACGAAGAAAATGACCCTGAGCTGTCCCTCGGACGCTCACCCTTATTAGCCGATGATCAGAAGTGCATGACTGGTGCGATCATACCAGCACTAACGCACCGGATCCCATCAGAACTCCGAAGATAAGCGTGCTTGGGCGAGAGTAGTACTAGGATGGGTGACCCCCTGGGAAGTCCTCGTGTTGCACCTTTTTTTTACTACCTGTTTGATTGCACGACGAGATCATTTTTTTTACCAATCTTTCTAACCAAACGTTAAGGACGGACGACGTCGTCGCCATAAAATTTGGCTGTCGATCGCCCGTGCGGGGCCCGCCGCAACCTCTACGGCCGACTCGATCGACCAACCGACCCGAAAAATTAAAATATGTAAATAAGTAAGAAAAATAACATTTCAATTATTATTTTTCGTTTAAAACGGACGTAACACCACAAAATTTGGCTGTCGATCGCCCGTGCGGGGCCCGCCGCAAACTCTACGGCCGGCTCGATCGATCAACCGAACCGAAAAATTAAAATTTGTAAATAAATAAGAAAAATAACATTTCAATTATTATTTTTCGTTTAAAACGGGCGTAACTCCGTGCATTATTGTCCAATTTCAGCTTTTCACGTGGCGCTGATAGGCGCACGAAGAGACGAAGAAAATGACCCCGAGCTGTCCCTCGGACGCTCACCCATATTAGCCGACGATCAGAAGTGCATGACGGGTGCGATCATAACAGCACTAAAGCACCGGATCCCATCAGAACTCCGAAGTTAAGCATGCTTGGGCGAGAGTAGTACTAGGATGGGTGACCCCCTGGGAAGTCCTCGTGTTGCACCTTTTTTTTTACTACCTATTTGAATGCACGACGAGATCATTTTTTTTACCAATCTTTATAACCAAACGTTAAGGACGGACGACGTCGTCGCCACAAAATTTGGCTGTCGATCGCCCGTGCGGGGCCCGCCGAAAACTCTACGGCCGGCTCGATCGACCAACCGACCCGAAAAATTTGTAAATAAATAAGAAAAATAACATTTCAATTATTATTTTTCGTTTAAAACGGGCGTAACTCCGTGCTTTATTGTCCGATTTCAGCTTTTCACGTGGAGCTGAAAGGCGCGCGAAGAGACGAAGAAAATGACCCCGAGCTGTCCTTCGGACGCTCACCCTTATTAGCGGACGATGAGAAGTGCGTGACGGGTGCGATCATACCAGCACTAAAGCACCGGATCCCATCAGAACTCCGAAGTTAAGCGTGCTTGGGCGAGATTAGTACTAGGATGGGTGACCCCCTGGGAAGTCCTCGTGTTGCACCTTTTTTTGACTACCTGTTTGATTGCACGACGAGATCATTTTTTTACCAATCTTTCTAACCAAACGTTAAGGACGGACGACGTCGTCGCCATAAAATTTGGCTGTCGATCGCCCGCGCGGGGCCTGCCGCAACCTCTACGGCCGACTCGATCGACCAACCGACCCGAAAAATTAAAATTTATAAATAAATAAGAAAAATAACATTTCAATTATTATTTTTCGTTTAAAACGGGCGTAACTCCGTGCATTATTGTCCGATTTCAGCTTTTCACGTGGCGCTGAAAGGCGCGCGAAGAGACAAAGAAAATGACCCCGAGCTGTCCCTCGGACGCTCACCCTTATTAGCCGACGATCAGAAATGCGTTACGGGTGCGATCATACCAACACTAAAGTACCGGATCCCATCAGAACTCCGAAGTTAATCGTGCTTGGGCGAGAGTAGTACTAGGATAGGTGACCACCTGGGATGTCCTTGTGTTGCACCTTTTTTTTTACTACCTATTTGAATGCACGACGAGATCATTTTTTTTACCAATCTTTATAACCAAACGTTAAGGACGGACGACGTCGTCGCCACAAAATTTGGCTGTCGATCGCCCGTGCGGGGCCCGCCGCAAACTCTACGGCCGGCTCGATCGACCAACCGAACCGAAAAATTAAAATTTGTAAATAAATAAGAAAAATAATATTTCAATTATAATTTTTCGTTTAAAACGGGCGTAACTCCGTGCATTATTGTCCGATTTCAGCTTTTCACGTGGCGCTGATAGGCGCACGAAGAGACGAAGAAAATGACCCCGAGCTGTCCCTCGGACGCTCACCCTTATTAGCCGACGATCAGAAATGCGTTACGGGTGCGATCATACCAACACTAAAGTACCGGATCCCATCAGAACTCCGAAGTTAATCGTGCTTGGGCGAGAGTAGTACTAGGATGGGTGACCACCTGGGATGTCCTTGTGTTGCACCTTTTTTTTTACTACCTATTTGAATGCACGACGAGATCATTTTTTTTACCAATCTTTATAACCAAACGTTAAGGACGGACGACGTCGTCGCCACAAAATTTGGCTGTCGATCGCCCGTGCGGGGCCCGCCGCAAACTCTACGGCCGGCTCGATCGACCAACCGAACCGAAAAATTAAAATTTGTAAATAAATAAGAAAAATAATATTTCAATTATAATTTTTCGTTTAAAACGGGCGTAACTCCGTGCATTATTGTCCGATTTCAGCTTTTCACGTGGCGCTGATAGGCGCACGAAGAGACGAAGAAAATGACCCCGAGCTGTCCCTCGGACGCTCACCCTTATTAGCCGACGATCAGAAGTGCATGACGGGTGCGATCATACCAGCACTAACGCACCGGATCCCATCAGAACTCCGAAGTTAAGCGTACTTGGGCGAGAGTAGTACTAGGATGGGTGAACCCCTGGGAAGTCCTCGTGTTGCACCTTTTTTTTACTACCTATTTGAATGCACGATGAGATCATTTTTTTTACCAATCTTTCTAACCAAACATTAAGGACGGACGACGTCGTCGCCATAAAATTTGGCTGTCGATCGCCAGTGCGGGGCCCGCCCAACCTCTACGGCCGGCTCGATCGCCCAACCGACCCGAAAAATTAAAATTTGTAAATAAATAAGAAAAATAACATTTCAATTATTATTTTTCGTTTAAAACGGGCGTAACTCCGTGCATTATTGTCCGATTTCAGCTTTTCACGTGGCGCTGAAAGGCGCGCGAAGAGACGAAGAAAATGACCCCGAGCTGTCCCACGGACGCTCACCCTTATTAGCCGACGATCAGAAGTGCGTGACGGGTGCGATCATACTAGCACTAAAGCACCGGATCCCATCAGAACTCCGAAGTTAAGCTTGCTTGGGCGAGAGTAGTACTAGGATGGGTGACCCCCTGGGAAGTCCTCGTGTTGTACCTTTTTTTTTACTACCTATTTGAATGCACGACGAGATCATTTTTTTTACCAATCTTTATAACCAAACGTTAAGAACGGACGACGTCGTCGCCACAAAATTTGGCTGTCGATCGCCCGTGCGGGGCCCGCCACAAACTCTACGGCCGGCTCGATCGACCAACAGACCCAAAAAATTAAAATTTGTAAATAAATAAGAAAAATAACATTTCAATTATTATTTTTCGTTTAAAACGGGCGTAACTCCGTGCATTATTGTCCGATTTTAGCTTTTCACGTGGCGCTGAAAGGCGCGCGAAGAGACGAAGAAAATGACCCCGAGCTGTCCTTCGGACGCTCACCCTTATTAGCCGACGATCAGAAGTGCGTGACTGGTGCGATCATACCAGCACTAAAGCACCGGATCCCATCAGAACTCCGAAGTTAAGCGTGCTTGGGCGAGAGTAGTACTAGGATGGGTGACCCCCTGGGAAGTCCTCGTGTTGCACCTTTTTTTGACTACCTGTTTGATTGCACGACGAGATCATTTTTTTACCAATCTTTCTAACCAAACATTAAGGACGGACGACGTCGTCGCCATAAAATTTGGCTGTCGATCGCCCGCGCGGGGCCCGCCGCAACCTCTACGGCCGACTCGATCGACCAAACGACCCGAAAAATTAAAATTTGTAAATAAATAAGAAAAATAACATTTCAATTATTATTTTTCGTTTAAAACGGGCGTAACTCCGTGCATTATTGTCCGATTTCAGCTTTTCACGTGGCGCTGAAAGGCGCGCGAAGAGACGAAGAAAATGACCCCGAGCTATCCCTCGGAAGCTCACCCTTATTAGCCGACGATCAGAAGTGCATGACGGGTGCGATCATACCAGCACTAACGCACCGGATCCCATCAGAACTCCGAAGTTAAGCGTACTTGGGCGAGAGTAGTACTAGGATGGGTGAACCCCTGGGAAGTCCTCGTGTTGCACCTTTTTTTTACTACCTATTTGAATGCACGATGAGATCATTTTTTTTACCAATCTTTCTAACCAAACATTAGGGACGGACGACGTCGTCGCCATAAAATTTGGCTGTCGATCGCCAGTGCGGGGCCCGCCCAACCTCTACGGCCGGCTCGATCGCCCAACCGACCCGAAAAATTAAAATTTGTAAATAAATAAGAAAAATAACATTTCAATTATTATTTTTCGTTTAGAACGGGCGTAACTCCGTGCATTATTGTCCGATTTCAGCTTTTCACGTGGCGCTGAAAGGCGCGCGAAGAGACGAAGAAAATGACCCCGAGCTGTCCCACGGACGCTCATCCTTATTAGCCGACGATCAGAAGTGCATGACGAGTGCGATCATACCAGCATTAAAGCACCGGATCCCATCAGAACTCCGAAGTTAAGCGTGCTTGTGCGAGAGTAGTACTAGGATGGGTGACCCCCTGGGAAGTCCTCGTGTTGCACCTTTTTTTTTACTACCTATTTGAATGCACGACGAGATCATTTTTTTTACCAATCTTTATAACCAAACGTTAAGGACGGACGACGTCGTTGCCACAAAATTTGGCTGTCGATCGCCCGTGCGGGGCCCGCCGCAAACTCTACGGCCGGCTCGATGGACCACCCGACCCGAAAAATTAAAATTTGTAAATAAATAAGAAAAATAACATTTCAATTATTATTTTTCGTTTAAAACGGGCGTAACTCCGTGCATTATTGTCCGATTTCAGCTTTTCACATGGCGCCGAAAGGCGCGCGAAGAGACGAAGAAAATGACCCCGAGCTGTCCCTCAGACGCTCACCCTTATTAGCCGACGATCAGAAGTGCGTGACGGGTGCGATCATACCAGCACTAAAGCACCGGATCCCATCAGAACTCCGAAGTTAGGCGTGCTTGGGCGAGAGTAGTACTAAGATGGGTGACCCCCTGGGAAGTCCTCGTGTTGCACCTTTTTTTGACTACCTGTTTAATTGCACGACGAGATCATTTTTTTACCAATCTTTCTAACCAAACGTTAAGGACGGACGACGTCGTCGCCATAAAATTTGGCTGTCGATCGCCCGCGCGGGGCCCGCCGCAACCTCTACGGCCGACTCGATCGACCAACCGACCCGAAAAATTAAAATTTGTAAATAAATAAGAAAAATAACATTTCAATTATTATTTTTCGTTTAAAACGAGCGTAACTCCGTGCATTATTGTCCGATTTCAGCTTTTCACGTGGCGCTGAAAGGCGCGCGAAGAGACGAAGAAAATGACCCCGAGCTGTCTCTCGGACGCTCACCCTTATTTGTCGACGATCAGAAGTGCGTGACGGGTGCGATCATACCAGCACTAAAGCACCGGATCCCATCAGAACTCCGAAGTTAAGCGTGCTTGGGCGAGAGTAGTACTAGGATGGGTGACCCTCTAGGATGTCCTCGTGTTGCACATTTTTTTGACTACCTGTTTGATTGCACGACGATATCATTTTTTTACCAATCTTTCTAACCAAACGTTAAGGACGGACGACGTCGTCGCCATAAAATTTGGCTGTCGATCGCCCGCGCGGGGCCCACCGCAACCTCTACGGGCGACTCGATCGACCAACCGACCGGAAAAATTAAAATTTGTAAATAAATAAGAAAAATAACATTTCAATTATTATTTTTCGTTTAAAACGGGCGTAACTCCGTGCATTATTGTCCGATTTCAGCTTTTCACGTGGCACTGAAAGGCGCCGAAGAGACGAAGAAAATGACCCCGAGCTGTCCCTCGGACGCTCACCCTTATTAGCCGACGATCAGAAATGCATGACTCGTGCGATCATACCAGCACTAAAGCACCGGATCCCATCAGAACTCCGAAGTTAAGCGTGCTTGGGCGAGAGTAGTACTAGGATGGGTGACCCCCTGGGATGTCCTCGTGTTGCACATTTTTTTGACTACCTGTTTGATAGCACGACGAGATCATTTTTTTACCAATCTTTCTAACCAAACGTTAAGGACGGACGACGTCGTCGCCATAAAATTGGCTGTCGATCGCCCGTGCGGGGCCCGCCGCAACCTCTACGGCCGACTCGATCGACCAACCGACCGGAAAAATTAAAATTTGTAAATAAATAAGAAAAATAACATTTCAATTATTATTTTTCGTTTAAAACGGGCGTAACTCCGTGCATTATTGTCCGATTTCAGCTTTTCACGTGGCACTGAAAGGCGCCGAAGAGACGAAGAAAATGACCCCGAGCTGTCCCTCGGACGCTCACCCTTATTAGCCGACGATCAGAAATGCATGACTCGTGCGATCATACCAGCACTAAAGCACCGGATCCCATCAGAACTCCGAAGTTAAGCGTGCTTGGGCGAGAGTAGTACTAGGATGGGTGACCCCCTGGGATGTCCTCGTGTTGCACATTTTTTTGACTACCTGTTTGATAGCACGACGAGATCATTTTTTTACCAATCTTTCTAACCAAACGTTAAGGACGGACGACGTCGTCGCCATAAAATTGGCTGTCGATCGCCCGTGCGGGGCCCGCCGCAACCTCTACGGCCGACTCGATCGACCAACCGACCGGAAAAATTAAAATTTGTAAATAAATAAGAAAAATAACATTTCAATTATTATTTTTCGTTTAAAACGGGCGTAACTCCGTGCATTATTGTCCGATTTCAGCTTTTCACGTGGCACTGAAAGGCGCCGAAGAGACGAAGAAAATGACCCCGAGCTGTCCCTCGGACGCTCACCCTTATTAGCCGACGATCAGAAATGCATGACTCGTGCGATCATACCAGCACTAAAGCACCGGATCCCATCAGAACTCCGAAGTTAAGCGTGCTTGGGCGAGAGTAGTACTAGGATGGGTGACCCCCTGGGATGTCCTCGTGTTGCACCTTTTTTTACCTACCTGTTTGATTGCACGACGAGATCATTTTCTTACCAATCATTCTAACCAAACGTTAAGGAAGGACGACGTCGTCGCCATAAAATTTGGCTGTCGATCGCCCGCGCGGGGCCCGCTGCAACCTCTACGGCCGACTCGATCGACCAATCGACCCGAAAAATTAAAATTTGTAAATAAATAAGAAAAATAACATTTCAATTATTATTTTTCGTTTAAAAAAGCGTAACTCCGTGCATTATTGTCCGATTTCAGCTTTTCACGTGGCGCTGAAAGGCGCGCGAAGAGACAAAGAAAATTACCCCGAGCTGTCCCTCGGAAGCTCACCCTTATTAGCCGACGATCAGAAGTGCATGACGGGTGCGATCATACTAGCACTAACGCACCGGATTCCATCAGAACTTCGAAGTTAAGCGTGCTTGGGCGAGAGTATTACTAGGATGGGTGACCCCCTGGGACGTCCTCGTGTTGAACCCTTTTTTTACTACCTATTTGAATGCACGAAGAGATCATTTTTTTTACCAATCTTTCTAACCAAACGTTAAGGACGGACGACGTCGTGGCCACAAAATTTGGCTGTCGATCGCCCGTGCGGGGCCCGCCGCAACCTCTACGGCCGGCTCGATCGACCAACCGACCCGAAAAATTAAAATTTGTAAATAAATAAGAAAAATAACATTTCAATTATTATTTTTCGTTTAAAACGGGCGTAACTCCGTGCATTATTTTTCGATTTCAGCTTTTCACGTGGCGCTGAAAGGCGCGCGAAGAGACAAAGAAAATGACCCCGAGCTGTCTCTCGGACGCTCACCCTTATTTGTCGACGATCAGAAGCGCGTGACGGGTGCGATCATACAAGCACTAAAGCACCGGATCCCATCAGAACTCCGAAGTTAAGCGTGCTTGGGCGAGAGTAGTACTAGGATGGGTGACCCCCTGGGAAGTCCTCGTGTTGCACCTTTTTTTTTACTACCTATTGGAATGCACGACGAGATCATTTTTTTTACCAATCTTTCTAACCAAACGTTAAGGACGGACGACGTCGTCGCCATAAAATTTGGCTGTCGATCGCCCGTGCGGGGCCCGCCGCAACCTCTACGGCCGGCTCGATCGACCAACCGACCCGAAAAATTAAAATTTGTAAATAAGTAAGAAAAATAACATTTCAATTATTATTTTTCGTTTAAAACGGGCGTAACTCCGTGCATTATTGTTGATTTCAGCTTTTCACGTGGCGCTGAAAGGCGCGCGAAGAGACAAAGAAAATGACCCCGAGCTGTCTCTCGGACGCTCACCCTTATTTGTCGACGATCAGAAGCGCGTGACGGGTGCGATCATACAAGCACTAAAGCACCGGATACCATCAGAACTCCGAAGTTAAGCGTGCTTGGGCGAGAGTAGTACTAGGATTGGTGACCCCCTGGGAAGTCCTCGTGTTGCACCTTTTTTTTTACTACCTATTTGAATGCACGACGAGATCATTTTTTTTTACCAATCTTTCTAACCAAACGTTATGGACGGACGACGTCGTCGCCATAAAATTTGGCTGTCGATCGCCCGCGCGGGGCCCGCCGCAAACTCTACGGCCGGCTCGATCGACCAACCGACCCGAAAAATTAAAATTTGTAAATAAATAAGAAAAATAACATTTCAATTATTATTTTTCGTTTAAAACGGGCGTAACTCCGTGCATTATTGTTCGATTTCAGCTTTTCACGTGGCGCAGAAAGGCGCGCGAAGAGACGAAGAAAATGACCCCGAGTTGTCCCTCGGACGCTCACCCTTATTAGCCGACGATCAGAAGTGCGTGACGGGTGCGATCATACCAGCACTAAAGCATCGGATCCCATCAGAACTCCGAAGTTAAGCGTGCTTGGGCGAGAGTAGTACTAGGATGGGTGACCCCTTGGGAAGTCCTCGTGTTGCACCTTTTTTTTTACTACCTATTTGAATGCACGACGAGATCATTTTTTTTACCAATCTTTCTAACCAAACGTTAAGGACGGACGACGTCGTCGCCATAAAATTTGGCAGTCGATCGCCCGTGCGGGGCCCGCCGCAAACTCTACGGCCGGCTCGATCGACCAACCGACCCAAAAAATTAAAATTTGTAAATAAATAAGAAAAATAACATTTCAATTATTATTTTTCGTTTAAAACGGGCGTAACTCCGTGCATTATTGTTGATTTCAGCTTTTCACGTGGCGCTGAAAGGCGCGCGAAGAGACAAAGAAAATGACCCCGAGCTGTCTCTCGGACGCTCACCCTTATTTGTCGACGATCAGAAGCGCGTGACGGGTGCGATCATACAAGCACTAAAGCACCGGATCCCATCAGAACTCCGAAGTTAAGCGTGCTTGGGCGAGAGTAGTACTAGGATTGGTGACCCCCTGGGAAGTCCTCGTGTTGCACCTTTTTTTTTACTACCTATTTGAATGCACGACGAGATCATTTTTTTTTACCAATCTTTCTAACCAAACGTTATGGACGGACGACGTCGTCGCCATAAAATTTGGCTGTCGATCGCCCGCGCGGGGCCCGCCGCAAACTCTACGGCCGGCTCGATCGACCAACCGACCCGAAAAATTAAAATTTGTAAATAAATAAGAAAAATAACATTTCAATTATTATTTTTCGTTTAAAACGGGCGTAACTCCGTGCATTATTGTTCGATTTCAGCTTTTCACGTGGCACAGAAAGGCGCGCGAAGAGACGAAGAAAATGACCCCGAGTTGTCCCTCGGACGCTCACCCTTATTAGCCGACGATCAGAAGTGCGTGACGGGTGCGATCATACCAGCACTAAAGCACCGGATCCCATCAGAACTCCGAAGTTAAGCGTGCTTGGGCGAGAGTAGTACTAGGATGGGTGACCCCTTGGGAAGTCCTCGTGTTGCACCTTTTTTTTACTACCTATTTGAATGCACGACGAGATCATTTTTTTTACCAATCTTTCTAACCAAACGTTAAGGACGGACGACGTCGTCGCCATAAAATTTGGCAGTCGATCGCCCGTGCGGGGCCCGCCGCAAACTCTACGGCCGGCTCGATCGACCAACCGACCCAAAAAATTAAAATTTGTAAATAAATAAGAAAAATAACATTTCAATTATTATTTTTCGTTTAAAACGGGTGTAACTCCGTGCATTATTGTTGATTTCAGCTTTTCACGTGGCGCTGAAAGGCGCGCGAAGAGACAAAGAAAATGACCCCGAGCTGTCTCTCGGACGCTCACCCTTATTTGTCGACGATCAGAAGCGCGTGACGGGTGCGATCATACAAGCACTAAAGCACCGGATCCCATCAGAACTCCGAAGTTAAGCGTGCTTGGGCGAGAGTAGTACTAGGATTGGTGACCCCCTGAGAAGTCCTCGTGTTGCACCTTTTTTTTTACTACCTATTTGAATGCACGACGAGATCATTTTTTTTTACCAATCTTTCTAACCAAACGTTATGGACGGACGACGTCGTCGCCATAAAATTTGGCTGTCGATCGCCCGCGCGGGGCCCGCCGCAAACTCTACGGCCGGCTCGATCGACCAACCGACCCGAAAAATTAAAATTTGTAAATAAATAAGAAAAATAACATTTCAATTATTATTTTTCGTTTAAAACGGGCGTAACTCCGTGCATTATTGTTCGATTTCAGCTTTTCACGTGGCGCTGAAAGGCGCGCGAAGAGACGAAGAAAATGACCCCGAGTTGTCCCTCGGACGCTCACCCTTATTAGCCGACGATCAGAAGTGCGTGACGGGTGCGATCATACCAGCACTAAAGCACCGGATCCCATCAGAACTCCGAAGTTAAGCGTGCTTGGGCGAGAGTAGTACTAGGATGGGTGACCCCCTGGGAAGTCCTCGTGTTGCACCTTTTTTTTTACTACCTATTTAAATGCACGACGAGATCATTTTTTTTACCAATCTTTCTAACCAAACGTTAAGGACGGACGACGTCGTCGCCATAAAATTTGGCACTCGATCGCCCGTGCGGGGCCCGCCGCAAACTCTACGGCCGGCTCGATCGACCAACCGACCCAAAAAATTAAAATTTGTAAATAAATAAGAAAAATAACATTTCAATTATTATTTTTCGTTTAAAACGGGCGTAACTCCGTGCATTATTGTTCGATTTCAGCTTTTCACGTGGCGCTGAAAGGCGCGCGAAGAGACGAAGAAAATGACCCCGAGCTGTCCCTCGGACGCTCCCCCTTATTAGCCGACGATCAGAAGTGCGTGACGGGTGCGATCATACCAGCACTAAAGCACCGGATCCCATCAGAACTTCGAAGTTAAACGTGCTTGGGCGAGAGTAGTACTAGGATTGGTGACCCCCTGGGAAGTCCTCGTGTTGCACCTTTTTTTTTACTACCTATTTGAATGCACGACGAGATCATTTTTTTTTACCAATCTTTCTAACCAAACGTTATGGACGGACGACGTCGTCGCCATAAAATTTGGCTGTCGATCGCCCGCGCTAGGCCCGCCGCAACCTCTACGGCCGGCTCATAGATTCTTGCTGAAAGTTTTCAGACTTCTTGTATGTCTTCCATTCATTAGGCTCCTCATCAATAATGATACCTTTATGGTATACCTTGCTTCTTTCGACATTCTCGGGCAAAGTGTCCTTCTTCCCCACATATAAAACACTTACACTTCTTGATCCTATCAGAATGCTTTCTTTTGAAAACCCTGACATGTGTGTCATGCGGCTTTCCTTTATAACTCTTAGCTTTTCTTAAGCTATATTTCTTTGTTCTGTTATAGTAGCCTGGGATCGGGATTTTGCTACAGTATGACAAATCCTTTAGGCTTCTCTGAAAGGCAGCTTTCTTGCATTGTTCCTCCAGGTATTGACGAATGAAGTGAATACGAGGGATTACTCCTATAGTATTACCTGGGTGCTTCAATTTGAAAGCCATCTCTAACTCCTTGCCTATCAGGGGTGGTAGCTTTCGGAATATCTTTTCAGATAACTCAGGGGATATGTACATTCTTCCGGACTTACTGGCTAAGATTCTGTAATCATTCAGAAAATCAAAGAGATCTTTGACATTATTGCATGTTAGCCTTTCCAGATCATCATAGGCTCTGTTTTGCTCATCAGTTGAGCCTGTCGAAGGATCTTCCAGTAAAACCATCCTTCTTATCTTATTTCCTTTACAGCTAAGGAAATTCTTTTCGTAAAGCTAAAGTAAAGCTAAAGTAAAGCTTGACATGACTTAAAGTAAAGTAAAGACTTGACTAAAGTTATGGTCCCGTGCTTAGTGCCTGTCGTTTTCTCGTGCTTAGTGCTTGTCACTTCCAGTAGATGTTACGTATTCAACGTTATAGCATATGAAGTAATGGAAATGACAGAAACAAATAATACCTTAAGAAAGCTCTGATACCAGGGTGAAATGGCGTTATAAAATCCACAAAGTTCAGCCATCTTACTCTTGACGGCTTATTCTGGTTTGATTTATTATGAAAACTTATGATCGCCTGGCAGTCTGTCCTCAGAGTAATTTCCTTCTTATCCAAATAATGTATCTTAAGAGCATTAAGGGTTTCCATGCAGGCATGAATTTCTGCATCAATCGTGGATTTGACCACAGAAAATTTGCCACTCGCATAAGCACAAACCCTTTCGGTTTGCCGCCGATCATTTTTCTTTAACTTCCATTTACAGATACCACCCCATCCCTCCATAGATCCATCAGTTTCAAGGATAATGTATGCGTCGGGTGGTGGAAGCTCTAGGTCAGGCAGATTCTGTACCAATACTTTTACCTTGGTAATCAAGTCGCGGTCAGATGGTTTGATTCCGTTCCGCTCGGTTCTACACCCGTCACAGTAGAACGCCATTTCACCCTGGTATCAGAGCTTTCTTAAGGTATTATTTGTTTCTGTCATTTCCATTACTTCATATGCTATAACGTTGAATACGTAACTTTGAACTAAGATTACTTAGGATAGACGATAAAGGGGATAACAGTACCCGAAACAGGAGAAGATTTCCCATACCTTCGCAATCCTAACTAAGATTAGTTTACTGTACTCGTATTTAGCATTGTATTCATATGAGTGACTGGAACTTGACTGCTTATATAAGGTAGGTTAGTAATGCCATTACTAATTGACTTTGTCCTGAACTTTGAAAGGTTTCATTTGAGGGATTTCCATGACAATGGTTATGTTGTATAACCTATTCAGGATACGTCTGCCTTGAGGCTGATCAATTTTATCAGCAATTGTTGCGTATTCTTGCAATAGCCCGGAAGTCTGGGTAGAAAGTTTGTTCATAGATTCTTGCTGAAAGTTTTCAGACTTCTTGTATGTCTTCCATTCATTAGGCTCCTCATCAATAATGATACCTTTACCCTTCTTCTGTCTCAATTCTTCTTCCAGACTGAGGTTGTTGAATTCTTCTTCAAGGTCCTCAATTTCTACCTTTTGTTTCCCCTGAGTTATCTGAAAAGATATTCCGAAAGCTACCACCCCTGATAGGCAAGGAGTTAGAGATGGCTTTCAAATTGAAGCACCCAGGTAATACTATAGGAGTAATCCCTCGTATTCACTTCATTCGTCAGATGGGAAGATCTTCTTGACCCAGATGACTACAGAGGCATCTATCACACAAGAAGAATATATGACCGTGTTCAAGCAGTAAGGCGCAGCATCAGAAATATGCAGTGGGGAGAAGACGAGGAAGACATATGGAATAGTGAAAACATTCCAGAACAAGGTCATGAAGCCTCATCATCACATCACCATGATTTACCAGAATGTTCTCACTCTAATGAACCGGTACATAGCTTACCTCTACGATGGGAAGATCTTCTTGACCCAGATGACTACAGAGGCATCTATCACACAAGAAGAATATATGACCGTGTTCAAGCAGTAAGGCGCAGCATCAGAAATATGCAGTGGGGAGAAGACGAGGAAGACATATGGAATAGTGAAAACATTCCAGAACAAGGTCATGAAGCCTCATCATCACATCACCATGATTTACCAGAATGTTCTCACTCTAATGAACCGGAAGCCGAAGAAGGAGAATACGAAGCTTATTGGCAACAAATAGAAGAGAAACATAACACCATAGAGGCTTCTATGAGGAGAATAGATGAAGAAACTTTGAGTATTCTTGAAGAAATTAATAACAAGCGAGACCCTGATGCTCTCCGAAAAGGGAAGTATCTCGCTGAAGACGAGGAGTAAGACAAGGGTAAACGCCATGGGGGAAGCGAAACCTCCTCAACAAATATCGCACTTACCCTATATGTTTATTAATTTTTGGTTTTTGCAGATGATTTTTGACAAGTTAAAGGAACTCGTGACAATCAACCATACGGCGCAAGATGCAAGGAGAAACATTTCGAAAGCACAGCACTGGGTTGTCCTTAGCCGAGCAACTGGCTTGGAAGAACTAGAACATCTCACTGGAAAAATTATCATCGTAGAGCATAGCGATAAATTCCTCATCTTGGAGGTCATCTTTAGAAGAGGTTGACGGCTGTAGAGCATAACAAATCGACCAACCGACCCGAAAAATTAAAATTTGTAAATAAATAAGAAAAATAACATTTCAATTATTATTTTTCGTTTAAAACGGGCGTATCTCCGTGCATTATTGTCCGATTTCAGCTTTTCACGTGGAGCTGAAAGGCGCGCGAAGAGACGAAGAAAATGACCCCGAGTTGTCCCTCGGACGCTCACCCTTATTAACCGACGATCAGAAGTGCGTGACGGGTGCGATCATACAAGCACTAAAGCACCGAATCCCATCAGAACTCTGAAGTTAAGCGTGCTTGGGCGAGAGTAGTACTAGGATGGGTGACCCCCTGGGAAGTCCTCGTATTGCACCTTTTTTTGACTACCTGTTTGATTGCACGACGAGATCATTTTTTTACCAATCTTTCTAACCAAACGTTAAGGACGGACGACGTCGTCGCCATAAAATTTGGCTGTCGATCGCCCGTGCGGGGCCCGCCGCAACCTCTACGGCCGGCTCGATCGACCAACCGACCCGAAAAATTAAAATTTGTAAATAAGTAAGAAAAATAACATTTCAATTATTATTTTTTGTTTAAAACGGGCGTAACTCCGTGCATTATTGTCCGATTTCAGCTTTTCACGTGGCACTGAAAGGCGCCGAAGAGACGAAGAAAATGACCCCGAGTTGTCCCTCGGACGCTCACCCTTATTAGCCGACGATCAGAAGTGCATGACTGGTGCGATCATACCAGCACTAAAGCACCGGATACCATCAGAACTCCGAAGATAAGCGTGCTTGGGCGAGAGTAGTACTAGGATGGGTGACCCCCTGGGAAGTCCTCGTGTTGCACCTTTTTTTTTACTACCTATTTGAATGCACGACGAGATCATTTTTTTTACCAATCTTTCTAACCAAACGTTAAGGACGGACGACATCGTCGCCATAAAATTTGGCAGTCGATCGCCCGTGCGGGGCCCGCCGCAAACTCTACGGCCGGCTCGATCGACCAACCGACCCAAAAAAATAAAATTTGTAAATAAATAAGAAAAATAACATTTCAATTATTATTTTTCGTTTAAAACGGGCGTAACTCCGTGCATTATTGTTCGATTTCAGCTTTTCACGTGGCGCTGAAAGGCGCGCGAAGAGACGAAGAAAATGACCCCGAGCTGTCCCTCGGACGCTCACCCTTATTAGCCGACGATCAGAAGTGCGTGACGGGTGCGATCATACCAGCACTAAAGCACCGGATCCCATCAGAACTCCGAAGTTAAACGTGCTTGGGCGAGAGTAGTACTAGGATTGGTGACCCACTGGGAAGTCCTCGTGTTGCACCTTTTTTTTTACTACCTATTTGAATGCACGACGAGATCATTTTTTTTTACCAATCTTTCTAACCAAACGTTATGGACGGACGACGTCGTCGCCATAAAATTTCGCTGTCGATCGCCCGCGCGGGGCCCGCCGCAAACTCTACGGCCGGCTCGATCGACCAACCGACCCGAAAAATTAAAATTTGTAAATAAATAAGAAAAATAACATTTCAATTATTATTTTTCGTTTAAAACGGGCGTAACTCCGTGCATTATTGTTCGATTTCAGCTTTTCACGTGGCGCTGAAAGGCGCGCGAAGAGACGAAGAAAATGACCCCGAGTTGTCCCTCGGACGCTCACCCTTATTAGCCGACGATCAGAAGTGCGTGACGGGTGCGATCATACCAGCACTAAAGCACCGGATCCCATCAGAACTCCGAAGTTAAGCGTGCTTGGGCGAGAGTAGTTCTAGGATGGGTGACCCCCTGGGAAGTCCTTGTGTTGCACCTTTTTTTTTACTACCTATTTGAATGCACGACGAGATCATTTTTTTTACCAATCTTTCTAACCAAACGTTAAGGACGGACGACGTCGTCGCCATAAAATTTGGCAGTCGATCGCCCGTGCGGGGCCCGCCGCAAACTCTACGGCCGGCTCGATCGACCAACCGACCCAAAAAAATAAAATTTGTAAATAAATAAGAAAAATAATATTTCAATTATTATTTTTCGTTTAAAACGGGCGTAACTCCGTGCATTATTGTTCGATTTCAGCTTTTCACGTGGCGCTGAAAGGCGCGCGAAGAGACGAAGAAAATGACCCCGAGCTGTCCCTCGGACGCTCACCCTTATTAGCCGACGATCAGAAGTGCGTGACGGGTGCGATCATACCAGCACTAAAGCACCGGATCCCATCAGAACTCCGAAGTTAAACGTGCTTGGGCGAGAGTAGTACTAGGATTGGTGACCCACTGGGAAGTCCTCGTGTTGCACCTTTTTTTTTACTACCTATTTGAATGCACGACGAGATCATTTTTTTTTACCAATCTTTCTAACCAAACGTTATGGACGGACGACGTCGTCGCCATAAAATTTCGCTGTCGATCGCCCGCGCGGGGCCCGCCGCAAACTCTACGGCCGGCTCGATCGACCAACCGACCCGAAAAATTAAAATTTGTAAATAAATAAGAAAAATAACATTTCAATTATTATTTTTCGTTTAAAACGGGCGTAACTCCGTGCATTATTGTTCGATTTCAGCTTTTCACGTGGCGCTGAAAGGCGCGCGAAGAGACGAAGAAAATGACCCCGAGTTGTCCCTCGGACGCTCACCCTTATTAGCCGACGATCAGAAGTGCGTGACGGGTGCGATCATACCAGCACTAAAGCACCGGATCCCATCAGAACTCCGAAGTTAAGCGTGCTTGGGCGAGAGTAGTTCTAGGATGGGTGACCCCCTGGGAAGTCCTCGTGTTGCACCTTTTTTTTTACTACCTATTTGAATGCACGACGAGATCATTTTTTTTACCAATCTTTCTAACCAAACGTTAAGGACGGACGACGTCGTCGCCATAAAATTTGGCAGTCGATCGCCCGTGCGGGGCCCACCGCAAACTCTACGGCCGGCTCGATCGACCAACCGACCCAAAAAATTAAAATTTGTAAATAAAAAAGAAAAATAACATTTCAATTATTATTTTTCGTTTAAAACGGGCGTAACTCCGTGCATTATTGTTCGATTTCAGCTTTTCACGTGGCGCTGAAAGGCGCGCGAAGAGACGAAGAAAATGACCCCGAGCTGTCCCTCGGACGCTCACCCTTATTAGCCGACGATCAGAAGTGCGTGACGGGTGCGATCATACCAGCACTAAAGCACCGGATCCCATCAGAACTCCGAAGTTAAACGTGCTTGGGCGAGAGTAGTACTAGGATTGGTGACCCCCTGGGAAGTCCTCGTGTTGCACCATTTTTTTTACTACCTATTTGAATGCACGACGAGATCATTTTTTTTTACCAATCTTTCTAACCAAACGTTATGGACGGACGACGTCGTCGCCATAAAATTTGGCTGTCGATCGCCCGCGCTAGGCCCGCCGCAACCTCTACGGCCGGCTCGATTGACCAACCGACCCGAAAAATTAAAATTTGTAAATAAATAAGAAAAATAACATTTCAATTATTTTTTTTCGTTTAAAACGGGCGTATCTCCGTGCATTATTGTCCGATTTCAGCTTTTCACGTGGAGCTGAAAGGCGCGCGAAGAGACGAAGAAAATGACCCCGAGTTGTCCCTCGGACGCTCACCCTTATTAACCGACGATCAGAAGCGCGTGACGGGTGCGATCATACCAGCACTAAAGCACCGGATCCCATCAGAACTCCGAAGTTAAGCGTGCTTGGGCGAGAGTAGTACTAGGATGGGTGACCCCCTGGGAAGTCCTTGTGTTGCACCTTTTTTTGACTACCTGTTTGATTGCACGACGAGATCATTTTTTTACCAATCTTTCTAACCAAACGTTAAGGACGGACGACGTCGTCGCCATAAAATTTGGCTGTCGATCGCCCGCGCGGGGCCCGCCGCAACCTCTACGGCCGGCTCGATCGACCAACCGACCCGAAAAAAAAAAATTTGTAAATAAATAAGAAAAATAACATATGAATTATTATTTTTCGTTTAAAATGGGCGTAACTCCGTGCATTAATGTCCGATTTCAGCTTTTCACGTGGCGATGAAAGGCGCGCGAAGAGACGATGAAATGACCCCGAGCTGTCCCTCGGACGCCCACCCTTATTAGCCGACAATTAGAAGTTCATGACGTGTGCGATCATACCAGCTCTAACTCATAGGATCCCATCAAAACTCCGATGTTAAGCGTGCTTGGGCGAGAGTAGGACTAGGATGGGTGACCCCTTGGGAAGTCCTTGTGTTGCATTTTTTTTTTTACTACCTATTTGATTTCACGACGAGATTATTTTTTTTACCAATCTTTCTAACCAAACGTTAAGGACGGACGACTTCGTCGCCATAAAATTTGGCTGTCGATCCCCCGTGCGGGGCCCGCCGCAAACTCTACGGCCGGCTCGATCGACCAACCGACCCAAAAAATTAAAATTTGTAAATAAATAAGAAAAATAACATTTCAATTATTATTTTTCGTTTAAAACGGGCGTAACTCCGTGCATTATTGTTGATTTCAGCTTTTCACGTGGCGCTGAAAGGCGCGCGAAGAGACAAAGAAAATGACCCCGAGCTGTCTCTCGGACGCTCACCCTTATTTGTCGACGATCAGAAGCGCGTGACGGGTGCGATCATACAAGCACTAAAGCACCGGATCCCATCAGAACTCCGAAGTTAAGCGTGCTTGGGCGAGAGTAGTTCTAGGATGGGTGACCCCCTGGGAAGTCCTCGTGTTGCACCTTTTTTTTTACTACCTATTTGAATGCACGACGAGATCATTTTTTTTTACCAATCTTTCTAACCAAACGTTAAGGACGGACGACGTCGTCGCCATAAAATTTGGCAGTCGATCGCCCGTGCGGGGCCCGCCGCAAACTCTACAGCCGGCTCGATCGACCAACCGACCCAAAAAATTAAAATTTGTAAATAAAAAAGAAAAATAACATTTCAATTATTATTTTTCGTTTAAAACGGGCGTAACTCCGTGCATTATTGTTCGATTTCAGCTTTTCACGTGGCGCTGAAAGGCGCGCGAAGAGACGAAGAAAATGACCCCGAGCTGTCCCTCGGACGCTCACCCTTATTAGCCGACGATCAGAAGTGCGTGACAGGTGCGATCATACCAGCACTAAAGCACCGGATCCCATCAGAACTCCGAAGTTAAACGTGCTTGGGCGAGAGTAGTACTAGGATTGGTGACCCCCTGGGAAGTCCTCGTGTTGCACCATTTTTTTTACTACCTATTTGAATGCACGACGAGATCATTTTTTTTTACCAATCTTTCTAACCAAACGTTATGGACGGACGACGTCGTCGCCATAAAATTTGGCTGTCGATCGCCCGCGCTAGGCCCGCCGCAACCTCTACGGCCGGCTCGATCGACCAACCGACCCGAAAAATTAAAATTTGTAAATAAATAAGAAAAATAACGTTTCAATTATTATTTTTCGTTTAAAACGGGCGTAACTCCGTGCATTATTGTCCGATTTCAGCTTTTCACGTGGAGCTGAAAGGCGCGCGAAGAGACGAAGAAAATGACCCCGAGCTGTCCTTCGGACGCTCACCCTTATTAGCGGACGATGAGAAGTGCGTGACTGGTGCGATCATACCAGCACTAAAGCATCGGATCCCATCAGAACTCCGAAGTTAAGCGTGCTTGGGCGAGAGTAGTACTAGGATGGGTGACCCTTTGGGAAGTCCTCGTGTTGCACTTTTTTTTGACTACCTGTTTGATTGCACGACGAGATCATTTTTTTACCAATCTTTCTAACCAAACGTTAAGGACGGACGACGCCGTCGCCATAAAATTTGGCTGTCGATCGCCCGCGCGGGGCCCGCCGCAACCTCTACGGCCGACTCGATCTACCAACCGACCAGAAAAATTAAAATTTATAAATAAATAAGAAAAATAATATTTCAATTATTATTTTTCGTTTAAAACGGGCGTAACTCCGTGCATTATTGTCCGATTTCAGCTTTTCACGTGGCGCTGAAAGGCGCGCGAAGAGACGAAGAATATGAACCCGATCTGTCCCTCGGACGCTCACCCTTATTAGCTGACGATCAGAAGTGAGTGCCGGGTGCGATCATACCAGCACTAAAGCACCGGATCCAATCAAAACTCCGAAGTTAAGTACTAGGATGGGTGACCCCCTGGGAAGTCCTCGTGTTGCACCTTTTTTTTACTACCTGTTTGATTGCACGACGGGATCATTTTTTTTACCAATCTTTCTAACCAAACGTTAAGGACGGACAACGTCGTCGCCAAAAAATTTGACTGTCGATCGCCCGCGCGGGGCCCGCCGCAACCTCTACGGCCGACTCGATCGACCAATCGACCCGAAAAATTAAAATTTGTAAATAAATAAGAAAAATAACATTTCAATTATTATTTTTCGTTTAAAACGGGTGTAACTCCGTGCATTATTGTCCGATTTCAGCTTTTCACGTGGCGCTGAAAGGCGCGCGAAGAGACGAAGACAATGACCCCGAGCTGTCTCTCGGACGCTCAACCTTATTTGTCGACGATCAGAAGTGCGTGACGGGTGCGATCATACCAGCACTAAAGCACCGGATCCCATCAGAACTCCGAAGTTAAGCGTGCTTGGGCGAGAGTAGTACTAGGATGGGTGACCCCTTGGGAAGTCCTCGTGTTGCACCTTTTTTTGACTACCTGTTTGATTGCACGACGAGATCATTTTTTTACCAATCTTTCTAACCAAACGTTAAGGACGGACGACGTCGTCGCCATAAAATTTGGCTGTCGATCGCCCGTGCGGGGCCCGCCGCAACCTCTACGGCCGACTGGATCGACCAACCGACCCGAAAAATTAAAATTTGTAAATAAATAAGAAAAATAACATTTCAATTATTATTTTTCGTTTAAAACGGGCGTAACTCCGTGCATTATTGTCCGATTTTAGCTTTTCACGTGGCGCTGAAACGCGCGCGAAGAGACGAATAAAATGACCCCGAGCTGGTCCTCGGACGCTCACCCTTATTAGCCGTTAATCAGAAGTGCGTGACGGGTGCGATCATACCAGCACTAAAGCAACGGATCCCATCAGAACTCCGAAGTTAAGCGTGCTTGGGCGAGAGTAGTACTAGGATGGGTGATCCCCTGGGAAGTCCTCGGGTTGCACCTTTTTTTTTACTACCTATTTGAATACACGACGAGATCCTTTTTTTTACCAATCTTTCTAACCAAACGTTAAGGACGGACGACGTCGTCGCCATAAAATTTGGCTGTCGATCGCCCGTGCGGGGCCCGCCGCAACCTCTACGGCCGGCTCGATCGACCAGCCGACCCGAAAAATTAAAATAAATAAATAAATAAGAAAAATAACATTTCAATTATTATTTTTCATTTAAAACGGGCGTAACTCCGTGCATTATTGTCCGATTTCAGCTTTTCACGTGGCGCTAAAAGACGCGCGAAGAGACGAAGAAAATGACACCGAGCTGTCCCTCGGACGCTCACCCTTATTAGCCGACGATCAAAAGTGCGTGACGGGTGTGATCATACCAGCACTAAAGCACCGGATCCCATCAGAACTCCAAAGTTAAGCGTGCTTGGGCGAGAGTAGTACTAGGATGGGTTACCCCCTGGGAAGTCCTCGTGTTGCACCTTTTTTTTTTCTACCTATTTGAATGCACGACGAGATCATTTTTTTTACAATTCTTTCTAACCAAACGTTAAGGACGGACGACGTCGCCATAAAATTTGGATGTCGATCGCCCGCGTGGGGCCCGCCGCAACCTCTACGGCCGGCTTGATCGACCAACCGACCCGAAAAATTAAAATTTGTAAATAAATAAGAAAAATAACATTTCAATTATTATTTTTCGTTTAAAACGGGCGTAAGTCCGTGCATTATTGTCCGATTTCAGCTTTTCACGTGGCGCTGAAAGGCGCGCGAAGAGACGAAGAAAATGACCCCGAGCTGTCCCTCGGACGCTCACCCTTATTAGCCGACGATCAGAAATGCGTGACGGGTGCGATCATACCAGCACTAAAGAACTGGATCCCTTCAGAACTCCGAAGATAAGTGTGCTTGGGCGAGAGTAGTACTAGGATGGGTGACCCCCTGGGAAGTCCTCGTGTTGCAATTTTTTTTTACTACCTATTTGAATGCACGACGAGATCATTTTTTTTACCAATCTTTCTAACCAAACGTTAAGGACGGACGACGTCGTCGCCATAAAATTTGGCTGTCTATCGCCCGTGCGGGGCCCGCCGCAACCTCTACGGCCGGCTCGATCGACCAACCGACCTGAAAAATTAAAATTTGTAAATAAATAAGAAAAATAACATTTCAATTATTATTTTTCGTTTAAAACGGGTGTAACTCCGTGCATTATTGTCCGATTTCAGCTTTTCACGTGGCGCTGAAATGCGCGCGAAGAGACGAAGAAAATGACCCCGAGCTGTCCCCCGGACGCTCACCCTTATTAGCCGACGATGAGAAGTGCGTGACGGGTGCGATCATACCAGCACTAAAGCACCGGATCCCATCAGAACTCCGAAGTTAAGCGTGCTTGGGCGAGAGTAGTACTAGGATGGGTGACCCCCTGGGAAGTCCTCGTGTTGCACTTTTTTTTGACTACCTGTTTGATTGCACGACGAGATCATTTTTTTACCAATCTTTCTAACCAAACGTTAAGGACGGACGACGCCGTCGCCATAAAATTTGGCTGTCGATCGCCTGCGCGGGGCCCGCCGCAACCTCTACGGCCGACTCGATCTACCAACCGACCAGAAAAATTAAAATTTATAAATAAAAAAGAAAAATAATATTTCAATTATTATTTTTCGTTTAAAACGGGCGTAACTCCGTGCATTATTGTCCGATTTCAGCTTTTCACGTGGCGCTGAAAGGCGCGCGAAGAGACGAAGAATATGAACCCGATCTGTCCCTCGGACGCTCACCCTTATTAGCTGACGATCAGAAGTGAGTGCCGGGTGCGATCATACCAGCACTAAAGCACCGGATCCAATCAAAACTCCGAAGTTAAGTACTAGGATGGGTGACCCCCTGGGAAGTCCTCGTGTTGCACCTTTTTTTACTACCTGTTTGATTGCACGACGAGATCATTTTTTTTACCAATCTTTCTAACCAAACGTTAAGGACGGACGACGTCGTCGCCATAAAATTTGGCTGTCGATCGCCCGCGCGGGGCCCGCCGCAACCTCTACGGCCGACTCGATCGACCAACCGACCCGAAAAATTAAAATTTGTAAATAAATAAGAAAAATAACATTTCAATTATTATTTTTCGTTTAAAACGGGCGTAACTCCGTGCATTATTGTCCGATTTCAGCTTTTCACGTGGCGCTGAAAGGCGCGCGAAGAGACGAAGAAAATGACCCCGAGCTGTCTCTCGGACGCTCACCCTTATTTGTCGACGATATGTAGTGCGTGACGGGTGCGATCATACCAACACTAAAGCACAGGATCCTATCAAAACTCCGAAGTTAAGCGTGCTTGGGCGAGAGTAGTACTAGGATAGGTGACCCCCTGGGAAGTTCTCCTGTTGCACCTTTTTTTGACTACCTGTTTGATTGCACGACGAGATCATTTTTTTACCAATCTTTCTAACCAAACGTTAAGGACGGACGACGTCGTCGCCATAAAATTTGGCTGTCGATCGCCCGTGCGGGGCCCGCCGCAACCTCTACGCCCGACTCGATCGACCAACCGACCTGAAAAATTAAAATTTGTAAATAAATAAGAAAAATAACATTTCAATTATTAGTTTTCGTTTAAAACGGGCGTAACTCCGTGCATTATTTTCCGATTTCAGCTTTTCACGTGACACTGAAAGGCGCGCGAAGAGACGAAGAAAATGACCCCGAGCTGTCTCTCGGACGCTCACCCTTATTTGTCGACGATCAGAAATGCGTGTCGGGTGCGATCATACCAGCACTAAAGCATCGGATCCCATCAGAACTCCGAAGTTAATCGTGCTTGGGCGAGAGTACTACTAGGATGGGTGACCCCCTGGGAAGTCCTCTTGTTGCACCTTTTTTTTACTACCTATTTGAATGCACGACGAGATCATTTTTTTTACCAATCTTTCTAACCAAACGTTAAGGACGGACGACGTCGTCGCCATAAAATTTGGCTATCTATCGCCCATGCGGGGCCCGCCGCAACCTCTACGGCCGGCTCGATAGACCAACCGACCCGAAAAATTAAAATTTGTAAATAAGTAAGAAAAATAATATTTCAATTATTATTTTTCGTTTAAAACGGGCGTAAATCCGTTCATTATTGTCCGATTTCAGCTTTTCACGTGGTGCTGAATGGCGCGCGAAGAGACGAAGAAAATGACCCCGAGCTGTCCCTCGGACGCTCACCCTTATTAGCCGACGATCAGAAGTGCGTGACGGGTGCGATCATACTAGCATTAAATCACCGGATCCCATCAGAACTCCGAAGTTAAGCGTTCTTGGGCGAGAGTAGTACTAGGATGGGTGACCCCCTGGGAAGTCCTCGTCTTGCACCTTTTTTTGACTACCTGTTTGATTGCACGACGAGATCATTTTTTTACCATTAATTCTAACCAAACGTTAAGGACGGACGACGTCGTCGCCATAAAATTTGAATATCGATCGCCCGCGCGGGGCTCGCCGCAACCTCTACGGCCGACTCGATCGACCAACCGACCGGAAAAATTAAAATTTGTAAATAAATAAGAAAAATAACATTTCAATTATTATTTTTCGTTTAAAACATGCGTAACTCCGTGCATTATTGTCCGATTTCAGCTTTTCACGTGGCACTGAAAGGCGCCGAAGAGACGAAGAAAATGACCCCGAGCTGTCCCTCGGACGCTCACCCTTATTAGCCGACGATCAGAAGTGCATGACTGGTGCGATCATACCAGCACTAACGCACCGGATCCCATCAGAACTCCGAAGATAAGCGTGCTTGGGCGAGAGTAGTACTAGGATGGGTGACCCCCTGGGAAGTCCTCGTGTTGCACCTTTTTTTTTTACTACCTATTTGAATGCACGACGAGATCATTTTTTTTACCAATCTTTCTAACCAAACGTTAAAGGACGGACGACGTAGTCGCCATAAAATTTGGCTGTCGATCGCCCGCGCGGGGCCCGCCGCAACCTCTACGGCCGGCTCGATCGACCAACCTACCCGAAAAATTAAAATTTGTAAATAAATAAGAAAAATAACATTTCAATTATTATTTTTCGTTTAAAACGGGCGTAACTCCGTGCATTATTGTCCGATTTCAGCTTTTCACGTGGAGCTGATAGGCGCGCGAAGAGACGAAGAAAATGACCCCGAGCTGTCCTTCGGACGCTCACCCTTATTAGCGGACGATGAGAAGTGCGTGACGGGTGCGATCATACCAGCACTAAAGCACCGGATCCCATCAGAACTCCGAAGTTAAGCTTGCTTGGGCGAGAGTAGTACTAGGATGGGTGACCCCCTGGGAAGTCCTCGTGTTGAACTTTTTTTTGACTACCTGTTTGATTGCACGACGAGATCATTTTTTTACCAATCTTTCTAACCAAACGTTAAGGACGGACGACGTCGTCGCCATAAAATTTGGCTGTCGATCGCCTGCGCGGGGCCCGCCGCAACCTCTACGGTTGACTCGATCTACCAACCGACCAGAAAAATTAAAATTTATAAATAAATAAGAAAAATAATATTTCAATTATTATTTTTCGTTTAAAACGGGCGTAACTCCGTGCATTATTGTCCGATTTCAGCTTTTCACGTGGCGCTGAAAGGCGCGCGAAGAGACGAAGAAAATGACCCCGAGCTGTCCCTCGGAAGCTCACCCTTATTAGCCGACGATCAGAAGTGCATGACGGGTGCGATCATACCAGCACTAACGCACCGGATCCCATCAGAACTCCGAAGTTAAGCGTACTTGGGCGAGAGTAGTAATAGGATGGGTGACCCCCTGGGAAGTCCTCGTGTTGCACCTTTTTTTTTACTTCCTATTTGAATGCACGACGAGATCATTTTTTTTACCAATCTTTCTAACCAAACGTTAAGGACGGACGACGTCGTCGCCATAAAATTTGGCTCTCGATCGCCAGTGCGGGGCCCGCCCAACCTCTACGGCCGGCTCGATTGACCAACCGACCCGAAAAATTAAAATTTGTAAATAAATAAGAAAAATAACATTTCAATTATTATTTTTCGTTTAAAACGGGCGTAACTCCGTGCATTATTGTCCGATTTCAGCTTTTCACGTGGCGCTGAAAGGCGCGCGAAGAGTCGAAGAAAATGACCCCGAGCTGTCCCTCGGAAGGTCACCCTTATTAGCCGACGATCAGAAGTGCGTGACGGGTGCGATCATACCAGCACTAAAGCACCGGATCCCATCAGAACTCCGAAGTTATGCGTGCTTGGGCGAGAGTAGTACTAGGATGGGTGACCCGCTGGGAAGTCCTCGTGTTGCACCTTTTTTTTTACTATCTATTTGAATGCACGACGAGATCATTTTTTTTACCAATCTTTATAACCAAACGTTAAGGACGGATGACGTCGTCGCCACAAAATTTGGCTGTCGATCGCCCGTGCGGGGCCCGCCGCAAACTCTACGGCCGGCTCGATCGACCAATCGACCCGAAAAATTAAAATTTGTAAATAAATAAGAAAAATAACATTTCAATTATTATTTTTCGTTTAAAACGGGCGTAACTCCGTGCTTTATTGTCCGATTTCAGCTTTTCACGTGGCGCTGAAAGGCGCGCGAAGAGACGAAGAAAATGACCGCGAGCTGTCCTTCGGACGCTCACCCTTATTAGCGGACGATGAGAAGTGCGTGACGGGTGCGATCATACCAGCACTAAAGCACCGGATCCCATCAGAACTCCGAAGTTAAGCGTGCTTGGGCGAGAGTAGTACTAGGATGGGTGACCCCTTGGGAAGTCCTCGTGTTGCACTTTTTTTTGACTACCTGTTTGATTGCACGACGAGATCATTTTTTTACCAATCTTTCTAACCAAACGTTAAGGACGGACGACGTCGTCGCCATAAAATTTGGCTGTCGATCGCCTGCGCGGGGCCCGCCGCAACCTCTACGGTTGACTCGATCTACCAACCGACCAGAAAAATTAAAATTTATAAATAAATAAGAAAAATAATATTTCAATTATTATTTTTCGTTTAAAACGGGCGTAACTCCGTGCATTATTGTCCGATTTCAGCTTTTCACGTGGCGCTGAAAGGCGCGCGAAGAGACGAAGAAAATGACCCCGAGCTGTCCCTCGGAAGCTCACCCTTATTAGCCGACGATCAGAAGTGCATGACGGGTGCGATCATACCAGCACTAACGCACCGGATCCCATCAGAACTCCGAAGTTAAGCGTACTTGGGCGAGAGTAGTAATAGGATGGGTGACCCCCTGGGAAGTCCTCGTGTTGCACCTTTTTTTTTACTTCCTATTTGAATGCACGACGAGATTATTTTTTTTACCAATCTTTCTAACCAAACGTTAAGGACGGACGACGTCGTCGCCATAAAATTTGGCTCTCGATCGCCAGTGCGGGGCCCGCCCAACCTCTACGGCCGGCTCGATCGACCAACCGACCCGAAAAATTAAAATTTGTAAATAAATAAGAAAAATAACATTTCAATTATTATTTTTCGTTTAAAACGGGCGTAACTCCGTGCATTATTGTCCGATTTCAGCTTTTCACGTGGCGCTGAAAGGCGCGCGAAGAGTCGAAGAAAATGACCCCGAGCTGTCCCTCGGAAGGTCACCCTTATTAGCCGACGATCAGAAGTGCGTGACGGGTGCGATCATACCAGCACTAAAGCACCGGATCCCATCAGAACTCCGAAGTTATGCGTGCTTGGGCGAGAGTAGTACTAGGATGGGTGACCCGCTGGGAAGTCCTCGTGTTGCACCTTTTTTTTTACTATCTATTTGAATGCACGACGAGATCATTTTTTTAACCAATCTTTATAACCAAACGTTAAGGACGGATGACGTCGTCGCCACAAAATTTGGCTGTCGATCGCCCGTGCGGGGCCCGCCGCAAACTCTACGGCCGGCTCGATCGACCAACCGACCCGAAAAATTAAAATTTGTAAATAAATAAGAAAAATAACATTTCAATTATTATTTTTCGTTTAAAACGGGCGTAACTCCGTGCTTTATTGTCCGATTTCAGCTTTTCACGTGGCGCTGAAAGGCGCGCGAAGAGACGAAGAAAATGACCCCGAGCTGTCCTTCGGACGCTCACCCTTATTAGCGGACGATGAGAAGTGCGTGACGGGTGCGATCATACCAGCACTAAAGCACCGGATCCCATCAGAACTCCGAAGTTAAACGTGCTTGGGCGAGACTAGTACTAGGATGGGTGACCCCCTGGGAAGTCCTCGTGTTGCACCTTTTTTTGACTACCTGTTTGATTGCACGACGAGATCATTTTTCTACCAATCTTTCTAACCAAACGTTAAGGACGGACGACGTCGTCGCCATAAAATTTGGCTGTCGATCGCCCGCGCGGGGCCCGCCGCAACCTCTACGGCCGACTCGATCGACCAACCGACCCGAAAAATTAAAATTTGTAAATAAATAAAAAAATAACATTTCAATTATTATTTTTCGTTTAAAACGGGCGTAACTCCGTGCATTATTGTCCGATTTCAGCTTTTCACGTGGCGCTGAAAGGCGCGCGAAGAGACGAAGAAAATGACCCCGAGCTGTCCCTCGGAAGCTCACCCTTATTAGCCGACGATCAGAAGTGCATGACGGGTGCGATCATACCAGCACTAACGCACCGGATCCCATCAGAACTCCGAAGTTAAGCGTACTTGGGCGAGAGTAGTACTAGGATGGGTGACCCCCTGGGAAGTCCTCGTGTTGCACCTTTTTTTTTACTACCTATTTGAATGCACGACGAGATCATTTTTTTTACCAATCTTTCTAACCAAACGTTAAGGACGGACGACGTCGTCGCCATAAAATTTGGCTGTCGATCGCCAGTGCGGCGCCCGCCCAACCGCTACGGCCGGCTCGATCGACCAACCGACCCGAAAAATTAAAATTTGTAAATAAATAAGAAAAATAACATTACAATTATTATTTTTCGTTTAAAACGGGCGTAACTCCGTGCATTATTGTCCGATTTCAGCTTTTCACGTGGCGCTGAAAGGCGCGCGAAGAGTCGAAGAAAATGACCCCGAGCTGTCCCTCGGAAGGTCACCCTTATTAGCCGCCGATCAGAAGTGCGTGACGGGTGCGATCATACCAGCACTAAAGCACCGGATCCCATCAGAACTCCGAAGTTATGCGTGCTTGGGCGAGAGTAGTACTAGGATGGGTGACCCGCTGGGAAGTCCTCGTGTTGCACCTTTTTTTTTACTATCTATTTGAATGCACGACGAGATCATTTTTTTAACCAATCTTTATAACCAAACGTTAAGGACGGATGACGTCGTCGCCACAAAATTTGGCTGTCGATCGCCCGTGCGGGGCCCGCCGCAAACTCTACGGCCGGCTCGATCGACCAACCGACCCGAAAAATTAAAATTTGTAAATAAATAAGAAAAATAACATTTCAATTATTATTTTTCGTTTAAAACGGGCGTAACTCCGTGCTTTATTGTCCGATTTCAGCTTTTCACGTGGCGCTGAAAGGCGCGCGAAGAGACGAAGAAAATGACCCCGAGCTGTCCTTCGGACGCTCACCCTTATTAGCGGACGATGAGAAGTGCGTGACGGGTGCGATCATACCAGCACTAAAGCACCGGATCCCATCAGAACTCCGAAGTTAAACGTGCTTGGGCGAGACTAGTACTAGGATGGGTGACCCCCTGGGAAGTCCTCGTGTTGCACCTTTTTTTGACTACCTGTTTGATTGCACGACGAGATCATTTTTCTACCAATCTTTCTAACCAAACGTTAAGGACGGACGACGTCGTCGCCATAAAATTTGGCTGTCGATCGCCCGCGCGGGGCCCGCCGCAACCTCTACGGCCGACTCGATCGACCAACCGACCCGAAAAATTAAAATTTGTAAATAAATAAAAAAATAACATTTCAATTATTATTTTTCGTTTAAAACGGGCGTAACTCCGTACATTATTGTCCGATTTCAGCTTTTCACGTGGCGCTGAAAGGCGCGCGAAGAGACGAAGAAAATGACCCCGAGCTGTCCCTCGGAAGCTCACCCTTATTAGCCGACGATCAGAAGTGCATGACGGGTGCGATCATACCAGCACTAACGCACCGGATCCCATCAGAACTCCGAAGTTAAGCGTACTTGGGCGAGAGTAGTACTAGGATGGGTGACCCCCTGGGAAGTCCTCGTGTTGCACCTTTTTTTTTACTACCTATTTGAATGCACGACGATATCATTTTTTTTACCAATCTTTCTAACCAAACGTTAAGGACGAACGACGTCGTCGCCATAAAATTTGGCTGTCGATCGCCAGTGCGGCGCCCGCCCAACCTCTACGGCCGGCTCGATCGACCAACCGACCCGAAAAATTAAAATTTGTAAATAAATTAGAAAAATAACATTTCAATTATTATTTTTCGTTTAAAACGGGCGTAACTCCGTGCATTATTGTCCGATTTCAGCTTTTCACGTGGCGCTGAAAGGCGCAAGAAGAGACGAAGAAAATGACCCCGAGCTGTCCCTCGGACGCTCACCCTTATTAGCCGACCATCAGATGTGCATGACGGGTGCGATCATACCAGCACTAAAGCACCGGATCCCATCAGAACTCCGAAGTTAAGCGTGCTTGAGCGAGAGTAGTACTAGGATTGGTGACCCCCTAGGAAGTCCTCGTGTTGCATCTTTTTTTTTACTACCTATTTGAATGCACGACGAGATCATTTTTTTTACCAATCTTTATAACCAAACGTTAAGGAAGGACGACGTCGTCGCAACAAAATTTGGCTGTCGATCGCCCGTGCGGGGCCCGCCGCAAACTCTACGGCCGAGTCGATCGACCAACCGACCCGAAAAATTAAAATTTGTAAATAAATAAGAAAAATAACATTTCAATTATTATTTTTCGTTTAAAACGGGCGTAACTCCGTGCATTATTGTCCGATTTCAGCTTTTCACGTGGCGCTGAAAGGCGCGCGAAGAGACGAAGAAAATGACCCCGAGCTGTCCTTCGGACGCTCAACCTTATTAGCCGACGATCAGAAGTGCGTGACGGGTGCGATCATACCAGCACTAAAGCACCGGATCCCATCAGAACTCCGAAGTTAAGCGTGCTTGGGCGAGACTAGTACTAGGATGGGTGACCCCCTGGGAAGTCCTCGTGTTGCAACTTTTTTTGACTACCTGTTTGATTGCACGACGAGATCATTTTTTTACCAATCTTTCTAACCAAACATTAAGGACGGACGACGTCGTCGCCATAAAATTTGGCTGTGGATCGCCCGCGCGGGGCCCGCCGCAACCTCTACGGCCGACTCGATCGACCAACCGACCCGAAAAATTAAAATTTGTAAATAAATAAGAAAAATAACATTTAAATTATTATTTTTCGTTTAAAACGGGCGTAACTCCGTGCATTATTGTCCGATTTCAGCTTTTCACGTGGCGCTGAAAGGCGCGCGAAGAGACGAAGAAAATGACCCCGAGCTGTCCCTCGGAAGCTCACCCTTATTAGCCGACGATCAGAAGTGCATGACGGGTGCGATCATACCAGCACTAACGCACCGGATCCCATCAGAACTCCGAAGTTAAGCGTACTTGGGCGAGAGTAGTACTAGGATGGGTGACCCCCTGGGAAGTCCTCGTGTTGCACCTTTTTTTTACTACCTATTTGAATGCACGACGAGATCATTTTTTTTACCAATATTTCTAACCAAACGTTAAGGACGGACGACGTCGTCGCCATAAAATTTGGCTGTCGATCGCCAGTGCGGGGCCCGCCCAACCTCTACGGCCGGCTCGATCGACCAACCGACCCGAAAAATTAAAATTTGTAAATAAATAAGAAAATTAACATTTCAATTATTATTTTTCGTTTAAAACGGGCGTAACTCCGTGCATTATTGTCCGATTTCAGCTTTTCACGTGGCGCTGAAAGGCGCGCGAAGAGACGAAGGAAATGACCCCGAGCTGTCCCTCGGACGCTCACCCTTATTAGCCGACGATCAGAAGTGCGTGACGGGTGCGATCATACCAGCACTAAAGCACCGGATCCCATCAGAACTCCGAAGTTAGGCGTGCTTGGGCGAGAGTAGTACTAAGATGGGTGACCCCCTGGGAAGTCCTCGTGTTGCACCTTTTTTTGACTACCTGTTTGATTGCACGACGAGATCATTTTTTTACCAATCTTTCTAACCAAACGTTAAGAACGGACGACGTCGTCGCCATAAAATTTGGCTGTCGATCGCCCGCGCGGGGCCCGCCGCAACCTCTACGGCCGACTCGATCGACCAACCGACCCGAAAAATTAAAATTTGTAAATAAATAAGAAAAATAACATTTCAATTATTATTTTTCGTTTAAAACGAGCGTAACTCCGTGCATTATTGTCCGATTTCAGCTTTTCACGTGGCGCTGAAAGGCGCGCGAAGAGACGAAGAAAATGACCCCGAGCTGTCTCTCGGACGCTCACCCTTATTTGTCGACGATCAGAAGTGCGTGACGGGTGCGATCATACCAGCACTAAAGCACCGGATCCCATCAGAACTCCGAAGTTAAGCGTGCTTGGGCGAGAGTAGTACTAGGATGGGTGACCCCCTGCGATGTCCTCGTGTTGCACATTTTTTTGACTACCTGTTTGATTGCACGACGAGATCATTTTTTTACCAATCTTTCTAACCAAACGTTAAGGACGGACGACGTCGTCGCCATAAAATTTGGCAATCGATCGCCCGCGCGGGGCCCGCCGCAACCTCTACGGCCGACTCGATCGACCAACCGACCGGAAAAATTAAAATTTGTAAATAAATAAGAAAAATAACATTTCAATTATTATTTTTCGTTTAAAACGAGCGTAACTCCGTGCATTATTGTCCGATTTCAGCTTTTCACGTGGCGCTGAAAGGCGCGCGAAGAGACGAAGAAAATGACCCCGAGCTGTCTCTCGGACGCTCACCCTTATTTGTCGACGATCAGAAGTGCGTGACGGGTGCGATCATACCAGCACTAAAGCACCGGATCCCATCAGAACTCCGAAGTTAAGCGTGCTTGGGCGAGAGTAGTACTAGGATGGGTGACCCCCTGCGATGTCCTCGTGTTGCACATTTTTTTGACTACCTGTTTGATTGCACGACGAGATCATTTTTTTACCAATCTTTCTAACCAAACGTTAAGGACGGACGACGTCGTCGCCATAAAATTTGGCAATCGATCGCCCGCGCGGGGCCCGCCGCAACCTCTACGGCCGACTCGATCGACCAACCGACCGGAAAAATTAAAATTTGTAAATAAATAAGAAAAATAACATTTCAATTATTATTTTTCGTTTAAAACGGGCGTAACTCCGTGCATTATTGTCCGATTTCAGCTTTTCACGTGGCACTGAAAGGCGCCGAAGAGACGAAGAAAATGACCCCGAGCTGTCCCTCGGACGCTCACCCTTATTAGCCGACGATCAGAAATGTATGACTCGTGCGATCATACCAGCACTAAAGCACCGGATCCCATCAGAACTCCGAAGTTAAGCGTGCTTAGGCGAGAGTAGTACTAGGATGGGTGACCCCCTGGGATGTCCTCGTGTTGCACCTTTTTTTTTACTACCTATTTGAATGCACGACGAGATCATTTTTTTTACCAATCTTTCTAACCAAACGTTAAGGACGGACGACGTCGTCGCCATAAAATTTGGCTGTAGATCGCACGCGCGGGGCCCGCCGCAACCTCTACGGCCGACTCGATCGACCAACCGACCGGAAAAATTAAAATTTGTAAATAAATAAGAAAAATAACATTTCAATTATTATTTTTCGTTTAAAACGGGCGTAACTCCGTGCATTATTGTCCGATTTCAGCTTTTCACGTGGCACTGAAAGGCGCCGAAGAGACGAAGAAAATGACCCCGAGCTGTCCCTCGGACGCTCACCCTTATTAGCCGACGATCAGAAATGTATGACTCGTGCGATCATACCAGCACTAAAGCACCGGATCCCATCAGAACTCCGAAGTTAAGCGTGCTTGGGCGAGAGTAGTACTAGGATGGGTGACCCCCTGGGATGTCCTCGTGTTGCACCTTTTTTTTTACTACCTATTTGAATGCACGACGAGATCATTTTTTTTACCAATCTTTCTAACCAAACGTTAAGGACGGACGACGTCGTCGCCATAAAATTTGGCTGTAGATCGCACGCGCGGGGCCCGCCGCAACCTCTACGGCCGTCTCGATCGACCAACCGACCGGAAAAATTAAAATTTGTAAATAAATAAGAAAAATAACATTTCAATTATTATTTTTCGTTTAAAACGGGCGTAACTCCGTGCATTATTGTACGATTTCAGCTTTTCACGTGGCATTGAAAGGCGCCGAAGAGACGAAGAAAATGACCCCGAGCTGTCCCTCGGACGCTCACCCTTATTAGCCGACGATCAGAAGTGCATGACTCGTGCGATCATACCAGCACTAAAGCAACGGATCCCATCAGAACTCTGAAGTTAAGCATGATTGGGCGAGAGTAGTACTAGGATGGGTGACCCCCTGGGATGTCCTCGTGTTGCACATTTTTTTGACTACCTGTTTGATTGCACGACGAGATCATTTTTTTACCAATCTTTCTAACCAAACGTTAAGGACGGACGACGTCGTCGCCATTAAATTTGGATGTCGATCGCCCGCGCGGGGCCCGGCGCAACCTCTACGGCCGACTCGATCGACCAACCGACCCGAAAAATTAAAATTTGTAAATAAATAAGAAAAATAACATTTAATTATTATTTTTCGTTTAAAACGGGCGTAACTCCGTGCATTATTGTCCGTTTTCAGCTTTTCACGTGGCGCTGAAAGGCGCGCGAAGAGACGAAGAAAATGACCCCGAGCTGTCTCTCGGACGCTCACCCTTATTTGTCGACGATCAGAAGTGCGTGACGGGTGTGATCATACCAGCACTAAAGCACCGGATCCCATCAGAACTCCGAAGTTAAGCGTGCTTGGGCGAGAGTAGTACTAGGATGGGTGACTCCATAGGAAGTCCTCGTGTTGCACTTTTTTTTTTACTACCTATTTGAATGCACGACGAGATCATTTTTTTTACCAATCTTTCTAACCAAACTTTAAGAACGGATGACGTCGTCGCCATAAAATTTGGCTGTCGATCGCCCGCGCGGGGCCCGCCGCAACCTCTACGGCCGACTCGATCGACCAACCGACCCTAAAAATTAAAATTTGTAAATAAATAAGAAAAATAACATTTCAATTATTATTTTTCGTTTAAAACGGGCGTAACTCCGTGCATTATTGTCCGATTTCAGCTTTTCACGTGGCGCTGAAAGGTGCGCGAAGAGACGAAGAAAATGACCCCGAGCTGTCTCTCGGACGCTCACCCTTATTTGTCGACGATCAGAAGTGCGTGACGGGTGCGATCATACCAGCACTAAAGCACCGGATCCCATCAAAACTCCGAAGTTAAGCGTGCTTGGGCGAGAGTAGTACTAGGATGGCTGACCCCCTGGGAAGTCCTCGTGTTGCACCTTTTTTTTTACTACCTATTTGAATGCACGACGAGATCATTTTTTTTACCAATCTTTCTAACCAAACATTAAGGACGGATGACGTCGTCGCCATAAAATTTGGCTGTCGATCGCCCGTGCGGGGCCCGCCGCAACTTCTACGGCCGACTCGATCGAACAACTGACCCGAAAAATTAAAATTTGTAAATAAATAAGAAAAAATAACATTTCAATTATTATTTTTCGTTTAAAACGGGCGTAACTCTGTGCATTATTATCCGATTTTAGCTTTTCACGTGGCGCTGAAAGGCGCGCGAAGAGAAGAAGAAAATGACCCCGAGCTGTCCCTCGGACGCTCACCCTTATTAGCCGATGATCAGAAGTGCGTGACGGGTGCGATCATACCAGCACTAAAGCACCGGATCGCATCAGAACTCCGAAGTTAATCGTGCTTGGGCGAGATTAGTACTAGGATGGGTGACATCCTGGGAAGTCCTCGTGTTGCACCTTTTTTTGACTACCTGTTTGAATGCACGACGAGATCATTTTTTTTACCAATCTTTCTAACCAAACGTTAAGGACGGACGACGTCGTCGCCATAAAATTTGGCTGTCGATCGCCCGTACGGGGCCCGCCGCAACCTCTACGGCCGACTCGATCGAACAACCGACCCGAAAAATTAAAATTTGTAAATAAATAAGAAAAATAACATTTAAATTATTATTTTTCGTTTAAAACGGGCGTAACTCCGTGCATTATTGTCCGATTTCAGCTTTTCACGTGGCGCTGAAAGGCGCGCGAAGAGACGAAGAAAATGACCCCGAGCTATCCCTCGGACGCTCACCCTTATTAGCTGACGATAAGAAGTGCGTGACGGGTGCGATCATACCAGCACTAAATCACCGGATCCCATCAGAACTCCGAAGTTAAGCGTGCTTGGGCGAGAGTAGTACCAGGATGGGTGACACCCTGGGAAGTCCTCGTGTTGCACCTTTTTTTTTTACTACCTATTTGAATGCACGACGAGATCATTTTTTTTACCAATCTTTCTAACCGAACGTTAAGGACGGACGACGTCGTCGCCATAAAATTTGGTTGTCGATCGCCCGTGCGGGGTCCGCCGCAACCTCTACAGCCGGCTCAATCGACCAACCGACCCGAAAAATTAAAATTTGTAAATAAATAAGAAAAATAACATTTCAATTATTCTTTTTCGTTTAAAACGGGCGTAACTCCGTGCATTATTGTCTGATTTCAGCTTTTCACGTGGTGCTGAAAGGCGCGCGAAGAGAAGAAGAAAATGACCCCGAGCTGTCTCTCAGACGCTCACCCTTATTAGCCGACGATTAGAAGCACATGACGGATGCGATCATACATGCACTAACGCATCAGATCCCATCAGAACTCCGAAGTTAAGCGTGCTTGGGAGAGAGTAGTACTAGGATGGATGACCCCTTGGGAAGTCCTCGTGTTGCATCTTTTTTTTACTACCTATTTGATTGCACGACGAGATCATTTTTTTTACCAATCTTTCTAACCAAACGTTAAGGACGGAGGACGTCGTCGCCATAAAATTTGGCTGTCGATCGCCCACGCGGGGCCCGCCGTAACCTCTACGGCCGGCTCGATCGACCAATCGGCCCGAAAAATTAAAATTTGTAAATAAATAAGAAAAATAACATTTCAATTATTATTTTTCGTTTAAAACGGGCGTAACTCCGTGCATTATTGTCCGATTTCAGCTTTTCACGTGGCGCTGAAAGGCGCGCGAAGAGAAGAAGAAAATGACCCCGAGCTGTCCCTCGGACGCTCACCCTTATTAGCCGACGATTAGAAGCACATGACGAATGCGATCATACATGTACTAACGCATCAGATCCCATCAGAACTTCGAAGTTAAGCGTGCTTGGGAGAGGGTAGTAGTAGGATGGGTGACCACTTGGTTAGTCCTCGTGTTTTATCTTTTTTTTACTACCTATTTGATTGCACGATGAGATCATTTTTTTTACGAATCTTTCTAACCAAACGTTAAGGACGGAGGACGTCGTCGCCATAAAATTTGGCTGTCGATCGCCCGCCGCAACCTCTACGGCTGGCTCGATCGACCAACCTACCCGAAAAATTAAAAATTGTAAATAAATAAGAAAAATAACATTTAAATTATTATTTTTCGTTTAAAACGGGCGTAACTCCGTGCATTATTGTCCGATTTCAGCTTTTCACGTGGCGCTGAAAGGCGCACGAAGAGACGAAGAAAATGACCCCGAGCTATCCCTCGGACGCTCACCCTTATTAGCTGACGATAAGAAGTGCGTGACGGGTGCGATCATACCAGCACTAAAGCACCGGATCCCATCAGAACTCCGAAGTTAAGCGTGCTTGGGCGAGAGTAGTACCAGGATGGGTGACACCCTGGGAAGTCCTCGTGTTGCACCTTTTTTTTTTACTACCTATTTGAATGCACGACGAGATCATTTTTTTTACCAATCTTTCTAACCGAACGTTAAGGACGGACGACGTCGTCGCCATAAAATTTGGTTGTCGATCGCCCGTGCGGGGTCCGCCGCAACCTCTACAGCCGGCTCAATCGACCAACCGACCCGAAAAATTAAAATTTGTAAATAAATAAGAAAAATAACATTTCAATTATTCTTTTTCGTTTAAAACGGGCGTAACTCCGTGCATTATTGTCTGATTTCAGCTTTTCACGTGGCGCTGAAAGGCGCGCGAAGAGAAGAAGAAAATGACCCCGAGCTGTCTCTCGGACGCTCACCCTTATTAGCCGACGATTAGAAGCACATGACGGATGCGATCATACATGCACTAACGCATCAGATCCCATCAGAACTCCGAAGTTAAGCGTGCTTGGGAGAGAGTAGTACTAGGATGGATGACCCCTTGGGAAGTCCTCGTGTTGCATCTTTTTTTTACTACCTATTTGATTGCACGACGAGATCATTTTTTTTACCAATCTTTCTAACCAAACGTTAAGGACGGAGGACGTCGTCGCCATAAAATTTGGCTGTCGATCGCCCGCGCGGGGCCCGCCGTAACCTCTACGGCCGGCTCGATCGACCAACCGACCCGAAAAATTAAAATTTGTAAATAAATAAGAAAAATAACATTTCAATTATTATTTTTCGTTTAAAACGGGCGTCACTCCGTGCATTATTGTCCGATTTCAGCTTTTCACGTGGCGCTGAAAGGCGCGCGAAGAGAAGAAGAAAATGACCCCGAGCTGTCCCTCGGACGCTCACCCTTATTAGCCGACGATTAGAAGCACATGACGAATGCGATCATACATGCACTAACGCATCAGATCCCATCAGAACTTCGAAGTTAAGCGTGCATGGGGAGGGTAGTAGTAGGATGGGTGACCACTTGGTTAGTCCTCGTGTTGTATCTTTTTTTTACTACCTATTTGATTGCACGATGAGATCATTTTTTTTACGAATCTTTCTAACCAAACGTTAAGGACGGAGGACGTCGTCGCCATAAAATTTGGCTGTCGATCGCCCGCCGCAACCTCTACGGCTGGCTCGATCGACCAACCTACCCGAAAAATTAAAAATTGTAAATAAATAAGAAAAATAACATTTAAATTATTATTTTTCGTTTAAAACGGGCGTAACTCCGTGCATTATTGTCCGATTTCAGCTTTTCACGTGGCGCTAAAAGGTGCGCGAAGAGACGAAGAAAATTACCGCGAGCTGTCCCTCGGAAGCTCACCCTTATTAGCCGACGATCAGAAGTGCAGGACGGGTGTGATCATACCAGCACTAAAGCACCGGATCCCATCAGAACTCCGAAGTTAAGCGTGCTTGGGCGAGAGTAGTACTAGGATGGGTGACACCCTGGGAAGTCCTCGTGTAGCACCTTTTTTTTTTACTACCTATTTGAATGCACGACGAGATCATTTTTTTTACCAATCTTTCTAACCAAACGTTAAGGACGGACGACGTCGTCGCCATAAAATTTGGCTGTCGATCGCCCGTGCGGAGCCCGCCGCAACCTCTACGGCCGGCTCGATCGACAACCGACCCGAAGAATTAAAATTTGTAAATAAATAAGAAAAATAACATTTCAATTATTATTTTTCGTTTAAAACGGGCGTAACTCCGTGCATTATTGTCCGATTTCAGCTTTTCACGTGGCGCTGAAAGGCGCGCGAAGAGAAGAAGAAAATGACCCCGAGCTGTCCCTCGGACGCTCACACTTATTAGCCGACGATTAGAAGCACATGACGGATGCGATCACACATGCGTTAACGCATCAGATCCCATCAGAACTCCGAATTTAAGCGTGCTTGGGAGAGAGTAGTACTAGAATGGGTGACCCCTTGGGAAGTCCTCGTGTTGCATCTTTTTTTTACTACCTATTTGATTGCACGACGAGATCATTTTTTTTACCAATCTTTCTAACCAAACGTTAAGGACGGACGACGTCATCGCCATAAAATTTGGCGGTCGATCGCCCGTGCGGGGCCCGCCGCAACCTCTACGGCCGGCTCGATCGACAACCGACCCGAAGAATTAAAATTTGTAAATAAATAAGAAAAATAACATTTCAATTATTATTTTTCGTTTAAAACGGGCGTAACTCCGTGCATTATTGTCCGATTTCAGCTTTTCACGTGGCGCTGAAAGGCGCGCGAAGAGAAGAAGAAAATGACCCCGAGCTGTCCCTCGGACGCTCACACTTATTAGCCGACGATTAGAAGCACATGACGGATGCGATCACACATGCGTTAACGCATCAGATCCCATCAGAACTCCGAATTTAAGCGTGCTTGGGAGAGAGTAGTACTAGAATGGGTGACCCCTTGGGAAGTCCTCGTGTTGCATCTTTTTTTTACTACCTATTTGATTGCACGACGAGATCATTTTTTTTACCAATCTTTCTAACCAAACGTTAAGGACGGAGGACGTCGTCGCCATAAAAGTTGGCTGTCGATTTCCCGCGCGGGGCCCGCCGCAACCTCTACGGCCGGCTCGATCGACCAACCGACCCGAAAAATTAAAATTTGTAAATAAATAAGAAAAATAACATTTCAATTATTATTTTTCGTTTAAAAAAGCGTAACTCCGTGCATTATTGTCCGATTTCAGCTTTTCACGTGGCGCTGAAAGGCGCGCGAAGAGACGAAGAAAATTACCCCGAGCTGTCCCTCGGAAGCTCACCCTTATTAGCCGACGATCAGAAGTGCATGACGGGTGCGATCATAACAGCACTAACGCACCGGATTCCATCAGAACTTCGAAGTTAAGCGTGCTTGGGCGAGAGTATTACTAGGATGGGTGACCCCCTGGGACGTCCTCGTGTTGCACCTTTTTTTTTACTACCTATTTGAATGCACGACGAGATCATTTTTTTTACCAATCTTTCTAACCAAACGTTAAGGACGGACGACGTCGTCGCCATAAAATTTGGCTGTCGATCGCCCGTGCGGGGCCCGCCGCAACCTCTACGGCCGGCTCGATCGACCAACCGACCCGAAAAATTAAAATTTGTAAATAAGTAAGAAAAATAACATTTCAATTATTATTTTTCGTTTAAAACGGGCGTAACTCCGTGCATTATTGTCCGATTTCAGCTTTTCACGTGGCACTGAAAGGCGCCGAAGAGACGAAGAAAATGACCCCGAGCTGTCCCTCGAACGCTCACCCTTATTAGCCGACGATCAGAAGTGCATGACTGGTGCGATCATACCAGCACTAACGCACCGGATCCCATCAGAACTCCGAAGATAAGCGTGCTTGGGCGAGAGTAGTACTAGGGGGTGACCCCCTGGGAAATCCTCGTGTTGCACCTTTTTTTTTTACTACCTATTTGAATGCACGACGAGATCATTTTTTTTACCAATCTTTCTAACCAAACGTTAAAGGACGGACGGTGTCGTCGCCATAAAATTTGGCTGTCGATCGCCCGCGCGTGGCCCGCCGCAACCTCTACGGCCGGCTCGATCGACCAACCGATCCGAAAAATTAAAATTTGTAAATAAATAAGAAAAATAACATTTCAATTATTATTTTTCGTTTAAAACGGGCGTAACTCCGTGCATTATTGTCCGATTTCAGCTTTTCACGTGGCGCTGAAAGGCGCGCGAAGAGACGAAGAAAATGACCCCGAGTTGTCCCTCGGACGCTCACCCTTATTAGCCGACGATCAGAAGTGCGTGACGGGTGCGATCATACCAGCACTAAAGCACCGGATCCCATCAGAACTCCGAAGTTAAGCGTGCTTGGGCGAGAGTAGAACTAGGATGGGTGACTCCTTGGGAAGTCCTCGTGTTGCACCTTTTTTTTTACTACCTATTTGAATGCACGACGAGATCATTTTTTTTACCAATCTTTCTAACCAAACGTTAAGGACGGACGACGTCGTCGCCATAAAATTTGGCTGTCGATCGCCCGCGCGGGGCCCGCCGCAACCTCTACGGCCGGCTCGATCGACCAACCGACCCGAAAAATTAAAATTTGTAAATAAATAAGAAAAATAAGATTTCAATTATTATTTTTCGTTTAAAACGGGTGTAACTCCGTGCATTATTGTCCGATTTCAGCTTTTCACGTGGCGCTGAAAGGCGCGCGAAGAGACGAAGAAAATGACCCCGAGTTGTCTCTCGGACGCTCACCCTTATTTGCCAACGATCAGAAGTGCGTGACGGGTTCGATCATACCAGCACTAAAGCACCCGATCCCATCAGAACTCCGAAGTTAAGCGTGCTTAGGCGAGAGTAGTACTAGGATGGGTGACCCCCTGGGAAGTCCTCCTGTTGCACCTTTTTTTTTACTACCTATTTGAATGCACGACGAGATCATTTTTTTACCAATCTTTCTAACCAAACGTTAAGGACGGACGATGTCGTCGCCACAAAATTTGGCTGTCGATCGCCCGTGTGGGGCCCGCCGCAAACTCTACGGCCGGCTCCATCGACCAACCGACCCAAAAAATTAAAATTTGTAAATAAATAAGAAAAATAACATTTCAATTATTATTTTTCGTTTAAAACGGGCGTAACTCCGTGCATTATTGTCCGATTTCAGCTTTTCACGTGGCACTGAAAGGCGCCGAAGAGACGAAGAAAATGACCCCGAGTTGTCTCTCGGACGCTCACCCTTATTTGCCAACGATCAGAAGTGGGTGACGGGTGCGATCATACCAGCACTAAAGCACCCGATCCCATCAGAACTCCGAAGTTAAGCGTGCTTAGGCGAGAGTAGTACTAAGATGGGTGACCCCCTGGGAAGTCCTCGTGTTGCACCTTTTTTTGACTACCTGTTTGATTGCACAACGAGATCATTTTTTTACCAATCTTTCTAACCAAACGTTAAGGACGGACGACGTCGTCGCCATAAAATTTGGCTGTCGATCGCCCGCGCGGGGCCCGCCGCAACCTCTACGGCCGACTCGATCGACCAACTGACCGGAAAAATTAAAATTTGTAAATAAATAAGAAAAATAACATTTCAATTATTATTTTTCATTTAAAACGGGCGTAACTCCGTGCATTATTGTCCGATTTCAGCTTTTCACGTGGCACTGAAAGGCGCCGAAGAGACGAAGAAAATGACCCCGAGCTGTCCCTCGGACGCTCACCCTTATTAGCCGACGATCAGAAATGCATGAATCGTGCGATCATACCAGCACTAAAGCACCGGATCCCATCAGAACTCCGAAGTTAAGCGTGCTTGGGCGAGAGTAGTACTAGGATGGGTGACCCCCTGGGATGTCCTCGTGTTGCACATTTTTTTGACTACCTGTTTGATTGCACGACGAGATCATTTTTTTACCAATCGTTCTAACCAAACGTTAAGGACGGACGACGTCGTCACCATAAAATTTGGCTGTCGATCGCCCGCGCGGGGCGCGCCGCAACCTCTACGGCCGACTCGATCGACCAACCGACCCGAAAAATTAAAATTTGTAAATAAATAAGAAAAATAACATTTCAATTATTATTTTTCGTTTAAAACGGGCATAACTCCGTGCATTATTGTCCGATTTCAGGTTTTCACGTGGCGGTGAAAGGCGCGCGAAGAGACGAAGAAAATGACGCCGAGCTGTCTCTCGGACGCTCACCCTTATTTGTCGACGATCAGAAGTGCGTGACGGATGCGATCATACCAGCACTAAAGCACCGGATCCCATCAGAACTCTGAAGTTAAGCGTGCTTGGGGGAGAGTAGTACTAGGATGGGTGACCCCTTGGGTAGTCCTCGTGTTGCACCTTTTTTTTTACTACCTATTTGAATGCACGACGAGATCATTTTTTTTACCAATCTTTCTAAACAAACGTTAAGGACGGACGACGTCGTCGCCATAAAATTTGGTTGTCGATCGCCCGTGCGGGGCCCGCCGCAACCTCTACGGCCGGCTCGATCGAACAACCGACCCGAAAAACTAAAATTTGTAAATAAATAAGAAAAATAACATTTCAATTATTATTTTTCGTTTAAAACGGGCGTAACTCCGTGCATTATTGTCCGATTTCAGCTTTTCACGTGGCGCTGAAAGGCGCGCGAAGAGACGAAGAAAATGACACCGAGCTGTCCCTCGGACACTCACCCTTATTAGCCGACGATCAGAAGTGCATGACGGGTGCGATCATACCAGCACTAAAGCACCAGATCCCATCTGAACTTCGAAGTTAAGCGTGCTTGGGCGAGACTAGTACTAGGATGGGTGACCCATTGGGAAGTCCTCATGTTGCACCTTTTTTTGACTACCTGTTTGATTGCACGACGAGATCATTTTTTTTACCAATCTTTCTAACCAAACGTTAAGGACGGACGACGTCGTCGCCATAAAATTTGGCTGTCGATCGCCCGCGCGGGGCCCGCCGCAATCTCTACGGCCGGCTCGATCGACCAAACGACCCGAAAAATTAAAATTTGTAAATAAATAAGAAAAATAATATTTCAATTATTATTTTTCGTTTAAAACGGGCGTAACTCCGTGCATTATTGTCCGATTTCAGCTTTTCACGTGGCGCTGAAAGGCGCGCGAAGAGACGAAGAAAATGACCCTGAGCTGTCTCTCGGACGCTCACCCTTATTTATCGACGATCAGAAGTGCTTGACGGGTGCGATAATAACAGCACTAAAGCACCGGAGCCCATTACAACTCCGAAGTTAATCGTGCTTGGGCGAGAGTAGTACTAGGATGGGTGACCCACCTGGGAAGTCCTCGTGTTTCACCTTTTTTTTTACTACCTGTTTGAATGCACGACGAGATCATTTTTTTTACCAATCTTTCTAACCAAACGTTAAGGACGGACGACGTCGTCGCCATAAAATTTGGCTGTCGATCGCCCGGGCGGGGCCCTCCGAAACCTCTACGGCCGGCTCGATCGACCAACCGACCCGAAAAATTAAAATTTGTAAATAAATAAGAAAAATAACATTTCAATTATTATTTTTCGTTTAAAATGGGCGTAACTCCGTGCATTATTGTCCGATTTCAGCTTTTCACGTGGCTCTGAATGGCGCGCGAAGAGACGAAGAAAATGACCCCGAGCTGTCCCTCGGACGCTCACCCTTATTAGCCGACGATCAGAAGTGCGTGACGGGTGCGATCATACCAGCACTAAAGCACCGGATCCCATCAGAACTCCGAAGTTAAGCGTGCTTGGGCGAGAGTAGTACTAGGATGGGTGACCCCCTCTGAAGTCCTCGTGTTGCACCTTTTTTTGACTACCTGTTTGATTGCACGACGAGATCATTTTTTTTTACCAATCTTTCTAACCAAACGTTAAGGACGGACGACGTCGTCGCCATAAAATTTAGCAGTCGATCGCCCGCGCGGGACCCGCCGCAACCTCTACGGCCGACTCGATCGACCAACCGACCCGAAAAATTAAAATTTGTAAATAAATAAGAAAAATAACATTTCAATTATTATTTTTCGTTTAAAACGGGCGTAACTTCGTGCATTATTGTCCCATTTCAGCTTTTCACGTGGCACTGAAAGGCGCCGAAGAGACGAAGAAAATTACCCCGAGCTGTCACTCGGACGCTCACCCTTATTAGCCGACGATCAGAAGTGCATGACGGGTGCGATCATACCAGCACTAACGCACCGAATCCCATCAGAACTCCGAAGTTAAGCGTGCCTGGGCGAGAGTAGTACTAGGATGGGTAACTCCCTGGGAAGTCCTCGTGTTGCACCTTTTTTTTTACTACCTATTTGAATGCACGACGAGATCATTTTTTTTACCAATCTTTCTAACCAAACGCTAAGGACGGACGACGCCGTCGCCATAAAATTTGGATGTCGATCGCCCGTGCGGGGCCTGCCGCAACCTCTACGGCCGGCTCGATCGACCAACCGACCCGAAAAACTAAAATTTGTAAATAAATAAGAAAAATAACATTTCAATTATTATTTTTCGTTTAAAACGGGCGTAACTCCGTGCATTATTGTCCGATTTCAGCTTTTCACGTGGCGCTGAAAGGCGCGCGAAGAGACGAAGAAAATTACCCCGAGCTGTCCCTCGGACGCTCACCCTTATTAGCTGACGATCAAAAGTGGATGACGGGTGCGATCATACCAGCACTAACGCACCGGATCCCATCATAACTCTGAAGTTAAGCGTGCTTGGGCGAGAGTATTACTAGGATCGGTGACCCCCTGGGAAGTCCTCGTGTTGCACCTTTTTTTTTACTATCTATTTGAATGCACGACGAGATCATTTTTTTTACCAATCTTTCTAACCAAACGTTAAGGACGGACGACGTCGTCGCCACAAAATTGGCAGTCGATAGCCCGTGCGGGGCCCGCCGCAACCTCTACGGCCGGCTCGATCGACCAACTGACCCGAAAAATAAAAATTTGTAAATAAATAAGAAAATTAACATATCAATTATTATTTTTCGTTTAAAACGGGCGTAACTCCGTGCATTATTGTCCGATTTCAGCTTTTCACGTGGCGCTGAAAGGCGCTTGAAGAGACGACGAAAATGACTCGGAGCTGTCCCTCGGACGCTCACCCTTATTAGCCGACGATCAAAAGTGATTGACGGGTGCGATCATACCAGCACTAACGCACCGGATCCCATCAAAACTCCGATGTTAAGCGTGCTTGGGCGAGAGTAGGACTAGGATGGGTGACCCCCTGGAAAGTCCTCATGTTGCACCTTTTTTTTTACTACCTATTTGATTTCACGACGAGATCATTTTTTTTACCAATCTTTCTAACCAAACGTTAAGGACGGACGACGTCGTCGCCATAAAATTTGGCTGTCGATCGCCAGCGCGGGGCCCGCCGCAACCTCTACGGCCGGCTCGATCGACCAACCGACCCGAGAAATTAAAATTTGTAAATAAATAAGAAAAATAACATTTCAATTATTATTTTTCGTTTAAAAAGAGCGTAACTCCGTGCATTATTGTCCGATTTCAGCTTTTCACGTGGCGCTGAAAGGCGCGCGAAGAGACGAAGAAAATGACCCCCGAACTCTCCCTCGGACGCACACCCATATTGGCCGACGATCAGAAGTGCATGATGGGTGCGATCATACCAGCACTAACGCATCGGATTCCATCAGAACTACGAAGTTAAGCGTGCTTGGGCGAGAGTAGGACTTGGATGGGTGACCCCCTTGAAAGTCCTCGTGTTGCACTCTTTGTTTTTAGTACCTATTTGATTGCACGACGAGATCATTTTTTTTACCAATCTTTCTAACCAAACGTTAAGGACGGACGACGTCGTCGCCATAAAATTTGGCTGTCGATCGCCCGCGCGGGGCCCGCCGCAACCTCTACGGCCGGCTCGATCGACCAACCGACCCGAAAAATTAAAATTTCTAAATAAATAAGAAAAATAACATTTCAATTATTATTTTTCGTTTAAAACGGGCGTAACTCCAAGCATAATTGTCCGATTTCAGCTTTTCACGTGGCGCTGAAAGGCGCGCGAAGAGACGAAGAAAATGACCCCGAGCTGTCTCTCGGACGCTCACCCTTATTTGTCGACGATCAGAAGTGCGTGACTGGTGCGATCATACCAGCACTAAAGCACCAGATCCCTTCAAAACTCCGAAGTTAAACGTGCTTGGACGAGAGTAGTACTAGGATGGGTGACCCCCTGGGAAGTCCTCGTGTTGCACCTTTTTTTTTACTACCTATTTGAATGCACGACGAGATCATTTTTTTTACCATTCTTTCTAACCAAACGTTAAGGACGGACGACGTCGTCGCCATAAAATTTGGCTGTCGATCGACCGTGCGGGGCCCGCCACAACCTCTACGGCCGGCTCGATCGAACAACCGACCCGAAAAACTAAAATTTGTAAATAAATAAGAAAAATAACATTTCAATTATTATTTTTCGTTTAAAACGGGCGTAACTCCGTGCATTATTGTCCGATTTCAGCTTTTCACGTGGAGCTGAAAGGCGCGCGAAGAGACGAAGAAAATGACCCCCGAACTCTCCCTCGGACGCACACCCATATTGGCCGACGATCAGAAGTGCATGATGGGTGCGATCATACCAGCACTAACGCATCGGATTCCATCAGAACTACGAAGTTAAGCGTGCTTCGGCGAGAGTAGGACTTGGATGGGTGACCCCCTTGAAAGTCCTCGTGTTGCACTCTTTGTTTTTAGTACCTATTTGATTGCACGACGAGATCATTTTTTTTACCAATCTTTCTAACCAAACGTTAAGGACGGACGACGTCGTCGCCATAAAATTTGGCTGTCGATCGCCCGCGCGGGGCCCGCCGCAACCTCTTCGGCCGGCTCGATCGACCAACCGACCCGAGAAATTAAAATTTGTAAATAAATAAGAAAAATAACATTTCAATTATTATTTTTCGTTTAAAAAGAGCGTAACTCCGTGCATTATTGTCCGATTTCAGCTTATCACGTGGCGCTGAAAGGCGCGCGAAGAGACGAAGAAAATGACCCCCGAACTCTCCCTCGGACGCACACCCATATTGGCCGACGATCAGAAGTGCATGATGGGTGCGATCATACCAGCACTAACGCATCGGATTCCATCAGAACTACGAAGTTAAGCGTGCTTGGGCGAGAGTAGGACTTGGATGGGTGACCCCCTTGAAAGTCCTCGTGTTGCACTCTTTGTTTTTAGTACCTATTTGATTGCACGACGAGATCATTTTTTTTACCAATCTTTCTAACCAAACGTTAAGGACGGACGACGTCGTCGCCATAAAATTTGGCTGTCGATCGCCCGCGCGGGGCCCGCCGCAACCTCTACGGCCGGCTCGATCGACCAACCGACCCGAAAAATTAAAATTTCTAAATAAATAAGAAAAATAACATTTCAATTATTATTTTTCGTTTAAAACGGGCGTAACTCCAAGCATAATTGTCTGATTTCAGCTTTTCACGTGGCGCTGAAAGGCGCGCGAAGAGACGAAGAAAATGACCCCGAGCTGTCTCTCGGACGCTCACCCTTATTTGTCGACGATCAGAAGTGCGTGACTGGTGCGATCATACCAGCACTAAAGCACCAGATCCCTTCAAAACTCCGAAGTTAAACGTGCTTGGACGAGAGTAGTACTAGGATGGGTGACCCCCTGGGAAGTCCTCGTGTTGCACCTTTTTTTTTACTACCTATTTGAATGCACGACGAGATCATTTTTTTTACCATTCTTTCTAACCAAACGTTAAGGACGGACGACGTCGTCGCCATAAAATTTGGCTGTCGATCGACCGTGCGGGGCCCGCCACAACCTCTACGGCCGGCTCGATCGAACAACCGACCCGAAAAACTAAAATTTGTAAATAAATAAGAAAAATAACATTTCAATTATTATTTTTCGTTTTAAACGGGCGTAACTCCGTGCATTATTGTCCGATTTCAGCTTTTCACGTGGAGCTGAAAGGCGCGCGAAGAGACGAAGAAAATGACCCCCGAACTCTCCCTCGGACGCACACCCATATTGGCCGACGATCAGAAGTGCATGATGGGTGCGATCATACCAGCACTAACGCATCGGATTCCATCAGAACTACGAAGTTAAGCGGGCTTCGGCGAGAGTAGGACTTGGATGGGTGACCCCCTTGAAAGTCCTCGTGTTGCACTCTTTGTTTTTAGTACCTATTTGATTGCACGACGAGATCATTTTTTTTACCAATCTTTCTAACCAAACGTTAAGGACGGACGACGTCGTCGCCATAAAATTTGGCTGTCGATCGCCCGCGCGGGGCCCGCCGCAACCTCTTCGGCCGGCTCGATCGACCAACCGACCCGAAAAATTAAAATTTGTAAATAAATAAGAAAAATAACATTTCAATTATTATTTTTCGTTTAAAACGGGCGTAACTCCGTGCATTATTGTCCGATTTCAGCTTTTCACGTGGCGCTGAAAGGCGCGCGAAGAGACGAAGAAAATGACCCCGAGCTGTCTCTCGGACGCTCACCCTTATTTGTCGACGATCAGAAATGCGTGACTGGTGCGATCATACCAGCACTAAAGCACCAGATCCCTTCAAAACTCCGAAGTTAAACGTGCTTGGGCGAGAGTAGTACTAGGATGGGTGACCCCCTGGGAAGTCCTCGTGTTGCACCTTTTTTTTACTACGTATTTGAATGCACGACGAGATCATTTTTTTTACCAATCTTTCTAACCAAACGTTAAGGACGGACGACGTCGTCGCCATAAAATTTTGCTGTCGATCGCCCGTGCGGGGCCCGCCGCAACCTCTACGGCCGGCTCGATCGAACAACCGACCCGAAAAACTAAAATTTGTAAATAAATAAGAAAAATAACATTTCAATTATTATTTTTCGTTTAAAACGGGCGTAACTCCGTGCATTATTGTCCGATTTCAGCTTTTCACGTGGCGCTGATAGGCGCGCGAAGAGACGAAGAAAATAACCCCGAGCTGTCCCTCGGACGCTCACCCATATTAGGCGATCATACCAACACTAAAGCATTGGATCCAATTAGAACTCCGAAGTTAAGCGTGCTTGGGCGAGAGTAGTACTAGGATGGGTGACCCCCTGGGAAGTTCTCGTGTTGCACCATTTTTTTACTACCTGTTTCATTGCACGACGAGATCATTTTTTTACCAATCTTTCTAACCAAACGTTAAGGACGGACGACGTCGTCGCCAGAAAATTTGGCTGTCGATCGCCCGCGCGGGCCCCGCCGCAACCTCTACGGCCGACTCGATCGACCAACCGACCCGAAAAATTAAAATTTGTAAATAAATAAGAAAAATAACATTTCAATTATTATTTTTCGTTTAAAACGGGCGTAACTCCGTGCATTATTGTCCGATTTCAGCTTTTCACGTGGCACTGAAAGGAGCGCGAAGAGACGAAGAAAATGACCCCGAGCTGTCTCTCGGACGCTCACCCTTATTAGCCGACGATCAGAAGTGCGTGACGGGGGCGATCATACCAGCACTAAAGCGCCGGATCCCATCAGAACTCCGAAGTTAAGCGTGCTTGGGGGAGAGTAGTAAGAGGATGGGTGACCCCTTGGGAAGTCCTCGTGTTGCACCTTTTTTTTTACTACCTATTTGAATGCACGTCGAGATCATTTTTTTTACCAATCTTTCTAACCAAACGTTAAGGACGGACGATGTCGTCGCCATAAAATTTGGCTGTCGATCGCCCGTGCGGGGCCCGCCGCAACCTCTACGGCCGGCTCAATCGACCAACCGATCCGAAAAATTAAAATTTGTAAATAAATAAGAAAAATAACATTTCATTTATTATTTTTCGTTTAAAACGGGCGTAACTCCGTGCAATATGTCCGATTTCAGCTTTTCACGTGGCGCTGAAAGGCGCGCGAAGAGACGAAGAAAATGACCCTGAGCTGTCCCTCGGACGCTCACCCTTATTAGCCGACGATCATAAGTGCATGATGGGTGCGATCATACCAGCACTAACACATCGGATTCCATCAGCACTACGAAGTTAAGCGTGCTTGGGCGAGAGTAGGACTTGGATGGGTGAACCCTTGAAAGTCGTCGTGTTGCCCTCTTTGTTTTTACTGCCTATTTGTTTGCACGACGAGATCATTTTTTTTACAAATCTTTCTAACCAAACGTTAAGGACGGACGACGTCGTCGCCATAAAATTTGGCTGTCGATCGCCCGCGCGGGGCCCGCCGCAACCTCTACGACCGGCTCGATCAACCAACCGACCCGAAAAATTAAAATTTGTAAATAAATAAGAAAAATAACATTTCAATTATTATTTTTCGTTTAAAACGGGCGTAACTCCGTGCATTATTGTCCGATTTCAGCTTTTCACGTGGCGCTGAAAGGCGCGCGAAGAGACGAAGAAAATGACCCCGAGCTGTCTCTCGGACGCTCACCCTTATTTGTCGACGATCAAAAGTGCGTGACGGGTGCGATCATACCAGCACTAAAGCACCAGATCCCTTCAAAACTCCGAAGTTAAACGTGCTTGGGCGAGAGTAGTACTAGGATGGGTGACCCCCTGGGAAGTCCTCGTGTTGCACCTTTTTTTTACTACCTATTTGAATGCACGACGAGATCATTTTTTTTACCAATCTTTCTGACCAAACGTTAAGGACGGACGACGTCGTCGCTATAAAATTTGGCTGTCGATCGCCCGTGCGGGGCCCGCCGCAAGCTCTACGGCCGGCTCGATCGACCAACCGATCCGAAAAACTAAATTTGTAAATAAATAAGAAAAATAACATTTCAATTATTAATTTTCGTTTAAAAGGGGCGTAACTCCGTGCATTATTGTACGATTTCAGCTTTTCACGTGGCACTGAAAGGCGCGCGAAGAGACGAAGAAAATTACACCGAGCTGTCCCTCGGATGCTCACCCTTATTAGCCGACGATCAAAAGTGCATGACGGGTGCGATCATACCAGCACTAAAGCACCGGATCCAATCAGAACTCTGAAGTTAAGCGTGCTTGGGCGAGAGTAGTACTAGGATGGGTGACCCCTTAGAAGTCCTCGTGTTGCACCTTTTCTTTACTACCTGTTTGATTGCACGACGAGATCATTTTTTTTACCAATCTTTCTAACCAAACGTTAAGGACGGACGACGTCGTCGCCATAAAATTTGGCTGTCGATCGCCCGCGCAGGGCCCGCCGCAACATCTACGGCCGGCTCGATCGACCAACCGATCCGAAAAATTAAAATTTGTAAATAAATAAGAAAAATAACATTTCAATTATTATTTTTCGTTTAAAACGGGCGTAACTCCGTGCATTATTGTCCAATTTCAGCTTTTCACGTGGCGCTGAAAGGCGCGCGAAGAGACGAAGAAAATGACCCCGAGCTGTCGCTCGGACGCTCACCCTTATTAGCCGACGATCAGAAGTGCGTGACGGGTGCGATCATACCAGCCCTAAAGCACCGGATCACATCCGAACTCCGAAGTTAAGCGTGCTTGGGCGAGAGTAGTACTAGGATGGGTGACCGCCTGGGAAGTCCTCGTGTTGCACCTTTTTTTTTACTACCTATTTGAATGCACGTCGAGATCATTTTTTTTACCAATCTTTCTAACCAAACGTTAAGGACGGACGATGTCGTCGCCATAAAATTTGGCTGTCGATCTCCCGTGCGGGGCCCGCCGCAACCTCTACGGCCGGCTCGATCGACCAACCGACCCGAAAAATTAAAATTTGTAAATAAATAAGAAAAATAACATTTCAATTATTATTTTTCGTTTAAAACGGGCGTAACTCCGTGCATTATTGTCCGATTTCAGCTTTTCACGTGGCGCTGAAAGGCGCGCGAAGAGACGAAGAAAATGACCCCGAGCTGTCTCTCGGACGCTCACCCTTATTTGTCGACGATCAGAAGTGCGTGACAGGTGCGATCATACCAGCACTAAAGCACCAGATCCCTTCAAAACTCCAAAGTTAAACGTGCTTGGGCGAGAGTAGTACTAGGATGGGCGACCCCCTGGGAAGTCCTCGTGTTGCACCTTTTTTTTACTACCTATTTGAATGCACGACGAGATCATTTTTTTTACCAATCTTACTGACCAAACGTTAAGGACGGACGACGTCGTCGCCATAAAATTTGGCTGTCGATCGACCGTGCGGGGCCCGCCGCAAGCTCTACGGCCGGCTCGATCGACCAACAGACCCGAAAAACTAAAATTTGTAAATAAATAAGAAAAATAACATTTCAATCATTAATTTTCGTTTAAAACGGGCGTAACTCCGTGCATTATTGTCCGATTTCAGCTTTTCACGTGGCGCTGAAAGGCGCGCGAAGAGACGAAGAAAATTACACCGAGCTGTCCCTCGGATGCTCACCCTTATTAGCCGACGATCAGAAGTGCATGACGGGTGCGATCATACCAGCACTAAAGCACCGTTTCCAATCAGAACTCCGAAGTTAAGCGTGCTTGGGCGAGAGTAGTACTAGGATGGGTGACCCCCTAGAAGCCCTCGTGTTGCACCTTTTCTTTACTACCTGTTTGATTGCACGACGAGATCATTTTTTTTACCAATCTTTCTAACCAAACGTTAAGGACGGACGACGTCGTCGCCATAAAATTTGGTTGTCGATCGCCCGCGCAGGGCCCGCCGCAACCTCTACGGCCGGCTCGATCGACCAACCGACCCGAAAAATTAAAATTTGTAAATAAATAAGAAAAATAACATTTCAATTATTATTTTTCGTTTAAAACGGGCGCAACTCCGTGCATTATTGTCGGATTTCAGGTTTTCACGTGGCGCTGAAAGGCGCGCGAAGAGACGAAGAAAATGACCACGAGCTGTCCCTCGGACGCTCACCCTTATTAGCCGACGATCAAAAGTGCATGATGGGTGCGATCATACCAGCACTAATGCTCCAGATCCCATCAAAACTCCGAAGTTAAGCGTGCTTGGGCGAGAGTGGGACTAGGATGGGTGACCACATGGGAAGTCCTCGTGTTGCATCTTTTTTTTTACTACCTATTTGAATGCACGGCGAGATCATTTTTTTTACCAATCTTTCTAACCAAACGTTAAGGACGGACGATGTCGTCGCCACAAAATTTGGCTGTCGATCGCCCGTGCGGGGCCCGCCGCAACCACTACGGCCGGCTCGATCGACCAACCGACCCGAAAAATTAAAATTTGTAAATAAATAAGAAAAATAACATTTCAATTATTATTTTTCGTTTAAAACGGGCATAACTCCGTGCATTATTGTCCGATTTCAGCTTTTCACGTAGCGCTGGAGGCGCGCGAAGAGACGAAGAAAATGACACCGAGCAGTCCCTCGGACGCTCACCCTTATTAGCCGCCGATCAGAAGTGTGTCACGGGTGCGATCATACCAGCACTAAAGCACCGGATCCCATCAGAACTCCGAAGTTAAGCGTCCTTGGGCGAGAGTAGTACTAGGATGCGTGACCCCCTAGGAAGTTCTCGTGTTGCACCTTTTTTTTACTACCTGTTTGATTGCACGACGAGATCATTTTTTTTACCAATCTTTCTAACCAAACGTTAAGGACGTACGACGTCGTCGCCATAAAATTTGGCTGTCGATCGCCCGCGCAGGGCCCGCCGCAACCTCTACGGCCGGCTCGATCGACCAACCGATCCGAAAAACTAAAATTTGTAAACAAATAAGAAAAATAACATTTCAATTATTATTTTTCGTTTAAAACGGGCGTAACTCCGTGCATTATTGTCCGATTTCAGCTTTTCACGTGGCGCTGAAAGGCGCGCGAAGAGACGAAGAAAATGACCCCCGAACTATCCCTCGGACGCTCACCCTTATTAGCCGACGATCAAAAGTGCATGACGGGTGCGATCATACCAGCACTAACGCATCGGATCCCATCAGAATTCCGAAGTTAAGCGTGCTTGGACGAGAGTATCACTAGGATGGGTGACCCCCTGGAAAGTCCTCGTGTTGCACCTTTTTTTTTACTACCTATTTGATTTCACGACGAGATCATTTTTTTTACAAATCTTTCTAACCAAACGTTAAGGATGGACGACGTCGTCGCCATAAAATTTACCTGTCGATCGCCAGTGCGGGGCCCGCCGTAACCTCTACGGCCGGCTCGATCGACCAACCGACCCGAGAAATTAAAATTTGTAAATAAATAAGAAAAATAACATTTCAATTATTATTTTTCGTTTAAAAAGAGCGTAACTCCGTGCATTATTGTCCGATTTCAGCTTTTCACGTGGCGCTGAAAGGCGCGTGAAGAGACGAAGAAAATGACCCCCGAACTCTCCCTCGGACGCAGACCCATATTGGCCGACGATCAGAAGTGCATGATGGGTGCGATCATACCAGCACTAAAGCACCGGATCCCATCAGAACTGCGAAGTTAAGCGTGCTTGGGCGAGAGTAGGACTAGGATGGGTGACCCCCTAGGAAGTCCTCGTGTTGCACATTTTTTTTTACTACCTATTTAAATGCACGACGAGATCATTTTTTTTACCAATCTTTCTAACCAAACGTTAAGGACGGACGACGTCGTCGCCATAAAATTTGGCAGTCGATCGCCCGTTCGGGGCCCGCCGCATCCTCTACGGCCGGCTCGATTGACCAACCGACCCGAAAAATTAAAATTTGTAAATAAATAAGAAAAATAACATTTCAATTATTATTTTTCGTTTAAAACGGGCGTAACTCCGTGCATTATTATCCGATTTCAGCTTTTCACGTGGCGCTGAAAGGCGTGCGAAGAGACAAAGAAAATGACCCCGAGCTGTCCCTCGGACGCTCACCCTTATTAGCCGACGATCAGAAGTTCGTGACGGGTGCGATCATACCAGCACTAAAGCACAGGATCCCATCAGAACTCCGAAGTTAACCGTGCTTGGGCGAGGGTAGTACTAGGATGGGTGACCCTCTGGGAAATCCTCGTGTTGCACCTTCTTTTAACTACCTGTTTGATTGCACGATGAGATCATTTTTTTACCAATCTTTCTAACCAAACGTTAAGGACGGACGACGTCGTCGCCATAAAATTTGGCTGTCGATCGCCCGCGCGGGGCCCGCCGCAACCTCTACGGCCGGCTCGATCGACCAACCGACCCGAAAAATTAAAATTTGTAAATAAATAAGAAAAATAACATTTCAATTATTTTTTTTCGTTTAAAACGGGCGTAACTCCGTGCATTATTGTCCGATTTAAGCTTTTCACGTGGCGCTGAAACGCGCGCGAAGAGACGAAGAAAATGACCCCGAGCTGTTCCTCGGACGCTCACCCTTATTAGCCGACAATCAGAAGTGCGTGACGGTTGCGATCATACCAGCACTAAAGCACCGGATCCCATCAGAACTCCGAAGTTAAGCGTGCTTGGGCGAGAGTAGTACTAGAATGGGTGACCCCTGGGAAGTCCTCGTGTTGCGCCTTTTTTTTTACTACCTATTTGAATGCACGACGAGATCATTTTTTTTACCAATCTTTCTAACCAAACGTTAAGGACGGACGTCGTCGTCGCCATAAAATTTGGCTGTCGATCGCCCGTGCGGGGCCCGCCGCAACCTCTACGGCCGGCTCGATCGACCAACCGACCTGAAAATTTTAAATTTGTAAAAAAATAAGAATAATAACATTTCAATTATTATTTTTCGTTTAAAACGGGCGTAACTCCGTGCATTATTGTCCGATTTCAGCTTTTCACGTGGCGCTGAAAGGCGCACGAAGAGACGAAGAAAATGACCCCGAGCTGCCCTCGGACGCTCACCCTTATTAGCCGACGATCAGAAGTGTGTGACGGGTGCGATCATACCCGCACTAAAGCACCGGATCCCATCAGAACTCCGAAGTTAAGCGTGCTTGGGCGAGAGTAGTACTAGGATGTGTGACCCCCTGGGAAGTCATCGTGTGGCACCTTTTTTTGACTACCTGTTTGATTGCACGACGAGATCATTTTTTTACCAATCTTTCTAACCAAACGTTAAGGACGGATGACGTCGTCGCCATAAAATTTGGCTATCGATCGCTCGCGCGGGGCCCGCCGCAACCTCTACGACCGACTCGATCGACCAACCGACCCGAAAAATTAAAATTTGTAAATAAATAAGAAAAATAACATTTCAATTATTATTTTTCGTTTAAAACGGGCGTAACTCCGTGCATTATTGTCCGATTTCAGCTTTTCACGTGGCGCTGAAAGGCGCGCGAAGAGACGAAGAAAATGACCCCGAGCTGTCTCTCGGACGCTAACCCTTATTTTGCCGACGATCAGAAGTGCGTGATGGGTGCGATCATACCAGCACTAAAGCACCGGATCCCATCAGAACTCCGAAGTTAAGCGTGCTTGGGCGAGAGTAGTACTAGGATGGGTGACCCCTTGGGAAGTCCTCGTGTCGCACTTTTTTTTGACTACCTGTTTGAATGCACGACGAGATCATTTTTTTACTAATCTTTCTAACCAAACGTTAAGGACGGACGACGTCGTCGCCATAAAATTTGGCTGTCGATCGCCCGTGCGGGGCCCGCCGCAACCTCTACGGCCGACTTGATCGACCAACCGACCCGAAAAATTAAAATTTGTAAATAAATAAGAAAAATAACATTTCAATTATTATTTTTCGTTTAAAATGGGCGTAACTCCGTGCATTATTGTCCGATTTTAGCTTTTCACGTGGCGCTGAAACGCGCGCGAAGAGACGAAGAAAATGACCCCGACCTGTTCCTCGGACGCTCACCCTTATTAGCCGACAATCAGAAGTGCGTGACGGGTGCGATCATACCAGCACTAAAGCACTGGATCCCATCAGAACTCCGAAGTTAAGCGTGCTTGGGCGAGAGTAGTACTAGGATGGGTGACCCCTTGGGAAGTCCTCGTGTTGCACCTTTTTTTGACTACCTGTTTGATTGCACGACGAGATCATTTTTTTACCAATCTTTCTAACCAAACGTTAAAGGACGGACGACGTCGTCGCCATAAAATTTGGCTGTCGATCGCCCGCGCGGGGCCTGCCGCAACCTCTACGACCGGCTCGATCGACCTACCGACCCGTAAAATTAAAATTTGTAAATAAATAAGAAAAATAACATTTCAATTATTATTTTTCATTTAAAACGGGCGTAACTCCGTGCATTATTGTCCGATTTCAGCTTTTCACGTGGCGCTGAAAGGCGTGCGAAGAGACAAAGAAAATGACCCCGAGCTGTCCCTCGGACGCTCACCCTTATTAGCCGACGATCAGAAGTGCTTGACGGGTGCGATCATACCAGCACTAAAGCATTGGATCCCATTAGAACTCCGAAGTTAAGCGTGCTTGGGCGAGAGTAGTACTAGGATGGGTGACCCCTTGGGAAGTCCTCGTGTTGCACATTTTTTTACTACCTATTTGAATGCACGACGAGATCATTTTTTTTACCAATCTTTCTAACCAAACGTTAAGGACGGACGACGTCGTCGCCATAAAATTTGGCTGTCGATCGCCGTTGCGGGGCCCGCAGCAACCTCTACGGCCGGCTCGATCGACCAACCGACCCGAAAAATTAAAATTTGAAAATAAATAAGAAAAATAACATTTCAATTATTATTTTTCGTTTAAAACGGGCGTAACTCCGTGCATTATTGTCCGATTTCAACTTTTCATGTGGCGCTGAAAGGCACGCGAAGAGACGAAGAAAATGACCCCGAGCTGTCCCTCGGACGCTCACCCTTATTAGACGACGATCAGAAGTGCGTGATGGGTGCGATCATACCAGCACTAAAGCACCGGATCCCATCAGAACTCCGAAGTTAAGCGTGCTTGGGCGAGAGTAGTACTAGGATGGGTGACCCCCTGGGAAGTCCTTGTGTTTCACCTTTTTCAGACTACCTGTTTGATTGCACGACGAGATCATTTTTTTACCAATCTTTCTAACCAAACGTTAAGGACGGACGACGTCGTCGCCATAAAATTTGACTGTCGATCGCTCGCGCGGGGCTCGCCGCAACCTCTACGGCCGACTCGATCGACCAACCGACCCGAAAAATTAAAATTTGTAAATAAATAAGAAAAATAACAATTCAATTATTATTTTTCGTTTAAAACGGGCGTAACTCCGTGCATTATTGTCCGATATCAGCTTTTCACGTGGCGCTGATAGGCGCGCGAAGAGACGAAGAAAATGACCCCGAGCTATCTCTCGGACGCTCACCCTTATTTGTCGACGATCAGAAGTGCGTGACGGGTGCGATCATACCAACACTAAAGCACCGGATCCTATCAGAACTCCGAAGTTAAGCGTGCTTGGGCGAGAGTAGTACTAGGATAGGTGACCCCCTCGGAAGTCCTCGTGTTGCACCTTTTTTTTTACTACCTATTTGAATGCACGGCGAGATCATTTTTTTTACCAATCTTTCTAACCAAACGTTAAGGACGGACGACGTCGTCGCCATAAAATTTGGCTGTCGATCGCCCGCGCGGGGCCCGCCGCGACCTCTACGGCCGACTCGATCGACCAACCGACCTGAAAAATTAAAATTTGTAAATAAATAAGAAAAATAACATTTCAATTATTATTTTTCGTTTAAAACGGGCATAACTCCGTGCATTATTTTCCGATTTCAGCTTCTCACGTGGCGCTGAAAGGCGCGCGAAGAGACGAAGAAAATGACCCCGAGGTGTCTCTCGGACGCTCACCCTTATTTGTCGACGATCAGAAGTGCGTGACGGGTGCGATCATACCAACACTAAAGCACCGGATCCTATCAGAACTCCGAAGTTAAGCGTGCTTGGGCGAGAGTAGTACTAGGATAGGTGACCCCCTCGGAAGTCCTCGTGTTGCACCTTTTTTTTTACTACCTATTTGAATGCACGGCGAGATCATTTTTTTTACCAATCTTTCTAACAAAACGTTAAGGACGGACGACGTCGTCGCCATAAAATTTGGCTGTCGATCGCCCGTGCGGGGCCCGCCGCAACCTCTACGGCCGGCTCGATCGAACAACCGACCCGAAAAATTAAAATTTGTAAATAAGTAAGAAAAATAACATTTCAATTATTATTTTTCGTTTAAAACGGGCGTAACTCCGTGCATTATTGTCCGATTTCAGCTTTTCACGTGGCGCTGAAAGGCGCGCGAAGAGACGAAGTAAATGACACCGAGCTGTCCCTCGGACGCTCACCCTTATTAGCCGACGATCAGAAGTGCGTGATGGGTGCGATCATACCAGCACTAAAGCACCGGATCCCATCAGAACTCTGAAGTTAAGCGTGCTTGGTCGAGAGTAGTACTAGGATGGGTGACCCCCTGGGAAGTCCTCGTGTTGCACCTTTTTCTGACTACCTGTTTGATTGCACGACGAGATCATTTTTTTACCAATCTTTCTAACCAAACGTTAAGGACGGACGACGTCGTCGCCATAAAATTTGGCTGTCGATAGCCCGCGCGGGGCTCGCCGCAACCTGTACGGCCGACTCGATCGACCAACCGACCGGAAAAATTAAAATTTGTAAATAAATAAGAAAAATAACATTTCAATTATTATTTTTCGTTTAAAACGGGCGTAACTCCGTGCATTATTGTCCGATTTCAGCTTTTCACGTGGCACTAAAAGGCGCCGAAGAGACGAAGAAAATGACCCCGAGCTGTCCCTCGGACGCTCACCCTTATTAGCCGACGATTAGAAGCACATGACGAATGCGATCATACATGCACTAACGCATCAGATCCCATCAGAACTCCGAAGTTAATCGTGCTTGGGCGAGAGTAGTACTAGGATGGGTGCCCCACTGGGAAGTCCTCGTGTTGCACCTTTTTTTGACTACCTATTTGATTGCACGACGAGATCATTTTTTTACCAATCTTTCTAACCAAACGTTAAGGACGGACGACGTCGTCGCCATAAAATTTGGCTGTCGATCGCCCGCGCGGTGCCCGCCGCAACCTCTACGGCCGACTAGATCGACCAACCGACCCGAAAAATTAAAATTTGTAAATTAAAAAAAAAACATTTCAATTATTATTTTTCGTTTAAAACGGGCGAAACACCGTGCATTATTGTCCGATTTCAGCTTTTCACGTAGCGCTGAAAGGCGCGCGAAAGGACGAAGAAAATGACCCCGAGCTGTCCCTCGGACGCTCACCCTTATTAGCCGACGATCAGAAGTGCGTGAAGGGTGCGATCATACCAGCACTAAAGCTCCGGATCCCATCAGAACTCCGATGTTAAGCATGATCGGGCGAGAGTAGTACTAGGATGGGTGACCCCCTGGGAAGTCCTCGTGTTGCACCTTTTTTTGACTACCTGTTTGATTGCACGACGAGATCATTTTTTTTACCAATCTTTCTAACCAAACGTTAAGGACGGACGACGTCGTCGCCATAAAATTTGGCTGTCGATCGCCCGCGCGGGGGCGCCGCAACCTCTACGGCCGACTCGATCGACCAACCGATCCGAAAAATTAAAATTTGTAAATAAGTAAGAAATATAACATTTCAATTATTATTTTTCGTTTAAAACGGGCGTAACACCGTGCATTATTGTCCGATTTCAGCTTTTCACGTGGCGCTGAAAGGCGCGCGAAGAGACGAAGAAAATGACCCCGAGCTGTCCCTCGGACGCTCACCCTTATTAGCCGACGATCAGAAGTGCGTGAAGGGTGCGATCATACCAGCACTAAAGCTCCGGATCCCATCAGAACTCCGATGTTAAGCATGATCGGGCGAGAGTAGTACTAGGATGGGTGACCCCCTGGGAAGTCCTCGTGGTGCACTTTTTTTTGACTACCTGTTTGATTGCACGACGAGATCATTTTTTTACCAATCTTTCTAGCCAAACGTTAAGGACGGACGACGTCGTCGCCATAAAATTTGGCTGTCGATCGCCCGCGCGGGGGCGCCGCAACCTCTACGGCCGACTCGATCGACCAACCGATCCGAAAAATTAAAATTTGTAAATAAGTAAGAAATATAACATTTCAATTATTATTTTTCGTTTAAAACGGGCGTAACTCCGTGCATTATTGTCCGATTTCAGCTTTTCACGTGGCGCTGAAAGACGCGCGAAGAGACGAAGAAAATGACACCGAGCTGTCCCTCGGACGCTCACCCTTATTAGCCGACGATCAGAAGTGCGTGACGGGTGCGATCATACCAGCACTAAAGCACCGGATCCCATTAGAACTCCGAAGTTAAGCTTGCTTGGGCGAGAGTAGTACTAGGATGGGTGACCCCCTGGGAAGTCCTCGTGTTGCACCTTTTTTTTACTACCTATTTGAATTCACGACGAGATCATTTTTTTTACCAATCTTTCTAACCAAACTTTAAGGACGGACGACGTCGTCGCCATAAAATTTGGCTGTCGATCGCCCGCGCGGGGCCCGCCGCAACCTCTACGGCCTGCTCGATCGACCAACCGACCCGAAAAATTAAAATTTGTAAATAAATAAGAAAAATAACATTTCAATTATTATTTTTAGTTTAAAACGGGAGTAACTCCGTGCATTATTGTCCGATTTTGGCTTTTCACGTGGCGCTGAAAGGCGCGCGAAGAGACGAAGAAAATGACCCCGAGCTGTCCCTCGGACACTCACCCTTATTAGCCGACGATCAGAAGTGCGTGACGGGTGCGACCATACCAGCACTAAAGCATCAGATCCCATCTGAACTCCGAAGTTAAGCGTGCTTGGGCGAGAGTTGTACTAGGATGGGTGACCCCCTGGGAAGTCCTCGTGTTGCACATTTTTTTTTACTACCTATTTGAATGCACGACGAGATCATTTTTTTTACCAATCTTTATAACCAAACGTTAAGGATGGACGACGTCGTCGCCACAAAATTTGGTTGTCGATCGCCCGTGCGAGGCCCGCCGCAAACTCTACGGCCGGCTCGATCGACCAACCGACCCGAAAAATTAAAATTTGTAAATAAATAAGAAAAATAACATTTCAATTATTATTTTTCGTTTAAAACGGGCGTAACTCCGTGCATCATTGTCCGATTTCAGCTTTTCACGTGGCGCTGAAAGGCGCGCGAAAAGACGAAGAAAATGACCCCGAGCTGTCCCTCGGACGCTCACCCATATTAGCCGACGATCAGAAGTTCGTGACGGGTGCGATCATACCAGCACTAAAGCACCGAATCCCATCAGAACTCCAAAGTGAAGCGTGCTTGGGGGAGAGTAGTACTAGGATGGGTGACCCCCTGGGAAGTCCTCGTGTTGCACCTTTTTTTGACTACCTGTTTGATTGCACAACGAGATCATTTTTTTACCAATCTTTCTAACCAAACGTTAAGGAGTGACGACGTCGTCGCCATAAAATTTGGCTGTCGATCGCCCGCGCGGGGCCCGCCGCAACCTCTACGACCGACTCGATCGAACAACCGACCCGAAAAATAAAAATTTGTAAATAAATAAGAAAAATAACATTTCAATTGTTATTTTTCGTTTAAAACGGGAGTAACTCTGTGCATTATTGTCCGATTTCAGCTTTTCACGTGGCGCTGAAAGGCTCGCGAAGAGACGAAGAAAATGACCCCGAGCTGTCCCTCGGACGCTCACCCTTATTAGCCGACGATCAGAAGTGCGTGACGGGTGCGATCATACCAGCACTAAAGCACCGGATCCCATCAGAACTCCGAAGTTAAGCGTGCTTGGGCGAGAGTAGTACTAGGATGGGTGACCCCCTGGGAAGTCTTCGTGTTGCACCTTTTTTTTACTACCTATTTGAATGCACGACGAGATCATTTTTTTTACCAATCTTTATAACCAAACGTTAAGGACGGACGACGTCGTCGCCACAAAATTTGGCTGTCGATCGCCCGTGCGGGGCCCGCCGCAAAACTCTACGGCCGACTCGATCGACCAACCGACCCGAAAAATTAAAATTTGTAAATAAATAAGAAAAATAATATTTTAATTATTATTTTTCGTTTAAAACGGGCGTAATTCCGTGCATTATTGTCCGATTTCAGCTTTTCACGTGGCGCTGAAAGGCGCGCGAAGAGACGAAGAAAATGACCCCGAGCTGTCCCTCGGACGCTCACCCTTATTAGCCGACGATCAGAAGTGCGTGACGGGTGCGATCATACCAGCACTAAAGCATCTGATTCCATCAGAACTCCGAAGTTAAGCGTGCTTGGGCGAGAGTAGTACTAGGATGGGTGACCCCTTGGGAAGTCCTCGTGTTGCACCTTTTTTTGACTACCTTTTGATTGCACGACGAGATTATTTTTTTACCAATCTTTCTAACCAAACGTTAAGGACGGACGACGTCGTCGCCATAAAATTTGGCTGTCGATCGCCCGCGCGGGGCCCGCCGCAACCTCTACGGCCGACTCGATCGACCAACCGACCCGAAAAATTAAAATTTTTAAATAAATAAGAAAAATAACATTTCAATTATTATTTTTTGTTTAAAACGGGCGTAACTCCGTGCATTATTGTCCGATTTCAGCTTTTCACGTGGCGCTGAAAGGCGCGCGAAGAGACGAAGAAAATGACCCCGAGCTGTCTCTCGGACGCTCACCCTTATTTGTCGACGATCAGAAGTGCGTGACGGGTGCGATCATACCAGCACTAGAGCACCGGATCCCATCAGAACTCCGAAGTTAAGCGTGCTTGGGCGAGAGTAGTACTAGGATGGCTGACCCCCTGGGAAGTCCTCGTGTTGCACCTTTTTTTTTACTACCTATTTGAATGCACGACGAGATCATTTTTTTTACCAATCTTTCTAACCAAACGTTAAGGACGGACGACGTCGTCGCCATAAAATTTGGCTGTCGATCGCCCGTGCGGGGCCCGCCGCAACCTCTACGGCCGGCTCGATCGACCAACCGACCCAAAAAATTAAAATTTGTAAATAAGTAAGAAATATAACATTTCAATTATTATTTTTCGTTTAAAACGGGCGTAACTCCGTGCATTATTGTCCGATTTCAGCTTTTCACGTGACGCTGAAAGGCGCTCGAAGAGACGAAGAAAATGACACCGAGCTGTCCCTCGGACGCTCACCCTTATTAGCCGACGATCAGAAGTGCGTGACGGGTGCGATCATACCAGCACTAAAGCACCGGATCCCATTAGAACTCCGAAGTTAAGCTTGCTTGGGCGAGAGTAGTACTAGGATGGGTGACCCCCTGGGAAGTCCTCGTGTTGCACCTTTTTTTGACTACCTGTTTGATTGCACGACAATATCATTTTTTTACCAATCTTTCTAACCAAACGTTAAGGACGGACGACGTCGTCGCCATAAAATTTGGCTGTCGATCGCTCGCGCGGGGCCCGCCGCAACCTCTACGGCCGACTCGATCGACCAACCGACCGGAAAAATTAAAATTTGTAAATAAATAAGAAAAATAACATTTCAATTATTATTTTTCGTCTAAAACGGGCATAACTCCGTGCATTATTGTCCGATTTCAGCTTTTCACGTGGCACTGAATGGCGCCGAAGAGACGAAGAAAATGACCCCGAGCTGTCCCTCGGACGCTCACCCTTATTAGCCGACGATCAGAAGTGCATGACTCGTGCGATCATACCAGCACTAAAGCACCGGATCCCATCAGAACTCCGAAGTTAAGCGTGCTTGGGCGAGAGTAGTACTAGGATGGGTGACACCCTAGGAAGTCCTCGTGTTGCACCTTTTTTTTTTTACTACCTATTTGAATGCACGACGAGATCATTTTTTTTACCAATCTTTCTAACCAAACGTTAAGGACGGACGACGTCGTCGCCAAAAAATTTGGCTGTCGATCGCCCGTGCGGGGTCCGCCGCAACCTCTACGGCCGGCTCGATCGACCAACCGACCCGAAAAATTAAAATTTGTAAATAAATAAGAAAAATAACATTTCAATTATTATTTTTTGTTTAAAACGGGCGTAACTCCGTGCATTATTGTCCGATTTCAGATTTTCACGTGGCGCTGAAAGGCGCGCGAAGAGAAGAAGAAAATGACCCCGAGCTGTCCCTCGGACGTTCACCCTTATTAGCCGACGATTAGAAGCACATGACGGATGCGATCATACATGCACTAACGCATCAGATCCCATCAGAACTCCGAAGTTAAGCGTGCTTGGGAGAGAGTAGTACTAGGATGGATGACCCCTTGGGAAGTCCTCGTGTTGCATCTTTTTTTTACTACCTATTTGATTGCACGACAAGATCATTTTTTTACCAATCTTTCTAACCAAACGTTAAGGACTGACGACGTCGTCGCCATAAAATTTGGCTGTCGATCGCCCGCGCGGGGCCCCGCGCAACCTCTACGGCCGACTCGATCGACCAACCGACCGGAAAAATTAAAATTTGTAAATAAATAAGAAAAATAACATTTCAATTATTATTTTTCGTTTAAAACCGGCATAACTCCGTGCATTATTGTCCGATTTCAGCTTTTCACGTGGCACTGAATGGCGCCGGAGAGACGAAGAAAATGACCCCGAGCTGTCCCTCAGACGCTCACACTTATTAGCCGACGATCAGAAGTGCATGACTCGTGCGATCATACCAGCACTAAAGCACCGGATCCCATCAGAACTCCGAAGTTAAGCGTACTTGGGCGAGAGTAGTACTAGGATGGGTGACCCCCTGGGAAGTCATCGTGTTGCACTTTTTTTTGACTACCAGTTTGATTGCACAACGAGATCATTTTTTTACCAATCTTTCTAACCAAACGTTAAGGACGGACGACGTCGTCGCCATAAAATTTGGCTGTCGATCGCCCGTGCGGGGTCCGCCGCAACCTCTACGACCGGCTCGATCTACCAACCGACCCGAAAAATTAAAATTTGTAAATAAATAAGAAAAATAACATTTCAATTATTATTTTTCGTTTAAAACGGGCGTAACTACGTGCATTATTGTCCGATTTCAGCTTTTCACGTGGCGCTGAAAGGCGCGCGAAGAGAAGAAGAAAATGACCCCGAGCTGTCCCTCGGACGCTCACCCTTATTAGCCGACGATTAGAAGCACATGACGGATGCGATCATACATGCACTAACGCATCAGATCCCATCAGAACTCCGAAGTTAAGCGTGCTTGGGAGAGAGTAGTACTAGGATGGATGACCCCTTGGGAAGTCCTCGTGTTGCATCTTTTTTTTACTACCTATTTGATTGCACGACGAGATCATTTTTTTTACCAATCTTTCTAACCAAACGTTAAGAACGGAGGAAGTCGTCGCCATAAAATTTGGCTGTCGATCGCCCGCGCGGGGCCCGCCGTAACCTCTACGGCCGGCTCGATCGACCAACCGACCCGAAAAATTAAAATTTGTAAATAAATAAGAAAAATAACATTTCAATTATTATTTTTCGTTTAAAACGGGCGTAACTCCGTGCATTATTGTCCGATTTCAGCTTTTCAGGTGGTGCTGAAAGGCGCGCGATGAGACGAAGAAAATTACCCCGAGCTGTCCCTCGGAAGCTCACCCTTATTAGCCGACGATCAGAAGTGCATGATGGGTGCGATCATACCAGCACTAACGCACCGGATCCCATCAGAACTTCGAAGTTAAGCGTGCTTGGGCGAGAGTATTACTAGGATGGGTGACCCCCTGGGACGTTCTCGTGTTGCACCCTTTTTTTTACTACCTATTGGAATGCACGACGAGATCATTTTTTTTACCAATCCTTTTAACCAAACGTTAAGGACGGACGACGACGTCGCCACAAAATTTGGCTGTCGATCGCCCGTGCGGGGCCCGCCGCAACATCTACAGCCGGCTCGATCGACCAACCGACCCGAAAAATTAAAATTTGTAAATAAATAAGAAAAATAACATTTCAATTATTATTTTTCGTTTAAAACGGGCGTAACTCCGTGCATTATTGTCCGATTTCAGCTTTTCACGTGGCGCTGAAAGGCGCGCGAAGAGACGAAGAAAATGACCCCGTGCTGTCCCTCGGACGCTCACCCTTATTAGCCGAGGATCAGAAGTGCGTGACGGGTGCGATCATACCAGCACTAATGCACCGGATCCCATCAGAACTCCGAAGTTAGGCGTGCTTGGGAGAGAGTAGTACTAGGATGGTTGACCCTCTGGGAAGTCCTCGTGTTGCATCTTTTTTTTTACTACCTATTTGAATGTACGACGAGATCATTTTTTTTACCAATCTTTCTAACCAAACGTTAAGGACGGACGACGTCGTCGCCATAAAATTGGGCTGTCGATCGCCCGTGCGGGGCCCGCCGCAACCTCTACGGCCGGCTCAATCGACCAACCGACCCGAAAAATTAAAATTTGTAAATAAATAAGAAAAATAATATTTCAATTATTATTTTTCGTTTAAAACGGGCGTAACTCCGTGCATTATTGTCCGATTTTAGCTTTTCACGTGGCGCTGAAAGGGGCGCGAAGAGACGAAGAAAATGACCCCGAGCTGTCCCTCGGACGCTCACCCTTATTAGCCGACGATCAGAAGTGCATGACGGGTGCGATCATACTAGCACTAAAGCACCGGATCCCATCAGAACTACGAAGTTAAGCGTGCTTTGGCGAGAGTAGTACTAGGATGGGTGACCCCCTGGGAAGTCCTCGTGTTGCACCTTTTTTTTTACAACCTATTTGAATGCACGACGAGATCATTTTTTTTACCAATCTTTCTAACCAAACGTTAAGGACGGACGACGTCGTCGCCATAAAATTTGGCTGTCGATCGCCCGTGCGGTGCCCGCCGCAACCTCTACGTCCGGCTCGATCGACCGACCGACCCGAAAAATTAAAATTTGTAAATAATTAAGAAAAATAACATTTCAATTATTATTTTTTCTTTAAAACGTGCGTAACTCCGTGCATTATTGTCCGATTTCAGCTTTTCACGTGGCGTTGAAAGGCGCGCGAAGAGACGAAGAAAATGACCCCGAGCTGTCCCTCGGACGCTAACCCTTATTAGCCGACGATCAGAAGTGCATGCCGGGTGAGATCATACCAGCACTAACGCAACGGATCCCATCAAAACTCCGAAGTTAAGCGTGCTTGGGCGAGAGTAGTACTAGGATGTGTGACCCCCTGGGAAGTCCTCGTGTTGCACCTTTTTTTCTACAACCTATTTGAATGCACGACGAGATCATTTTTTTTACCAATCTTTCTAACCAAACGTTAAGGACGGACGTAGTCGTCGCCATAAAATTTGGCTGTCGATCGCCCGCGCGGGGGCCGCCGCAACCTCTACGGCCGCCTTGATCGACCAACCGATCCGAAAAATTAAAATTTGTAACTAAATAAGAAAAATAACATTTCAATTAATATTTTTCGTTTAAAATGGGCGTAACTCCGTGCATTATTGCACGATTTCAGCTTTTCACGTGGCGCTGAAAGGCGCGAAGAGACGAAGAAAATGACCCCGAGCTGTCCCTCGGACGCTCACCCTTATTAGCAGACGATCAGAAGTGCATGACGGGTGCGATGATACCAGGACTAAAGCATCGGATCCCATCAGAACTCCGAAGTTAAGCGTGCTTGGGCGAGAGTAGTACTAAGATGGGTGACCCCCTGGGAAGTCCTCGTGTTGCACCTTTTTTTTACTACCTATTTGATTGCACGACCAGATCATTTTTTTTACCAGTTTTTCTAACCAAACGTTAAGGACGGATGACGTCGTCGCCATAAAATTGGGCTGTCGATCGCCCGTGCGGTGGCCGCCGCAACCTCTACGGCCGGCTCGATCGACCAACCGACCCGAAAAATGAAAATTTGTAAAAAAATAAGAAAAATAATATTTCAATTATTATTTTTCGTTTAAAACGGGCGTAACTCCGTGCATTATTGTCCGATTTCAGCTTTTCAGGTGACGAAGAAAATGACCCCGTGCTGTCCCTCGGACGCTCACCCTTATTAGCCGAGGATCAGAAGTGCGTGACGGGTGCGATCATACCAGCACTAACGCACCGGATCCCATCAGAACTCCGAAGTTAGGCGTGCTTGGGAGACAGTAGTACTAGGATGGTTGACCCTCTGGGAAGTCCTCGTGTTGCATCTTTTTTTTTACTACCTATTTGAATGCACGACGAGATCATTTTTTTTACCAATCTTTCTAACCAAACGTTAAGGACGGACGACGTCGTCGCCATAAAATTGGGCTGTCGATCGCCCGTGCGGGGCCCGCCGCAACCTCTACGGCCGGCTCAATCGACCAACCGACCCGAAAAATTAAAATTTGTAAATAAATAAGAAAAATAATATTTCAATTATTATTTTTCGTTTAAAACGGGCGTAACTCCGTGCATTATTGCCCGATTTCAGCTTTTCACGTGGCGCTGAAAGGGGCGCGAAGAGACGAAGAAAATGACCCCGAGCTGTCCCTCGGACGCTCACCCTTATTAGCCGACGATCAGAAGTGCATGACGGGTGCGATCATACCAGCACTAAAGCACCGGATCCCATCAGAACTCCGAAGTTAAACGTGCTTGGGCGAGAGTAGTACTACGATTGGTGACCCCCTGGGAAGTCCTCGTGTTGCACCTTTTTTTTTACAACCTATTTGAATGCACGACGAGATCATTTTTTTTACCAATCTTTCTAACCAAACGTTAAGGACGGACGACGTCGTCGCCATAAAATTTGGCTGTCGATTGCCCGTGCGGTGCCCGCCGCATCCTCTACGTCCGGCTCGATCGACCAACCGACCCGAAAAATTAAAATTTGTAAATAATTAAGAAAAATAACATTTCAATTATTATTTTTCGTTTAAAACTGGCGTAACTCCGTGCATTATTGTCCGATTTCAGCTTTTCACGTGGAGCTGAAAGGCGCGCGAAGAGACGAAGAAAATGACCCCGAGCTGTCCCTCGGACGCTCACCCTTATTAGCCGACGATCAGAAATGCATGACGGGTGAGTTCATACCAGCACTAACGCACCGGATCTCATTAGAACTCCGAAATTAAGCGTGCTTGGGCGAGAGTAGTACTAGGATGGGTGACCCCCTAGGAAGTCCTCGTGTTGTACCTTTTTTTGACTACTTGTTTGATTGCACGACGAGATCATTTTTTTACCAATCTTTCTAACCAAACGTTAAGGACGGACGACGTCGTCGCCATAAAATTTGGCTGTCGATCGCCCGCGCGGGGCCCGCCGCAACCTCTACGTCCGACTCGATCGACCAACCGACCCGAAAAATTAAAATTTGTAAATAAATAAGAAAAATAACATTTCAATTATTATTTTTCGTTTAAAACGGGCGTAACTCCGTGCATTATTGTCTGATTTCAGCTTTTCACGTGGCACTGAAAGGCGCCGAAGAGACGAAGAAAATGACCCCGAGCTGTCCCTCGGACGGTGACCCTTATTAGCCGACGATCAGAAGTGCGTGACGGTTGCGATCAAACCAGCACAAAAGCACCGGATCCCATCAGAACCCCGAAGTTAAGCATGCTTGGGTGAGAGTAGTACTAGGATGGGTGACCCCCCGGTAAGTCCTCGTGTTGCACCTTTTTTTTTACTACCTATTTGATTGCACGACGAGATCATTTTTTTTACCAATCTTTCTAACCAAACGGTAAGGACGGACGACGTCGTCGCCATAAAATTGGGCTGTCGATCGCCCGTGCTGGGCCCGCCGCAACCTCTACGGCCGGCTCGATCGACCAACCGACCCGAAAAATGAAAATTTGTAAATAAATAAGAAAAATAACATTTCAATCTCGATCGACCAACCGACCCGAAAAATTAAAATTTGTAAAAAAAAAAAAAACATTTCAATTATTATTTTTCGTTTAAAACGGGCGTAACTCGGTGCATTATTGCCCGATTTCAGCTTTTCACGTGGCGCTGAAAGGGGCGCGAAGAGACGAAGAAAATGACCCCGAGCTGTCCCTCCGACGCTCACCCTTATTAGCCGACGATCAGAAGTGCATGACCGGTGCGATCATACCAGCACTAAAGCACCGGATCCCATCAGAACTTCGAAGTTAAACGTGCTTGGGAGAGAGTAGTACTAGGATGGGTGACCCCCTGGGAAGTCCTTGTGTTGCACCTTTTTTTTTACAACCTATTTGAATGCACGACGAGATCATTTTTTTTACCAATCTTTCTAACCAAACGTTAAGGACGGACGACGTCGTCGCCATAAAATTTGGCTGTCGATTGCCCGTGCGGTGCCCGCCGCAACCTCTACGTCCGGCTCGATCGACCAACCGACCCGAAAAATTAAAATTTGTAAATAATTAAGAAAAATAACATTTCAATTATTATTTTTCGTTTAAAACGGGCGTAACTCCGTGCATTATTGTCCGATTTCAGCTTTTCACGCGGAGCTGAAAGGCGCGCGAAGAGACGAAGAAAATGACCCCGAGTTGTCCCTCGGACGCTCACCCTTATTAGCCGACGATCAGAAGTGCGTGACGGGTGCGATCATACCAGCACTACCGCACCGGATCCCATCAGAACTCCGAAGTTAAGCGTGCTTGGGCGAGAGTAGTACTAGGATGGTTGACCCTCTAGGAAGTCCTTGTGTTGCATCTTTTTTTTTACTACCTATTTGAATGCACGACGAGATCATTTTTTTTACCAATCTTTCTAACCAAACGTTTAGGACGGACGACGTCGTCGCCATAAAATTGGGCTGTCGATCGCCCGTGCGGGGCCCGCCGCAACCTCTACGGCCGACTCAATCGACCAACCGACCCGAAAAATTAAAATTTGTAAATAAATAAGAAAAATAATATTTCAATTATTATTTTTCGTTTAAAATGGGCGTAACTCCGTGCGTTATTGTCCGATTTCAGCTTTTCACGTGGCGCTGAAAGGCGCGCGATGAGACGAAGAAAATGACCCCGAACTGTCCCTCGGACGCTCACCCGTATTAGTCGACGATTAGAAGTGCATGATGTGTGCGATCATACCAGCACTAACGGACCGGATCCTATCAGAACTCCGAAGTTAAACGTGCTTGGGTGAGAGTAGTACTATGATGTGTGACCGCCTGGGAAGTTCTCGTGCTGCACCCTTTTTTTTACTACCTATTTGAATGCACGAGGAGATCAGTTTTTTCACCAATCTTTCTAACCAAACGTTAAGGACGGACGACGTCGTCGCCATAAAATTTGGGTGTCGATCGCCCGCGTGGGGCCCTCCGCAACCTCTATTGCCGGATCGATCGACCAACTGACCCGAAAAATTAAAATTTGTAAAAAAATAAGAAAAATAATATTTCAATTATTATTTTTCGTTTAAAACGGGCGTAACTCCGTGCATTATTGTCCGATTTCAGCTTTTCACGTGGCGCTGAAAGGCGCGCGAAGAGACGAAGAAAATGACCCCGTGCTGTCCCTCGGACGCTCACCCTTATTAGCCGAGGATCAGAAGTGCGTGACGGGTGCGATCATACCAGCACTAACGCACCGGATCCCATCAGAACTCCGAAGTTAGGCGTGCTTGGGAGAGAGTAGTACTAGGATGGTTGACCCTCTGGGAAGTCCTCGTGTTGCATCTTTTTTTTTACTACCTATTTGTATGTACGACGAGATCATTTTTTTTACCAATCTTTCTAACCAAACGTTAAGGACGGACGACGTCGTCGCCATAAAATTGGGCTGTCGATCGCCCGTGCGGGGCCCGCCGCAACCTCTACGGCCGGCTCAATCGACCAACCGACCCGAAAAATTAAAATTTGTAAATAAATAAGAAAAATAATATTTCAATTATTATTTTTCGTTTAAAACGGGCGTAACTCCGTGCATTATTGTCCGATTTCAGCTTTTCACGTGGCGCTGAAAGGGGCGCGAAGAGACGAAGAAAATGACCCCGAGCTGTCCCTCGGACGCTCACCCTTATTAGCCGACGATCAGCAATGCATGACGGGTGCGATCATACAAGCACTAACGCACCGGATCTCATTAGAACACCGAAGTTAAGCGAGCTTGGGGGAGAGTAGTACTTGGATGTGTGACCCCTTGGGAAGTCCACGAGTTGCACCCTTTTTTTTACTACCTATTTGAATGCACGACGAGATCATTTTTTTTACCAATCTTTCTATCCAAACGTTAAGGACGGATGACGTCGTCGCCATAAAATTTGGCTGTCGATCGCCCGTGCACGATCGACCTACCGACCCGAAAAATTAAAATTTGTAAATAAATAAGAAAAATAACATTTCAATTATTATTTTTCATTTAAAACGGGCGTAACTCCGTGCATTATTGTCCGATTTCAGCTTTTCACGTGGCGCTGAAAGGCGCGCGAAGAGACGAAGAAAATGACCCTCGAGCTGTCCCTCGGACGTTCACCCTTATTTTCCGACGATCAGAAGTGCATGAGGGGTGCGATCATACCAGCATTAACGCACCGTATCCCATTAGAACTTCGAAGTTAAGCGTGCTTGGGCGAGACGTTTTGCACCCTTTTTTTTACTACCTATTTGAATGCACGACGAGATCATTTTTTTTACCATTCTTTCTAACCAAACGTTAAGGACGGACGACGTCGTCGCCATAAAATTTGGCTGTCGATCGTCCGTGCGGGGCCCGCCGCAACCTCTACGGCCGGCTCGATCGACCAACTAACCTGAAAAATTAAAATTTGTAAATAAATAAGAAAAATAACATTTCAATTATTATTTTTCGTTTAAAACGGGCGTAGCTCTGTGCATTATTGTCCGATTTCAGCTTTTCACGTGGCGCTGAAAGGCGCGTGAAGAGACGAAGAAAATGACCCCGAGCTGTCCCTCGGACGCTCACCCTTATTAGCCGACGATCAGAAGTTCATGACGGGTGCGTTCGTACCAGCACTAACGCACCGGATCCCATCAGAACTCCGAAGTTAAGCGTGCTTGGGCGAGAGTATTTCTAGGATGTGTGACCCCCTGGGAAGTCCTCGTGTTGCACCCTTCTTTTTACTACCTATTTGAATGCATGACGAGATCATTTTTTTACCAAACGTTTAGGACGGACGACGTCGTCGCCATAAATGTTGGCTATCGATCGCCCGTGTGGGGCCCGCCGCAACCTCTACGGCCACCTCGATCGACCAGCCAACCTGAAAAATTAAAATTTGTAAATAAATAAGAAAAATAACATTTCAATTATTATTTTTCGTTTAAAACGGGCGTAAATCCGTGAATAATTGTCCGATTTCAGCTTTTCACGTGGCGCTGAAAGGCGCGCGAAGAGACGAAGAAAATGACACCGAGCTGTCCCTCGGACACTCACCCTTATTAGCCGACGATCAGAAGTGCTTGACGGGTGTGATCATACCAGCACTAACGCACCGGATCCCACCAAAACTCCGAAGTTATGCGTGCTTGGGCGAGAGTAGTACTAGGATGGGTGACCCCCTTGGAAGTCCTCGTGTTGCACCCTTTTTTTTACTACCTATTTGAATGCACGACGAGATCATATTTTTTTAACAATCTTTCTAACCAGGACGGACGACGTCGTCACCATAAAATTTGGTCGCCCGTGCGGGGCCCGCCGTAACCTCTACGGACGGCTCGATCGACCAACCGACCCGAAAAATTAAATTTTGTAAATAAATAAGAAACATAATATTTCAATTATTATTTTTCGTTTAAAACGGGCGTAACTCCGTGCATTATTGTCCGATTTCAGCTTTTCACGTGGCGCTGAAAGGCGCGCGAAGAGACGAAGAAAATGACCCCGAGCTGTCTCTCGGACGCTCACCCTTATTAGCCGACGATCAGAAGTGCGTGATGGGTGCGATCATACCAGCACTAAAGCACCGGATGCCATCAGAACTCCGAAGTTAAGCGTGCTTGGGCGAGAGTAGTACTAGGATGGGTGACCCCTTGGGAAGTCCTCGTGCTGCACCTTTTTTTTACTACCTATTTGAATGCACGTCGAGATCATTTTTTTTACCAATCTTTCTAACCAAACGTTAAGGACGGACGATGTCGTCGCCATAAAATTTAGCTGTCGATCGCCCGTGCGGGACCCGCCGCAACCTCTACGGCCGGCTCGATCGGCCAACCGACCCGAAAAATTAAATTTGTAAATAAATAAGAAAAATAACATTTCAATTATTAATTTTCGTTTAAAACGGGCGTAACTCCGTGCATTATTGTCCGATTTCAGCTTTGCACGTGGCGCGCGAAGAGACGAAGAAAATGATCCCCGAACTCTCCCTCGGACGCTCACCCTTATTAGCCGACGATCAGAAGCACATTACGGATGCGATCATACATGCACTAACGCATTGGATCCCATCAGAACTCCAAAATTAAGCGTGCTTGGGCGAGAGTAGGACTAGGATGGGTGACCCCTTGGTAAGTCCTCGTGTTGCACCCTTTTTTTTTACTACCTATTTGAATGCACGACGAGATCATTTTTTTTACCAATCTTTCTAACCAAACGTTAAGAACGGACGACGTCGTCGCCATAAAATTTGGCTGTTGATCGCCCGCGCGGGGCCCTCCGCAACCTCTACGGCCGGCTCGATCGACCAACCGACCCAAAAAATTAAAATTTGTAAATAAATAAGAAAAATAACATTTCAATTATTATTTTTCGTTTAAAACGGGCGTAACTCCGTGCATTATTGTCCGATTTCAGCTTTTCACGTGGGGCTGAAAGGCGCGCGAAGAGACGAATAAAATGACCCCGAGCTGTCCCTCGGACGTTCACCCTTATTAGCCGACGATCAAAAGTGAATGACGGGTGTGATCATACCAGCACTAACACACCGGATCCCATCAAAACTCCGAAGTTAAGCCTGCTTGGGCGAGAGTAGGACTGGAATGGGTGACCCCATGGGAAGTCCTTGTGTTGCATCTTTTTATTTACTACCTATTTGAATGCACGACGAGATCATTTTTTTTACCAATCTTTCTAACCAAACATTAAGGAAGGACGACGTCGTCGCCACAAAATTTGGCTGTTGATCGCCCGTGCGGGGCCCGCCGCAACCTCTACGGCCGGCTCGATCGACCAACCGACCCGAAAAATTAAAATTTGTAAATAAATAAGAAAAATAACATTTCAATTATTATTTTCGTTTAAAATGGGCATAACTCCGTGCATTATTGTCCGATTTCATCTTTTCACGTGGCGCTGGAAGGCGCGCGAAGAGACGAAGAAAATGATCCCGAGCAGTCCCTCGGACGCTCAACCTTGTGTTGCATCTTTTTATTTACTACCTATTTGAATGCACGACGAGATCATTTTTTTTACCAATCTTTCTAACCAAACATTAAGGACGGACGACGTCGTCGCCACAAAATTTGGCTGTTGATCGCCCGTACGGGGCCCGCCGCAACCTCTATGGCCGGCTCGATCGACCAACCGACCCGAAAAATTAAAATTTGTAAATAAATAAGAAAAATAACATTTCAATTATTATTTTCGTTTAAAATGGGCATAAATCCGTGCATTATTGTCCGATTTCAGCTTTTCACGTGGCGCTGGAAGGCGCGCGAAGAGACGAAGAAAATGATCCCGAGCAGTCCATCGGACGGTCACCCTTATTAGCCGACGATCAGAAGTGCGTCACGGGTGCGATCATACCCGCACTAAAGCACCGGATCCCATCAAAACTCCGAAGTTAAGCGTGCTTGGGCGAGAGTAGGACTAGGATGGGTGACCCCCTGGAAAGTCCTCATGTTGCACCTTTTTTTTACTACCTATTTGATTTCACGACGAGATTATTTTTTTTACCAATCTTTCTAACCAAACGTTAAGGACGGATGACGTCGTCGCCATAAAATTTGGCTGTCGATCGCCCGCGCGGGGCCCGTCGCAACCTCTACGGCCGGCTCGATCGATCAACCGACCTGAAAAATTAAAATTTGTAAATAAATAAGAAAAAGAACATTTCAATTATTATTTTTCGTTTAAAACGAGCGTACCTCCGTGCATTATTGTCCGATTTCAGCTTTTCACGTGGCACTGAAAGGGGCGCGAAGAGACGAAGAAAATGACCCCCGAACTCTCCCTCGGACGCTCACCCTTATTAGTCGACGATCAGAAGCGCATGAAGGATGCGATCATACATGCACTAACGCATCGGATTCCATCAGAACTATGAAGTTAAGCGTGCTTGGGCGAGAGTAGGACTAGGATTGGTGACCCCCATGGAAGTCCTCGTGGTGCACCTTTCTTTTACTACCTATTTGATTGCACGAGTAGATCATTTTTTTTACCAATCTTTCTAACCAAACGTTAAGGACGGACGACGTCGTGGCCATAAAATTTGGCTGTCTATCGCCCGCGCGGGGCCCGTTGCAACCTCTACGGCCGGCTCGATCGACCAACCGACCCGAAAAATTAAAATTTGTAAATAAATAAGAAAAATAACATTTTAATTATTATTTTTCGTTTAAAACGAGCGTAACTCCGTGCATTATTGTCCGATTTCAGCTTTTCACATGGCACTGAAAGGCGCGCAAAGAGACGATGAAATGACCCCCGAACTCTCCCTCGGACGCTCACCCTTATTAGCCGATGATCAGAAGCGCATGACGGATGCGATCATACTTGCACTAACGCATCGGATCCCATCAGAACTCCGAAGTTAAGCGTGCTTGGGCGAGAGTAGGACTAGGATGGGTGACCCCCCTGGGAAGTTCTAGTGTTGCACTTTTTTTTTACTACCTATTTGATTTCATGACGAGATCATATTTTTTTACCAATCTTTCTAACCAAACGTTAAGGACGGACGACGTCGTCGCCATAAAATTTGGCTGTCGATCGCCCGCGCAGGGCCCGCCGCAACCTCTACGGCCGGCTCGATCGACCAACCGACCCGAAAAAGTAAAATTTGTAAATAAATAAGAAAAATAACATTTCAATTATTATTTTTCGTTTAAAACGGGCGTAACTCCGTGCATTATTGTCCGATTTCAGCTTTTCACGTGGCGCTGAAAGGCGCGCGAAGAGACGAATAAAATGACCCCGAGCTGTCCCTCGGACGTTCACCCTTATTAGCCGACAATCAAAAGTGAATGACGGTTGCGATCATACCAGCACTAACACACCGGATCCCATCAAAACTCCGAAGTTAAGCGTGCTTGGTCGAGAGTAGGATTAGGATGGGTGACCCCATGGGAAGTCCTTGTGTTGTATTTTTTTTTTACTACCTATTTTAATGCACGGCGAGATCATTTTTTTTACCAATCTTTCTAACCAAACGTTAAGGACGGACGACATCGTCGCCCCAAAATTTGGCTGTCGATCGCCCATGCGGGGCCCGCCGCAACCTCTACGGCCGGCTCGATCGACAAACCGACCCAAAAAATTAAAATTTGTAAATAAATAAGAAAAATAACATTTCAATTATTATTTATCGTTTAAAATGGGCATAACTCCGTGCATTATTGTCCGATTTTAGGTTTTCACGTGGCGCTGGAAGGCGCGCGAAGAGATGAAGAAAATGACCCCGAGCAGTCCCTCGGACGCTCACCCTTATTAGCCGACGATCAGAAGTGCGTCACGGGTGCGATCATACCCGCACTAAAGCACCGGATCCCATCAAAACTACGAAGTTAAGCGTGCTTGGGCGAGAGTAGGACTAGGATGGGTGACCCCCTGGAAAGTCCTCAAGTTGCATCTTTTTTTTACTACCTATTTGATTTCACGACGAGATCATTTTTTTTACCAATCTTTCTAACCAAACGTTAAGGACGGACGACGTCGTCGCCATAAAATTTGGATGTCGATCGCCCGCGCGGGGCCCGCCGCAACCTCTACGGCCAGCTCGATCGACCAACCGACCCAAAAAATTAAAATTTGTAAATAAATAAGAAAAATAACATTTCAATTATTATTTTTCGTTTAAAACGGGCGTAACTCCGTGCATTATTGTCCGATTTCAGCTTTTCATGTGGCGCTGAAAGGCGCGCGAAGAGATGAAGAAAATGACTCCGAGCTGTCCCTCGGACGCTCACCCATATTGGCCGACGATCAGAAGTGCATGATGGGTGCGATCATACCAGCACTAACGCATCGGATTCCATCAGAACTACGAAGTTAAGTGTGCTTGGGCGAGAGTAGGACTTGGATGGGTGACCCCCTTGAAAGTCCTCGTGTTGCACTCTTTGTTTTTAGTACCTATTTGATTGCACGACGAGATCATTTTTTTTACCAATCTTTCTAACCAAACGTTAAGGACGGACGACGTCCTCGCCATAAAATTTGGCTGTCGATCGCCCGCGCGGGGCCCGCCGCAACCTCTATGGCCGGCTCGATCGACCAACTGACCCGAAAAATTAAAATTTGTAAATAAATAAGAAAAATAACATTTCAATTATTATTATTCGTTTAAAACGGGCATAACTCCGTGCATTATTGTCCGATTTCAGCTTTTCATGTGGCGCTGAAAGGCGCGCGAAGAGACGAAGAAAATGACTCCGAGCTGTCCCTCGGACGCTCACCCTTATTAGCCGATGATCAAAAGTGCATGACGGGTGCGATCATACCAGCACTAACGCACCGGATCCCATCAAAACTCCGATGTTAATCGTGCTTGGGCGAGAGTAGGACTAGGATGGGTGACCCCCTGGAAAGTCCTCATGTTGCACCTTTTTTTTACTACCTATTTGATTTCACGACGAGAACATTTTTTTTACCAATTTTTCTAACCAAACGTTAAGGACGGACGACGTCGTCGCCATAAAATTTGGCTGTCGATCGCCCGCGCGGGGCCCGCCGCAACCTCTACGGCTGTCTCGATCGACCAACTGACCCGAAAAATTAAAATTTGTAAATAAATAAGAAAAATAACATTTCAATTATTATTTTTCGTTTAAAACGAGCGTAACTCCGTGCATTATTGTCCGATTTCAGCTTTTCACGTGGCATTGAAAGGCGCGTGAAGAGACGAAGAAAATGACCCCCGAACTCTCCCTCGGACGCTCACCCTTATTAGTCGACGATCAGAAGCGCATGACGGATGCGATCATACATGCACTAACGCATCGGATTCCATCAGAACTATGAAGTTAAGCGTGCTTGGGCGAGAGTAGGACTAGGATGGGTGACCCCCATGGAAGTCCTCGTGTTGCACCTTTATTTTACTACCTATTTGATTGCACGAGTAGATCATTTTTTTTACCAATCTTTCTAACCAAACGTTAAGGACGGACGACGTCGTCGCCATAAAATTTGGCTGTCTATCGCCCGCGCGGGGCCCGTCGCAACATCTACGGCCGGCTCGATCGACCAACCGACCCGAAAAATTAAAATTTGAAAATAAATAAGAAAAATAACATTTCAATTATTATTTTTCGTTTAAAACGAGCGTAACTCCGTGCATTTTTGTCCGATTTCAGCTTTTCACGTGGCACTGAAAGGCGCGCGAAGAGACGAAGAAAATGACCCCCGAACTCTCCCTCGGACGCTCACCCTTATTAGCCGACGATCAGAAGCGCATGACGGATGCGATCATACATGCACTAACGCATCGGATTCCATCAGAACTACGAAGTTAAGCGTGCTTGGGCGAGAGTAGGACTAGGATGGGTGACCCCCATGGAAGTCCTTATGTTGCACCTTTTTTTTACTACCTATTTGATTGCACGACTAGATCATTTTTTTTACCAATCTTTCTAACCAAACGTTAAGGACGGACGACGTCGTCGCCATAAAATTTGGCTGTCAATCGCCTGCGCGGGGCCTGCCGCGACCTCTACGACCGGCTCGATCGACCAACCGACCCGAAAAATTAAAATTTGTAAATAAATAAGAAAAATAACATTTCAATTATTATTTTTCGTTTAAAACGGGCGTAACTCCGTGCATTATTGTCCGATTTCAGCTTTTCACGTGGCGCTGAAAGGCGCGCGAAGAGACGAAGAAAATGACCCCCGGACTCTCCCTCGGACGCTCACCCTTATTAGCCGACGATCAGAAGTGCATGATTGATGCGATCATACATGCACTAACGCATCGGATCCCATCAGAACTCCGAAGTTAAGCGTGCTTGGCCAAGAGTAGTACTAGTATGGGTGACCCCTTGGGAAGTTTTTCTGTTGCACCCTTATTAGCCGACGATTAGAAGCACATGACGGATGCGATCATACATGCACTAACGCCTCGGATCCCATTAGAACTCTGAAGTTAAGTGTGCTTGGGCGGGAGTAGTACTAGGATGGGTGACCCCTGGGAAGTTCTCGTGTTGCTCCTTTTTGTTACTACCTATTTGATTGCACGACGAGATCATTTTTTTTACCAATCTTTGTAACCAAACGTTAAGGACGGACGACGTCGTCGCCATAAACTTTGGGTGTCGATCGCCCACGCGGGGCCCGCCGCAACCTATACGGCCGGCTCGATCGACCAACCGACCCGAAAAATTAAAATTTGTAAATAAATAAGAAAAATAACATTTCAATTATTATTTTTCGTTTAAAACGGGCGTAATTCCGTGCATTATTATTCGATTTCAGCTTTTCACATGGCGCTGAAAGGCGCGTGAAGAGACGAAGAAAATGACCCCGAGCTGTCCCTCGGACGCTCACCCTTATTAGCCGACGATCAGAAGTGCATGACGAGTGCGATCATACCAGCACTAAAGCATCGGCTCCCATCAGACCTCTGAAGTTAAGCGTGCTTGGGCGAGAGTAGTACTAGGATGGGTGACCCCCTGGGAAGTCCTCGTGTTGCACCTTTTTTTTACTACCTATTTGATTGCACGACGAGATCATTTTTTTTACCAATCGTTCTAACCAAACGTTAAGGACGGACGACGTCGTCGCCATAAAATTTGGCTGTCGATCGCCCGCGCGGGGCCTTCCGCAACCTCTACTGCCGGCTCGATCGACCAACCGACCCGAAAAATTAAAATTTGTAAATAAATAAGAAAAATAACATTTCAATTATTATTTTCGTTTAAAACGGGCGTAACTCCGTGCATTATTGTCCGATTTTAGTTTTTCACGTGGCGCTGAAAGGCGTGCGAAGAGACGAAGAAAATGACCTCCGAACTCTCCCTCGGACGCTCACCCTTATTAGCCGACGATCAGAAGCGCATTACGGATGCGATCATACATGCACTAATGCATTGGATCCCATTAGAACTCCGAAATTAAGCGTGCTTGGGCGAGAGTAGGACTAAGATGGGTGACCCCCTGAGAAGTCCTCGTGCTGCACCCTTTTTTTTACTACCTATTTGATAGCACAACGAGATCATTTTTTTTACCAATCTTTCTAACCAAACGTTAAGGACGGACGACGTCGTCGCCATAAAATTTGGCTGTCGATCTCCCGCGCGGGGCCCTCCGCAACCTCTACGGCCGGCTAGATCGGCCAACCGACCCGAAAAATTAAAATTTGTAAATAAATAAGAAAAATAACATTTCAATTATTATTTTTCGTTTAAAACGGGTGTAATTCCGTGCATTATTGTCCGATTTCATCTTTTCACGTGGCGCGGAAAGGCGCGCGAAGAGACGAAGAAAATTACCTCGAGCTGTCCCTCGGACGCCCACCCTTATTAGCCGACGATCAGAAGTGCATGACGAGTGCGATCATACCAGCACTAAAGCATCGGCTCCCATCAGACCTCCGAAGTTAAGCGTGCTTGGGCGAGAGTAGTACTAGGATGGGTAACCCCCTGGGAAGTCCTCGTGTTGCACCTTTTTTTTACTACCTATTTGATTGCACGACGAGATCATTTTTTTTACCAATCGTTCTAACCAAACGTTAAGGACGGACGACGTCGTCGCCATAAAATTTGGCTGTCGATCGCCCGCGCGGGGCCCGCCACAACCTCTACTGCCGGCTCGATCGACCAACCGATCCGAAAAATTAAAATTGTCTGATTTTAGCTTTTCAAGTGGCGCTGAAAGGCGCGCGAAGAGACGAAGAAAATGACCCCGAGCTCTCCCTCGGATGCTCACCCTTATTTGTCGACGATCAGAAGTGCATGACGGGTGCGATCATACCAGCACTAACGCACCGGATCCCATCAGAACTCCGAAGTTAATCGTTCTTGGGCGAGAGTAGTACTAGGATGGGTGACCCCCTTGGAAGTCCTCGTGTTGCACCTTTTTTTTACTACCTATTTGATTGCACGACGAGATCATTTTTTTTACCAATCGTTCTAACCAAACGTTAAGGACGGACGACGTCGTCGCCATAAAATTTGGCCGTCGATCGCCCGCGCGGGGCCCGCCGCAACCTCTACTGCCGGCTCGATGGACCAACCGATCCGAAAAATTAAAATTGTCTGATTTCAGCTTTTCAAGTGGCGCTGAAAGGCGCGCAAAGAGACGAAGAAAATGACCCCGAGCTCTCCCTCGGATGCTCACCCTTATTTGTCGACGATAAGAAGTGCATGACGGGTGCGATCATACCAGCACTAACGCACCGGATCCCATCAGAACTCCGAAGTTAATCGTTCTTGGGCGAGAGTAGTACTAGGATGGGTGACCCCCTTGGAAGTCCTCGTGCTGCACTCTATTTTTTTTTACTACCTAATTGAATGCACGAGGAGATCATTTTTTTTACCAATCTTTCTAACCAAACGTTAAGGATGGACGACGTCGTCGCCATAAAATTTGGCAGTCGATCGCCCGTGCGGGGCCCGCCGCAACCTCTACGGCCGGCTCGATCGACCAACCAACCCGAAAAATTAAAATTTGTAAATAAATATAAAAAATAACAATTCAATTATTATTATTCGTTTAAAACGGGCGTAACTCCGTGCATTATTGTCCGATTTCAGCTTTTCACGTGGCGATGAAAGGCGCGCGAAGAGACGAAGAAAATGACCCCGAGCTCTCCCTCGGATGCTGACCCTTATTGGTCGACGATCAGAAGTACATGAAGGGTGCGATCATACCAGCACTAACGTACCGGATCCCATTAGAACTCCGAAGTTAAGCGTGCTTGGGCGAGAGTAGTACTAGGACGGGTGACCTCCTAGGAAGTCCACGTGTTGCACTCCTTTTTTTTACTACCTAATTGAATGCACGACAAGATCATTTTTTTTACCATTCTTTCTAACCAAACGTCAAGGAGGGACGACGTCGTCGCAATAAAATTTGGCTGTCGATCGCCCGTGCAGGGCCTGCCGCAACCTCTACGGCTGGCTCGATCGACCAACCAACCCGAAAAATTAAAATTTGTAAATAAATAAGAAAAATAACATTTAAATTATAATTTTTCGTTTAAAACGGGAGTAACTCCGTGCATTATTGTCCGATTTCAGCTTTTCACGTGGCGCAGAAAGGCGTGCGAAGAGACGAACAAAATGACCCCAAGCTGTCCCTCGGACGCTCACCCTTATTTGCCGATGATCAAAAGTGCAAGACGGTTGCGATCATAGTAGCACTAATGCACCATATCCCATCAAAACTCCGAAGTTAAGCGTGCTTAGGCGAGTGTAGCATTAGGTTCGGTGACACATTGGGAAGTCCCCGTGTTGCACTCCTTTTTTTTACTATCTAATTGAATGCACGAAGATATCATTTTTTTTACAAATCTTTCTAACCAAACCTACAAGACGAACGACGTCGTCCCCATAAAATTTGGCTATCGATCGCCCGTGTGGGGCCCGCTACAACCTCTGCGACCCGCTCGATTGACCAACCAACCGGAAAAATTAAAATTTAAAAATAAAAAAGAAAGTTAACATTTAAATTCTTTTTTTTCGTTTAAAACGGGCGTAACTCCGTGAACGATTGTCCGACTTCAGCTTTTCACGTGGCGCTGAAAGGCGCGGGAAGGGATGAAGAAAATGACCCCGAGCTCTCCCTCGGACGCTCACCCTTATTGGCTGACGATCAGAAGTGCATGACGGTTGCCATCGTACCAGCACTAATGTACCGGATCCCATTAGAAATCCGAAGTTAAGCGTGATTGGGCGAGAGTAGTACTAGGATGGTTGACCCCTTGGGAAGTCCTCGTGTTGTACTCCTTCAATTATTATTTTTAGTTTAAAACAGGTGCAACTCCGTGCACTATTGTTCGATTTCAAGGGGCGCTGAAAGGCGCGCGAAGAGATGAAGAAAATGTTCCCGAACTCTCCCCCGGACACTCCCCCTTATTGGCCGACGATCAGAAGTGCATGATGGGGGCGATCATACCAGCACTAATGCACTGGATTCCATCAGAACTTTGAAGTTAAGCGTGCTTGTGCGAGAGTTGTACTAGGATGGGTGACCCCCTGGGAAGTTATTGTGTTGCACTCTCTTTTTTACTACCTAATTGAATGCACGACCAGATCATTTTCTTTTACCAATCTTTCTAACCAGACCTTCAGGATGGCGACGTCGTCCCCATAAAATTTGGCTGTCGATCACCCGTGCGGGGCCCGTCGCAACCTCTACCGGCCGCTCGATCTAGCAACCAACCCTAAATATTAAAATTTGTAAATAAATAAGAAAAATAACATTTCAATTATTATTTTTCGTTTAAAATGGGCGTAACTCCGTGCACTATTGTTCGATTTCAGCTTTTCACGTGGCGCTGAAAGGCGCGCAAAGAGACGAAGAAAATGACCCCGAGCTCTCCCTCGGACGCTCACCCTTATTGGCCGATGATCAGAAGTGCATGATGGGCGCGATCATACCAGCACTAATACATCGGATCCTATTAAAAATCCGAAATTATTCATGCTTGCGCGAGAGTAGTACTGGGAAGTACTCGTGTTGCACTCCATTTTTTTTACTACCAAATTGAATGCACGAATAGATCCTTTTTTTACAAATCTTTCTAACCAAACCTTCAGGACGAATGACGTCGTCTTTGTAAAATTTGGCTGTCTATCGCCCGTGCGGGGCCCGCCGCAACCTCTACGGGTCGCTCGATCGACCAACCAACCCGAAAAATTAAAATTTGTAAATAAATAAGAAAAATAACATTTCGATTATAATTTTTCAATTAAAACAGGCATAAATTCGTGCACTATTGTCCGATTTCAGCTTTCCACGTGGCTAAAAAACGCGCGCGAAGAGACGAAGAAAATGACCCCGAACTCTCCCTCGGATGCTCATCCTTATTGGCCGACGATCAGAAGTGCATGACGGGTGCGATCATACCAACACTAATGCAACAGATCTTATTAAAACTCCGAAGTTAATCGTGCTTGGGCGAGAGTAGTACTAGGATGTGAGAACCCCTGGGAAGTCCTCGTGTTGCACTCCATTTTTTTACTACCTAATTGAATGCATGAAGAGATCCTTTTTTTACATATCTTTCTAAGCAAACCTTCAGGATGGACGACGTATTCTTCATAGAATTTGGCTGTCGATCGCCCTTGCGGGGCCCGCCGCAACCTCTACGTCCCGCTCGATCGACCAACCAACCCGAAAAATTAGAATTTGGAAATAAATAAGAAATATAACATTTCAATTATTGTTTGTCGTTTAAAACAGGCGTAACTCTGTGCACGATTGTCTGATTTCAGCTTTTCACCTGGCGCTAAAAGGCTTGCGAAGAGACGAGAACAATGTCCCCGAGCTCTCCCTCGGATGCTCACCCTTATTGCCCCACGATCAGAAGTGCAAGATGGGTGCGATCATACCAGCACTGATGCACCGGATTCCATTAGATCTTCGAAGTTAAGCGTGCTTGGGCGAGAGTAGTACTAGGACAGGTGACCACTTGGGAAGTCCGCGTGTTGCACTGCTTTTTTTTACTACCTAATTGAATGCACGACGAGATCATTTTTTTTACATATCTTTCTAACCAAACCTTCAGGATGGACGACGTCGTCCTCAAAAAATTTGGATGTCGATCGCCAGTGCGGGGCCCGCCGAAACCTCTACAGGCCGCTCGATCGACTAACCAACCCGAAAAATTAAAATTTGTAAATAAATATGAAAAATAACATTTCAATTATTATTTTTCGATTAAAACGGGCGTAACTTCGTGCACTATTGTCCTATTTCAGCTTTTCACCGGGCTTAGAAAGGCGCGCGAAGAGACGAAGAAAATGACCCCGAGCTCTCCCTCGGACACTCATCCTTATTGGCCGATGATCCGAAGTGCATGACGGGTGCGATCATACCAGCACTAATGCAATAGATCCTATTAAAACTCCGAAGTTAATCGTGCTTGGGCGAGAGTAGTACTAGGATGTGAGACCCCCTGGGAATTCCTCGTGTTGCACTCCATTTTTTTACTACCTAATTGAATGCGCGAAGAGATCCTTTTTTTACATATCTTTCTAAGCAAACCTTCAGGATGGACGACGTATTCTTCATAGAATTTGCCTGTCGATCGCTCGTGCGGGGCCCGCCGCAACCTCTACGTCCCGCTCGATCGAGCAACCAACCTGAAAAATTGAAATTTGGAAATAAATAAGAAATATAACATTTCAATTATTGTTTGTCGTTTAAAACAGGCGTAACTCCGTGCACGATTGTCTGATGATAGCTTTTCAGCTGGCGCTAAAAGGCTTGTGAAGAGACGAGGAAAATGACCTCGAGTTCTCCCTCGGATGCTCACCCTTATTGGCCGACGATCAGAAGTGCAAGATGGGTGCGATCATACCAGCACTAATGCACCGGATTCCATTAGATCTTCGAAGTTAAGCGTGCTTGGGCGAGAGTAGTACTAGGACAGGTGACCACAGGTGACATCCTCATAAAATTTGGATGTCGATCGCCAGTGCGGTGCCCACCGAAACCTCTACAGGCCGCTCGATCGACTAACCAACCCGAAAAATTAAAATTTGTAAATAAATATGAAAAATAACATTTCAATTATTATTTTTCGATTAAAACAGGCGTAACTTCGTGCTCTATTGTCCTATTTCAGCTTTTCACGTGGCTCAGAAAGGCGCGCGAAGAGACGAAGAAAATGACCCCGAGCTCTCGCTCGGACGCTCATCCTTATTTGCCGATGATCAGAAGTGCATGACGGGTGCGATCATACCAGCACTAATGCAACAGATCCTATTAAAACTCCGAAGTTAATCTTGCTTGGGCGAGAGTAGTACTAGGACAGGTGACCCCTCGGGAAGTCCTCGTGTTGCACTACTTTTTTTTACTACCTAATTGAATGTACGACGAGATCATTTTTTTACATATCTTTCTAACCAAACCTTCAGGACGGACGACGTCGTCCCCATAAAATCTGGCTGTTGATGGCTCGTGCGGGATCCACCGCAACCTCTACGGGCAGCTCAATCGACCAAACAATCCAAAAAATTAAAATTTGTAAATAAATAAGAAAAATAACATTTCAATTATAATTTTTTGTTTAAAACGGGAGTAACTCAGTGCATAATTATTTGATTTCAGCTTTTCACGTGGCGCTGAAAGGTGCGCGAAGAGACAAAGAAAATGACCCCGAACTCTCCCTCGGACACTCACCATTATTAGTCGACGATCAGAAGTGCATGATGTGTTCGATCATGCCGGCACTTATGCACCAAATCCCATCAGAACTCCGAAGTTAAGCGTGCTTGGGCGAGAGTAGTACTAGGATGGTTGACCCCTGGGAAGTCCCTGTGTTGGACTACTTTTTTTACTACCTAATTGAATGCACGACCAGATCATTTTTTTTTACCAATCTTTCTAACCAAGCCTTCGGGACGGGCGACGTCGTCCCCATAAAATTTGGTTGTCGATCGCACGTTCGGGGCCTGTCGCAACCTCTACGGGCCGCTTGGTCGACCAAACAATCCGAAAAATTAAAATTTGTAAATAAATAAGAAAAATAACATTTCAAATGTTATTTTTCGTTTAAAATGGCCGTAACTCCGTGCACGATTGTCCGATTTCAACTTTTCACGTGGCGCTGCAAGGCGCGCGAAGTGACAAAGGAAATGACCCCGAGCTCTCCCTCGGACGCTCATCCTTATTGGCCGATGATCAGAAGTGAATGACGGGTGCGATCATACTAGCACTAATGCAACGGATCCCATCAAAACTCCGAAGTTAAGCGTGCTTGGGCGAGAGTAGTACTAGGACTAGTGACCCCTGGGAAGTCCTCGTGTAGGACTCCTTTTTTTTACTATCAAATTGAATGCCCGATGTCGTACACATAAAATTTGGCTGTCGAACGCCCATGCGGGGCCCGCCGCAACCTCTACGGGCCGCTCAATCGACCAACCAACCCGAAAAATTAAAATTTGTAAATAAATAAGAAAAATAACATTTCAATTATTATTTTTCGATTAAAACGGGTGTTACTTCGTGCACTATTGTCCGATTTCAGCTTTACACGTGGTTCTGAAAGGCGCGCGAAGAGACAAAGAAAATGACCCCGAGCTCGCCCTCGGATGCTCACCCTTATTGGCCGACGATCAGAAATGCATGACGAGTGCGATCATACCAGCACTAATGCACCGGATCCTATTAAAAATCCGAAGTTAATCGTGCTTGGCCAAAAATAATCCTAGGATGGGAGACCCCCTGGGAAGTCCTCGTGTTGCACTCCATTTTTTTACTACCTAATTGAATGCACGAAGAGATCCTTTTTTTACATATCTTTCTAAGCAAACCTTCAGGATGGACGACGTATTCTTCATAGAATTTGGCTGTCGATCGCTCGTGCGGGGCCCGCCGCAACCTCTACGTCCCGCTCGATCGACCAACCAACCTGAAAAATTAAAATTTGGAAATAAATAAGAAATATAACATTTCAATTATTGTTTGTCGTTTAAAACAGGCGTAAATCCGTGCACGATTGTCTGATTTCAGCTTTTCATCTGGCGCTAAAAGGCTTGCGAAGAGACCAGGAAAATGACCCTTATTGGCCGACGATCAGAAGTGCAAGATGGGTGCGATCATACCAGCTCTAATGCACCGGATTCCATTAGATCTTCGATGTTAAGCGTGCTTGGGCGAGAGTAGTACTAGGACAGGTCACCACTTGGGAAGTCTGCGTGTTGCACTGCTTTTTTTTACTACCTAATTGAATGCACGACGAGATCATTTTTTTTACATATCTTTCTAACCAAACCTTCAGGATGGACGACGTCGTCCTCATAAAATTTGGATGTCGATCGCCAGTGCGGGGCCTGCCGAAACCTCTACAGGCCGCTCGATCGACTAACCAACACGAAAAATTAAAATTTGTAAATAAATATGAAAAATAACATTTCAATTATTATTTTTCGATTAAAACGGGCGTAACTTTGTGCACTATTGTCCTATTTCGGCTTTTCACGTGGCTCAGAAAGGAGCGCGAAGATACGAAGAAAATGACCCCGAGCTCTCCCTCGGACGCTCATCCTTATTGGCCGACGATCAGAAGTGCATGACGGGTGCGATCATACCAGCACTGATGCAGCAGATCCTATTAAAACTGCGAAGTTAATCGTGCTTGGAAGAGAGTAGTACTAGGATGTGAGACCCCCTGGGAAGTCCTCGTGTTGCACTCCATTTTTTTACTACCTAATTGAATGCACGAAGAGATCAATTTTTTACATATCTTTCTAAGCAAAACTTCAGGATGGACGACGTCGTCTTCATAAAATTTGGTTGTCGATCGCTCGTGCAGGGCCCGCCGCAACCTATACGTCCCCCTCGATCGACCAACCAACCCGAGAAATTAAAATTTTGAAATAAATAAGAAATATAACATTTCAATTATTGTTTGTGGTTTAAAACGGGCGTAACTCCAAGCACGATTGTCCGATTTCAGCTTTTCATCTGGCGCTAAGAGGCGCGCGAAGAGATGAGTAAAATGACCATCGCAGAGTTAAAACTAAGAAATATTTGTTACATTATTGTCCGATTTCAGCTTTTCACGTGGCGGTGCAGGGCACGCGAAGAGAGGAAGAAAACGACCCCCGAGCTCTCCCTTGGACGCTCACCCTTATCGACCATCAGAAGAGCATGACGGTTGCGATCATACCAGCACTAACGCACCAGATCCCATCAGAACTCCAAAGTTAACCGTGCTTGGGCGAGTGTAGTACTAGGATGGGTGACCCCCTGGGTAGTCCTCGTGTTGCACTCTTTTTATTTACTACCTATTTGAATGCACGACGAGATCATTTTTTTTACCAATCTTTCTAACCAAACGTTAAGGACGGACGACGTCGTCGCATAAAATTTGGCTGTTGATCGCCCGTGCGGGGCCCGCCGCAACCTCTACGGCCGGCTCGATCGACCAACCAACCCGAAAAATTAAAATTTGTAAATAAATAAGAAAAATAACATTTCAATTATTATTTTTCGTTTAAAACGGGCGTAACTCCGTGCATTATTGTCTGATTTCAGCTTTTCACGTGGTGCTGAAAGGCGCGCAAAGAGACGAAGAAAATGACCCCGAGCTATCCCTCGGATGCTCACCCTTATTAGTCGACGATCAGAAGTGCATGACGGGTGCGATCATACCAGCACTAATGCACCGGATCCCTTCAGAACTCCGAAGTTAAGCGTGCTTGGGAGAGAGTAGTACTAGGATGGGTCACCCCATGGGAAGTCCTCGTGTTGCACTCTTTGTTTTTACTACCTATTTGAATGCACGACGAGATCATTTTTTTTACCAATCTTTCTAACCAAACGTTAAGGACGGACGACGTCGTCTTCATAAAATTGGCTGTCGATCGCTCGTGCAGGGCCCGCCGCAACCTATACGTCCCCCTCGATCGACCAACCAACCCGAGAAATTAAAATATCGAAATAAATAAGAAATATAACATTTCAATTATTGTTTGTGGTTTAAAACGGGCGTAACTCCGTGCACGATTGTTCGATTTCAGCTTTTCATCTAGCGCTAAAAGGCGCACGAAGAGATGAGTAAAATGACCATCGCAGAGTTAAAACTAAGAAATATTTGTTACATTATTGTCCGATTACAGCTTTTCACGAGGCAGTGCAGGGCACGCGAAGAGAGGAAGAAAATGACCCCCGAGCTCTCCCTCGGACGCTCACCCTTATTAGCCGACCATCAGAAGAGCATGACGGTTGCGATCATACCAGCACTAACGCACCAAATCCCATCAGAACTCCAAAGTTAACCGTGCTTGGGCGAGTGTAGTACTAGGATGGGTGACCCCCTGGGTAGTCCTCGTGTTGCACTAAAGCACCGGATCCCATCAGATCTCAGTAGTTAAGCGTGCTTGGGCGAGAGTAGTACTAGGATGGGTGACCCCCTGGGAAGTCCTCGTGTTGCACTCCATTTTTTTACTACCTAATTGAATGCACGAAGAGATCCTTTTTTTACATATCTTTCTAAGCAAAACTTCAGGACGGACGACGTCGTCTTCATAAAATTTGGCTGTCGATCGCTATTGCAGGGCCCGTCGCAACCTATACGTCCCCCTCGATCGACCAACCAACCCGAGAAATTAAAATTTCGAAATAAATAAGAAATATAACATTTCAATTATTGTTTGTGGTTTAAAACGGGCGTAACTCCGTGCACGATTGTCCGATTTCTGCTTTTTATCTGGCGCTAAAAGGCGCGCGAAGAGATGAGTAAAATGACCATCGCAGAGTTAAAACTAAGAAAGATTTGTTACATTATTGTCCGATTTCAGCTTTTCACGTGGCGGTGCAGGGCACGCGAAGAGAGGAAGAAAATGACCCCCGAGCTCTCCCTCGGACGCTCACCCTTATTAGCCGACCATTAGAAGAGCATGACGGTTGCGATCATACCAGCATTAACGCACCAGATCCCGTCAGAACTCCAAAGTTAACCGTGCTTGGGCGAGTGTAGTACTAGGATGGGTGACCCCGTGGGTAGTCCTCGTGTTGCACTAAAGCACCGGATCCCATCAGAACTCAGTAGTTAAGCGTGCTTGGGCGAGAGTAGTACTAGGATGGGTGACCCCCTAGGAAGTCCTCGTGTTGCACTCCATTTTTTTACTACCTAATTGAATGCACGAAGAGATCCTTTTTTTACATATCTTTCTAAGCAAAACTTCAGGACGGACGACGTCGTCTTCATAAAATTTGACTGTCGATCGCTCGTGCAGAGCCCGCCGCAACCTATATGTCCCCCTCGATCGACCAACCAACCCGAGAAATTAAAATTTCAAAATAAATAAGAAATATAACATTTCAATTATTGTTTGTGGTTTAAAACGGGAGTAACTCCGTGCACGATTGTTCGATTTCAGCTTTTCATTTGGCGCTAAAAGGCGCGCGAAGAGATGAGTAAAATGACCATCGCAGAGTTAAAATTAAGAAATATAAGGACGGACGACGTCGTCGCCATAAAATTTGGCTGTCGATCGCCCGTGCGGGGCCCGCCGCAACCTCTACGGCCGGCTCGATCGACCAACTAACCCGAAAAATTAAAATTTGTAAATAAATAAGAAAAATAACATTTCAATTATTATTATTCGTTTAAAACGGGCGTAACTCTGTGCATTATTGTCCGATTTCAACTTTTCACGTGGCGCTGAAAGGCGCGCGAAGAGACGAAGAAAATGACCCTGAGCTGTCCCTCGGACGCTCACCCTTATTAGCCGACGATCAGAAGTGCATGAGGTGTGTGATCATACCAGCACTAACGCACCGTATCCCATCAGAACTCCGAAGTTAAGCGTGCTTGGGCGAGAGTAGTGCTAGGATGGGGGACCCCATGGGAAGTCCTCGTGTTTCACCCTTTTTTTTACTACCTATTTGAATGCACGACGAGATCATTATTTTTACCAATCTTTCTAACCAAACGTTAAGGACGGACGACGTCGTGGCCATAAACTTTGGCTGTCGATCGCCCGTGCGGGGCCCGCCACAACCTCTACGGCCGGCTCGATCAACCAACCAACCCGAAAAATTAGAATTTATAAATAAATAAGAAAAATAAAATTTCAATTATTATTTTTCGTTTAAAATGGGCGTAACTACGTGCATTATTGTCGGATTTCAGCTTTTCAATTGGCGCTGACAGGCGCGCGAAGAGACGAAGAAAATGACCCCGAGCTATCCCTCGGACGCTCACCCTTATTAGCCGACGATTAGAAGTGCATGACGGGTGCGATCATACTAGCACTAACGCACCGGATCCCATCAAAACTCCAAAGTTAAGCGTGCGTGGGCGAGAGTTTTACTAGGATGTGTGACCCCTAGGGAAGTCATCGTGTTGCCCCTTTTTTTTTTACTACCTTTTTGAATGCACGACGAGATCATTTTTTTTTACCAATCTTTCAAGGCAAACGTTAAGGACGGACGACGTCGTCGCCATAAAATTTGGCTGTCGATCGCCCGTGCGGGGCCCGCCGCAACCTCTACGGCCGGCTCGATCGACCAACCGACCCGAAAAATTAAAATTTGTAAATAAATAAGAAACATAACATTTCAATTATTATTTTTCGTTTAAAACGGGCGTAACTCCGTGCATTATTGTCCGATTTCAGATTTTCACGTGGCGCTAAAAGGCGCGCGAAGAGACGAAGACAATGACCCCCGAACTCTCCCTCGGACGCTCACCCTTATTGGCCGATGATCAGAAGTGCATGATGGGTGCGATCATACCAGCACTAACGCACCGGATCCCATCAGAACTCCGAAGTTAAGCGTGCTTGGGCGAGTGTAGTACTAGGATGGGTGACGCCCTGGGTGTCCTCGTGTTGCACTTTTTTTATTTACTACCTATTTGAATGCACGACGAGATTATTTTTTTTTACCAATCTTTCTAACCAAACGTTAAGGACACAGCTAGGACTGCAATGTATCTGCCAGGCACCAGGCAACCATCCCCAATGAGCGTCCCAAATATTCAGGCACGCATCAATTACTTAAGGGGAGGATACGCAAGACATCCCAATGAAAGATTCAACTTACCCTCAGCACAAGCCGGACACGGAGCAATGTTAGTCCTGCCAGAAGACATAGGCCAATACTGTGACGTAATTTCTCGATGGGAGTCGATCACACTCAACGTGATAAATGAGAGAAATTGGGTAGATAACAGGGCCAAACTGTGCTATATTGAGAATCTCTTAGGAGAAACGGAGAAGAAAACATGGATCCAATGGAGAATGGCATTTCCAGCATAATATGAGGAATTAACAAACATTGCAGTTGATCCACAAAATATACTCTCGCAGATTAGGAGAATGTTCCTCCTGGAAGACCCTGTAACAGGCTCAACAGAAGAACAGAATAGGGCATACAATGACCTAGAACGCCTATCCTGCTACAACGTAAAGGACCTATTTGATTACATTAATGACTAGAAGGTCATAGCAGCAAAATCAGGATGAATGTATATCTCTCCAGAACTATCGGAGAAATTTTTCAGAAAAATGCCCCCACTTATCGGGAAAGAATTGGAACAAGCCTATGCAGAAAAACATCCAGGAAACACTCTAGGGGTCTTCCCACGGATACACTTCACTTACCAGTTCCTAGCCGAACAGTGTAAACGAGCGGCCTTACAGAGAAGCCTTAAGGACTTAACCTTCTGCAGTAAAATTCCCGTTCCAGGATACTATCAGAAGAACAAGAAATATGGCCTTCGAAAGGCAAAAACATACAAAGGCGAGCCACATGAAACTCATGTGCGAATTTTCAAGAGGAAATATGCCGACAAAGTAAGAAGATGTAAGTGTTTCATATGCGGCGAGGAAGGACACTTCGCCAGAGACTGCAAAGGAAAACATGGAAATATTGCAAGAGCAGCAATCGTGGAAAACCTGGACCTATCTGATAATTGGGATATCCTATCAGTGGAACAAGATGAACCTGATAGTGATGCCATCTGCTCATTCTCTGAAGGAGAGGTAGGCATAGCAAAATCCCTAACAACGGAATTAAGAGATCTACCATATGAAGCAGCCATGACACTGGTAGATGGAGAAGAGGTTTATACATGGAGAAAACAAGTAAATCTCCCACAACCCATGACAGACTGTATTCATACTTGGGAGGACAACAGCCCAGTTCCTAAGGGCTACGAAAAATGCACACTCTGCAAGGAACAGACGAACCCAAGGATGAGAGCACACTGCCTAAGGTGTCTACTTACAGTGTGCCCCATGTGTTCCAGATTCAACCTAGGAAGGAAACTGATTATACAGAAGTCAAGTATCATCCCATATGATGATAAGGATTCATTGATAAATGAGTTACTAGAATTTACCAAATACCTTATAGCAGAAAATCAGAGGTTGAAGGAGGAAATCCAAAGACATGAACTGAATCAAGAAATAGCTGAACTGAATAGGGAGACCCTAAGAAAAGGAAAATTCCCAGCCAAGGAAGAAGACGATAGAAAGGGCACACACGAAATAGGAATTCATTTCAAGGAATCGGCAAACGCGCTATCTGATGAAGAAATGCAAACTATGGTTCCTGACCCAAGAAAAGGAAGGAGGGTACTCAACCGGTTATACAACATGGAGCTCCTAATGGAAATACCCGGAGTCAAAAACTTCAAGATACAGGCAATTCGAGACACCGGCGCGACAGTATGCTGTATAGACCAAGAAATTGTATGTGATTTCTAAAGTCATGGATACTTAAGGTTAGATCTGGGGCTGTATATGCCAGCTGAGTCCCCGTTGTTAGATCTATCTCCATCGAGCTTATCACTGCTCGGTCATCTGCCCATCTGGTGTCCCTGAGTAACACCAAGGCATTTACTCCTGCACTTCTCCTATGCAGAGTATGTAGTCGGATCATGACCATTCCGATGTGTAGGTGCTGTAGACCTGCCTGTACTAGCTGGTCATAACTTTGCTCTGTTATGAATGGCAGCTCTACTTGTGCCCCTTCAGTTACTAACACTCGCTCATCCGAGTAGTGTTGGTAAACTCTATGATTGCGCTCAGTCCATCCTGCTTGGTATAAAGTTTCCGCAGGTACTTGTTGTGCTCTCCTTTGCTGAGAAATGCTAAGTTCTGCTTCAGGATTGAGTTGAGACTCGAGGCTTCTTCTGAAATGGTTGTTTCTTCTCGGTAGCCGCCGTTGTGCTTCATGGCGGAGTCGGCTTCCGAGTCGGTACCCACGTATTTAGTCTTCAATAGTTGGTTGTAGGTTGGATTCTCTGCCAGCAATTGACGGTCTTGGCTCCATTACATCTGTTCGTGTTGTAGAACTCATGATGCTCTTTTTCTTTCGACGTTGAATATGTCCTTTGGGTTTTTGAACATGTACAATTTGCCTGAGGGCCTTGAGATTTTTGGTTCGCTGGGTCCTCCTAGGCTTAGTTTTTGCAAGTCCTTTTGCAAGTTGTCAATTGAAGTTGCTAAGTTATCTGGCTGTGCTTGTGCTTTTGCTGTTTCAAGTCTTCGCACCGCAATCTTTAGATCCTCTAGATCTTCTTTAATTTTTACCGTCAGCTGAATTAGGGTGTTCAGCTGTTTGAACAGTGTCTGAGATAACTTCTGAGTCACCTCTGTAGGCTTTACAAAGCCTTCTGCAGGCTGCCCCAAGGATTCTGTTGCTTTCAATGCCTCTTGATAGGTAGAACTATTTGCTGTGAGTCGCCAGTCACTCATATGTACCTTTTCAGGTCATTTAAGAGTTTTTCGACTAGATCTAAGTTATCTAGATCTAACAACGGGGACTCAGCTGGCATATACAGCCCCAGATCTAACCTTAAGTATCCATGACTTTAGAAATCACATACAATTAGTTATGTTTATTGGCCCAAGGGCATCTCTGGCCCAATTGTCATTGCTGGCCCATTGTTCCAGCCTCGCCTTCTGCATGTAGGTCATTGCTAGGAGGGTTTCCAGTTCCTCCAGGGCCTTGATGGCCTGGTTCTTGTGGATCTCCTTAGCCCTTGCCCTTGTACGCTGCTCCCATTAAAGACTTCGGGGGTAATTAAACATGAGGTCACCAGTTAGTTTCTCCAGCTCATCTAACCCGGTGGTTTCGCTTAGTGTTCCCCAGAACTGGGCTGTGTTAACATCCCTCTTTGCTTGTGGCCTCGCCTGGTTCAATCCCTTCTTATTGAGTATCAAGTTTTTGAGAGTTTCCAACACCATAGTGGCTAATATCTGCAAAAGAAACAAATTAATATTCTGCTAAATATAAGTGTGGTGATATTTAGGCGGTCCACCACTTCCGCACTTTGAGTTCTTCAAATTGTGGTCTTGAGGATCAGCAAGCTATCAATCCTTCTGATAACTTGATCTAACTGCTTGATAACATCTGTAGGTGCATTTTCTTCCTCGATTAGTGCCTTCTCAAGTTCTGTCAGTTGTTCAGAGATCTTATCTGGTTTGCTAATATGCACCATGTTGGGTGTCAGTCGTGATAGTGAATCTGCCAACACATTCATTTTTCCATCTATATGTTCAAAGTTAATTTGTACTCCTGTTCCGGTTACGAAGTCCACAAAATTAATCCATCGAACCCTTGATGGTTTGTTTTGTGATGACTTGTTGTAGAAGCTTATGATGGCTTGGCAGTCAGTCCTGAGAGTTATCTCTTCTTGGTCTAAATAGTGTATTTTGAGTGCCTTCAGCGTATTCATGCAAGCAAATATTTCTGCATCTATTGTTGATTTTATCACTGGGAATTTTTCGCTGGCGTAAGCACAGACTCTCTCTGTGCTTCGGGGGTCACTCCTCTTTTTCTTCCATTTGCAGACTCCTCCCCACCCTTCCATACATCCGTCTGTTTCCAGGATAATGTAGGAATTTGGAGGGGGCAACTCCAGGTCTGGTAAATTTTGGACCAGCTCTTTTATACGTCTGATTAGTTGCTGGTCAGACTGTTTTATCCTTTTATCCCCATGCGGGCTTGTTTTGGAATATAATGGCCCTAGGAGCGTTCCCAAGTTAGGGATATAGGCTCTGGCGTAGTTGAGTATACCGAGCCAAGATCTCAACCCTGCCTTTTCTTTAAGCTTGTCTTCCTCAAAATTAATGATCTTCTTGATGATATGAGGTTGTAGCTTAATCCTTTGGTTTCCAATGATGGCTCTGAGGAATTCAATTTCTTTGGATGCAATTTTTATTTTTTAGGGAGATAAGACTAGTCCCCATTTTTCACAGATCGCCAGCATAGTCTCCAGGTGTTTTGCATGCTGCTTCTCATCTTTGGAAAATACTAGTATATCGTCAATATATACCGCAATAAAGTCTTTTGTTCCTTGGAAGCAGTTATCCATTTTTCTTTGGAAGACGGCTGGGGCGTTCTTCAGCCCAAAAGGCATCACTAGCCATTCGTATAACCCTCCTGGAACCACAAATGTTGTCCAAGGAATAGATTCTGGTTCCTTGGCAACTTGATGAAAACCACTCTTTAGGTCGAATTTGGAGAAGATTTTGCTATTTCCAATCTTTCGCAGTATAGTGTTGATGCCAGGCAGACTATACTGATCTTTATGAGTGTTGTCGTTGAGAGTCCGGTAATTAAATACCATTCTCTCCTTTCCTTTTATCTCATTTTTAGTCACTGGGTCTATCGTAGTTCCCGAATTGACCATAATAGCCATGGTTCGATGTCGGCTTGAGCTGGATCTGATAACCCCAATTTTTAATAGTGCCTGAATATGCCTGTTGAACTGCTCTTTCATGGCGGGGGTGACGTGTTTTAAGGGCTTGTCCTGCACTGTGAGACCAGGGTTGATTATTTCAAGTTTGCAGGTTACCTGATTCTTTGCCCAATGTTTTACCGGATTGTCACCTATATAACCTTGATCTTTCAGTCTTGCCAGTAAGGGGGTGATTTGGTTTTGAACCATTGGGATTCTTTACCACAGCTATATGCTACAACTCTTTGAACTTCCAGGTATTCTAGTTCAGAGAGGTCTAGTTCCTCAATTGCGGCTGTTGCTGCTATTTCCGCATCCGCCCTGGCTGTTATTGTGGTAACATTCTTATAGAAGGTTACTGACTGACCTTCAATCCTTACGCCTCCATGCATGGCTCGGATGAAATTGCATCCGATTAGCATTTGAATACCATCTCACTTACCCATTGGGAATACATAAGTAAAGGGTATGAGAAAACGATTCTCTTCGATGGACATTTGTCCTCCTTTCAGTTTAAGCCTTGCAGTTTGCTACGAGTTGACCCCGTTAATTTGGATAGGGTAGGAACTTGGCTCAAGTGCTTCTGGTGGTACAATTTCTTGGTCTATACAGCATACTATCGCACCGGTGTCTAGAATTGCCTGTATCTTGAAGTTTTTGACTCCGGGTATTTCCATTAGGAGCTCCATGTTGTATAACCGGTTGAGTACCCTCCTTCCTTTTCTTGGGTCAGGAACCATAGTTTGCATTTCTTCATCAGATAGCGCGTTTGCCGATTACTTGAACTGAATTACTATTTCGTGTGTGCCCTTTCTATCGTCTTCTTCCTTGGCTAGGAATTTTCCTTTTCTTAGGGTCTCCCTATTCAGTTCAGCTATTTCTTGATTCAGTTCATGTCTTTGGATTTCCTCCTTCAACCTCTGATTTTCTGCTAGAAGGTATTTGGTAAATTCTAGTAACTCATTTATCAATGAATCCTTATCATCATAAGGGATGATACTTGACTTCTGTATAATCAGTTTCCTTCCTAGGTTGAATCTGGAACACATGGGGCACACTGTAAGTAGACACCTTAGGCAGTGTGCTCTCATCCTTGGGTTCGTCTGTTCCTTGCAGAGTGTGCATTTTTCGTAGCCCTTAGGAACTGGGCTGTTGTCCTCCCAAGTATGAATACAGTCTGTCATGGGTTGTGGGAGATTTACTTGTTTTCTCCATGTATACAGCCCTTAGGTACGGTGTCGTCCCCATAAAATTTGGCAGTCGATCGCCCGTGCGGGGACCGCCGCAACCTCTCTGAGGCCGTTCGATCGACCATCCAACCCGAAAAATAAAAATTTGTAAATAAATAAGAAAAACATTTCAATTATTTTTTTTTCGTTTAAAATGGGCAAAACTCCATGCACGATTATCCGGTTTCAGCTTTTCTCGTGGCACTAAAAAGGCGCGCGAAGAGACGAAGAAAATGACCCCCGAGCTCTCCCTCGGACGCTCACCCTTATTCACCGACGATCAGAAGTGCATGAGGGGTGCGATCATACCAGCATTAATGCACCGGATCCCATCAGAACTCCGAAGTTAAGCGTGCATTCGCGATCATACCAGCATTTGTTGCACTCCTTTTTTTTACTACCTAATTGAATGCACGAAGGCAACATCTTTTTTTACCAATCTTTCTAACGAAACGTTTAGGACGGACGACATCGTCCCCATAAACTTTTGCAGTCGATCACCCGTGCGGGGCCCATCACAACCTCTCTGGGCCGCTCGATCGACCAACCAACCCAAAAAATTAAAATTTGTAAATAAATAAGAAAATAACATTTCAATTATTATTTTTTCGTTTAAAATGGGCGTAACTCCGTCCACGATTGTCCGTTTCAGCTTTTCACGTGGCGCAGAAAAGGCGCGCGAAGAGACGCGCGAAGAGACGAAGAAAATGACCCCCGAGCTCTCCCTCAGACACTCACCCTTATTTGTCGATGATCAGAAGTGCATGATGGGTGCGATAATACCAGCACTAATGCACCGCATCTCATCAGAACTTCGAAGTTACATGTGCTTGGGCGAGAGTAGTAACACGATGGGTGACCCCCTGGGAAGTCCTCATGTTGCACTCCTTTTTTTTACTACCTAATTGAATGCACGACGAGATCATTTTTTTTACCAAACTTTCTAACCACACCTTCAGGACGGATGACGTCGTCCCCATAAAGTTTGTCTATCGATCGCCCGTGTGGGGCCCGCCGCAACCACTACGGGCCGCTCGATCGACCAACCAATCCGAAAAATTAAAATTTGTAAATAAATAAGAAAAATAACATTTCAATTATAATTTTTCGTTTAAAACGAGCGTAACTCCATATACGATTGTCCGATTTCAGATTTTCACGTGCGCTGCAAGGCGCGAGAAGAGACGAAGAAATGACCCCGAGCGTAGTACTAGGACGGGTGACCCCCTGGGAAGTCCTCGTGTTGCACACCTTTTTTTTACTACCTAGTTGAATACACGACGAGATCATTTTTTTTACCAAACTTTCTAACCACACCTTCAGGACAGATGTCGTCGTCCCCATAAAGTTTGGCTATCGATCGCCCGTGCGGGGCCGGCCGCAACCTCTACGGGCCGCTCGATCGACCAACCAACCCGAAAAATTAAAATTTGTAAATAAATAACAAAAATAACATTTCAATTATTATTTTTCGTTTCAAACGGACGTAACTTCGTGCACGATTGTCCGATTTGAGCTTTTCATGTGGCACTGAAAGGCACGCGAAGAGACGAAGAAAATGAGCCCGAGCTCTCCCTCGGACGAACACCCTTATTGGCCGACGATCAAAAGTACCTCACGGGTGCAATCATTCCAGCACTAATGCACCGTATCCCATCAGAACTCTGAAGTTAAGCGTGCTTGGGCGATATTAGTACTAGGACGGGTGACCCCTGGGAAGTCATCGTGTTGCACTCCTTTTTTTTACTACCTAATTGAATGCACGATGAGATCATTTTTTTTACCAACCTTTCTAACCAAACCTTTAGGATGGACGACATCGTCCTAGTAAAATTAGGCTGTTGATCGCACATGCGAGGCCCGCCGCAACCTCTACGGGTCGTGCGATCAACCAACCAACCCGAAAAATTAAAATTTATAAATAAATAAGAAACCAAACATTTCAATTATTATTTTTCGTTTAAAATGGGTGTAACTCCATGCACGATTGTCTGATTTCAGCTTTTCACGTGGCGCCGAAGGGCGCGAGAAGAGACAAAGAAGATGACCCCGAGATCTCCCTCGGACACTCACCCTTATTGGCCGACGATCAAAAATGCATGACGGGTGCGATCATACCATCTCTAATGCACCGGATCCCATCAGAACTCCGAAGTTAAGCGTGCTTGGGCGAGAGTAGTACTAGGATTGGTGATCCCGAGGGAACATTGGATCGGGAGGACGGAGACGAAGAAAATGACCCCGAGCTCTCCCTCAGACGCTCACCCTTATCGGCCGACGTTCAGAAGTGCATGACGTGTTCGATTTTACCAGTACTAATGCACTGGATCCCATCGGAACTCTAAAGTTAAGCGTGCTTGGGCGTGAGTGGTTCTAGGATGGGTGACCCCCTGTGAAGTCCTCGTGTTGCACTCCTTTTTTTTACTACCTAATTGTTTGCACGACGAGATCATTTTTTTTACCAATCTTTCTAACCAAACCTTTAGGACGGACGATCGCCCGTGCGGGACCCGCCGCAACCTCTACGGGCCGCTCGATCGACCAAACAACTCAAAAAATTAAAAATTTTAAATAAATAAGAAAATAACATTTCAATTATTTATTTCGCTTAAAACAGGTGTAACTCCGTGCACGATTGTCCGATTTCAGCGTTTCACGCGGCGCTGAAAGGCGCGCGAAGATACGAAGAAAATGACCCTCGAGATCTACCTCGGACGCTCACCCTTATTCGCCGACGATCAGAAGTGCATGACGGGTGCAATCATACCAGCACTAATGCTCCGGATCCCATCAGAACTTTGAATTTAAGCGTGCTTGGGCTAGAGTTGTACTAGGGTAGGTGACCCCCCGGGAATTCCTCGTGTTGCACTCCTTTTTTTACTACCTAATTGAATGGACGACCAGATCATTTTTTTTTACCAATCTTTCTAACCAAACCTTCAGGACGGACGACATCGTCCGCATAACATTTGGCAGTCGATGGCCCATGCAGGGCCCGCCGCAACCTCTACAGGCCGCTCGATCGACCAACCCACGTGAAATATTAAAATTTGTAAATAAATAAGAAAAATAACATTTCAATTATTATTTTTCGTTTAAAATGGGCGTAACTCCGTGCACGATTGTCCGATTTCAGCTTTTCAGGTGGCGCTGAAATGCGCGTGAATAGACGAAGAAAATGACCCCGAGCTCTGCCTCGAACGCTCACCCTTATTGGCCAACGATCTGAAGTGCATGACAGGTGAGATCATACCAGCACTAATGCACTGGATCTCATCAGAACTCCGAAGTTAAGGGCGCTTGGTTGAGAGTAGTACTAGGATGAGTGACCCCTTGGGAAGTCCTCGTGTTGCACTCTTTTTTTTACTACCTATTTGAATGCACGACGAGATCATTTTTTTTACCAATCTTTCTAACCAAACGCTAAGGACGAACGACGTGCGGGGCCCGCTACAACCTCTACGGGCCGATCGATCGACCAACCAACCCGAAAAATTAAAACTTGTAAAGAAATAAGAAAAATAACATTTCAATTTTTATTTTTCGTTTAAAACGGGCGTAACTCCGTGCACGATTGTCTGATTTCAGATTTTCACGTGGCATTGAAAGGCACGCGAAGAGACGAAGAAAATGATCCCCGTGCATGTGCGAGAGTAGTACTAGGATTGGTGTTCCCTTGGGAAATCCTCGTGTTGCACTCTTTTTTTTTACTACCTAATTGAATGCACGACGAGATCATTTTTTTTACCAATCTTTCTAAGCAAACCTTCAGGACGGACGACGTTGTCCCCATAAAATTTGGTTGTCGATCGCCCGTGCGGGGCCCTTCGCAACCTCTACGCGCCACTCGATCGACCAACCAACCCGAAAAATTAAAATATATAAATAAAAAAGAATAATAACATTTCAATTATTATTTTTCCTTTAAAATTGATGTAACACCGTGCACGATTGTCCGATTTCAACTTTTCACGTGGCGATGAAAGGCACGCGATGAGACGAAGAAAATGACCCCGAGCTGTCCACCGGACGCACACCCTTATTGGCCGACGAACAAAAGTGCCTGACGGGTGCAATCATTCCAGCACTAATGCACCGTATCCCATCAGAACTCCGAAGTTAAGCGTTCTTGGGCGAGAATAGTACTAGGACGGGTGACCCCCAGGGAAGTCCTCGTGTTGCACTCCTATTTTTTACTACCTAATTGAATGCACGACGAGATCATTTTTTTTACCAATCTTTCTAACCAAACCTTTACGACGGACCACGTCGTCCACATAAAATTTGCCTGTCGATCGCCCGTGTGGGGCCGACCGCAACCTCTATGGGCCGCTTGATCAACCATCCAACCTGAAAAATTAAAATTTGTAAATAAATAAGAATAATAACTTTTCAATTATTATTTTTCGTTTAAAACGGGTGTAACTCTGTGCACTATTATCCGATTTCAGCTTTTCACGTGGCGCTGAAAGGCGCGTGAAGAGAAGAAGAAAATGACCCCGAGCTCTCCCTCGGATGCTCACCCTTATTTGCCAATGATCAGAAGTGCATGATGCGTCCGATCATACCAGCACTAATGCAGCGTATCCCATCAGAACTCCGAAGTTAAGCGTGCTTTGTCGAGAGTAGTACTACTATGGGTGACCCCCTGGGAAGTCCTTTTGGTGACTAGCTAATTGAAAGCACGACGAGATCCTTTTTTTTCTAACCAAACATTCAGGACGGACGACGTCGTCCCCATAAAATTTGGCCGTCGATCGCCCATACGGGGCCCGCCGCAACCACTACGAGCTGCTCGATCGACCAACCAACCCAAAAAATTAAAATTTGTAATAAATAAGAAAACAAACATTTCAATTATTATTTTTTGTTTAAAACGGGCGTAACTCCATGCATGATTGTCCGATTTCAGCTTTTCACGTGACGCAGAAAGACGCGCGAAAAGACGAAGAAAATGACACCGAGTTCTCCCTCGGACCCTCACCCTTATTGGCCGACGATCAGAAGTGCATGACGCATGAGATTATACCAGCACAAATGCAGCGGATCTCGTCACAACTCCGAAGTTAACGGTGCTTTGGCGAGAGTTGTACTTGGATGGGTGACCCCCTGGGAAGTCCTCATGTTGCACTCCTTTTTTTGACTAACTAATTGAATGCACGACGAGATCCTTTTTTTTTACCACTCTTTCTAACTAAACGTTCAGAACGGACGACTTCGTCCCCATAAAATTTGGCTGTCGGTCGCCTGTGCGGGGCCCGCCACAACCTCTACGGGCTGCTCAATCGACCAAACAACCCGAAAAATTAAAATTTGTAAATAAATAAGAAAAATAACATTTCAATTATTATTTTTCATATAAACGGGCGTAACTCTCTGCACAATTGTCTGATTTCAGCTTTTCACGTGGCACTGAAAGGCGCGTGAAGAGACGAAAAAAATGACCCCGTGCTCTCCCTCGGACACTCACCCTTATTGGCCGATGATCAGAAGTGCAGGATGGGCGCGATCATACCAGTACTAATGCACCGGATCCCCTCAGAACTCCGAAGTTAAGCGTGCTTGGGCGAGAGTAGTACTTGGATGCGTGACCCTGTGGGAAGTTCTCGTGTTGAACTCCTTTTTTTTACTACCTAATTGAATGCACGACGAGATCATTTTTTTACCAATCTTTCTAACCAATTATTCAGGACGAACGACGTTGTCCCCATAAAATTTGGCTGTTGATGGCCCGTGCGGGGCCCGACGTAACGTCTACGGGCCGCTCGATCAACCATCCAGCCCAAAAAATTAAAATTTGTAACTAAATAAGAAATTAACATTTCAATTGTTATTTTTCGTTTAAAACGGGCGTAACACCGTGCACGATTGTCTGATTTCAGCTTTTCACGTGGCGCTGAAATGAGCGCTAAGAGATGAAGAAAACGACCCTGAGCACTCTTTCGGACACTCACCCTTATTGGCCGACGATCAGAAGTGCATGACAGGGTGATCATACCAGCACTAATGCATCGGATCCCATTAGAACTCCGAAGTTACGCATGCTTGGTCGAGAATAGTACTAGGAAGGGTGACCCCCTGGGAAGTCCTCGTGGTGCACTCCTTTTTTTTACTACCTAATTGAAGGCACGACCAGATCTTTTTGTTTTACAAATCTTTCTAACCAAACGTTCTGGACGGACGACGTCGTCCCCATAAAATTTGGCTGTCGATCGCCCGTGCGAGGCCCACCGCAACCTCTACAGCCGCTTGATCGACCAACTAACCCAAAAAATTAAAATTTGTGAAGAAATAAGAAAAATAACATTTCAATTATTATTTTTCGTTTAAAATGGGCGTAACTCCGTGCACGATTGTCCGATTTCAACTTTTCACGTGGCGCTGAAAGAAGCGCGAACATACGAAGAAAATGATCCCGAGCTCTCCCTCGGACACTCACCCTTATTGGCCAAAGATCAGAAGTGCATGACAGGTGAGATCATACCAGCACTAATGCACCGGATCTCATCAAAACTCCGAAGTTATGGGCGCTTGGGCGAGAGTAGTACTTGGATGGGTGACCCCCTGGGAAGTCCCCGTGTTGCACTCCTTTTTTTTACTACCTAATTGAATGCACGACGATATCATTTTTTTTACCAAGCGTTCTAACGAAACGTTCAGGACGGTCGACATCGTCCCCATAAAATTTGGTTGTCGATCTCACGTTTGGGGCCCGCTGCAACTCTATGGGCCGATCGATCGACCAACCAACCCGAAAATTTAAATTTGTAAAGAAATAAGAAAAATAACATTTCAATTTTTATTTTACGTTTAAAACGGGCATAACTCCGTGCACGATTGTCCGGTTTCAGCTTTTCACGTGGCGCTGAAAGGCACGCGAAGAGACGAAGAAAATGATCCCCGTGCTTCTGCGAGAGTAGTACTAGGATGGGTGACCCCTTGGGAAGTCCTCGTGTTGCACACTTTTTTTTTACTACCTAATTGAATGCACGACGAGATAATTTTTTTTACCAATCTTTCTAACCAAACGTTGAGGACGCACAACGTCGTCCCCATAAAATTTGGCTGTCGACCGCCCGTGCGGGGCCCGCCTCAACCTCTACGCGCCGCTCGATCGACCAACCAACCCGAAAAATAACAATTTGTAAATAAATAAGAAAAATAATATTTCGATTATTATTTTTCGTTTAAAAAGGGCGTAACTACGTGCACTATTGTCCGATTTCAGCTTTTCACGCGGCGCTGAAAGGCACGCGAAGAAACGATGAAAATGATCGCCGAGCTCTCCCTCGGACGCTCACCCTTATTACCCGACAATCAGAAGTGCATGATAGGTGCGATCATACCAACACTAATGACCCCCTGGGAAGTCCTTGTGTTGCACTCCTTTTTTTTACTACGTAATTGAATGCACGAAGACATCATTTTTTTTTACTAATCTTTCTAACCAAACGTTGAGGGCGGACAGCGTCGTCCCTATAAAATTTTGCAGTCGATCGCCCGTGCGAGGCCCGCCGCAACCTCTGCGGGCCGCTCGATCGACCAACCAACCCGAAAAATTAAAATTTGTAAATAAATAAGAAAATAACATTTCAATTATTATTATTTCATTTAAAACAGGCGTAACTCCGTGCACGATTGTCCGATTTCACCATTTCACGTGGCGCTGAAAAGGCGCGCGAAGAGACGAAGAAAATGACCCCCGAGCTCTCCCTCGGACAGTCACCCTTATTTGTCGACGATCAGAAGTGCATGATGGGTGCGATAAGACCATCACTAATGCACCGGATCTCATCAGAACTCCGAAGTTACGCATGGTTGGGCGAGAGTAGTAACAGGATGGGTGACCCCCAGGGAAGATCTCGTGTTGCACTAATTTTTTTTACTACCTAATTGAATGCACGATGAGATCAGTTTTTTTACCAATCTTTCTAACCAAATGTTCAGGACGGACGACGTAGTCCCCATAAAATTTGGCGGTCGATCACCCGTGCGGGGCCCGTCGCAACCTCTACGGGCCGCTCGACCGACCAACCAGCACGAAAAATTAAAATTTGTAAATAAATAAGAAAAATAATATTTCGATTATTATTTTTTGTTTAAAACGGGCGTAACTCCGTGCACGATTGTCCGATCTCAGCTTTTCACGTGGCGCTGAAAGGCACGCGAAGAGACGAAGAAAATGATCCCCAAGCTCTCCCTCGGACGCTAACCCTTATTGGCCGACGATCAGAAGTGGATGATGGCTGCGATCATACCAGCACTAATGCACCGAAGTTAAGCATGCTTGGGCGAGAGTAGTACTACGCTGGGTGACCCCCTAGGAAGTCCTTGTGTTGCACTCCTTTTTTTTACTACCTAATTGAATGCATGAAGACATCATTTTTTTTTACCAATCTTTCTAACCAAACGTTCAGGACAGACGACGTCGTCCCCATAAAATTTGGCAGTCGATCGCCCGTGCGGGGCCTGCCGCAACCTCTACGGGCCGCTCGATCAACCAACCAACCCGAAAAATTAAAATTTGTAATTAAATAAGAAAATAGCATTTCAATTATTATTTTTTCGTTTAAAATGGGTGTAACTCCGTGCACGATTGTCCGATTTTAGCTTTTCACGTGGCGCTGAAAAGGAGCGCGAAGAGACGAAGAAAATGATCGCCGAGCACTCCCTTGGACACTCACCCTTATTTGTCGACGATCAGAAGTGCATGATGGGTGCGATAATACCAGCACTAATGCACCGGATCTCATCAGAACTAATGCATGTGCTTGGGCGAGAGTAGTAACAGGATGGGTGACCCCCTGGGAAGTTCTCGTGTTGCACTCATTTTTTTTACTACCTAATTGAATCCACGAAGACATCATTTTTTTTACCAATCTTTCTAACCAAATGTTCAGGACGGACGAAGTCGTCCCCAAAAAATTTGGCTGTCGATCGCCCGTGCGGTGCCCGCCGCAACCTCTCCGGGCCGCTTGATCGAACAACCAACCCGAAAAATTTAAATTTTAAAATAAATAAGAAAATAAAATTTCAATTATTATTTTTTTGTTTAAAACGGGCGTAACTCCGTGCACGATTTTCCAGTTTTTGCTTTTCACATGGCGCTGAAAAGGCGCGCGAAGAGACGAAGAAAATGACCGCCGAGCTCTTCCTTGGACACTCACCCTTATTTGTTGACGATCAGAAGTGCATGATGGGTGAAAAGCTGAAACCGTTTTAAACCAAAAAATAATAATTGAAATGTTATTTAAAACGGTTTAAAATGGTGAATATGCCCGCCGCAACCAACCTGTTTCAGCTTTTCACGTGGCGCTAAAAAGGCGGGCGAAGAGACGAAGAAAATGACCCTCGAGCTCTCCCTCGGACGCTCACCCATATTCACCGACGATCAGAAGTGCATGACGGGTGTGATAATACCAGCACTAATGCACCGGATCCCTTCAGAACTCCGACGAGTAGTACTAGGATGGATGACCCCTTGGGAAGTCCTTGTGTTGCACTCCTTTTTTTTACTACCTAATTGAATGCACGAAGACATCATTTTTTTTACCAATCTTTCTAACCAAATGTTCAGGACGGACGACGTCGTCCCCAAAAAATTTGGCTGTCGATCGCCCGTGCGGTGCCCGCCGCAACCTCTCCGGGCCGCAACCTCTGTGCACTATTGTCCGATTTCAGCTTTTCACGTGGCGCTGAAAGGCGCACGAAGAGACGAAGAAAATGACCCCGAGCTTTCCCTCGGACGCTCACCCTTATTGGCCGATGATCAGAAGTGCATAACGGGTGCGACCATTCCAGCACTAATGCACCAGATCCCATCAGAATTCCAAAGTTAAGTGTGCTTTGGCGGGAGAAGAACTAGGATGGGTGATCCCCTGGGAAGTCCTCGTGTTCCACCCTTTTTTTTACTACCTAATTTAATGCACGACGAGATCATTTTTTTTTACCAATCTTTCTAACCAAACCTTCAGTACGGACGACGTCGTCGCCATAAAATCGGTTATCGATCGCCCGTGCTGTGACCGCAACAACTTCTACGGGCCGCTCGATCGACCAACCAACCCTAAAAATTAAAATTTGTAAATAAATAAGAAAAAATAACATTTCAATTATTATTATTTATTTAAAATGGGCGTAACTCTGTGCACTATTGTCCGATTTCAGCTTTTCACGTGGTGCTGAAATGCGTGCGAAGAGGGAACATAGGATCGGGGGGACGGAGACGAAGAAAATGACCCCGAGCTCTCCCTCAGACGCTCACCCTTTTTGTCCGGCGATCAGAAGTGCATGACAGGTGCGATCTCACCATTACTAATTCACCGGATCCCATCAGAACTCTGAAGTTAAGCGTGCTTGGGCGAGAGTGGTTGTAAATAAATAAGAAAAATAACATTTCAATTATTATTTTTCGTTTAAAACGGGCGTCACTCCGTATACGATTGTCCGATTTCAGCTTTTCATGTGGCGCTACAAGGCACGACAAGAGACGAAGAAATGACCCCGAGCTCTCCCTCGGACGCTCACCCTTATTGGCCGACGATCAGAAGTGCATGACGGGCGTGATCATACTAGAGCTAATGCACCAGACCCCATTAGAACTCTGAAGTTAAGCGTGCTTGGGCGAGAGTAGTACTACGATGGTGACCCCCTGGGAAGTCCTCGTGTTGCACTCCTTTTTTTACTACCTAATTGAATACACGACGAGATCATTTTTTTTACCAATCTTTCTAATCCAACATTTTGGATGGACGACGTCGTCCCCATAAAATTTGGTTGTCGATCGCCCGTGCGGGGCCCGCCGCAAACTCCACGAGCCACTCGATCGACCAACCAACATGAAAAATTAAAATTTGTAAATAAATAAGAAAAATAAATTTTGAATTATTATTTATCGTTTAAAACGGGCGTAACTCCGTGCACTATTGTTCGATTTCAGCATTTCACGGGGTGCTAAAAGGCGCGAGAAGAGACGAAGAAAATGACCCCGAGCACTCCCTCGGACGCTCACCCTTATTAACCGACGATCAAAAGTGCATGACGGGTGCGATCATACCAGCACTAATGCACCGGATCCCATTAGAACTTCGAAGTTAAGGGTGCTTGGGCGAGAGTAGTACTAGGATTGGTGATCCCCTGGGAAGTCATCGTGTTGCACTCCTTTTTTTTATTATCTAATTGAATGCACGACGAGATCATTTTCTTTTACAAATCTTTGTAACCAATCCTTCAGGCCAGACGACGTGGACCCCATAAAATTTGGCTGGCGATCGCCCGTGCGGGGTCCGCCGCAACCTCTACGGGCCGATCGATCGACCAACCAACCTGAAAAATAAAAATTTGTAAATAAATAAGAAGAAAATCATTTAAATTATTATTTTTTGTTTAAAATGGGCTTAACTCCGTGCACTATTGTCTGATTTCAGTTTTTCACGTGGCGCTCAAAGGCACGCGAAGAGACAAAGAAAGTGACCCCGAGCTCTCCCTCGGACGCTCACCCTTATTGGCCGACATTCGGAAGTGAATGATGGGTGTGAGCATACCAAGACTAATGCACCGGATCCCATCAAAACTCCGAAGTTAAGCGTGCTTGGGCGAGGGTACTAATAGGATTGGTGACCCCCTGGAAGTCCTCGTGTTGCACTCCTTTTTTTTACTATCAAATTGAGTGCACGACGAGATCATTTTTTTTACCAATCTTTCTAACCAAACCTTCAGGATGAACGACGTCGTACCCATAAAATTAGGCTGTCGATCGCCCGTGCGGGGCCCGCCACAACCTCTACAAGCCGCTCGATCGACCTAGCAACCCGAAAAATTTAAATTTTAAAATAAATAAGAAAATAAAATTTCAATTATTATTTTTTTGTTTAAAACGGGCGTAACTCCGTGCACGATTTTCCAGTTTTTGCTTTTCACATGGCGCTGCAAAGGCGCGCGAAGAGACGAAGAAAATGACCGCCGAGCTCTTCCTTGGACACTCACCCTTATTTGTTGACGATCAGAAGTGCATGATGGGTGAAAAGCTGAAACCGTTTTAAACCAAAAAATAATAATTGAAATGTTATTTAAAACGGTTTAAAATGGTGAATATGCCCGCCGCAACCAACCGGTTTCAGCTTTTCACGTGGCGCTAAAAAGGCGGGCGAAGAGACGAAGAAAATGACCCTCGAGCTCTCCCTCGGACGCTCACCCATATTCACCGACGATCAGAAGTGCATGACGGGTGTGATAATACCAGCACTAATGCACCGGATCCCTTCAGAACTCCGACGAGTAGTACTAGGATGGATGACCCCTTGGGAAGTCCTTGTGTTGCACTCCTTTTTTTTACTACCTAATTGAATGCACGAAGACATCATTTTTTTTACCAATCTTTCTAACCAAATGTTCAGGACGGACGACGTCGTCCCCAAAAAATTTGGCTGTCGATCGCCCGTGCGGTGCCCGCCGCAACCTCTCCGGGCCGCTTGATCGAACAACCAACCCGAAAAATTAAAATTTGTAAATAAATAAGAAAAATAACATTTCGATTATTATTATTTGTTTAAAATGGGCGTAACTCCGTGCACGATTGACTGATTTCTGCTTTTCAAGTGGCGCAGAAAGGCGCACGAACAGACGAACAAAACTGACCCTGAGCACTCACTCGGACGCTCACCCTTCTTGGCCGACGATCAGAAGTGCATGACTGGTTCAATCATACAAGCACTAATGCACCAAATCTCATCAGAACTCCGAAGTTAAGTGTGCCCGGGCGAGAGTAGTTCTAGGATGGGTGGCTCCCAGTGAAGTCCTCGTGTTGCACTCCTTTTTTTTACTACCTAGTTGAATGCACGACGAGATCATTTTTTTTACCAATCTTTCTAACCAAACGTTCAGGACGGACGACGTCGCCCCCATAAAATTTGGCTGTCGATCGCCCGTGCGGGGCCAGCCGTAACCTCTACGCGTCGCTCGATCGAACAACCAACCCGAAAAATTAAAATTTGTAAATAAATAAGAAATATAACCTTTCAATTATTATTTTTCGTTTAAAATGGGCGTAACTCCGTGCACAATTGTCTGATTTGAGCTTTTCACGTGGCACTGAAAGGCGCACGAAGAGACGAAGAAAATGACCCCGAGCTTTCCCTCGGACGCTCACCCTATTTGGCCGATGATCAGAAGTGCATAACGGGTGCGATCATTCCAGCACTAATGCACTAGATCCCATCAGAATTCCAAAGTTAAGTGTGCTTTGGCAGGAGAAGAACTAGGATGGGTGATCCCCTGGGAAGTCCTCGTGTTCCACCCTTTTTTTTACTACCTAATTTAATGCAAGACGAGATCATTTTTTTTTACCAATCTTTCTAACCAAACCTTCAGTACGGACGACGTCGTCCCCATAAAATTTGGTTATCGATAGCCCGTGCGGTGACCGCAACAACTTCTACGGGCCGCTCGATCGACCAACCAACCCTAAAAATTAAAATTTGTAAATAAATAAGAAAAAATAACATTTCAATTATTATTATTTATTTAAAATGGGCGTAACTCTGTGCACTATTGTCCGATTTCAGCTTTTCACGTGGCGCTGAAAGGCGCACGAAGAGACGAAGAAAATGACCCCGAGCTTTCCCTCGGACGCTCACCCTTATTGGCCGATGATCAGAAGTGCATAATGGGTGCGATCATTCCAGCACTAATGCACCGGATCCCATTAGAACTTCGAAGTTAAGGGTGCTTGGGCGAGAGTAGTACTAGGATTGGTGATCCCCTGGGAAGTCATCGTGTTGCACTCCTTTTTTTTATTATCTAATTGAATGCACGACGAGATCATTTTCTTTTACAAATCTTTGTAACCAATCCTTCAGGCCAGACGACGTGGACCCCATAAAATTTGGCTGGCGATCGCCCGTGCGGGGTCCGCCGCAACCTCTACGGGCCGATCGATCGACCAACCAACCTGAAAAATAAAAATTTGTAAATAAATAAGAAGAAAATCATTTAAATTATTATTTTTTGTTTAAAATGGGCTTAACTCCATGCACTATTGTCTGATTTCAGTTTTTCACGTGGCGCTCAAAGGCACGCGAAGAGACAAAGAAAGTGACCCCGAGCTCTCCCTCGGACGCTCACCCTTATTGGCCGACATTCGGAAGTGAATGATGGGTGTGAGCATACCAAGACTAATGCACCGGATCCCGTCAAAACTCCGAAGTTAAGCGTGCTTGGGCGAGGGTACTAATAGGATTGGTGACCCCCTGGAAGTCCTCGTGTTGCACTCCTTTTTTTTACTATCAAATTGAGTGCACGACGAGATCATTTTTTTTACCAATCTTTCTAACCAAACCTTCAGGATGAACGACGTCGTACCCATAAAATTAGGCTGTCGATCGCCCGTGCGGGGCCCGCCACAACCTCTACAAGCCGCTCGATCGACCTAGCAACCCGAAAAATTTAAATTTTAAAATAAATAAGAAAATAAAATTTCAATTATTATTTTTTTGTTTAAAACGGGCGTAACTCCGTGCACGATTTTCCAGTTTTTGCTTTTCACATGGCGCTGCAAAGGCGCGCGAAGAGACGAAGAAAATGACCGCCGAGCTCTTCCTTGGACACTCACCCTTATTTGTTGACGATCAGAAGTGCATGATGGGTGAAAAGCTGAAACCGTTTTAAACCAAAAAATAATAATTGAAATGTTATTTAAAACGGTTTAAAATGGTGAATATGCCCGCCGCAACCAACCGGTTTCAGCTTTTCACGTGGCGCTAAAAAGGCGGGCGAAGAGACGAAGAAAATGACCCTCGAGCTCTCCCTCGGACGCTCACCCATATTCACCGACGATCAGAAGTGCATGACGGGTGTGATAATACCAGCACTAATGCACCGGATCCCTTCAGAACTCCGACGAGTAGTACTAGGATGGATGACCCCTTGGGAAGTCCTTGTGTTGCACTCCTTTTTTTTACTACCTAATTGAATGCACGAAGACATCATTTTTTTTACCAATCTTTCTAACCAAATGTTCAGGACGGACGACGTCGTCCCCAAAAAATTTGGCTGTCGATCGCCCGTGCGGTGCCCGCCGCAACCTCTCCGGGCCGCTTGATCGAACAACCAACCCGAAAAATTAAAATTTGTAAATAAATAAGAAAAATAACATTTCGATTATTATTATTTGTTTAAAATGGGCGTAACTCCGTGCACGATTGACTGATTTCTGCTTTTCAAGTGGCGCAGAAAGGCGCACGAACAGACGAACAAAACTGACCCTGAGCACTCACTCGGACGCTCACCCTTCTTGGCCGACGATCAGAAGTGCATGACTGGTTCAATCATACAAGCACTAATGCACCAAATCTCATCAGAACTCCGAAGTTAAGTGTGCCCGGGCGAGAGTAGTTCTAGGATGGGTGGCTCCCAGTGAAGTCCTCGTGTTGCACTCCTTTTTTTTACTACCTAGTTGAATGCACGACGAGATCATTTTTTTTACCAATCTTTCTAACCAAACGTTCAGGACGGACGACGTCGCCCCCATAAAATTTGGCTGTCGATCGCCCGTGCGGGGCCAGCCGTAACCTCTACGCGTCGCTCGATCGAACAACCAACCCGAAAAATTAAAATTTGTAAATAAATAAGAAATATAACCTTTCAATTATTATTTTTCGTTTAAAATGGGCGTAACTCCGTGCACAATTGTCTGATTTGAGCTTTTCACGTGGCACTGAAAGGCGCACGAAGAGACGAAGAAAATGACCCCGAGCTTTCCCTCGGACGCTCACCCTATTTGGCCGATGATCAGAAGTGCATAACGGGTGCGATCATTCCAGCACTAATGCACTAGATCCCATCAGAATTCCAAAGTTAAGTGTGCTTTGGCAGGAGAAGAACTAGGATGGGTGATCCCCTGGGAAGTCCTCGTGTTCCACCCTTTTTTTTACTACCTAATTTAATGCAAGACGAGATCATTTTTTTTTACCAATCTTTCTAACCAAACCTTCAGTACGGACGACGTCGTCCCCATAAAATTTGGTTATCGATAGCCCGTGCGGTGACCGCAACAACTTCTACGGGCCGCTCGATCGACCAACCAACCCTAAAAATTAAAATTTGTAAATAAATAAGAAAAAATAACATTTCAATTATTATTATTTATTTAAAATGGGCGTAACTCTGTGCACTATTGTCCGATTTCAGCTTTTCACGTGGCGCTGAAAGGCGCACGAAGAGACGAAGAAAATGACCCCGAGCTTTCCCTCGGACGCTCACCCTTATTGGCCGATGATCAGAAGTGCATAATGGGTGCGATCATTCCAGCACTAATGCACCGGATCCCATTAGAACTTCGAAGTTAAGGGTGCTTGGGCGAGAGTAGTACTAGGATTGGTGATCCCCTGGGAAGTCATCGTGTTGCACTCCTTTTTTTTATTATCTAATTGAATGCACGACGAGATCATTTTCTTTTACAAATCTTTGTAACCAATCCTTCAGGCCAGACGACGTGGACCCCATAAAATTTGGCTGGCGATCGCCCGTGCGGGGTCCGCCGCAACCTCTACGGGCCGATCGATCGACCAACCAACCTGAAAAATAAAAATTTGTAAATAAATAAGAAAAAATAACATTTCAATTATTATTATTTATTTAAAATGGGCGTAACTCTGTGCACTATTGTCCGATTTCAGCTTTTCACGTGGCGCTGAAAGGCGCACGAAGAGACGAAGAAAATGACCCCGAGCTTTCCCTCGGACGCTCACCCTTATTGGCCGATGATCAGAAGTGCATAATGGGTGCGATCATTCCAGCACTAATGCACCAGATCCCATCAGAATTCCAAAGTTAAGTGTGCTTTGGCGGGAGAAGAACTAGGATGGGTGATCCCCTGGGAAGTCCTCATGTTCCACCCTTTTTTTTACTACCTAATTTAATGCACGACGAGATCATTTTTTTTTACCAATCTTTCTAACCAAACCTTCAGTACGGACGACGTCGTCCCCATAAAATTCGGTTATCGATCGCCCGTGCGGTGACCGCAACAACTTCTACGGGCCGCTCGATCGACCAACCAACCCTAAAAATTAAAATTTGTAAATAAATAAGAAAAAATAACATTTCAATTATTATTATTTATTTAAAATGGGCGTAACTCTGTGCACTATTGTCCGATTTCAGCTTTTCACGTGGCGCTGAAATGCGTGCGAAGAGGGAACATAGGATCGGGAGGACGGAGACGAAGAAAACGACCCCGAGCTCTCCCTCAGACGCTCACCCTTTTTGTCCGGCGATCAGAAGTGCATGACAGGTGCGATCTTACCATTACTAATTCACCGGATCCCATCAGAACTCTGAAGTTAAGCGTGCTTGGGCGAGAGTGGTTGTAAATAAATAAGAAAAATAACATTTCAATTATTATTTTTCGTTTAAAACGGGCGTCACTCCGTATACGATTGTCCGATTTCAGCTTTTCATGTGGCGCTACAAGGCGCGACAAGAGACGAAGAAATGACCCCGAGCTCTCCCTCAGACGCTCACCCTTATTGGCCGACGATCAGAAGTGCATGACGGGCGTGATCATACTAGAGCTAATGCACCAGACCCCATTAGAACTCTGAAGTTAAGCGTGCTTGGGCGAGAGTAGTACTACGATGGTGACCCCCTGGGAAGTCCTCGTGTTGCACTCCTTTTTTTACTACCTAATTGAATACACGACGAGATCATTTTTTTTACCAATCTTTCTAATCCAACATTTTGGATGGACGACGTCGTCCCCATAAAATTTGGTTGTCGATCGCCCGTGCGGGGCCCGCCGCAAACTCCACGAGCCACTCGATCGACCAACCAACATGAAAAATTAAAATTTGTAAATAAATAAGAAAAATAAAATTTGAATTATTATTTATCGTTTAAAACGGGCGTAACTCCGTGCACTATTGTTCGATTTCAGCATTTCACGGGGTGCTAAAAGGCGCGAGAAGAGACGAAGAAAATGACCCCGAGCACTCCCTCGGACGCTCACCCTTATTAACCGACGATCAGAAGTGCATGACGGGTGCGATCATACCAGCACTAATGCACCGGATCCCATTAGAACTTCGAAGTTAAGGGTGCTTGGGCGAGAGTAGTACTAGGATTGGTGATCCCCTGGGAAGTCATCGTGTTGCACTCCTTTTTTTTATTATCTAATTGAATGCACGACGAGATCATTTTCTTTTACAAATCTTTGTAACCAATCCTTCAGGCCAGACGACGTGGACCCCATAAAATTTGGCTGGCGATCGCCCGTGCGGGGTCCGCCGCAACCTCTACTGGCCGATCGATCGACCAACCAACCTGAAAAATAAAAATTTGTAAATAAATAAGAAGAAAATCATTTAAATTATTATTTTTTGTTTAAAATGGGCTTAACTCCGTGCACTATTGTCTGATTTCAGTTTTTCACGTGGCGCTCAAAGGCACGCGAAGAGACAAAGAAAGTGACCCCGAGCTCTCCCTCGGACGCTCACCCTTATTGGCCGACATTCGGAAGTGAATGATGGGTGTGAGCATACCAAGACTAATGCACCGGATCCCATCAAAACTCCGAAGTTAAGCGTGCTTGGGCGAGGGTACTAATAGGATTGGTGACCCCCTGGAAGTCCTCGTGTTGCACTCCTTTTTTTTACTATCAAATTGAGTGCACGACGAGATCATTTTTTTTACCAATCTTTCTAACCAAACCTTCAGGATGAACGACGTCGTACCCATAAAATTAGGCTGTCGATCGCCCGTGCGGGGTCCGCCACAACCTCTACGAGTCGCTCGATCGACCTAGCAACCCGAAAAATAAAAATTTATAAATAAATAAGAAAAATAACGTTTCAATTATTATTTTTCATTTAAAACGGGAGTAACTCCGTGCGTTATTGTCCGATTTCAGCTTTTCACGTGGCGAAGAAAGGCGTGCAAACAGACAAAGAAAATGACCCCGAACTCTCCCTCGGACGCTCACGCTTATTGGCCGACGATCAGAAGTGCTTGACGGGTGCCATCATACCAGCAAAAATGCACCAAATCCCATCAAAACTCCGAAGTTAATCGTGCTTGGGCGAGAGTAGTTCTAGGATGGGAGACCCACTGGGAAGTCCTCGTGTTGCACTCCATTTTTTTACTACCTAATTGAATGCACGAAGAGATCCTTTTTTTACATATCTTTCTATCCAAACCTTCAGGACGGACGACATCGTCTTCATATAATTTGGTTGTCGATCGCCAGTGCGGGGCTCGCCGCAACCTCTACTTGCCGCTCGATTGACCAACCAACTTGAAAAATTAAAATTTGTAAATAAATAAGAAAAATAACATTTCAATTAATATTTTTCATTTAAAAAGGGCGTAATTCCGTGCACTATTGTTCGATTTCAGCTTTTCACGTGGCGGAGAAAGGCGCTTGAAGAGACGAAGAAAAATTACCCCGAGCTATGCCTCGGACACTCACCCTTACTGGCCGACGATCAGAAGTGCATGACGTGTGCGATTAAACTAGCACTAATGGACTGGATCCCATCAAAACTTCAAAGTTAAACGTGCTTGGGCGAGAGAATTACTAGTATGGGTGACCAGTTGGGAAGTCCTCATGTTGCACTCCTTTTTTTACTACCTAATTGAATGCACAAAGAGATCATTTTTTTTACTAATCTTTCTAATTTGTTCAGTATGGACAATGTCGCCCCCATAAAATTTGTCTGTCGATAGCCCGTGTGGGGCCCGCCGCAACCTCTACGAGCCGCTCCATCGACCAACCAACCTGAAAAATTAAAATTTGTAAATAAATAAATAAAAATAACATTTTAATTGTTATTTCTCGTTTAAAACGGGCGTAACTCTGTGCACGATTGTCCGATTTTAGCTTTTCACATGGCGCTGAAAGGCGTGCGAATAAACGAAGAAAATGACCCCGAGCTCTCCCTCGGACGATCACCCTTATTGGACAACGATCAGAAGTGCATGAAGATTGCGATCGTATCCCATCAGAACTCCAAAGTTAAGCGTGCTTGTGCGAGAGTAGTATTATGATGGGTGACCACTTGGGAAGGCCTGTTGTTGCATTGCTTTTTTTTACTACCTAATTCAATGCACGACGAGATCATTTTTATTACCAATTTTCTAACCAAACGTTCAGGATGGACAACGTTGTCTCCAAAAAATTTGCCTGTCGATGGCCCGTGCGGGGCCCGCCGCAACCTCTACGGGCCTCTCGATCGACCAACCAACCCGAAATATAAAACATTATAAATAAATAAGAAAAATAACATTTCAATTATTATTTTTCGTTAAAAACGGGCGTAACACCGTGCTCGATTGTTCGATTTTAGCTTTTCACGTGGCGCTGAAAGTAGCGCGAAGAATCGAAGAAAATGACCACGAGTTCTCCCTTGGACGCTCACCCTTATTGGCCGACGATCAGAAATGCATGAAGGGTGCGATCATACCAGCACTAATGCACCGGATCCAATCTGAAATCCAAAGTTAAGCGTACTTGGGCAAGGGTAGTACTAGGATGGATAACCACTTGGGAAGTCCTCTTGTTGCACTCCTTTTTTTTACTACCTAATTGAATGCACGACGAGATCATTTTTTTTACTAATCTTTCTAACCAAATATTCAGTACACACAACGTCGTCCCATTAAAATTTGGCTGTCGATCGCCCATGTGGGGCCCGTCGCAACCTCTATGGGCCGCTCGATCGACCAACCAACCCGAAAAATTAAAATTTGTAAATAAATAAAAATAATAATATTTCAATTATTATTTTTCGTTTAAAACAGGCGTAACTTGGTGCACAATTATCCAATTTTAGCTTTTCACGTGGCGGTGAAAGGCGCGCGAAGAGACGAAGAAAACGACCCCGAGCTCTCCCTCGGACGCTCACCCATATTGGCCGTCGATCAGAAGTACATGACAGGTGCGATCATATCAGCACTAATTCACAGGATTTCATTAGAACTCGAAAGTTAAGTGTGCTTGCGTCAGAGTAGTACTAAGATGGGTGACCCCCTAGGAAGTCCTCGTGTTGCACTCCTTTTTTCACTACCTAATTGAATGCACGAAGAGATCATTTTTTTTACTGATCGTTCTAATTTTTTTAGTACGGACAACGTCGCCCCCATAAAACTTGTCTGTCGAACGCCCGTGCGGGGCCCGCTGCAACCTCTACGGGCCGCTCGATTGACCAACCAACCCAAAAAATTAAAATTTGTAAATAATTAAATAAAAATAACATTTCAATTATTATTTTTCGTTTAAAACGGGCGTAACTCCATGCACGATTGTCCAATTTCAGCTTTTCACGTGGCGCTGAAAAGCGCACGAAGAGACGAAGAAAATGACCCCGAGCTCTCCCTCGGACGCTCACCATTATTGGCCGGCGATCAAAAGTGCATGACAGGTGCGATCATACAAGCACTAATGCACCCGATCCCTTCAGAACTCCAAAGTTAAGCGTGCTTGGTCGAGAGTAGTACTAGGATGGTTGACCCCTTGGGAAGTCCTCTTGTTGCACTGCTTTTTTTTACTACCTAATTCAGTGCACGATGAGATCATTTTTATTACCAATCTTACTAACCAAACGTTCAGGATGGATGTCGTTCTCCCCATCAAATTTGGCTGTTGATGGCACGTGCGGCACCCGCTGCAACCTCTACGGGCCACTCGATCGACCAACCAACCCGAAAATTTAAAATTTATAAATAAAGAAGAAAAATAACATTTTAATTATTATTTTTCGTTTAAAACGGGCATAACTCCGTGCATTATCGTCCGATTTTAGCTTTTCACGTGGCGCTGAAAGGCCCGCGAAGAGACGAAGAAAATGACCCCGAGCTCTCCCTCGGACGCTAACCCTTATTGGCCAACGATCAGAAATGCATGATGGCTGCGATCATACCAGCACTAACGCACCGGATCCCATCAGAACTGCGAAGTTAAGCGTGCTTGGGCGAGAGTAGTACTAGGATGGCTGACCCCCTTGGAAGTCCTCGTGTTTCACTCCTTTTTTTTACTACCTATTTGAATGCACGACGAGATCATTTTTTTTACCAATCTTTCTAACCAAACGTTAAGGACGGACGACGTCGTCGCCATAAAATTTGGTTGTCGATCGCCCGTGCGGGGCCCGTCGCAACCTCTACAGGCCGCTCGATCGACCAACCAACCCAAAAATTTAAAATTTATAAATAAATAAGAAAAATAACATTTCAATTATTATTTTTCGTTTAAATTGGCCGTAACTCAATGCACTATTGTCCGATTTTAGATTTTCATGTGGCGCTGAAAGGCGCGCGAATATGCGAAGAAAATGACTCCGAGCTCTCCCTCGGACGCTCACCCTTATTTGCCAACGATCAGAAGTGCATGACGGGTGTGATCATACTAGCACTAACGCACCGAATCTCGTCAGAACTCCAAAGTTAAGCGTGCTTGGGCGAGAGTAGTACTAGGACGGGTGACCCCCTCGGAAGTCCTCGTGTTGCGCTCCTTTTTTTACTACCTAATTGAAAGCATGACGAGATCATTTTTTTTACCAATCTTTCTAACCAAACATTAAGGACGGACGACGTCGTCGCCATAAAATTTGGCTGTCGATCGCGCGTGCGGGGCCCGCCGCAACCTCTACGGCCGGCTCGACAGACCAACCAACCCAAAAAATTAAAATTTGTAAATAAATAAGAAAACTAACATTTCAATTATTATTTTTCGTTTAAAACGGTCGTAACCCCGTGCATTACTGCCCGATTTCAAATTTTCACATGGCGCTGAAAGGTGCACGAAGAGACCAAGAAAATGACCCCCGAGCTCTCCCTCGGACGCTCACCCTTATTGGCCGACGATCAGAAGTGCATGACGAGTCAATTTTTTTTACCAATCTTTCTAACCAAACGTTAAGGACGGACGACATCGTCGCCATAAAATTTGGCTGTCGATCGCCCGTGCGGGGACCGCCACAACTTCTACGACCGGCTAGATCGACCAACCAACCCGATAAATTAAAATTCATAGATAAATAAGAAAAATGACATTTCAATTATTATTTTTCGTTTAAAACGGGCGTAACTCCGTGCATTATTGTCCGATTTCAGCTTTTCACATGGCGCTGAAAGGCGCGCGAAGAGACGAAGAAAAAGACCCCGAGCGGTCCCTCGGACGCTCACCCTTATTAGCCGACGATCAGAAGTGAATGACGGGTGCGATCATACCAGCACTAACGCACCGGATCCCATCAGAATTCCGAAGTTAAGCGTGCTTGGGCGAAAGTAGTACTAGGATGAGTGACACCCTGGGAAGTCCTCGTGTTGCACTTTTTTTTTTACTACCTATTTGAATGCACGACGAGATCATTTTTTTTACCAATCTTTCTAACCAAACGTTAAGGACGGACGACGTCGTCGCCATAAAATTTGGCTGTCGATCGCGCATGCGGGGCCCGCCGCAACCTCTACGGCCGGCTCACCCGACCAACCAACCCAAAAAATTAAAATTTGTAAATAAATAAGAAAAATAACATTTCAATTATTATTTTTCGTTTAAAACGGTCGTAACCCCGTGCATTATTGTCCGATTTCAGCTTTTCACATGGCGCTGAAAGGTGCGCGAAGAGACCAAGAAAATGACCCCCGAGCTCTCCCTCGGACGCTCACCCTTATTGGCCGACGATCAGAAGTGCATGACGAGATCAATTTTTTTTACCAATCTTTCTAACCAAACGTTACGGACGGACGACATCGTCGCCATAAAATTTGGCTATCGATCGCCCATGCGGGGCTCGATCGACGAACCAACCCGAAAAATTAAAATTCATAAATAAATAAGAAAAATAACATTTCAATTATTATTTTTCGTTTAAAACGGGCGTAACTCTGTGCATTATTGTCCGATTTCAGCTTTTCACGTGGCGATGCAAGGCGCGCGAAGAGAGGAAGAAAATGACCCCCGAGCTATCCCTCGGACGCTCACCCTTATTAGCCAACCATCAGAAGAGCATGATGGTTGCGATCATACCAGCACTAACGCACTGGATTCCATTAGAACTCTGAAGTTAAGAGTGCTTGGTGGAGAGTAGTACTAGAATGGGTGACCCCCTGGGAAGTCCTCGTGTTGCACTCCTTTTTTTTCCTACCTAATTGAAAGCACGACGGGATCATTTTTTTTACCAATCTTTCTAACCAAACATTGAGGACATACGACGTCGTCCCCATAAAATTTGGTTGTTGATGGCCCGCCGCAACCTCTACGGGCTGCTCGATCGACCAACCAACCCAAAAAATTAAAATTTGTAAATAAATAAGAAAAACAATATTTAAATTAATATTTTTTGTTACAAACGGTCGTAACTCCGTGCACCATTGTCCGATCTCAGTTTTTCATGTGTCGCTCAAAGTCGCGCGAAGAGACGAAGAAAATGACCCCGAGCTCTCCCTCGGACGCTCGCCCTTATTGGCCGACGATCAGAACTGCATGACGGGTGCGATCATACCAGTACTAACGCACCGGATCCCATTAGAACTCCGAAGTTAAGCGCGTTTGGGCGAGAGTAGTACTAGGATGGGTGACCCCCTGGGAAGTCCTCGTGTTGCGTTCTTTTTTTTACTACCTATTTGAATGCACGACGAGATCTTTTTTTTTATCAATCTTTCTAACCAAACGTTCAGGACGGACGACGTCGTCCCCATAAAATTTGGCTGTTGATGGCCTGTGCAGGGCCCGCCGCAACCTCTATGGGCCGCTCGATCGACCAACCAACCAGAAAAATTAAAACTTGTAAATAAATAAGAAAAATAACATTTAGATTAATATTTTTTGTTTAAAATGGTCGTAACTCCGTGCACTATTGTCCGATTTCAGTTTTTCATGTGGCGCTCAAAGTCGCGCGAAGAGACGAAGAAAATGACCCTGTACTCTCCCTCGGAAGCTCACCCTTATTGGCCGACGATCAGAAGTGCATGACGGGTGTGATCATACCAGCACTAACGCACCGAATCCCGTCAGAACTCTGAAGTGAAGCGTACTTGTGCGAGAGTAGTACTAGGACGGGTGACCCCCTGGGATGTCCTCGTGTTGCACTCCTTTTTTTTTCTACCTAATTGAATGCAGAATGAGATCATTTTGTTTACCAATCTTTCTAACCAAACGTTAAGGACGGACGACGTCGTCGCCATAAAATTTGGCTGTCGATCGCCCGTGTGGGGCCCGCCGCAACATCTACGGCCAGCTCGATCGACCAACCAACCCGAAAAATTAAAATTTGTAAATAAATAAGAAAAAAAAATTCAATTATTATTTTTCGTTTAAAACGGGCGTAACTCTGTGCATTATTGTCTGATTTCAGCTTTTCACGTGGCGATGCAAGGCGCGCGAAGAGAGGAAGAAAATGACCCCCGAACTATCCCTCGGACGCTCACCCTTATTAGCCAACCATCAGAAGAGCATGATGGTTGCGATCATACCAGCACTAACGCACTGGATTCCATTAGAACTCTGAAGTTAAGAGTGCTTGGTGGAGAGTAGTACTAGAATGGGTGACCCCCTGGGAAGTCCTCGTGTTGCACTCCTTTTTTTTCCTACCTAATTGAAAGCACGACGGGATCATTTTTTTTACCAATCTTTCTAACCAAACATTCAGGACAGACGACGTCGTCCCCATAAAATTTGGCTGTTGATGGCCCGCCGCAACCTCTACGCGCTGCTCGATCGACCAACCAACCCAAAAAATTAAAATTTGTAAATAAATAAGAAATACAATATTTAAATTAATATTTTTTGTTACAAACGTTCGTAACTCCGTGCACTATTGTCCGATCTCAGTTTTTCATGTGACGCTCAAAGTCGTGCGAAGAGACGAAGAAAATGGCCCCGAGCTCTCCCTCGGACACTCACCCTTATTGGACGATGAAAATTACTGCATGACGGGTGCGATCATACCGGCACTAACGCACCGGATCCCATCAGAACTCCGAAGTTAAACGTGATTGGGCGAGAGTAGTACTACGATGGGTGACCCCTGGGAAGTCCTCGTGTTGCACTCTCTTTTTTTACTACCTACTTGAATGCACGACAAGATCATTTTTTTACCAATCTTTCTAACCAAACGTTAAGGATAGACGACGTTGTCGCAGTAAAATTTGGCTGTCGTTCGCCCGTGCGGGGCTCGCCACAACCTCTACGACTGGCTCGATCGACCAACCAACCCGAAAAATTAAAATTTGTAAATAAATAAGAAGTCCTCGTGTTCACTTTTTTTTTTTACTACCTATTTGAATGCACGACGAGATCATTTTTTTTACCAATCTTTCTAACCAAACGTTGAGGACGAACGACGTCGTCGCCATAAATTTTGAATGTCGATCGCCCGTGCGGGGCCCGCCGCAACCTCTACGGCCGGCTTGACCGACCAACCAACCTGAAAAATTAAAATTTGTAAATAAATAAGAAAAATAACATTTCAATTATTATTTTTCGTTTAAAACGGGCGTAACTCCGTGCATTATTGTCCGATTTCAGCTTTTCACATGGCGCCGAAAGGCGCGCGAAGAGACGAAGAAAATGACCCCCGAGCTCTCCCTCGGAGGCTCACCCTTATTGGCCGACGATCAGAAGTGCATGACGAGATCAATTTTTTTTCCCAATCTTTCTAACAAACGTTAAGGACGGACGACGTCGTCGCCATAAAATTTGGTTGTTGATCGCCCGTGCGGTACCCGCCGCAACCTCTACAGCTCGGGGTCATTTTCTTCGTCTCTTCGCGTGAAAAGCTAAAATCGGACAATAATGCACGGAGTTACACCCGTTTTAAACAAAAAATAATAATTGAAATGTTATTTTTCTTATTTATTTACAAATTTTAATTTTTCGGGTTGGTTGGTCGATCGAGCCGGCCGTAGAGGTTGCGGCGGGCCCTGCACAGGCGATCGACAGCCAAATTTATGGCGATGACATCGTCCGTCCTTAACGTTTGGTTAGAAAGATTGGTAAAAAAATGATCTCGTCGAGCATTCAAATAGGTAGTAAAAAAAAAAAGTGCAACACGAGGTCTTCCCAGGGGATCACCCATCCTAGTACTACTCTCGCCCAAGGACGCTTAACTTCGAAGTTCTGATGGGATCCGGTACGTTTTAAACGAAAAAAAATAATTGAAATGTTATTTTTCTTATTTATTTACAAATTTTAATTTTTCGGGTTGGTTGGTCGATCGAGCGGCCCGTAGAGGTTGCGGCGGGCCCAGCACGGGCCATCAACAGCCAAATTTTATGGGGACGATGTCGTCTGTCCTGAATGTTTGGTTAGAAAGATTGGTAAAAAAAATGATCTCGTCGTGCTTTCAATTAGGTAGGAAAAAAAAGGAGTGCAACACGAGGACTTCCCCGGGGGTCACCCATTCTAGTACTACTCTCGACCAGGCACTCTTAACTTCAGAGTTCTAATGGGATCCAGTGCGTTAGTGCTGGTATGATCTCAACCGTCATGCTCTTCTGATGGTCGGCTAATAAGGGTGAGCGTCCGAGGGATAGCTCGGGGTTGCATCGCCACGTGAAAAGCTGAAATCGGACAATAATGCACGGAGTTACGCACGTTTTAAACGAAAAATAATAATTGAAATGTTATTTTTCTTATTTACTTACAAATTTTAATTTTTCGGGTTGGTTGGTCGATCGAGCCGGCTGTAGAGGTTGCGGTGGGCCCCGCACGGGCGATCGACAACGAAATTTTATGGCGACGACGTCGTCCGTCCTTGACGTTTGGTTAGAAAGATTGTTAAAAAAAATGATCTCGTCGTGCATTCAAATAGGTAGTAAAAAAAAAAGTGCAACACGAGGACTTCCCAGGGGGTAACTCATCCTAGTACTTCTCTCGCCCAAGCACGCTTAACTTCGGCGTTCTGATGGGATCCGGTGTGTTAGTGCTGGTATGATCGCACCCGTCATGCACTTCTGATCGTCGGCGAATAAGGGTGAGCATCCGAGGGTGAGGTCGGGGTCATTTTCTTCGTCTCTTCGCGCGCCTTTCAGCGCCATGTGAAAAGCTAAAATCGGACAATAATGCACGGAGTTACGCCCGTTTTAAACAAAAATTAATAATTGAAATGTTATTTTTCTTATTTATTTACGAATTTTAATTTTTCGGGTTGGTTGGTCGATCGAGCCGGCAGTAGAGGTTGCGGTGGTCAGCGCACGGGCGAATGACAGCCAAATTTTATGGGGACGATGTCGTCCGTCCTTAACGTTTGGTTAGAAAGATAGGTAAAAAAAATGATCTCGTCATGCATTGAAATAGGTAGTAAATAAAAAAGTGAACACGAGGACTTCTTATTTATTTTCAAATTTTAATTTTTCGGGTTGGTTGGTCGATCGAGCCGGCCGTAGAGGTTGCGGCAGGCCCCGCACGGGCGATCGATAGCCAAATTTTATGGCGACTACGTCGTCCGTCCTTAACGTTTGGTTAGAAAGATTGGTAAACAAAATGATCTCGTCGTGCATTCAAATGGGTAGTAAAAAAAAAAGTGCACCGGATCCCATCAGAACTCCGAAGTTAAGCGTCCTTGGGCGAGAGTAGTACTAGGACGGGTGACCCTGGGAAGTCCGCGTATTGCACTTCTTCTTTTTTCTACCTAATTGAAAGCACGACGATAACATTTTTTTTTTACCAATCTTTCTAACCAAACATTAAGGACGGACGACGTCGTCGCCATAAAATTTGGCTGTCGATCGCTCGTGCGGGGCCTGCCTAAACCTCTACGGCCGGCTCGATCGACCAACCAACCCGAAAAGTTAAAATTTGTAAATAAATAAGAAAAATAACATTTCAATTATTATTTTTCATTTAAAACGTGCGTAACTCCGTGCATTATTGTCCAATTTCAGCTTTTCCCGTGGCGATGAAAGGCGCGCGAAGAGACGAAGAGAATGACCCCCGAGCTCTCCCTCGGACGCTCACCCTTATTTTCCGACGATCAAAAGTGCATGACGGGCGCGATCATAGTAGCACTAACGCACTGGATGCGATCAGAACTCCGAAGTTAAGCGTGCTTGGGCGAGAGTAGAACTAGGATGGGTGACCCCCTGCAAAGTCCTCGTGTTGCACTCTCTTTTTTTTTATTACCTATTTGAAAGCACGACGAGATCATTTTTTTTACCAATCTTTCAAACCAAACGTTAAGGACGGACGATGTCGTCGCCATAAAATTTGGCTGACGATCGCCTGTGCGGGGCCCGCAGCAACCTCTACGGCCGGCTCGATCGACCAACCAACCTGAAAAATTAAAATTTGTAAATAAATAAGAAAAATAACATTTCAATTATTATTTTTCGTTTAAAACAAGCATAACTCCGTGCATTATTGTCCGATTTTAGCTTTTCACGTGCCACTAAAGGGCGCGCGAAGAGATGAAGAAAATGACCCCCGACGATTTCAGCTTTCTCCCTCGGACGCTCACCCTTATTGGCCGACGATCAAAAGTGCATGACGGGTGCGATCATACCAGCTCTAACGCACCAGATCCCATCATAAGTCCGAATTTAAGCGTGCTTGAGCGAGAGTAGTACTAGGATGGTTGACACCTTGGGAAGTCCTCGTGTTGCCCTTTTTTTTTTTACTACCTATTTGAATGCACGACGAGATCATTTTTATTACCAATCTTTCTAACCAAACGTTAAGGACGGACGATGTCGTCGCCATAAAATTTGGCTGTCGATTGCCCGTGCGGGGCCCGCAGCAACCTCTACGGCCGCTCAATCGACCAACTAACCTGAAAAATTAAAATTTGTAAATAAATAAGAAAAATAACATTTTGATTATTATTTTGTTTTTAAAACTGGCGTAACTCCATGCACGATTGACTGATTTCTGCTTTTCAGGTGGCGCTGAAAGGCGCACGAAGAGACGAAGAAAATGACCCCGAGCACTCCCTCGGACACTCACCCTTATTGGCCGATGATCAGAAGTGCATGACGGGTTCGATCATACAAGCACTAATGCACCAGATCTCATCAGAACTTCGAAGTTAAGTGTGCTCGGGCGTGAGTAGAACTACGATGGGTGATCCCCTGGGAAGTACTCGTTTTGCACCCTTTTTTTTTACTACCTAATTAAATGTACGACGAGATCATTTTTTTTTATCAATCTTTCTAACCAAACCTTCGGGACGGACGACGTCGTCCCCATAAAATTTGGCTATCGATCGCCAGTGTGGTGACCGCAACAACCTCTTCGGGCCGCTCGATTGAGCAACCAACCCAAAAAATTAAAATTTGTAAATAAATATGAAAAAATAAGATTTCAATTACCTTTTTTCATTCCAAATGGACGTAACACCATGCACTATTGTTCGATTTCAGCTTTTCACGTGGCGGTGAAAGGCGCGCGAAGAGGGAAAATAGGATCGGGAGGACGGAGACGAAGAAAATGACCCCGAGCTCTCCCTCAGACGCTCACCCTTATTAGCCGACGATCAGAAGTGAATGACGGGTGTGATCATACCAGCACTAATGCACCGGATCCCATCAAAACTCTGAAGTTAAGCGTCCTTGGGCGAGAGTAGTACTAGGATTGGTGACCCCCTGGGAAGTCCTCGTGTTGAACTCTCCCTCAGACGCTCAGCCTTATTAGCTGACGATTAGAAGTGCATGACTGGTGCGATCATACTAGCACAAATGAATCGTATCTCATCAAAACTCTGAAGTTAAGCGTGCTTGAGCCAGAGTAGTACAACGATGGGTGACCCCCTGGGAAGTACTCGTTTTGCACTCCTTTTTTTTTACTACCTAATTGAATGCACGACGACATCATTTTTTTTACCAATCTTTCTAACCGAACGTTAAGGACGGACGACGTCGTCCCTAATAAATTTGGCTGGCGATCGCCCGTGCGGGGCCTGCCGCAACCTCTACGGGTTGCTCAATCGACCAACCACCCCAAAAAATAAAAATTTGTAAATAAATAAGAAAAATAATATTTGAAATATTAATTTTGTTTAAAACGGGCGTAACTCCGTGCACTATTGTCCGATTTCAGCTTTTCACGTGGCGCTGAAAGGCGCGCGAAGAGACAAAGAAAATGACCCCGAGCTCTCCCTCGGACGCTCACCCTTATTGGCCGACGATCAGAAGTGAATGAAAGGTGCGATCATACCAGCACTAATGCACCGGATCCCATCAAAACTCCGAAGTTACTACCTAATTGAATGGACGAATAGATCATTTTTTTACATATCTTTCTAAGCACACCTTCAGGACGGACGACGTCGTCTTCATAAAATATGGCTGTCGATGGCCCGCGCGGGGCCCGCCGCAACCTCTACTGGCCGCTCGATCGACCAACCAACCCGAAAAATTAAAATTTGTAAATAAATAAGAAAAATAGCATTTCAATTATAATTTTTCGATTAAAACGGGCGTAACTCCGTGCACTATTGTTCGATTTCATCTTTTCACGTGGCGCGGAAAGGCGCACGAAGAGACGAAGAAAATGACCCCGAGCTCTCCCTCGAACGCTCACACTTATTGTCCGACGATCAGAAGTGAATGACGGGTGTGATCATACCAGCACTAGTGCACCGGATCCCATCAAAACTCTGAAGTTAAGCGTCCTTGGGCGAGAGTAGTACTAGGATTGGTGACCCCCTCGGAAGTCCTCGTGTTGCACTCCTTTTTTTTACTATCAAATTAAATGCACGACGAGATCATTTTTTTTACCAATATTTCTAACCAAACCTTCAGGATGGACGACGTCGTCCCCATAAAATATGGTTGTCGATGGCTCGTGCGGGGCCCGCCGCAACCTCTACGGGCAACTTAATCGACCATCCAACCAGAAAAATTAAAATATGTAAATAAATACGAAAAATAACTTTTCAATTATTATTTTTCGTTTAAAACGGGCGTAACTCCGTGCACTGTTTTACTGATTTCAGCTTTTCACGTGGCGCTGAAAGGCGCGCAAAGAGACGAAGAAAACAACCCCGAGCTCTCCCTCGGACGCACACCCTTATTGGCCGACGATCAGAAGTGCATGACGGGTGCGATCATACCATCACTAAGGCACCGGATCCCATCAGAACTCCGAAGTTAATCGTGCTTGGGCGAGAGTAGTACTAGGATGGGAGACCCTCTTGGAAGTCCTCGTGTTGCACTCCTTTTTTTTACTACCTAATTGCATGCACGACGAGATCAATTTTTTTACCAATCTTTCTAACCGAACGTTCAGGACGGACTACGTCGTCCCCATAAAATTTGGCTGTCGATCACCCGTGCGGGACCCGCAGTAACCTCTACGGGCCGCTCGATCGACCAACCATCCCGAAAAATTAAAATTTCTAAATAAATAAGAAAAATAACATTTCAATTATTATTTTTCGTTCATAATGGGCGTAACTCCGTGCACTATTGTCTGATTTCAGCTTTTCACGTGGCGCTGAAAGGCGCACGAAGAGATGAAGAAAATGAACTCGAGCTCTCCCTTGTACGCTCACCCTTATTGACTGACGATCAGAAGTGCATGACAGGTGAGATCATACCTGCACTAATGCACCAGATCCCATCAGAACTTCGAAGTTAAGCGTCCTGGGAAGTCATCGTGTTCCACGCCTTTTTTCTACTATCTAATTGAATGCACGACGAGATCATTTTCTTTTACCAATCTTTCTAACCAAACCTTCTGGCCAGACGACATCGTCCCCATAAAATTTGGCTGTCGATCGCCCGTGCGGGGTCCGCCTCAACCCTTACGGGCCGCTCGATCGACCAACCAACCCGAAAAATTAAAAGTTGTAAAATTTGGTCGTCGATCGCCCGTGCGGTGACCGCCGCAACCTCTACGGGACGCTCGATCGACCAACCAACCCAAAAAATTAAAACTTGTAAATAAATAAGAAAAATTACATTTCAATTAATATTTTTCGTTTAAAACGGGCATAACTCCATGCACGATTGTCCGATTTCAGCTTTTCATGTTGCGCTAAAAGGCGCGAGAAGAGACGAAGATAATGACACCGAGCTCTTCCTCGGACGCTCATCCTTATTGGCCGACGATCAACAATGCATGACAGGTGCGATCATACCATCACTAATGCACCGGATCCCATCAGAACTCCGAAGTTAAGCGTGCTTGGGCGAGAGTCGTACTAGGATTGGTGACCCCCTGTGAAGTCCTCGTGTTGCACTCTTTTTTTTACTACCTAATTGAATAAACGACGAGATCATTTTTTTTACCAATCTTTGTAACCAAACCTTCAGGACGGACGACGTCGTCCCCATAAAATTTGGTTGTCGATCGCCCGTGCGGGGCCCGTCGCAACCTCTACTCGCCGCTCGATCGACCAACCAACCTGAAAAATTAAAATATGTAAATAAATAAGAAAAAAAACATTTCAATTATTATTTTTCGTTTAAAGAGGACGTAACTCCATGCACGATTGTCCAATTTCAACTTTTCACGTGACGTTGAAAGGCGCGCGAAAAGACGAAGAAAATGACCCCGAGCTCTCCCTCGGACGCACACCCATATTGGCCGACGATCAAAAGTGCCTGACGGGTGCAATCATTCCAGCACTAATGCACTGTATCCCATCAGAACTCCGAAGTTAAGCATGCTTAGGCGAGATTAGTACTAGGACGGGTGACCCCTGGGAAGTCCTCGTGTTGCACTCCTTATTGAATGCCTAATTAGGCTGCGATCATACCATCATGACGGGTGCGATCATACCATCACTAAGGCACCGGATCCCATCAGAACTCCGAAGTTAATCGTGCTTGGGCGAGAGTAGTACTAGGATGGGAGACCCTCTTGGAAGTCCTCGTGTTGCACTCCTTTTTTTTACTACCTAATTGCATGCACGACGAGATCATTTTTTTTACCAATCTTTCTAACCAAACATTAAGGATGGACGACGTCGTCGCCATAAAATTTGCCTGTCGATCGCCCGTGCGAGGCCTGCCGCAACCTCTACGGCCGGCTCGATCGACCAACCAACCCGAAAAATTAAAATTTGTAAATAAATAAGAAAATAAAATTTCTATTATTATTTTTCGTTTAAAACCGGCGTAACTCGGTGCATTATTGTTCGATTTCAGCTTTTCACGTGGCGCTGCAAAGCGCGCGAAGAGAGAAAGAAAATGACCCCCGAGCTCTCCCTCGAACGCTCACCCTTATTGGCCGACGATCAGAAGTGCATGACAGGTGCGATCATACTAGCACTAACGCACCGGATCCCATTAGAACTCCGAAGTTAAGCGTGCTTGGGCTAGAGTATTACTATGACGGGTGACCCCCTGGAAAGTCCTCGTGTTGCACTCTTTTTTTTACTACCTAATTGAAAGCACGAAGAGATCATTTTTTTACCAATCTTTCTAACCAAACGTTCAGGACGGACGACGTCGTCCCCATAAAATTTGGCTGTTGATGGCCCGCGCAGGGCCCGCCGCAACCTCTACGGGACGCTCAATCGACTAACTAACCCGAAAATTAAATTTGTAAATAATTAAGAAAAATAACATTTCAATTATTATTTTTTGTTTAAAACGGTCGTAACTCCGTGCACTATTGTCTGATTTCAGTTTTTCATGTGGCGCTGAAAGTCGCACGAAGAGATGAAGAAAATGACCCCGAACTCTCCCTCGGACGCTCCCCCTTATTGGCCGACAATCAGAAAAGCATGACTGGTTCGATCATACCTGCACTAACACACTGGATCCCATTAGAACTCCGAAGTGAAGCGTGCTTGGGCGAAGTAGTACTAGGATGGGTGACCCCCTGGGAAGTCCTCGTGTTGCACTACTTTTTTTACTACCTAATTGAATGCACGACGAGATCATTTTATTTACCAATCTTTCTAGCCAAACGTTCAAGACGGACGACGGCGTTCCCATAAAATTTGGCTGTTGATGTCCCGTGCGGGGCCCGCCGCGACCTATAGGTCCGCTCGATCGACCAACCAACCCGAAAAATTAAAATTTATAAATAAATAAGAAAAATAACATTTAAATTATTGTTTTTCGCTTATAACAGGCTTAACTCCTTGCACTATTGTCTGATTTCAACTTTTCACGTGGCGCGGAAAGTCACGCGAAGGGATGAAGAAAATGACCCCGAGCTCTCCCTCGGACGCACACCCTTATTGGCCGATGATCAGAAGTGCATGACGGGTGCGATCATACCAGCACTAATGCACCGAATCCCATTTGAACTCCGTAGTTAAGCTAGCTTGGGCGAGTGTAGTACTAGGATGGGTGACCACCTAGGAAGTCCGTGTGATGCACTCCTTTTTTTTACTACCTAATTGAAAGCACGACGAGAGCAATTTTTTTACCAATCTTTCTAACAAAACATTCAGAATAGACGACGGCGTCCCCATAAAATTTGGCTGTTGATGGCCCGTGCAGGAACCGCCGCAACCTCTACGGGCCGCTCGATCGACCAACCAACCCGAAAAATTAAAATTTGTAAATAAGTAAGAAAAATAACATTTAAATTCTTATTTTTCGTTTATAACAGGCGTAACTCCTTGCACTATTGTCTGATTTCAACTTTGCACGTGGCGCTGAAAGGCGCGCGAAGGGACTAAGAAATTGACCCCGAGCTCTCTCTCGGACGCTCAACCTTATTGACCGATGATCAGAAGTGCATGACGGGTGCGATCATACCAGCACTAATGCACCGAATCCCATTTGAATTCCGTAGTTAAGCTAGCTTGGGCGAGTGTAGTACTAGGATGGGTGACCACCTAGGAAGTCCGTGTGTTGCACTCCTTTTTTTTACTACCTAATTGAAAGCTCGACGATATCATTTTTTTACCAATCATTCTAACCAAACGTTCAGGACGGACGACGACGTCCCCATAAAATTTGGCTGTTGATTGCCCGTGCAGGGCCCGCCGCAACCTCTACGGGCCGCTCGATCAACCAACCATCTCAAAAATTAAAATTTGTAAATAAATAAGAAAAATAACATTTCAACTATTATTTTTCGTTTAAAACGGGCGTAACTCCGTGCATTATTGTCCGATTTTTGCTTTTCACGTGGCGCTGAAAGGCGCGCAAAGAGACGAAGAAAATGACCCCGAGCTGTCCCTCAGACGCTCACCCTCATTGGCCGACGATCAGAAGTGCATGACGGGTGCGATCATACCACCACTAATGGGCGAGAGTAGTACTAGGACGGGTGACCCCCTGGGAAGTACTCGTGTTGTACTCCTTTTTTTACTACCTAATTGAATGCACGACTAGATCATTTTTTTTACCAATCTTTCTATCCAAACGTTAAGGATGGACGACGTCGTCGCCATAAAATTTGGCTGTCGATCGCCTGTGCGTGGCCCGCCGTAACCACTACGTCCAGTTCGATCGACCAACCAACCCGAAAAATTAAAATTTGTAAATAAATAAGAAAAATAACATTTCAACTAATATTTTTCGTTTAAAACGGGCGTAACTCCGTGCATTATTGTTCGTTTTCAGCTTTTCACGTGGAGCTGAAAGGCGAGGGAAGAGACGAAGAAAATGACCCCGAGCTCTCCCTCGGACGCTCACCCTTATTGGCCGACGATCAGAAGTTCATGACGGGTGCGATCATTCCACCACTAATGGGCGAGAGTAGTACTAGGACGGGTGACCACCTGGGAAGTCCTCGTGTTGTAATCGTTTTTTTACTACCTAATTGAATGCACGACGAGATCATTTTTTTTACCAATCTTTCTAACCAAACGTTCAGGACGGACGACGCCGTCCCCATAAAATTTGGTTGTTGATGGCCCGTGCAGGGCCCGCCGCAACCTCTACGGGCCGCTCGATCGACCAACCAACCCGAAAAATTAAAATTTGTAAATAAATAAGAAAAGTAACATTTAAATTAATATTTTTTGTTTAAAACGGTCGTAACTCCATGCATTATTGTCCGATTTCAGCTTTTCACGTGGCGCTGAAAGGCGCGCGAAGAGACGAAGAAAATGACCCCGAGCTCTCCCTCGGACGCTCACCCTTATTGGCTGACAATCAGAAGTGCATGACGGGTGCGATCATACCACCACTAATGCACTGGATCCCGTTAGAAATCCGATGTTAAGCGTGCTTGGGCGAGAGTAGTACTAGGATGGGTGATCCCTTGGGAAGTCCTCGTGTTGCACTGCTTTTTTTTACTACCTAATTGAATGCACGACGAGATCATTTTTTTTTTTTCAATCTATCTAACCAAATGTTCAGGACAGATGACGTCGTCCCCATAAAATTTGGCTGTAGATGGCCCGTGCGGGGCCCGCCGCAACCTCTACGGGCCGCTCAATCGACCAACCAACCTGAAAAATTAAAATTTGTAAATAAATAAGAAAAATAACATTTCAATTATTATTTTTCATTTAAAACGGGGCGTAACTCCTTGCACTATTGTCCAATTTTAACTTTTCATGGGGCGCTGAAAGGCGCGCGACGGGACGATGAAAATAACCCCGAGCACTCCCTCGGACGCTCACCCTTATTGGCCGATGATCAGAAGTGCATGATGGGTGCGATTATACCAGCACTAATGCACCGGATCCCATTAGAACTTCGAAGTTAAGATTGCTTGGGCGAGGGTAGTCCTCGTGTTGCACTCCTTTTCTTTACTACCTAATTGAAAGCACGACGAGATCATTTTTTTACCAATCTTTCTAACCAAACGTTCAGGACGGACGATGTCGTCCCCATTAAATTTGGCTGTTGATGGCCCGTGCAGGGCCTGCCGCAACCTCTACGAGCCGCTCGATCGACCAACCAACCCGAAAAATTAAAATTGGTAAATAAATAAGGAAAATAACATTTAAATTAATGTTTTTTGTTTAAAACGGTCGTAACTCCGTGCATTATTGTCCGATTTCAGCTTTTCTTGTGGCGCTCAAAGTCGAAGTTAAGCGTGTTTGGGCGAGAGTAGTACTAGGATGGGTGACCCCCTAAGAAGTCCTCGTGTTGCACTCCATTTTTTTACTACCTAATTGAATGCTCGACGAGATCATTTTTTTTACCAAACATTCAGGTCGGACGACGTCGTTCCCATAATATTTGGTCGTAGATCGCCCGTGCGAGGCCCGCTGCAACCTCTATGGGCCGCTCTATCGACCAACCAACCCGAAAAATTAAAATTTGTAAATAAAAAAGAAAATAACATTTCAATTATTTTTTTTTCGTTTAAACAGGCGTAACTCCGTGCACGATTGTCCGGTTTCTACTGTTCACATGGCGCTGAAATGCACGCGAAGAGACGAAGAAAATGACCCCCGAGCTCTCCCTCGGACGCTCTCCCTTATTGGCCGATGATCAGAAGTGCATGACTTCTGCGATCATACCAGCACAAATGCACCGGATCCCATCAGAACTCCGAAATCGAGTGTGCTTGAGCGAGGGTAGTACTAGGATGGGTGACCTCATGGGAAGTCCTCGTGTTGTAGTCCTTTTTTTTTACTACCTAATTGAATGGACGACGATATCATTTTTTTTACCAATCTTTCTAACCAAACGTTCAGGACGGACGACGTCGTGCTAATAAAATTTGGCCGTCGATCGCCCATGCGGGGTCCGCCCCAACTTCTACGGGCCGCTCGATCGACCAACCAACCCGAAAAGTTAAAATTTGTAAATAAAAAAGAAAATAACATTTCAATTATTATTTTTTCATTTAAAATGGGCGTAACTCAGTGCACGATTGTCCGATTTAAGCTTTTCACGTGGCGCTGAAAGGCGCAAAGAGACGAAGAAAATGACCCCCGAGCCCTCCCTCGGACGCTCAACCTTATTGGCCGACGATTAGAAGTGCATGACGGGTGCGATCATACTAGCACTAATGCACCGGATACCATCAGAACTCCGATGTTAAGCGTGCTTGGGCGAGCGTAGTACTAGGATTGGTGACCCCCTGCGAAGTCCTCGTGTTGCACTCCTTTTTTTTACTACCTATATGAATGCACGACGATATCATTTTTTTTACCAATCTTTCTTACCAAATGATAAGGACGGACGATGTCGTCGCCATAAAATTTGGCTGTCGATCGCCGGAACCTCTACGACCGGCTCGATCGACCAACCGATCCGAAAAATTAAAATTTGTAAATAAATAAGAAAAATAACATTTCAATTATTATGTTTCGGCTGGATCCCATTAGAACTCTAAAGTTAAGAGTGCTTGGGCGAAAGTACTACTAGAATGGGTGACCCCTTGGGAAGTACTCGTGTTGCACTCCTTTTTTTTACTACCTAATTGAAAGCACGACGAGATCATTTTTTTTACCAATCTTTCTAACCAAACATTAAGGATGGACGACGTCGTCGCCATAAAATTTGCCTGTCGATCGCCCGTGCGAGGCCCGCCGCAACCTCTACGGCCGGCTCGATCGACCAACCAACCCGAAAAATTAAAATTTGTAAATAAATAAGAAAATAAAATTTCTATTATTATTTTTCGTTTAAAACGGGCGTAACTCGGTGCATTATTGTTCGATTTCAGCTTTTCACGTGGCGCTGCAAAGCGCGCGAAGAGAGAAAGAAAATGACCCCCGAGCTCTCCCTCGAACGCTCACCCTTATTGGCCGACGATCAGAAGTGCATGACGGGTGCGATCATACTAGCACTAACGCACCGGATCCCATTAGAACTTCGAAGTTAAGCGTGCTTGGGCTAGAGTATTACTATGACGGGTGACCCCCTGGAAAGTCCTCGTGTTGCACTCTTTTTTTTACTACCTAATTGAAAGAACGAACAGATCTTTTTTTTACCAATCTTTCTAACCAAACGTTCAGGACGGACGACGTCGTCCCCATAAAATTTGGCTGTTGATGGCCCGCGCAGGGCCCGCCGCAACCTCTACGACGGCTCGATCGACCAACCAACCCGGAAAATTAAAATTTGTAAATAAATGAGAAAAATAACATTTCAATTATTATTTTTCGTTTAAAACGGGCGTAACACCGTGCATTATTGTCCAATTTCAGCTTTTCACGTGTCGCTAAAAGGCGCGCGAAGAGACGAAGAAATGACCCCGAGCTCTCCCTCGGACTCTCACCCTTATTTGCCGACGATCAGAAGTGCTTGATGGGTGTGGTCATACCAGCACTAACGCACCGAATCTCATCAGAACTCCTAAGTGAAGAGTGCTTGGGCGAGAGTAGTACTAAGACGGGTGACCCCCTGGGATGTCCTCGTGTGGCACTAATGCACGGGGCCCGCCGCAACCTCTACGGCCGGCTTAATCGACCAACCAACCCAAAAAATTAAAATTTGTAAATAAATAAGAAAAAAAAATTCAATTATTATTTTTCGTTTAAAATGGGCTTATCTCCGTGCATTATTGTCCGATTTCAGCTTTTCACGTGGCGGTGCAGGGCACGCGAAGAGAGGAAGAAAATTACCCCCGAGCTCTCCCTCGGACGCTCACCCTTATTAGCCGACCATCAGAAGAGCATGACAGTTGCAATCATACCAGCACTAACGCACCATATCCCATCAGAACTCCGAAGTTAACCGTGCTTGGGCGAGTGTAGTACTAGGATGGGTGACCCCCTGGGTAGTCCTCGTGCTGCACTCTTTTTTTTTACTACCTATTTGAATGCACGACGAGATCATTTTTTTTACCAATCTTTCTAACCAAACGTTAAGGACGGATGACGTCGTCGCCATAAAATTTGGCTGTCGATCGCCTGTGCGGGGCCACCGTAACCTCTACGGCCGGTTCGATCGACCAACCGACCCGAAAAATTAAAATTTCTAAATAAATAAGAAAAATAACATTTCAATTATTATTTTTCGTTTAGAACGGGCGTAACTCCGTGCATTATTGTCTGATTTCAGCTTTTCACATGGCGCTGAAAGGAGCGCGAAGAGACGAAGAAAATGACCCCCGAGCTCTCCCTTGGACGCTCACCCTTATTGGCCGACGATCAGAAGTGCATGACGATTGCGATCATACCATCACTAACGCACCGGATACCATCAGAACTCATAAGTTAAGCTTGCTTGGGCGAGAGTAGTACTAGGATGGGTGACCCCCTGGGTAGTCCTCGTGTTGCACTTTTGTATTTCACTATCTATTTGAATACACGACGAGATCATTTTTTTACCAATCTTTCTAACCAAACGTTAAGGACGGACGACATCGTCGCCATAAATTTTGGCTGTCGATCGCCCATGCGGGGCCCGCCGCAACCTCTACGGCCGGCTCGATCGACCAACCAACCCGAAAAATTAAAATTTGTAAATAAATAAGAAAAATATCATTTCCATTATTATTTTTCGTTTAGAACGGGCCTAACTCCGTGCATTATTGTCTGATTTCAGCTTTTCACGTGGCGCTGAAAGGCGCGCGAGAGACGAAGAAAATGACCCCAAGCTGTCCCTCGGACGCTCACCCTTATTAGCCGACGATCAGAAGTGCATGACGGGTGCGATCATACCAGCACTATTGCACCGGATCCCATTAGAACTCCGAAGTAAAGAATGCTTGGGCGAGAGTTGTACTAGAATGGGTGACCCCCTGGGTAGTCCACGTGTTGCACTTTTTTTTTTTGCTATCTATTTGAATGCACGACGAGATCATTTTTTTTACCAATCTTTCTAACCAAACGTTAAGGACGGACGACGTCGTCGCCATAAAATTTTGCTGTCGATCGCCCGTGCGGGGCCCGCCGCAACCTCTACGGCCAGGGCGATCGACCAACCAACTTGAAAAATTGAAATTTGTAAATAAATAAATAAGAAAAATAACATTTCAATTATTATTTTTCGTTTAGAACGGGCGTAACTCCGTGCATTATTGTCCGATTTCAGCTTTTCAGGTGGCGCTGAAAGGCGCGCGAAGAGACGAAGAAAATGACCCCGAGCTGTCCCTCGGACGCTCACCCTTATTAGCCAACGATCAGAAGTGCATTATGGGTGCGATCATACCAGTTCTATTGCACCGTATCCCATTAGAACTCCGAAGTTAAGCGTGCTTGGGCCAGAGTACTACTTGGATGGGTGACCCCTTGGGTAGTTCTCGTGTTGCACTTTTTTTTTTTACTTTCTATTTGAATGCACGACGAGATCATTTTTTTTACCAATCTTTCTAACCAAACGTTAAGGACGAACGACGTCGTCAACATAAAATTTAGCTGTCGATCGCCCGTGCGGGGCCCGCCGCAACCTCTACGGCCAGCTCGATCGGCCAACCAACCCGAAAAATCAAAATTTGTAAATAAATAAGAAAAATAACATTTCAATTATTATTTTTCGTTTAAAAGGGGCGTAACTCTGTGCATTATTGTCCGATTTCAGATTTTCACGTGGCGCTGAAAGGCGCACGAAGAGACGAAGAAAATGACCCCCAACTCTCCCTTGGACGCTCACCCTTATTGGACGATGATCAGAAGTGCATGATGGGTTCGATCATACCAGCACTAACGCACTGGATCCCATCAGAACTTCGAAGTTAAGCGTGATTGAGCGAGAGTAGTACTAGGATGGTTGACCCCATGGGAAGTTCTTGTGTTGCACTCTTTGTTTTTACTACCTATTTGAATGCTCGACGAGATCATTTTTTTTACCAATCTTTCTAACCAAACGTTAAGGATGGACGATGTCATCGCAATAAAATTAGGCTTTCGATCGCCAGTGCGGGGCCCGCCGCAACCTCTACGGCCGGCTCGAATGACCAACCCCTGGGAAGTCCTTGTGTTGCACTCTTTGTTTTTACTACCTATTTGAATGCTCGACGAGATCATTTTTTTTACCAATCTTTCTAACCAAACGTCAAGGACGGAAGAAGTCGTCGCCATAAAATTTTGCTGTCGATCGACCGTGCGGGACCCGCCGCAACCTCTACGGCCGGGTCGATCGACCAACCAACCTGAAAAATTAAAATTTGTAAATAAATAAGAAAAATAACATTTCAATTATTATTTTTCGTTTAAAACGGGCGTAACTCCGTGCATTATTGTCCGATTTTAGATTTTCACGTGGCGCTGAAAGGCGCGCGAAGAGACGAAGAAAATGACCCCGAGCTGTCCCTCGGACGCACACCCTTATTAGCCGACGATCAGAAGTGCATGACGGGTGCGATCATACCAGTAATAACGCACTGGATCCCATCAGAACTCCGAAGTTAAGCGTGCTTGGGCGAGAGTAGTACTAGGATGGGTGACCCCCTGGAAAGTCCTCGTGTTGCACTCTTTGTTTTTAGTACCTATTTGAATACACGACGAGATCATTTTTTTTACCATTCTTTCTAACCAAACGTTAAGGACGGACGACGTCGTCGTCATAAAATTTGGCAGTCGATCGCCCGTGTGGGCCCGCAGCAACCTCTACGGCCGGCTCAATCAACCAACCAACCCGAAAAATTAAAATTTGTAAATAAATAAGAAAAATAACATTTCAATTATTATTTTTCGTTTAAAACGGGCGTAACTCCGTGCATTATTGTCTGATTTTAGCTTTTTACGTGGCGCTGAAAGGCGGGTGAAGAGACGAAGAAAACGACCCCGAGCTATCCCTCGGACGCTCACCCTTATTAGCCGACGATCTGAAGTGCATGACGGGTGCGATCATACCAGCACTAACACACCGGATCCCTTCAGAACTCCGAAGTTAAGCGTGCTTGGGAGAGAGTAGTACTAGGATGGGTCACCCCCTGGGAAGTCCTCGTGTTGCACTTTATTTTGTACTTCCTATTTGAATGCACGACGAGATCATTTTCTTTACCAATCTTTCTTACCAAACATTAAGGACGGACGACGTCGTCGCCATAAAATTTGGCAGTCGATCGCCCATGTGGGGACCGCAGCAACCTCTACGGCCGGTTCGATCGACCAACCAACCCGAAAAATTAAAATTTGTAAATAAATAAGAAAAATAACATTTCAATTATTATTTTTCGTTTAAAACGGGCGTAACTCCGTGCATTATTGTCCGATTTCAGCTTTTCACGTGGCGCTGAAAGGCGCGCGAAGAGACGAAGAAAACGACCCCGAGCTATCCCTCGGACGTTCACCCTTATTAGCCGACGATCAGAAGTGCATGACGGGTGCGATCATACCAGCACTAACGCACCGGATCCCTTCAGAACTCCGAAGTTAAGCGTGCTTGGGAGAGAGTAGTACTAGGATGGGTCACCCCCTGGGAAGTCCTTGTGTTGTAGTCTTTTTTTTTACTACCTATTTGAATGCACGACGAGATCATTTTTTTCACCAATCTCTCTAACCAAACGTTAAGGACGGACGACGTCGTTGCCATAAAATTTGGCTATCGATTGCCCGTGCAGGGCCCGCCGAAACCTCTACGGCCGGCTCGATCGACCAACCAACCCGAAAAATTAAAATTTGTAAATAAATAAGAAAAATAACATTTCAATTATTATTTTTCGTTTAAAACGGGCGTAACTCTGTGCATTATTGTCCGATTTTAGCTTTTCACGTGGCGCTGAAAGGCGCGCAAAGAGACGAAGAAAATGACCCCCGAGATCTCCCTCGGACGCTCACCCTTATTGGCCGACGATCAGAAGTGCATGACGGGTGCGATCATACCAGTACTAACTCACCGGATCCCATCAGAACTACGAAGTTAAGCGTGCTTGGGCAAGAGTAGTACTAGGATGGGTGACCCCGTGGAAATTCCTCGTGTTGCACTCTTTGTTTTTACTACCTATTTGAATGCACGACCAGATCATTTTTTTTACCAATCTTTCTTCCCAAACGTTAAGGACGGACGACGTCGTCGCCTTAAAATTTGGCTGTCGATCGCCCGTGCGGGGCCCGCCGCAATGTCTACGACCAACTCGATCGACCAACCAACCCGAAAAATTAAAATTTGTAAATAAATAAGAGAAATAACATTTCAATTATTATTTTTCGTTAAAAACAGGCGTAACTCCGTGCATTATTGTCCAATTTCAGCTGTTCACGTGGCGCTGAAAGGCGCGCGAAGAGACGAAGAAAATGACCCCCGAGCTCGCCCTCGGACGCTCACCCTTATTAGCCAACGATCAGAAGTGCATGATAGGTGCGATCATACCAGCACTATTGCACCGGATCCCATTAGAACTCTAAAGTTAAGCGTGAATGGGCGAGAGTAGTACTACGATGGGTGACCCCCTGGAAGTCCTTGTGTTGCAATCATTGTTTTTACTACCTATTTGAATGCTCGACGAGATCATTTTTTTTACCAATCTTTCTTACCAAACGTTAAGGACGGACGACCTCGTCGCCATAAAATTTGTCTGTCGATCGCCCGTGCCGGGCCCGCCGCAACCTCTACGGCCGGGTCGATCGACCAACCAACCCGAAAAGTTAAAATTTGTAAATAAATAAGAATAATTACATTTCAATTATTATTTTTCGTTTAAAACAGGCGTAACTCCATGCGTTATTGTCCGATTTCAGCTTTTCACGTGGCGCTGAAAGGCGCGCGAAGAGACGAAGAAAATGACCCCGAACTGTCCCTCGGATGCTCACCCTTATTAGCTGACGATCAGAAATGCTTGATGGGTGCTATCATACCAGCACGAACGCATCGGATCCCATCAGAACTTCGTAGTTAAGCGTGCTTGGGCGAGAGTAGTACTAGGATAGGTGACCCCTTGGGAAGTCCAAGTATTGCACTCTTTTTTTTTACTACCTATTTGAATGCACGACTTGATCATTTTTTTTACCATAGGAGCGCGAAGAGATGAAGAAAATGAACCCCGAACTCTTCCTCAGACGCTCACCCTTATTAGCCGACGATCCGAAGCACATTATGGATGTGATCATACATTCACTAACGTATTGGATCCCATCAGAACTTCGAAATTAAGCGTGCTAGTGCGAGAGTAGGACTAGGATGGGTGACCCCTTGGGAAGTCCTCGTGCTGCACCCTTTTTTTTTACTACCTATTTGAATGCACGACGAGATCATTTTTTTTACCAATCTTTCTAACCGAACGTTAAGGACGGATGACGTCGTCGCCATAAAATTTGGCTGTCGATCTCCCGCGCGGGGCCCTCCGCAACCTCCACGGCCGGCTCGATCAACCAATCGACCAGAAAAATTAAAATTTGTAAATAAATAAGAAAAATAACATTTCAATTATTATTTTTCGTTTAAAACTGGCGTAACTCCATGCATTATTGTCCGATTTCAGCTTTTCACGTGGCGCTGAAAGGCTCGCTAACAGACGACGGAATTGACCCCGAGCTGTCTCTCGGATGCACACCCTTATTAGCCGACGATCAGAAGTGCAAGACGGGTGCGATCATACCAGCACTAACGCACAGGATCCCATCAGAACTCCGAAGTTAAGCGTGCTTGGGCAAGAGTAGTACTAGGACGTGTGACCCCCTGGGAAGTCCTCGAGTTGCACTTTTTTTTTTACTACCTATTTGAATGCTCGACGAGACCATTTTTTTTACCAATCTTTCTAACCAAACGTTAAAGGACGGACGACGTCGTCGCCATAAAATTTGGCTGTCGATCGCCCGTGCGGGGCCCGCCGCAACCTCTACGGCCGGCTCGATCGACCAACCGACCCGAAAAATTAAAATTTTTAAATAAATAAGAAAAATAACATTTCAATTATTATTTTTCGTTTAAAACGGGCGTAACTCCATGCATTATTGTCTGATTTCAGCTTTTCACGTGGCGCTGAAAGGCGCGCGAAGAGACGAAGAAAATGACCCCGAGCTGTCTCTCGGACGCTCACCCTTATTAGCCGACGATCAGAAGTGCGTGACGGGTGCGATCATACCAGCACTAAAGCACCGGATCCCATCAGAACTCCGAAGTTAAGCGAGCTTGGGCGAGAGTAGTACTAGGATGGGTGACCCCCTGGGAAGTCCACGTGTTGCACCTTTTTTTTTACTACCTATTTGAATGCACGACGAGATTTTTCTGTCGGACCGATTTCTTCTCCTTGTAACGAGGGTGTTGACATACAGGGCATTTATCCAACTGCACATTTTCTTTATAATATAAAATGCAGTTATTTTGGCACGCGTGTATTTTTTCGTACCCAAGCCCCAATTTTCTCATTAGCTTTTTAGTCTTATAAAAAGTAGGCTCAAACTTGTTATCAGTAGGCAGCATTCCATTAATCAATCCAGCAATCCGATCATACGCAACTCCGCTGATATTACAATCGGCCTTGATGCTTAAGAGCTGTGTCATTGCTGAAAACCTAGTGTATTTAGGACAATTCTCATACAAAGGTTCATCGGCAGCTTTCAACATCTCGTAAAATTCTGCAGCTTCTTTATTCGGTAATTCAATCTCTACCGCAGCCCCTACTTCTGTGATATCAACCGCTGTAGTATCTGGTGGGACTGATGTGTGAAGAACTGGCCGATCAACATTATCATTCAGGCGGAATTGACCCCCAAGACTATCAAGTATCATAGTTCTATAGGGATTACATTGACCGGATGAAGAAGCACCAGCAGAGGAAGATTCACCATATGTCTGAACGACAGGATTGCTCGACGTCCCGACTTCGCGTGACTCCCCGTGACAAGTCCATAGAAAATATCTCGGTGCAAATCCTTTGGTATATAGATGCAGAGTGACAGTCTCCCGATCCAAAAATCGTCCATTTGAACAAATGCGGCACGGACATCGGATTTGATCACCCATGCTAACGAAATTCCGATTCGAATAGGCGAAATTTAGGAAGTACGTTACGCCTAATCGAAACTCATTCGTTAAAGCTCCACGATCAAGACGTCAGTACATCCAACTTCGATCAGCCGACATGATTCTGTCAATCAATGACAATTTCTTTGGTTAATGTCTTTAGGTGAGATTGTCCTATTCCATTCGGGATTTATGTTATTCGTACTGCACTTACGTTTTTATTTTAACTGTTAACTAATTATTCTAAATTTCGACAGCATCTCCCTACAGTTCTCCGAATACGCATATCATCTGGGCGCGTATCGGAGAACAAGAGAGATGTTGCCGAAATTTAGAATAATTAGTTAACAGTTAAAATAAAAACGTAAGTGCAGTACAAATAACTATATTCCCAAATTGTCCAATCAGGGACAATTCAAGAATTGTACGTCGTATAAAAGATCATCTACTTCTTTTACACGAACATACAATTCCCGAACGGATCTAAGGTTTTGCTAAATCATATCCGATCGTCGATGCGTACGTGAAACATATCAACTCCGTGCATTATTGTCCGATTTCAACTTTTCACGTGGCGCTGAAAGGCGCGCGATGAGACGAAGAAAATGACCCCTTGCTGTCCCTCGGACGCTCACCCTTATTAGCTGACGATCAGAAATGCGTGACGGGTGCGATCATACCAGCACTAAAGCACCGGATCCCATCAGAACTCCGAAGTTAAGCGTGCTTGGGTGAGAGTAGTACTAGGATGGGTGACCCCCTTGGAAGTCCTCGTGTTGCACCTTTTTTTTTTACTACCTATTTGATTGCACGACGAGATCATTTTTTTTACCAATCTTTCTAACCAAACGTTAAGGAAGTACGACGTTGTCGCCATAAAATTTGGCTGTCGATCGCCCACGCGGGGCCCGTCGCAACCTCTACGGCCGACTCGATCGACCAACCGACCCGAAAAAATAAAATTTGTAAATAAATAAGAAAAATAACATTTCAATTACTATTTTTCGTTTAAAACGGGCGTAACTCCGTGCATTATTGTCCGATTTCAGCTTTTCACGTGGCGCTGAAAGGCGCGCGAAGAGACGAAGAAAATGACCCCCGAACTCTCCCTCGGACGCTCACCCTTATTAGCCGACGATCAGAAGCGCATGACTGATGCGCTCATACATGCACTAGCGCATCGGATCTCATCAGAACTCCGAAGTTAAGCGTGCTTGGGCGGGCGTAGTACTAGGATGGGTGACCCCTTGGGAAGTCCTCGTGATGCACCTTTTTTTTACTACCAATTTGATTGCACGACGAGATCATTTTTTTTTTCAATCTTTCTAACCAAATGTTAAGGACGGACGACATCGTCGCCATAAAATTTGGCTGTAGATCGCCCGCGCGGGGCCCGCCGCAACCTCTACGGCCATAAAATTTGTAAATAAATAAGAAAAATAACATTTCAATTATTATTTTTTGTTTAAAACGGGCGTAACTCCGTGCATTATTGTCCGATTTCAGCTTTTCACGTGGCGCTGAAAGGCGCGCGAAGAGACGAAGAAAATGACCCCGAGCTGTCCCTTGGACGCTCACCCTTATTAGCCGACGATCAGATGTGCGTGACGGGTGCGATCATACCATCACTAAAGCACCGGATCCCATCAGAACTCCGAAGATAAGAGTGCTTGGGCGAGAGTAGTTCTAGGATGGTTGACCCGTGGGAAGTCCTCGTGTTGCACCTTTTTTTTTACTACCTATTTGAATGCACGACGAGATCATTTATTTTACCAATCTTTCTAACCAATCGTTAAGGACGGAACCTCTACGTCCGGCTCGATCCACCAACCGACCCGAAAAATTAAAATTTGTAAATAAATAAGAAAAATAATATTTCAATTATTATTTTTCGTTTAAAACGGGCGTAACTCCGTGCATTATTGTCCGATTTCAGCTTTTCACGTGGCGCTGAAAGGCGCGCGATGAGACGAAGAAAATGACCCCTTGCTGTCCCTCGGACGCTCACCCTTATTAGCTGACGATCAGAAGTGCGTGACGGGTTCAATCATACCAGCACTAAAGCACCGGATCCCATTAGAACTCCGAAGTTAAGCGTGCTTGGGCGAGAGTAGTACTAGGATGGGTGACCCCCTGGGAAGTCCTCGTGTTGCACCTTTTTATTACTACCTATTTGATTGCACGACGAGATCATTTTTTTTTACCAATCTTTCTAACCAATCGTTAAGGACGGACGAAGTCGTCGCCATAAAATTTGGCTGGCGATCGCCCACGCGGGGCCCGTCGCAACCTGTACGACCGGCTCGATCGACCAACCGACCCGAAAAATTAAAATTTGTAAATAAATAAGAAAAATAACATTTCAATTACTATTTTTCGTTTAAAACGGGCGTAACTTCGTGCATTATTGTCCGATTTCAGCTTTACACGTGGCGCTGAAAGGCGCGCGAAGAGACGAAGAAAATGAACCCCGAACTCTCCCTCGGACGCTCACGCTTATTAGCCGACGATCAGAAGTGCATAATGGATGCGATCATATATGCACTAGCGCATCGGATCTCATCAGAACTCCGAAGTTAAGCGTGCTTGGGCTGGAGTAGTACAAGGATGGGTGACACCTTGGGAAGTTCTTGTGTTGCACTTTTTTTTTACTACCAATTTGATTGCACGACGAGATCAGTTTTTTTTTCAATCTTTCTAACCAAACGTTAAGGACGGACGACGTCGTCGCCATAAAATTTGGCTGTCGATCGCCCGCGCGGGGCCCGCCGCAACCTCTACGGCCATAAAATTTGTAAATAAATAAGAAAAATAACATTTCAATTATTATTTTTTGTTTAAAACGGGCGTAACTCCGTGCATTATTGTCTGATTTCAACTTTTCACGTGGCGCTGAAAGGCGCGCGAAGAGACGAAGAAAATGACCCCCGAACTCTCCCTCGGACGCTCACCCTTATTAGCCGACGATCAGAAGCGCATGACGGATGCGATCATACATGCACTAACGCATCGGATCTCATCAGAACTCCGAAGTTAAGCGTGTTTGGGCGGGAGTAGTACTAGGATGGGTGACGCCCTGGGAAGTCCTCGTGTTGCACCTTTTTTTTACTACCAATTTGATTGCACGACGAGATCATTTTTTTTACCAATCATTCTAACCAAACGTTAAGGACGGACGACGTCGTCGCCATAAAATTTGGCTGTCGATCGCCCGCGCGGGGCCCGCCGCAACCTCTACGGCCGGCTCGATCGACCTACCGACTCGAAAAATTAAAATTTGTAAATAAATATGAAAAATAACATTTCAATTATTATATTTCGTTTAAAACGGGCGTAACTCCGTGCATTATTGTCCTATTTGAGCTTTTCAAGTGACGCTGAAAGTCGCGCCAAGAGACGAAGAAAATGACCCCGAGCTGTCCCTCGGACGCTCACCCTTATTAGCCGACGATCAGAAGTGCGTGACGGGTGCGATCATACCAGCACTAACGCACCGGATCCCATCAGAACTCCGAAGTTAAGCTTGCTTGGGCGAGAGTAGTACTTTGATGGGTGACCCTCTGGGAAGTCCTCTGTTGCGCCTTTTTTTTACTACCTATTTGATTGCACGACGAGATCATTTTTTTTACCAATCTTTCTAACCAAACGTTAAGGACGGACGACGCCGTCGCCATAAAATTTGGTTGTCGATCGCCCGCGCGGGGCCCGCCGCAAACTCTACGGCCGGCACGATCGACCGACCGACCCGAAAAATTAAAATTTGTAAATAAATAAGAAAAATAACATTTCAATTATTATTTTTCGTTTACAACGGGCGTAATTCCGTGCATTATTGTCCGATTTCAGCTTTTCACGTGGCGGTGAAAGGCGCGCGAAGGGACGAAAAAAATGACCCCGAGCTGTCCCTCAGATGCTCACCCTTATTAGCCGGCGATCAGAAGTGCGTCACGGGTGCGATCATACCATCACTAAAGCACCGCATCCCATCAGAACTCCGAAGTTAGGCGTGCTTGTCGAGAGTAGTACTAGTATGGGTGACCCCTTGGGAAGTCCTCGTGTTGCACCTTTTTTTTACTACCTATTGGATTGCACGACGAGATAATTTTTTTTACCAATCTTTCTAACCAAACGTTAAGGACGGACGACGTCGTCGCCATAAAATTTGGTTGTCGATCGCCCGTGCGGGACCCTCCGCAACCTCTACGGCCGGCTCGATCGACCAACCGATCCGAAAAATTAAAATTTGTAAATAAATAAGAAAAATAACATTTCAATTATTATTTTTCGTTTAAAGCGGGCATAACTCCGTGCATTATTGTCCGATTTCAGCTTTTCACGTGGCGCTGAAAGGCGTGCGAAGAGACGAAGAAAATGACCCCGAGCTGTCCCTCGGACGCTCACCCTTATTAGCCGACGATCAGAAGTGCATGACGGGTGCGATCACACCAGCTCTAAAGCACCGGATCCCATCAGAAGTCCGAAGTTAAGCGTGCTTGGGCGATAGTAATACTAGGATGGGTGACCCCCTGGGAAGTCCTCGTGTTGTACCTTTTTTTTTACTACCTATTTTATTGCACGACGAGATCATTTTTTTTACCAATCTTTCTAACCAAACGTTAAGCACGGACGACGTCGTCGCCATAAAAATTGGCTGTCGATCGCCCGTGCGGGCCCCGCCTCAACCTCTACGGCCGGCTCGAAAGACCAACGGACCCGAAAAATTAAAATTTGTAAATAAATAAGAAAAATAACATTTTAATTATTATTTTTCGTTTAAAACGGGCGTAACTCAGTGTATTATTGTCCTATTTCAGCTTTTCACGTGGCGCTGAAAGGCGCGCGAAGAGACGAAGAAAATGACCCCGAGCTGTCCCTCGGACGCTCACCCTTATTAGCCGACGATCAGAAGTGCATGATGGGTGTGATCATACCAGCACTAAAACACTGGATCCCATTAAAACTCTGAATATATGCGTGCTTGGGCGAGAGTAATACTAGGATGGGTGACCCCCTAGGAAGTTCTCGTGTTGCACCTTTTTTTTTACTACCTATTTGAATGCACGACGAGATCATTTTTTTTACCAATCTTTCTAACCAAACGTTAAGCACGGACGACGTCGTCGCCATAAAAATTGGCTGTCGATCGCCCGTGCGGGCCCCGCCTCAACCTCTACGGCCGGCTAGAAAGACCAACGGACCCGAAAAATTAAAATTTGTAAATAAATAAGAAAAATAACATTTTAATTATTATTTTTCGTTTAAAACGGGCGTAACTCAGTGTATTATTGTCCTATTTCAGCTTTTCACGTGGCGCTGAAAGGCGCGCGAAGAGACGAAGAAAATGACCCCGAGCTGTCCCTCGGACGCTCACCCTTATTAGCCGACGATCAGAAGTGCATGATGGGTGTGATCATACCAGCACTAAAACACTGGATCCCATTAAAACTCTGAATATATGCGTGCTTGGGCGAGAGTAATACTAGGATGGGTGACCCCCTAGGAAGTTCTCGTGTTGTACCTTTTTTTTTACTACCTATTTTATTGCACGACGAGATCATTTTTTTTACCAATCTTTCTAACCAAACGTTAAGGACGGACGACGTCGTCGCCATAAAATTTGGCTGTCCGTCGCCCGTGCGGGCCCGCCGCAACCTCTACGGCCGGCTCGATCGACCCACCGACCCGAAAAATTAAAATTTGTAAATAAATAAGAAAAATAACATTTCAATTATTATTTTTCTTTTAAAACGGGCGTAACTCCGTGCATTATTGTCCGATTTCAGCTTTTCACGTGGCGCTGAAAGCCTCGCGAAGAGACGAATAAAATGACCACGAGCTATCCCTCGGACGACACCCTTATTAGCCGACGATCAGAAGTGCATGACGGGTGCGATCATACCAGCACTAACGCACCGGATCCCATCCGAACTCCGAAGTTAAGCGTGCTTGGGCGAGAGTACTATTAGGATGGGTGAGCCCTTGGGAAGTTCTCGTTTTGCACTCTCTTTTTTACTACCTATTTGATTGCACGACAAGATCATTTTTTTACAAATCTTTCTAACCAAACGTTAAGGACGGACGACGTCGTAGCCATAAAATTTGGCTGTCGATCGCCCGTGCGGGGCCCGCCGCAAAATCTATAGCCGGCTCGATCGACCAACCGACCCAAAAAATTAAAATTTGTAAATAAATAAGAAAAATAACATTTCAATTATTATTTTTCGTTTAAAACGGGCGTAACTCCGTGCATTATTGTCCGATTTCAGCTTTTCACGTGGCGCTGAAAGGCGCGCGAAGAGACGAAGAAAATGACCCACGAACTCTCCCTCGGACGCTCACCCTTATTAGACGACGATCAGAAGCACATTACGGATGCGATCATACATGCACTAACGCATTGGATCCCATCAGAACTCCGAAATTAAGCGTGCTTGGGCGAGAGTAGGACTAGGATGGATGACTCCTTGGGAAGTCCTCGTGCTGCACCATTTTTTTTTACTACCTATTTGAATGCACGACGAGATCATTTTTTTTACAAATCTTTCTAAGCAAACGTTAAGGACGGACGACGTCGTCACCATAAAATTTGGCTGTCGATCGCCCGTGCAGGGCCCGCCGCAACCTCTACGGCCGGCTCGAACGACCAACTGACCCGAAAAATTAAAATTTGTAATAAATAAGAAAAATAACATTTCAATTATTATTTTTCGTTTAAAACGGGCGTAACTCTGTGCATTATTGTCCGATTTCAGCTTTTCATGTGGCGCTGAAATGCGCGCGAAGAGACGAAGAAACTGACCCTCGAACTCTCACTCGGACGCTCACCCTTATTAGCCGACGATCAGATGCACATTACGGATGCGATCATACATGCACTAACGCATTGGATCCCATCAGAACTACTCCGAAATTAAGCGTGCTTGGGCGAGAGTAGTACTAGGATGGGTGACCCCTTGGGAAGTCCTCGTGTTGCACCTTTTTTTTTACTACCTATTTGATTGCACGACGAGATCATTTTTTTTACCAATCTTTCTAACCAAACGTTAAGGACGGACGACGTCGTCACCAAAAAATTTGGATGTCAATCTCCCGCGCGGGGCCCGTCGTAACCTCTACGGCCGGCTCGATCGACCAACCGACCCGAAAAATTAAAATTTGTAAATAAATAAGAAAAATAACATTTCAATTATTATTTTTCGTTTAAAACGGGCGTAACTCCGTGCATTATTGTCCGATTTTAGCTTTTCATGTGTCGCTGAAATGCACGCGAAGAGACGAAGAAAATGACCCCGAGCTGTCCCTCGGACGTTCACCCTTATAAGCCGACGATCAAAAGTGCATGACGGATGCGATCATACTAGCACTAACGCACTGGTTCCCATGAGAAATCTGAAGTTAAGCGTGCTTGGGCGAGAGTAGTACTAGGATGGGTGACCACTTGGGAAGTCCTCGTGTTGCACCTTTTTTTTTACTACCTATTTGAATGCACGAGGAGATCATTTTTTTTACCAATCTTTCTAACCGAATGTTAAGGACGGACGACGTCGTCGCCATAAAATTTGGCTGTCGATCGCCCGTGCGGGGCCCGCCGCAACCTCTACGGCCGGCTCGATCGACCAACCGAGCCGAAAAATTAAAATTTGTAAATAAATAAGAAAAATAACATTTCAATTATTATTTTCGATTAAAACGGGCGTAACTCCGTGCATTATTGTCCGATTTCAGCTTTTCATGTGGCGCTGAAATGCGCGCGAAGAGACGAAGAAAATGACCCCGAGCTGTCCCTCGGACGCTCCCCCTTATTAGCCGACGATCAGAAGTGCATGACGGGTTCGATCATACCAGCACTAACGCATCGGTTCCCATCAGAACTCCAAAGTTAAGCGTGCTTTGGCGAGAGTAGTACTAGGATCGGTGACCGCTTGGGAAGTCCTCCTGTTGCACCTTTTTTTTACTACCTATTTGATTGCACGACGAGATCATTTTTTTTACCAATCTTTCTAACCAAACGTTATGGACAGACGACGTCGTCGCCATAAAATTTGGTTGTCGATCGCCCGCGCTGGGCCCGCCGCAACCTCTACGGCCGGCTCGACCGACCAACCGGCCCGAAAAATTAAAATTTGTAAATAAATAAGAAAAATAACATTTCAATTATTATTTTTCGTTTAAAACGGGCGTAACTCCGTGCATTATTGCCCGATTTCAGCTTTTCACGTGATGCTGAAATGCGCGCGAAGAGACGAAGAAAATGACCCTGAGCTGTCCCTCGGACGCTCATCCTTATTAGCCGACGATCAGAAGTGCATGACGTGTGCGATCATTTCCCAGGTGGTCACCCATCCTAGTACTACACTCGCCCAAGCTAGCTTAACTTCGGAGTTCAAATTGGATCCGGTGCATTAGCGCTGGTATGATCACACCCGTCATGCACTTCTGATCATCGGCCAATAAGGGTGAGCGTCCGAGGGAGAGCTCGAGGTCAATTTCTTCGTCCATTCGCGCGCCTTTCTGCGCCACGTGAAAAGTTGAAATTGGACAATAGTGCAAGGAGTTACGACTGTTATAAACGAAAAATAATAATTTAAATGTTATGATTCTTATTTATTTACAAATTTTAATTTTTCGGGTTGGTTGGTCGATCGAGGGGCTCGTAAAGGTTAGAAAGATTGGTAAAAAAAAAAAATATCGTCGTGCATTCAAATAGGTAGTAAAAAAAAAAGTGCAACACGAGGACTTCCTATTTATTTACAAATTTTAATTTTTCGGGTTGGTTGGTCGATCTAGCCGGCTGTAGAGGTTGCAACGGGCCCTGCACGGGCGATCGATAGCCAAATATTATGGCGACGACGTCGTCCGTCCTTAACGTTTGGTTAGAAAGATTGCTAAAAAAAATGATCTCGTCGTGCATTCAAATAGGTAGTAAATGAAAAAGTGCAACACGAGGACTTCCCAGGGGATCACCCATCCAAGTATTACTCTCGCCCAAGCACGCTTAACTTCAGAGTTGAGTTAGTGCTCGTATGATCGCACCGGTCATGCACTTCGGATCGTCGACGAATAAGGGTGAGCGTCCGAGGGAGAGCTCGTGGTCATCTTCTTTGTCTCTTCGCACTCCTTTCAATGCCACGTGAAAAGCTGAAATCAGACAATAATGCACGGAGTTACGCCGGTTTTAAACGAAAAATAATAATTGAAATGTTATTTTTCTTATTTATTTACAAATTTTAATTTTTCGGGTTGGTTGGCCGATCGAGCCGGCCGTAGAGGTTGCGGCGAGCCCCGGACGGGCGATCGACAGCCAAATTTTATAGCGACGACATCGTCCGTCCTTCATGTTTGGTTAGAAAGATTGGTAAAAAAAATGATCTCGTCGTGCATTCAAATAGGTAGAAAAAAAAAAATTCAACCCAAGCACGCTTAACTTCAGAGTTCTGATGGGATCCGGTGTGTTAGTGCTCGTATGATCGCACCGGTCATGCACTTCTGATCGTCGGCGAATAAGGGTGAGCGTCCGAGGGAGAGCTCGTGGTCATCTTCTTTGTCTCTTCGCACGCCTTTCAGTGCCACGTGAAAAGCTGAAATCAGACAATAATGCACGGAGTTACGCCTGTTTTAAACGAAAAATAATAATTGAAATGTTATTTTTCTTATTTATTTACAAATTTTAATTTTTCGAGTTGGTTGGCCGATCGAGCCGGCCGTAGAGGTTGCGGCGAGCCCCGGACGGGCGATCGACAGCCAAATTTTATAGCGACGACATCGTCCGTCCTTCATGTTTGGTTAGAAAGATTGGTAAAAAAAATGATCTCGTCGTGCATTCAAATAGGTAGAAAAAAAAAAAATTCAACACGAGCACGCTTAACTTCAGAGTTCTGATGGGATCCGGTGTGTTAGTGCTGGTATGATCGCACCGGTCATGCACTTCTTATCGTCGGCGAATAAGGGTGAGCGTCCGAGGGAGAGCTCGTGGTCATTTTCTTTGTCTCTTCGCACGCCTTTCAGTGCCACGTGAAAAGCTGAAATAAGACAATAATGCACGGAGTTACGCCCGTTTTAAACGAAAAATAATAATTGAAATGTTATTTTTCTTATTAATTTACAAATTTTAATTTTTCGGGTTGGTTGGCCGATCGAGCCGGCCGTAGAGGTTGCGGCGGGCCCCGCACGGGCGATCGACAGCCAAATTTTATGGCGATCGACAGCCAAATTTTATGGCGACGACATCGTCCGTCCTTAACGTTTGGTTAGAAAGACTGGTAAAAAAAATGATCTCGTCGTGCATTCAAATAGGAAGAAAAAAAAAAGTGCAACATGGGCACTTCCGAGGGTGTCACCCATCCTAGTACTACTCTCGCCCAAGCACGCTTAACGTTGGAGTTCTGATGGGAAATGATGCATTAGTGCTGGTATGATCACACCCATTATACAATTCTGATCGTCGGCAAATAAGGGTGACCGTCTGAGGGAGAGCTCGGGTTCATTTTGTTCGTCTCTTCGCGTCTTTCAGCGCCACGTGAAAATCTGAAATCGGATAATAATGCACGGACTTACGCCTGTTTTATACGAAAAATAATAATTGAAATGTTATTTTTTTTTTTTTTTACAAATTTTAATTTTTTGGGTCGGTTGGCCGATCGAGCTGGCCGTAGAGGTTGCTACGGGCCCCGCACGGGCGATCGACAGGCAAATTTTATGGCGACGACGTCGTCCGTCCTTAACATTTGGTTAGAAAGATTGGTAAAAAAAATGATCTCGTCGTGATTTCAAATAGGTAGTAAAAAAAAAGAGTGCAACACGGGGACTTTCCAGGGGGTCACCCATCCTAGTACTGCTCTCCCCCGTGCGTTAGTGCTGGTATGATCACCCCCGTCATGCACTTCTGATCGTGGGCAAATAAGGGTGTGCGTCCGAGGGAGAGCTCCGGGTCATTTTGTTCGTCTCTTCGCGCGCCTTTCAGCGTCAAGTGAAAAGCTGAAATCGGACAATAATGCACGGAGTTATGCCCGTTTTAAACGAAAAATAATAATTGAATTGTTATTTTTCATATTTATTTAGAATTTTAATTTTTCGATCGATCGAACTGGCCGTAGAGGTTGCGACGGGCCCCGCACGGGCGATCGACAGCCAAATTTTATGGCGACGACGTCGTCCGTCCTTAACGTTTGGTTAGAAAGATTGGTAAAAAAAATGATCTCGTCGTTCATTCAAATGGGTAGTAAAAAATAGAGTGCAACACGAGATCATCCCAGGGTGTCACCCATCCTAGTACTACTCTCGCCCAAGCACACTTAACTTCGAAGTTCTAATGGTATCCGGTGCATTAATGCTGGTATAATCGCACCCGTCAAGTACTTCTGATCGTCGACCAATAAGGGTGAGCGTCCGAGGGATAGCTCGGGGTCATTTTCTTCGTCTCTTCGCGCGCCTTTCAGCGCCACGTGAAAAACTGAAATCGGACAATAATGCTCGGAGTTACGCCCGTTTTAAACGAAAAATAATAATTGAAATGTTATTTTTCTTATTTATTCACAAATTTTAATTTTTCGGGTCGGTTGATCAATCGAGCCGGCCGTAAAGGTTGCGGCTGGCCCCGCATGGGCGATCGACAGCCAAATTTTATGGCGACGACGTCGTCCGTCCTTAACGTTTGTTTAGAAAGATCGGTAAAAAAAATGATCTCGTCGTGCATTCAAATAGGTAGTAAAAAAAACAACAACACGAGAACTTCCCAGGGGGTCACCCATCCTATTACTACTCTCGCCCAAGCACGCTTAACTTCGGAGTTCTAATGGGATCCGGTGCGTTAGTAATGGTATGACCATACCCATCATGCACTTCTGATCGTCGGCCAATAAGGGTGAGCGTCCGAGGGTGAGTTCAGGGGTCATTTTCTTCGTCTCTTCGCGCGCCTTTCAGCGCCACGTGAAAAGCTGAAATCGGACAATAATGCACGGACAATAATGTTATTTTTCATATTTATTTACAATTTTAATTTTTCTGGTTGGTTGGTCGATTGAGCCGGCCGTAGAGGTTGCTGCGGGCCCCGCACGGGCGATCGACTGCCAAATTTTGTGGCGACGACGTCGTCCATTCTTAACGTTTGGTTAGAAAGATTGGTAAAAAAAATGATCTCGTCGTGCATTCAAATTGGTAGTAAAAACAAAGAGTGCAACACAAGGACTTCCCGAGGCGTCACCCATCGTAGTACTACTCTCTCCCACTGCCAAATTTTATGGCGATGACGTCGTCCGTCCTTAACGTTTAGTTAGAAAGATTGGTAAAAAAAAAAATCTCGTCGAGCATTCAAATAGGTAGTAAAAAAAAAGAGTGCAACACGAGAACTTCCCAGGGGGTCACCCATCCTAGTACTAATCTCGCCCTTAACTTCGAAATTCTGATGGGATTCGGTGTGTTAGTACTGGTATGATCGCACCCGTAATGCACTTCTGATCGTCGATGCATAAGGGTGAGCGTCCGAGGGTGAGCTCGTGGTAATTTTGTTCGTCTCTTCGCCCGCCTTTGAGCGCCACGTGAAAAGCTGAAATCGGACAATAATGCTCGGTGTTACTCCCGTTTAAAACGAAAAATAATAATTGAAATGTTATTTTTCTTATTTATTTACAAATTTTAATTTTTCGGGTTGGTTGGTCGATCGAGCCGGCCGTAGAGGTTGCTGCGGGCCCTGCACGGGCGATAGACTGCAAAATTTTATGGCGACGACGTCGTCCGTCCTTAACGTTTGGTTAGAAAGATTGGTAAAAAAAATGATCTCATTGTGCATTCAAATTGGTAGTAAAAACAAAGAGTGCAACACGAGGACTTCCCGAGGCGTCACCCATCCTAGTACTACTCTCTCCCACTGCCAAATTTTATGGCGACGACGTCGTTCGTCCTTAACGTTTGGTTAGAAAGATTGGTAAAAAAATGATCTCGTCGTGCATTCAAATTGGTAGTAAAAACAAAGAATGCAACACGAGGACTTCCCGGGGGGTCACCCATCCAAGTACTACTCTCTCCCACTGCCAAATATTATGGCGACGACGTCGTCCGTCCTTAACGTTTGGTTAGAAAGATTGGTAAAAAAAATTATCTCGTCGTGCATTCAAATAGGTAGTAAAAAAAAAAAGACCGCAACACGAGGACTTCCTAGGGGGTCAACCATCCTAGTACTACTCTCGCCCAAGCACGCATAACTTCAGAGTTCTGATGGGATCTGGTGCGTTAGTGCTGGTATGATCGGAACCGTCATGCACTTCTGATCGTCGGCTAATAAGGGTGAGTGTCCGAGGGAGAGCTTGGGGTCATTTTCTTCGTCTCTTCGCGCGCCTTTCAGCGCCACGTGAAAAGCTGAAATCAGACAATAATGCACGGAGTTACGCCCGTTTTAAACGAAAACTAATAATTGAAATGTTATTTTTCTTATTTATTTACAAATTTTAATTTTTCGGGTTGGTTGGTCGATCGAGCCGGCCGTAGAGGTTGCTGCGGGCCCCGCACGGGCGATCGACTGCCATATTTTATGGCGACGATGTCGTCCGTCCTTAACGTTTGGTTAAAAAGAATGGTAAAAAAAATTATCTCGTCATGCATTTAAATAGGTACTAAAAACAAAGAGTGCAACACGAGGACTTTCCAGGGGGTCACCCATCCTAGTACTACTCTCGCCCAAGCACGCTTAACTTCGGAGTTCTGATGGGATCCGGTGCGTTATTGCTGGTAAGATCGCACCCGTCATGCACTTTTGATCGTCGGCTAATAAGGGTGAGCGTCCGAGGGACAGCTCGGGGTCCTTTTCTTCGTCTCTTCGCGCGCCTTTGAGCGCCACGTGAAAAGCTGAAATCAGACTATAATGCACGGAGTTACGCCCGTTTTAAACGAAAAATAATAATTGAAATGTTATTTTTCTTATTTATTTACAAATTTTAATTTTTCGGGTTGGTTGGTTGATCGAGCCGGCCGTAGAGGTTGCAGCCGGCCCCGCACGGGCGATCGACAGCCAAATTTTATGGCGACGACGTCGTCCGTCCTTAACGTTTGGTAAAAAAGATTGGTAAAAAAAATGATCTCGTCGTGCATTCAAATAGGTAGTAAAAACAAAGAGTGCAACACGAGGACTTCCCAGGGGGTGACCCATCCTAGTACTACTCACTCCCAAGCACGCTTAACTTTAGAGTTCTGACGGGATACAGTGCGTTAGTGCTGGTATGATCGCACCCGTCATGCACTTCTGATCGTCGGCTAATAAGGGTGAGCGTCCGAGGGACAGCTCGGGGTCGTTTTCTTCGTCTCTTCGCGCGCCTTTCAGCGCCACGTGAAAAACTGAAATCGGACAATAATGCACGGAGTTACGCCCGTTTTAAACGAAAAATAATAATTGAAATGTTATTTTTCTTATTTATTTACAAATTTTAATTTTTCGGGTTAGTTGGTCGACCGAGCCGGCCATAGAGGTTGCGGCGGGCCCCGCACAAGCGATTGACAGCCAAATTTTACGGCGACGACGTCGTCCGTCCTTAACGTTTGGTTAGAAAGATTGGTAAAAAAAATGATCTCGTCGTACATTCAAATAGGTAGTAAAAAAAGGGTGCTACACAAGAACTTCCCAGGGGGTCACCCATCATTGTACTACTCTAGCCCAAGCACGCTTATCTTCAAAGGTCTGATGGGATCCGGTGCATTAGTGCTGGTATGATCGCACCGGCCATGCACTTCTGATCGTCGGCTAATAAGGGTGAGCGTCCGAGGGACAGCTCGGGGTCATTTTCTTCGTCTCTTGCGCGCCTTTCAGCGCCACGTGAAAAGTTGAAATCGGACAATAATGCACGAAGTTACGCCCGTTTTAAACGAAAAAATAATAATTGAAATGTTATTTTTCTTATTTATTTACAAATTTTAATTTTTCGGGTTGGTTGGTCGACCGAGCCGGCCGTAGAGGTTGCTGCGGGCCCCGCACGGGCGATCGACAACCAAATTTTATAGCGACGACGTCCTCCGTCCTTAACGTTTGGTTAGAAAGATTTGTAAAAAAATGAACTCGTCATGAATTCAAATATAATAAGAAAAATGGTACAACATGAGGACTTCCCATGGGGTCGCCCATCCTTGTACTACTCTCGCCCATGCACGCTTCACTTCGGAGTTCTGATGGGATCTGGTGCGTTACTACTTGTTTGATTGCATCAGTCATGCATTTTTGATCGTCGGCTAATAAGTGTGAGCGTCCGAGGTACAGCTCGGGGTCTTTTTCTTCGTCTCTTCGCGCGCCTTTCAGCGCCACGTGAAAAGCTGAAATCGGACAGTAATGCACTGAGTTACGCCCGTTTTAAACGAAAACTAATAATTGAAATGTTATTTTTCTTATTTATTTACAAATTTTATTTTTTCGGGTTGGTTGGTCGATCGAGCCGGCCGTAGAGGTTGCTGCGGGCCCCGCACGGGCGATCGACTGCCATATTTTATGGCGACGATGTCGTCCGTCCTTAACGTTTGGTTAAAAAGATTGGTAAAAAAAATTATCTCGTCATGCATTTAAATAGGTACTAAAAACAAAGAGTGCAACACGAGGACTTTCCAGGGGGTCACCCATCCTAGTACTACTCTCGCCCAAGCACGCTTAACTTCGGAGTTCTGATGGGATCCGGTGCGTTATTGCTGGTATGATCGCACCCGTCATGCACTTTTGATCGTCGGCTAATAAGGGTGAGCGTCCGAGGGACAGCTCGGGGTCCTTTTCTTCGTCTCTTCGTGCGCCTTTGAGCGCCACTTGAAAAGCTGAAATCAGACAATAATGCACGGAGTTACGCCCGTTTTAAACGAAAAATAATAATTGAAATGTTATTTTTCTTATTTATTTACAAATTTTAATTTTTCGGGTTGGTTGGTCGATCGAGCCGGCCGTAGAGGTTGCAGCCGGCCCCGCACGAGCGATCGACAGCCAAATTTTATGGCGACGACGTCGTCCGTCCTTAACGTTTGGTAAAAAAGATTGGTAAAAAAAATGATCTCGTCGTGCATTCAAATAGGTAGTAAAAACAAAGAGTGCAACACGAGGACTTCCCAGGGGGTGACCCATCCTAGTACTACTCACTCCCAAGCACGCTTAACTTCGGAGTTCTGACGGGATACGGTGCGTTAGTGCTGGTATGATCGCACCCGTCATGCACTTCTAATCGTCGGCTAATAAGGGTGAGCGTCCGAGGGACAGCTCGGGGTCGTTTTCTTCGTCTCTTCGTGCGCCTTTCAGCGCCACGTGAAAAGCTGAAATCGGACAATAATGCACGGAGTTACGCCCGTTTTAAACGAAAAATAATAATTGAAATGTTATTTTTCTTATTTATTTAAAAATTTTAATTTTTCGGGTTGGTTGGTCGATCGAGCCGGCCGTAGAGGTTGCTGCGGGCCCCGCACGGGCGATCGACTGCCAAATTTTATGGCGACGACGTCGTTCGTCCTTAGCGTTTGCTTAGAAAGATTGGTAAAAAAAATGATCTCGTCGTGCATTCAAATAGGTACTAAAAACAAAGAGTGCAACACGAGGACTTTCAAGAGGGTCACCCATCCTAATACTACTCTCGCCCAAGCACGCTTAACTTCGGAGTTTTGATGGGATCCAATGCGTTAGTGCTGGTATGATCGCACCCGTCATGCACTTCTGATCGTCGGCCAATAAGGGTGTGCGTCCGAGGGAGAGTTCGGGGGTCATTTTCTTCGTCTCTTTACGTGCCTTTCAGTGCCACGTGAAAAGCTGAAATCGGACAATAATACACGGAGTTACGCCCGTTTTGAACGAAAAATAATAATTGAAATGTTATTTTTCTTACTTATTTACAAATTTTTATTTTTCGGTTTGGTTGGTCGATCGAGCCGGCCGTAGAGGTTGCTGCGGGCCCCGCACGGGCGATCGACTGTCATATTTTATGGCGACGACGTCGTCCGTCCTTAACGTTTGGTTAGAAAGATTGGTAAAAAAAATTATCTCGTCGTACATTCAAATAGGTAGTAAAAAAAGGGTGCTACACAAGAACTTCCCAGGGGGTCACCCATCATTGTACTACTCTAGCCCAAGCACGCTTATCTTCAAAGTTCTGATGGGATCCGGTGCATTAGTGCTGGTATGATCGCACCGGCCATGCACTTCTGATCGTCGGCTAATAAGGGTGAGCGTCCGAGGGACAGCTCGGGGTCATTTTCTTCGTCTCTTGCGCGCCTTTCAGCGCCACGTGAAAAGTTGAAATCGGACAATAATGCACGAAGTTACGCCCGTTTTAAACGAAAAAATAATAATTGAAATGTTATTTTTCTTATTTATTTACAAATTTTAATTTTTCGGGTTGGTTGGTCGACCGAGCCGGCCGTAGAGGTTGCTGCGGGCCCCGCACGGGCGATCGACAACCAAATTTTATAGCGACGACGTCCTCCGTCCTTAACGTTTGGTTAGAAAGATTGGTAAAAAAATGTACTCGTCATGCATTCAAATATAACAAAAAAAAATGTACAACATGAGGACTTCCCATGGGGTCGCCCATCCTTGTACTACTCTCGCCCATGCACGCTTCACTTCGGAGTTCTGATGGGATCTGGTGCGTTACTGCTTGTTTGATTGCATCAGTCATGCATTTCTGATCGTCGGCTAATAAGTGTGAGCGTCCGAGGTACAACTCGGGGTCTTTTTCTTCGTCTCTTCGCGCGCCTTTCAGCGCCACGTGAAAAGCTGAAATCGGACAGTAATGCACTGAGTTACGCCCGTTTTAAACGAAAAATAATAATTGAAATGTTATTTTTCTTATTTATTTACAAATTTTAATTTTTCGGGTTAGTTGGTCGATCGAGCCGGCCGTAGAGGTTGCGGCGGGCCCCGCACGGGCGATCGACAGCCAAATTTTATGGCGACGACGTCGTCCGTCCTTAACGTTTGGTTAGAAAGATTGGTAAAAAAAATGATATCGTCGTGCATTCAAATAGGTAGTAAAAAAAAGGGTGCAAAACGAGGACTTCCCTAGGGGTCACACATCCTAGTACTACTCTCGCCCAAGCACGCTTAGCTTCGGGGTTCTGATGGGATCCGGTGCATTAGTGCTGGTATGATCGCACCCCTCATGCATTTCTGATCGTCGGCTAAGAAGGGTGAGCGTCCGAGGGACAGCTCGAGGTCATTTTCTTCGTCTCTTCGCGCGCCTTTCCGCGTCACGTGAAAAGCTGAAATCGAACAATAATGCACGGAGTTACGCCCGTTTTAAACGAAAAATAATAATTCAAATGTTATTTTTCTTATTTATTTACAAATTTTAATTTTTGGGGTTAGTTGGTCGATCGAGCCGGCCGTAGAGGTTGCGGCGGGCCCCGCACGGGTGATCGACAACCAAATTTTATAGCGACGACGTCGTCCGTCCTTAACGTTTGGTTAGAAAGATTGGTAAAAAAAATGATCTCGTCGTGCAATCAAATAGGTAGTAAAAAAAAAGGTGCAACACGAGGACTTCCCAGGGGTCACCCATCCTAGTACTACTCTCGCCCAAGCACGCTTAGCTTCGGGGTTCTGATGGGATCCGGTGCATTAGTGCTGGTATGATCGCACCCCTCATGCATTTCTGATCGTCGGCTAAGAAGGGTGAGCGTCCGAGGGACAGCTCGAGTTCATTTTCTTCGTCTCTTCGCGCGCCTTTCCGCGTCACGTGAAAAGCTGAAATCGAACAATAATGCACGGAGTTACGCCCGTTTTAAACGAAAAATAATAATTGAAATGTTATTTTTCTTATTTATTTACAAATTTTAATTTTTCGGGTTAGTTGGTCGATCGAGCCGGCCGTAGAGGTTGCGGCGGGCCCCGCACGGGTGATCGACAACCAAATTTTATAGCGACGACGTCGTCCGTCCTTAACGTTTGGTTAGAAAGATTGGTAAAAAAATGATCTCGTCGTGCATTCAAATAGGTAGTAAAAAAAGGGTGAGCGTCCGAGGGACAGCTCGAGGTCATTTTCTTCGTCTCTTCGCACGCCTTTCCGCGTCACGTGAAAAGCTGAAATCGAACAATAATGCACGGAGTTACGCCCGTTTTAAACGAAAAATAATAATTCAAATGTTATTTTTCTTATTTATTTACAAATTTTAATTTTTCGGGTTAGTTGGTCGATCGAGCCGGCCGTAGAGGTTGCGGCGGGCCCCGCACGGGTGATCGACAACCAAATTTTATAGCGACGACGTCGTCCGTCCTTAACGTTTGGTTAGAAAGATTGGTAAAAAAAATGATCTCGTCGTGCAATCAAATAGGTAGTAAAAAAAAAGGTGCAACACGAGGACTTCCCAGGGGTCACCCATCCTAGTACTACTCTCGCCCAAGCACGCTTAGCTTCGGGGTTCTGATGGGATCCGGTGCATTAGTGCTGGTATGATCGCACCCCTCATGCATTTCTGATCGTCGGCTAAGAAGGGTGAGCGTCCGAGGGACAGCTCGAGGTCATTTTCTTCGTCTCTTCGCGCGCCTTTCCGCGTCACGTGAAAAGCTGAAATCGAACAATAATGCACGGAGTTACGCCCGTTTTAAACGAAAAATAATAATTGAAATGTTATTTTTCTTATTTATTTACAAATTTTAATTTTTCGGGTTAGTTGGTTGATCGAGCCGGCCGTAGAGGTTGCGGCGGGCCCCGCACGGGTGATCGACAATCAAATTTTATAGCGACGACGTCGTCCGTCCTTAACGTTTGGTTAGAAAGATTGGTAAAAAAAATGATCTCGTCATGCATTCAAATAGGTAGTAAAAAAAGGGTGCAACAGGACAACTTCCCAATGGGTCACCCATCATAGTACTACTCTAGCCAAAGCACGCTTAACTACTGAGTTCTGATGGGATCCAGTGCGTTAATGCTGGTATGTTCGCATCCTTCATGCACTTCTGATCGTCGGCTAATAAGGTTGAGCGTCCGAGGGACAGCTCGGGGTCATTTTCTTCGTCTCTTCGCGCGCCTTTCAGCGCCACGTTAAAAGCTGAAATCGGACAATAAAGCACGGAGTTACGCCCGTTTTAAACGAAAAATAATAATTGAAATGTTATTTTTCTTATTTATTTACAAATTTTAATTTTTCAGGTCGGTTGGTCGATCGAGCCGGCCGTAGAGGTTGCGGCGGGCCCCGCATGGGCGATCCACAGCCAAATTTTATGTCGACGACGTCGTCCGTCCCTAACGTTTGGTTAAAAAGATTGGTAAAAAAAAGATCTCGTCGTGCATTCAAATAGGTAGTAAAAAAAAGCGTGCAAAACGAGGACTTCCCTAGGGGTCACCCATCATAGTACTACTCTAGCCCATGCACTCTTAACTTCGGAGTTCTGATGGGATCTGGTGCGTTAGTGCTGGTAAGATCGCACCCATCATGCACTTCTGATCATCGGCTAATAAGGTGAGCGTCCGAGGGACAGCTCGGGGTCATTTTCTTCGTCTCTTCGCGCGCCTTTCAGCTCCACGTGAAAAGCTGAAATCGGAAAATAATGCACGGAGTTACGCCCATTTTAAACGAAAAATAGTAATTGAAACGTTATTTTTCTTATTTATTTATAAATTTTAATTTTTCGGGTCGGTTGGTCGATCGAGCCGGCCCTAGAGGTTGCGGCGGGCCCCGCACGGGCGATCCACAGCCAAATTTTATGCATACGACGTCGTCCGTCCTTAACGTTTGGTTAGAAAGATTGGTAAAAAAATGACCTCGTCGTGCATTCAAATAGGTAGTAAAAAACAGGGGGCAACACGAGGACTTACCAGGGGGTCACCCATCCTAGTAATACTCTCGCCCAAGCACGCTTAACTTCGGAGTTCTGATGGTATCTGGTGCGTTAGTGCTGGTAAGATTGCACCCATCATGCACTTCCGATCATCGGCTAATAAGGGTGAGCGTCCGAGGGACAGCTCGGGGTCATTTTCTTCGTCTCTTCGCGCACCTTTCAGCGCCACGTGGAAAGCTGAAATCGGACAATAATGCACGGAGTTACGCCCGTTTTAAAAGAAAAATAATAATTGCTACTCTCGCCCAAGCAAGCTTAACTTCGAAGTTCTGATGGGATCCGGTACATTATTGATGGTATGATCGCACACTTCAAGTACTTCTGATCGTCAGCTAATAAGGGTGAGTGTCCGAGGGACAGCTCGGGGTCATTTTCTTCGTCTCTTCGCGCGCCTTTCAGCGCCACGTGAAAAGCTGAAATCGGACAATAATGCACGGAGTTATGCCCGTTTTAAACAAAAAATAATAATTTAAATGTTATTTTTCTTATTTATTTACAAATTTTAATTTTTCGGGTCGGTTGGTCGATCGAGCCGGCCGTAGAGGTTGCGGCGGGCCCCGCACGGGTGATCGACAGCCAAATTTTATGGCGACAAAGTCGTCCGTCCTTAACGTTTGGTTAGAAAGATTGGTAAAAAAAATGATCTTGTCGTGCATTCAAATAGGTAGTAAAAAAAAGGTGCAACACGAGGACTTCCCAGGGAGTCACCATCCTAGTACTACTCTTGCCCAAGCACGCTTAACTTCGGAGTACTAATGGGATTCGGTGCATTAGTGCTGGTATGATCGCATCCGTCATGTACTTATGATCGTCGGCTAATAAGGGTGAGCGTCCGAGGGACAGCTCGGGGTCATTTTCTTCGTCTCTTGCGCACCTTTCAGCGCCACGTGAAAAGTCTCTTGCGCACCTTTCAGCGCCACGTGGAAAGCTGAAATCGGACAATAATGCACGAAGTTACGCCCGTTTTAAACGAAAAATAATAATTGAAATATTATTTTTCTTATTTATTTACAAATTTTAATTTTTCGGGTTAGTTGGTCGATCGAGCCGGCCGTAGAGGCTACGGCGGGCCCCGCACGGGCGATCGAAATCCAAATTTTGTGGCGATGACGTCGTCCGTCCTTAACGTTTGTTTAGAAAGATTGGTAAAAAAAATGATCTCGTCGTGCATTCAAATTGGTAGTAAAAAAAAAGTGCAACACGAGGATTTCCTAGGGGGTCACCCATCCTAGTACTACTCTCGCCCAAGCACGCTTAACTTCGGAGTTCTGATGGGAGCCGGTGCGTTAGTGCTGGTATGATCGCACCCCTCATGCATTTCTGATCGTCGGCTAAGAAGGGTGAGCGTCCGAGGGACAGCTCGAGGGCATTTTCTTCGTCTCTTCGCGCGCCTTTCCGCGTCACGTGAAAAGCTGAAATCGAACAATAATGCACGGAGTTACGCCCGTTTTAAACGAAAAATAATAATTGAAATGCTATTTTTCTTATTTATTTACAAATTTTAATTTTTCGGGTTAGTTGGTCGATCGAGCCGGCCGTAGAGGTTGCGGCGGGCCCCGCACGGGTGATCGACAATCAAATTTTATAGCGACGACGTCGTCCGTCCTTAACGTTTGGTTAGAAAGATTGGTAAAAAAAATGATCTCGTCATGCATTCAAATAGGTAGTAAAAAAAGGGTGCAACAGGACAACTTCCCAATGGGTCACCCATCATAGTACTACTCTAGCCAAAGCACGCTTAACTACTGAGTTCTGATGGGATCCAGTGCGTTAATGCTGGTATGTTCGCATCCTTCATGCACTTCTGATCGTCGGCTAATAAGGTTGAGCGTCCGAGGGACAGCTCGGGGTCATTTTCTTCGTCTCTTCGCGCGCCTTTCAGCGCCACGTTAAAAGCTAAAATCGGACAATAAAGCACGGAGTTACGCCCGTTTTAAACGAAAAATAATAATTGAAATGTTATTTTTCTTATTTATTTACAAATTTTAATTTTTCAGGTCGGTTGGTCGATCGAGCCGGCCGTAGAGGTTGCGGCGGGCCCCGCATGGGCGATCCACAGCCAAATTTTATGTCGACGACGTCGTCCGTCCCTAACGTTTGGTTAAAAAGATTGGTAAAAAAAAGATCTCGTCGTGCATTCAAATAGGTAGTAAAAAAAAGCGTGCAAAACGAGGACTTCCCTAGGGGTCACCCATCATAGTACTACTCTAGCCCATGCACTCTTAAATTCGGAGTTCTGATGGGATCTGGTGCGTTAGTGCTGGTAAGATCGCACCCATCATGCACTTCTGATCATCGGCTAATAAGGTGAGCGTCCGAGGGACAGCTCGGGGTCATTTTCTTCGTCTCTTCGCGCGCCTTTCAGCTCCACGTGAAAAGCTGAAATCGGAAAATAATGCACGGAGTTACGCCCATTTTAAACGAAAAATAGTAATTGAAACGTTATTTTTCTTATTTATTTATAAATTTTAATTTTTCGGGTCGGTTGGTCGATCGAGCCGGCCCTAGAGGTTGCGGCGGGCCCCGCACGGGCGATCCACAGCCAAATTTTATGCATACGACGTCGTCCGTCCTTAACGTTTGGTTAGAAACATTGGTAAAAAAATGACCTCGTCGTGCATTCAAATAGGTAGTAAAAAACAGGGGGCAACACGAGGACTTACCAGGGGGTCACCCATCCTAGTAATACTCTCGCCCAAGCACGCTTAACTTCGGAGTTCTGATGGTATCTGGTGCGTTAGTGCTGGTAAGATTGCACCCATCATGCACTTCCGATCATCGGCTAATAAGGGTGAGCGTCCGAGGGACAGCTCGGGGTCATTTTCTTCGTCTCTTCGCGCACCTTTCAGCGCCACGTGGAAAGCTGAAATCGGACAATAATGCACGGAGTTACGCCCGTTTTAAAAGAAAAATAATAATTGCTACTCTCGCCCAAGCAAGCTTAACTTCGAAGTTCTGATGGGATCCGGTACATTATTGATGGTATGATCGCACACTTCAAGTACTTCTGATCGTCAGCTAATAAGGGTGAGTGTCCGAGGGACAGCTCGGGGTCATTTTCTTCGTCTCTTCGCGCGCCTTTCAGCGCCACGTGAAAAGCTGAAATCGGACAATAATGCACGGAGTTATGCCCGTTTTAAACAAAAAATAATAATTTAAATGTTATTTTTCTTATTTATTTACAAATTTTAATTTTTCGGGTCGGTTGGTCGATCGAGCCGGCCGTAGAGGTTGCGGCGGGCCCCGCACGGGTGATCGACAGCCAAATTTTATGGCGACAAAGTCGTCCGTCCTTAACGTTTGGTTAGAAAGATTGGTAAAAAAAATGATCTTGTCGTGCATTCAAATAGGTAGTAAAAAAAAGGTGCAACACGAGGACTTCCCAGGGAGTCACCATCCTAGTACTACTCTTGCCCAAGCACGCTTAACTTCGGAGTACTAATGGGATTCGGTGCATTAGTGCTGGTATGATCGCATCCGTCATGTACTTATGATCGTCGGCTAATAAGGGTGAGCGTCCGAGGGACAGCTCGGGGTCATTTTCTTCGTCTCTTGCGCACCTTTCAGCGCCACGTGAAAAGTCTCTTGCGCACCTTTCAGCGCCACGTGGAAAGCTGAAATCGGACAATAATGCACGAAGTTACGCCCGTTTTAAACGAAAAATAATAATTGAAATATTATTTTTCTTATTTATTTACAAATTTTAATTTTTCGGGTTAGTTGGTCGATCGAGCCGGCCGTAGAGGCTGCGGCGGGCCCCGCACGGGCGATCGACATCCAAATTTTGTGGCGATGACGTCGTCCGTCCTTAACGTTTGTTTAGAAAGATTGGTAAAAAAAATGATCTCGTCGTGCATTCAAATTGGTAGTAAAAAAAAAGTGCAACACGAGGATTTCCTAGGGTGTCACCCATCCTAGTACTACTCTCGCCCAAGCACGCTTAACTTCGGAGTTCTGATGGGAGCCGGTGCGTTAGTGCTGGTATGATCGCACCCGTCATGCGCTTCGCGCGCCTTTCAACGCCACGTGAAAAGTCTCTTGCGCACCTTTCAGCGTCACGTGGAAAGCTGAAATCGGACAATAATGCACGGAGTTACACTCGTTTTAAACGAAAAATAATAATTGAAATGTTATTTTTCTTATTTATTTACATATTTTAATTTTTTGGGTCGGTTGGTCGATCAAGCCGGCCGTAGAGGTTGCGGCGGTCCCCGCACGGGCGATCGACAACCAAATTTTATGGCGACGACGTCGTCCGTCCTTAACGTTTGGTTAGAAAGATTGTTAAAAAAAATGATCTTGTCGTGAATTCAAATTGGTAGTAAAAAAAAGGGTGCAACACGAGGAATTCCCAAGGGGTCACCCATCCTAGTACTACTCTCGCCCAAGCACGCTTAACTTTAGAGTTCTGATGGGATCCGGTGCGTTAGTGCTGGCATGATCGCACCAGTCATGCACTTCTGATCGTCGGCTAATAAAGGTGAGCGTCCGAGGGACAGCTCGGGGTCATTTTCTTCGTCTCTTCGCGCGCCTTTCAGCGCCACGTGAAGAGCTGAAATCGTACAATAATGCACGGAGTTACGCCCGTTTTAAATGAAAAATAATAATTGAAATTTTATTTTTCTTATTTATTTACAAATTTTAATTTTTCGGGTTAGTTGGTCGATCGAGCCGGCCGTAGAGGTTGCGGCGAGCCCCGCACGGGCGATCGACAGCCAAATTTTATGGCGACGACGTCGTCCGTCCTTAACGTTTTTTTAGAAAGATTGGTAAAAAAAACGAACTCGTCGTGCTTTCAAATAGGTAGTAAAAAAAAAAGTGCAACACTAGGAATTCCTAGGGGGTCACCCATCCTAGTACTACTCTCGCCCGAGCACGCTTAACTTTGAAGTTTTGATGGGATCCGATGCGTTAGTGTTGGTATGATCACACCGATCATCCACTTCTGATCGTCGGCTAATAAGGGTGAGCGTCCGAGGGACAGCTCGGGGTCATTTTCTTCGTCTCTTCGCGTGCCTTTCAGCGCCACGTGAAAAGCTGAAATCGGACAATAATGCACGGAGTTATGCCCGTTTTAAACGAAAAATAATAATTGAAATGTTATTTTTCTAATTTATTTACAAATTTAAATTTTTCGGGTTGGTTGGTCGATCGAGCCGGCCGTAGAGGTTGCGGCGGGCCCCGCACGGGCGATCGAGAGCCAAATTTTGTGGCGACGACGTCGTTCGTCCTTAACGTTTGGTTAGAAAGATTGGTAAAAAAAATGATCTCGTCGTGCATTCAAATAGGTAGTAAAAAAAAGGTGCAACACGAGGACTTCCGAGGGGGTCACCCATCCTAGTACTACTCTCGCCCAAGCACGCTTAACTTTGGAGTTTTGATGGGATCCGATGCATTAGTGCTCGTGTGATCGCACCGGTCATGCACTTCTCATCATCGGGTACTAAGGGTGAGCGTCCGAGGGACAGCTCGGGGTCATTTTCTTCGTCTCTTCGCGCGCCGTTCAGCGCCACGTGAAAAGCTGAAATCGGACAATAATGCACGGAGTTACGCCCGTTTAAACGAAAAATAATAATTGAAATGTTATTTTTCTTATTTATTTTCAAATTTTAATTTTTCGGGTTAGTTGGTCGATCGAGCCGGCCGTAGAGGTTGCGGCGGGCCCCGCACGGGCGATCGACAGACAAATTTTATGGCGACGACGTCGTCCGACCTTAACGTTTGTTTAGAAAGATGGGTAAAAAAAATGATCTCGTCGTGCATTCAAATAGGTAGTAAAAAAAGAAATTGCAACACAAGGACGTGAAAACCTGAAATCGGACAATAATGCACGGAGTTACGCCCGTTTTAAACGAAAAATAATAATTGAAATGTTATTTTTCTTATTTATTTAAAATTTTAATTTTTCGGGTTAGTTGGTCGATCGAGCCGGCCGTAGAGGTTGCGGCGGGCCCCGCACGGGCGATCGACAGCCAAATTTTATGGCGACGACGTCGTCCGTCCTTAACGTTTGTTTACAAAGATGGGTAAAAAAAATGAACTCGTCGTGCATTCAAATAGGTAGTAAAAAAAGAAATTGCAACACAAGGACTTCCCAGGGGGTCACCCATTCTAGTACGACTCTCGCCCAAGCACGCTTAACTTCGGAGTTCTGATGGGATCCGGTGCGTTAGTGCTGGTATGATCGCACCCATCATGCACTTCTGATCGTCGGCCAATAAGGGTGAGCGTCCGAGGGAGAGTTCGGGGGTCATTTTCTTCGTCTTTTCGCGCGCCTTTCAGCGCCACGTGAAAAGCTGAAATCAGACAATAATGCACGGAGTTACGCCCGTTTTAAACGAAAAATAATAATTGAAATATTATTTTTCTTATTTATTTACAAATTTTACTCTTTTGGGTTAGTTGGTCGATCGAGCCGGCCGTAGAGGTTGCGGCGGGCCCCGCACGAGCGATCGACAGCCAAATTTTATGGTGACGACGTCGTCCCTCCATAACGTTTGGTTAGAAAGATTGGTAAAAAAAATGATCTCGTCGTGCATTCAAATAGGTAGTAAAAAAAAAGGTGCAACACGAGGACTTCCGAGGGGGTCACCCATCCTAGTACTACTCTAACCAAACGTTAAGGACGGACGACGTCGTCGCCATAAAATTTGGCTGTCGATCGCCCGCGCGGGGCCCGCCGAAACCTCTACGGCCGACTCGATCGACCAACCGACCCGAAAAATTAAAATTTGTAAATAAATCAGAAAAATAACATTTCAATTATTATTTTTCGTTTAAAATGGGCATAACTCCGTGCATTATTGTCCGATTTCAGCTTTTCACGTGGCGCTGAAAGGCGCGCGAAAAGACGAAGAAAATGACCCCGAGCTGTCCCTCGGACGCTCACCCTTATTAGCCGACGATCAGAAGCACATTACGGATGCGATCATACATGCACTAACACATTGGATCCCATCAGAACTCCGAAATTAAGCTTGCTTTGGCGAGAGTAGGACTAGGATGGGTGACCCCTTGGGAAGTCCTCGTGTTGCACCTTTTTTTTACTACCTATTTGATTGCACGACGAGATCATTTTTTTTACCAATCTTTCTAACCAAACATTAAGGACGTACGACGTCGTCGCCATAAATTTTGGCGGTCGATCGCCCGTGCGGGGCCCGCCGCAAGTCCTCGTGTTGCACCTTTTTTTTACTACCTATTTGATTGCACGACGAGATCATTTTTTTTACCAATCTTTCTAACTAAACGATAAGGACAGACGACGTCGTCGCCATAAAATTTGGCTGTAGATCGCCCGCGCGGGGCCCGTCGTAACCTCTACGGCCGACTCGATCGACCAACCGACCCGAAATATTTAAATTTGTAAATAAATAAGAAAAATAACATCTCAATTATTATTTTTCGTTTAAAACGGGCGTAACTCCGTGTATTATTGTCCGATTTCAGCTTTTCTCGTGGCGCTGAAAGGGGCGCGAAGAGACGAAGAAAATGACCCCTTAACTCTCCCTCGGACGCTCACCCTTATTAGCCGACGATCAGAAGCGCATGACGGATGCGATCATACATGCACTAACGCATCGGATTCCATCAGAACTTCGAAGTTAAGCATGCTTGGGCGAGAGTAGGACTAGGATGGGTGACCCCCATGGAAGTCCTCGTGTTGCACCTTTTTTTTACTACCTATTTGATTGCACGACGAGAGCATTTTTTCTACCAATCTTTCTAACCAAACATTAAGGACGGACGACGTCGTTGCCATAAAATTTGGCTGTCGATCGCCCGTGAGGGGCCCGCCGCAACCTCTACGGCCGACTCGATCGACCAACCGACCCGAAAAATTAAAATTTGTAAATAAATAAGAAAAATAACATTTCAATTATTATTTTTCGTTTAAAACGGGCGTAACTCCGTGCATTATTGTCCGATTTCAGCTTTTCACGTGGCGCTGAAAGGAGCGCGAAGAGACGAAGAAAATGACCCCGAGCTGTCCCTCGGAGGCTCACCCTTATTAGCCGACGATCAGAAGTGCATAACAGGTGTGATCATATCAGCACTAACGCACCGGATCCCATTAGAACTCCGAAGTTAAGCGTGCTTGTGCGAGAGTATGACTAGGATGGGTGACCCCATGGGAAGTCCTCGTGTTGCATCTTTTTTTTACTACCTATTTGAATGCACGACGAGATCATTTTTTTTACCAATCTTTCTAACCAAACGATAAGGACGGACGACGTCGTCGCCATAAAATTTGGCAGTCGATCGCCCGCGCGGGGCCCGCCGAAACCTCTACGGCCGGCTCGATCGACCAACTGACCCGAAAAATTAAAATTTGTAAATAAATAAGAAAAATAACATTTCAATTATTATTTTTCGTTTAAAACGGGCGTAACTCCGTGTATTATTGTCTGATTTCAGCTTTTCACGTGGCGCTGAAAGGCGCGCGAAGAGACGAAGAAAATGACCCCTTAACTCTCCCTCGGACGCTCACCCTTATTAGCCGACGATCAGAAGCGCATGACGGATGCGATCATACATGCAATAACGCATCAGATTCCATCAGAACTTCGAAGTTAAGCATGCTTGGGCGAGAGTAGGACTAGGATGGGTGACCCCCATGGAAGTCCTCGTGTTGCACCTTTTTTTTATTATCTATTTGATTGCACGACGAGATCATTTTTTTACCAATCTTTCTAACCAAACGTTAAGGACGGACGACGTCGTCGCCATAAAATTTGGCTGTCGATCGCCCATGAGGGGCCCGCCGCAACCTCTACGGCCGGCTCTATCGACCAACCGACCCGAAAAATTAAAATTTGTAAATAAATAACAAAAAATAACATTTCAATTATTATTTTTCGTTTAAAACGGGCGTAACTCCGAGCATTATTGTCCGATTTCAGCTTTTCACGTGGCGCTGAAAGGCGCGCGAAGAGACGAAGAAAATGACCACGAGCTGTCCCTCGGTCGCTCACCCTTATTAGCCGACGATCAGAAGTGCATGACGGGTGGTGCGATCATACCAGCACTAACGCACCGGATCCCATCAGAACTCCGAAGTTAAGCGTGCTTGGGCGAGAGTAGTACTAGAATGGGTGACCCCCTGGGAAGTCCTCTTGTTTCACATTTTTTTTTACTAACTATTTGATTGCACGATGAGATCATTTTTTCTACCAATCTTTCTAACCAAACGTTAAGGACGGACGACGTCGTCGCCATAAAATTTGGCTGTCGATCGCCCGCGCGGGGCCCGCCGCAACCTCTACGGCTAGCTCGATCGACCAACCGACCCTAAAAATTAAAATTTGTAAATAAATAAGAAAAATAACATTTCAATTATTATTTTTCGTTTAAAACGGGCGTAACTCCGTGCATTATTGTCTGATTTCAGCTTTTCACGTGGCGCTGAAAGGCGCGCGAAGAGACGAAGAAAATGATCACGAGCTGTCCCTCGGACGCTCAACCTTATTAGCCGACGATCAGAAGTGCATAACGAGTTCGATCATACCAGCACTAATGCATCGGATCCCTTTAGAACTTCAAAGTTAAGCGTGCTTGGGCGAAAGTAGTACTAGGATGGGTGACCCACTGTGAAATCCTCATGTTGCACCTTTTTTTTTACTACCTATTTGATTACACGACGAGATCATTTTTTTTACCCATCTTTCTAACCAAACGTTAAGGACGGACGACGTCGTCGCCATAAAATTTGGCTGTCGATCGCCCGCGCGGGGCCCGCAGCAACCTCTACGGCCGGCTCGATCGACCAACCGACCCGAAAAATTAAAATTTGTAAATAAATAAGAAAAATAGCATTTCAATTATTATTTTTCGTTTAAAACGGGCGTAATTTCGTGCATTATTGTCCGATTTCAGCTTTTCACGTGGCGCTGAAAGGCGCACGAATAGACGAAGAAAATAACCCCCGAACTCTCCCTGGGACGCTCACCCTTATTAGCCGACGATCAGAAGCGCATGATGAATGCGATCATACATGCACTAACGCCTCAGATCCCATTAGAACTCTGAAGTTAAGCGTGCTTGGGCGGGAGTAGTACTAGGATGGGTGACCCCTGGGAAGTTCTCGTGTTGCACCTTTTTTTTACTACCTACTTGATTGCACGATGAGATCATTTTTTTTACCAATCTTTCTAACCAAACGTTAAGGACGGACGACGTCGTCGCCATAAAATTTGGCTGTCGATCGCCCGCGCGGGGCCCGCCGCAACCTCTACTGCCGGCTCGATCGACGCACCGACCCAAAAAATTAAAATTTGTAAATAAATAAGAAAAATAACATTTCAATTATTATTTTTCGTTTAAAACGGGCGTAACTCCGTGCATTATTGTCCGATTTCAGCTTTTCACGTGGCGCTGAAAGTCGCGCGAAGAGACGAAGAAAATGATCCCGAGCTGTCCCTCGGACGCTCACCCTTATTAACCGACGATCCGAAGTGCATGACGGGTGGTGCGATCATACCAGCACTAAAGCACCGGATCCCATCAGAACTCCGAAGTTAAGCGTGCTTGGGCGAGTGTAGTACTAGGATGGGTTACCCCTTGGGAAGTCCTCGTGTTCCACCTTTTTTTTACTACCTATTTGATTGCACGACGAGATCATTTTTTTTACCAATCTTTCTAACCAAACGTTAAGGACGGACGGAATCGTCGCCATAAAATTTGGCTGTCGATCGCCCGCGTGGGGCCTGCCGCAACCTCTACGGCTTGCTCGATCGACCAACCGACCCGAAAAATTAAAATTTGTAAATAAATAAGAAAAATAACATTTCAATTATTATTTTTCGTTTAAAACGGGCGTAACTCCGTGCATTATTGTTCGATTTCAGCTTTTCACGTGGCGCTGAAAGGCGCGCGAAGAGACGAAGAAAATAACCCCGAGCTTTCCCTCGGACGCTCACCCTTATTAGCCGACGATCAGAAGTGCATGACGGGTGCGATCATACCAGCACTAAAGCACCGGATCCCATCAGAACTCCGAAGTTAAGCGTGCTTGGGCGAGAGTATTACTAGGATTGGTGACCCCCTGGGAAGTCCTCGTGTTGCACCTTTTTTTTACTACCTATTTGATTGCACGACGAGATCATTTTTTTTACCAATCTTTCTAACCAAACGTTAAGGACGGACGACGTCGTCGCCATAAAATTTGGCTTTCGATCGCCCGTGCGGGGCACGCCGCAACCTCTACGGTCGGCTCGATCAACCAACCGACCCGAAAAATTAAAATTTGTATATAAATAAGAAAAATAAAATTTCAATTATTATTTTTCGTTTAAAACGTGCGTAACTCCGTGCATTATTGTCCGATTTCAGGTTTTCACGTGGCGCTGAAAGGCGCGCGAAGAGACGAAAAAAATGACCTCCGAACTCTCCCTGGGACGCTCACCCTTATTAGCCGACGATCAGAAGTGCATGACGGGTGCGATCATACCAGCACTAAATCACCGGATCCCATCAGAACTCCGAAGTTAAGCGTGCTTGGGCGAGAGTATTACTAGGATTGGTGACTCCCTGGGAAGTCCTCGTGTTGCACCTTTTTTTTACTACCTATTTGATTGCACGACGAGATCATTTTTTTTACCAATCTTTCTAACCAAACGTTAAGGACGGACGACGTCGTCGGCATAAAATTTGGCTATCGATCGCCCACGCGGGGCCCGCCGCAACCTCTACGGCCGGCTCGATCGACCGACCGACCCGAAAAATTAAAATTTGTAAATAAATAAGAAAAATAACATTTCAATTATTATTTTTCGTTTAAAACGGGAGTAACTCCGTGCATTATTGTCCGATTTCAGCTTTTCACGTGGCGCTGAAAGGCACGCGAAGAGACGAAGAAAATGACCACGAGCTGTCCCTCGGACGCTCAGCCGTATTAGCCGTAGCACTAACGCACCGGATCCCATTAGAATTCCGAAGTTAAGTGTGCTTGTGCGAGAGTAGTACTAGGATGGGTGACCACCTGGGAAGTTCTCGTGTTGCACCTTTTTTTTTACTACCTATTTGATTGCACGACGAGATCATTTTTTTTACCAATCTTTCTAACTAAACGTTAAGCACGGACGACGTCTTCGCCATAAAATTTGGCTGTCGATCGCCCGCGCGGGGCCCGCCGCAACCTCTACGGCCGGCTCGATCGACCAATCGACCCGAAAAATTAAAATTTGTAAATAAATAAGAAAAATAACATTTCAATTATTATTTTTCGTTTAAAACGGGCGTAACTCGGTGCATTATTGTCCGATTTCAGCTTTTCACGTGGCGCTGAAAGGCGCGCGAAGAGACGAAGAAAATGACCCCCGGACTCTCCCTCGGACGCTCACCCTTATTAGCCGATGATCAGAAGTGCATGATTGATGCGATCATACATGCACTAACGCATCGGATCCCATCAGAACTCCGAAGTTAAGCGCGCTTGGCCAAGAGTAGTACTAGTATGGGTGACCCCTTGGGAAGTTTTTGTGTTGCACCCTTTTTTTTACTACCTATTTGATTGCACGACGAGATCATTTTTTTACCAATCTTTCTAACCAAACGTTAAGGACGGACGACGTCGTCGCCATAAAATTTGGCTGTCGTTCGCCCGTGCGGGGCACGCCGCAACCTCTACGGCCGGCTCGATCGACCAACCGATCCGAAAAATTAAAATTTGTAAATAAATAAGAAAAATAACATTTCAATTATTATTTTTCGTTTAAAACGGGCGTAACTCCGTGCATTATTGTCCGATTTCAGCTTTTCACGTGGCGGTGAAAGGCGCGCGAAGAGACAATGAAAATGACCACCGGAATTTCCCTCGGACGCTCACCCTTATTAGCCGACGATCAGAAGTGCATAATTGATGCGATCATACATGCACTAAGGCATCGGATCCCATCAAAACTCCGAAGTTAAGCGTGCTTGGCTGCGAGTAGGACTAGAATGGGTGACCCCCTGGGAAGTTCTCGTGTTGCACCTTTTTTTTTACTACCTATTTGATTGCACGACGAGATCATTTTTTTTACCAATCTTTCTAACCAAACGTTAAGGACGAAAGACGTCGTCGCCATAAAATTTGGCTGTCGATCGCCCATGCGGGGCCCGCCGCAACCTCTACGGCCGGTTCGATCGACCAACCGAGCCGAAAAATTAAAATTTGTAAATAAATAAGAAAAATAACATTTCAATTATTATTTTTCGTTTAAAATAGGCGTAACTCCGTGCATTATTGTCCGATTTCAGCTTTTCACGTGGCGCTGAAAGGCGCGCGAAGAGACGAAGAAAATGATCCCGAGCTGTCCCTCGGACGCTCACCCTTATTAACCGACGATCCGAAGTGCATGACGGGTGGTGCGATCATACCAGCACTAAAGCACCGGATCCCATCAGAACTCCGAAGTTAAGCGTGCTTGGGCGAGTGTAGTACTAGGATGGGTTACCCCTTCGGAAGTCCTCGTGTTCCACCTTTTTTTTACTACCTATTTGATTGCACGACGAGATCATTTTTTTTACCAATCTTTCTAACCAAACGTTAAGGACGGACGGAATCGTCGCCATAAAATTTGGCTGTCGATCGCCCGCGTGGGGCCTGCCGCAACCTCTACGGCTTGCTCGATCGACCAACCGACCCGAAAAATTAAAATTTGTAAATAAATAAGAAAAATAACATTTCAATTATTATTTTTCATTTAAAACGGGCGTAACTCCGTGCATTATTGTTCGATTTCAGCTTTTCACGTGGCGCTGAAAGGCGCGCGAAGAGACGAAGAAAATAACCCCGAGCTTTCCCTCGGACGCTCACCCTTATTAGCCGACGATCAGAAGTGCATGACGGGTGCGATCATACCAGCACTAACGCACCGGATCCCATCAGAACTCCGAAGTTAAGTGCGCTTGGGCGAGAGTAGTACTAGGATGGGTGACCCCCTGGGAAGTCCTCATGTTGCACCTTTTTTTTACTACTTATTTGATTGCACGACGAGATCATTTTTTTTACCAATCTTTCTAACCAAACGTTAAGGACGGACGACGTCGTCGCCATAAAATTTGGCTGTCGATCGCCCGTGCGGTGCCCGCCGCAACCTCTACGTCCGGCTCGATCGACCAACCGACACGAAAAATTAAAATTTGTAAATAAATAAGAAAAATAACATTTCAATTATTATTTTTCGTTTAAAAAAGGCGTAACTCCGTGCATTATTGTACGATTTCAGCTTTACACGTGGCGCTGAAAGGCGCGCGAAGAGACGAAGAAAATGACCCCGAACTGTCCCTCGGACGCTCCCCATTATTAGCCGACGATCAGAAGTGCATAACTGGTGCGATCATACCAGCACTAACGCACCGGATCCCATCAGAACTCCGAAGTTAAGCGCGCTTGGGCGAGAGTAGTACTAGGATGGGTGACCCCCTGGGAAGTCCTCGTGTTGCACCTTTTTTTTACTACCTATTTGATTGCACGACGAGATCATTTTTTTTACCAATCTTACTAACCAAACGTTAAGGACGGACGACGTCGTCGCGATAAAATTTGGCTGTCGATCGCCCGAGCGGGGCCCGCCGCAACCTCTACGGCCGGCTCGATCGACCAACCGACCCGAAAAATTAAAATTTGTAAATAAATAAGAAAAATAACATTTCAATTATTATTTTACGTTTAAAACGGATGTAACTCTATGCATTATTGTCCGATTTCAGCTTTTCACGTGGCGTTGAAAGGCGCGAAGAGACGAAGAAAATGACCCCGAGCTGTCCCTCGGACGCTCACCCTTATTAGCCGACGATCAGAAGTGCGTGACGGGTGCGATCATACCAGCAGTAAAGCACCTGATCCCATCAGAACTCCGAAGTTAAGTGTGCTTGGGCGAGAGTAGTACTAGGATGGTTGACCCCTGGGAAGTCCTTGGGTTGCACCTTTTTTTTTACTAGCTATTTGAATGCACGACGAGATCATTTTTTTTTACCAATCTTTCTAACCAAACGTTAAGGACGGACGACGTCGTCGCCTTAAAATTTGGCTGTCGATCGCCCGTGCGGTGCCCGCCGCAACCTCTGCGTCCGGCTCGACCGACCAACCGACCCGAAAAATTAAAATTTGTAAATAAATAAGAAAAACAACATTTCAATTATTATTTTTCGTTTAAAACGGGCGTAACTCTGTGCATTGTTGTCTGATTTCAGCTTTTCACGTGGCGCTGAAAGGCGCGCGAAGAGACGAAGAAAATGACCCCGAGCTGTCCCTCGGACGCTCACCCTTATTAGCCGTCGATCAGAAGTGCGTGACGGGTGCGATCATACCAGCATTAAAGCACCGGATCCCATCAGAACTTCGAAGTTAAGCGTGCTTGGGCGAGAGTAGTACTAGGATGGGTGACCCCCTGGGAAGTCCTCGTGTTGCACCTTTTTTTTAACTACCTATTTGATTGCACGACGAGATCATTTTTTTTACCAATCTTTCTAACCAAACGTTAAGGACGAAAGACGTCGTCGCCATAAAATTTGGCAGTCGATCGCCCATGCGGGGCCCGCCGCAACCTCTACGGCCGGTTCGATCGACCAACCGAGCCGAAAAATTAAAATTTGTAAATAAATAAGAAAAATAACATTTCAATTATTATTTTTCGTTTAAAATAGGCGTAACTCCGTGCATTATTGTCCGATTTCAGCTTTTCACGTAGCGCTGAAAGGCGCGCGAAGAGACGAAGAAAATGACCCCTGAACTCTCCTTCGGACGCTCACCCTTATTAGCCGACGATCAGAAGGACATGACGTGTGCGATCATACACGCACTAACTCATCGGATCCCATCAGAACTCCGAAGTTAAGCTTGTTTGGGTGAGAGTAGTACTAGGATGGGTGACCCCTTGGGAAGTCCTCATGTTGCACCTTTTTTTTTACTACCTATATAAATGCACGACGAGATCATTTTTTTTACCAATCTTTCTAACCAAACGTTAAGGACGGACGACGTCGTCGCCATAAAATTTGGCTGTCGATCGCCCGTGCGGGGCCCGCCGCAAACTCTACGGCCGGCTCAATCGACCAACCGACCCGAAAAATTAAAATTTGTAAATAAATAAGAAAAATAACATTTTAATTATTATTTTTCGTTTAAAACGGGCGTAACTCCGTGCATTATTGTCCGATTTCAGCTTTTCACGTGGCGCTGAAAGGCGCGCAAAGAGACGAAGAAAATGACCCCGAGCTGTCCCTCGGACGCTCACCCTTATTAGCCGACGATCAGAAGTGCATGACGGATGCGATCATACATGCACTAACGCTTCAGATCCCAACAGAACTCCGAAGTTAAGCGTGCTTCGGCGAGAGTAGTACTAGGATTGGTGACCCCCTGGGAAGTCCTCGTGTTGCACCTTTTTTTTACTACCTGTTTGATTGCACGACGAGATCATTTTTTTTACCAATCTTTCTAACCAAACGTTAAGGACGGACGATGTCGTCGCCGTAAAATTTGGCTGTCGATCGTCCGCGCGGGGCCCGCCGCAACCTCTACGGCCGACTCGATCGACCAACCGACCTGAAAAATTAAAATTTGTAAATAAATAAGAAAAATAACATTTCAATTATTATTTTTCGTTTAAAACAGGCGTAACTCCGTGCATTATTGTCTGATTTCAGCTTTTCACGTGGCGCTGAAAGGCGCGCGTAGAGAGGAAGAAAATGACCCCGAGCTGTCCCTCGGACGCTCACCCTTATTAGCCGACGATCAGAAGTGCATGACGGATGCGATCATACATGCACTAACGCTTCAGATCCCAACAGAACTCCGAAGTTAAGCGTGCTTCGGCGAGAGTAGTACTAGGATTGGTGACCCCTTGGGCAGTCCTCGTGTTGCACCTTTTTTTTACTACCTATTTGATTCCACAACGAGATCATTTTTTTTACCAATCTTTCTAACCAAACGTTAAGGACGGACGACGTCGTCGCCATAAAATTTGGCTGTCGATCGCCCGCGCGGGGCCCGCCGCAAACTCTACGGCCGGCTCGATCGACCAACCGACCCGAAAAATTAAAATTTGTAAATAAATAAGAAAAATAACATTTCAATTATTATTTTTCGTTTAAAACGGGCGTAACTCCGTGCATTATTGTCTGATTTCAGCTTTTCACGTGGCGCTGAAAGGCGCGCGAAGAGACGAAGAAAATGACCCCGAGCTGTCCCTCGGACTCTCACCCTTATTAGCCGACGATCAGAAGTGCATGACGGGTGCGATCATACCAGCACTAAAGCACCGGATCCCATCAGAACTCCAAACTTAAGGGTGCTTGGGCGAGAGTAGTACTAGGATGGGTGACCGCTTGGGAAGTCCTCGTGTTGCACCTTTTTTTTTACTACCTATATAAATGCACGACGAGATCATTTTTTTTACCAATCTTTCTAACAAACGTTAAGGACGGACGACCTCGTCGCCATAAAATTTGGCTGTCGATCGCCCGCGCGGGGCCCGCCGCAACCTCTACGGCCGACTCGATCGACCAACCGACCTAAAAAATTAAAATTTGTAAATAAATAAGAAAAATAACATTTCAATTATTATTTTTCGTTTAAAACGGGCGTAACTCCGTGCATGATTGTCCGATTTCAGCTTTTCACGTGGCGCTGAAAGGCCCGCGAAGAGACGAAGAAAATGACCCCCGAACTCTCCCTCGGACGCTCACCCTTATTAGCCGACGATCAGAAGCACATGACGTGTGCGATCATACACGCACTAACTCATCGGATCCCATCAAAACTCCGAAGTTAAGCGTGCTTGGGCGAGAGTAGGACTAGGATGGGTCACCCCTTGGGAAATCCTCGTGTTGCACCATTTTTTTTACTACCTATTTGAATGCATGACGAGATCATTTTTTTTACCAATCTTTCTAACCAAACGTTAAGGACGAACGACGTCGTCGCCATAAAATTTGGCTGTTGATCGCCCGTGCGGGGCCCGCCGCAACCTCTACGGCCGGCTCGATTGACCAACCGACCCGAAAAATTAAAAATTGTAAATAAATAAGAAAAATAACATTTCAATTATTATTTTTCGTTTAAAACGGGCGTAACTCGGGGCATTATTGTCCGATTTCAGCTTTTCACGTGGCGCTGAAAGGCGCGTGAACAGACGAAGAAAAATGACCACGAGTTGTCCCTCGGACGCTCACCCTTATTAGCCGACGATCAGAAGTGCATGACGGGTGCGATCATACTAGCACTAACGCACCAGATCCCATAAGAACTCCGAAGATAAGCGTGCTTGGGCGAGAGTAGTACTAGGATGGGTGACCCCCTGGGAAGTCCTCGTGTTGCACCTTTTTTTTTACTACCTATTTGATTGCACGACGAGATCATTTTTTTTACCAATCTTTCTAACCAAACGATAAGGACGGACGACGTCGTCACCATAAAATTTGGCTGTCGATCGCCCGTGCGGGGCCCGCCGCAACCTATACGGCCGGCTCGATCGACCAACCGACCCGAAAAATTAAAATTTGTAAATAAATAATAAAAATAACATTTCAATTATTATTTTTCTTTTAAACCGGCGTAACTCCGGGCATTATTGTCCGATTTCAGCTTTTCACGTGGCGCTGAAAGGCGCGCGAACAGACGAAGAAATTGACCACGAGTTGTCCCTCGGACGCTCACCCTTAACAGCAGACGATCAGAAGTGCATTACGGGTGCGATCATACTAGCACTAACGCACTGGATCCCATCAGAACTACGAAGTTAAGCGTGCTTGGGCGAGAATAGTACTAGGATGGGTGACCCCATGGGAAGTCCTCGTGTTGCATCTTTTTTTTTTTACTACCTATTTGATTACACTACGAGATCATTCTTTTTACCAATCTTTCTAACCAAACGTTAAGGACGGACGACGTTGTCGCAATAAATTTGGCTGTCGATCGGCCGTGCGGGGCCCGCCACAACCTCTACGCCGGATCGATCGACCAACCGACCCGAAAAATTAAAATTTGTAAATAAATAACAAAAATAACATTTCAATTATTATTTTTCGTTTAAAACGGGTGTAACTCCGTGCATTATTGTCCGATGTCAGCTTTTCACGTGGCGCTGAAAGGCGCGCGAAGAGACGAAGAAAATGATCCCCGAACTCTCCCTCGGACGCTCACCCTTATTAGCCGACGATCAGAAGCACATGACGTGTGCGATCATACATGCACTAAATCATCGGATCCCATCAAAACTCCGAAGTTAGGCGTGCTTGGGCGAGAGTAGGACTAGGATGGGTCACCCCTTGGGAAATCCTCGTGTTGCACCCTTTTTTTTACTACCTATTTGAATGCATGACGAGATCATTTTTTTTACCAATCTTTCTATCCAAACGTTAAGGACGGACGACGTCGTCGCTATAAAATTTGGCTGTCGATCGCCCGTGCGGGGCCCGCCGCAACCTCTACGGCCGGCTCGATCGACCAACCGACCCGAAAAATTAAAATTTGTAAATAAATAAGAAAAATAACATTTCAATTATTATTTTTCGTTTAAAACGGGCGTAACTCCGGACATTATTGTCCGATTTCAGCTTTTCACATGGAGCTGAAAGGCGCGCGAACAGACGAAGAAAATGACCACGAGCTGTCCCTCGGACGCTCACCCTTATTAGCCGACGATCAGAAGTGCATGACGGGTGCGATCATACAAGCACTAACGCACCAGATCCCATCAGAACTACGAAGTTAAGCGTGCTTGGGCGAGAATAGTACTAGGATGGGTGACCCCATGGGAAGTCCTCGTGTTGCATCTTTTTTTTTACTACCTATTTAATTACACCGGATCTCATCAGAACTCCGAAATCGAGTGTGCTTGAGCCAGGGTAGTACTAGGATGGGTGACCTCATGGGAAGTCCTCGTGTTGTAGTCCTTTTTTTTTACTACCTAATTGAATGGACGATGATATCATTTTTTTTTACCAATCTTTCTAACCAAACGTTCAGGACGGACGACGTCGTGCTAATAAAATTTGGCCGTCGATCGCCCATGCGGGGTCCACCCCAACTTCTACGGGCCGCTCGATCGACCAACCAACCCGAAAAGCTAAAATTTGAAAATAAATAAATAAATAACATTTCAATTATTATTTTTTCATTTAGAACGGGCGTAACTCAGTGCACGATTGTCTGATTTAAGCTTTTCACGTGGCGCTGAAAGGCGCGAAGAGACGAAGAAAATGACCCCCGAGCTCTCCCTCGGACGATCAACCTTATTGGCCGACGATTAGAAGTGCATGACGAGTGGGATCATACCAGCACTAATGCACCGGATACCATCAGAACTCCGAAGTTAAGCGTGCTTGGGCGAGAGTAGTACTAGTATGGGTGACCCCTTGAGAAGTCCTCGTGTTGCACTCCTTTTTTTTACTACCTATTTGAATGCACGACGAGATCATTTTTTTTACCAATCTTTCTAACCAAACGTTAAGAACGGACGACGTCGTCGCCATAAAATTTGGCTATCGATCGCCCGTGCGGGGCGCGCCGCAACCTCTACGGCCGCCTCGATCGACCAACCAACCTGAAAAATTAAAATTTGCAAATAAATAAGAAAAATAACATTTCAATTATTATTTTTCGTTTAAAACTGGCGTAACTCCGTGCATTATTGTCCGATTTCAGCTTTTTACGTGGCGCTGAAAGGCGCGCGAAGAGACGAAGAAAATGACCCCCGAGATCTCCCTCGGACGCTCACCCTTATTGGCCGACGATCAGAAGTGCATGACGAGATCATATTTTTACCAATCTTTCTAACCAAACGTTAAGGACGGATGACGTCGTCGCCATAAAATTTGGCTGTCGATCGCCCGTGCGGGGCCCGCCGCAACCTCTACGACCGACTCGATCGACCAAGCAACTCGAAAAATTAAAATTTGTAAATAAATAAGAAAAATAACATTTCAATTATTATTTTTCGTTTAAAACGGGCGTAACTCCGTGCATTATTGTCCGATTTCAGCTTTTCACATGGCGCTGAAAGGCGCAAAGAGACGAAGAAAATGACCCCGAGCTCTCCCTCGGACGCTCACCCTTATTGGCCGACGATCAAAATTGCATTACGAGTGCGATCATACCAGCACCAACGCACCGGTTCCCATCAGAACTCCGAATTTAAGCGTGCTTGGGTGAGAGTAGTACTAGGATGGGTGACACCTATTTGAATGCACGACGAGATCATTTTTTTTACTAATCTTTCTAACCAAACATTAAGGACGGACGATGTCGTTGCCAGAAAATTTGGCTGTCGATCGCCCGTGTGGGGCTAGCCGCATCCTCTACGGCCGGCTCGATCGACCAACTAACCCGAAAAATTAAAATTTGTAAATAAATAAGAAAAATAACATTTCAATTATTATTTTTTGTTTAAAACGAGCGTAACTCAGTGCATTATTGTCCGATTTCAGCTTTTCACGTGGCGCTGGAAGGCGCGCGAAGAGACGGAGAAAATGACCTCGAGCTCTCCCTCGGATGCTCACCCTTATTTGCCGACGATCAGAAGTGCGTAACGGGTGTGATCATACCAGCACTGACGCACCGAATCCCGTCAGAACTCCGAAGTGAAGCGTGCTTGGGCGAGAGTAGTACTAGGACGGGTGACCCCCTAGGAAGTCCTCGTGTTGCATCTCTTTTTTTTACTACCTAATTGAATGCAAGACGAGATCATTTTCTTTACCAATCTTTCTAACCAAACGTTAAGGACGGACGACGTCGTCGCCATAAAATTTGGCTGTCGATCGCCCGTGCGGGGCTAGCCGCATCCTCTACGGCCGGCTCGATCGACCAACTAACCCGAAAAATTAAAATTTGTAAATAAATATGAAAAATAACATTTCAATTATTATTTTTTGTTTAAAACGGGCGTAACACCGTGCATTATTGTCCGATTTCAGCTTTTCACGTGGCGATGGAAGGCGCGCGAAGAGACGGAGAAAATGACCTCGAGCTCTCCCTCGGATGCTCACCCTTATTTGCCGACGATCAGAAGTGCGTAACGGGTGTGATCATACCGGCACTGACGCACCGAATCCCGTCAGAACTCCGAAGTGAAGCGTGCTTGGGCGAGAGTAGTACTAGGACGGGTGACCCCCTAGGAAGTCCTCGTGTTGCATCTCTTTTTTTTACTACCTAATTGAATGCAAGACGAGATCATTTTCTTTACCAATCTTTCTAACCAAACGTTAAGGACGGACGACGTCGTCGCCATAAAATTTGGCTGTCGATCGCCCGTGCGTGGCCCGCCGCAACCTCTACGGCCGGCTCCATCAACCAAACAACCCATAAAATTAAAATTTGTAAATAAATAAGAAAAATAACATTTCAATAATTATTTTTGGTTTAAAACGGGTGTAACTCCGTTCATTATTGTCCGATTTCAGCTTTTCACGTGGCAGTGCAAGGCGCGCGAAGAGATGAAGAAAATGACCCCGAGCTCTCCCTCGGACGCTCACCCTTATTGGCCGACGATCAAAAGTGCATGATGGGTGCGATCATACCAGCACTAACGCATCGGATCCCATCAGAACTCCGAAGTTAATGTGCTTTGGCGAGAGTAGTACTAGGATGGGTGACCCCCTGGGAAGTCCGCGTGTTTCACTTCTTTTTTTTACTACCTATTTGAATGCACGCCGAGATCATTTTTTTTTCCAATCTTTCTAACCAAACGTTAAGGAAGGACGACGTCGTCGCCATAAAATTTGGCTGTCGATCGCTCGTGCAGGGCCCGCAGCAACCTCTACGGCTGGCTCCATCGACCAACCAACTCGAAAAATTAAAATTTGTAAATAAACAAGAAAAATAACATTCAATTATTATTTTTCATTTAAAACGGGCGTAACTCCGAGCATTATTGTCCGATTTCAGCTTTTCACATGACGGTGCAAGGCGCACGAGGAGAGGAAGAAAATGACCCCCGAGGTCTCCCTCGGACTCTCACCCTTATTGGCCGACGATCAGAAGTGCATGACGGGTGCGATCATACCAGCACTAATGCACCGGATCGCATCAGAACTCCGAAGTTAATGTGCTTGAGCGAGAGTAGTACTAGGATGGGTGTCCCCCTGGGAAGTCCGCGTGTTTCACTTCTTTTTTTTACAACCTATTTGAATGCACGACGAGAGCATTTTTTCTACCAATCTTTCTAACCGAACGTTAAGGACGGACGACGTCGTCACCATAAAATTTGGTTGTCGATCGCTCGTGCGGGACCCGCCGCAACCTCTACGGCCGGCTCGATCGACCAACTAACCCGAAAAATAAAAATTTGTAAATAAATAAGAAATATAACATTTCAATTTTTATTTTTTGTTTAAAACGGGCGTAACTCCGTGCATTATTGTTCGATTTCAGCTTTTCACGTGGCGTTGAAAGGCGCGCGAAGAGACGAAGAAAATGACCCCGAGCTCTCCCTCTGATGCTCACCCTTATTTGCCGACGATCAGAAGTGCATGACGGGTGTGATCATACTAGCACTGACGCACCGAATCCCGTCAGAACTTCGAAGTGAAGCGTGCTTGGGCGAGAGTAGTACTAGGACGGGTGACCCCCTGGGAAGTCCTCGTGTTGCACTCCTTTTTTTTACTACCTAATTGAATGCAAGACGAGATCATTTTCTTTACAAATCTTTCTAACCAAACGTTAAGGACGGACGTCGTCGTCGCCATAAAATTTGGCTGTCGATCGCCCGTTCGTGGCCCGCCAAAACCTCTACGGCCGGCTCCATCAACCAACCAACCCAAAAAATTAAAATTTGTGAATAAATAAGAAAAATAACGTGTCAATTATTATTTTTCATTTAAAACGGTCGTAACTCCGTGCATTATTGTCCGATTTCAGCTTTTCACGTGGCAGTGAAAGGCGCGCGAAGAGACGAAGAAAATGACCCCGAGCTCTCCCTCAGACGCTCACCCTTATTGGCCGACGATCAAAAGTGCATGATGGGTGCGATCATACCAGCACTAACGCATCGGATCCCATCAGAACTCCGAAGTTAATGTGCTTTGGCGAGAGTAGTACTAGGATGGGTGACCCCCTGGGAAGTCCGCGTGTTTCACTTTTTTTTTTTACTACCTATTTGAAAGCACGACGAGATCATTTTTTTTACCAATCTTTCTAACCAAACGTTAAGGACGGACGACGTCGTCGCCATAAAATTTGGCTGTCGATCGCCCGTGCAGGGCCCGCAACAACCTCTACGGCTGGCTCCATCGACCAACCAACCCGAAAAATTAAAATTTGTAAATAAATAAGAAAAATAACATTTCAATTATTATTTTTCGTTTAAACAGGCGTAACTCCCCCCCCGGGAAGTCCTTGTGTTGCACTCTTTGTTTTTACTACCAATTTGAATGCTACGGCCGGCTCGATCGACCAACCGACCCGAAAAATTAAAATTTGTAAATAAATAAGAAAAATAACCTTTCAATTATTATTTTTCGTTTAAAACGGGCGTAACTCGGTGCATTATTATCCGATTTCAGCTTTTCACGTGGCGCTGAAAGGCGCGCGAAGAAACGAAGAATATGACCCCCGAACTCTCCCTCGGACGCTCACCCTTATTAGCCGACGATCAGAAGTGCATGACGGATGCGATCATACATGCACTAACGCATCGTATCCCATCAGAACTCCGAAGATAAGCGTGCTTGGGCGAGAGTAGTACTAGGATGGATGACCCCCTGGGAAGTCCTCGTGTTGCACCTTTTTTTTACTACCTATTTGATTGCACGACGAGATAATTTTTTTTACCAATCTTTCTAACCAAACGTTAAGGACGGACGACGTCGTCGCCATAAAATTTGACTGTCGATCGCCCGCGCGGGGCCCGCCGCAACCTCTACGGCCGGCTCGATCGACCAACCGACCCGAAAAATTAAAATTTGTAAATAAATAAGAAAAATAACATTTCAATTATTATTTTTCGTTTAAAACGGGCGTAACTCCGTGCATTATTGTCCGATTTCAGCTTTTCACGTGGCGCTGAAAGGTGCGCGAAAAGACGAAGAAAATGACCCCCGAACTCTCCTCGGACGCTCACCCTTATTAGCCGACGATCAGAAGCGCATGATGGATGCGATCTTACATGCACTAACGCATCGGATCTCATCAAAATTCCGAAGCTAAGCGTGCTTGGGCGAGAGTAGTACTAGTATGGGTGACCCCCTGGGAAGTCCTCGTGTTGCACCTTTTTTTTACTACCTATTTGATTGCACGACGAGATAAATTTTTTACCAATCTTTCTAACCAAACGTTGAGCACGGACAACGTTGTCGCCATAAAATTTTGCTGTTGATCGCCCGCGCGGGGCCCGCCGCAACCTCTACGGCCGGCTCGATCGACCAACCGACCCGAAAAATTAAAATTTGAAAATAAATAAGAAAATAATATTTAAATTATTATTTTTCGTTTAAAACGGGCGTAACTCCATGCATTATTGTCCGATTTCAGCTTTTCACGTGGCGCTGAAAGGCGCGCGAAAAGACGAAGAAAATGACCCCCGAACTCTCCTCGGACGCTCACCCTTATTAGCCGACGATCAGAAACGCATGATGGATTCGATCTTACATGCACTAACGCATCGGATCTCATTAGAACTCCGAAGTTAAACGTGCTTGGGCAAGAGTAGTACTAGTATGGGTGACCCCCTGGGAAGTCCTCGTGTTGCACCTTTTTTTTACTACCTATTTGATTGAACGACGAGATCATTTTTTTTACCAATCTTTCTAACCAAACGTTAAGGACGGACGACGTCGTCGCCATAAAATTTGGCTGTCAATCGCCCGGGCGGGGCCCGCCGCAACCTCTAAGGCCGACTCCGTGCATTATTGTCCGATTTCAGCTTTTCACATGGCGCTGAAAGGCGCGCGAAGAGACGAAGAAAATGAGCCCGAGCTGTCCCTCGGACGCTCACCCTTATTAGCCGACGATCAGAAACGCATGATGGATTCGATCTTACATGCACTAACGCACCGGATCCCATCAGAACTCCGAAGTTAAGCGTGCTTGGGCGAGAGTAGTACTAGGATGGTTGACCCCTGGGAAGTCCTCGTGTTGCACCTTTTTTTTTACTACCTATTTGAATGCACGACGAGATCATTTTTTTTACCAATCTTTCTAACCAAACGTTAAGGACGGACGACGTCGTCGCCATAAAATTTGGCTGTCGATCGCCCGTGCGGTGCCCGCCGCAACCTCTACGTCCGGCTGGATCGACCAACCGACCCGAAAAAATTAAAATTTGTAAATAAATAAGAAAAATAACATTTCATTTATTATTTTTCGTTTAAGACGGGCGTAACTTCGTGCATTTTTGTCCGATTTCAGCTTTTCACGTGGCGCTGAAAGGCGCGCGAAGAGACTAAGAAAATGACACCGAGTTGTCCCTCGGACGCTCACCCTTATTAGCCGACGATCAGAACTGCATAATGAGTTCGATCATACCAGCACTAATGCATCGTATCCCATTAGAACTTTGAAGTTAATCGTGCTTGGGCGAAAGTAGTACTAGGATGGGTGACCCCCTGGGAAGTCCTCGTGTTGCACCTTTTTTTTTACTACCTATTTGAATGCACGACGAGATTATTTTTTTTTACCAATCTTTCTATCCAAACGTTAAGGACGGACAACGTCGTCGCCATAAAATTTGGCTGTCGATCGCCCGTGCGGGGCCCGCCGCAACCTCTACGGCCGACTCGATCGACCAACCGACCCGAAAAATTAAAATTTGTAAAAATAATAAGAAAAATAACATTTCAAATATTATTTTTCGTTTAAAACGGGCGTAACTCCGTGCATTATTGTCCGATTTCAGCTTTTCACGTGGCGCTGAAAGGCGTGCGAACAGACGAAGAAAATGACCCCCGAACTCTCCCAGGACGCTCGCCCTTATTAGCCGACGATCAGAAGCGCATGACGGATGCGATCATACATGCACTAACGCATCGGATCCCATCAGAACTCCAAAGTAAAGCGTGCTTGTGCGAGAGTAGTACTAGGATGGGTGACCCCCTGGGAAGTCCTCGTGTTGCACCTTTTTTTTACTACCTATTTGATTGCACGACGAGATCATTTTTTTTACCAATCTTTCTAACCAAACGTTAAGGACGGACGACGTCATCACCATAAAATTTGGCTCTCGATCGCCCGCGCGGGGCCCGCCGCAACTTCTACGGCCAGCGCGATCGACCAACCGACCCGAAAAATTAAAATTTGTAAATAAATAAGAAAAATAACATTTCAATTATTACTTTTCGTTTAAAACTGGCGTAACTCCGTGCATTATTGTCTGATTTCAGCTTTTCACGTGGCGCTGAAAGGCGCGCGAAGAGACGAAGAAAATAACCCCCAAACTCTCCCTCGGACGCTCACCCTTATTAGCCGACGATCAGAAGCACATTACAGATGCGATCATACATGCACTAACGCATTGGATCCCATCAGAACTCCGAAATTAAGCGTGCTTGGGCGAGAGTAGGACTAGGATGGGTGAACCCCTGGGAAATCCTCGTGCTGCACCCTTTTTTTTACTACCTATTTGAATGCACGACGAGATCATTTTTTTTACCAATCTTTCTAACCAAACGTTAAGGACGGACGACGTTGTCGCCATAAAATTTGGCTGTCGATCGCCCGCGCGGGGCCCGCCGCAACTTCTACGGCCAGCGCGATCGACCAACCGGCCCGAAAAAATAAAATTTGTAAATAAATAAGAAAAATAACATTTCAATTATTACTTTTCGTTTAAAACGGACGTAACTCCGTGCATTATTGTCCGATTTCAACTTTTCACGTGGCGCTGAAAGGCGCGCGAAGAGACGAAGAAAATGACCCCCAAACTCTCCCTCGGACGCTAACCCTTATTAGCCGACAATCAGAAGCACATTACAGATGCGATCATACATGCACTAACGCATTGGATCCCATCAGAACTCCGAAGTTAAGCATGCTTCGGCGAGAGTAGTACTAGGATGAGTGACCCCCTAGGAAGTCCTCATGTTGCACCTTTTTTTTACTACCTATTTGATTGCACGACGAGATCATTTTTTTTACCAATCTTTCTAACCAAACGTTAAGGACGGACGACGTCGTCGCCATAAAATTTGGCTGTTGATCACCCACGCGGGGCCCGCCGCAACCTCTACGGCTGGCTCATTTGTCCAACCGACCCGAAAAATTAAAACTTGTAAATAAATAAGAAAAATAACATTTCAATTATTATTTTTCGTTTAAAACGGGCGTAACTCCTTGCATTATTGTCCGATTTCAGCTTTTCACGTGGCGCTCAAAGGCGCGCGAAGAGACGAAGAAAATGACCCCAAGCTGTCCCTCGAACGCTCACCCTTATTAGCCGACGATCAGAAGTGCGTGAATGGTGCGGTCATACCAGCACTAAAGCACCGAATCCCATCAGAACTCCGAAGTTAAGCGTGCTTGGGTCAGAGTAGTACTAGGATGGGTGACCCCTTGGGAAGTCCTCGTTTTGCACCTTTTTTTTTACTACCTATTTGATTGCACGAGGAGATCATTTTTTTTACCAATCTTTCTAACCAAACGTTAAGGACGGACGACGTCGTTGCCATAAAATTTGGCTGTCGATCGCCCGTGCGGGGCCCGCCGCAACCTCTACGACCGGGTCGACCGACCAACCGACCCGAAAAATTAAAATTTGTAAATAAATAAGAAAAATAACATTTCAATTTTTATTTTTCGTTTAAAACGGGCGTAACTCCGTGCATTATTGTCCGATTTCAGCTTTTCACATGGCGCTGAAAGGCGCGCGAAGAGACGAAGAAAATGACCCCGAGCTGTCCCTCGGACGCTCACCCTTATTAGCCGACGATCAGAAGTGCGTGACTGGTGCGATCATACCAGCACTAAACAACCGGATCCCATCAGAACTCCGAAGTTAAGCGTGCTTGGGCGAGAGTAGTACTAGGATGGGTGACCCCTTGGGAAGTCCGCGTGTTGCACCTTTTTTTTTACTACCTATTTGATTGCACGACGAGATCATTTTTTTTACCAATCTTTCTAACCAAACGTTAAGGACGGACGACGTCGTCGCCATAAAATTTGGTTGTCGATCGCCCGCGCGGGGCCCGCCGCAACCTCTACGGCCGGCTCGATCGACCAACCGACCCGAAAAATTAAAATTTGTAAATAAATAAGAAAAATAATATTTCAATTATTATTTTCGTTTAAAATGGGCATAACTTCGTGCATTATTGTCCGATTTTAGCTTTTCACGCGACATTGAAAGGCGCGCGAAGAGACGAAGAAAATGACCCCCGAACTCTCCCTCGGACGCTCACCCTTAGTAGCCGACGATCAGAAGCGCATGACGGATGCGATCATACATGCACTAACGCATCGGATCCCATCAGAACTCCGAAGTTAAGCATGCTTCGGCGAGAGTAGTACTAGGATGGGTGACCCCCTAGGAAGTCCTCATGTTGCACCTTTTTTTACTACCTATTTGATTGCACGGCGAGATCATTTTTTTTACCAATCTTTCTAACCAAACGTTAAGGACGGACGACGTCGTCGCCATAAAATTTGGCTGTTGATCACCCACGCGGGGCCAGCCACAACCTCTACGGCCGGCTCGATCGACCAACCGATCCGAAAAATTAAAATTTGTAAATAAATAAGAAAAATAACATTTCAATTATTATTTTCCGTTTAAAACGGGCGTAACTCCGTGCATTATTGTCCGATTTCAGCTTTTCACGTGGCGCTGAAAGGCGCGCGAAGAGACGAAGAAAATGACCCCGAGCTGTCCCTCGGACGCTCACCCTTATTAGCCGACGATCAGAAGTTCGTGATGGCTGCGATCATACCAGCACTAATGCACTGAATCCCATCAGAACTCCGAAGATAAGCGTGCTCGGGCGATAGTAGTACAAGGATGGGTGACCCCCTGGGAAGTCCTTGTGTTGTAGCTTTTTTATACTACCTGTTTGATTGCACGACGAGATCATTTTTTTTACCAATCTTTCTAACCAAACGTTAAGGACGGATGACGTCGTCGCCATAAAATTTGGCAGTCGATCGCCCGCACGGGGCCTGCCGCAACCTCTACGGCCGGCTCGATCGACCAACTGACCCGAAAAATTAAAATTTGTAAATAAATAAGAAAAATAGCATTGCAATTATTATTTTTCGTTTAAAACGGGCGTAACTCCGTGCATTATTGTCCGATTTCAGCTTTTCACGTGGCGCTGAAAGGCACTCGAAGAGACGAAGAAAATGACCCCGAGCTGTCCCTCGAACGCTTACCCTTATTAGCCGACGATCAGAAGTGCGTGATGGGTGCGATCATACTAGCACTAAAGCACCGGATCCCATCAGAACTCCTAAGTTAAGCGTGCTTGGGCGTGAGTAGTACTAGGATGGGTGACCCCCTGGGAAGTCCTTGTGTTGCACATTTTTTTTTACTACCTATTTGAATGCACGACGAGATCATTTTTTTTACCAATCTTTCTAACCAAACGTTAAGGACGGACGATGTCGTCGCCAAAAAATTTGGCTGTCGATCGCCCGTGCGGGGCCCGCCGCAACCTCAACGGCCGAATCGATCGACCAACCGACCCGAAAAATTAAAATTTGTAAATAATAAGAAAAATAACATTTCAATTATTATTTTTCGTTTAAAACGGGCGTAACTCTGTGCATTATTGTCTGATTTCAGCATTTCACGTGGCGCTGAAAGACGCGCGAAGAGACGATGAAAATGACCCCGAGCTGTCTCTCGGACGCTCACCCATATTAGCCGACGATCAGAAGTGCGTGACGAGTGCGATTATACCAGCACTAAAGCACCGGATCCCATCAGAACTCCGAAGTTAAGCGTGCTTGGGCGAGAGAAGTACTAGGATGTGTGACCCCCTGGGAAGTCCTCGTGTTGCACCTTTTTTTGACTACCTGTTTGATTGCACGACGAGATCATTTTTTTACTAATCTTTCTAACCAAACGTTAAGGACGGACGACGTCGTCGCCATAAAATTTGGCTGTCGATCGCCGTGATGGGGCCGCCGCAACCTCTACGGCCGGCTCGATCGACCAACCGACCCGAAAAATTAAAATTTGTAAATAAATAAGAAAAATAACATTTCAATTATTATTTTTCGTTTAAAACGGGCATAACTCCGTGCATTATTGTCCGATTTCAGCTTTTCACGTGGCGCTGAAAGGCGCGCGAAGAGACGAAGAAAATGACCCCGAGCTGTCTCTCGGACGCTCACCCTTATTTGTCGACGATCAGAAGTGCGTGACGGGTGCGATCATACCAGCAATAAAGCACCGGATCCCATCAGAACTCCGAAGTGAAGAGTGCTTGGGCGAGAGTAGTACTAGGATGGGTGACCCCCTGGGAAGTTCTCGTGTTGCACTTTTTTTTTTACTACCTATTTGAATGCACGACGAGATCATTTTTTTTACCAATCTTTCTAACCAAACGTTAAGGACGGACGACGTCGTCGCCATAAAATTTGGCTGTCGATCGCCCGCGCGTGGCCCGCCGCAACCTCTACGGCCGGCTCGATCGACCAACCGACCCGAAAAATTAAAATTTGTAAATAAATAAGAAAAATAACATTTCAATTATTTTTTTTCGTTTAAAACGGGCGTAACTCCGTGCATTATTGTCCAATTTCAGCTTTTCACGTGGCGCTGAAACGCGCGCGAAGAGACGAAGAAAATGACCCCGAGCTATTCCTCGGACGCTCACCCTTATTAGCCGACAATCAGAAGTGCGTGACAGGTGCGATCATACCAGCACTAAAGCACCGGATCCCATCAGAACTCCGAAGTTAAGCGTGCTTGGGCGAGAGTAGTACTAGAATGGGTGAACCCCTGGGAAGTCCTCGTGTTGCATCTTTTTTTTTACTACCAATTTAAATGCACGACGAGATCATTTTTTTTACCAATCTTTCTAACCAAACGTTAAGGACGGACGACGTCGTCGCCATAAAATTTGGCTATCGATCGCCCGTGCGGGGCCCGCCGCAACCTCTACGGCCGGCTCGATCGACCAACCGACCCGAAAAATTAAAATTTGTAAATAAATAAGAAAAATAACATTTCAATTATTATTTTTCGTTTAAAATGGGCGTAACTCCGTGCATTATTGTACGATTTCAGCTTTTCACGTGGCGCTGAAAGGCGCGCGAAGAGACGTAGAAAATGACCCCGAGCTGTCCCTCGGACTCTGACCCTTATTAGCCGACGATCAGAAGTGCGTGACGGGTGCGATCATACCAGCACTAAAGCACCGGATCCCATCAGGACTCTGAAGTTAAGCGTGCTTGGGCGAGAGTAGTACTAGGATGGGTGACCCCCTGGGAAGTCCTCGTGTTGCACCTTTTTTTGACTACCTGTTTGATTGCACGACAAGATCATTTTTTTACCAATCTTTCTAACCAAACGTTAAGGACGAACGACGTCGTCGCCATAAAATTTGGCTGTCGATCGCCCGCGCGGGGCCCGCCGCAACCTCTACGCCCGACTCGATCGACCAACCGACTCGAAAAATTAAAATTTGTAAATAAATAAGAAAAATAACTTTTCAATTATTATTTTTCGTTTAAAACGGGCGTAACTCCGTGCATTATTGTCCGATTTCAGGTTTTCACGTGGCGCTGAAAGGTGCACGAAGAGACGAAGAAAATGACCCCGAGCTGTCTCTCGGACTCTCACCCTTATTTGTTGACGATCAGAAGTGCGTGACGGGTGCGATCATACCAGCACTAAAGCAACGGATCCCATCAGAACTCCGAAGTTAAGCGTGCTTGGGCGAGAGTAGTACTAGAATGGGTGACCCCCTCGGAAGTCCTCGTGTTGCACCTTTTTTTTTACTACCTATTTGAATGCACGACGAGATCATTTTTTTTACCAATCTTTCTAACCAAACGTTAAGGACGGACGACGTCGTCGCCATAAAATTTGGCTGTCGATCGCCGTGATGGGGCCGCCGCAACCTCTACGGCCGGCTCGATCGACCAACCGACCCGAAAAATTAAAATTTGTAAATAAATAAGAAAAATAACATTTCAATTATTATTTTTCGTTTAAAACGGGCATAACTCCGTGCATTATTGTCCGATTTCAGCTTTTCACGTGGCGCTGAAAGGCGCAAGAAGAGACGAAGAAAATGACCCCGAGCTGTCCCTCGGACGCTCACCCTTATTAGCCGACGATCAGAAGTGCGTGACGGGTGCGATCATACCAGCACTAAAGCACTGGATCCCATCAGAACTCCGAAGTTAAGCGTGCTTGGGCGAGAGTAGTACTAGAATGTGTGACCCCCTGGGAAGTCCTCGTGTTGCACCTTTTTTTGACTACCTGTTTGATTGCACGACGAGATCATTTTTTTACCAATCTTTCTAACCAAACGTTAAGGACGGACGACGTCGTCGCCATAAAATTTGGCTGTCGATCGCCCGCGCGGGGCCCGCCGCAACCTCTACGGCCGACTCGATCGGCCAACCGACCCGAAAAATTAAAATTTGTAAATAAATAAGAAAAATAACATTTCAATTATTATTTTTCGTTTAAAACGGGCGTAACTCCGTGCATTATTGTCCGATTTCAGCTTTTCACGTGGCGCTGAAAGGAGCGCGAAGAGACGAAGAAAATGACCCCTAGCTGTCCCTCGGACGCTCACCCTTATTAGCCGACGATCAGAAGTACGTGACGGGTGCGATCATACCAGCACTAAAGCACCGGATCCCATCAGAACTCCGAAGTTAAGCGTGCTTGGGCGAGAGTAGTACTAGGATGGGAGACCCGCTGGGAAGTCCTCGTGTTGCACCTTTTTTTTTACTACCTATTTGAATGCACGACGAGATCATTTTTTTTACCAATCTTTCTAACCAAACGTTAAGGACGGACGACGTCGTCGCCATAAAATTTGGCTGTCGATCGCTCGTGCGGGGCCAGCCGCAACCTCTACGGCCGGCTCGATCGACCAACCGACCCGAAAAATTAAAATTTGTAAATAAGTAAGAAAAATAACATTTCAATTATTATTTTTCGTTTAAAACGGGCGTAACTCCATGCATTATTGTCTGATTTCAGCTTTTCACGTAGCGCTGAAACGCGCGCGAAGAGACGAAGAAAATGACCCCGAGCTGTCCCTCGGACGCTCATCCTTATTAGCCGACGATCAGAAGTGCGTGACGGGTGCGATCATACCAGCACTAAAGCACCGGATCCCATCAGAACTCCGAAGTTAGGCGTGCTTGTGCGAGAGTAGTACTAGGATGGGTGACCCCCTCGGAAGTCCTAGTGTTGCACCTTTTTTTTACTACCTATTTGAATGCACGACGAGATCATTTTTTTTACCAATCTTTGTAACCAAACGTTAAGGATGGACGGCGACGTCGCCATAAAATTTGGCTGTCGATCGCCCGTGCGGGGCCCGCCGCAACCTCTACGGCCGGCTCGATCGACCAACCGACCCGAAAAATTAAAATTTGTAAATAAATAAGAAAAATAACATTTCAATTATTATTTTTCGTTTAAAACGGGCGTAACTCCGTGCATTATTGTCCGATTTCAGCTTTTCACGTGGCGCTGAAAGGCGCACGAAGAGACGAAGAAAATGACCCCGAGCTGTCCCTCGGACGCTCACCCTTATTAGCCGACGATCAGAAGTGTGTGACGGGTGCGATCATACCAGCACTAAAGCACCGGATCCCATCAGAACTCCGAAGTTAAGCGTGCTTGGGCGAGAGTAGTACTAGGATGTGTGACCCCCTGGGAAGTCCTCGTGTTGCACCTTTTTTTGACTACCTGTTTGATTGCACGACGAGATCATTTTTTTACCAATCTTTCTAACCAAACGTTAAGGACGGACGACGTCGTCGCCATAAAATTTGGCTGTCGATCGCCCGAGCGGGGCCCGCCGCAACCTCTACGGCCGGCTCGATCGACCAACCGACCCGAAAAATTAAAATTTGTAAATAAATAAGAAAAATAACATTTCAATTATTATTTTTCGTTTAAAACGGGCGTAACTCCATGCATTATTGTCTGATTTCAGCTTTTCACGTGGCGCTGAAAGGCGCGCGAAGAGACGAAGAAAATGACCCCGAGCTGTCCCTCGGACACTCACCCTTATTAGCCGACGATCAGAAGTGCGTGACGGGTGCGATCATACCAGCACTAAAGCACCGGATCCCATCAGAACTCCGAAGTTAGGCGTGCTTGTGCGAGAGTAGTACTAGGATGGGTAACCCCCTGGGAAGTCCTCGTGTTGCACCTGTTTTTTTACTACCTATTTGAATGCACGACGAGATCATTTTTTTTACCAATCTTTCTAACCAAACGTTAAGGACGGACGACGTCGTCGCCATAAAATTTGGCTGTCGATCGCCCATGCGGGGCCCGCCGCAACCTCTACGGCCGGCTCGATCGACCAACCGACCCGAAAAATAAAAATTTGTAAATAAATAAGAAAAATAACATTTCAATTATTATTTTTCGTTTAAAACGGGCGTAACTCCGTGCATTATTGTCCGATTTCAGCTTTTCACGTGGCGCTGAAAGGTGCGCGAAGAGAGGAAGAAAATGACCCCGAGCTGTCCCTCGGACGCTCACCCTTATTAGCCGACGATTAGAAGAACATGATGGATGCGATCATACATGCACTAACGTATTAGATCTCATCAGAACTCCGAAGTTAAGCGTGCTTGGGGGAGAGTAGTACTAGTATGGGTGACCCCTTGGGAAGTTATCGTGTTGCACCTTTTTTTTACTACCTATTTGATTGCACGACGAGATCATTTTTTTTACCAATCTTTCTTACCAAACTTTAAGGAAGGAGGACGTCGCCGCCAAAAAATTTGGCTGTCGATCGCCCGCGCGGGGCCCGCCACAACCTCTACGGCCGGCTCGATCGACCAACCGACCCCAAAAATTAAAATTTGTAAATAAATAAGAAAAATAACATTTCAATTATTATTTTTCGTTTAAAACGGGCGTAACTCCGTGCATTATTGTCCGATTTTAGCTTTTCACGTGGCGCAGAAAGGCGCGCGAAGAGACGAAGAAAATGACCCCGAGCTGTCCCTCGGACGCTCACCCTTATTAGCCGACGATCAGAAGTGCGTGATGGGTGCGATCATACCAGCACTAAAGCACCGGATCCCATCAGAACTCCGAGGTTAAGCGTGTTTGGGCGAGAGTAGTACTAGGATGGGTGACCCCCTGTGAAGTCCTCGTGTTGCACCTTTTTTTGACTACCTGTTTGATTGCACGACGAGATCATTTTTTTACCAATCTTTCTAACCAAACGTTAAGGACGGACGACGTCGTCGCCATAAAATTTGGCTGTCGATCGCCCGTGCGGGGCCCGCCGCAACCTCTACGGCCGGCTCGACCGACCAACCGACCCAAAAAATTAAAATTTGTAAATAAATAAGAAAAATAACATTTCAATTTTTTTTTTCGTTTAAAACGGGCGTAACTCCGTGCATTATTGTCCGATTTCAGCTTTTCACGTGGCAGTGAACCGCGCGCGAAGAGACGAAGAAAATGACCCCGAGCTGTCCCTCGGACGCTCACCCTTATTAGCCGACGATCAGAAGTGCGAGATGGGTGCGATCATACCAGCACTAAAGAAACGGATCCCATCAGAACTCCGAAGTTAAGCGTGCTTGGGCGAGAGTATCACTAGGATGGGTGACCCCCTGGGAAGTCCTCGTGTTGCACCTTTTTTTTTACTACCTATTTGATTGCACGACGAGATCATTTTTTTTACCAATCTTTCTAACCAAACGTTAAGGACGGACGACGTCGTCGCCATAAAATTTGGCTATCGATCGCCCGCGCGCGGCCCGCCGCAACCTCTACGGCCGGATCGATCGACCAACCAACCCGAAAAATTAAAATTTGTAAATAAATAAGAAAAATAACATTTCAATTACTATTTTTCGTTTAAAACGGGCGTAACTCCGTGCATTATTGTCCGATTTCAGCTTTTCACGTGGCGCTGAAAGGCGCGCGAAGAGACGAAGAAAATGACCCCGAGCTGTTCCTCGGACGCTCAGCCTTATTAGCCGACGATCAGAAGTGCATGATTGGTGCGATCATACCAGCACTAACGCATCGGATTCCATCAGAACTACGAAGTTAAGCTTGCTTGGGCGAGAGTAGGACTTGGATGGGTGACCCCTGGGAAGTCCTCGTGTTGCACCTTTTTTTTTACTATCTATTTGAATGCACGACGAGATCATTTTTTTTTACCAATCTTTCTAACCAAACGTTAAGGACGGACGACGTCGTCGCCATAAAATTTGGCTGTCGATCGCCCGCGCGGGGCCCGCCGCAACCTCTATGGCCGGCTCAATCGACCAACCGACCCGAAAAACTAAATTTTGTAAATAAATAAGAAAAATAACATTTCAATTATTATTTTTCGTTTAAAACGGGCGTAACTCCTTGCATTATTGTCCGATTTCAGCTTTTCACATGGCGCTGAAAGGCGCGCGAAGAGACGAAGAAAATTACCCCGAGCTGTCCATCGGATGATCACCCTTATTAGTCGACGATCAGAAGTGCATGACGGGTGCGATCATACCAGCACTAAAGCACCGGATCCAATCAGAACTCCGAAGTTAAGCGTGCTTGGGCGAGAGTAGTACTAGGATGGGTGACCCCCTAGGAAGTCCTCTTGTTGCACCTTTTTTTTACTACCTGTTTGATTGCACGACGAGATCATTTTTTTTACCAATCTTTCTAACGAAACGTTAAGGACGGACGACGTCGTCGCCATAAAATTTGGCTGTCGATCGCCCGCGCCGGGCCCGCCGCAACCTCTACGGCCGACTCGATCGACCAACCGACCTGAAAAATTAAAATTTGTAAATAAATAAGAAAAATAACATTTCAATTATTATTTTTCTTTTAAAACGGCCGAAACTCCTTGCATTATTGTCCGATTTCAGCTTTTCACGTGGCGCTGAAAGACGCGCGAAGAGACGAAGAAAATGACCCCGAGCTGTCCATCGGATGATCACCCTTATTAGCCGACGATCAGAAGTGCATGACGGGTGCGATCATACCAGCACTAAAGCACCGGATCCCATCAGAACTCCGAAGTTAAGCATGCTTGGGCGAGAGTAGTACTAGAATGGGTGACCCCTTGGGAAGTCCTCGTGTTGCACCTTTTTTTTTACTACATATTTGATTGCACGACGAGATCATTTTTTTTACCAATCTTTCTAACCAAACGTTAAGTACGGACGACGTCGTCGCCACAAAATTTGGCTGTCGATCGCCCGTGCGGGGCCCGCCGCAACCTCTACGGCCGGATCGATCGACCAACCAACCCGAAAAAACAAAATTTGTAAATAAATATGAAAAATAACATTTCAATTATTATTTTTCGTTTAAAACGGGCATAACTCCGTGCATTATTGTTCGATTTCAGCTTTTCACGTGGCACTGAAAGGCGCGCGAAGAGACGAAGAAAATGACCCCGGGCCGTCTCTCGGACGCTCACCCTTATTAGCCGACGATCAGAAGTGCATGACGGGTGCGATCATACCAGCACTAAAGCACCGGATCCCATCAGAACTCCGAAGTTAAGCGTGCTTGGGCGAGAGTAGTACTAGAATGGGTGGACCCCTTGGGAAGTCCTCGTGTTGCACCTTTTTTTTTACTACATATTTGATTGCACGACGAGATCATTTTTTTTACCAATCTTTCTAACCAAACGTTAAGGACGGACGACGTCGTCGCCACAAAATTTGGCTGTCGATCGCCCGTGCGGGGCCCGCCGCAACCTCTACGGCCGGATCGATCGACCAACCAACACGAAAAATTAAAATTTGTAAATAAATAAGAAAAATAACATTTAATTATTATTTTTCGTTTAAAACGGGCATAACTCCGTGCATTATTGTTCGATTTCAGCTTTTCACGTGGCACTGAAAGGCGCGCGAAGAGACGAAGAAAATGACCCCGGGCCGTCTCTCGGACGCTCACCCTTATTAGCCGACGATCAGAAGTGCATGACGGGTGCGATCATACCAGCACTAAAGCACCGGATCCCATCAGAACTCCGAAGTTAAGCGTGCTTGGGCGAGAGTAGTACTAGAATGGGTGGACCCCTTGGGAAGTCCTCGTGTTGCACCTTTTTTTTTACTACATATTTGATTGCACGACGAGATCATTTTTTTTACCAATCTTTCTAACCAAACGTTAAGGACGGACGACGTCGTCGCCACAAAATTTGGCTGTCGATCGCCCGTGCGGGGCCCGCCGCAACCTCTACGGCCGGATCGATCGACCAACCAACACGAAAAATTAAAATTTGTAAATAAATAAGAAAAATAACATTTAATTATTATTTTTCGTTTAAAACGGGCATAACTCCGTGCATTATTGTTCAATTTCAGCTTTTCACGTGGCACTGAAAGGCGCGCGAAGAGACGAAGAAAATGACCCCGGGCCGTCTCTCGGACGCTCACCCTTATTAGCCGACGATCAGAAGTGCATGACGGGTTCGATCATACCAGCACTAAAGCACCGGATCCCATCAGAACTCCGAAGTTAAGCGTGCTTGGGTGAGAGTAGTACTAGAATGGGTGACCCCTTGGGAAATCCTCGTGTTGCACCTTTTTTTTTACTACATATTTGATTGCACGACGAGATCATTTTTTTTACCAATCTTTCTAACCAAACGTTAAGGACGGACGACGTCGTCGCCACAAAATTTGGCTGTCGATCGCCCGGGCGGGGCCCGCCGCAACCTCTACGGCCGGATCGATCGACCATCCAACCCGAAAAATTAAAATTTGTAAATAAATAAGAAAAATAACATTTCAATTATTATTTTTCGTTTAAAACAGGTGTAACTCCGTGCATTATTGTCTGATTTCAGCTTTTCACGAGGCGCTGAAAGGCGCGCGAAGAGACGAAGAAAATGACCCCGAGCTGTCTCTCGGACGCTCACCCTTATTAGCCAACGATCAGAAGTGCATGCCGGGTGCGATCATACCAGCACTAACGCCACGGATCCCATTAGAACTCCGAAGTTAAGCGTGCTTGGGCGAGAGTAGTACTAGGATGGTTGACCCCTTGGGAAGTCCTCGTGTTGCACCTTTTTTTTTACTACCTCTTTGATTGCACGACGAGATCATTTTTTTTAACTATCTTTCTAACCAAACGTTAAGGACGGATGACGTCGTCGCCATAAAATTGGGCTGTTGATCGCCCGTGCGGGGCCCGCCGCAACCTCTACGGCCGGCTCGATCGACCAACCGACTCGAAAAATTAAAATTTGTAAATAAATAACAAAAATAACATTTCAATTATTATTTTCCGTTTAAAACGGGCGTAACTCCGTGCATTACTGTCCGATTTCAGCTTTTCACGTGGCGCTGAAAGGTGCGCGAAGAGACGAATAAAATGACCCCGAGCTGTCCCTCGGACGCTCACCCTTATTAGCCGACGATCAGAAGTGCGTGACGGGTGCGATCATACCAGCACTAACGCACCGGATCGTATCAGAACTCCGAAGTTAAGCGTGCTTGGGCGAGAGTATCACTAGGATGGGTGACCCCCTGGGAAGTCCTCGTGTTGCACCTTTTTTTTTACTACCTATTTGATTGCACGACGAGATCATTTTTTTTACCAATCTTTCTAACCAAACGTTAAGGACGGACGACGTCGTCGCCATAAAATTTGGCTGTCGATCGCCCGCGCGCGGCCCGCCGCAACCTCTACGGCCGGATCGATCGACCAACCAACCCGAAAAATTAAAATTTGTAAATAAATAAGAAAAATAACATTTCAATTACTATTTTTCGTTTAAAACGGGCGTAACTCCGTGCATTATTGTCCGATTTCAGCTTTTCACGTGGCGCTGAAAGGCACGCGAAGAGACGAAGAAAATGACCCCGAGCTGTTCCTCGGACGCTCAGCCTTATTAGCCGACGATCAGAAATGCATGATTGGTGCGATCATACCAGCACTAACGCATCGGATTCCATCAGAACTACGAAGTTAAGCTTGCTTGGGCGAGAGTAGGACTTGGATGGGTGACCCCCTGGGAAGTCCTCGTGTTGCACCTTTTTTTTTACTATCTATTTGAATGCACGACGAGATCATTTTTTTTTACCAATCTTTCTAACCAAACGTTAAGGACGGACGACGTCGTCGCCATAAAATTTGGCTGTCGATCGCCCGCGCGGGGCCCGCCGCAACCTCTATGGCCGGCTCAATCGACCAACCGACCCGAAAAACTAAAATTTGTAAATAAATAAGAAAAATAACATTTCAATTATTATTTTTCGTTTAAAACGGGCGTAACTCCTTGCATTATTGTCCGATTTCAGCTTTTCACATGGCGCTGAAAGGCGCGCGAAGAGACGAAGAAAATTACCCCGAGCTGTCCATCGGATGATCACCCTTATTAGCCGACGATCAGAAGTGCATAACGGGTGCGATCATACCAGCACTAAAGCACCGGATCCCATCAGAACTCCGAAGTTAAGCATGCTTGGGCGAGAGTAGTACTAGAATGGGTGACCCCTTGGGAAGTCCTCGTGTTGCACCTTTTTTTTTACTACATATTTGATTGCACGACGAGATCATTTTTTTTACCAATCTTTCTAACCAAACGTTAAGTACGGACGACGTCGTCGCCACAAAATTTGGCTGTCGATCGCCCGTGCGGGGCCCGCCGCAACCTCTGCGGCCGTATCGATCGACCAACCAACCCGAAAAATTAAAATTTGTAAATAAATAAGAAAAATAACATTTCAATTATTATTTTTCATTTAAAACGGGCATAACTCCGTGCATTATTGTTCGATTTCAGCTTTTCACGTGGCACTGAAAGGCGCGCGAAGAGACGAAGAAAATGACCCCGGGCCGTCTCTCGGACGCTCACCCTTATTAGCCGACGATCAGAAGTGCATGACGGGTGCGATCATACCAGCACTAAAGCACCGGATCCCATCAGAACTCCGAAGTTAAGCGTGCTTGGGCGAGAGTAGTACTAGAATGGGTGGACCCCTTGGGAAGTCCTCGTGTTGCACCTTTTTTTTTACTACATATTTGATTGCACGACGAGATCATTTTTTTTACCAATCTTTCTAACCAAACGTTAAGGACGGACGACGTCGTCGTCACAAAATTTGGCTGTCCATCGCCCGTGCGGGGCCCGCCGCAACCTCTACGGCCGGATCGATCGACCATCCAACCCGAAAAATTAAAATTTGTAAATAAATAAGAAAAATAACATTTCAATTATTATTTTTCGTTTAAAACAGGTGTAACTCCGTGCATTATTGTCTGATTTCAGCTTTTCACGAGGCGCTGAAAGGCGCGCGAAGAGACGAAGAAAATGACCCCGAGCTGTCTCTCGGACGCTCACCCTTATTAGCCAACGATCAGAAGTGCATGCCGGGTGCGATCATACCAGCACTAACGCCACGGATCCCATCAGAACTCTGAAGTTAAGCGTGCTTGGGCGAGAGTAGTACTAGGATGGTTGACCCCTTGGGAAGTCCTCGTGTTGCACCTTTTTTTTTACTACCTCTTTGATTGCACGACGAGATCATTTTTTTTAACTATCTTTCTAACCAAACGTTAAGGACGGATAACGTCGTCGCCATAAAATTGGGCTGTTGATCGCCCGTGCGGGGCCCGCCGCAACCTCTACGGCCGGCTCGATCGACCAACCGACTCGAAAAATTAAAATTTGTAAATAAATAAGAAAAATAACATTTCAATTATTATTTTCCGTTTAAAACGGGCGTAACTCCGTGCATTACTGTCCGATTTCAGCTTTTCACGTGGCGCTGAAAGGTGCGCGAAGAGACGAATAAAATGACCCCGAGCTGTCCCTCGGACGCTCACCCTTATTAGCCGACGATCAGAAGTGCGTGACGGGTGCGATCATACCAGCACTAACGCACCGGATCCTATCAGAACTCCGAAGTTAAGCGTGCTTGGGCGAGAGTAGTACTAGGATGGTTGACCCTCTGGGAACTCCTCGTGTTGCATCTTTTTTTTTACTACCTATTTGAATGCACGACGAGATCATTTTTTTTACCAATCTTTCTAACAAAACGTTAAGGACGGACGACGTCGTCGCCATAAAATTGGGCTGTCGATCGCCCGTGCGGGGCCCGCCGCAACCTCTACGGCCGGCTCGATCGACCAACCGACCCGAAAAATTAAAATTTGTAAATAAATAAGAAAAATAACATTTCAATTATTATTTTTCGTTTAAAACGGCCGAAACTCCGTGCATTATTGCCAGATTTCAGCTTTTCACGTGGCGCTGAAAGGCGCGCGAAGAGACGAAGAAAATGACCCCGAGCTGTCCCTCGGACGCTCACCCTTATTAGCCGTCGATCAGAAGTGCGTGACGGGTGCGATCATACCAGCACTAAAGCACCGGATCCCATCAGAACTCTGAAGTTAAGCGTGCTTGGGCGAGAGTAGTACTAGAATGGGTGACCCCCTGGGAAGTCCTCGTGTTGCACCTTTTTTTTTACTACATATTTGATTGCACGACGAGATCATTTTTTTTACCAATCTTTCTAACCAAACGTTAAGGACGGACGACGTCGTCGCCACAAAATTTGGCTGTCGATCGCCCGTGCAGGGCACCGCCGCAACCTCTACGGTCGGCTCGATCGACCAACTAACCCGAAAAATTAAAATTTGTAAATAAATAAGAAAAATAACATTTCAATTATTATTTTTCGTTCAAAACGGGCGTAACACCGTGCATTATTGTCCGATTTCAGCTTTTCACGTGGAGCTGAAAGGCGCGCGAAGAGACGAAGATATTTTTCGTTCAAAACGTGCGTAACTCCGTGCATTATTGTCCGATTTCAGCTTTTCACGTGGAGCTGAAAGGCGCGCGAAGAGAGGAAGAAAATGACCCCGAGCTGTCCCTCGGATGCTCACCCTTATTAGCCGACGATCAGAAGTGCATGACCGTTGCGATCATACCAACACTAACGTACTAGATCCCATCAGAACTCCGAAATTAAGCGTGCTTGGGTGAGAGTAGTTCTAGGATGGGTGACCCCCTGGGAAGTCCTCGTGTTGCACCCTTTTTTTTACTACCTATTTGAATGCTCGACGAGATCATTTTTTTACCAAACGTTAAGGACGGACGACGTCGTCGCCATAAAATTTCGTTGTCGATCGCCCATGCGGGGCCCGCCGCAACCTCTACGGCCGTCTCGATCGACCAGCCAACCTGAAAATTAAAATTTGTAAATAAATATGAAAAATAACATTTCAATTATTATTTTTCGTTTAAAACGGGCGTAACTCCGTGCATTATTGTCCGATTTCAGCTTTTCACGTGGCGTTGAAAGGCGCGCGAAGTGACGAAGAAAATGACCCCCGAACTATCTGCTCGGACGCTCACCCTTATTGGCCGACGATCAGAAGTGAATGACGGGTTCGATCATTCCAGCACTAACGCACCGGATCCCATCAAAACTCCAAAGTTAAGCATGCTTGGGCGAGAGTAGTACTAGGATGGGTGACCCCCTGGGAAGTCCTTGTGTTGCACTTTTTTTTTTACTACCTATTTGAATGTACGATGAGATCATTTTTTTTACAAATCTTTCTAAACAAACGTTAAGGACGGATGACGTCGTCGCAATAAAATTTGGCTGTCCATCGCCCGTGCAGGGCCCGCCGCAACCTCTACGGCCGGCTCGATCGACCAACTAACCTGAAAAATTAAAATTTGTAAATAAAAAAGCAAAATAACATTTCAATTATTATTTTTCATTTAAAACGGGTGTAACTCCGTGCATTATTGTCCGATTTCAGCTTTTCACGTGGCGCTGAATGGCGCACGAAGAGACGAAGAAAATGACCCATAGCTATCCCTCTGACGCTCAACCTTATTAGCCGACGATCAGAAGTGCATGACGGTTCTGATCATACCAGCACTAACACACCGGATCCCATCAGAACTCCGAAGTTAAGCGTGGTTGGGCGAGAGTAGTACTAGGATGGTTGACCGCTTAGGAAGTTCTCGTATTGCACCCTTTTTTTACTACCTATTTGAATGCACGACGAGATCATTTTTTTTACCAATCTTTCTAAACAAACGTTAAGGACGGACGACGTCGTCGCCATAAAATTTGGCTGTCGATCGCCCGTGCGGGGCCCGCCGCCATTTCTACGGCCGGCTCGATCGACCAACTAACCCGAAAAATTAAAATTTGTAAATAAAAAAGAAAAATAAAATTTCAATTATTATTTTTCGTTTAAAACGTGCGTAACTCCGTGCATTATTGTCCCATTTCAGATTTTCATGTGGCGCTGAAAGGCGCGTGAAGAGACGAAGAAAATGACCCAGAGCTGTCCCTCGGACGCCCAACCTTATTAGCCGACGATCAGAAGTGCATGAGGGGTGCGATCATACCAGCACTAACGCACCGTATCCCATTAGAACTTCGAAGTTAAGCGTGTTTGGGCGAGAGTAGTACTAGGATGGGTGACCCCAAGGGAAGTCCCCGTTTTGCACCTTTTTTTTTACTACCTATTTGAATGCACGACGAGATCATTTTTTTTACCAATCTTTCTAAACAAATGTTAAGGACGGACGACGTCGTCGCCATAAAATTTGACTGTCGATCGCCCGTGCGTGGCCCGCCGCAATCTCTACGGCCGGCTCGATCGACCAACTAACCCAAAAAATTAAAATTTGTAAATAAATAAGAAAAATAACATTTCAATTATTATTTTTCGTTTAAAACGGGCGTAACTCCGTCCATTATTGTCCGATTTCAGCTTTTCACATGGCGCTGAAAGGCGCGTGAAGAGACGTAGCAAATGACCCCGAGCTGTCCCTCGGACGCTCACCCGTATTAGTCGACGATTAGAAGTGCATGATGTGTACGATCATACCAGCACTAACGCACCGGATCCTATCAGAACTCCGAAGTTAAACGTGCTTGGGTGAGAGTAGTACTATGATGTGTGACCCCCTGGGAAGTTCTCGTGCTGCACCCTTTTTTTTACTACCAATTTGAATGCACGACGAGATCATTTTTTTACCAATCTTTCTAAAGAAACGTTAAGGACGGACAACGTCGTCGCCATAAAATTTGGCTGTCGATCTACAGTACGGGGCCCGTCGCAACCTCTACGGCTGGCTCGATCGACCAACTAACCCGAAAAATTAAAATTTGTAAATAAATAAGAAAAATAACATTTCAATTATTATTTTTCGTTTAAAACGGGCGTAACTCCGTGCATTATTGTCCGATTTCACCTTTTCACGTGGCGCTGAAAGGCGCGCGAAGAGACGAAGAAAATGACCCCGAGCTGTCCCTCGGACGCTCACCCTTATTAGTCGACGATCAGAAGTGCATGACGGGTGCGATTATACCAGCACTAACTCGCCGGATTCCATCAGAACACCGAAGTTAAGCGTGCTTGGGCGAGAGTAGTACTAGGATGTGTGACCCCCTGGGAAGTTCTCGTGCTGCACCCTTTTTTTCACTACCAATTTGAATGCACGACGAGATCATTTTTTTTACCAATCTTTCTAACCAAACGTTAAGGACGGACGACGTCGTCGTCATAAAATTTGGCTGTCGATCGCCCGTGCGGGGCCCGCCGCAACCTCTACGGCCGGCTCGATCGACCAACTAACCTGAGAAATGAAAATTTGTAAATAAATAACAAAAATAACATTTCAATTATTATTTTTCGTTTAAAACAGGCGTAATTCCGTGCATTATTATCCGATTTCAGCTTTTGACGTGGCGCTGAAAGGCGCGCGAAGAGATGAAGAAAATGACCCCGAGATGTCCCTCGGACGCTCACCCTTATTAGCCGACGATCAGCAATGCATGACGGGTGCGATCATACAAGCACTAACGCACCGGATCTCATCAGAACACCAAAGTTAAGCGAGCTTGGGGGAGAGTAGTACTAGGATGTGTGACCCCCTGGGAAGTCCTCCAGTTGCACCCTTTTTTTTACTACCTATTTGAATGCACGACGAGATCAGAAGTGCATGAGGGGTGCGATCATACCAGCACTAACGCACTGTATCCCATTAGAACTTCGAAGTTAAGAGTGCTTGGACGAGACGTTTTGCACCCTTTTTTTTACTACCTATTTGAATGCACGACGAGATCATTTTTTTTACCATTCTTTCTAACCAAACCTTAAGGACGGACGACGTCGTCGCCATAAAATTTGGCTGTCGATCACCCGTGCGGGGCCCGCCGCAACCTCTACGGCCGGCTCGATCGACCAACTAACCTGAAAAATTAAAATTTGTAAATAAATAAGAAAAATAACATTTCAATTATTATTTTTAGTTTAAAACGGGCGTAACTCTGTGCATTATTGTCCGATTTCAGCTTTTCACGTGGCGCTGAAAGGCGAGCGAAGAGACGCAGAAAATGACCCCGAGCTGTCCCTCGGACGCTTACCCTTATTAGCCGACGATCAGAAGTGCATGATGGGTCCGATCATACCAGCACTAACGCACCGGATCCCATCAGAACTCCGTAGTTAAGCGTGCTTGGGCGAGACTAGTTCTAGGATGGGTGACCCCCTTGGAAGTCCTCGTGTTGCAACTTTTTTTTTACTACCTATTTGAATGCACGACGAGATCATTTTTTTTACCAATCTTTCTAACCAAACGTTAAGGACGGACGACGTTGTCGCCATAAAATTTGGCAGTCGATCGCCCGCGCGGGGCCCACCGTAACCTCTACGGCCGGCTCGATCGACCAACCAACCCGAAAAATTAAAATTTGTAAATAAATAAGAAAAATAACATTTCAATTATTATTTTTCGTTTAAAACGGGCGTAACTCTGTGCATTATTGTCTGATTTCAGCATTTCACGTGGCGCTGAAAGACGCGCGAAGAGACGATGAAAATGACCCCGAGCTGTCTCTCGGACGCTCACCCATATTAGCCGACGATCAGAAGTGCGTGACGAGTGCGATTATACCAGCACTAAAGCACCGGATCCCATCAGAACTCCGAAGTTAAGCGTGCTTGGGCGAGAGAAGTACTAGGATGTGTGACCCCCTGGGAAGTCCTCGTGTTGCACCTTTTTTTGACTACCTGTTTGATTGCACGACGAGATCATTTTTTTACTAATCTTTCTAACCAAACGTTAAGGACGGACGACGTCGTCGCCATAAAATTTGGCTGTCGATCGCCGTGATGGGGCCGCCGCAACCTCTACGGCCGGCTCGATCGACCAACCGACCCGAAAAATTAAAATTTGTAAACAAATAAGAAAAATAACATTTCAATTATTATTTTTCGTTTAAAACGGGCATAACTCCGTGCATTATTGTCCGATTTCAGCTTTTCACGTGGCGCTGAAAGGCGCGCGAAGAGACGAAGAAAATGACCCCGAGCTGTCTCTCGGACGCTCACCCTTATTTGTCGACGATCAGAAGTGCGTGACGGGTGCGATCATACCAGCAATAAAGCACCGGATCCCATCAGAACTCCGAAGTGAAGAGTGCTTGGGCGAGAGTAGTACTAGGATGGGTGACCCCCTGGGAAGTTCTCGTGTTGCACTTTTTTTTTTACTACCTATTTGAATGCACGACGAGATCATTTTTTTTACCAATCTTTCTAACCAAACGTTAAGGACGGACGACGTCGTCGCCATAAAATTTGGCTGTCGATCGCCCGCGCGTGGCCCGCCGCAACCTCTACGGCCGGCTCGATCGACCAACCGACCCGAAAAATTAAAATTTGTAAATAAATAAGAAAAATAACATTTCAATTATTTTTTTTCGTTTAAAACGGGCGTAACTCCGTGCATTATTGTCCAATTTCAGCTTTTCACGTGGCGCTGAAACGCGCGCGAAGAGACGAAGAAAATGACCCCGAGCTATTCCTCGGACGCTCACCCTTATTAGCCGACAATCAGAAGTGCGTGACAGGTGCGATCATACCAGCACTAAAGCACCGGATCCCATCAGAACTCCGAAGTTAAGCGTGCTTGGGCGAGAGTAGTACTAGAATGGGTGAACCCCTGGGAAGTCCTCGTGTTGCATCTTTTTTTTTACTACCAATTTAAATGCACGACGAGATCATTTTTTTTACCAATCTTTCTAACCAAACGTTAAGGACGGACGACGTCGTCGCCATAAAATTTGGCTATCGATCGCCCGTGCGGGGCCCGCCGCAACCTCTACGGCCGGCTCGATCGACCAACCGACCCGAAAAATTAAAATTTGTAAATAAATAAGAAAAATAACATTTCAATTATTATTTTTCGTTTAAAACGGGCGTAACTCCGTGCATTATTGTCCGATTTCAGGTTTTCACGTGGCGCTGAAAGGTGCACGAAGAGACGAAGAAAATGACCCCGAGCTGTCTCTCGGACTCTCACCCTTATTTGTTGACGATCAGAAGTGCGTGACGGGTGCGATCATACCAGCACTAAAGCAACGGATCCCATCAGAACTCCGAAGTTAAGCGTGCTTGGGCGAGAGTAGTACTAGAATGGGTGACCCCCTCGGAAGTCCTCGTGTTGCACCTTTTTTTTTACTACCTATTTGAATGCACGACGAGATCATTTTTTTTACCAATCTTTCTAACCAAACGTTAAGGACGGACGACGTCGTCGCCATAAAATTTGGCTGTCGATCGCCGTGATGGGGCCGCCGCAACCTCTACGGCCGGCTCGATCGACCAACCGACCCGAAAAATTAAAATTTGTAAATAAATAAGAAAAATAACATTTCAATTATTATTTTTCGTTTAAAACGGGCATAACTCCGTGCATTATTGTCCGATTTCAGCTTTTCACGTGGCGCTGAAAGGCGCAAGAAGAGACGAAGAAAATGACCCCGAGCTGTCCCTCGGACGCTCACCCTTATTAGCCGACGATCAGAAGTGCGTGACGGGTGCGATCATACCAGCACTAAAGCACTGGATCCCATCAGAACTCCGAAGTTAAGCGTGCTTGGGCGAGAGTAGTACTAGAATGTGTGACCCCCTGGGAAGTCCTCGTGTTGCACCTTTTTTTGACTACCTGTTTGATTGCACGACGAGATCATTTTTTTACCAATCTTTCTAACCAAACGTTAAGGACGGACGACGTCGTCGCCATAAAATTTGGCTGTCGATCGCCCGCGCGGGGCCCGCCGCAACCTCTACGGCCGACTCGATCGGCCAACCGACCCGAAAAATTAAAATTTGTAAATAAATAAGAAAAATAACATTTCAATTATTATTTTTCGTTTAAAACGGGCGTAACTCCGTGCATTATTGTCCGATTTCAGCTTTTCACGTGGCGCTGAAAGGAGCGCGAAGAGACGAAGAAAATGACCCCTAGCTGTCCCTCGGACGCTCACCCTTATTAGCCGACGATCAGAAGTACGTGACGGGTGCGATCATACCAGCACTAAAGCACCGGATCCCATCAGAACTCCGAAGTTAAGCGTGCTTGGGCGAGAGTAGTACTAGGATGGGAGACCCGCTGGGAAGTCCTCGTGTTGCACCTTTTTTTTTACTACCTATTTGAATGCACGACGAGATCATTTTTTTTACCAATCTTTCTAACCAAACGTTAAGGACGGACGACGTCGTCGCCATAAAATTTGGCTGTCGATCGCTCGTGCGGGGCCAGCCGCAACCTCTACGGCCGGCTCGATCGACCAACCGACCCGAAAAATTAAAATTTGTAAATAAGTAAGAAAAATAACATTTCAATTATTATTTTTCGTTTAAAACGGGCGTAACTCCATGCATTATTGTCTGATTTCAGCTTTTCACGTAGCGCTGAAAGGCGCGCGAAGAGACGAAGAAAATGACCCCGAGCTGTCCCTCGGACGCTCATCCTTATTAGCCGACGATCAGAAGTGCGTGACGGGTGCGATCATACCAGCACTAAAGCACCGGATCCCATCAGAACTCCGAAGTTAGGCGTGCTTGTGCGAGAGTAGTACTAGGATGGGTGACCCCCTCGGAAGTCCTAGTGTTGCACCTTTTTTTTACTACCTATTTGAATGCACGACGAGATCATTTTTTTTACCAATCTTTGTAACCAAACGTTAAGGATGGACGGCGACGTCGCCATATAATTTGGCTGTCGATCGCCCGTGCGGGGCCCGCCGCAACCTCTACGGCCGGCTCGATCGACCAACCGACCCGAAAAATTAAAATTTGTAAATAAATAAGAAAAATAACATTTCAATTATTATTTTTCGTTTAAAACGGGCGTAACTCCGTGCATTATTGTCCGATTTCAGCTTTTCACGTGGCGCTGAAAGGCGCACGAAGAGACGAAGAAAATGACCCCGAGCTGTCCCTCGGACGCTCACCCTTATTAGCCGACGATCAGAAGTGTGTGACGGGTGCGATCATACCAGCACTAAAGCACCGGATCCCATCAGAACTCCGAAGTTAAGCGTGCTTGGGCGAGAGTAGTACTAGGATGTGTGACCCCCTGGGAAGTCCTCGTGTTGCACCTTTTTTTGACTACCTGTTTGATTGCACGACGAGATCATTTTTTTACCAATCTTTCTAACCAAACGTTAAGGACGGACGACGTCGTCGCCATAAAATTTGGCTGTCGATCGCCCGCGCGGGGCCCGCCGCAACCTCTACGGCCGGCTCGATCGACCAACCGACCCGAAAAATTAAAATTTGTAAATAAATAAGAAAAATAACATTTCAATTATTATTTTTCGTTTAAAACGGGCGTAACTCCATGCATTATTGTCTGATTTCAGCTTTTCACGTGGCGCTGAAAGGCGCGCGAAGAGACGAAGAAAATGACCCCGAGCTGTCCCTCGGACACTCACCCTTATTAGCCGACGATCAGAAGTGCGTGACGGGTGCGATCATACCAGCACTAAAGCACCGGATCCCATCAGAACTCCGAAGTTAGGCGTGCTTGTGCGAGAGTAGTACTAGGATGGGTAACCCCCTGGGAAGTCCTCGTGTTGCACCTTTTTTTTTACTACCTATTTGAATGCACGACGAGATCATTTTTTTTACCAATCTTTCTAACCAAACGTTAAGGACGGACGACGTCGTCGCCATAAAATTTGGCTGTCGATCGCCCATGCGGGGCCCGCCGCAACCTCTACGGCCGGCTCGATCGACCAACCGACCCGAAAAATAAAAATTTGTAAATAAATAAGAAAAATAACATTTCAATTATTATTTTTCGTTTAAAACGGGCGTAACTCCGTGCATTATTGTCCGATTTCAGCTTTTCACGTGGCGCTGAAAGGTGCGCGAAGAGAGGAAGAAAATGACCCCGAGCTGTCCCTCGGACGCTCACCCTTATTAGCCGACGATTAGAAGAACATGATGGATGCGATCATACATGCACTAACGTATTAGATCTCATCAGAACTCCGAAGTTAAGCGTGCTTGGGGGAGAGTAGTACTAGTATGGGTGACCCCTTGGGAAGTTATCGTGTTGCACCTTTTTTTTACTACCTATTTGATTGCACGACGAGATCATTTTTTTTACCAATCTTTCTTACCAAACTTTAAGGAAGGAGGACGTCGTCGCCAAAAAATTTGGCTGTCGATCGCCCGCGCGGGGCCCGCCACAACCTCTACGGCCGGCTCGATCGACCAACCGACCCCAAAAATTAAAATTTGTAAATAAATAAGAAAAATAACATTTCAATTATTATTTTTCGTTTAAAACGGGCGTAACTCCGTGCATTATTGTCCGATTTTAGCTTTTCACGTGGCGCAGAAAGGCGCGCGAAGAGACGAAGAAAATGACCCCGAGCTGTCCCTCGGACGCTCACCCTTATTAGCCGACGATCAGAAGTGCGTGATGGGTGCGATCATACCAGCACTAAAGCACCGGATCCCATCAGAACTCCGAGGTTAAGCGTGTTTGGGCGAGAGTAGTACTAGGATGGGTGACCCCCTGTGAAGTCCTCGTGTTGCACCTTTTTTTGACTACCTGTTTGATTGCACGACGAGATCATTTTTTTACCAATCTTTCTAACCAAACGTTAAGGACGGACGACGTCGTCGCCATAAAATTTGGCTGTCGATCGCCCGTGCGGGGCCCGCCGCAACCTCTACGGCCGGCTCGACCGACCAACCGACCCAAAAAATTAAAATTTGTAAATAAATAAGAAAAATAACATTTCAATTTTTTTTTTCGTTTAAAACGGGCGTAACTCCGTGCATTATTGTCCGATTTCAGCTTTTCACGTGGCAGTGAACCGCGCGCGAAGAGACGAAGAAAATGACCCCGAGCTGTCCCTCGGACGCTCACCCTTATTAGCCGACGATCAGAAGTGCGAGATGGGTGCGATCATACCAGCACTAAAGAAACGGATCCCATCAGAACTCCGAAGTTAAGCGTGCTTGGGCGAGAGTATCACTAGGATGGGTGACCCCCTGGGAAGTCCTCGTGTTGCACCTTTTTTTTTACTACCTATTTGATTGCACGACGAGATCATTTTTTTTACCAATCTTTCTAACCAAACGTTAAGGACGGACGACGTCGTCGCCATAAAATTTGGCTGTCGATCGCCCGCGCGCGGCCCGCCGCAACCTCTTCGGCCGGATCGATCGACCAACCAACCCGAAAAATTAAAATTTGTAAATAAATAAGAAAAATAACATTTCAATTACTATTTTTCGTTTAAAACGGGCGTAACTCCGTGCATTATTGTCCGATTTCAGCTTTTCACGTGGCGCTGAAAGGCGCGCGAAGAGACGAAGAAAATGACCCCGAGCTGTTCCTCGGACGCTCAGCCTTATTAGCCGACGATCAGAAGTGCATGATTGGTGCGATCATACCAGCACTAACGCATCGGATTCCATCAGAACTACGAAGTTAAGCTTGCTTGGGCGAGAGTAGGACTTGGATGGGTGACCCCTGGGAAGTCCTCGTGTTGCACCTTTTTTTTTACTATCTATTTGAATGCACGACGAGATCATTTTTTTTTACCAATCTTTCTAACCAAACGTTAAGGACGGACGACGTCGTCGCCATAAAATTTGGCTGTCGATCGCCCGCGCGGGGCCCGCCGCAACCTCTATGGCCGGCTCAATCGACCAACCGACCCGAAAAACTAAAATTTGTAAATAAATAAGAAAAATAACATTTCAATTATTATTTTTCGTTTAAAACGGGGGTAACTCCTTGCATTATTGTCCGATTTCAGCTTTTCACATGGCGCTGAAAGGCGCGCGAAGAGACGAAGAAAATTACCCCGAGCTGTCCATCGGATGATCACCCTTATTAGCCGACGATCAGAAGTGCATGACGGGTGCGATCATACCAGCACTAAAGCACCGGATCCAATCAGAACTCCGAAGTTAAGCGTGCTTGGGCGAGAGTAGTACTAGGATGGGTGACCCCCTAGGAAGTCCTCTTGTTGCACCTTTTTTTTACTACCTGTTTGATTGCACGACGAGATCATTTTTTTTACCAATCTTTCTAACGAAACGTTAAGGACGGACGACGTCGTCGCCATAAAATTTGGCTGTCGATCGCCCGCGCCGGGCCCGCCGCAACCTCTACGGCCGACTCGATCGACCAACCGACCTGAAAAATTAAAATTTGTAAATAAATAAGAAAAATAACATTTCAATTATTATTTTTCTTTTAAAACGGCCGAAACTCCTTGCATTATTGTCCGATTTCAGCTTTTCACGTGGCGCTGAAAGACGCGCGAAGAGACGAAGAAAATGACCCCGAGCTGTCCATCGGATGATCACCCTTATTAGCCGACGATCAGAAGTGCATGACGGGTGCGATCATACCAGCACTAAAGCACCGGATCCCATCAGAACTCCGAAGTTAAGCATGCTTGGGCGAGAGTAGTACTAGAATGGGTGACCCCTTGGGAAGTCCTCGTGTTGCACCTTTTTTTTTACTACATATTTGATTGCACGACGAGATCATTTTTTTTACCAATCTTTCTAACCAAACGTTAAGTACGGACGACGTCGTCGCCACAAAATTTGGCTGTCGATCGCCCGTGCGGGGCCCGCCGCAACCTCTACGGCCGGATCGATCGACCAACCAACCCGAAAAAACAAAATTTGTAAATAAATATGAAAAATAACATTTCAATTATTATTTTTCGTTTAAAACGGGCATAACTCCGTGCATTATTGTTCGATTTCAGCTTTTCACGTGGCACTGAAAGGCGCGCGAAGAGACGAAGAAAATGACCCCGGGCCGTCTCTCGGACGCTCACCCTTATTAGCCGACGATCAGAAGTGCATGACGGGTGCGATCATACCAGCACTAAAGCACCGGATCCCATCAGAACTCCGAAGTTAAGCGTGCTTGGGCGAGAGTAGTACTAGAATGGGTGGACCCCTTGGGAAGTCCTCGTGTTGCACCTTTTTTTTTACTACATATTTGATTGCACGACGAGATCATTTTTTTTACCAATCTTTCTAACCAAACGTTAAGGACGGACGACGTCGTCGCCACAAAATTTGGCTGTCGATCGCCCGTGCGGGGCCCGCCGCAACCTCTACGGCCGGATCGATCGACCAACCAACACGAAAAATTAAAATTTGTAAATAAATAAGAAAAATAACATTTAATTATTATTTTTCGTTTAAAACGGGCATAACTCCGTGCATTATTGTTCGATTTCAGCTTTTCACGTGGCACTGAAAGGCGCGCGAAGAGACGAAGAAAATGACCCCGGGCCGTCTCTCGGACGCTCACCCTTATTAGCCGACGATCAGAAGTGCATGACGGGTGCGATCATACCAGCACTAAAGCACCGGATCCCATCAGAACTCCGAAGTTAAGCGTGCTTGGGCGAGAGTAGTACTAGAATGGGTGGACCCCTTGGGAAGTCCTCGTGTTGCACCTTTTTTTTTACTACATATTTGATTGCACGACGAGATCATTTTTTTTACCAATCTTTCTAACCAAACGTTAAGGACGGACGACGTCGTCGCCACAAAATTTGGCTGTCGATCGCCCGTGCGGGGCCCGCCGCAACCTCTACGGCCGGATCGATCGACCAACCAACACGAAAAATTAAAATTTGTAAATAAATAAGAAAAATAACATTTAATTATTATTTTTCGTTTAAAACGGGCATAACTCCGTGCATTATTGTTCGATTTCAGCTTTTCACGTGGCACTGAAAGGCGCGCGAAGAGACGAAGAAAATGACCCCGGGCCGTCTCTCGGACGCTCACCCTTATTAGCCGACGATCAGAAGTGCATGACGGGTTCGATCATACCAGCACTAAAGCACCGGATCCCATCAGAACTCCGAAGTTAAGCGTGCTTGGGTGAGAGTAGTACTAGAATGGGTGACCCCTTGGGAAATCCTCGTGTTGCACCTTTTTTTTTACTACATATTTGATTGCACGACGAGATCATTTTTTTTACCAATCTTTCTAACCAAACGTTAAGGACGGACGACGTCGTCGCCACAAAATTTGGCTGTCGATCGCCCGGGCGGGGCCCGCCGCAACCTCTACGGCCGGATCGATCGACCATCCAACCCGAAAAATTAAAATTTGTAAATAAATAAGAAAAATAACATTTCAATTATTATTTTTCGTTTAAAACAGGTGTAACTCCGTGCATTATTGTCTGATTTCAGCTTTTCACGAGGCGCTGAAAGGCGCGCGAAGAGACGAAGAAAATGACCCCGAGCTGTCTCTCGGACGCTCACCCTTATTAGCCAACGATCAGAAGTGCATGCCGGGTGCGATCATACCAGCACTAACGCCACGGATCCCATCAGAACTCCGAAGTTAAGCGTGCTTGGGCGAGAGTAGTACTAGGATGGTTGACCCCTTGGGAAGTCCTCGTGTTGCACCTTTTTTTTTACTACCTCTTTGATTGCACGACGAGATCATTTTTTTTAACTATCTTTCTAACCAAACGTTAAGGACGGATGACGTCGTCGCCATAAAATTGGGCTGTTGATCGCCCGTGCGGGGCCCGCCGCAACCTCTACGGCCGGCTCGATCGACCAACCGACTCGAAAAAATTAAAATTTGTAAATAAATAACAAAAATAACATTTCAATTATTATTTTCCGTTTAAAACGGGCGTAACTCCGTGCATTACTGTCCGATTTCAGCTTTTCACGTGGCGCTGAAAGGTGCGCGAAGAGACGAATAAAATGACCCCGAGCTGTCCCTCGGACGCTCACCCTTATTAGCCGACGATCAGAAGTGCGTGACGGGTGCGATCATACCAGCACTAACGCACCGGATCGTATCAGAACTCCGAAGTTAAGCGTGCTTGGGCGAGAGTATCACTAGGATGGGTGACCCCCTGGGAAGTCCTCGTGTTGCACCTTTTTTTTTACTACCTATTTGATTGCACGACGAGATCATTTTTTTTACCAATCTTTCTAACCAAACGTTAAGGACGGACGACGTCGTCGCCATAAAATTTGGCTGTCGATCGCCCGCGCGCGGCCCGCCGCAACCTCTACGGCCGGATCGATCGACCAACCAACCCGAAAAATTAAAATTTGTAAATAAATAAGAAAAATAACATTTCAATTACTATTTTTCGTTTAAAACGGGCGTAACTCCGTGCATTATTGTCCGATTTCAGCTTTTCACGTGGCGCTGAAAGGCACGCGAAGAGACGAAGAAAATGACCCCGAGCTGTTCCTCGGACGCTCAGCCTTATTTGCCGACGATCAGAAGTGCATGATTGGTGCGATCATACCAGCACTAACGCATCGGATTCCATCAGAACTACGAAGTTAAGCTTGCTTGGGCGAGAGTAGGACTTGGATGGGTGACCCCCTGGGAAGTCCTCGTGTTGCACCTTTTTTTTTACTATCTATTTGAATGCACGACGAGATCATTTTTTTTTACCAATCTTTCTAACCAAACGTTAAGTACGGACGACGTCGTCGCCACAAAATTTGGCTGTCGATCGCCCGTGCGGGGCCCGCTGCAACCTCTGCGGCCGTATCGATCGACCAACCAACCCGAAAAATTAAAATTTGTAAATAAATAAGAAAAATAACATTTCAATTATTATTTTTCGTTTAAAACGGGCATAACTCCTTGCATTATTGTCCGATTTCAGCTTTTCACATGGCGCTGAAAGGCGCGCGAAGAGACGAAGAAAATTACCCCGAGCTGTCCATCGGATGATCACCCTTATTAGCCGACGATCAGAAGTGCATAACGGGTGCGATCATACCAGCACTAAAGCACCGGATCCCATCAGAACTCCGAAGTTAAGCATGCTTGGGCGAGAGTAGTACTAGAATGGGTGACCCCTTGGGAAGTCCTCGTGTTGCACCTTTTTTTTTACTACATATTTGATTGCACGACGAGATCATTTTTTTTACCAATCTTTCTAACCAAACGTTAAGTACGGACGACGTCGTCGCCACAAAATTTGGCTGTCGATCGCCCGTGCGGGGCCCGCCGCAACCTCTGCGGCCGTATCGATCGACCAACCAACCCGAAAAATTAAAATTTGTAAATAAATAAGAAAAATAACATTTCAATTATTATTTTTCGTTTAAAACGGGCATAACTCCGTGCATTATTGTTCGATTTCAGCTTTTCACGTGGCACTGAAAGGCGCGCGAAGAGACGAAGAAAATGACCCCGGGCCGTCTCTCGGACGCTCACCCTTATTAGCCGACGATCAGAAGTGCATGACGGGTGCGATCATACCAGCACTAAAGCACCGGATCCCATCAGAACTCCGAAGTTAAGCGTGCTTGGGCGAGAGTAGTACTAGAATGGGTGGACCCCTTGGGAAGTCCTCGTGTTGCACCTTTTTTTTTACTACATATTTGATTGCACGACGAGATCATTTTTTTTACCAATCTTTCTAACCAAACGTTAAGGACGGACGACGTCGTCGCCACAAAATTTGGCTGTCCATCGCCCGTGCGGGGCCCGCCGCAACCTCTACGGCCGGATCGATCGACCATCCAACCCGAAAAATTAAAATTTGTAAATAAATAAGAAAAATAACATTTCAATTATTATTTTTCGTTTAAAACAGGTGTAACTCCGTGCATTATTGTCTGATTTCAGCTTTTCACGAGGCGCTGAAAGGCGCGCGAAGAGACGAAGAAAATGACCCCGAGCTGTCTCTCGGACGCTCACCCTTATTAGCCAACGATCAGAAGTGCATGCCGGGTGCGATCATACCAGCACTAACGCCACGGATCCCATCAGAACTCTGAAGTTAAGCGTGCTTGGGCGAGAGTAGTACTAGGATGGTTGACCCCTTGGGAAGTCCTCGTGTTGCACCTTTTTTTTTACTACCTCTTTGATTGCACGACGAGATCATTTTTTTTAACTATCTTTCTAACCAAACGTTAAGGACGGATAACGTCGTCGCCATAAAATTGGGCTGTTGATCGCCCGTGCGGGGCCCGCCGCAACCTCTACGGCCGGCTCGATCGACCAACCGACTCGAAAAATTAAAATTTGTAAATAAATAAGAAAAATAACATTTCAATTATTATTTTCCGTTTAAAACGGGCGTAACTCCGTGCATTACTGTCCGATTTCAGCTTTTCACGTGGCGCTGAAAGGTGCGCGAAGAGACGAATAAAATGACCCCGAGCTGTCCCTCGGACGCTCACCCTTATTAGCCGACGATCAGAAGTGCGTGACGGGTGCGATCATACCAGCACTAACGCACCGGATCCTATCAGAACTCCGAAGTTAAGCGTGCTTGGGCGAGAGTAGTACTAGGATGGTTGACCCTCTGGGAACTCCTCGGGTTGCATCTTTTTTTTTACTACCTATTTGAATGCACGACGAGATCATTTTTTTTACCAATCTTTCTAACAAAACGTTAAGGACGGACGACGTCGTCGCCATAAAATTGGGCTGTCGATCGCCCGTGCGGGGCCCGCCGCAACCTCTACGGCCGGCTCGATCGACCAACCGACCCGAAAAATTAAAATTTGTAAATAAATAAGAAAAATAACATTTCAATTATTATTTTTCGTTTAAAACGGCCGAAACTCCGTGCATTATTGCCAGATTTCAGCTTTTCACGTGGCGCTGAAAGGCGCGCGAAGAGACGAAGAAAATGACCCCGAGCTGTCCCTCGGACGCTCACCCTTATTAGCCGTCGATCAGAAGTGCGTGACGGGTGCGATCATACCAGCACTAAAGCACCGGATCCCATCAGAACTCTGAAGTTAAGCGTGCTTGGGCGAGAGTAGTACTAGAATGGGTGACCCCCTGGGAAGTCCTCGTGTTGCACCTTTTTTTTTACTACATATTTGATTGCACGACGAGATCATTTTTTTTACCAATCTTTCTAACCAAACGTTAAGGACGGACGACGTCGTCGCCACAAAATTTGGCTGTCGATCGCCCGTGCAGGGCACCGCCGCAACCTCTACGGTGGGCTCGATCGACCAACTAACCCGAAAAATTAAAATTTGTAAATAAATAAGAAAAATAACATTTCAATTATTATTTTTCGTTCAAAACGGGCGTAACACCGTGCATTATTGTCCGATTTCAGCTTTTCACGTGGAGCTGAAAGGCGCGCGAAGAGACGAAGATATTTTTCGTTCAAAACGTGCGTAACTCCGTGCATTATTGTCCGATTTCAGCTTTTCACGTGGAGCTGAAAGGCGCGCGAAGAGACGAAGAAAATGACCCCGAGCTGTCCCTCGGATGCTCACCCTTATTAGCCGACGATCAGAAGTGCATGACCGTTGCGATCATACCAACACTAACGTACTAGATCCCATCAGAACTCCGAAATTAAGCGTGCTTGGGTGAGAGTAGTTCTAGGATGGGTGACCCCCTGGGAAGTCCTCGTGTTGCACCCTTTTTTTTACTACCTATTTGAATGCTCGACGAGATCATTTTTTTACCAAACGTTAAGGACGGACGACGTCGTCGCCATAAAATTTCGTTGTCGATCGCCCATGCGGGGCCCGCCGCAACCTCTACGGCCGTCTCGATCGACCAGCCAACCTGAAAATTAAAATTTGTAAATAAATATGAAAAATAACATTTCAATTATTATTTTTCGTTTAAAACGGGCGTAACTCCGTGCATTATTGTCCGATTTCAGCTTTTCACGTGGCGTTGAAAGGCGCGCGAAGTGACGAAGAAAATGACCCCCGAACTATCTGCTCGGACGCTCACCCTTATTGGCCGACGATCAGAAGTGAATGACGGGTTCGATCATTCCAGCACTAACGCACCGGATCCCATCAAAACTCCAAAGTTAAGCATGCTTGGGCGAGAGTAGTACTAGGATGGGTGACCCCCTGGGAAGTCCTTGTGTTGCACTTTTTTTTTTACTACCTATTTGAATGTACGATGAGATCATTTTTTTTACAAATCTTTCTAAACAAACGTTAAGGACGGATGACGTCGTCGCAATAAAATTTGGCTGTCCATCGCCCGTGCAGGGCCCGCCGCAACCTCTACGGCCGGCTCGATCGACCAACTAACCTGAAAAATTAAAATTTGTAAATAAAAAAGCAAAATAACATTTCAATTATTATTTTTCATTTAAAACGGGTGTAACTCCGTGCATTATTGTCCGATTTCAGCTTTTCACGTGGCGCTGAATGGCGCACGAAGAGACGAAGAAAATGACCCATAGCTATCCCTCGGACGCTCAACCTTATTAGCCGACGATCAGAAGTGCATGACGGGTCTGATCATACCAGCACTAACACACCGGATCCCATCAGAACTCCGAAGTTAAGCGTGGTTGGGCGAGAGTAGTACTAGGATGGTTGACCGCTTAGGAAGTTCTCGTATTGCACCCTTTTTTTACTACCTATTTGAATGCACGACGAGATCATTTTTTTTACCAATCTTTCTAAACAAACGTTAAGGACGGACGACGTCGTCGCCATAAAATTTGGCTGTCGATCGCCCGTGCGGGGCCCGCCGCCATTTCTACGGCCGGCTCGATCGACCAACTAACCCGAAAAATTAAAATTTGTAAATAAAAAAGAAAAATAAAATTTCAATTATTATTTTTCGTTTAAAACGTGCGTAACTCCGTGCATTATTGTCCGATTTCAGATTTTCATGTGGCGCTGAAAGGCGCGTGAAGAGACGAAGAAAATGACCCAGAGCTGTCCCTCGGACGCCCAACCTTATTAGCCGACGATCAGAAGTGCATGAGGGGTGCGATCATACCAGCACTAACGCACCGTATCCCATTAGAACTTCGAAGTTAAGCGTGTTTGGGCGAGAGTAGTACTAGGATGGGTGACCCCAAGGGAAGTCCCCGTTTTGCACCTTTTTTTTTACTACCTATTTGAATGCACGACGAGATCATTTTTTTTACCAATCTTTCTAAACAAATGTTAAGGACGGACGACGTCGTCGCCATAAAATTTGACTGTCGATCGCCCGTGCGTGGCCCGCCGCAATCTCTACGGCCGGCTCGATCGACCAACTAACCCAAAAAATTAAAATTTGTAAATAAATAAGAAAAATAACATTTCAATTATTATTTTTCGTTTAAAACGGGCGTAACTCCGTCCATTATTGTCCGATTTCAGCTTTTCACATGGCGCTGAAAGGCGCGTGAAGAGACGTAGCAAATGACCCCGAGCTGTCCCTCGGACGCTCACCCGTATTAGTCGACGATTAGAAGTGCATGATGTGTACGATCATACCAGCACTAACGCACCGGATCCTATCAGAACTCCGAAGTTAAACGTGCTTGGGTGAGAGTAGTACTATGATGTGTGACCCCCTGGGAAGTTCTCGTGCTGCACCCTTTTTTTTACTACCAATTTGAATGCACGACGAGATCATTTTTTTACCAATCTTTCTAAAGAAACGTTAAGGACGGACAACGTCGTCGCCATAAAATTTGGCTGTCGATCGCCAGTACGGGGCCCGCCGCAACCTCTACGGCTGGCTCGATCGACCAACTAACCCGAAAAATTAAAATTTGTAAATAAATAAGAAAAATAACATTTCAATTATTATTTTTCGTTTAAAACGGGCGTAACTCTGTGCATTGTTGTCCGATTTCAGCTTTTCACGTGGCGCTGAAAGGCGCGCGAAGAGACGAAGAAAATGACCCCCGTACTCTCCCTCGGACGCTCACCCTTATTAGCCGACGATCAGAAGCGCATGATTAATGCGATCATACATGCACTAACGCATTGGATCCCATCAGAACTCCGAAATTAAGCGTGCTTGGGCGAGAGTAGGACTAGGATGGATGACCCCCTGGGAAGTCCACGTGCTGCACCATTTTTTTTTACTACCTATTTGAATGCACGACGAGATCATTTTTTTTACCAATCTTTCTAACCAAACGTTAAGAACGGACGACGTCGTCGCCATAAAACATTGCTGTCGATCGCCCGTGCGGGGCCCGCCGCAACCTCTACGGCTGGCTCGATCGACCAACCGACCCAAAAAATTAAAATTTGTAAATAAATAAGAAAAATAACATCTCAATTATTATTTTTCGCTTAAATCGGGCGTAACTCCGTGTATTTTTATCCGATTTCAGCTTTTCACGTGGCGCTGAAATGCGCGCGAAGAGTCGAAGAAAATGACCCCCGAACTCTCCCTCGGACGCTCACCCTTATTAGCCGACGATCAGAAGCACATGACGGATGCGATAATACATGCATTAACGTATCGGATCCCATCAGAACTCTGAAGTTAAGCGTGCTTGGGCGAGAGTAAGACAAGGATGGGTGACCCCCTTGGAAGACCTCGTGCTACAACCTTTTTTTTTACTACCTATTTGATTTACACGACGAGATCATTTTTTTTCCCAATCTTTCTAACCAAACGTTAAGGACGATCGCCAACGCGGGGCCCGCCGCAACCTCTACGGCCGGCTCGATCGACAAACCGACCCAAAAAATTAAAATTTGTAAATAAAAAAGAAAAATAACATTTCAATTATTATTTTTCGTTTAAAACGGGCGTAACTCCGTGCATTATTGTCCGATTTCAGCTTTTCACGTGGCGCTGAAATGAGCGCGAATAGACGAAGAAAATGACCCCGAGCTGTCCCTCGGACGCTCACCCTTATTAGCCGACGATCAGAAGTGCATGACGGGTGCGATCATACCAGCACTAACGCACCAGATCCCATCAGAACTTCGAAGCTAAGCGTGCTTGGGCGAGAGTAGTATTAGGATGGGTGACCCCTTGGGAAGTCCTCGTGTTGCACTTTTTTTTTTACTACCTATTTGAATGCACGACGAGATCATTTTTTTTACCAATCTTTCTAAAAAAATGTTAAGGACGGACGACGTTGTCGCCATAAAATTTGGCTGTCGATCGCCCGTGCGGGGCCCGCCGCAACCTCTACGGCCGGCTCGATCGACCAACTAACCCGAAAAATTAAAATTTGTAAATAAATAAGAAAAATAATATTTCAATTATTATTTTTCGTTTAAAACGGGCGTAACTCTGTGCATTATTGTCCGATTTCAGCTTTTCACGTGGCGCTGAAAGGCGCGCGAAGAGACGCAGAAAATGACCCCGAGCTGTCCCTCGGACGCTTACCCTGATTAGCCGACGATCAGAAGTGCATGAAGGGTCCGATCATACCAGCACTAACGCACCGGATCCCATCAGAACTCCGAAGTTAAGCGTGCTTGGGCGAGACTAGTTCTAGGATGGGTGACCCCCTTGGAAGTCCTCGTGTTGCAACTTTTTTTTTACTACCTATTTGAATGCACGACGAGATCATTTTTTTTACCAATCTTTCTAACCAAACGTTAAGGACGGACGACGTTGTCGCCAAATAATTTGGCTGTCGATCGCCCGCGCGGGGCCCACCGCAACCTCTACGGCCGGCTCGATCGACCAACCGACCCGAAAAATTAAAATTTGTAAATAAATAAGAAAAATAACATTTCAATTATTATTTTTCGTTTAAAACGGGCTTAACTCCGTGCATTATTATCCGATTTCAGCTTTTCACGTGGCGCTGAAAGGCGCGCGAAGAGACGAAGAAAATGACCCCCGAACTCTCTCTCGGACGCTCACCCTTATTAGCCGACGATCAGAAGTGCATAATGGGTGCGATCATACCAGCACTAACGCACCGGATCCCATTAGAAATTCGAAGTTAAGTGTGCTTGGGCGAAAGTAGTACTAGGAAGGGTGACCCCCTGGGAAGTCCTCGTGTTGCACCTTTTTTTTTACTACATATTTGATTGCACGACGAGATCATTTTTTTTACCAATCTTTCTAACCAAACGTTAAGTACGGACGACGTCGTCGCCATAAAATTTGGCTGTCGATCGCCCGCGCTGGGCCCTCCGCAACCTCTACGGCTGGCTCGATCGACCAACCGACCCGAAAAATTAAAATTTGTAAATAAAAAAGAAAAATAACATTTCAATTATTATTTTTCGTTTAAAACGGGCGTAACTCTGTGCATTATTGTCCGATTTCAGCTTTTCACGTGGCGCTGAAATGGGCGCGAAGAGACGAAGAAAATGACCCCGAGCTGTCCCTCGGACGCTCACCCTTATTAGCCGACGATCAGAAGTGCATGACGGGTGCGATCATACCGGCACTAACGCACCGGATCCCATCAGAACTTCGAAGCTAAGCTTGCTTGGGCGAGAGTAGTATTAGGATGGGTGACCCCTTGGGAAGTTCTCGTGTTGCACTCTTTTTTTTACTACCTATTTGATTGCACGACGAGATCATTTTTTTTACTAATCTTTCTAACCAAACGTTAAGGACGGACGACGTCGTCGCCATAAAATTTGGCTGTCGATCGCCCGTGCGGGGCCCGCCGCATCCTCTACGGCCGGCTCGATCGACCAACCGACCCAAAAAATTAAAATTTGTAAATAAAAAAGAAAAATAACATTTCAATTATTATTTTTCGTTTAAAACGGGCGTAACTCCGTGCATTATTGTCCGATTTCAGCTTTTCACGTGGCGCTGAAATGCGCGCGAAGAGACGAAGAAAATGACCCCCGAACTCTCCCTCGGACGCTCACCCTTATTAGCCGACGATCAGAAGGACATTACGGATGCGATCATACATGCACTAACGCTTTGGATCCCATCAGAACTCTGAAATTAAGCGTGCTTGGGCGAGAGTAGTATTAGGATGGGTGACCCCTTGGGAAGTTCTCGTGTTGCACTCTTTTTTTTACTACCTATTTGATTGCACGGCGAGATCATTTTTTTTACCAATCTTTCTAACCAAACGTTAAGGACGGACGACGTCGTCGCCATAAAATTTGGCTGTCGATCGCCCGTGCGGGGCCCGCCGCAACCTCTACGGCCGGCTCGATCGACCAACCGACCCAAAAAATTAAAATTTGTAAATAAATAAGAAAAATAACATCTCAATTATTATTTTTCGCTTAAAACGGGCGTAACTCCGTGCATTATTATCCGATTTCAGCTTTTCACGTGGCGCTGAAATGCGTGCGAAGAGTCGAAGAAAATGACCCCCGAACTCTCCCTCGGACGCTCACCCTTATTAGCCGACGATCAGAAGCACATGACGGATGCGATCATACATGCATTAACGCATCGGATCCCATCAGAACTCCGAAGTTAAGCGTGCTTGGGCGAGATTAGGACAAGGATGGGTGACCCCCTTGGAAGACCTCGTGCTACAACCTTTTTTTTTACTACCTATTTGATTTACACGACGAGATCATTTTTTTTCCCAATCTTTCTAACCAAACGTTAAGGACGATCGCCGACGCGGGGCCCGCCGCAACCTCTACGGCCGGCACGATCGACAAACCGACCCAAAAAATTAAAATTTGTAAATAAAAAAGAAAAATAACATTTCAATTATTATTTTTCGTTTAAAACGGGCGTAACTCCGTGCATTATTGTCCGATTTCAGCTTTTCACGTGGCGCTGAAATGGGCGCGAAGAGACGAAGAAAATGACCCCGAGCTGTCCCTCGGACGCTCACCCTTATTAGCCGACGATCAGAAGTGCATGACGGGTGCGATCATACCGGCACTAACGCACCGGATCCCATCAGAACTTCGAAGCTAAGCGTGCTTGGGCGAGAGTAGTATTAGGATGGGTGACCCCTTGGGAAGTTCTCGTGTTGCACTCTTTTTTTTACTACCTATTTGATTGCACGACGAGATCATTTTTTTTACTAATCTTTCTAACCAAACGTTAAGGACGGACGACGTCGTCGCCATAAAATTTGGCTGTCGATCGCCCGTGCGGGGCCCGCCGCATCCTCTACGGCCGGCTCGATCGACCAACCGACCCAAAAAATTAAAATTTGTAAATAAAAAAGAAAAATAACATTTCAATTATTATTTTTCGTTTAAAACGGGCGTAACTCCGTGCATTATTGTCCGATTTCAGCTTTTCACGTGGCGCTGAAATGCGCGCGAAGAGACGAAGAAAATGACCCCCGAACTCTCCCTCGGACGCTCACCCTTATTAGCCGACGATCAGAAGGACATTACGGATGCGATCATACATGCACTAACGCTTTGGATCCCATCAGAACTCTGAAATTAAGCGTGCTTGGGCGAGAGTAGTATTAGGATGGGTGACCCCTTGGGAAGTTCTCGTGTTGCACTCTTTTTTTTACTACCTATTTGATTGCACGGCGAGATCATTTTTTTTACCAATCTTTCTAACCAAACGTTAAGGACGGACGACGTCGTCGCCATAAAATTTGGCTGTCGATCGCCCGTGCGGGGCCCGCCGCAACCTCTACGGCCGGCTCGATCGACCAACCGACCCAAAAAATTAAAATTTGTAAATAAATAAGAAAAATAACATCTCAATTATTATTTTTCGCTTAAAACGGGCGTAACTCCGTGCATTATTATCCGATTTCAGCTTTTCACGTGGCGCTGAAATGCGTGCGAGGAGTCGAAGAAAATGACCCCCGAACTCTCCCTCGGACGCTCACCCTTATTAGCCGACGATCAGAAGCACATGACGGATGCGATCATACATGCATTAACGCATCGGATCCCATCAGAACTCCGAAGTTAAGCGTGCTTGGGCGAGATTAGGACAAGGATGGGTGACCCCCTTGGAAGACCTCGTGCTACAACCTTTTTTTTTACTACCTATTTGATTTACACGACGAGATCATTTTTTTTCCCAATCTTTCTAACCAAACGTTAAGGACGATCGCCGACGCAGGGCCCGCCGCAACCTCTACGGCCGGCTCGATCGACAAACCGACCCAAAAAATTAAAATTTGTAAATAAAAAAGAAAAATAACATTTCAATTATTATTTTTCGTTTAAAACGGGCGTAACTCCGTGCATTATTGTCCGATTTCAGCTTTTCACGTGGCGCTGAAATGCGCGCGAAGAGACGAAGAAAATGACCCCGAGCTGTCCCTCGGACGCTCACCCTTATTAGCCGACGATCAGAAGTGCATGACGGGTGCGATCATACCAGCACTAACGCACCGGATCCCATCAGAACTTCGAAGCTAAGCGTGCTTGGGCGAGAGTAGTATTAGGATGGGTGACCCCTTGGGAAGTCCTCGTGTTGCACTTTTTTTTTTACTACCTATTTGAATGCACGACGAGATCATTTTTTTTACCAATCTTTCTAAAAAAAACGTTAAGGACGGACGACGTTGTCGCCATAAAATTTGGCTGTCGATCGCCCGTGCGGGACCCGCCGCAACCTCTACGGCCGGCTCGATCGACCAACTAACCCGAAAAATTAAAATTTGTAAATAAATAAGAAAAATAATATTTCAATTATTATTTTTCGTTTAAAACGGGCGTAACTCTGTGCATTATTGTCCGATTTCAGCTTTTCACGTAGCGCTGAAAGGCGCGCGAAGAGACGCAGAAAATGACCCCGAGCTGTCCCTCGGACGCTTACCCTTATTAGCCGACGATTAGAAGTGCATGAAGGGTCCGATCATACCAGCTCTAACGCACCGGATCCCATCAGAACTCCGAAGTTAAGCGTGCTTGGGCGAGACTAGTTCTAGGATGGGTGACCCCCTTGGAAGTCCTCGTGTTGCAACTTTTTTTTTACTACCTATTTGAATGCACGACGAGATCATTTTTTTTACCAATCTTTCTAAGCAAACGTTAAGGACGGACGACGTTGTCGCCATAAAATTTGGCTGTCGATCGCCCGCGCGGGGCCCACCACATCCTCTACGGCCGGCTCGATCGACCAACCGACCCGAAAAATTAAAATTTGTAAATAAATAAGAAAAATAACATTTAAATTATTATTTTTCGTTTAAAACGGGCGTAACTCCGTGCATTATTGTCCGATTTCAGCTTTTCACGTTGCGCTGAAAGGCGCGCGAAGAGACGAAGAAAATGACCCCCGAACTCTCTCTCGGACTCTCACCCTTATTAGCCGACGATCAGAACTGCATAACGGGTGCGATCATACCAGCACTAACGCACCAGATCCCATCAAAACTCCGAAGTGAAGCGTGCCTGGGCGAGAGTAGTACTAGGATGGGTGACCCCCTGGGAAGTCCTCGTGTTGCACCTTTTTTTTTACTACATATTTGATTGCACGACGAGATCATTTTTTTTACCAATCTTTCTAACCAAACGTTAAGTACGGACGACATCGTCGCCATAAAATTTGGCTATCGATCGCCCGCGCGGGGCCCGCCGCAACCTCTACGGCTGGCTCGATCGACCAACCGACCCGAAAAATTAAAATTTGTAAATAAAAAAGAAAAATAACATTTCAATTATTATTTTTCGTTTAAAACGGGCGTAACTCTGTGCATTATTGTCCGATTTCAGCTTTTCACGTGGCACTGAAATGTGCGCGAAGAGACGAATCAAATGACCCCGAGCTGTCCCTCGGACGCTCACCCTTATTAGCCGACGATCAGAAGTGCATGACGGGTGCGATCATACCGGCACTAACGCACCGGATCCCATCAGAACTTCGAAGCCAAGCGTGCTTGGGCGAGAGTAGTATTAGGATGGGTGACCCCTTGGGAAGTTCTCGTGTTGCACTCTTTTTTTTACTACCTATTTGATTGCACGACGAGATCATTTTTTTTACCAATCTTTCTAACCAAACGTTAAGGACGGACGACGTCGTCGCCATAAAATTTGGCTGTCGATCGCCCGTGCGGGGCCCGCCGCAACCTCTACGGCCGGCTCGATCGACCAACCGACCCGAAAAATTAAAATTTGTAAATAAAAAAGAAAAATATCATTTCAATTATTATTTTTCGTTTAAAACGGGCGTAACTCCGTGCATTATTGTCCGATTTTAGCTTTTCACGTGGCGCTGATTTGCGCGCGAAGAGACGAAGAAAATGACCCCCGAACTCTCCCTCGGACGCTCACCCTTATTAGCCGACGATCAGAAGGACATTACGGATGCGATCATACATGCACTAACGCATTGGATCCCATCAGAACTCCGAAATTAAGCGTGCTTGGGTGAGAGTAGGACTAGGATGGATGGCCCCCTGGGAAGTCCTCGTGCTTGGAAGACCATTTTTTTTACTACCTATTTGAATGCACGACGAGATCATTTTTTTTACCAATCTTTCTAACCAAACGTTAAGAACGGACGACGTCGTCGCCATAAAATTTTGCTGTCGATCGCCCGTGCGGGGCCCGCCGCAACCTCTACGGCCAGCTCGATCGACCAACCGACCCAAAAAATTAAAATTTGTAAATAAATAAGAAAAATAACATCTCAATTATTATTTTTCGCTTAAATCGGGCGTAACTCCGTGCATTATTATCCAATTTCAGCTTTTCACGTGGCGCTGAAAGGCGCGCAAAGAGACGAAGAAAATGACCCACCGAACTCTCCCTCGGACGCTCACCCTTATTAGCCGACGATCCGAAGCACATTACGGATGCGATCATACATGCACTAACGCATTGGATCCCATCAGAACTTTGAAATTAAGCGTGCTTGGGCGAGAGTAGGACTAGGATGGGTGACCCCTTGCGAAGTCCTCGTGCTGCACCCTTTTTTTTTACTACCTATTTGAATGCACGACGAGATCATTTTTTTTACCAATCTTTCTAACCAAACGTTAAGGACGGACGACGTCGTCGCCATAAAATTTGGCTGTCGATCGCCCTCGCGGGGCCCGCCGCAACCTCTACGGCCGGCTCGATCGACCAACCGACCCGAAAAATTAAAATTTGTAAATAAATTAGAAAAATAACATTTCAATTATTATTTTTCGTTTAAAACGGGCGTAACGCCGTGTATTATTGTCCGATTTCAGCTTTTCACGTGGCGCTGAAAGGAGCGCGAAGAGACGAAGAAAATGACCCCCGAACTCTCCCTCGGACACTCACCCTTATTAGCCGACGATCAGAAGTGTATAACGGCTGCGATCATACCAGCACTAACGCACCGGATCCCATCAGAACTCCGAAGTTAAGCGTGCTTGGGCGAGAGTAGTACTAGGATGGTTGACCCCTTGGGAAGTCCTCGTGTTGCACCCTTTTTTTTACTACCTATTTGATTGCACGACGAGATCATTTTTTTTACCAATCTTTCTAAATAACGTTAAGGACGGTCGACGTCGTCACCATAAAATTTGGCTGTCAATCGCCCGCGCGTTGCCCGCCGCAACCTTTACGGCCGGCTCGATCGACCAACCGACCCAAAAAATTAAAATTTTGTAAATAAATAAGAAAAATAACATTTCAACTATTATTTTTCGTTTAAAACGGGCGTAACTCCGTGCATTATTGTCCGATTTCAGCTTTTCATGTGGCGCTGAAAGGCGCGCGAAGACACGAAGAAAATGACCCCTGGACTCTTCCTCGGACACTCACCCTTATTAGCCGACGATCAGAAGCACATTACGGATCCCCTGGGAAGTTCTCGTGGTGCATCTATTTTTTTACTACCTATTTGATTGCACGATGAGATCATTTTTTTTACCAATCTTTCTAAATAACGTTAAGGACGGTCGACGTCATCACTATAAAATTTGGCTGCCAATCGCCCGCGCGGTGCCCGCCGCAATCTCTACGGCCGGCTTGATCGACCAACCGACCCAAAAAATTAAAATTTTGTAAATAAATAAGAAAAATAACATTTCAATTATTATTTTTCGTTTAAACGGGTGTAACTCCGTGAATTATTGTCCGATTTCAGCTTTTCACGTGGCGCTGAAAGGCGCGCGAAGACATGAAGAAAATGACCCCTGAACTCTCCCTCGGACACTCACCCTTATTAGCCGACGATCAGAAGCACATTACGGATGCAATCATACATGCACTAACGCATTGGATCCCATCAGAACTTCGAAATTAAGCGTGCTTGGGCGAGGGTAGGACTAGGATGGATGACCCCCTGGGAAGTCCTCGTGCTGCACCATTTTTTTTTACTACCTATTTGAATGCACAACGAGATCATTTTTTTTACAAATCTTTCTAACCAAACGTTAAGGACGGACAACGTCGTCGCCATAAAATTTGGCTGTCGATCGGCCGCGCGGGGCCCGCCGCAACCTCTACGGCCGGCTCGATCGACCAACCGACCCGAAAAATTAAAATTTGTAAATAAATAAGAAAATAACATTTCAATTATTATTTTTCGTTTAGAACGGGCGTAACTCCGTGCATTGTTGTCCGATTTCAGCTTTTCACGTGGCGCTGAAAGGCGCGCGAAGAGACGAAGAAAATTGACCCCCGAACCCTCCCTCGGACGCTCACCCTTATTAGCCGACGATCAGAAATGTATAACGGGTGCGATCATACCAACACTAATGCACCGGATCCCATCAGAACTCCGAGGTTAAGTGTGCTTGGGCGAGAGTAGTACTAGGATGGGTGACCCCCTGGGATGTCCACTGCCCGCCGCAGTGGCAGTCTATCGCATTATTGTCCGATTTCAGCTTTTCACGTGGCGCTGAAAGGCGCGCGAAGAGACGAAGAAAATGACCCCCGAACTCTCCCTCGGACGCTCACCCTTATTAGCCGACGATCAGAAATGCATAATGGGTGCGATCATACCAGCACTAACGCACCGGGTCCCATTAGAACTCCGCAGTTAAGCTTGCTTGGGCGAGAGTAGTACTAGGATGCGTGACCCCCTGGGAAGTCCTCGTGTTGCACCTTTTTTTTACTACCTATTTGATTGTACGACGAGATCATTTTTTTTACCAATCTTTACAACCAAACGTTAAGGACGGACGACGTAGTCACCATAAAATTTGGCTGTCAATCGCCCGCGCGGGGCCCGCCGCAACCTCTACGGCCAGCTCGATCGACCAACCGACCCGAAAAATTAAAATTTGTAAATAAATAAGAAAAATAACATTTCAATTATTATTTTTCATTTAAAACGGGCGTAACTCCGTGCATTATTGTCCGATTTCAGCTTTTCACGTGGCGCTGATAGGCGCGCGAAGAGACGAAGAAAATGACCCCGAGCTGTCCCTCGGACGCTCACCCTTATTGGCCGACGATCAGAAGTACTTGACGGGTGCGATTATACCCGCATTAATGCACCGGATACCATTAGAACTTCGAAGTTAAGTGTGCTTGGGCGAGAGTAGTACTAGGATGGGTGACACCCTGGGATGTTCTCGTGTTGCACCCTTTTTTTTTACTACCTATTTGAATGCATGACGAGATCATTTTCTTACCAATCTTTCTAACCAAACGTTAAGGACGGACGACGTCGTCGCCATAAAATTTGGCGGTCGATCGCCCGTGCGGGGCCCGCCGCAACCTCTACGGCCGGCTCGATCAACCAACCGACCCGAAAAATTAAAATTTGTAAATAAATAAGAAAAATAACATTTCAATTATTATTTTTCGTTTAAAACGGGCGTAACTCCAGGCATTATTGTCCGATTTTAGCTTTTCACGTGGCGCTGAAAGTAGCGCGAACAGACGAAGAAAATGACCACGAGCTGTTCCTCGGACGCTCACCCTTATTAGCCGACGATCAGAAGTGCATGACGGGTGCGATCATACCAGCACTAACGCATCGGATCCCATCAGAACTCCGAAGCTATGTGTGCTTGGGCGAGAGTAGTACAAGGATGGGTGACCCCCTGGGAAGTCCTCGTGTTGCACCTTTTTTTTTACTACCTATTTGATTGCACGACGAGATCATTTTTTTTACCAATCTTTCTAACCAAACATTAAGGACGGACGACGTCGTCGCCATAAAATTTGGCTGTCGATGGCCCTCGCGGGGCCCGCCGCAATCTCTACGGCCGGCTCGATCGACCAACCGACCCGAAAAATTAAAATTTGTAAATAAATAATAAAAATAACATTTCAATTATTATTTTTCGTTTAAAACGGGCGTAACATCGTGCATTATTGTCCGATTTCAACTTTTCACGTGCAGCTGAAAGGCGCGCGAAGAGACGAAGAAAAGGATCCCGAGCTGTCCCTCGGACACTCACCCTTATTAACCGACGATCAGAAGTGCATGACGGTTGCGATCATACATGCACTAACGCAATGGATCTCATCAGAACTCCGAAGTTAAGCGTGCTTGGGCGAGGGTAGGACTAGGATGGGTTACCTCCTGGGAAGTCTCGTGTTGCACCCTTTTTTTTACTACCTATTTGAATGCATGACGAGATCAACTTTTTTACCAATCTTTCTAACCAAACGTTAAGGACGGACGACGTCGTCGCCATAATATTTGGCAGTGGGAGAGAGTAGTACTAGGATGGGTGACCCCCCGGGAAGTCCTCGTGTTGCACTCTTTGTTTTTACTACCAATTTGAATGCACGACGAGATCATTTTTTTTACCAATCTTTGTAACCAAACTTTAAGGACGAACGACGTCGTCGCCATAAACTTTGGCAGTGTGAGAGAGTAATACTAGGATGGGTGACGCCTCGGGAAGTCCTCGTGTTGCACTCTTTGTTTTTACTACCAATTTGAATGCACGATGAGATCATAAACGTTAAGGACGGACGACGTCGTCGCCATAAAATTTTGCAGTCTATCGCTCGTGCAGGGCCCGCAGCAACCTCTACGGCCGGCTCGATCGACCAACCAACCCGAAAAATTAAAATTTGTAAATAAATAAGAAAAATAACATTTCAATTATTATTTTTCGTTTAAAACGGGAGTAACACCGTGCATTATTGTCCGATTTCAGCTTTTCACGTGGCGCTAAAAGGCGCGCGAAGAGACGAACAAAATTACCACGAGCTCTCCATTGGACGCTCACCCTTATTCATCGACGATCAGAAGTGCATTACGGGTGCGATCATACGAGTACTAACACACTGAATCCCATCAGAATTTCGAAGTTAAGGGCGAGATTAGTACTAGGATGGGTGACCCCCTGGGAAGTTCTCGTGTTGCACTCTTCTTTTTTACTACCTATTTGAATGCTCGACGAGATCATTTTTTTTACAAATCTTTCTAACCAAATGTTAAGGACGGACGACGTCATCGCCATAAAATTTGGCAGTGAGAGAGAGTAGTACTAGGATGGGTGACGCCTCGGGAAGTCCTCGTGTTGCACTCTTTGTTTTTACTACCAATTTGAATGCACGACGAGATCATTTTTTTTACCAATCTTTCTAACCAAACGTTAAGGATGGACGACGTCGTCGCCATAAAATTTGGCAGTCGATCGCCCGTGCGGGGCCCGCAGCAACCTCTACGGCGGGCTCGATCGACCAACCAACCCGAAAAATTAAAATTGTAAATAAATATGAAAAATAACATTTCAATTATTATTTTTCGTTTAAAACGGGCGTAACTCCGTGCATTATTGTCTGATTTCAGCTTTTCACGTAGCGCTAAAAGGCACGCGAAGAGACGAAGAAAATGACCACGAGCTATCCCTTGGACGCTCACCCTTATTAGCCGACGATCAGAAGTGATAATGGGTGCGATCATACCAGCACTAACGCACCGGATCCCATCAGAACTCCGAAGTTAAGCTTGCTTGGGCGAGAGTAGTACTAGGATGGGTGACCCCCTAGGAAGTCCTAGTTTTGCACCTTTTTTTTTACTACCTATTTGAATGCACGACGAGATCATTTTTTTACCAATCTTTCTAAACAAACGTTAAGGACGGACGACGTCGTCGCCATAAAATTTGGCTGTCGATCGCCCATTAGGGGCCCGCCGCAACCTTTACGGCCGGCTCGATCGATCAACCGACCCGAAAAATTAAAATTTGTAAATAAATAAGAAAAATAACATTTCAATTATTATTTTTCGTTTAAAACGGGCGTAACTCCGAGCATTATAGTCTGATTTCAGCTTTTCACGTGGCGCTGAATGGCGCGCGAAGAGACGAACAAAATGACCCCGAGCTCTCCCTCGGACGCTCACCCTTATTCATCGACGATCACCCTTATTTGCCGACGATCAGAAGTGCATGACGGGGGTGATCATACCAGCACTAACGCACGGGGGAGAGCAGTACTAGGATGGGTGACCCCCTGGAAAGTCCCCGTGTTGCACTCTTTTTTTTTACTACCTATTTGAAATCACGACGAGATCATTTTTTTTACCAATCTTTCTAACCTAATGCTAAGGACGGACGACGTCATCGCCATAAAATTTGGCTGTCAATCGCCCGTGCGGGGCCCGCAGCAACCTCTACGGCTAGCTCGATCGGCCAACCGACCCGTAAAATTAAAATTTGTAAATATATAAGAAGTCCTCGTGTTCTCTTTTTTTTTTACTACCTATTTGAATGCACGACGAGATCATTTATTTTTTACCAATCTTTCTAACCAAACGTTAAGGACGAACGACGTCGTCACCATATTATTTTTCGTTTAAAACGGGAGTAACACCGTGCATTATTGTCCGATTTCAGGTTTTCACGTGGCGCTAAAAGGCGCGCGAAGAGACGAACAAAATGACCACGAGCTCTCCCTCGGACGCTCACCCTTATTCATCGACGATCACCCTTATTAGCCGACGATCAGAAGCGCATGACGGATGCGATCATACATGCACTAACGCATCGGATCCCATCAGAACTCCGAAGTTAAGCGTGCTTGGGCGAGAGTAGGACTAGGATGGGTGACCCCCTTGGAAGTTAAGCGTGCTTGGGCGAGAGTAGGACTAGCTCGTGCTGCACCCTTTTTTTTTTCTACCTATTTGAATGCACGACGAGATCATTTTTTTTACCAATCTTTCTAACCAAACGTTAAGGACGGACGACGTCGTCGCCATAAAATTTGGCTGTCGATCGCCCGCGCGGGGCCCGCCGCAACCTCTACGGCCGTCTGGATCGACCAACCGACCCGAAAAATTAAAAATTGTAAATAAATAAGAAATATAACATTTCAATTATTATTTTTCGTTTAAAACGGGCATATATCCGTGCATTATTGTCCGATTTCAGCTTTTCACGTGGCGCTGAAAGGCGCGCGAAGAGACGAAGAAAATGGCCCCGAGCTGTCCCTCGGACGCTCACCCTTATTAGCCGACGATCAGAAGTGTGTGATGGGTGCGATCATACTAGCACTAAAGCACCGGATCCCATCAGAACTCCGAAGTTAAGCGTGCTTGTGCGAGAGTAGTACTAGGATGGGTGACCCCGTGGTAAGTACTCGTGTTGCACCTTTTTTTTACTACCTGTTCGATTGCACGACGAGATCATTTTTTTTACCAATCTTTCTAATCAAACGTTAAGGACGGACGACGTCGTCGCCATAAAATTTGGCTGTCGATCGCCCGTGCGGGGCCCGCCGCAATCTCTACGGCCGACTCGATCGACCAACCGACCCGAAAAATTAAAATTTGTAAATAAATAAGAAAAATAACATTTCAATTATTATTTTTCATTTAAAACGGGCGTAACTCCGTGCATTATTGTCCGATTTCAGCTTTTCACGTGGCGCTCAAAGGCGCGCGAAGAGAGGAAGAAAATGACTCCGAGCTGTCCCGCGGACGCTTAGCCTTATTAACCGACGATCAGAAGCACATTACGAATGCGATCATACATGCACTAACGCATCAGATCCCATCAGTACTCCGAAGTTAAGCGTGCTTGGGCGAGATTAGTACTAGTATGGGTGAACCCCTGGGAAGTCCTCGTTCTGCACCTTTTTTTTACTACCTATTTGATTGCACAAAGAGATCATTTTTTTACCAATCTTTCTAACCAAACGTTATGGACGGACGACGTCGTCGCCATAAAATTTGGCAGTCGATCGCCCGTGCGGGGCCCGCCGCAACCTCTAAGGCCGACTCGATCGACCAACCGACCCGAAAATTTAAAATTTGTAAACAAATAAGAAAAATAACATTTCAATAATTATTTTTCGTTTAAAACGGGCGTAACTCTGTGCATTATTGTCCGATTTTAGCTTTTCACGTAGCGCTGAAAGGCGCGCGAAGAGACGAAGAAAATGACCCCGAGCTGTCGCTCGGACGCTCACCCTTATTAGCCGACGATCAGAAGTGCGTGACGGGTGCGATCATACCAGCACTAAAGCACCGGATCCCATCAGAACTCCGAAGTTAAGCGTGCTTGGGCGAGAGTAGTACTAGGATGGTTGACCCCTGGGAAGTCCTCGTGATGCACCCTTTTTTTTTACTACCTATTTGAATGCACGGCGAGATTATTTTTTTTACCAATCATTCTAACCAAACGTTTAGGACGGACGACGTCGTCGCCATAAAATTTGGCTGTCGATCGCCTGCGCGGGGCCCGCCGCAACCTCTACGGCCGGCTGGATCGACCAACCGACCCGAAAAATTAAAATTTGTAAATAAATAAAAAAATAACATTTCAATTATTATTTTTCGTTTAAAACGGGCGTAACTCCGTGCATTATTGTCCGATTTCAGCTTTTCACGTGGCGCTGAAAAGCGCGCGAAGAGACGAAGAAAATGACCCTGTGCTGTCCCTCGGACGCTCACCCTTATTAGCCGACGATCAGAAGTGCGTGATGGGTGCGATCATACCAGCACTAAAGCACCGGATCCCATCAGAACTCCGAAGTTAAGCGTGCTTGTGCGAGAGTAGTACTAGGATGGGTGACCCCGTGGTAAGTACTCGTGTTGCACTTTTTTTTACTACCTGTTCGATTGCACGACGAGATCATTTTTTTTACCAATCTTTCTAATCAAACGTTAAGGACGGACGACGTCGTCGCCATAAAATTTGGCTGTCGATCGCCCGCGCGGGGCCCGCCGCAACCTCTACGGCCGACTCGATCGACCAACCGACCCGAAAAATTAAAATTTGTAAATAAATAAGAAAAATAATATTTCAATTATTATTTTTCGTTTAAAACGGGCGTAACTCCGTGCATTATTGTCCGATTTCAGCTTTTCACGTGGCGCTCAAAGGCGCGCGAAGAGAGGAAGAAAATGACCCCGAGCTATCCCGCGGACGCTTAGCCTTATTAACCGACGATCAGAAGCACATGACGAATGCGATCATACATGCACTAACGCATCAGATCCCATCAGTACTCCGAGGTTAAGCGTGCTTGGGCGAGAGTAGTACTAGTATGGGTGAACCCCTGGGAAGTCCTCGTGTTGCACCATTTTTTTACTACCTATTTGATTGCACAAAGAGATCATTTTTTTACAAATCTTTCTAACCAAACGTTAAGGACGGACGACGTCGTCACCATAAAATTTGGCAGTCGATCGCCCGTGCGGGGCCCGCCGCAACCTCTACGGCCGGCTCGATCGACCAACCGACCCAAAAAATTAAAATTTGTAAATAAATAAGAAAAATAACATTTCAATAATTATTTTTCGTTTAAAACGGGCGTAACTCTGTGCATTATTGTCCGATTTTAGCTTTTCACGTAGCGATGAAAGGCGCGCGAAGAGACGAAGAAAATGACCCCGAGCTGTCGCTCGGACGCTCACCGTTATTAGTCGACGATCAGAAGTGCGTGACGGGTGCGATCATACCAGCACTAAAGCACCGGATCCCATCAGAACTCCGAAGTTAAGCGTGCTTGGGCGAGAGTAGTACTAGGATGGTTGACCCCTGGGAAGTCCTCGTGTTGCACCTTTTTTTTTACTACCTATTTGAATGCACGACGAGATCATTTTTTTTACCAATCTTTCTAACCAAACGTTAAGGACGGACGGCGTCGTCGTCATAAAATTTGTCTGTCGATCGACCAACCGACCCGAAAAATTAAAATTTGTAAATAAATAAGGAAAAATAACATTTCAATTATTATTTTTCGTTTAAAACGGACGTAACTCCGTGCATTATTGTCCGATTTCCGCTTTTCACGTGGCGCTGAAAGACGCGCGAAGAGACGAAGAAAATGACCCCCGAACTCTCCCTCGGACGCTCCCCCTTATTAGCCGACGATCAGAAGCGCATGACGGATGCGATCATACATGCACTAACGCATCGGATCCCATCAGAACTCCGAAGTTAAGCGTGCTTCGGCGAGAGTAGTACTAGGATGGGTGACCCCCTAGGAAGTCCTCGTGTTGCACCTTTTTTTTACTACCTATTTGATTGCACGACGAGATCATTTTTTTTACCAATCTTTCTAACCAAACGTTAAGGACGGACGACGTCGTCGCCATAAAATTTGGCTGTCGATCGCCCGCGCGGGGCCCGCCGCAACCTCTATGGCCGGCTCGATCGACCAACTGACACGAAAAATTAAAATTTGTAAATAAATAAGAAAAATAACATTTCAATTATTATTTTTCGTTTAAAATGGGCGTAACTCCGTGCATTATTATCCGATTTTAGCTTTTCACGTGGCGCTGAAAGGCGCGCGAAGAGACGAAGAAAACGACCCCGAGCTGTCCCTCGGACGCTCACCCTTATTTGCCGACGATCAGAAGTGCATGAGGGTGCGATCAGACCAGCACTAACGCATCGGATCCCATCAGAACTCCGTAGTTAAGCGTGCTTGTGCGAGAGTAGTCCTAGTATGGGTGACCCCTTGTGAAGTTCTCGTGTTGCACCTTGTTTTTTTACTACATATTTGATTGAACGACGAGATCATTTTTTTTACCAATCTTTCTAACCAAACGTTAAGGACGGACGACGTCATCGCCATAAAATTTGGCTGTGGATCGCCCGTGCGGGGCCCGCCGCAACCTCTACGGCCGGCTCGATCGACCAACCGACCCGAAAAATTAAAATTTGTTAATAAATTAGAAAAATAACATTTCAATTATTATTTTTCGTTTAAAACGGGCGTAACTCCGTGCATTATTGTCCAATTTCAGCTTTTCACGTGGCGCTGAAAGGCGCGCGTAGAGACGAAGAAAATGACCCCGAGCTTTCCCTCGGACGCTCACCCATATTAGCCGACGATCAGAAGTGCATAATGGGTGCGATCATACCAGCACTAACACACCGGATCTCGGATGGGTGACCCCCTGGGAAGTCCTCGTGTAGCACTTTTTTTTTACTACCTATTTGATTACACGACGAGATCATTTTTTTTACCAATCTTTCTAACCAAACGTTAAGGACGGACGACGTCGTCGCCATAAAATTTGGCTATCTATCGCCCGCGCGGGGCCCGCCGCAACCTCTACGGCCGGCTCGATCGACCAACCGACCCGAAAAATTAAAATTTGTAAATAAATAAGAAAAATAATATTTCAATTATTATTTTTCGTTTAAAACGGGCGTAACTCCGTGCATTATTGTCCAATTTCAACTTTTCACGTGGCGCTGAAAGGCGCGCGAAGAGACGAAGAAAACGACCCCGAGCTGTCCCTCGGACGCTCACCCTTATTAGCCGACGATCATGAGTGCATTACGGGTGCGATCATACCAGCACTACCGCATTGGAACCTATCAGAACTTCAAAGTACTAGGATGGGTGACCCCGTGGGAAGTCCTTCAAAGTTAAGCGTGCTTGGGCGAGAGCAGTACTAGGATGGGTGACCCCGCGGGAAGTCCTCCTGTTTTACCTTTTTTTTTACTACTTATTTGATTGCACGACGAGATCATTTTTTTTACCAATCTTTCTAACCAAACGTTAAGGACGGACGACGTCATCGCCATAAAATTTGGCTGTCGATCGCCCGTGCGGGGCCTGCCGCAACCTCTACGGCCGGCTCGATCGACCAACCGACCCGAAAAATTAAATTTGTTAATAAATTAGAAAAATAACATTTCAATTATTATTTTTCGTTTAAAACGGGCGTAACTCCGTGCATTATTGTCCAATTTCAGCTTTTCACGTGGCGCTGAAAGGCGCGCGTAGAGACGAAGAAAATGATCCCGAGCTGTCCCTCGGACGCTCACCCATATTAGCCGACGATCAGAAGTGCATAATGGGTGCGATCATACCAGCACTAACACACCGGATCTCGGATGGGTGACCCCCTGGGAAGTCCTCGTGTTGCACTTTTTTTTTACTACATATTTGATTGCACGATGAGATCATTTTTTTTACCAATCTTTCTAACCAAACGTTAAGGACGGACGACGTTGTCGCCATAAAATATGGCTGTCGATCGCCCGCGCGGGGCCCGCCGCAGTCTCTACGTTCGGCTCGATCGACCAACCGACCCAAAAAATTAAAATTTGTAAATAAATAAGAAAAATAACAATTCAATTATTATTTTTCGTTTAAAACGGGCGTAACTCCGTGCATTATTGTCCGATTTCAGCTTTTCACGTGGTGCTGAAAGGCGCGCGAAGAGACGAAGAAAATGACCACGAGCTGTCCCTTGGACGCTCACCCTTATTAGCCGACGATCAGAAGTGATAATGGGTGCGATCATACCAGCACTAACGCACCGGATCCCATCAGAACTCCGAAGTTAAGCTTGCTTGGGCGAGAGTAGTACTAGGATGGGTGACCCCCTGGGAAGTCCTCGTGTTGCACCTTTTTTTTTACTACCTATATGATTGCACGACGAGATCATTTTTTTTACCAATATTTCTGACCAAACGTTAATGACGGACGACGTCGTCGTTATAAAATTTGGCTGTCGATCGCCCGCGCGGGGCCCGGCGCAACTTCTACGGCCGGCACGATCGACCAACCGACCCGAAAAATTAAAATTTGTAAATAAATAAGAAAAATAACATTTCAATTATTATTTTTCGTTTAAAACGGGCGTAACTCCGTGCATTATTGTCCGATTTCAGCTTTTCACGTGGCGTTGAAAGGCGCGCGAAAAGACGAAGAAAATGACCCCCGAAATCTCCCTCGGACGCTCACCCTTATTAGCCGACGATCAGAAGAGCATGACTGATGCGATCATACATGCACTAACGCATCGGATCCCATCAGAACTCTGAAGTTAAGTGTGCTTGGGCGAGAGTAGTCCTAGTATGGGTGACCCCTTGGGAAGTCCTCGTGTTGCACCTTTTTTTTTACTACATATTTGATTGCACGACGAGATCATTTTTTTTACCAATCTTTCTAACCAAACGTTAAGGACGGACGACGTCATCGCCATAAAATTTGGCTGTCGATCGCCCGTGCGGGGCCCGCCGCAACCTCTACGGCCGGCTCGATCGACCAACCGACCCGAAAAATTTAAATTTGTAAATAAAGAAGAAAAATAACATTTCAATTATTATTTTTCGTTTAAAATGGGCGTAACTCCGTGCATTATTGTCCGATTTCAGCTTTTCACGTGGCGCTGAAAGGTGCGCGAAGAGACGAAGAAAATGACCCCGAGCTGTCCCTCGGACGCTCACCCTTATTAGCCGACGATCAGAAGTGCGTGACGGGTGCGATCATACCATCACTAAAGCATCAGATCCCATCAGAACTTCGAAGTTAAGCGTGCATGGGCGACAGTAGTACTAGAATGGGTGACCCCCTGGGAAGTCCTCGTGTTGCACCTTTTTTTTTACTACCTATTTGATTGCACGACGAGATCATTTTTTTTACCAAACTTTCTAACCAAACGTTAAGGACGGAGGATGTCGTCGCCATAAAATTTGGCTGTCGATCGCCCACGCGGGGCCCGCCGCAACCTCTACGGCCGGCACGATCGACCAACCGACCCGAAAAATTAAAATTTGTAAATAAATAAGAAAAATAACATTTCAATTATTATTTTTCGTTTAAAATGGGCGTAACTCCGTGCATTATTGTCCAATTTCAGCTTTTCACGTGGCGCTGAAAGGCGCGCGAAGAGATGAAGAAAATGACCCCGAGCTGTCCCTCTGACGCTCACCCTTATTAGCCGACGATCAGAAGTGCATAATGGGTGCGATCATACCAGCACTAACACACCGGATCTCATCAGATCTCCGTAGTTAAGCGTGCTTGGGCTAGAGTAGTACTAGGATGGTTGACCCTCTGGGAAGTCCTCGTGTTGCACTTTTTTTTTTACTACCTATTTGATTACACGACGTGATCATTTTTTTTACCAATCTTTCTAACCAAACGTTAAGGACGGACGACGTCGTCGCCATAAAATTGGGCTGACGATCGCCCGTGCGGGGCCCGCCGCAACCTCTACGGCCGGCTCGATCGACCAACCAACCTGAAAAATTAAAATTTGTAAATAAATAAGAAAAATAACATTTCAATTATTATTTTTTGTTTAAAACAGGCGTAACTCCGTGCATTATTGTCCAATTTCATATTTTCACGTGGCGCTGAAAGGCGCGCGAAGAGACGAAGAAAATGACCCCGAGCTGTCCCTCGGACGCTCACCCTTATTAGCCGACGATCAGAAGTGTGTGACGGGTGCGATCATACCAGCACAAAAGCGCCGGATCCCATCAGAACTCCGAAGTTAAGCGTGCTTGGGCGAGAGTAGTACTAGGATGGTTGAGCCTCTGGGAAGTCCTCGTGTTGCACTTTTTTTTTTAATACCTATTTGATTACACGACGAGATCATTTTTTTTACCAATCTTTCTAACCAAACGTTAAGGACGGACGACGTCGTCGCCAAAAAATTTGGCTGTCGATCGCCTGTGCGATGCCCGCCGCAACCTCTACGTCCGGCTCGATGGACCAACAGACCCGAAAAATTAAAATTTGTAAATAAATAAGAAAAATAACATTTCAATTATTATTTTTCGTTTAAAACGGGCGTAACACCGTGCATTATTGTCTGATTTCAACTTTTCACGTGGCGCTGAAAGGCGCGCGAAGAGACGAAGAAAACGACCCTGAGCTGTCCCTCGGACGCTCACCCTTATTTGCCAACGATCAGAAGTGCATGACGGGTGCGATCATACCAGCACTAACACACCGGATCCCTTCAGAACTCCGAAGTTAAGAGTGCTTGGGAGAGAGTAGTACTAGGATGGGTGACCCCCTGGGAAGTTCTCATGTTGCACCTTTTTTTACCACCTATTTGATTTCATGACAAGATCATTTTTTTTACAAATCTTTCTAACCAAACGTTAAGGACGGACGACGTCGTCGCCATAAAATTTGGCTGTCGATCGCCCGCGCAGGGCTCGCCGCAACCTCTACGGCCGGCTTGATCGACCAACCGACCCAAAAAATTAAAATTTGTAAATAAATAAGAAAAATAACATTTCAATTATTATATTTGGTTTAAAACGGGCGTAACTCCGTGCATTATTGTCCGATTTCACCTTTTCACGTGGCGCTGAAAGGCGCGCGAAGAGACGAAGAAAATGACCCCGAGCTGTCCCTCGGACGCTCACCCTTATTAGCCGACAATCAGAATTGTATAACGGGGGCGATCATAACAGCACTAACGCACCGGATCCCATTAGAACTTCGAAGTTAAGCGTGCTTGGGCGAGAGTAATATTAGGATTGGTGACCCCTTGTGAAGTTTTCGTGTTGCACCCTTTTTTTACTACCTATTTGATTGCACGACGAGATCATTTTTTTACCAATCTTTCTAACCAAACGTTAAGGACGGACGACGTCGTCGCCATAAAATTTGGCTGTCGATCACCCGCGCGGGGCCCGCCACAACCTCTACGGCTGGCTCGATCGACCAACCGACCCTAAAAATTAAAATTTGTAAATAAATAAGAAAAATAACATTTCAATTATTATTTTTCGTTTAAAACGGGCGTAACTCCGTGCATTATTGTCCGATTTCAGCTTTTCACCTAGCGCTGAAAGGTGCGCGAAGAGACGAAGAAAATGACCACGAGCTGGCCCTCGGACGCTCACCCTTATTAGCCGACGATCAGAAGCACATTACGGATGCGATCATACATGCACTAACGCATAGGATCCCATCAAAACTCCGAAATTAAGCGTGCTTGGGCGAGACTAGGACTAGGATGGATGACCCCCTCGGAAGTCCTCGTGCTGCACCATTTTTTTTTACTACCTATTTGAATGCACGACGAGATCATTTTTTTTACCAATCTTTCTAACAAAACGTTAAGGACGGACGACGTCGTCGCCATAAAATTTGGCTGTCGATCGCCCGCGCGGGGCCCGCCGCAACCTCTAATTTATTTTACCAATCTTTCTAACCAAACGTTAAGGACGAACGAGGTCGTCGCCATAAAATTTGGCAGTGGCAGTCTATCGCCCGTGCGGGGCCCGCAACAACCTCTACGGCCGGCTCGATCGACCAACCAACCCGAAAAATTATAATTTGTAAATAAATAAGAAAAATAACATTTCAATTATTATTTTTCGTTTAAAACGGGAGTAACACCGTGCATTATTGTCCGATTTCAGGTTTTCACGTGGCGCTAAAAGGCACGCGAAGAGACGAACAAAATGACCACCTATTTGAAGTATAGTACTAGGAAGTTCTCGTGTTGCACACTTTTTTTTTACTACCTATTTGAATGCTCGACGAGATCATTTTTTTTACCAATCTTTCTAACCAAACGTTAAGGACGGACGACGTCATCGCCAAAAAATTTGGCAGTGGGAGAGAGTAGTACTAGGATGGGTGACGCCTCGGGAAGTCCTCGTGTTGCACTCTTTGTTTTTACTACCAATTTGAATGCACGACGAGATCATTTTTTTTACCAATCCTTCTAACCAAATGTTAAGGACGGACGACGTCGTCGCCATAAAATTTGGAAGTCGATCGCCCGTGCGGGGCCCGCAGCAACATCTACGGCCGGCTCGATCGACCAACCAACCCAAAAAATTAGAATTTGTAAATAAATAAAAAAAATAACATTTCAATTATTATTTTTCGTTTAAAACGGGAGTAACACCGTGCATTATTGTCCGATTTCAGCTTTCCACGTGGCGCTAAAAGGCGCGCAAAGAAACGAACAAAATGACCACGAGCTCTCCCTCGGACGCTCAGCCTTATTCATCGACGATCAGAAGTGCATTACGAGTGCGATCATACCAGTACTAACACACCGAATCCCATCAGAACTTTGAAGCTAAGCGCTTGGGCGAGAGTAGTACTAGGATGGGTGACCCCCTGGGATGTTCTCGTGTTGCACTCTTTTTTTTACTACCTATTTGAATTCTCAACGAGATCATTTTTTTTACCAATCTTTCTAACCAAACGTTAAGGACGGACGACGTCATCGCCATAAAATTTGGCAGTCGATCGCCCGTGCGGGGCCCGCCGCAACTTCTACGGCCGGCTCGATCGACCAACCAACCCGAAAAATTAAAATTGTAAATAAATATGAAAAATAACATTTCAATTATTATTTTTCGTTTAAAACGGGCGTAACTCCGTGCATTATTGTCTGATTTCAGCTTTTCACGTGGCGCTGAAAGGCACGCGAAGAGACGAAGAAAATGACCACGAGCTGTCCCTTGGACGCTCACCCGTATTAGCCGACGATCAGAAGTGATAATGGGTGCGATCATACCAGCACTAACGCACCGGATCCCATCAGAACTCCGAAGTTAAGCTTGCTTGGGCGAGAGTAGTACTAGGATGGGTGACCCCCTAGGAAGTCCTAGTGTTGCACCTTTTTTTTTACTACCTATTTGAATGCACGACGAGATTATTTTTTTTACCAATCTTTCTAAACAAACGTTAAGGATGGACGACGTCGTCGCCATAAAATTTGGTTGTCGATCGCCCATGCGGGGCCCGCCGCAACCTTTACGGCCGGCTCGATCGATCAACCGACCCGAAAAATTAAAATTTGTAAATAAATAAGAAAAATAACATTTCAATTATTATTTTTCGTTTAAAACGGGCGTAACTCCGAGCATTATTGTCCTATTTTAGCTTCTCACGTGGCGCTGAAAGGCGCACGAAGAGACGAAGAAAATGACCCCGAGCTGTCCCTCCGACGCTCACCCTTATTGGCCGACGATCAGAAGTACTTGACGGGTGCGATTATACCAGCATTAATGCACCGGATACCATTAGAACTTCGAAGTTAAGTGTGCTTGGGCGAGAGTAGTACTAGGATGGGTGACACCCTGGGATGTTCTCGTGTTGCACCCTTTTTTTTTACTACCTATTTGAACGAACGACGAGATCATTTTTTTTACCAATCTTTCTAACCAAACGTTAAGGACGGACGACGTCGTCGCCATAAAATTTGGCTGTCGATCGCCCGTGCAGGGCCCGCCGCAACCTCTACGGCCAGCTCGATCGACCGAAAAATTAAAATTTTAAATAAATATGAAAAATAACATTTCAATTATTATTTTTCGTTTAAAACGGGCATAACTCCGTGCATTATTGTTCGATTTCAGCTATTCACGTGGCGCTGAAAGGCGCGCGAAGAGACGAACAAAATGACCCCGAGCTCTCCCTCGGACGCTCACCCTTATTTGCCGACGATCAGAAGTGAATGACGGGGGTGATCATACCAGCACTAACGCATGGGGGAGAGCAGTACTAGGATGGGTGACCCCCTGGAAAGTCCCCGTGTTGCACTCTTTTTTTATTACTACCTATTTGAAATCACGACGAGATCATTTTTTTAACCAATTTTTCTAAACAAATGTTAAGGACGGACGACGTCGTCACCACAAAATTTGGCTGTCAATCGCCCGTGCGGGGCCCGCAGCAACCTCTACGGCCAGTTCGATCAGCCAACCGACCCGAAAAATTAAAATTTGTAAATAAATAAGAAGTCCTCGTGTTCACTTTTTTTTTTTACTACCTATTTGAATGCACGACGAGATCATTTATTTTACCAATCTTTCTAACTAAACGTTAAGGACGAACGACGTCGTCACCATAAAATTTGGCAGTGGCAGTCTATCGCCCGTGCGGGGCCCGCAGCAACCTCTACGGCCGGCTCGATCGACCAACCAACCCGAAAAATTATAATTTGTAAATAAATAAGAAAAATAACATTTCAATTATTATTTTTCGTTTAAAACGGGAGTAACACCGTGCATTATTGTCCGATTTCAGGTTTTCACGTGGCGCTAAAAGGCACGCGAAGAGACGAACAAAATGACCACCTATTTGAAGTATAGTACTAGGAAGTTCTCGTGTTGACACTTTTTTTTTACTACCTATTTGAATGCTCGACGAGATCATTTTTTTTACCAATCTTTCTAACCAAACGTTAAGGACGGACGACGTCATCGCCATAAAATTTGGCAGTGGGAGAGAGTAGTACTAGGATGGGTGACGCCTCGGGAAGTCCTCGTGTTGCACTCTTTGTTTTTACTACCAATTTGAATGCACGACGAGATCATTTTTTTTACAAATCTTTCTAACCAAACTTTAAGGACGGACGACGTTGTCGCCATAAAATTTGGCAGTCGATCGCCCGTGCGGGGCCCGCAGCAACCTCTACGGCCGGCTCGATAGACCAACCAACCCGAAAAATTAGAATTTGTAAATAAATAAGAAAAATAACATTTCAATTATTATTTTTCGTTTAAAACGGGAGTAACAACATGCATTATTGTCCGATTTCAGCTTTCCACGTGGAGGTAAAATGCGCCCGAAGAAACGAACAAAATGACCACGAGCTCTCCCTCGGACGCTCACCCATATTCATCGACGATCAGAAGTGCATTACGAGTGCGATCATACCAGTACTAACACACAGAATCCCATCAGAACTTCGAAGTTAAGCGCTTGGGCGAGAGTAGTACTAGGATGGGTGACCCTCTGGGAAGTTCTCGTGTTGCACTCTTTTTTTTACTACCTATTTGAATGCTCAAGGAGATCACTTTTTTTACCAAACTTTCTAACCAAACGTTAAGGACGGACGACGTCATCGCCATAAAATTTGGCAGTCGATCGCCCGTGCGGGGCCCGCCGCAACCTCTACGGCCGACTCGATCGACCAACCAACCCGAAAAATTAAAATTGTAAATAAATATGAAAAATAACATTTCAATTATTATTTTTCGTTTAAAACGGGCGTAACTCCGTGCATTATTGTTCGATTTCAGCTTTTCACGTGGCGATGAAAGGTGCGCGAAGAGACGAATAAAATGACCCCGAGCTCTCCCTCGGACGCTCACCCTTATTTGCTGACGATCAGAACTGCATGACGGGTGCGATCATACCAGCTCTAACGCACCGGATCCCATCAGAACTCCGAAGTAAAGCGTGCTTGGGCGAGAGTAGTACTAGGATGGTTGACCCCCTGGGAAGTCCTCGTGTTGCACTTTTTTTTTACTACCTATTTGAATGCACGACGAGATCATTTTTTTTACCAATCTTCCTAACCAAACGTTAAGGACAGATGACGTCGTCCCTATAAAATTTGGTTGTCGATCGCCCGTGCGGGGCCCGCCGCAACCTCTACGGCCGGCTCGATCGACCAACCAACCCGAAAAATTAAAATTTGTAAATAAATAAGAAAAATAACATTTCAATTATTATTTTTCGTTTAAAACGGGAGTAACTCCGTGCATTATTGTCCGATTTCAGCTTTTCATGTGGCGCTAAAAGGCACGCGAAGAGACGAACAAAATGACCACGAGCTCTCCCTCGGACGCTCACCCTTATTCGCCGACGATCAGAAGTGCATTACGGGTGCGATCATACCAGCACTAACGTACCGGATCCCATCAGAACTCCGAAGTTAAACGTGCTTGGGCGAGAGTAGTACTAGGATGGGTGACCCCCTGGAAAGTCCCCGTGCTGCACTCTTTTTTTTTACTACCTATTTGAAATCACGACAAGATCATTTTTTTACCAATCTTTCTAACCAAATGTTAGGATGGACGACGTCGTCGCCATAAAATTTGGCTGTCGACCGCCCGTGGGGGCCCGCAGCAACCTCTACGGCCAGCTCGATCGCCCAACCGACCCGAAAAATTAAAATTTGTAAAAAAAAAAAAAAACATTTTAATTATTATTTTTCGTATAAAACAGGCGTAACTCCGTGCATTATTATCCGATTTCAGATTTTCACGTGGCGCTGAAAGGCGCGCGAAGAGACGAACAAAATGAACCCGAGCTCTCCCTCGGACGCTCACCCTAATTTGCCGACGATCAGAATTGTATAATGGGTGTGATCATACCAGCACTAATGCATCGTATCCCATCAGAACTCCAACGTTAAGCGTGCTTGGGCGAGAGTAGTACTAGGATTGGTGACACCCTGGGAAGTGCCCGTGTTGCACTTTTTTTTTTTCTACCTATTTGAATGCACTACGAGATCATTTTTTTTACCAATCTTTCTAACCAAACGTTAAGGACGGACGATGTCGTCGCCATAAAATTTGGCTGTCGATCGCCCGTGCGGGGCCCGCCGCAACCTCTACGGCCGGCTCGATCGGCCAACCAACCCGAAAAATTAAAATTTGTAAATAAATAAGAAAAATAACATTTCAATTATTATTTTTCGTTTAAAACGGGCATAACTCCGTGCATTATTGTCTGATTTCAGCTTTTCACGTGGCACTGAAAGGCGTGCGAAGAGACAAAGAAAATGACCACGAGCTCTCCCTCGGACGCTCACCCTTATTCGCCGACGATCAGAAGTGCATGACCGCTGCGATCATACCAGCACTAACACACCAGATTCCATCAGAACTCTGAATTTAAGCGTGCTCGTGTTGCACTTTTTTTTTTTCTTCCTATTTGAATGCACGACGAGATCATTTTTTTTACCAATCTTTCTAATCAAACATTAAGGACGGACGATGTCGTCGCCATAAAATTTGGCTGTCGATCGCCCGTGCGGGGCCCGCCGCAACCTCTACGGCCGGCTCGATCGCCCAACCAACCCGAAAAATTAAAATTTGTAAATAAATAAGAAAAATAACATTTCAATTATTATTTTTCGTTTAAAACGGGCGTAACTCCGTGCATTATTGTCTGATTTTAGCTTTTCACGTGGCACTGAAAGGCGTGCGAAGAGACAAAGAAAATGACCACGAGCTCTCCCTCGGACACTCACCATTATTCGCCGACGATCAGAAGTGCATGACCGGTGCGATCATACCAGCACTAACACACCGGATCCCATCAGAACTCTGAAGTTAAGCGTGCTTGGGTGAGAGTAATAGTTTGATGGGTGATCCCCTGGGAAGTCCTCGTGTTGCACTTTTTTGTTTACTACCTATTTGAATGCACGACGAGATCATTTTTTTAGCAATCTTTCTAACCAAACGTTAAGGACGGACGACATCGTCGCCATAAAATTTGGCTATCGATCGCCCGTGCAGGGCCCGTCGCAACCTCTACAGCCGGCTAGATCGACCAACCAACCCGAAAAATTAAAATTTGTAAATAAATAGGAAGTCCTCGTGTTGCACTTTTTTTTTTACTACCTATTTGAATGCACGACGAGATCTTTTTTTTTACCAATCTTTCTAACCTTTACGAGCCCCTCGATCGACCAACCAACCCGAAAAATTAAAATTTGTAAATAAAAAAGAATCATAACATTTAAATTATTATTTTTCATTTATAACAGTCGTAACTCCTTGCACTATTGTCTGATTTCAACTTTTCACGTGGCGCAGAAAGGCGCGCGAATGGACGAAGAAATTGACCTCGAGTTCTCCCTCGGTTGCTCACCCTTATTGGCCGATGATCAGAAGTGCATGACGGGTGCGATCATACCAGCACTAATGCACCGGATCCCATTTGAACTCCGTAGTTAAGCTAGCTTGGGCGAGTGTAGTCCTAGGATGGGTGACCACCTAGGAAGTCCGTGTGTTGCACTCCTTTTTTTTACTACCTAATTGAAAGCACGACGAGATCATTTTTTTACCAATCTTTCTAACCAAACGTTCAGGACGAACGACGTCGTCCCCATAAAATTTGGTTGTTGATGGCCCGTGCAGGGCCCGCCGCAACCTCTACGGGCCGCTCGATCAACCAACCAACTCAAAAATTAAAATTTGTAAATAAATAGGAAAAATAACAGTTCAACTATTATTTTTCGTTTAAAACGGGCGTAACTCCGTGCATTATAGTCCGATTTTAGCTTTTCACGTGGCGCTGAAAGCCGCGCGAAGAGACGAAGAAAATGACCCCGAGCTCTCCCTCGGACGCTCACCCTTATTGGCCGATGATCAGAAGTGCATGATGGGTGCGATCATACCACCACTAATGGGCGAGAGTAGTACTAGGACGGGTGACCCCCTGGGAAGTCCTCGTGTTGTACTTGTTTTTTTACTACCTAATTGAATGCACGACGAGATCATTTTTTTTACCAATGTTTCTAACCAAATGTTCAGGACGGACGACGTCGTCCCAATAAAATTTGGTTGTTGATGGCCCGTGCAGGGCCCGCTGCAACCTCTACGGGACGCTCGATCGACCAACCGACCCGAAAAATTAAAATTTGTAAATAAATAAGAAAAATAACATTTAAATTAATATTTTTTGTTTAAAACGGGCGTAACTCCGTGCATTATTGTCCGATTTCAGCTTTTCACGTGGCGCTGACAAGCGCGCGAAGAGACGAAGAAAATGACCCCGAGCTCTCCCCCGGACGGTCACCCTTATTGGCCGACAATCAGAAGTGCATGACGGGTGAGATCATACCACCACTAATGCACCGGATTTCGTTAAAAATCCGAAGTTAAGCGTGCTTGGGCGAGAGTAGTACTAGGATGGGTGACCCCTTGGGAAGTCCTCGTGTTGCACTCCTTTTTTTTACTACCTAATTGAATGCACGACGAGATCATTTTTTTTTCCAATCTTTCTAACCAAACGTTCAGGACGGATGACGTCGTTCCCATAAAATTTGGCTGTTGATGCCCCGTGCGGGGCCCGCTGCAACCTCTACGGGCCGCTCAATCGACCAACCAACCCGAAAAATTAAAATTTGTAAATAAATAAGAAAAATAACATTTCAATTACTATTTGTCGTTTAAAACGGGCGTAACTCCTTGCACTATTGTCTTATTTCAACTTTTCATGTTGCGCTGAAAGGCGCGCGACGGGACGAAGAAAATAACCCCGAGCACTCCCTCGGACGCTCACCCTTATTGGCCGATGATCAGAAGTGCATGACGGGTGCGATTATACCAACTCTAATGCACCTGATCCCATTTGAACTTCGAAGTTAAGATAGCTTGGGCGAGGGTAGTACTAGGATGGGTGACCACTTGGGAAGTCCTTGTGTTGCACTCCTTTTTTTTACTACCTAATTGAAAGCACGACGAGATCATTTTTTTTACCAATCTTTCTAACCAAACGTTCAGGACGGACGACGTCGTCCCCATAAAATTTGGCTGTTGATGGCCCGTGCGGGGCCCGCCGCAACCTCTACGGGCCTCTCGATCGACCAACCAACCGGAAAAATTAAAATTTGTAAATAAATAAGAAAAATAACATTTAAATTAATGTTTTTTGTTTAAAACGGTCGTAACTCCGTGCACTATTGTCCGATTTCAGCTTTTCTTGTGGCGCTAAAAGTCGAAGTTAAGCGTGCTTGGGCGAGAGTAGTACTAGGATGGGTGACCCCCTAAGAAGTCCTCTTGTTGCACTCCATTTTTTTACTACCTAATTGAATGCTCGACGAGATCATTTTTTTACCAAACATTCAGGTCGGACGACGTCGTTCCCATAAAATTTGGTCGTAGATCGCCTGTGCGAGGCCTGCCGCAACCTCTATGGGCCGCTCTATCGACCAACCAACCCGAAAAATTAAAATTTGTAAATAAAATAGAAAATAACATTTCAATTATTATTTTTTCGTTTAAACAGGCGTAACTCCGTGCACGATTGTCCGATTTCTGCTTTTCACATGGCGCTGAAAGGCACGCGAAGAGACGCAGAAAATGACCCCCGAGCTCTCCCTCGGACGCTCTCCCTTATAGGCCGATGATCAGAAGTGCATGACTTCTGCGATCATACCAGCACAAATGCACCGGATCCCATCAGAACTCCGAAATCGAGTGTGCTTGAGCGAGGGTAGTACTTGGATGGGTGACCTCATGGGAAGTCCTCGTGTTGTAGTCCTTTTTTTTACTACCTAATTGAATGGAGGATGATATCATTTTTTTTTACCAATCTTTCTAACCAAACGTTCAGCACGGACGACGTCGTGCTAATAAAATTTGGCCGTCGATCGCCCATGCGGGGTCCACCCCAACTTCTACGGGCCGCTCGATCGACCAACCGACCCGAAAAGTTAAAATTTGAAAATAAATAAATAAATAACATTTCAATTATTATTTTTTCATTTAGAACGGGCGTAACTCAGTGCACGATTGTCTGATTTAAGCTTTTCACGTGGCGCTGAAAGGCGCGAAGAGACGAAGAAAATGACCCCCGAGCTCTCCCTCAGACGCTCAACCTTATTGGCCGACGATTAGAAGTGCATGACGGGTGGGATCTTACCAGCACTAATACACCGGATAATATCAAAACTCCGACGTTAAGCGTGCTTGGGCGAGAGAAGTACTAAAATTTGGTTGTCGATCGCTCGTGCGGGGCCCGCCGCAACCTCTACGACCGGCTCGATCAACCAACTAACCCAAAAAATTAAAATTTGTAAATAGATAAGAAAAATAACATTTCAATTATTATTTTTTGTTTAAAACGGGCGTAACTCCGTGCATTATTTTCCGATTTCAGCTTTTCACGTGGCGCTGAAAGACGGAGAAAATGACCCCGAGCTCTCCCTCGAATGCTCACCCTTATTTGCCGACGATCAGAAGTGCATGACGGGTGTGATAATACCAGCACTGACGCACCGAATCCCGTCAGAACTCCGAAGTGAAGCGTTCTTGGGCGAGAGTAGTACTAGGACGGGTGACCACCTGGGAAGTCCTCGTGTTGCACTCCTTTTTTTTACTACCTAATTGAATGCAAGACGAGATCATTTTCTTTACCAATCTTTCTAACCAAACATTAAGGACGGACGACGTCGTCGCCATAAAATTTGGCTGTCGATCGCCCGTGCGTGGCCCACCACAACCTCTACGGCCGTCTCCATCAACCAACCAACCAAAAAATTAAAATTTGTAAATAAATAAGAAAAATAACATTTCAATTATTATTTTTCGTTCAAAACGGGTGTAACTCCATGCATTATTGTCCGATTTCAACTTTTCACGTGGCAGTGAAAGGCGCGCGAAGAGACGAAGATAATGACCCCGAGCTCTCCCTCGGACGCTCACCCTTATTTGTCGACGATCAGAAGTGCATGACGGGTGTGATCATACCAGCACTGACGCACCGAATCCCGTCAGAACTCCGAAGTGAAGCGTGCTTGGGCGAGAGTAGTACTAGGACGGGTGACCCCCTGGGAAGTCCTCGTGGTGCACTCCATTTTTTTACTACCTAATTGAATGCAAGACGAGATCATTTTCTTTTCCAATCTTTCTAACCAAACGTTAAGGACGGAAGACGTCGTCGCCATAAAATTTGGCTGTCGATCGCCCGTGGGTGGCCCGCCGCAACCTCTACGGCCGGCTCCATCAACCAACCAACCCAAAAAATTAAAATTTGTAAATAAATAAGAAAAATAACATTTCAATTATTATTTTTCGTTTAAAACGGGCATAACTCCGTGCATTATTGTCCGATTTCAGCTTTTCACGTGGCAGTGAAAGGCGCGCGTAGAGACGAAGAAAATGACCCCGAACTCTCCCTCGGACGCTCACCCTTATTGGCCGACGATCAAAAGTGCATGATGGGTGCGAACATACCAGCACTAACGCATCGGATCCCATCAGAACTCCGAAGTTAATGTGCTTTGGCGAGAGTAGTACTAGGATGGGTGACCCCCTGGGAAGTCTGCGTGTTTCACTTCTTTTTTTACTACCTATTTGAAAGCACGACGAGATCATTTTTTTTACCAATCTTTCTAACCAAACGTTAAGGACGGACGATGTCGTCGCCATAAAATTTGGCTGTCGATTGCCCGTGCAGGGCCCGCAGCAACCTCTACGGCTGGCTCCATCGACCAACCAACCCGAAAAATTAAAATTTGTAAATAAATAAGAAAAATAACATTTCAATTATTATTTTTCGTTTAAAACGGGCGTAACTCCGTGCATTATTGTCCGATTTCAGCTTTCACGTGGCAGTGAAAGGAGCGCGAAGAGACGTAGAAAATGACCCCGAGCTCTCCCTCGGACGCTCACCCTTATTGGCCGACGATCAAAAGTGCATGATGGGTGCGATCATACCAGCACTAACGCATCAGATCCCATCAGAGCTCCGAAGTTAATGTGCTTTGGCGAGAGTAGTACTAGGATGGGTGACCCCCTGGGAAGTCTGCGTGTTTCACTTCTTTTTTTTACAACCTATTTGAATGCACGACGAGATCATTTTTTCTACCAATCTTTCTAACCGAACGTTAAGGATGGCCGATGTCGTCACCATAAAATTTGGTTGTCGATCGCTCGTGCGGGGCCCGCCGCAACCTCTACGACCGGCTCGATCGACCAACTAACCCGAAAAATTAAAATTTGTAAATAAATAAGAAAAATAACATTTCAATTATTATTTTTTGTTTAAAACGGGCGTAACTCCGTGCATTATTGTCCGATTTCAGCTTTTCACGTGGCGCTGAAAGACGGAGAAAATGACCCCGAGCTCTCCCTCGGATGCTCACCCTTATTTGCCGACGATCAGAAGTGCATGGCGGGTGTGATCATACCAGCACTGACGCAGCGAATCCCGTCAGAACTCCGAAGTGAAGCGTGCTTGGGCGAGAGTAGTACTAGGACGGGTGACCCCCTGGGAAGTCCTCGTGTTGCACTCCTTTTTTTTACTACCTAATTGAATGCAAGACGAGATCATTTTCTTTACCAATCTTTCTAACCAAACGTTAAGGACGGACGACGTCGCCGCCATAAAATTTGGCTGTCGATCTCCCGTGCGTGGCCCGCCGCAACCTCTACGGCCGGCTCCATCGACCAACCAACCCGAAAAATTAAAATTTGTAAATAAATAAGAAAAATAACATTTCAATTATTATTTTTTGTTTAAAACGGGCGTAACTCCATGCATTATTGTCCGATTTCAGCTTTCCACGTGGCAGTGAAAGGCGCGCGAAGAGACGAAGAAAATGTCCCCGAGCTCTCCCTCGGACGCTCACCCTTATTGGCCGACGATCAAAAGTGCATGATGGGTGCGATCATACCAGCACTAACGCATCGGATCCCATCAGAACTCCGAAGTTAATGTGCTTTGGCGAGACTAGTACTAGGATGGGTGACCCCCTGGGAAGTCCGCGTGTTTCACTTCTTTTTTTTACTACCTATTTGAATGCACGACGAGATCATTTTTTTTACCAATCTTTCTAACCAAACGTTAAGGACGGACGACGTCGTCGCCATAAAATTTGACTGTCAATCGCCCGCGAGGGGCCCGCAGCAACCTCTACGGCTGGCTCCATCGACCAACCAACCCGAAAAATTAAAATTTGTAAATAAATAAGAAAAATAACATTTCAATTATTGTCCGATTTCAGCTTTTCACTTGACGGTGCAAGGCGCGCGAAGAGAGGAAGAAAATGACCCCCGAGGTCTCCCTCGGACGCTCACCCTTATTGGCCAACGATCAGAAGTGCATGACGGGTGAGATCATACCAGCACTAATGCACCGGATCCCATATGAACTCCGAAGTTAGGCGTGCTTGGGCGAGCGTAGTACTAGGATGGGTGACCCCTTGGGAAGTCCTCATGTGGCACTCCTTTTTTTTACAACCTATTTTAATGCACGACGAGATCATTTTTTCTACCAATCTTTCTAACCAAACGTTAAGGACGGACGACGTTGTCGCCATAAAATTTGGCTGTCGATCGCCCGTGCGTGGCCCCCCACAACCTCTACGGCCGGCTCCATCAACCAACCAACCCGATAAATTAAAATTTGTAAATAAATAAGAAAAATAACATTTCAATTATTATTTTTCGTTTAAAACGGGCGTAACTCGGTGCATTATTGTCCGATTTTAGCTTTTCACATGGCGCTGAAAGGCGCGCGAAGAGACGAAGAAAATGACCCCCGGACTCTCCCTCGGACGCTCACCCTCGTTAGCCGACGATCAGAAGTGCATGACGGATGCGATCATACATGCACTAACGCATCGGATCCCATCAGAACTCCGAAGTTAAGCGTGCTTGGGCGAGAGTAGGACTAGGATGGGTTAACCCCTTCGAAGTCCTCGTGATGCACCCTTTTTTTTTACTACCTATTTGAATGCACGACGAGATCATTTTTTTTATCAATCTTTCTAACCAAACGTTAAGGACGGACGACGTCGTGGCCATAAAATTTGATTGTCGATCGCCCGCGCGGGGCCCGCCGCAACCTCTACGGCCGGCTCGATCGACCAACCGACCCGAAAAATTAAAATTTGTAAATAAATAAGAAAAATAACAATTCAATTATTATTTTTCGTTTAAAACGGGCGTAACTCGGTGCATTATTGTCCGATTTTAGCTTTTCACGTGGCGCTGAAAGGCGCGCGAAGAGACGAAGAAAATGACCCCCGGACTCTCCCTCGGACGCTCACCCTCGTTAGCCGACGATCAGAAGTGCATGACGGATGCGATCATACATGCACTAACGCATCGGATCCCATCAGAACTCCGAAGTTAAGCGTGCTTGGGCGAGAGTAGGACTAGGATGGGTTACCCCCTTCGAAGTCCTCGTGATGCACCCTTTTTTTTTACTACCTATTTGAATGCACGACGAGATCATTTTTTTTATCAATCTTTCTAACCAAACGTTAAGGACGGACGACGTCGTGGCCATAAAATTTGATTGTCGATCGCCCGCGCGGGGCCCGCCGCAACCTCTACGGCCGGCTCGATCGACCAACTGACCCGAAAAATTAAAATTTGTAAATAAATAAGAAAACTAACATTGAAAATTATTTTTCGTTTAAAATGGGCGTAACTCCGTGCATTATTGTCCGATTTCAGCTTTTCACGTGGCGCTGAAAGGCGCGCGAAGAGACGAAAAAAACGACCCCGATCTATCCCTCGGACGCTCACCCTTATTAGCCGACGATCAGAAGTGCATGACGGGTGCAATCATACCAGCACTAACGCACCGGATCCCTTCAAAACTGCGAAGTTAAGAGTGCTTGGGAGAGAGTAGTACTAGGATGGGTGACCCCCTGGAAAGTCCTCATGTTGCACCTTTTTTTTTACTACCGATTTGATTGCACGACGAGATCATTTTTTTTACCAATCTTTCTAACCAAACGTTAAGAACGGACGACGTCGTGGCCATAAAATTTGATTGTCGATCGCCCGCGCGGGGCCCGCCGCAACCTCTACGGCCGGCTCGATCAACCAACCGACCCGAAAAATTAAAATTTGTAAATAAATAAGAAAAATAACAATTCAATTATTATTTTTCGTTTAAAACGGGCGTAACTCCGTGCATTATTGTCCGATTTCAGCTTTTCACGTGGCGATGAAAGGTGCGCGAAAAGACGAAGAAAATGACCCCCGAACTCTCCCTCGGACGCTCACCCTTATTAGCCGACGATCAAAAGTGCGTGACGGGTGCGATCATACCAGCACTAAAGCACCGGATAGCATCAGAACTCCGAAGTTAAGCGTGCTTGGGCGAGAGTAGTCCTAGTATGGGTGACCCCCTGGGAAGTCCTCGTGTTGCACCTTTTTTTTTACTACCTATTTGAATGCACGACGAGATCATTTTTTTTACCAATCTTTCTAACCAAACGTTAAGGACGGACGACGTCGTCGCCATAAAATTTTGCTGTCGATCGCCCGTGCGGGGCCCGCCGCAACCTCTACGGCCGGCTCGATCGACCAACCGACCCGAAAAATTAAAATTTGTAAATAAATAAGAAAAATAACATTTCAATTATTATTTTTCGTTTAAAACGGGCGTAACTCCATGCATTATTGTCCGATTTCAGCTTTTCACGTGGCGCTGAAAGGCGCGCGAAGAGACGAAGAAAATGACCCCGAGCTGTCCCTCGGACGCTTACCCTTATTAGCCGACGATCAGAAGTGCATGATGGGTGTGATCACACCAGCACTAAGGCATCGGATCCCATCATAACTCCGAAGTTAAGCGTGCTTGGGCGAGAGTATTACTAGGATGGGTTACCCCTTGGGAAGTCCTGGTGTTGCACCTTTTTTTTTCGTACCTATTTGAATGCACGACGAGATCATTTTTTTTACCAAACGTTAAGGACGGACGACGTCGTCGCCATAAAATTTGGCTGTCGATCGCCCGCGCGGGGCCCGCCGCAACCTCTACGGCCGGCTCGATCGACCAACCGACCCGAAAAATTAAAATTTGTAAATAAATAAGAAAAATAACATTTCAATTATTATTTTTCGTTTAAAACGGGCGTAACTCCGTGCATTATTGTCCGATTTCAGCTTTTCACGTGGCGCTGAAAGGCGCGCGAAGAGACGAAGAAAATGACCCCGAGCTGTCCCTCGGACGCTCACCCTTATTAGCCGACGATCAGAAGTGCGTGACGGGTGCGATCATACCAGCACTAAAGCACTGGATCCCATCGGAACTTCGAAGTTAAGCGTGCTTGGGAGAGAGTAGTACTAGGATGGGTGACCCCCTAGGAAGTCCTCGTGTTGCACCATTTTTTTTACTACCTATTTGAATGCACGACGAGATCATTTTTTTTACCAATCTTTCTAACCAAACGTTAAGGACGGACGACGTCGTCGCCATAAAATTTTGCTGTCGATCGCCCGTGCGGGGCCCGCCGCAACCTCTACGGCCGGCTCGATCGACCAACCGACCCGAAAAATTAAAATTAGTAAATAAATAAGAAAAATAACATTTCAATTATTATTTTTCGTTTAAAACGGGCGTAACTCCGTGTATTATTGTCCGATTTCAGCTTTTCACGTGGTGCTGAAAGGCGCGCGAAGAGACGAAGAAAATGACCCCGAGCAGTCCCTCGGACGCTCACCCTTATTAGCCGACGATCAGAAGTGTGTGACGGGTGCGATCATACCAGCACTAAAGCACCGGATCCCATCAGAACTCCGAAGTTAAGCGTGCTTGGGCGAGAATAGTACTAGGATGGTTGACCCCTGGGAAGTCCTCGTGTTGCACCTTTTTTTTTACTGCCTATTTGAATGCACGACGAGATCATTTTTTTTACAAATCTTTCTAACCAAACGTTAAGGACGGACGACGTCGTCGCCGTAAAATTTGGCTGTCGATCGCCCGTGCGGTGCCCGCCGCAACCTCTACGTCCGGCTCTATCGTCCAACCGACACGAAAAATTAAAATTTGAAAATAAATAAGAAAAATAACATTTCAATTATTATTTTTCGTTTAAAACGAGCGTTACTCCGTGCATTATTGTCCGATTTCAGCTTTTCACATGGCGCGGAGAGACGAAGAAAATGACCCCCGAACTCTCGCTCGGATGCTCACCCTTATTAGCCGACGATCAGAAGCACATGACCGATGCGATCATACATGCACTAACACATCGGATCCCATCAGAACTCCGAAGTTAAGCGTGCTTGGGCGAGAGTAGGACTAGGATGGGTAAGGCGCGCGAAGAGACGAAGAAAATGACCCCGAGCTGTCCCTCGGACGCTCACCCTTATGAGCCGACGATCAGAAGTGCATGATGGGTGCGATCATACCAGCACTAAAGCAACGGATCCCATTAGAACTCCGAAGTTAAGCGTGCTTTGGCGAGAGTAGTACTAGGATGGTTGACCCCCTGGGAAGTCCTCGTGTTGCACTTTTTTTTTTACTACCTATTTGAATGCACGACGAGATTATTTTTTTTACCAATCTTTCTAACCAAACGTTAAGGACGGACGACGTCGTCGCCATAAAATTTGGCTGTCGATCGCCCGCGCGGGGCCCGCCGCAACCTCTACGGCCGGCTCGATCGACCAACCAACCCGAAAAATTAAAATTTGTAAATAAATAAGAAAAATAACATTTCAATTATTATTTTTCGTTTAAAACGGGCGTAACTCCGTGCATTATTGTCCGATTTCAGCTTTTCACGTGGCGCTGAAAGGCGCGCGAAGAGACGAAGAAAATGACCCTGAGCTATCCTTCGGACGCTCACCCTTATTAGCCGACGATCAGAAGTGCGTGACGGGTGCGATCATACCTGCACTAAAGCACCGGATCCCATCAGAACTCCGAAGTTAAGCGTGCTTGGGCGAGAGTAGTACTAGGATGGGTGACCCCCTAGGAAGTCCTCGTGTTTCACCTTTTTTTTTACTACCTATTTGAATGCACGACGAGATCATTTTTTTTACCAATCTTTCTAACCAAACGTTAAGGACGGACGACGTCGTCGCCATAAAATTTGTCTGTCGATCGCCCTCGCGGGGCCCGCCGCAACCTCTACGGCCGGCTCGATCGACCAACCAACCCGAAAAATTAAAATTTGTAAATAAATAAGAAAAATAACATTTCAATTATTATTTTTCGTTTAAAACGGGCGTAACTCCGTGCATTATTGTTCGATTTCAGCTTTTCACGTGGCGCTGAAAGGCGCGCGAGAGGCGAAGAAAATGACCCCGAGCTGTCCCTCGGACGCTCGACCTTATTAGCCGACGATCAGAAGTGCGTGACCGGTGCGAACATACCAGCACTAATGCACCGGATCCCATTAGAACTCCGAAGTTAAGCGTGCTTGGGCGAGAGAAGTACTAGGATGGGTGACCCCCTGGGAAGTCCTCGTGTTGCACCTTTTTTTGACTACCTGTTTGATTGCACGACGAGATCATTTTTTTACAAATCTTTCTAACCAAACGTTAAGGACGGACGACGTCGTCGCCATAAAATTTGGCTGCCGATCGCCCGCGCGGGGCCCGCCGCAACCTCTACGGCCGACTCGATCGACCAACTGACCGGAAAAATTAAAATTTGTAAATAAATAAGAAAAATAACATTTCAATTATTATTTTTCATTTAAAATGGGCGTAACTACGTGCATTATTGTCCGATTTTAGCTTTTCACGTGGCGCTGAAAGGCGCGCGAAGAGACGAAGAAAATGACCCCGAGCTGTCTCTCGGACGCTCACCCTTATTTGTCGACGATTAGAAGTGCATGACGGGTGCGATCATACCAGCACTAAAGCACTGAATCCCATCAGAACTCCGAAGTTAAGCGTGCTTGGGCGAGAGTAGTACTAGGATGGATGACCCCCTGGGAAGTCCTCGTGTTGCACCTTTTTTTTTACTACCTGTTTGATTGCACGACGAGATCATTTTTTTACTAATCTTTCTAACCAAACGTTAAGGACGGACGACGTCGTCGCCATAAAATTTGGCTGTCGATCGCTCGTGCGGGCCCCGCCGCAACCTCTACGGCCGGCTCGATCGACCAACCGACCCGAAAAATTAAAATTTGTAAATAAATAAGAAAAATAACATTTCAATTATTATTTTTCGTTTAAAACGGGCGTAACTCCGTGCATTATTGTCTGATTTCAGCTTTTCAGGTGGCGCTGAAAGGCGCGCGAAGAGACGAAGAAAATGACCCCGAGCTGTCCCTCGGACGCTCACCCTTATTAGCCGACGATCAGAAGTGCGTGACGGGTGCGATCATACCAGCACTAAAGCACCGGATCCCATCAAAACTCCGAAGTTAGGCGTGCTTGTGCGAGAGTAGTACTAGGATGGGTGACCCCCTGGGAAGTCCTAGTGTTGCACCTTTTTTTTACTACCTATTTGATTGCACGACGAGATCATTTTTTTTACCAATCTTTCTAACCAAACGTTAAGGGCGGACGACGTCGTCGCCATAAAATTTGGCTGTCGATCGCCCGTGCGGGGCCCGCCGCAACCTCTACGGCAGGCTCGATCGACCAACCGACCCGAAAAATTAAAATTTGTAAATAAATAAGAAAAATAACATTTCAATTATTATTTTTCGTTTAAAATGGGCGTAACTCCGTGCATTATTGTCTGATTTCAGCTTTTCACGTGGCGCTGAAAGGCGCGCGAAGAGACGAAGAAAATGACCCCGAGCTGTCCCTCGGACGCTCACCCTTATTAGCCGACGATCAGAAGTGTGTGACGGGTGCGATCATACCAGCACTAAAGAACCGGATCCCATCAGAACTCCGAAGTTAGGCGTGCTTGTGCGAGAGTAGTACTAGGATGGGTGACCCCTGGGAAGTCCTCGTGTTGCACCTTTTTTTTTACTACCTATTTGAATGCACGACGAGATCATTTTTTTACCAATCTTTCTAACCAAACGTTAAGGATGGACGACGTCGTCGCCATAAAATTTTGCTGTCGATCGCCCGTGCGGGGCCCGCCGCAACCTCTACGGCCGGCTCGATCGGCCAACCGACCCGAAAAATTAAAATTTGTAAATAAATAAGAAAAATAACATTTCAATTATTATTTTTCGTTTAAAACGGGCGTAACTCCGTGCATTATTGTCCGATTTCAGCTTTTCACGTGGCGCTGAAAGGCGCGCAAAGAGACGAAGAAATTGACCCCGAGCTGTCCCTCGGACGCTCACCCTTATTAGCCGACGATCAGAAGTGCGTGACTGGTGCGATCATACCAGCACTAACGCATCGGATCCCATCAGAACTCCGAAGTTAATCGTGCTTGGGCGAGAGTATTACTTGGATGGGTGACCCCCTGGGAAGTCGTCGTGTTGCACCTTTTTTTTTACTACCTATTTGAATGCACGACGAGATCATTTTTTTTACCAATCTTTCTAACCAAACGTTAAGGACGGACGACGTCGTCGCCATAAAATTTGGCTGTCGATCGCCCGCGCGCGGCCCGCCGCAACCTCTACGGCCGGATCGATCGACCAACCAACCCGAAAAATTAAAATTTGTAAATAAATAAGAAAAATAACATTTCAATTATTATTTTTCGTTTAAAACGGGCGTAACTCCGTGCATTATTGTCTGATTTCAGCTTTTCACGTGGCGCTGAAAGGCGCGCGAAGAGACGAAGAAAATGACCCCGAGCTGTCCCTCGGACGCTCAGCCTTATTAGCCGACGATCAGAAGTGCATGATGGGTGCGATCATACCAGCACTAACGCATCGGATTCCATCAGAACTACGAAGTTAAGCTTGCTTGGGCGAGAGTAGGACTTGGATGGGTGACCCCCTGGGAAGTCCTCGTGTTGCACCTTTTCTTTTACTATCTATTTGAATGCACGACGAGATCATTTTTTTTTACCAATCTTTCTAACCAAACGTTAAGGACGGACGACGTCGTCGCCATAAAATTTGGCTGTCGATCGCCCGCGCAGGGCCCGCCGCAACCTCTATGGCCGGCTCGATCGACTAACCGACCCGAAAAACTAAAATTTGTAAATAAATAAGAAAAAATAACATTTCAATTATTATTTTTCGTTTAAAACGGGCGTAAACTCCGTGCATTATTGTCCGATTTCAGCTTTTCACATGGCGCTGAAAGGCGCGCGAAGAGACGAAGAAAATTACCCCGAGCTGTCCCTCGGATGATCACCCTTATTAGCCGACGATCAGAAGTGCATGACGGGTGCGATCATACCAGCACTAAAGCACCGGATCCAATCAGAACTCCGAAGTTAAGCGTGCTTGGGCGAGAGTAGTACTAGGATGGGTGACCCCCTAGGAAGTCCTCTTGTTGCACCTTTTTTTTACTACCTGTTTGATTGCACGACGAGATCATTTTTTTTACCAATCTTTCTAACGAAACGTTAAGGACGGACGACGTCGTCGCCATAAAATTTGGCTGTCGATCGCCCGTGCGGGGCCCGCCGCAACCTCTACGGTCGGCTCGATCGACCAACTAACCCGAAAAATTAAAATTTGTAAATAAAAAAGAAAAGTAACATTTCAATTATTATTTTTCGTTCAAAACGGGCGTAACAACGTGCATTATTGTCCGATTTCAGCTTTTCACGTGGAGCTGAAAGGCGCGCGAAGAGACGAATATAGTTTTCGTTCAAAACGGGCGTAACTCCGTGCATTATTGTCCGATTTCAGCTTTTCACGTGGCGCTGAAAGGCGCGCGAAGAGACGAAGAAAATGACCCCGAGCTGTCCCTCGGACGCTCACCCTTATTAGACGACGATCAGAAGTGCGTGACTGGTGCGATCATACCAGCACTAACGCATCGGATCCCATCAGAACTCCGAAGTTAATCGTGCTTGGGCGAGAGTATTACTAGGATGGGTGACCCCCTGGGAAGTCGTCGTGTTGCACCTTTTTTTTTACTACCTATTTGAATGCACGACGAGATCATTTTTTTTACCAATCTTTCTAACCAAACGTTAAGGACGGACGACGTCGTCGCCATAAAATTTGGCTGTCGATCGCCCGCGCACGGCCCGCCGCAACCTCTACGGCCGGATCGATCGACCAACCAACCCGAAAAATTAAAATTAGTAAATAAATAAGAAAAATAACATTTCAATTATTATTTTTCGTTAAAAACGGGCATAACTCCGTGCATTATTGTTCGATTTCAGCTTTTCACGTGGCACTGAAAGGCGCGCGATGAGACGAAGAAAATGACCCCGGGCCGTCTCTCGGACGCTCACCCTTATTAGCCGACGATCAGAAGTGCATGACGGGTTCAATCATACCAGCACTAAAGCACCGGATCCCATCAGAACTCCGAAGTTAAGCGTGCTTGGGCGAGAGTAGTACTAGGATGGTTGACCCCTTGGGAAGTCCTCACCTTTTTTTTACTACCTATTTGAATGCACGTCGAGATCATTTTTTTTACCAATCTTTCTAACCAAACGTTAAGGACGGACGATGTCGTCGCCATAAAATTTGGCTGTCGATCGCCCGCGCGGTGCCCACCGCAACCTCTACGGCCGGCTCGATCGACCAACCGACCCGAAAAATTAAAATTTGTAAATAAATAAGAAAAATAACATTTCAATTATTATTTTTCGTTTAAAACGGGCGTAACTCCGTGCATTGTTGTCCGATTTCAGCTTTTCACGTGGCGCTGAAAGGCACGCGAAGAGACGAAGAAAATGACCACGAGCTGTCCCTCGGACGGTCACCCATTTTAGCCGACGATCAAAAGTGCATAACGGGTGCGATCTTACCAGCACTAACGCATCCGATCCCATCAGAACTCCGAAGTTAAGCGTGCTTGGGCGAGAGTAGTACTAGGATGGGTGATCCCCTGCGAAGTCCTCGTGTGGCACCTTTTTTTTTACTACATATTTGATTGCACGACGAGATCATTTTTTTTACCAATCTTTCTAACCAAACGTTAAGGACGGACGACATCGTCGCCATAAAATTTGGCTGTCGATCGCCCGCGCGGGGCCCGCTGCAACCTCTACGGCTGGCTCGATCGACCAACCGACCCGAAAAATTAAAATTTGTAAATAAATAAGAAAAATAACATTTCAATTATTATTTTTCGTTTAAAACGGGCGTAACGCCGTGCATTATTGTCCGATTTCAGCTTTTCACGTGGCGCTGAAATGCGAGCGAAGAAACGAAGAAAATGACCCCGAGCTGTCCCTCGGACGGTCACCCTTATTAGCCGACGATCAGAAGTGCATGACGTGTGCGATCATACCAGCACTAACGCACCGAATCCCATTAGAACTTCGAAGTTAAGTGTGCTTGGGCGAGAGTAGTACTAGGATGGGTGACCCCCTGGGAGGTCCTCGTGTTGTACCTTTTTTTTTACTACCTATTTGATTGCACGACGAGATCATTTTTTTTACCAATCTTTCTTACCAAACGTTAAGGACGGACGACGTCGTCGCCATAAAATTTGGCTGTCGATCGCCCGAGCGGGGCCCGCCGCAACCTCTACGGCCGGCTCGATCGACCAACCGACCCGAAAAATTAAAATTTCTAAATAAATAAGAAAAATAACATTTCAATTATTATTTTTCGTTTAAAACGGGCGTAACTCCGTGCATTATTGTCCGATTTTAGTTTTCACGTGGCGCTGCAATGCGCGCGAAGAGATGAAGAAAATGACCCCGAGCTGTCCCTCGGACGCTCACCCTTATTAGCCAACGATCAGAAGTGCATGACGAGTGCGATCATACCAGCACTAACGCATTGGATCCCATTAGAACCTCAAAGTTAAGCGTGCTTGGGCGAGAGTAGTATTAGGATGGTTGACCCCTTGGGAAGTTCTCGTGTTGCACCCTTTTTTTTACTACCTATTTGATTGCACGACGAGATCATTTTTTTTACCAATCTTTCTAACCAAACGTTAAGGACGGACGACGTCGTCGCCATAAAATTTGGCTGTCGATCGCCCACGCGGGACCCGCCGCAACCTCTACGGCCGGCTCGATCGACCAACCGACCCGAAAAATTAAAATTTGTAAATAAATAAGAAAAATAACATTTCAATTATTATTTTTCATTTAAAACGGGCGTAACTCCGTGCATTATTGTCCGATTTCAGCTTTTCACGTGGCGCTGAAATGCGCGCGAAGAGACGAAAAAAATGACCCCGAGCTGTCCCTCGGACGCTCACCCTTATTAGCCGACGATCAGAAGTGCATGACGTGTGCGAGCATACCAGCACTAACGCACCGGATCCCATCAGAACTTCGAAGTTAAGTGTGCTTGGGCGAGAGTAATACTAGTATGGGTGACCCCCTGGGAAGTCCTCGTGCTGCACCATTTTTTTTTACTACCTATTTGAATGCACGACGAGATCATTTTTTTTACCAATCTTTCTAACCAAACGTTAAGAACGGACGACGTCGTCGCCATAAAATTTTGCTGTCGATCGCCCGTGCGGGGACCGCCGCAACGTCTACGGCCGGCTCGATCGACCAACCGACCCAAAAAATTAAAATTTGTAAATAAATAAGAAAAATAACATCTCAATTATTATTTTTCGCTTAAAACGGGCGTAACTCCGTGCATTATTATCCGATTTCAGCTTTTCACGTGGCGCTGAAATGCGCGCGAAGAGTCGAAGAAAATGACCCCCGAACTCTCCCTCGGACGCTCACCCTTATTAGCCGACGATCAGAAGCACATGACGGATGCGATCATACATGCATTAACGCATCGGATCCATTAGAACTCTGAAGTTAAGCGTGCTTGGGCGAGAGTAGGACAAGGATGGGTGACCCCCTTGGAAGACCTCATGCTGCAACCTTTTTTTTTACTACCTATTTGATTTACACGACGAGATCATTTTTTTTCCCAATCTTTCTAACCAAACGTTAAGGACGATCGCCGACGCGGGGCCCGCCGCAACCTCTACGGCCGGCTCGATCGACAAACCGACCCAAAAAATTAAAATTTGTAAATAAAAAAGAAAAATAACATTTCAATTATTATTTTTCGTTTAAAACGGGCGTAACTCCGTGAATTATTGTCCGATTTCAGCTTTTCACGTGGCGCTGAAATGCGCGCGAAGAGACGAAGAAAATGACCCCGAGCTGTCCCTCGGACTCTCACCCTTATTGGCCGACGATCAGAAGTACTTGACGGGTGCGATTATACCCGCATTAATGCACCGGATACCATTAGAACTTCGAAGTTAAGTGTGCTTGGGCGAGAGTAGTACTAGGATGGGTGACACCCTGGGATGTTCTCATGTTGCACTCTTTTTTTTTACCACCTATTTGAATGCACGACGAGATCATTTTTTTTACCAATCTTTCTAAACAAACGTTAAGGACGGACGACGTCGTCGCCATAAAATTTGGCTGTCGATCGCCCGTGCGTGGCCCGCCGCAATCTCTACGCCGGCTCGATCGACCAACTAACCCGAAAAATTAAAATTTGTAAATAAATAAGAAAAATAACATTTCAATTATTATTTTTCGTTTAAAACGGGCGTAACTCCGTGCATTATTGTCCGATTTGAGCTTTTCACGTGGCGCTGAAAGGCGCCCGAAGAGACGAAGAAAATGACCCCCGAACTCTCCCTCGGACACTCACCCTTATTAGCCGACGATCAGAAGCACATGACGTGTGCGATCATACATGGACTAACTCATCGGATCCCATCAAAACTCCGAAGTTAAGCGTGCTTGGGCGAGAGTAGGACTAGGATGGGTCACCCCTTGGGAAATCCTCGTGTTGCACCCTTTCTTTTACTATCTATTTGAATGCAGGACGAGATCATTTTTTTACCAATCTTTCTAACCAAACGTTAAGGACGGACGACGTCGTCGCCATAAAATTTGGCGGTCGATCCCTCGTGCGGGGCCCGCCGCAACCTCTACGGCCGGCTCGATCAACCAACCGACCCGAAAAATTAAAATTTGTAAATAAATAAGAAAAATAACATTTTAATTATTATTTTTCGTTTAAAACGAGCGTAACTCCGTGCATTATTGTCCGATTTGAGCTTTTCACGTGGCGCTGAAAGGCGAGCGAAGAGACGAAGAAAATGACCCCCGAACTCTCCCTCGGACGCTCACCCTTATTAGCCGACGATCAGAAGCGCATGACGGATGCTATCATACATGCACTAACGCATCGGATCCCATCACAACTCTGAAGTTAAGCGTGCTTGGGCGAGAGTAGTACTAGGATGGGTGACCCCCTGGGAAGTCCTCGTGTTGCACCTTTTATTTTACTACCTATTTGATTGCACGACGAGATCATTTTTTTTACCAATCTTTCTAAATAACGTTAAGGACGGTCGACGTCGTCACCATTAAATTTGGCTGTCAATCGCCCGCGCGATGCCCGCCGCAACCTTACGGCCGGCTGCGATCATACCAGCACTAACGCACCGGATCCATCAGAACTCCGAAGTTAAGCGTGCTTGGGCGAGAGTAGTACTAGGATGGGTGACCCCCTGGGAAGTCCTCGTGTTGCACCCTTTTTTTTACTACCTATTTGATTGCACGACGAGATCATTTTTTTTACCAATCTTTCTAAATAACGTTAAGGATGGTCGACGTCGTCACCATAAAATTTGGCTATCAATCGCCCGTGCGGTGCCCGCCGCAACCTTTACGGCCGGCTCGATCGACCAACCGACCCAAAAAATTAAATTTTGTAAATAAATAAGAAAAATAACATTTTAATTATTACTTTTCGTTTAAAACGGGCGTAACTCCGTGCATTATTGTCCGATTTCAGCTTTTCACGTGGCGCTGAAAGGCGCGCGAAGACACGAAGAAAATGACCCCTGAACTCTCCCTCGGACACTCACCCTTCTTAGCCGACGATCAGAAGCACATTACAGATGCGATCATACTTGCACTAACGCATTGGATCCCATCAGAACTTCGAAATTAATCGTGCTTGGGCGAGAGTAGTTCTAGGACGGGTGACCCCCTGGGAAGTCCTCGTGTTGCACCCTTTTTTTTACTACCTATTTGAATGCACGACGAGATCATTTTTTTTACAAATCTTTCTAACCAAACGTTAAGGACGGACGACGTCGTCGCCATAAAATTTGGCTATCGATCGCCCGTGCGGGGCCCGCCGAACCTCTACGACCGGCTCGATCGACCAACCGTCCCGAAAAATTAAAATTTGTAAATAAATAAGAAAAATAACATTTCAATTATTATTTTTCGTTTAAAACGGGCTTAACTCCGTGCATTATTGTCCGATTTCAGCTTTTCACGTGGCGCTGAAAGGCGCGTGAAGAGACGAAGAAAATTGACCCCCGAACTCTCCCTTGGAAGCTCACCCTTATTAGCCGAAGATTAGAAGCGTATGACGGATGCGATCATACATGCACTAACGCATCGGATCCCATCAGAACTCCGAAGTTAAGCGTGCTTGGGCGAGAGTAGTACTAGGATGGATAACCCCCTGGGATGTCCTCGTGCTGCACCATTTTTTTTTACTACCTATTTGAATGCACGACGAGATCATTTTTTTTACCAATCTTTCTAACCAAACGTTAAGAACGGACGACGTCGTCGCCATAAAATTTGGCTGTCGATCGCCCGTGCGGGGCCGGCCGAACCTCTACGACCGGCTCGATCGACCAACCGACCCGAAAAATTAAAATTTGTAAATAAATAAGAAAAATAACATTTCAATTATTATTTTTCGTTTAAAACGGGCGTAAATCCGTGCATTATTGTCCGATTTCAGCTTTTCACGTGGCGCTGAAAGGCGTGCGAAGAGACGAAGAAAATGACCCCCGAACTCTCCCTCGGACGCTCACCCTTATTAGCCGACGATCAGAAATGCATAATGGGTGCGATCATACCAGCACTAACACACCGGGTCCCATTAGAACTCCGCAGTTAAGCTTGCTTGGGCGAGAGTAGTACTAGGATGCGTGACCCCCTGGGAAGTCCTCGTGTTGCACCTTTTTTTTACTACCTATTTGATTGTACGACGAGATCATTTTTTTTACCAATCTTTACAACCAAACGTTAAGGACGGACGACGTCGTCACCATAAAATTTGGCTGTCAATCGCCCGCGCGGGGCCCGCCGCAACCTCTACGGCCGGCTCGATCAACCAACCGACCCGAAAAATTAAAATTTGTAAATAAATAAGAAAAATAACATTTCAATTATTATTTTTCGTTTAAAATGGGCGTAACTCCGTGCATTATTGTCCGATTTTAGCTTTTCACGTGGCGCTGAAAGGCGCGCGAAGAGACGAAGAAAATGACCCCCGAACTCTCCCTCGGACGCTCACCCTTATTAGCCGACGATCAGAAGTGTATAACGGCTGCGATCATACCAGCACTAACGCACCGGATCCCATCAGAATTCCGAAGTTAAGCGTGCTTGGGCGAGAGTAGTACTAGGATGGGTGACCCCCTGGGAAGTCCTCGTGTTGCACCCTTTTTTTTACTACCTATTTGATTGCACGACGAGATCATATTTTTTACCAATCTTTCTAAATAACGTTAAGGACGGTCGACGTCGTCACGATAAAATTTGGCTGTCAATCGCCCGCGCGGTGCCCGCCGCAACCTTTACGGCCGGCTCGATCGACCAACCGACCCGAAAAATTAAAATTTTGTAAATAAATAAGAAAAATAACATTTCAATTATTATTTTTCGTTTAAAACGGGCGTAACTCCGTGCATTATTGTCCGATTTCGGCTTTTCACGTGGCGCTGAAAGGCGCGCGAAGACACGAAGAAAATGACCCCTGAACTCTCCCTCGGACACTCGCCCTTATTAGCCGACGATCAGAAGCACATTACGGATGCGATCATACATGCACTAACGCATTGGATCCCATCAGAACTTCGAAATTAAGCGTGCTTGGGCGAGGGTAGGACTAGGATGGATGACCCCCTGGGAAGTCCTCGTGCTGCACCATTTTTTTTTACTACCTATTTGAATGCACGACGAGATCATTTTTTTTACAAATCTTTCTAACCAAACGTTAAGAACAGACGACGTCGTCGCCATAAAATTTGGCTGTCGATCGCCCGCGCGGGGCCCGCCGCAACCTCTACAGCCGGCTCGATCGACTAACCGACCCGAAAAATTAAAATTTGTAAATAAATAAGAAAAATAACATTTCAATTATTATTTTTCGTTTAAAACGGGCGTAACTCCGTGCATTATTGTCCGATGTCAGCTTTTCACGTGGCGCTGAAAGGCGCGCGAAAAGACGAAGAAAATGACACCCGAACTCTCCCTCGGACGCTCACCCTTATTAGCCGACGATCAGAAGCACATGACGTGTGCGATCATACATGCACTAACTCATCGGAGCCCATCAAAACTCCGAAGTTAAGCGTGCTTGGGCGAGAGTAGGACTAGGATGGGTCACCCCTTAGGAAATCCTCGTGTTGCATCCTTTTTTTTACTACCTATTTGAATGCATGACGAGATCATTTTTTTACCAATCTTTCTAACCAAACGTTAAGGACGGACGACGTCGTCGCCATAAAATTTGGCGGTCGATCGCCCGTGCGGGGCCCGCCGCAACCTCTACGGCCTGCTCGATCAACCAACCGACCCGAAAAATTAAAATATGTAAATAAATAAGAAAAATAACATTTCAATTATTATTTTTCGTTTAAAACGGGCGTAACTCCGAGCATTATTGTCCGATTTCACGTGCCGCTGAAAGGCGCGAGAAGAGACGAAGAAAATGACCCCCGAACTCTCCCTCGGACGCTCACCCTTATTAGCCGACGATCAGAAATGCATAATGGGTGCGATCATACCAGCACTAACGCACCGGGTCCCATTAGAACTCCGAAGTTAAGTTTGCTTGGGCGAGAGTAGTACTAGGATGGGTGACCCCCTGGGAAGTCCTCGTGTTGCACCTTTTTTTTTACTACCTATTTGATTGTACGTCGAGAACATTTTTTTACCAATCTTTATAACCAAATGTTAAGGACAGACGACGTCGTCACCATAAAATTTGGCTGTCAATCGCCCTCGCGGGGCCCGCCGCAATCTCTACGGCCGGCTCGATCGACCAACCGACCCGAAAAATTAAAATTTGTAAATAAATAATAAAAATAACATTTCAATTATTATTTTTCGTTTAAAACGGGCGTAACATCGTGCATTATTGTCCGATTTCAATAATTATTTTAAAACGTGGAGCTGAAAGGCGCGCGAAGAGACGAAGAAAAGGATCCCGAGCTGTCCCTCGGACACTCACCCTTATTAACCGACTATCAGAAGTGCATGACGGTTGCGATCATACATGCACTAACGCAATGGATCCCATCAGAACTCCGAAGTTAAGCGTGCTTGGGCGATGGTAGGACTAGGATGGGTGACCTCCTGGGAAGTCTCGTGTTGCACCCTTTTTTTTACTACTTATTTGAATGCATGACGAGATCAACTTTTTTACCAATCTTTCTAACCAAACGTTAAGGACGGACGACGTCGTCGCCATAATATTTGGCAGTGGGAGAGAGTAGTACTTGGATGGGTGACCCCCCGGGAAGTCCTCGTGTTGCACTCTTTGTTTTTACTACCAATTTGAATGCACGACGAGATTATTTTTTTTACCAATCTTTGTAACCAAACGTTAAGGACGAACGACGTCGTCGCCATAAACTTTGGCAGTGTGAGAGAGTAATACTAGGATGGGTGACGCCTCGGGAAGTCCTCGTGTTGCACTCTTTGTTTTTACTACCAATTTGAATGCACGATGAGATCATAAACGTTAAGGACGGACGACGTCGTCGCCATAAAATTTAGCAGTCTATCGCTCGTGCAGGGCCCGCAGCAACCTCTACGGCCGGCTCGATCGACCAACCAACCCGAAAAATTAAAATTTGTAAATAAATAAGAAAAATAACATTTCAATTATTATTTTTCGTTTAAAACGGGAGTAACACCGTGCATTATTGTCTGATTTCAGCTTTTCACGTGGCGCTAAAAGGCGCGCGAAGAGACGAACAAAATTACCAGGAGCTCTCCCTCAGACGCTCACCCTTATTCATCGACGATCAGAAGTGCATTACGGGTGCGATCATACGAGTACTAACACACTGAATCCCATCAGAATTTCGAAGTTAAGGGCTAGATTAGTACTAGGATGGGTGACCCCCTGGGAAGTTCTCGTGTTGCACTCTTCTTTTTTACTACCTATTTGAATGCTCGACGAGATCATTTTTTTTACAAATCTTTCTAACCAAACGTTAAGGACGGACGACGTCATCGCCATAAAATTTGGCAGTGAGAGAGAGTAGTACTAGGATGGGTGACGCCTCGGGAAGTCCTCGTGTTGCACTCTTTGTTTTTACTACCAATTTGAATGCACGACGAGATCATTTTTTTTACCAATCTTTCTAACCAAACGTTAAGGATGGACGACGTCGTCGCCATAAAATTTGGCAGTCGATCGCCCGTGCGGGGCCCGCAGCAACCTCTACGGCGGGCTCGATCGACCAACCAACCCGAAAAATTAAAATTGTAAATAAATATGAAAAATAACATTTCAATTATTATTTTTCGTTTAAAACGGGCGTAACTCCGAGCATTATTGTCTGATTTCAGCTTTTCACGTAGCGCTAAAATGCACGCGAAGAGACGAAGAAAATGACCACGAGCTGTGCCTTGGACGCTCACCCTTATTAGCCGACGATCAGAAGTGATAATGGGTGCGATCATACCAGCACTAACGCACCGGATCCCATCAGAACTCCGAAGTTAAGCTTGCTTGGGCGAGAGTAGTACTAGGATGGGTGACCCCCTAGGAAGTCCTAGTTTTGCACCTTTTTTTTTACTACCTATTTGAATGCACGACGAGATCATTTTTTTACCAATCTTTCTAAACAAACGTTAAGGACGGACGACGTCGTCGCCATAAAATTTGGCTGTCGATCGCCCATTAGGGGCCCGCCGCAACCTTTACGGCCGGCTCGATCGATCAACCGACCCGAAAAATTAAAATTTGTAAATAAATAAGAAAAATAACATTTCAATTATTATTTTTCGTTTAAAACGGGCGTAACTCCGAGCATTATAGTCCGATTTCAGCTTTTCATGTGGCGCTGAAAGGCGCGGGAAGAGACGAAGAAAATGACCCCGAGCTGTCCCTCGGACGCTCACCCTTATTGGCCGACGATCAGAAGTACTTGACGGGTGCGATTATACCAGCATTAATGCACTGGATACCATTAGAACTTCGAAGTTAAGTGTGCTTGGGCGAGAGTAGTACTAGGATGGGTGACACCCTGGGATGTTCTCGTGTTGCACTCTTTTTTTTTACTACCTATTTGAATGAACGACGAGATCATTTTTTTTACCAATCTTTCTAACCAAACGTTAAGGACGGACGACGTCGTCGCCATAAAATTGGGCTGTCGATCGCCCGTGCGGGGCCCGCCGCAACCTCTACGGCCAGCTCGATCAACCGAAAAATTAAAATTGTAAATAAATATGAAAAATAACATTTCAATTATTATTTTTCGTTTAAAACGGGCATAACTCCGTGCATTATTGTCCTATTTTAGCTTTTCACGTGGCGCTGAATGGCGCGCGAAGAGACGAACAAAATGACCCCGAGCTCTCCCTCGGACGCTCACCCTTATTTGCCGACGATCAGAAGTGCATGACGGGGGTGATCATACCAGCACTAACGCACGGGGGAGAGCAGTACTAGGATGGGTGACCCCCTGGAAAGTCCCCGTGTTGCACTCTTTTTTTTTACTACCTATTTGAAATCACGACGAGATCATTTTTTTTACCAATCTTTCTAACCTAATGCTAAGGACGGACGACGTCATCGCCATAAAATTTGGCTGTCAATCGCCCGTGCGGGGCCCGCAGCAACCTCTACGGCTAGCTCGATCGGCAAACCGACCCGTAAAATTAAAATTTGTAAATATATAAGAAGTCCTCGTGTTCTCTTTTTTTTTTACTACCTATTTGAATGCACGACGAGATCATTTATTTTTTACCAATCTTTCTAACCAAACGTTAAGGACGAACGACGTCGTCACCATAAAATTTGGCAGTGGCAGTCTATCGCCCGTGCGGGGCCCGAAGCAACCTCTACGGCCGGCTCGATCGACCAACCAACCCGAAAAATTATAATTTGTAAATAAATAAGAAAAATAACATTTCAATTATTATTTTTCGTTTAAAACGGGAGTAACACCGTGCATTATTGTCCGATTTCAGGTTTTCACGTGGCGCTAAAAGGCGCGCGAAGAGACGAACAAAATGACCACGAGCTCTCCCTCGGACGCTCACCCTTATTCATCGACGATCACCCTTATTAGCCGACGATCAGAAGCGCATGACGGATGCGATCATACATGCACTAATGCATCGGATCCCATCAGAACTCCGAAGTTAAGCGTGCTTGGGCGAGAGTAGGACTAGGATGGGTGACCCCCTTGGAAGTCCTCGTGCTGCACCCTTTTTTTTTACTACCTATTTGAATGCACGACGAGATCATTTTTTTTACCAATCTTTCTAACCAAACGTTAAGGACGGACGACGACGTCGTCGGCATAAAATTTGGCTGTCTATCGCCCGTGCGGGGCCCGCCGCAACGTCTACGGCCGGCTCGATCGACCAACCGACCCGAAAAATTAAAATTTGTAAATAAATAAGAAAAATAACATTTCAATTATTATTTTTCGTTTAAAACGGGCGTAACTCCGTGCATTATTGTCCGATTTCAGATTTTCACGTGGCGCTGAAAGGCGCGCGAAGAGACGAATAAAATGACCATGAGCTGTCCCTCGGACGCTCACCCTTATTAGCCGACGATCAGAAGTCCATAATGGGTGCGATCATACCAGCACTAACGCACCGGATCCCATTAGAACTTCGAAGTTAAGTGTGCTTGGGCGAAAGTAGTACTAGGAAGGGTGACCCCCTGGGAAGTCCTCGTGTTGCACCTTTTTTTTTACTACCTATTTGATTGCACGACGAGATCATTTTTTTTACCAATCTTTCTAACCAAATGTTCAGGACGGACGACGTCGTCGCCATAAAATTTGGCTGTCGATCGCCCGCGCGGGGCCCGCCGCAACCTCTACGGCCGGTTCGATCGACCAACCGACCCGAAAAATTAAAATTTGTGAAGAAATAAGAAAAATTACATTTCAATTATTATTTTTCGTTTAAAACGGGCGTAACTCCGTGCATTATTGTCCGATTTCAGCATTTCACGTGGCGCTGAAAGGCGCGCGAAGAGACGAATAAAATGACCCCCGAACTATCCCTCGGACGCTCACCCTTATTAGCCGACGATTAGAAGCGCATGACGGATGCGATCATACATGCACTAACGCATCGGATCCCATCAGAACTCCGAAGTTAAGCGTGCTTGGGCGAGAGTAGGACTAGGATGGGTGACCCCCTTTGAAGTCCTCGTGCTGCACCCTTTTTTTTTACTACCTATTTGAATGCACGACGAGATCATTTTTTTTACCAATCTTTCTAACCAAACGTTAAGGACGGACGACGTCGTCGCCATAAAATTTGACTGTCGATCGCCCGTGCGGGGCCCGCCGCAACCTCTACGGCCGGCTCGATCAACCAACCGACCCGAAAAATTAAAATTTGTAAATAAATAAGAAAAATAACATTTCAATTATTTTTTTTTGTTTAAAACGGGCGTAACTCCGTGCATTATTGTCCGATTTCAGCTTTTCACGTAGCGCTGAAAGGCGCGCGAAGAGACGAATAAAATGACCACGAGCTGTCCCTCGGACGCTCACTCTTATTAGCCAACGATCATAAGTGTATAACGAGTTCGATCATACCAGTTCTAATGCATCGGATCCCATTAGAACTTCAAAGTTAAGCGTGCTGCGGCAAAAGTAGTACTAGGATGGGTGACCCCCTGGGAAGTCCTCGTGTTGCACCTTTTTTTTTACTACCTATTTGATTGCACGACGAGATCATTTTTTTTACCAATCTTTCTAACCAAATGTTTAGGACGGACGACGTCGTCGCCATAAAATTTGGCTGTCGATCGCCCGCGCGGGGCCCGCCGCAACCTCTACGGCCGGCTCGATCGACCAACCGACCCGAAAAATTAAAATTTGTAAAGACATAAGAAAAATTACATTTCAATTATTATTTTTCGTTTAAAACGGGCGTAACTCCGTGCATTATTGTCCGATTTCAGCTTTTCACGTGGCGCTGAAAGGCGCGCGAAGAGACGAAGAAAATGACCCCCAAACTATCCCTCGGACGCTCACCCTTATTAGCCGACGATCAGAAGCGCATGACGGATGCGATCATACATGCACTAACGCATCGGATCCCATCAGAACTCCGAAGTTAAGCGTGCTTGGGCGAGAGTAGGACTAGGATGGGTGACCCCCTTGGAAGTCCTCGTGCTGCATCCTTTTTTTTTACTACCTATTTGAATGCACGACGAGATCATTTTTTTTACCAATCTTTCTAACCAAACGTTAAGGACGGACGACGTCGTCGCCCTAAAATTTGGCTGTCGATCGCCCGTGCGGGGCCCGCCGCAACGTCTACGGCCGGCTCGATCGACCAATCGACCCGAAAAATTAAAATTTGTAAATAAATAAGAAAAATAACATTTCAATTATTATTTTTCGTTTAAAACGGGGGTAACTCCGTGCATTATTGTCTGATTTCAGATTTTCACGTGGCGCTGAAAGGCGCGCCAAGAGACGAAGAAAATGACCATGAGCTGTCCCTCGGACGCTCACCCTTATTAGCCGACGATCAAAAGTGCATAATGGGAGCGATCATACCAGCACTAAAGCACCGGATCCCATCAGAACTTTGAAGTTAAGCGTGCTTGGGCGAGAGTAGTACTAGGATGGGTGACCCCCTGGGATGTCCTCGTGTTGCACCTTTTTTTTACTACCTATTTGATTGCACGACGAGATAATTTTATTTACCATTCTTTCTAACCAAACGTTAAGGACGGACGACGTCGTCGCCATAAAATTTGGCTGTCTATCGCCCGCGCGGGGCTCGCCGCAACCTCTACGCCCGCTCGATCGACCAACCGACTCAAAAAATTAAAATTGTTAAATAAATAAGAAAAATAACATTTCAATTATTATTTTTCGTTTAAAACGGGCGTAACTCCGTGCATTATTGTCCGATTTCAGCTTTTCACGTGGCGCTGAAAGGCGCGCGAAGAGACGAAGAAAATTACCACGAGTTGTCCCTCGGACGCTCACCCATATTAGCCGACGATCATAAGTGCATAATGAGTTCGATCATACCATCACTAATGCATCGGATCCCATTAGAACTTCGAAGTTAAGCATGCTTGGGCGAAAGTAGTACTAGGATGGGTGACCCCCTGGGAAGTCCTCGTGTTGCACCCTTTTTTTTTACTACCTATTTGATTGCACGACGAGATCATTTTTTTTACCAATCTTTCTAACCAAACGTTAAGGACGGACGACGTCGTCGCCATAAAATTTGTCTGTCGATCGCCCGCGCGGGGCCCGCCGCAACCTCTACGGCCGTCTGGATCGACCAACCGACCCGAAAAATTAAAATTTGTAAATAAATAAGAAAAATAACATTTCAATTATTATTTTTCGTTTAAAACGGGCGTAACTCTGTGCATTATTGTCCGATTTTAGCTTTTCACGTAGCGCTAAAAGGCGCGCGAAGAGACGAAGAAAATGACCCCGAGCTGTCGCTCGGACGCTCACCCTTATTAGCCGACGATCAGAAGTGCGTGATGGGTGCGATCATACCAGCACTAAAGCACCGGATCCCATCAGAACTCCGAAGTTAAGCGTGCTTGTGCGAGAGTAGTACTAGGATGGGTGACCCCGTGGTAAGTACTCGTGTTGCACCTTTTTTTTACTACCTGTTCGATTGCACGACGAGATCATTTTTTTTACCAATCTTTCTAATCAAACGTTAAGGACGGACGACGTCGTCGCCATAAAATTTGGTTATCGATCGCCCGCGCGGGGCCCGCCGCAACCTCTACGGCCGACTCGATCGACCAACCGACCCGAAAAATTAAAATTTGTAAATAAATAAGAAAAATAACATTTCAATTATTATTTTTCATTTAAAACGGGCGTAACTCCGTGCATTATTCTCCGATTTCAGCTTTTCACGTGGCGCTCAAAGGCGCGCGAAGAGAGGAAGAAAATGACTCCGAGCTGTCCCGCGGACGCTTAGCCTTATTAACCGACGATCAGAAGCACATGACGAATGCGATCATACATGCACTAACGTATCAGATCCCATCAGTACTCCGAAGTTAAGCGTGCTTGGGCGAGAGTAGTACTAGTATGGGTGAACCCCTGGGAAGTCCTCGTTCTGCACCTTTTTTTTACTACCTATTTGATTGCACAAAGAGATCTTTTTTTTACCAATCTTTCTAACCAAACGTTAAGGACGGACGACGTCGTCGCCATAAAATTTGGCAGTCGATCGCCCGTGCGGGGCCCGCCGCAACCTCTACGGCCGACTCGATCGACCAACCGACCCGAAAAATTAAAATTTGTAAACAAATAAGAAAAATAACATTTCAATAATTATTTTCGTTTAAAACGGGCGTAACTCTGTGCATTATTGTCCGATTTTAGCTTTTCACGAGCGCTGAAAGGCGCGCGAAGAGACGAAGAAAATGACCCCGAGCTGTCGCTCGGACGCTCACCCTTATTAGCCGACGATCAGAAGTGCGTGACGGGTGCGATCATACCAGCACTAAACCACCGGATCCCATCAGAACTCCGAAGTTAAGCGTGCTTGGGCGAGAGTAGTACTAGGATGGTTGACCCCTGGGAAGTCCTCGTGTTGCACCTTTTTTTTTACTACCTATTTGAATGCACGACGAGATCATTTTTTTTACCAATCTTTCTAACCAAACGTTAAGGACGGACGACGTCGTCGTCGTAAAATTTGGTTGTCGATCGCCCGTGCGGTGCCCGCCGCAACCTCTACGGCCGGCTCGATCGACCAACCGACCCGAAAAATTAAAATTTGTAAATAAATAAGAAAAAATAACATTTCAATTATTATTTTTCGTTTAAAACGGGCGTAACTCCGTGCATTATTGTCCGATTTCCGCTTTTCACGTGGCGCTGAAAGACGCGCGAAGAGACGAAGAAAATGACCCTCGAACTCTCCCTCGGACGCTCACCCTTATTAGCCGACGATCCGAAGCACATTACGGATGCGATCATACATGCATTAACGCATTGGATCCCATCAAAACTTTGAAATTAAGCGTGCTTGGGCGAGAGTAGGACTAGGATGGGTGACCCTTTGGGAAGTCCTCGTGCTGCACCCTTTTTTTTTACTACCTATTTGAATGCAGGGCGAGATTATTTTTTTTACCAATCATTCTAACCAAACGTTTAGGACGGACGACGTCGTCGCCATAAAATTTGGCTGTCGATCGCCCGCGCGAGGCCCGCCGCAACCTCTACGGCCGGCTGGATCGACCAACCGACCCGAAAATTAAAATTTGTAAATAAATAAGAAAAATAACATTTCAATTATTATTTTTCGTTTAAAACGGGCGTAACTCCGTGCATTATTGTCCGATTTTAGCTTTTCACGTGGCGCTGAAAAGCGCGCGAAGAGACGAAGAAAATGACCCCGTGCTGTCCCTCGGATACTCACCCTTATTAGCCGACGATCAGAAGTGCGTGATGGGTGCGATCATACCAGCACTAAAGCACCGGATCCCATCAGAACTCCGAAGTTAAGCGTGCTTGTGCTAGAGTAGTACTAGGATGGGTGACCCCGTGGTAAGTACTCGTGTTGCACCTTTTTTTTACTACCTGTTCGATTGCACGACGAGATCATTTTTTTTACCAATCTTTCTAATCAAACGTAAAGGACGGACGACGTCGTCGCCATAAAATTTGGTTGTCGATCGCCCGCGCGGGGCCCGCCGCAACCTCTACGGCCGACTCGATCGACCAACCGACCCGAAAAATTAAAATTTGTAAATAAATAAGAAAAATAACATTTCAATTATTATTTTTCGTTTAAAACGGGCGTAACTCCGTGCATTATTGTCCGATTTCAGCTTTTCACGTGGCGCTCAAAGGCGCGCGAAGAGAGGAAGAAAATGACCCCGAGCTGTCCCGCGGACGCTTAGCCTTATTAACCGACGATCAGAAGCACATGACGAATGCGATCATACATGCACTAACGCATCAGATCCCATCAGTACTCCGAAGTTAAGCGTGCTTGGGCGAGAGTAATACTAGTATGGGTGAACCCTTGGGAAGTCCTCGTGTTGCACCTTTTTTTTACTACCTATTTGATTGCACAAAGAGATCATTTTTTTACCAATCTTTCTAACCAAACGTTAAGGACGGACGACGTCGTCGCCATAAAATTTGGCAGTCGATCGCCCGTGCGGGGCCCGCCGCAACCTCCACGGCCGGCTAGATCGACCAACCGACCCGAAAAATTAAAATTTGTAAATAAATAAGAAAAATAAAATTTCAATAATTATTTTTCGTTTAAAACGGGCGTAACTCTGTGCATTATTGTCCGATTTTAGCTTTTCACGTAGCGCTGAAAGGCGCACGAAGAGACGAAGAAAATGACCCCGACCTGTCGCTCGGACGCTCACCCTTATTAGTCGACGATCAGAAGTGCGTGACGGGTGCGATCATACCAGCACTAAAGCACCGGATCCCATCAGAACTCCGAAGTTAAGCGTGCTTGGGCGAGAGTAGTACTAGGATGGTTGACCCCTGGGAAGTCCTCGTGTTGCACCTTTTTTTTTACTACCTATTTGAATGCACGACGAGATCATTTTTTTTACCAATCTTTCTAACCAAACGTTAAGGACGGACGACGTCGTCGTCATAAAATTTGGTTGTCGATCGCCCGTGCGGTGCCCGCCGCAACCTCTACGGCCGGCTCGATCGACCAACCGACCCGAAAAATTAAAATTTGTAAATAAATAAGAAAAAATAACATTTCAATTATTATTTTTCGTTTAAAACGGGCATAACTCTGTGCATTATTGTCCGATTTTAGCTTTTCACGTAGCGCTGAAAGGCGCACGAAGAGACGAAGAAAATGACCCCAACCTGTCGCTCGGACGCTCACCCTTATTAGTCGACGATCAGAAGTGCGTGACGGGTGCGATCATACCAGCACTAAAGCACCGGATCCCATCAGAACTCCGAAGTTAAGCGTGCTTGGGCGAGAGTAGTACTAGGATGGTTGACCCCTGGGAAGTCCTCGTGTTGCAAACGTTTAGGATGGGTGACCCCGTGGTAAGTACTCGTGTTGCACCTTTTTTTTACTACCTGTTCGATTGCACGACGAGATCATTTTTTTTACCAATCTTTCTAATCAAACGTAAAGGACGGACGACGTCGTCGCGATAAAATTTGGCTGTCGATCGCCCGCGCGGGGCCCGCCGCAACCTCTACGGCCGACTCGATCGACCAACCGACCCGAAAAATTAAAATTTGTAAATAAATAAGAAAAATAACATTTCAATTATTATTTTTCGTTTAAAACGGGCGTAACTCCGTGCATTATTGTCCGATTTCAGCTTTTCACGTGGCGCTCAAAGGCGCGCGAAGAGAGGAAGAAAATGACCCCGAGCTGTCCCGCGGACGCTTAGCCTTATTAACCGACGATCAGAAGCACATGACGAATGCGATCATACATGCACTAACGCATCAGATCCCATAAGTACTCCGAAGTTAAGCGTGCTTGGGCGAGAGTAGTACTAGTATGGGTGAACCCTTGGGAAGTCCTCGTGTTGCACCTTTTTTTTACTACCTATTTGATTGCACAAAGAGATCATTTTTTTACCAATCTTTCTAACCAAACGTTAAGGACGGACGACGTCGTCGCCATAAAATTTGGCAGTCGATCGCCCGTGCGGGGCCCGCCGCAACCTCCACGGCCGGCTAGATCGACCAACCGACCCGAAAAATTAAAATTTGTAAATAAATAAGAAAAATAACATTTCAATAATTATTTTTCGTTTAAAACGGGCGTAACTCTGTGCATTATTGTCCGATTTTAGCTTTTCACGTAGCGCTGAAAGGCGCACGAAGAGACGAAGAAAATGACCCCGACCTGTCGCTCGGACGCTCATCATTTTTAGTCGACGATCCGAAGCACATTATGGATGCGATCATACATGCATTAACGCATTGGATCCCATCAGAACTCCGAAATTAAGCGTGCTTGGGCGAGAGTTGTACTAGGATGGGTGACCCCTTGGGAAGTCCTCGTGATGCACCCTTTTTTTTTACTACCTATTTGAATGCACGGCGAGATTATTTTTTTTACCAATCTTTCTAACCAAACGTTAAGGACGGACGACGTCGTCGCCATAAAATTTGGCTGTCGATCGCCCGTGCGGTGCCCGCCGCAACCTCTACGGCCGGCTCGATCGACCAACCGACCCGAAAAATTAAAATTTGTAAATAAATAAGAAAAAATAACATTTAAATTATTATTTTTCGTTTAAAACGGGCGTAACTCCGTGCATTATTTTCCGATTTCCGCTTTTCACGTGGCGCTGAAAGACGCGCGAAGAGACGAAGAAAATGACCCTCGAACTCTCCCTCGGCCGCTCACCCTTATTAGCCGACGATCCGAAGCACATTATGGATGCGATCATACATGCATTAACGCATTGGATCCCATCAGAACTCCGAAATTAAGCGTGCTTGGGCGAGAGTTGTACTAGGATGGGTGACCCCTTGGGAAGTCCTCGTGATGCACCCTTTTTTTTTACTACCTATTTGAATGCACGGCGAGATTATTTTTTTTACCAATCTTTCTAACCAAACGTTTAGGACGGACGACGTCGTCGCCATAAAATTTGGCTGTCGATCGCCCGCGCGGGGCCTGCCGCAACCTCTACGGCCGGCTGGATCGACCAACCGACCCGAAAAATTAAAATTTGTAAATAAATAAGAAAAATAACATTTTAATTATTATTTTTCGTTTAAAAATGGCGTAACTCCGTGCATTATTGTCCGATTTCAGCTTTTCACGTGGCGCTGAAAAGCGCGCGAAGAGACGAAGAAAATGACCCCGTGCTGTCCCTCGGACGCTCACCCTTATTAGCCGACGATCAGAAGTGCGTGATGGGTGCGATCATACCAGCACTAAAGCACCGGATCCCATCAGAACTCCGAAGTTAAGGGTGCTTGGGAGAGAGTAGTACTAGGATGGGTGACCCCGTGGTAAGTACTCGTGTTGCACCTTTTTTTTACTACCTGTTCGATTGCACGACGAGATCATTTTTTTTACCAATCTTTCTAATCAAACGTTAAGGACGGACGACGTCGTCGCCATAAAATTTGGCTGTCGATCGCCCGCGCGGGGCCCGCCGCAACCTCTACGGCCGACTCGATCGACCAACCGACCCGAAAAATTAAAATTTGTAAATAAATAAGAAAAATAACATTTCAATTATTATTTTTCGTTTAAAACGGGCGTAACTCCGTGCATTATTGTCCGATTTCAGCTTTTCACGTGGCGCTCAAAGGCGCGCGAAGAGAGGAAGAAAATGACCCCGAGCTGTCCCTCGAATGCTCACCCTTATTAGCCGACGATCAGAAGTGCATGACTGGTGCGATCATACCAGCACTAACGCATCGGATCCCATCAGAACTCCGAAGTTAATCGTGCTTGGGCGAGAGTATTACTAGGATGGGTGACCCCCTGGGAAGTCGTCGTGTTGCACCTTTTTTTTTACTACCTATTTGAATGCACGACAAGATCATTTTTTTTACCAATCTTTCTAACCAAACGTTAAGGACGGACGACGTCGTCGCCATAAAATTTGGCAGTCGATCGCCCGTGCGGGGCCCGCCGCAACCTCTACGGCCGGCTCGATCGACCAACCGACTCGAAAAATTAAAATTTGTAAATAAATAAGAAAAATAACATTTCAATAATTTTTTTTCGTTTAAAACGGGCGTAACTCTGTGCATTATTGTCCGATTTTAGCTTTTCACGTAGCACTGAAAGGCGCGCGAAGAGACGAAGAAAATGACCCCGAGCTGTCGCTCGGACGCTCACCCTTATTAGCCGACGATCAGAAGTGCGTGACGGGGGCGATCATACCAGCACTAAAGCACCGGATCCCATCAGAACTCCGAAGTTAAGCGCGCTTGGGCGAGAGTAGTACTAGAATGGGTGACCCCCTGGGAAGTCCTCGTGTTGCACCTTTTTTTTTACTACCTATTTGAATGCACGACGAGATCATTTTTTTTACCAATCTTTCTAAACAAACGTTAAGGATGGATGACGTCGTTGCCATAAAATTTGGCTGTCGATTGCCCGCGCGGGGCCCGCCGCAACCTCTACGGCCGGTCGATCGACCAACCGACCCGAAAAATTAAAATTTGTAAATAAATAAGAAAAATAACATTTCAATTATTACTTTTCGTTTAAAACGGGCGTAACTCCGTGCATTATTGTCCGATTTCCGCTTTTCACGAGGCGCTGAAAGGCGCGCGAAGAGACGAAGAAAATGACCCCGAACTCTCCCTCGGACACTCACCCTTATTTGCCGACGATCAGAAACACATTACGGATGCGATCTTACATGCACTAACGCATTGGATCCCACCAGAACTCCGAAATTAAGCGTGCTTGGGCAAGAGTAGGACTAGGATGGGTGAACCCCTGGGAAGTCCTCGTGCTGCACTCTTTTTTTTTACTTCCTATTTGAATGCACCACGAGATCATTTTTTTACCAATCTTTCTAACCAAACGTTAAGGACGGACGACGTCGTCGCCATAAAATTCGGCTGTTGATCGCCCGCGCGGGGCCCTCCGCAACCTCTACGGCCGGCTCGATCGACCAACCGACCCGAAAAATTAAAATTTGTAAATAAATAAGAAAAATAACATTTCAATTATTATTTTTCGTTTAAAACGGGCGTAACTCCGTGCATTATTGTCCGATTTCAGCTTTTCACGTGGCGCTGAAACGCACGCGAAGAGACGAAGAAAATGACCACGATCTTTCCCTCGGACGCTCACCCTTATTAGCCGACGATCAAAAGTGCATGACGGGTGCGATCATACCAGCACTAACGCACCGGATCCCTTTAGAACTAGGAAGTTAAGGGTGCTTGGGAGAGAGTAGTACTAGGATAGGTGACCCCCTGGGAAGTCCTCGTGTTGCACCTTTTTTTTTACTACCTATTTGATTGCACGACGAGATCATTTTTTTTACCAATCTTTCTAACCAAACGTTAAGGACGGACGACGTCGTCGCCATAAAATTTGGTTGTCGATCGCCCGCGCGGGGCCCACCGCAACCTCTACGGCCGGCTTGATCGACCAAACGACCCGAAAAATTAAAATTTGTTAATAAATAAGAAAAATAACATTTCAATTATTATTTTTCGTTTAAAACGGGCGTAACTCCGTGCATTATTGTCCGATTTCAGCTTTTTACTTGGCGCTGAAAGGCACGCGAAGAGACGAAGAAAATTACCACGAGCTGTCCCTCGGACGCTCACCCTTATTAGCCGACGATCAAAAGTGCATGACGGGTGCGATCATACCAGCGCTAACCTACTGGATCCCTTTAGAACTACGAAGTTAAGGGTGCTTGGGAGAGAGTAGTACTAGGATAGGTGACCCCCTGGGAAGTCCTCATGTTGCACCTTTTTTTTTACTACCTATTTGATTGCACGACGAGATCATTTTTTTTACCAATCTTTCTAACCAAACGTTAAGGACGGACGACGTCGTCGCCATAAAATTTGGCTGTCGATCGCCCGTGCGGGGCCAGCCGCAACCTCTACGGCCGGCTCGATCGACCAACCGACCCGAAAAATTAAAATTTGTAAATAAATAAGAAAAATAATATTTTAATTATTATTTTTCGTTTAAAACGGGCGTAACTCTGTGCATTATTGTCCGATTTTAGCTTTTCACGTGGCGCTGAAAGGCGCGCGAAAAGACGAAGAAAATGACCCCGAGTTGTCCCTCGGACGCTGACCCGAAAAATTAAAATTTATAAATAAATAAGAAAAATAACATTTCAATTATTATTTTTCATTTAAAACGGGCATAACTCCGTGCATTATTGTCCGATTTTAGCTTCTCACATGGCGCTGAAAGGCGCGCGAAGAGACGAAGAAAATGAACCCGAGCTGTCCCTCGGACGCTCACCCTTATTAGCCGACGATCAGAAGTGCGTGACCGGTGCGATCATACCAGCACTAAAGCACCGGATCCCATCAGAACTCTGAAGTTAAGCGTGCTTGGGCGAGAGTAGTACTAGGATTGGTGACCCCCTGGGAAGTCCTCGTGTTGCACCTTTTTTTTACTACCTTTTTGATTGCACGACGAGATCATTTTTTTTACCAATCTTTCTAACCAAACGTTGAGGACGGACGACGTCGTCGCCAAAAAATTTGGTTGTCGATCGCCCGCGCGGGGCCCGCCGCAACCTCTACGGCCGACTCGATCGACCATCCGACCCGAAAAATTAAAATTTGTAAATAAATAAGAAAAATAACATTTCAATTATTATTTTTCGTTTAAAACGGGTGTAACTCCGTGCATTATTGTCCGATTTTAGCTTTTCACGTGGCGCTGAAAGGCGCGCGAAGAGAGGAAGAAAATGACCCCGAGCTGTCCCTCGGACGCTCACCCTTATTACCCGACGATCAAATGCTCATGATGGATGTCATCATACATGCACTAACGCATCAGATCCCATCAGAACTTTGAAGTTAAGCGTGCTTGGGAGAGAGTAGTACTAGGATGGATTACCCATTGGGAATTCCTCGTGTTGGACCTTTTTTTTACTACCTATTTGATTGCACAATGAGATCATTTTTTTTACCAATCTTTCTAACCAAACGTTAAGGACGGACGACGTCGTCGCCATAAAATTTGGCTGTCGATCGCCCGCGCAAGGCCTGCCGCAACCTCTACGACCGGCTCGATCGACCAACCGATCCGAAAAATTAAAATTTGTAAATAAATAAGAAAAATAACATTTCAATTATAATTTTTCGTTTAAAACGGGCGTAACTCCGTGCATTATTGTCCGATTTCAGCTTTTCACGTGGTGCTGAAAGGCACGCGAAGAGACGAAGAAAATGACCACGATCTGTCCCTCGGACGCTCACCCTTATTAGCTGACAATCAAAAGTGCATGACGGGTGCGATCATACCAGCACTAACGCACCGGATCCCTTTAGAACTACGAAGTTAAGGGTGCTTGGGAGAGAGTAGTACTAGGATAGGTGACCCCCTGGGAAGTCCTCGTGTTGCACTTTTTTTTACTACCTATTTGATTGCACGACGAGATCATTTTTTTTACCAATCTTTCTAACCAAACGTTAAGGACGGACGACGTCTTCGCCATAAAATTTGGCTGTCGATCGCCCGCGCGGGGCCCACCGCAACCTCTACGGCCGGCTTGATCAACCAATTGACCCGAAAATTAAAATTTGTTAATAAATAAGAAAAATAACATTTCAATTATTATTTTTCGTTTAAAACGGGCGTAACTCCGTGCATTATTGTCCGATTTTAGCTTTTTACGTGGCGCTGAAAGGCACGCGAAGAGACGAAGAAAATTACCACAAGCTGTCCCTCGGACGCTCACCCTTATTAGCCGACGATCAGAAGTGCATAACTGGTGCGATCATACCAGCGCTAATGCACCGGATCCCATCAGAACTCCGAAGTTAAGTGCGCTTGGGCGAGAGTAGTACTAGGATGGGTGACCCCATGGGAAGTCCTCGTGTTGCATCTTTTTTTTTACTACCTATTTGAATGCACGACGAGATCATTTTTTTTACCAATCTTTCTAAACAAACTTTAAGGACGGACGACGTCGTCGCCATAAAATTTGGCTATCGATCGCCCGCGCGGGGCCCCCCGCAACCTCTACGGCCGGCTCGATCGACCAACCGACCCGAAAAATTAAAATTTGTAAATAAATAAGAAAAATAAAATTTCAATTATTATTTTTCGTTTAAAACGGGCGTAACTCCATGCATTATTGTCCGATTTCAGCTTTTCACGCGGCGCTGAAAGGCGCGCGAATAGACGAAGAAAATGACCCCGAGTTGTCCCACGGACGCTCACCCTAATTAGCCGACGATCAGAAGTGTGTGACGGGTGCGATCATACCAGCACTAAAGAATAGGATCCCATCAGAACTCCGAAGTTAAGCGTGCTTGGGCGAGAGTATTTCTAGGATGGGTGACCCCCTGGGAAGTCCTCGTGTTGCATCTTTTTTTTTACTACCTATTTGATTGCACGACGAGATCATTTTTTTTACCAATCTTTCTAACCAAACGTTAAGGACGGACGACGTCGTCGCCATAAAATTTGGCTGTCGATCGCCCGCGCGGGGCCCGTCGCAACCTTTACGGCCGGCTCGATCGACCAACCGGCCAAAAAAATTAAAATTTATAAATAAATAAGAAAAATAACATTTCAATTATTATTTTTCGTTTGAAACGGGCATAACTCCGTGCATTATTGTCCGATTTCAGCTTTTCACGTGGCGCTGAAAGGCGCGCGAAGATACGAAGAAAATGACCCCCGAACTCTCCCTCGGCCGCTCACCCTTATTAGCCGATGATCAGAAGCACATTACGGATGCGATCAAACATGCACTAACACATTGTATCCCATCAGAACTCCGAAATTAAGCGTGCATGGGCCGGAGTAGTACTAGGATGGGTGACCCCCTGGGAAGTTCTTTTGTTGCACCTTTTTTTTACTAGCTATTTGATTGCACGATGAGATCATTTTTTTTACCAATCTTTTCTAACCAAACGTTAAGGACGGACGACGTCGTCGCGTTCTCTTGTTGCACCTTTTTTTTACTACCTATTTGATTGCACGATGAGATCATTTTTTTTACCAATCTTTTCTAACCAAACGTTAAGGACGACGTCGTCTCCATAAAATTTGGTTGTCGATCGCCCGTGCGGGGCCCGCCGCAACCTCTACGGCTGGCTCGATCGACCAACCGACCCGAAAAATTAAAATTTGTAAATAAATAAGAAAAATAACATTTCAATTATTATTTTTCGTTTAAAACGGGCGTAACTCCGTGCATTATTGTCTGATTTCAGCTTTTCACGTGGCGCTGAAAGGCGCGCGAAGAGAGGAAGAAAATGACCCCGAGCTGTCCCTCGGACGCTCACCCTTATTAGCCGAAGATCAGAAGCGTATGACTGATGCGATCATACATGCACTAACGCATCAGATCCCATCAGAACTTCGAAGTTAAGCGTGATTGGGTGAGAGTAGTACTTGGATGGGTGACCCCCGGGGAAGTCTTCGTGTTGCACCTTTTTTTTACTATCTATTTGATTGCACAACGAGATCAGTTTTTTTACCAATCTTTCTAACCAAACGTTAAGGACGGACGACGTCGTCGCCATAAAATTTGGCTGTCGATCGCCCGTGCGGGGCCCGCCGCAACCTCTACGGCTGGCTCGATCGACCAACCGACCCGAAAAATTAAAATTTGTAAATAAATAAGAAAAATAACATTTCAATTATTATTTTTCGTTTAAAACGGGCGTAACTCCGTGCATTATTGTCCGATTTCAGCTTTTCACGTGGCGCTGAAAGGCGCGCGAAGAGACGAAGAAAATGACCCCGAGCTGTCCCTCGGACGCTCACCCTTATTAGCCGACGATCAAAAGCTCATGATGGATGCCATCATACATGCACTAACGCATCAGATCCCATCAGAACTTTGAAGTTAAGCGTGCTAGGGAGAGAGTAGTACTAGGATGGGTTACCCCTTGGGAATTCCTCGTGTTGGACCTTTTTTTTACTACCTATTTGATTGCACAACGAGATCATTTTTTTTACCAATCTTTCTAACCAAACGTTAAGGACGGATGACGTCGTCGCCATAAAATTTGGCTGTCGATCGCCCGCGCGGGGCCCGCCGCAACCTCTACGGCCGACTCGATCGACCAACCGACCCGAAAAATTAAAATTTGTAAATAAATAAGAAAAATAACATTTCAATTATTATTTTCGTTTAAAACGAGCGTAACTCTGTGCATTATTATCTGATTTCAGCTTTTCACGTGGCAATGAAAGGCGCGCGAAGAGAGGAAGAAAATGACCCCGAGCTGTCCCTCGGACGCTCACCCTTATTAGCCGAAGATCAGAAGCGTATGACTGATGCGATCATACATGCACTAACGCATCAGATCCCATCAGAACTTCGAAGTTAAGCGTGATTGGGTGAGAGTAGTACTTGGATGGGTGACCCCAGGGAAGTCTTCGTGTTGCACCTTTTTTTTACTACCTATTTGATTGCACAACGAGATCACTTTTTTTACCAATCTTTCTAACCAAACGTTAAGGACGGACGACGTCGTCGCCATAAAATTTGGCTGTCGATCACCCGTGCGGGGCCCGCCGCAACCTCTACGGCCGGCTCGATCGACCAACCGACCCGAAAAATTAAAATTTGTAAATAAATAAGAAAAATAACATTTTAATTATTATTTTTCGTTTAAAACGGGCGTAACTCCGTGCATTATTGTCCGAGTTCAGCTTTTCACGTGGCGCTGAAAGGCGCGCGAAGAGACGAAGAAAATGACCCCGAGTTGTCCCTCGGACGCTGACCCGAAAAATTAAAATTTATAAATAAATAAGAAAAATAACATTTCAATTATTATTTTTCATTTAAAACGGGCATAACTCCGTGCATTATTGTCCGATTTTAGCTTTTCACGTGGCGCTGAAAGGCGCGCGAAGAGACGAAGAAAATGAACCCGAGCTGTCCCTCGGACGCTCACCCTTATTAGCCGACGATCATAAGTGCGTGACCGGTGCGATCATACCAGCACTAAAGCACCGGATCCCGTCAGAACTCTGAAGTTAAGCGTGCTTGGGCGAGAGTAGTACTAGGATTGGTGACCCCCTGGGAAGTCCTCGTGTTGCACCTTTTTTTTACTACCTTTTTGATTGCACGACGAGATCATTTTTTTTACCAATCTTTCTAACCAAACGTTGAGGACGGACGACGTCGTCGCCATAAAATTTGGTTGTCGATCGCCCGCGCGGGGCCCGCCGCAACCTCTACGGCCGACTCGAACGACCAACCGACCCAAAAAATTAAAATTTGTAAATAAATAAGAAAAATAACATTTCAATTATTATTTTTCGTTTAAAACGGGTGTAACTCCGTGCATTATTGTCCGATTTCAGCTTTTCACGTGGCGCTGAAAGGCGCGCGAAGAGAGGAAGAAAATGGCTCCGAGCTGTCCCTCGGACGCTCACCCTTATTACCCGACGATCAAATGCTCATGATGGATGCCATCATACATGCACTAACGCGTCAGATCCCATCTGAACTTTGAAGTTAAGCGTGCTTGGGAGAGAGTAGTACTAGGATGGGTTACCCCTTCGGAATTCCTCGTGTTGGACCATTTTTTTACTACCTATTTGATTGCACAACGAGATCATTTTTTTTACCAATCTTTCTAACCAAACGTTAAGGACGGACGACGTCGTAGCTATAAAATTTGGCTGTCGATCGCCCGCGCAAGGCCTGCCGCAACCTCTACGACCGGCTCGATCGACCAACCGATCCGAAAAATTAAAATTTGTAAATAAATAAGAAAAATAACATTTCAATTATTATTTTTCGTTTAAAACGGGCGTAACTCCGTGCGTTATTGTCCTATTTCAGCTTTTCACGTGGCGCTGAAAGGCGCGCGAAGAGACAAAGAAAATGACCCCGAGTTGTCCCTCGGACGCTCACCCTTATTAGCCGACGATCAGAAGTTCGTGACGTGTGCGATCATACCAGCACTAAAGCACCGAATCCCATCAAAATTCTGAAGTTAAACGTGCTCGGGCGAGAGTAGTACTAGGATGGGTGACCCCCTGGGAAGTCCTGGTGTTGTAACATTTTTATACTACCAGTTTGATTGCACGACGAGATCATTTTTTTTACCAATCTTTCTAACCAAACGTTAAGGACGGATGACGTCGTCGCCATAAAATTTGGCTGTCGATCGCCCGCGCGGGGCCCGCCGCAACCTCTACGGCCGACTCGATCGACCAACCGACCCGAAAAATTAAAATTTATAAATAAATAAGAAAAATAACATTTCAATTATTATTTTTCGTTTAAAACGGGCGTAACTCCGTCCATTATTGTCCGATTTCAGCTTTTCACGTGGCGCTGAAAGGCGCGCGAAGAGACGAAGAAAATGACCCCGAGCTGTCCCTCGGACGCTCACCCTTTTTAGCCGACGATCAGAAGTGCGTGACGGGTGAGATCATACTAGCACTAAAGCACCGGATCCCATCAAAACTCCGAAGTTAAGCGTGCTTGTCCGAGAGTTGTACTAGGATGGGTGACCCCCTGGGAAGTCCTCGTGTTGCACGGGCGAGAGTTGTACTAGGATGGGTGACCCCCTGGGAAGTCCTCGTGTTGCACCTTTTTTTTTACTACCTATTTGAATGGACGACGAGATCATTTTTTTTACCAATCTTTCTAACCAAACGTTAAGGACGGACGACGTCGTCGCCATAAAATTTGGCTGTCGATCGCCCGTGCGGGGCCCGCCCCAAACCTCTACGGCCGACTCGATCGACCAACCGACCCGAAAAATTAAAATTTGTAAATAAATAAGAAAAATAACATTTCTATTATTATTTTTCGTTTAAAACGGGCGTAACTCCGTGCTTTATTGTCCGATTTCAGCTTTTCACATGGCGCTGAAAGGCGCGCGTAGAGAGGAAGAAAATGACTCCGAGCTGTCCCTCGGACGCTCACCCTTATTAGTCGACGATCAGAAGCGCATGACAGATGCGATCATACATGCACTAACGCATCAAATCCCACCAGAACTCCGAAGTTAAGCGTGCTTCGACGAGAGTAGTACTAGGATCGGTGACCCCCTGGGAAGTCCTCGTGTTGCACCTTTTTTTTACTACCTATTTGATTGCACAACGAGATCATTTTTTTTACCAATCTTTCTAACCAAACGTTAAGGACGGACGACGTCGTCGCCATAAAATTTGGCTATCGATCGCCCGCGCGGGGCCCGCCGCAACCTCTACGGCCGGCTCGATCGACCAATCGACCCGAAAAATTAAAATTTGTAAATAAATAAGAAAAATAACATTTCAATTATTATTTTTCGTTTAAAACGGGCGTAACTCCGTGCATTATTGTCCGATTTCAGCTTTTCACGTGGCACTGAAAGGCGCGCGAAGAGACGAAGAAAATGACCCCGAGCTGTCCCTCGGACGCTCACCCTTATTAGCCGACGATCAGAAGTGCGTGATGGGTGAGATCATAGTAGAACTAAAGCACTGGATCCCATCAGAACTCCGAAATTAAGCGTGCTTGGGCGGGAGTAGTACTAGGATGGTTGACCCCTGGGAAGTGCTCGTGTTGCACCTTTTTTTTTACTACCTATTTGAAAGCACGACGAGATCAGATTTTTTACCAATCTTTCTAACCAAAAGTTAAGGACGGACGACGTCGTCGCCATAAAAATTGGCTGTCGATCGCCCGTGCGGTGCCCGCCGCAACCTCTACGTACGGCTCGATCGACCAACCTACCCGAAAAATTAAAATTTGTAAATAAATAAGAAAAATAACATTTCAATTATTATTTTTCGTTTAAAATGGCGTAACTCCGAGCATTATTGTCCGATTTCAGCTTTTCACGTGGCGCTGAAAGGCGCGCGAAGAGAGGAAGAAAATGACCCCGAGCTATCCCTCGTACGCTCACCATTAATAGCCGACGAATAGAAGCGCATGATGGATGCGATCATACATGCACTAACGCATCAGATCCCATTAGAACTCCGAAGTTACGCGTGCTTGGGTGAGAGTGGTACTAGGATTGGTGACCCCCTGGGAAGTCCTCGTGTTGCACGGGCGAGAGTTGTACTAGGATGGGTGACCCCCTGGGAAGTCCTCGTGTTGCACCTTTTTTTTTACTACCTATTTGAATGGACGACGAGATCATTTTTTTTACCAATCTTTCTAACCAAACGTTAAGGACGGACGACGTCGTCGCCATAAAATTTGGCTGTCGATCGCCCGTGCGGGGCCCGCCCCAAACCTCTACGGCCGACTCGATCGACCAACCGACCCGAAAAATTAAAATTTGTAAATAAATAAGAAAAATAACATTTCTATTATTATTTTTCGTTTAAAACGGGCGTAACTCCGTGCTTTATTGTCCGATTTCAGCTTTTCACGTGGCGCTGAAAGGCGCGCGTAGAGAGGAAGAAAATGACTCCGAGCTGTCCCTCGGACGCTCACCCTTATTAGTCGACGATCAGAAGCGCATGACAGATGCGATCATACATGCACTAACGCATCAGATCCCACCAGAATTCCGAAGTTAAGCGTGCTTCGACGAGAGTAGTACTAGGATCGGTGACCCCCTGGGAAGTCCTCGTGTTGCACCTTTTTTTTACTACCTATTTGATTGCACAACGAGATCATTTTTTTTACCAATCTTTCTAACCAAACGTTAAGGACGGACGACGTCGTCGCCATAAAATTTGGCTATCGATCGCCCGCGCGGGGCCCGCCGCAACCTCTACGGCCGGCTCGATCGACCAATCGACCCGAAAAATTAAAATTTGTAAATAAATAAGAAAAATAACATTTCAATTATTATTTTTCGTTTAAAACGGGCGTAACTCCGTGCATTATTGTCCGATTTCATCTTTTCACGTGGCACTGAAAGGTGCGCGAAGAGACGAAGAAAATGACCCCGAGCTGTCCCTCGGACGCTCACCCTTATTAGCCGACGATCAGAAGTGCGTGATGGGTGAGATCATAGTAGAACTAAAGCACCGGATCCCATCAGAACTCCGAAATTAAGCGTGCTTGGGCGGGAGTAGTACTAGGATGGTTGACCCCTGGGAAGTGCTCGTGTTGCACCTTTTTTTTTACTACCTATTTGAAAGTACGACGAGATCATATTTTTTACCAATCTTTCTAACCAAAAGTTAAGGACGGACGACGTCGTCGCCATAAAAATTGGCTGTCGATCGCCTGTGCGGTGCCCGCCGCAACCTCTACGTATGGCTCGATCGACCAACCGACCCGAAAAATTAAAATTTATAAATAAATAAGAAAAATAACATTTCAATTATTATTTTTCGTTTAAAACGGGCGTAACTCCGTGCATTATTGTCCGATTTCAGCTTTTCACGTGGCGCTGAAAGGCGCGCGATGAGACGAAGAAAATGACCCCGAGCTGTCCCTCGGACGCTCACCCTTATTAGCTGACGATCAGAAGTGCATGACGGGTGCGATCATACGAGCACTAATGCATCGGATCCCATCAGAACTCTGAAGTTAAGCGTGCGTGGGCGAGAGTAGGACTAGGATGGGTGACCCCCTGGGAAGTCCTCGTGTTGTACTTTTTTTTTTACTACCTATTTGATTGCACGACGAGATCATTTTTTTTACCAATCTATCTAACCAAACGTTAAGGACGGATGACGTCGTCGCCATAAAATTTGGCTGTCGATCGCCCTTGCGGGGGCCGCCGCAACCTCTACGGCCGGCTCGATCGACCAACCGACCCGAAAAATTAAAATTTCTAAATAAATAAGAAAAAAACATTTCAATTATTATTTTTCGTTTAAAACGGGCGTAACTCCGTGCATTATTGTCCGATTTCAGCTTTTCACGTGGCGCTGAAAGGCGCGCGAAGAGACGAAGAAAATGACCCCGAGCTGTCCCTCGGACGCTGACCCGAAAAATTAAAATTTGTAAATAAATAAGAAAAATTACATTTCAATTATTATTTTTCGTTTAAAACGGGCGTAACTCCGTGCATTATTGTCCGATTTCAGCTTTTCACGTGGCGCTGAAAGGCGCGCGATGAGACGAAGAAAATGACCCCGAGTCGTCCCTCGGACGCTCACCCTTATTAGCCGACGATCAGAAGTGCGTGACGGGTCCGATCATACCAGCACTAAAACACCGGATCCCATTAGAACTCCGAAGTTAAGCGTGCTTGGGCGAGAGTAGTACTAGGATGGTTGACCCCTGGGAAGTGCTCGTGTTGCACCTATTTTTTACTACCTATTTGAATGCACGACGAGATCATATTTTTTACCAATCTTTCTAACCAAAAGTTAAGGACGGACGACGTCGTCGCCATAAAATTTGGCTGTCGATCGCCCGTGCGGTGCCCGCCGCAACCTCTACGTACGGCTCGATCGACCAACCTACCCGAAAAATTAAAATTTGTAAATAAATAAGAAAAATAACATTTCAATTATTATTTTTCGTTTAAAATGGCGTAACTCCGAGCATTATTGTCCGATTTCAGCTTTTCACGTGGCGCTGAAAGGCGCGCGAAGAGAGGAAGAAAATGACCCCGAGCTATCCCTCGGACGCTCACCATTAATAGCCGACGATTAGAAGCGCATGATGGATGCGATCATACATGCACTAATGCATCAGATCCCATTAGAACTCCGAAGTTACGCGTGCTTGGGTGAGAGTGGTACTAGGATTGGTGACCCCCTGGGAAGTCCTCGTGTTGCACCTTTTTTTTACTACCTATTTGAATGCACGACGAGATCATTTTTTTTACCAATCTTTCTAACCAAACGTTAAGGACGGACGATGTCGTCGCCATAAAATTTGGCTGTCGATCGCCCGTGCGGGGCCCGCCGCAACATCTACGACCGGCTCGATCGACCAACCGACCCGAAAAATTAAAATTTGTAAATAAATAAGAAAAATAACATTTCAATTATTATTTTTCGTTTAAAACGGGCGTAACTCCGTGCATTATTATCAGATTTTAGCTTTTCACGTGGCGCTGAAAGGCGCGCGAAGAGACCAAGAAAATGACCCCGAGCTGTCCCTCGGACGCTCACCCTTATTAGCCGACGATTAGAAGCACGTGACGGATGCGATCATACATGCACTAACGCATCAGTTCCCATCAGAACTCCGAAGTTAAGCGTGCTTGGGCGAGAGGAGTACTAGGATGGGTGACCCCCTGGGAAGTCCTCGTGTTGCATCTTTTTTTTTTACTACCTATTTGATTGCACGACGAGATCATTTTTTTTACCAATCTTTCTAACCAAACGTTAAGGACGGAGGACGTCGTCGCCATAAAATTTGGCTGTCGATCGCCCGCGCGGGGCCCGCCGCAACCTCTACGGCCGGCTCGATCGACCAACAGACCCGAAAAATTAAAATTTGTAAATAAATAAGAAAAATAACATTTCAATTATTATTTTTCGTTTAAAATGGGCGTAACTATGTGCATTATTGTCCGATTTCAGCTTTTCACGTGGCGCTGAAAGGCGCGCGAAGAGACGAAGAAAATGACCCCGAGCTGTCCCTCGGACGCTCACCCTTATTAGCCAACGATTAGAAGCACATGACGGATGCGATCATACATGCACTAACGCATCAGATCTCATCAGAACTTCGAAGTTAATCATGCTTGGGCGAGAGTAGTACTAGGATGGGTGACCCCTTGAGAAGTTCTCGTGTTGCACCTTTTTTTTACTACCTATTTGATTGCACGACGAGATCATTTTTTATACCAATCTTTCTAACCAAACGTTAAGGACGGAGGACGTCGTCGCCATAAAATTTGGATGTCGATCGCCCGCGCGGGGCCCGCCGCAACCTCTACGGCCCGCTCGATCGACCCACCGACCCGAAAAATTAAAATTTGTTAATAAATAAGAAAAATAACATTTCAATTATTATTTTTCGTTTAAAACGGGCGTAACTCCGTGCATTATTGTCCGATTTTAGCTTTTCACGTGGCGCTGAAAGACGCGCGAAGAGAAGAAGAAAATGACCCCGAGCTGTCCCTCGGACGCTCACCCTTATTAGCCAATGATTAGAAGCACATGACGGATGCGATCATACATGCACTAACGCATCATATCTCATCAGAACTTCGAAGTTAATCATGCTTGGGCGAGAGTAGTACTAGGATGGGTGACCCCTTGAGAAGTTCTCGTGTTGCACCTTTTTTTTACTACCTATTTGAATGCACGACGAGATCATTTTTTTTACAAATCTTTCTAACCAAACGTTAAGGACGGACGACGTCGTCGCCATAAAATTTGGCTGTCGATCGCCCGTGCGGGGCCCGCCGCAACATCTACGACCGGCTCGATCGACCAACCGACCCGAAAAATTAAAATTTGTAAATAAATAAGAAAAATAACATTTCAATTATTATTTTTCGTTTAAAACGGGCGTAACTCCGTGCATTATTGTCCGATTTTAGCTTTTCACGTGGCGCTGAAAGGCGCGCGAAGAGACCAAGAAAATGACCCCGAGCTGTCCCTCGGACGCTCACCCATATTAGCCGACGATTAGAAGTGCGTGACGGGTGCGATCATACCAGTACTAAAGCACTGGATCCCATCAGAACTCCGAAGTTAAGCGTACTTGGGCGAGAGTAGTACTAGGATGGGTGACCCCCTGGGAAGTCCTCACGTTGCACCTTTTTTTGACTACCTGTTTGATTGCACGACGAGATCATTTTTTTACTAATCTTTCTAACCAAACGTTAAGGACGGATGACGCCGTCGCCATAAAATTTGGCTGTCGATCGCCCGCGCGGGGCCCGCCGCAACCTCTACGGCCGACTCGATCGACCAACCGACCCGAAAAATTAAAATTTGTAAATAAATAAGAAAAATAACATTTCAATTATTATTTTTCGTTTAAAACGGGCGTAACTCCGTGCATTATTGTCCGATTTCAGCTTTTCACGTGGCACTGAAAGGCGCCGAAGAGACGAAGAAAATGACCCCGAGTTGTCCCTCGGACGCTCACCCTTATTAGCCAACGATCAGAAGTGCATGACGGGTGCGATCATACCAGCACTAATGCATCGGATTCTATCAGAACTCCAAAGTTAAACGTGCTTGGGCGAGAGTAGTATTAGGATGGGTGACCCCCTGGGAAGTTCTCGTGTTGCACCTTTTTTTTTTACTACATATTTGAATGCACGACGAGATCATTTTTTTTACCAATCTTTCTAACCAAACGTTAAGGACGGACGACGTCGTCGCCACAAAATTTGGCTGTCGATCGCCCGTGCGGGGCCCGCCGCAACCTCTACGGCCGACTCAATCGACCAACCGACCCGAAAAATTAAAATTTGTAAATAAATAAGAAAAATAACATTTCAATTATTATTTTTCGTTTAAAACGGGCGTAACTCCGTGCATTATTGTCCGATTTCAGCTTTTCACGTGGCGTTGAAAGGCGCGCGAAGAGAAGAAGAAAATGACCCCGAGCTGTCCCTCGGACGCTCACCCTTATTAGACGACGATCAGAAGTGCGTGACGGGTGCAATCATACCAGCACTAAAGCACTGGATCCCATCAGGACTCCGAAGTTAAGCGTACTTGGGCGAGAGTAGTACTAGGATGGGTGACCCCCTGGGAAGTCCTCATGTTGCACCTTTTTTTGACTACTTGTTTGATTGCACGACGAGATCATTTTTTTACCAATCTTTCTAACCAAACGTTAAGGACGGATGACGTCGTCGCCATAAAATTTGGCTGTCGATCGCTCGTGCGGGGCCCGCCGCAACCTCTACGGCCGACTCGATCGACCAACCGACCCGAAAAATTAAAATTTGTAAATAAATAAGAAAAATAACATTTCAATTATTATTTTTCGTTTAAAACGGGCGTAACTCCGTGCATTATTGTCCGATTTCAGCTTTTCACGTGGCACTGAAAGGCGCCGAAGAGACGAAGAAAATGACCCCGAGTTGTCCCTCGGACGCTCACCCTTATTAGCCAACGATCAGAAGTGCATGACGGGTGCGATCATACCAGCACTAATGCATCGGATCCCATCAGAACTTCGAAGTTAAGCGTGCCAGGGCGAGAGTAGTACTAGGAAGGGCGAGAGTAGTACTAGGATGGGTGACCCCCTGGGAAGTCCTCGTGTTGCACCTATTTTTTTTACTACCTATTTGAATGCACGACGAGATCATTTTTTTTACCAATCTTTCTAACCAAACGTTAAGGACGGACGACGTCGTCGCCATAAAATTTGGCTGTCGATCGCCCGTGCGGGACCCACCGCAACCTCTACGGCCGGCTCGATCGACCAACCGACCCGAAAAATTAAAATTTGTAAATGAATAAGAAAAATAACATTTCAATTATTATTTTTCGTTTAAAACGGGCGTAACTCCGTGCATTATAGTCCGATTGCAGCTTTCACGTGGTGCTGAAAGGCGCGCGAAGAGACGAAGAAAATTACCCCGAGTTGTCCCTCGGAAGCTCACCCTTATTACCCGACGATCAGAAGTGCATGACGGGTGCTATCATACCAGCACTAACGCACCGGATCCCATCAGAACTTCGAAAAATAAGCATGCTTGGGCGAGAGTATTACTAGGATGGGTGACCCCCTGGAACGTCCTCGTGTTGCACCTTTTTTTTTACTACCTATTTGAATACACGATGAGATCATTTTTTTACCAATCTTTCTAACCAAACGTTAAGCACGGACGACGTCGTCGCCACAAAATTTGGCTGTCGATCGCCCGTGCGGGGCCCGCCGCAACCTCTACGGCCGACTCAATCGACCAACCGACCCGAAAAATTAAAATTTGTAAATAAATAAGAAAAATAACATTTCAATTATTATTTTTCGTTTAAAACGGGCGTAACTCCGTGAATTATTGTCCGATTTCAGCTTTTCACGTGGCATTGAAAGGCGCGCGAAGAGAAGAAGAAAATGACCCCGAGCTGTCCCTCGGACGCTCACCCTTATTAGCCGACGATTAGAAGCACGTGACGGATGCGATCATACATGCACTAACGCATCAGTTCCCATCAGAACTCCGAAGTTAATCGTGCTTGGGCGAGAGGAGTACTAGGATGGGTGACCCCCTGGGAAGTACTCGTGTTGCACCCTTTTTTTACTACCTATTTGATTGCACGACGAGATCATTTTTTTTACCAATCTTTCTAACCAAACGTTAAGGACGGAGGACGTCGTCGCCATAAAATTTGGCTGTCGATCGCCCGCGCGGGGCCCGCCGCAACCTCTACGGCCGGCTCGATCGACCAACCGACCCGAAAAATTAAAATTTGTAAATAAATAAGAAAAATAACATTTCAATTATTATTTTTCGTTTAAAACGGGCGTAACTCCGTGCATTATTGTCCGATTTCAGCTTTTCACGTGGCGCTGAAAAGCGCGCGAAGAGACGAAGAAAATGACCCCGAGCTGTCCCTCGGACGCTCACCCTTATTAGCCGACGATCAGAAGTGCATGACGGGTGCGATCATACCAGCACTAACGCACCGGATCCCATCAGAACTCCGAAGTTAAGCATGCTTGGGCGAGAGTAGTACTAGGATGGGTGACCCCTGGGAAGTCCTCTTCTTGCACCTTTTTTTTTTACTACTTATTTGAATGCAAGACGAGATCATTTTTTTTACCAATCTTTCTAACCAAACGTTAAGGACGGACGACGTCGTCGCCATAAAATTTGGCTGTCAATCACCCGTGCGGGGCCCGCCGCAACCTCTACGGCCAGCTCGATCGACCAACCGACCCGAAAAATTAAAATTTGTAAATAAATAAGAAAAATAACATTTCAATTATTATTTTTCATTTAAAACGGGCGTAACTCCGTGCATTATTGTCCGATTTCAGCTTTTCACGTGGCGCTGAAAGGCGCGCGAAGAGACGAAGAAAATTACCCCGAGCTGTCCCTCGGAAGCTCACCCTTATTAGCCGACGATCTGAAGTGCATGACGGGTGCTATCATACCAGCACTAACGCACCGGATCCCATCAGAACTTCGAAGTTAAGCGTGCTTGGGCGAGAGTATTACAAGGATGGGTGACCCCCTGGGACGTCCTCGTGTTGCACCTTTTTTTTTACTACCTATTTGAATGCACGATGAGATCATTTTTTTACCAATCTTTCTAACCAAACGTTAAGGACGGACGACGTCGTCGCCACGAAATTTGGCTGTCGATCGCCCGTGCGGGGCCCACCGCAACCACTACGGCCGGCTCGATCGACCAACCGACCCGAAAAATTAAAATTTGTAAATAAATAAGAAAAATAACATTTCAATTATTATTTTTCATTTAAAACGGGCGTAACTCCGTGCATTATTGTCCGATTTTAGCTTTTCACGTGGCGCTGAAAGACGAGCGAAGAGAAGAAGTAAATGACCCCGAGCTGTCCCTCGGACGCTCACCCTTATTATCCGACGATTAGAAGCACATGACGGATGCGATCGTACATACACTAACGCATCAGTTCCCATCAGAACTCCGAAGTTAACCGTGCTTGGGCGAGAGGAGTACTAGGATGGGTGACCCCTGGGAAGTCCTCGTGTTGCACCTTTTTTTACTACCTGTTTGATTGCACGACGAGATCATTTTTTTTACCAATCTTTCTAACCAAACGTTAAGGACGGACGACGTCGACGCCATAAAATTTGGCTGTCGATCTCCCGCGCGGGGCCCGCCGCAACCTCCACGGCCGGCTCGATCGACCAACCGACCCGAAAAATTAAAATTTGTAAATAAATTAGAAAAACAACATTTTAATTATTATTTTTCGTTTAAAACAGGCGTAACTCCGTGTATTATTGTCTGATTTCAGCTTTTCACGTGGCGCTGAAAGGCGCGCGAAGAGACGAATAAAATGACCCCGAGCTGTCCCTCGGACGCTCACTCTTATTAGCCGACGATCAAAAGTGCATAATTGGTGCGATCATACCAGCACTAACACACAGGATCCCATCAAAACTCCGAAGTTAAGCGTGCTTGGGCGAGAGTAGGACTAGGATGGGTGACCCCATGGGAAGTCCTCGTGTTGCATATTTTTTTTTACTACCTATTTGAATGCACGACGAGATCATTTTTTTTACCAATCTTTCTAACCAAATGTTAAGGACGGACGACGTCGTCGCCACAAAATTTGGCTATCGATCTCCCGTGCGGGGCCCGCCGCAACCTCTACGGCCGGCTCGATCGACCAACCGACACTGAAAAATTAAAATTTGTAAATAAATAAGAAAATAACATTTCAATTATTATTTTTCGTTTAAAATGGGCATAACTCCGTGCATTATTGTCCGATTTCAGCTTTTCACGTGGCGCTGAAAGGCGCGCGAAGAGACGAAGAAAATGACCCCGAGCTGTCCCTCGGACGCTCACCCTTATTAGCCGACGGTCAGAAGTGCGTGACGGGTGCGATCATACCCGCACTAAAGCACCGGATCCCATCAAAACTCTGAAGTTAAGCGTGCTTGGGCGAGAGTAGGACTAGGATGGGTGACCCCCTGGAAATTCCTCATGTTGCACCTTTTCTTTACTACCTATTTGATTTCACGACGAGATCATTTTTTTTACCAATCTTTCTAACCAAACGTTAAGAAAGGACGACGTCGTCGCCATAAAATTTGGCTGTCGATCGCCCGTGCGGGGCCCGCCGCAACCTCTACAGCCGGCTCGATCGACCAACCGACCCGAAAAATTAAAATTTGTAAATAAATAAGAAAAATAACATTTCAATTGTTATTTTTCGTTTAAAACGAGCGTAACTCCGTGCATTATTGTCCGATTTTAGCTTTTCACGTGGCGCTGAAAGGCGCGCGAAGAGACGAACAAAATGACCCCCGAACTCTCCCTCGGACGCACTCCCATATTGGCCGACGATCAGAAGTGCATGATGGGTGCGATCATACCAGCACTAACGCATCGGATTCCATCAGAACTACGAAGTTAAGCGTGCTTGGGCGAGAGTAGGACTTGGATGGGTGACCCCCTTGAAAGTCCTCGTGTTGCACTCTTTGTTTTTAGTACCTATTTGATTGCACAACGAGATCATTTTTTTTACCAATCTTTCTAACCAAACGTTAAGGACGGATGACGTCGTCGCCATAAAATTTGGCTGTCGATCGCCCGCGCGGGGCCCGCCGCAACCTCTACGGCCGGCTCGATCGACCAACCGACCCGAAAAAATAAAATTTGTAAATATATAAGAAAAATAACATTTCAATTATTATTTTTCGTTTAAAACGGGCGTAACTCCGTGCATTATTGTCCGATTTCAGCTTTTCACGTGGCGCTGAAAGGCGCGCGAAGAGACGAAGAAAATGACTCTGAGCTGTCCCTCGGACGCTCACCCTTATTAGCCGACGATCAAAAGTGCATGACGGGTGCGATCATACCAGCACTAACGCACCGGATCCCATCAAAACTCCGATGTAAAGCGTGCTTGGGCGAGAGTAGGACTAGGATGGGTGACCCCCTAGAAAGTCCTCATGTTGCACTTTTTTTTTACTACCTATTTGATTGCACGACGAGATCATTTTTTTTACCAATCTTCCTAACCAAACGTTAAGGACGGAGGACGTCGTCGCCATAAAATTTGGCTGTCGATCGCCCGCGCGGGGCCCGCCGCAACCTCTACGGCCGGCTCGATGGACCAACCGACCCGAAAAATTAAAATTTGTAAATAAATAAGAAAAATAACATTTCAATTATTATTTTTCGTTTAAAATGGGCGTAACTACGTGCATTATTGTCCGATTTTAGCTTTTCACGTGGCGCTGAAAGGCGCGCGAAGAGACGAAGAAAATGACCCCGAGCTGTCTCTCGGACGCTCACCCTTATTTGTCGACGATCAGAAGTGCGTGACGGGTGCGATCATGCCAGCACTAAAGCACCGGATTCCATCAGAACTCCGAAGTTAAGCGTGCTTGGGCGAGAGTAGTACCAGGATGGGTGACCCCTGGGAAATCCTCGTGTTGCACCTTTTTTCTACTACCTGTTTGATTGCACGACGAGATCAATTTTTTTTACCAATCTTTCTAACCAAACGTTAAGGACGGACGACGTCGTCGCCATAAAATTTGGCTATCGATCGCCCGCGCGGGGCCCGCCACAACCTCTACGGCTGGCTCGATCGACCAACTGACCCGAAAAATTAAAATTTGTAAATAAATAAGAAAAATAACATTTCAATTATTATTTTTCGTTTAAAACGGGCGTAACTCCGTGCATTATTGTCCGATTTCAGCTTTTCACGTAGCGCTGAAAGGCGCGCGAAGAGACGAAGAAAATGACCCCGAGCTGTCCCTCGGACGCTCACCCTTATTAGCCGACGAACAGAAGTGCGTGACGGGTGCGATCATGCCAGCACTAAAGCACCGGATTCCATCAGAACTCCGAAGTTAAGCGTGGTTGGGCGAGAGTAGTACTAGGATGGGTGACCCCTGGGAAGTCCTCGTGTTGCACCTTTATTTACTACCTGTTTGATTGCACGACGAGATCATTTTTTTTACCAATCTTTCTAACCAAACGTTAAGGACGGACGACGTCGACGCCATAAAATTTGGCTGTCGATCTCCCGCGCGGGGCCCGCCGCAACCTCCACGGCCGGCTCGATCGACCAACCGACCCGAAAAATTAAAATTTGTAAATAAATTAGAAAAACAACATTTTAATTATTATTTTTCGTTTAAAACAGGCGTAACTCCGTGTATTATTGTCCGATTTCAGCTTTTCACGTGGCGCTGAAAGGCGCGCGAAGAGACGAATAAAATGACCCCGAGCTGTCCCTCGGACGCTCACCCTTATTAGCCGACGATCAAAAGTGCATAACTGGTGCGATCATACCAGCACTAGCACACCGGATCCCAACAAAACTCCGAAGTTAAGCTTGCTTGGGCGAGAGTAGGACTAGGATGGGTGACCCCATGGGAAGTCCTCGTGTTGCATTTTTTTTTTTACTACCTATTTGAATGCACGACGAGATCATTTTTTTTACCAATCTTTCTAACCAAATGTTAAGGACGGACGACGTCGTCGCCACAAAATTTGGCTATCGATCTCCCGTGCGGGGCCCGCCGCAACCTCTACGGCCGGCTCGATCTACCAACCGACCTGAAAAATTAAAATTTGTAAATAAATAAGAAAATAATATTTCAATTATTATTTTTCGTTTAAAATGGGCATAACTCCGTGCATTATTGTCCGATTTCAGCTTTTCACCTGGCGCTGAAAGGCGCGCGAAGAGACGAAGAAAATGACCACGAGCTGTCCCTCGGACGCTTACCCTTTTAGCCGACGATCAGAAGTGCATAACGGGTGCGATCATACCAGCACTAACGCATTGGATCCCATCAGAACTCCGAAGTTAAGCGTGCTTGGGCGAGAGTAGTACAAGGATGGGTGACCCCCTAGGAAGTCCTCGTGTTGCACCTTTTTTTTACTACCTATTTGATTGCACAACGAGATCATTTTTTTTACCAATCTTTCTAACCAAACGTTAAGGACGGACGACGTCGTCGCCATAAAATTTGGCTGTCGATACGCACACGCGGGGCCCGCCGCAACCTCTACGGCCCGCTCGATCGACCAACCGACCCGAAAAATTAAAATTTGTAAATAAATAAGAAAAATAACATTTCAATTATTATTTTTCGTTTAAAACTGGCGTAACTCCGTACATTATTGTCCGATTTCAGCTTTCACGTGGCGCTGAAAGGCGCGCGAAGAGACGAAGAAAATGACCACCGAGCTGTCCCTCGGACGCTCACCCTTATTAGCCGACGATCAGAAGCGCATGATGGATGTGATCATACATGCACTAACGCAGCAAATCCCATCGGAACTCCGAAGTTAAGGGTGCTTGGGTGAGAGTAGTACTAGGATGGGTGACCCCCTGGGAAGTCCTCGTGTTGCACCCTTTTTTTACTACCTATTTGATTGCACGACGAGATCATTTTTTTTACCAATCTTTTTAACCAAACGTTAAGGACGGACGACGTCGTCGCCATAAAATTTGGCAGTCGATCGCCGGCGCGGGGCCCGCCGCAACATTTACCACCGGCTCGATCGAGAAACCGACCCGAAAAATTAAAATTTGTAAATAAATAAGAAAAATAACATTTCAATTATTATTTTTCGTTTAAAACTGGCGTAACTCCGTGCATTATTGTCCGATTTCAGCTTTTCACGTGGCGCTGAAAGGCTCGCGAAGAGACGAAGAAAATGAACCCGAGCTGTCTCTCGGACGCTCACCCTTATTAGCCGACGATCAGAAGTGCAAGACGGGTGCGATCATACCAGCACTAACGCATCGGATCCCATTAGAACTCCGAAGTTAAGCGTGCTTGGGCGAGAGTAGTACTAGGAAGGGTGACCCCTTGGGACGTCCTCGTGTTGCACCTTTTTTTTACTACCTATTTGATTGCACAACGAGATCATTTTTTTTACCAATCTTTCTAACCAAACGTTAAGGACGGACGACGTCGTCGCCATAAAATTTGGCTATCGATCGCCCGCCCGGGGCCCGCCGCAACCTCTACGGCCGGCTCGATCGACCAACAGACCCGAAAAATTAAAATTTGTAAATAAATAAGAAAAATAACATTTCAATTATTATTTTTCGTTTAAAACGGGCGTAACTCCGTGCATTATTGTTCGATTTCAGCTTTTCACGTGGCGCTGAAAGGCGCGCGAAGAGACGAAGAAAATTACCCCGAGCTGTCTCTCGGACGCTCACCCTTATTTGCCGACGATCAGAATTGCGTGACGGGTGCGATCATACCAGCACTAAAGCATCGGATACCATCAGAACTCGGAAGTTAAGCATGCTTGTGCGAGAGTAGTACTATGATGGGTGACTCCCTTGGAAGTCCTCGTGTTGCACCTTTTTTTTACTACCTATTTGATTGCACGACGAGATCATTTTTTTTACCAATCTTTCTAACCAAACGTTAAGGACGGACGACGTCTTCACCATAAAATTTGGTCTCGATCGCCCGCGCGGGGCCCTCCGCAACTTCTACGGCCATTGCGATCGACCAACCGGCCCGAAAAATTAAAATTTGTAAATAAATAAGAAAAATAACATTTCAATTATTACTTTTCGTTTAAAACGGGCGTAACTCCGTGCATTATTGTCCGATTTCAGCTTTTCACGTGTCGCTGAAAGGCGCGCGAAGAGACGAAGAAAATGACCCCCAAACTCTCCCTCGGACGCTCACCCTTATTAGACGACGATCAGAAGCACATTACGGATGCGATCATACATGCACTAACGCATTGGATCCCATCAGAACTCCGAAATTAAGCGTGCTTGGGCGAGAGTAGGACTTGGATGGGTGAACCCCTCGGAAATCCTCGTGCTGCACCCTTTTTTTTTACTACCTATTTGAATGCATGACGAGATCATTTTTTTTACCAATCTTTCTAACCAAACGTTAAGGACGGACGACGTTGTCGCCATAAAATTTGGCTGTCGATCGCCCGTGCGGGGACCGCCGCAACCTCTACGGCCGGCTCGATCGACAAACCGAGCCGAAAAATTAAAATTTGTAAATAAATAAGAAAAATAACATTTCAATTATTATTTTTCGTTTAAAACGGGCGTAACTCCGTGCATTATGGTCCGATTTCAGCTTTTCACGTGACGCTGAAAGGCCCGCGAAGAGACGAAGAAAATGATCCCCGAACTATCCCTCGGACGCACACCCTTATTAGCCGACAATCACAAGCGCATGACGGATACGATGATACATAAACAAACGCACCGGATCCCATCAGAACTCCGAAGTTAAGCGTGCTTGGGCGAGAGTAGGACTAGGATGGGTGACCCCTTGGAAAGTCCTCGTGTTGCACCTTTTTTTTACTACCTATTTGAATGCACGGCGAGATCATTTTTTTTATCAATCTTTCTAACCAAACGTTAAGGACGGACGACGTCGTCGCCATAAAATTTGACTGTCGATCGCACGTGCGGGGCCCGCCGCAACCTCTACGGCCGGCTCGATCGACCAACCGATCCGAAAAATTAAAATTTGTAAATAAATAATAAAAATAACATTTCAATTATTATTTTTCGGTTAAAACAGGCGTAACTCCTTGCATTATTGTCCGATTTCAGCTTTTCACGTGGCGCAGAAAGGCGCCCGAAGAGACGAAGAAAATGACCCCGAGCTGTCCCTCGGACGCTCACCCTTATTAGCCGACGATCAGAAGTGCGTGACTGGTGCGATCATACCAGCACTAAAGCACCGGATCCCATCAGAACTCCGAAGTTAAGCGTGCTTGGGCGAGAGTAGTACTAGGATGGGTGACCCCCTGGGAAGTCCTCGTGTTGCACCTTTTTTTTACTACCTGTTTGATTGCACGACGAGATCATTTTTTTTACCATTCTTTCTAACCAAACGTTAAGGACGGACGACGTCGTCGCCATAAAATTTGGCTGTCGATCGCCCGCGCGGGGCCCGCCGCAACCTCTACAGCCAGCTCGATCGACCAACCGACCCGAAAAATTAAAATTTGTAAATAAATAAGAAAAATAATAATTCAATTATTATTTTTCGTTTAAAACGGGCATAACTCCGTGCATTACTGTCCGATTTCAGCTTTTCACGTGATGCTGAAAGGCGCGCGAAGAGACGAAGAAAATGACCCCGGGCTGTCCCTCGACGCTCAACCTTATTAGCCTACGATCTGAAGTGCATGACGGGTGCGATCATACCAGCACTAACGCACCGGATCCCTTCAGAACTCCGAAGTTAAGAGTGCTTGGGAGAGAGTAGTACTAGGATGGGTGACCCCTTGGGAAGTCCTCGTGTTGCACTTTTTTTTTACTACCTATTTGATTGCACGACGAGATCATTTTTTTTACCAATCTTTCTAACCAAACGTTAAGGACGGACAACGTCGTCGCCATAAAATTGGGCTGTCGATCGCCCGCGCGGGGCCCGCCGCAACCTCTACGGCCGGCTCGATCGACCAACCGACCCGAAAAATTAAAATTTGTAAATAAATAAGAAAAAGAACATTTCAATTATTATTTTTCGTTTAAAACGGGCGTAACTCCCTGCATTATTGTCCGAGTTCAGCTTTTCACGAGGCGCTGAAAGGCGCGCGAAGAGACGAAGAAAATGACCCCCGAACTTTCTCTCGGACGCTCACCCTTATTAGCCGACGATCTGAATTGTATAACGGGTGCGATCATACCAGCCCTAATCCGGATCCCATCAGAACTCCGAAGTTAAGCGTGCTCGGGCGAGAGTAGTATTAGGATGGGTGACCCCCTGAGAAGTCCTCGTGTTACACCTTTATTTTTACTACCTATTTGACTGCACGACGAGATCATTTTTTTTACCAATCTTTCTAACCAAACGTTAAGAACGGACGACGTCGTCGCCATAAAATTTGGCTGTCGATCGCCCGCGCGGGGCCTGCCGCAACCTCTACGGCCGGCTCGATCGACCAACCGACCCGAAAAATTAAAACCTGTAAATAAATAAGAAAAATAACATTTCAATTATTATTTTTCGTTTAAAACGAGCGTAATTCCGTGCATTATTGTCCGATTTTAGCTTTTCACGCGGCGCTGAAAGGCGCGCGAAGAGACGAAGAAAATGACACCCGAACTCTCCCTCGGACGCTTACCCTTATTAGCCGACGATCAGAAGCGCATGACGGATGCGATCATACATGCACTAACGCATCGGATCCCATCAGAACTCCGAAGTTAAGCGTGCTTCGGCGAGAGTAGTACTAGGATGGGTGACCCCCTAGGAAGTCCTCATGTTGCACCTTTTTTTTACTACCTATTTGATTGCACGATGAGATCATTTTTTTTACCAATCTTTCTAACCAAACGTTAAGGACGGACGACGTCGTCGCCATAAAATTTGGCTACTGATCACTCACGAGGGGCCCGCCGCAACCTCTACGGTCGGCTCAATTGTCCAACCGATCCGAAAAATTAAAACTTGTAAATAAATAAGAAAAATAACATTTCAATTATTATTTTTCGTTTAAAACGGGCGTAACACCGTGCATTATTGTCCGATTTCAGTTTTTCACGTGGCGCTCAAAGGCGCGCGAAGAGACGAAGAAAATGACCCCGAGCTGTCCCTCGTACGCTCACCCTTATTAGCCGACGATCAGAAGTGCGTGACTGGTGCGATCATACCAGCACTAAAGCACCGGTTGCCATCAGAACTCCGAAGTTAAGCGTGCTTGGGCGAGAGTAGTACTAGGATGGGTGACCCCTTGGGAAGTCCTCGTGTTGCACCTTTTTTTTTACTACCTATTTGATTGCACGAGGAGATCATTTTTTTTACCAATCTTTCTAACCAAACGTTAAGGACGGACGACGTCGTCGCCATAAAATTTGGCTGTCGATCACCCGTGCGGGGCCCGCCGCAACCTCTACGGCCGGGTCGATCGACCAACCGACCCTAAAAATTAAAATTTGTAAATAAATAAGAAAAATAACATTTCAATTTTTATTTTTCGTTTAAAACGGGCGTAACTCCGTGCATTATTGTCCGATTTCAGCTTTTCACTTGGCGCTGAAAGGGGCGCGAAGAGACGAAGAAAATGACCCCGAGCTGTCCCTCGGACGCTCACCCTTATTAGCCGACGATCAAAAGTGCATGAAGGATGCGAACATACCAGCACTAACGCACCGGATCCCATCAGAACTCCGAAGTTAAGCGTCCTTGGGTGAGAGTAGTACTAGGATGGGTGACCCCTGGGAAGTCCTCGTGTTGCACCTTTTTTTTACTACCTATTTGATTGCAGGACGAGATCATTTTTTTTACCAATCTTTCTAACCAAATTTAAAGGACGGACGACGTCGTCGCCATAAAATTTGGCTGTCGGTCGCCCGCGCGGGGCGCGCCGCAACCTCTACGGCCGGCTCGATCGACCAACCAACCCAAAAAATTAAAATTTGTAAATAAATAAGAAAAATAACATTTCAATTATTATTTTTCGTTTAAAATGGGCGTAACTCCGTGCATTATTGTCCGATTTCAGCTTTTCACGTGGCGCTGAAAGGCGCGCGAAGAGACGAAGAAAATGACCCCGAGTTGTCCCTCGGACGTTCACCCTTATTAGCCGACGATCAGCAGTGCATGATTGGTGTGATCATACCAGCACTAAAGCACCGGATCCCATCAGAACTCCGAAAGTAATACTAGGATGGGTGACCCCCAGGGAAGTCCTCGTGTTGTACATTTTTTTTACTACCTATTTTATTGCACGACGAGATCATTTTTTTTACCAATCTTTCTAACCAAACGTTAAGGACGGACGACCTCGTCGCCATAAAATTTGGCTGTCGATCGCCCACGCGGGGCCCGCCGCAACCTCTACGGTCGGCTCGATCGACCAACCCACCCGAAAAATTAAAATTTGTAAATAAATAAGAAAAATAACATTTCAATTATTATTTTTCGTTCAAAACGGGCGTAACTCCGTGCATTATTGTCCGATTTCAGCTTTTCACGTGGCGCTCAAAGGCGCGCGAAGAGACGAAGAAAATGACCACGAGCTGTCCCTCAGACGCTCATGCTTATTAGCCGATGATCAGAAGTGCATAACGGATGCGATTATACCAGCACTAACGCATCGAATACCATCAGAACTTCGAAGTTAAGCGTGCTTTGGCGAGAGTAGTACTAGGATGGGTGACCCCTTGGGAAGTCCTCGTGTTGTACTTTTTTTTTTTACTACCTATTTGATTGCACGACGATATCATTTTGTTTACCAATCTTTCTAATCAAACGTTAAGGACGGACGACGTCGTCAACATAAACTTAGGCTGCGATCGCCCGCGCGGGGCCCGCCGCCCTCTACGGTTGGCTCGATCGACCAACCGACCCGAAAAATTAAAATTTGTAAATAAATAAGAAAAATAACATTTCAATTATTATTTTTCGTTTAAAACGGGCGTAACTCCGTGCATTATTGTCTGATTTTAGCTTTTCACGTGGCGCTGAAAGGCGCGTGAAGAGACGAAGAAAATGACCACGAGCTGTCCCTCGGACGCTCACGCTTATTAGCCGACGATCAGAAGTGCATAACGGGTGCGATTATACCATCACTAATGCACCGGATACCATCAGAACTTCGAAGTTAAGCGTGCTTGGGCGAGAGTAGTACTAGGATGGCTGATCCCCTGGGAAGTCCTCATGTTGTAACTTTTTTTTTACTACCTATTTGATTGCACGACGAGATCATTTCTTTTACCAATCTTTCTAACCAAACGTTAAGGACGGACGACGTCGTCGCCATAAAATTTGGCTGACGATCGCCCGCGCGGGGCCCGCCGCAACCTCTACGGCCGGCTCGATCGACCAACCGACCCGAAAATTAAAATTTGTAAATAAATAAGAAAAATAACATTTCAATTATTATTTTCCGTTTAAAACGGGCGTAACTCCGTGCATTATTGTCCGATTTCAGCTTTTCACGTGGCGCTGAAAGGCGTGCGAAGAGACGAAGAAAATGACCCCGAGCTGTCCCGCGGACGGTCACCCTTATTAGCCAACGATCAGAAGTGCATGACGAGTGCGATCATACCAGGACTAACGCATCGGATCCCATTAGAACTCCAAAGTTAAGCGTGCTTGGGCGAGAGTAGTATTAGGATGGTTGACCCCTTGGGAAGTTCACGTGTTGCACCCTTTTTTTTACTACCTATTTGATTGCACGACGAGATCATTTTTTTTACCAATCTTTCTAACCAAACATTATGGACAGACGACGTCATCGCCATAAAATTTGGCTGTCGATCGCCCGCGCTGGGCCCGCCGCAACCTCTACGGCCGGCTCGATCGACAAACCGTCCCGAAAAATTAAAATTTGTAAATAAATAAGAAAAATAACATTTCAATTATTATTTTTCGTTTAAAACGGGCGTAACTCCGTGCATTATTGTCCGATTTCAGCTTTTCACGTGGCTCTGAAAAGCGCGCGAAGAGACGAAGAAAATGACCCCCGAACTCTCCCTCGGACGCTCATCCTTATTAGCCGACGATCAGAAGTGCATAACGGGTGCGATTATACCAGCACTAATGCACCGGATACTAACAGAACTTCGAAGTTAAGCCTGCTTGGGCGAGAGTAGTACTAGGATGGGTGACCCCCTGGGAAGTCCTCGCGTTGTACCTTTTTTTTTTACTACCTATTTGATTGCACGATGAGATCATTTTTTTTACCAATCTTTCTAACCAAACGTTAAGGACGGACGACGTCGTCGCCATAAAATTTGGCTGTCGATCGCCCGCGCGGGGCCCGCCGCAACCTCTACGACCGGCTCGATCGACCGACCGACCCGAAAAATTAAAATTTGTAAATAAATAAGAAAAATAACATTTCAATTATTATTTTTCGTTTAAAACGGGCGTAACTCCGTGCATTATTGTCCGATTTTAGCTTTTCACGTGGCGCTGAAATGCGCACGAAGAGACGAAGAAAATGACCCCGAGCTGTCCCTCGGACGCTCACCCTTATTAGCCGACGATCAGAAGTGCATAACTGGTGCGATCATACCAGCACTAACGCACCGGATCCCATCAGAACTCCGAAGTTAACCGGACTTGTGCAATCATTTCCCAAGTGGTCGCCCATCCTAGTACTACACTCGCCCAAGCTAGCTTAACTTCGGAGTTCAAATTGGATCCGGTGCATTAGCGCTGGTATGATCACACCCGTCATGCACTTCTGATCATCGGCCAATAAGGGTGAGCGTCCGAGGGAGAGCTCGAGGTCAATTTCTTCGTCCATTCGCGCGCCTTTCTGCGCCACGTGAAAAGTTGAAATCGGACAATAGTGCAAGGAGTTACGACTATTATAAACGAAAAATAATAATTTAAATGTTATGATTCTTATTTATTTACAAATTTTAATTTTTCGGGTTGGTTGGTCGATCGAGGGGCTCGTAAAGGTTAGAAAGATTGGTAAAAAAAAAGATCTCGTCGTGCATTCAAATAGGTAGTAAAAAAAAAAGTGCAACACGAGGACTTCCTATTTATTTACAAATTTTAATTTTTCGGGTTGGTTGGTCGATCTAGCCGGCTGTAGAGGTTGCAACGGGCCCTACACGGGCGATCGATAGCCAAATTTTATGGCGACGACGTCGTCCGTCCTTAACGTTTGGTTAGAAAGATTGCTAAAAAAAATGATCTCGTCGTGCATTCAAATAGGTAGTAAATGAAAAAGTGCAACACGAGGACTTCCCAGGGGATCTCCCATCCAAGTATTACTCTCGCCCAAGCACGCTTAACTTCAGAGTTCTGATGGGATCCGGTGTGTTAGTGCTGGTATGATCGCACCGGTCATGCACTTCTGATCGTCAGCGAATAAGGGTGAGCGTCCGAGGGAGAGCTCGTGGTCATCTTCTTTGTCTCTTCGCACGCCTTTCAGTGCCACGTGAAAAGCTGAAATCAGACAATAATGCACGGAGTTACGCCTGTTTTAAACGAAAAATAATAATTGAAATGTTATTTTTCTTATTTATTTACAAATTTTAATTTTTCGGGTTGGTTGGCCGATCGAGCCGACCGTAGAGGTTGCGGCGAGCCCCGCACGGGCGATCGACAGCCAAATTTTATGGCGACGACATCGTCCGTCCTTCATGTTTGGTTAGAAAGATTGGTAAAAAAAATGATCTCGTCGTGCATTCAAATAGGTAGAGAAAAAAAAAATTCAACACGAGCACGCTTAACTTCAGAGTTCTGATGGGATCCGGTGTGTTAGTGCTGGTATGATCGCACCGGTCATGCACTTTTGATCGTCGGCGAATAAGGTTGAGCGTCCGAGGGAGAGCTCGTGGTCATTTTCTTTGTCTCTTCGCACGCCTTTCAGTGCCACGTGAAAAGCTGAAATAAGGCAATAATGCACAGAGTTACGCCCGTTTTAAACGAAAAATAATAATTGAAATGTTATTTTTCTTATTAATTTACAAATTTTAATTTTTCGGGTTGGTTGGCCGATCGAGCCGGCCGTAGAGGTTGCGGCGGGCCCCGCACGGGCGATCGACAGCCAAATTTTATGGCGACGACATCGTCCGTCCTTAACGTTTGGTTAGAAAGATTGGTAAAAAAAATAATCTCGTCGTGCATTCAAATAGGTAGAAAAAAAAAAAGTGCAACATGGGCACTTCCCAGGGTGTCACCCATCCTAGTACTACTCTCGCCCAAGCACGCTTAACGTTGGAGTTCTGATGGGATATGATGCATAAGTGCTGGTATGATCACACCCATTATAAAATTCTGATCGTCGGCAAATAAGGGTGAGCGTCCGAGGGAGAGCTCGGGTTCATTTTGTTCGTCTCTTCGCACGCCTTTCAGCGCCACGTGAAAATCAGAAATCGGATAATAATGCACGGACTTACGCCTGTTTTATACGAAAAATAATAATTGAAATGTTATTTTTTTTATTTATTTACAAATTTTAATTTTTCGGGTCGGTTGGCCGATCGAGCTGGCCGTAGAGGTTGCTACGGGCCCCGCACGGGCGATCGACAGACAAATTTTATGGCGACGACGTCGTCCGTCCTTAACATTTGGTTAGAAAGATTGGTAAAAAAAATGATCTCGTCGTGATTTCAAATAGGTAGTAAAAAAAAAGAGTGCGACACGGGGACTTTTCAGGGGGTCACCCATCCTAGTACTGCTCTCCCCCGTGCGTTAGTGCTGGTATGATCACGCCCGTCATGCACTTCTGATCGTCGGCAAATAAGGGTGAGCGTCCGAGGGAGAGCTCCAGGTCATTTTGTTCGTCTCTTCGCGCGCCTTTCAGCGTCACGTGAAAAGCTGAAATCGGACAATAATGCACGGAGTTATGCCCGTTTTAAACGAAAAATAATAATTGAAATGTTATTTTTCATATTTATTTAGAATTTTAATTTTTCGGTCCATCGAACTGGCCGTAGAGGTTGCGGCGGGCCCCGCACGGGCGATCGACAGCCAAATTTTATGGCGACGACGTCGTCCATCCTTAACGTTTGGTTAGAAAGATTGGTAAAAAAAATGATCTCGTCGTTCATTCAAATAGGTAGTAAAAAAAAGAGTGCAACACGAGATCATCCCAGGGTGTCACCCATCCTAGTACTACTCTCGCCCAAGCACACTTAACTTCGAAGTTCTAATGGTATCCGGTGCATTAATGCTGGTATAATCGCACCCATCAAGTACTTCTGATCGTCGGCCAATAAGGGTGAGCGTCCGAGGGACAGCTCGGGGTCATTTTCTTCGTCTCTTCGCGCGCCTTTCAGCGCCACGTGAAAAGCTGAAATCGGACAATAATGCTCGGAGTTACGCCCGTTTTAAACGAAAAATAATAATTGAAATGTTATTTTTATTATTTATTTACAAATTTTAATTTTTCGGGTCGGTTGATCGATTGAGCCGGCCGTAAAGGTTGCGGCAGGCCCCGCATGGGCGATCGACAGCCAAATTTTATGGCGACAACGTCGTCCGTCCTTAACGTTTGTTTAGAAAGATTGGTAAAAAAAATGATCTCGTCGTGCATTCAAATAGGTAGTAAAAAAAACAACAACACGAGAACTTCCCAAGCGGTCACCCATCCTATTACTACCCTCGACCGAGCACGCTTAACTTCGGAGTTCTGATGGGATCCGGTGCGTTAGTAATGGTATGACCATACCCATCATGCACTTCTGATCGTCAGCCAATAAGGGTGAGCGTCCGAGGGAGAGTTCAGGGGTGATTTTCTTCGTCTCTTCGCGCGCCTTTCAGCGCCACGTGAAAAGCTGAAATCGGACAATAATGCACGGACAATAATGTTATTTTTCTTATTTATTTACAAATTTTAATTTTTCGGGTCGGTTGGTTGATCGAGCCGGCCGTAGAGGTTGCAGCCGGCCCCGCACGGGCGATCGACAGCCAAATTTTATAGCGACGACGTCGTCCGTCCTTAACGTTTGGTAAAAAAAATTGGTAAAAAAAATGAACTCGTCGTGCATTCAAATAGGTAGTAAAAACAAAGAGTGCAACACGAGGACTTCCCAGGCGGTGACCCATCCTAGTTCTACTCACTCCCAAGCACGCTTAACTTTAGAGTTCTGACGGGATACGGTGCGTTAGTGCTGGTATGATCGCACCCGTCATGCACTTCTGATCATCGGCTAATAAGGGTGAGCGTCCGAGGGACAGCTCGGGGTCGTTTTCTTCGTCTCTTCGCGCTCCTTTCAGCACCACGTGAAAAGCTGAAATCGGACAATAATGCACGGAGTTACGCCCGTTTTAAACGAAAAATAATAATTGAAATGTTATTTTTCTTATTTATTTACAAATTTTAATTTTTTGGGTTGGTTGATCGATCGAGCCGGCCGTAGAGGTTGCTGCGGGCCCCACACGGGCGATCGACTGCCAAATTTTATGGCAACGACGTCGTCCGTCCTTAGCGTTTGCTTAGAAAGATTGGTAAAAAAAATGATCTCGTCGTGCATTCAAATAGGTACTAAAAACAAAGAGTGCAACACGAGGACTTTCAAGGGGGTCACCCATCCTAATACTACTCTCGCCCAAGCACGCTTAACTTCGGAGTTTTGATGGGATCCAATGCGTTAGTGCTGGTATGATCGCACCCGTCATGCACTTCTGATCGTCGGCCAATAAGGGTGTGCGTCCGAGGGAGAATTCGGGGGTCATTTTCTTCGTCTCTTTACGTGCCTTTCAGTGCCACGTGAAAAGCTGAAATCGGACAATAATACACGGAGTTACGCCCGTTTTGAACGAAAAATAATAATTGAAATGTTATTTTTCTTACTTATTTACAAATTTTAATTTTTCGGGTTGGTTGGTCGATCGAGCCGGCCGTAGAGGTTGCTGCGGGCCCCGCACGGGCGATCGACTGTCATATTTTATGGCGACGATGTCGTCCGTCCTTAACGTTTGGTTAGAAAGATTGGTAAAAAAAATTATCTCGTCGTGCATTCAAATAGGTACTAAAAACAAAGAATGCAACACGAGGACTTTCCAGGGGGTCACCCATCCTAGTACTACTCTCGCCCAAGCACGCTTAACTTCGGAGTTCTGATGGGATCCGGTGCGTTATTGCTGGTATGATCGCACCCGTCATGCACTTCTGATCGTCGGCTAATAAGGGTGAGCGTCCGAGGGACAGCTCGGGGTCGTTTTCTTCGTCTCTTCGCGCGCCTTTGAGCGCCAAGTGAAAAGCTGAAATCAGACAATAATGCACGGAGTTACGCCCGTTTTAAATGAAAAATAATAATTGAAATGTTATTTTTCTTATTTATTTACAAATTTTAATTTTTCGGGTTGGTTGGTCGATCGAGCCGGCCGTAGAGGTTGCAGCCGGCCCCGCACGGGCGATCGACAGACAAATTTTATGACGACAACGTCGTCCGTCCTTAACGTTTGGTAAAAAAGATTGGTAAAAAAAAAGATCTCGTCGTGCTTTCAAATAGGTAGTAAAAACAAAGAGTGCAACACGAGGTATTCCCAGGGGGTGACCCATCCTAGTACTACTCACTCCCAAGCACGTTTACTTTAGAGTTCTGAAGGGATACAGTGCATTTGTGCTGGTATGATCGCACCCGTCATGGACTTCTGATCGTCGCTAATAAGGGTGAGCGTCCGAGGGACAGCTCGGGGTCGTTTTCTTCGTCTCTTCGCGCGCCTTTCAGCGCCACGTGAAAAGCTGAAATCGGACAATAATGCACAGAGTTACGCCCGTTTTAAACGAAAAATAATAATTGAAATGTTATTTTTCTTATTTATTTACAAATTTTAATTTTTCAGGTTAGTTGGTCGACCGAGCCGGCCATAGAGGTTGCGGCGGGCCCCGCACGGGCGATTGACAGCTAAATTTTATGGCGACGACGTCGTCCGTCCTTAACGTTTGGTTAGAAAGATTGGTAAAAAAAATGATCTCGTTGTGCATTCAAATAGGTAGTAAAAAAAGGGTGCTACACAAGAACTTCCCAGGGGGTCACCCATCATTGTACTACTCTAGCCCAAGCACGCTTATCTTCAAAGTTCTGATGGGATCCGGTGCATTAGTGCTGGTATGATCGCACCGGCCATGCACTTCTGATCGTCGGCTAATAAGGGTGAGCGTCCGAGGGACAGCTCGGGGTCATTTTCTTCGTCTCTTGCGCGCCTTTCAGCGCCACGTGAAAAGTTGAAATCAGACAATAATGCACGAAGTTACGCCCGTTTTAAACGAAAAAATAATAATTGAAATGTTATTTTTCTTATTTATTTACAAATTTTAATTTTTCGGGTTGGTTGGTCGACCGAGCCGGCCGTAGAGGTTGCTGCGGGCCCCGCACGGGCGATCGACAACCAAATTTTATAGCGACGACGTCGTCCGTCCTTAACGTTTGGTTAGAAAGATTGGTACAAAAATGAACTCGTCATGCATTCAAATATAATAAAAAAAAAGGTACAACATGAGGACTTCCCATGGGGTGACCCATCCTAGTACAACTCTCGCCCATGCACTCTTCACTTCGGAGTTCTGATGGGATCCGGTGCGTTACTGCTTGTTTGATTGCATCAGTCATGCATTTCTAATCGTCGGCTAATAAGTGTGAGCGTCCGAGGTTCAGCTCGGGGTCTTTTTCTACGTCTCTTCGCGCTCCTTTCAGCGCCACGTGAAAAGCTGAAATCGGACAGTAATGCACGGAGTTACGCCCGTTTTAAACGAAAAATAATAATTGAAATGTTATTTTTCTTATTTATTTACAAATTTTAATTTTTCGGGTCAGTTGGTCGATCGAGCCGGCCGTAGAGGTTGCGGCGGGCCCCGCACGGGCGATCGACAGCCAAATTTTATGGCGACGACGTCGTCCGTCCTTAACGTTTGGTTAGAAAGATTGGTAAAAAAAATGATCTCGTCGTGCATTCAAATAGGTAGTAAAAAAAAGGGTGCAAAACGACGACTTCCCTAGGGGTCACACATCCTAGTACTACTCTCGCCCAAGCACGCTTAGCTTCGGGGTTCTGATGGGATCCGGTGCATTAGTGCTGGTATGATCGCACCCCTCATGCATTTCTGATCGTCGGCTAAGAAGGGTGAGCATCCGAGGGACTGCTCGAGGTCATTTTCTTCGTCTCTTCGCGCGCCTTTCCGCGTCACGTGAAAAGCTGAAATCGAACAATAATGCACGGAGTTACGCCCGTTTTAAACGAAAAATAATAATTGAAATGTTATTTTTCTTATTTATTTACAAATTTTAATTTTTTGGGTTAGTTGGTCGATCGAGCCGGCCGTAGAGGTTGCGGCGGGCCCCGCACGGGTGATCGACAACCAAATTTTATAGCGACGACGTCGTCCGTCCTTAACATTTGGTTAGAAAGATTGGTAAAAAAAATGATCTCGTCGTGCATTCAAATAGGTAGTAAAAAAAGGGTGCAACACGAGAACTTCCCAATGGGTCACCCATCATAGTACTACTCTAGCCCAAGCATGCTTAACTACTGAGTTCTGATGGGATCCAGTGCGTTAGTGCTGGTATGTTCGCATCCTTCATGCACTTCTGATCGTCGGCTAATAAGGTTGAGCGTCCGAGGGACAGCTCGGGGTCATTTTCTTCGTCTCTTCGCGCGCCTTTCAGCGCCACGTTAAAAGCTGAAATCGAACAATAATGCACGGAGTTACGCCCGTTTTAAACGAAAAATAATAATTGAAATGTTATTTTTCTTATTTATTTACAAATTTTAATTTTTGAGGTCGGTTGGTCGATCGAGCCGGCCGTAGAGGTTGCGGCGGGCCCCGCACGGGTGATCCACAGCCAAAATTTATGTCGACGACGTCGTCCGTCCTTAACGTTTGGTTGAAAAGATTGGTAAAAAAATGATCTCGTCGTACATTCAAATAGGTAGTAAAAAAAAGGGTGCAAAACGAGGACTTCCCTAGGGGTCACACATCCTAGTACTACTCTCGCCCAAGCACGCTTAGCCTCGGGGTTCTGATGGGATCTGGTGCATTAGTGCTGGTATGATCGCACCCCTCATGCATTTCTGATCGTCGGCTAATAAGGGTGAGCGTCCAAGGGACAGCTGGAGGTCATTTTCTTCGTCTCTTCGCGCGCCTTTCAACGCCACGTGAAAAGCTAAAATCAGACAATAATGCACAGAGTTACGCCCGTTTTTGACGAAAAATAATAATTGAAATGTTATTTTTCTTATTTATATACAAATTTTAATTTTTCGGGTTAGTTGGTCGATCGAGCCGGCCGTAGAGGTTGCGGCGGACCCCGCACGGGTTATCGACAGCCAAATTTTATGGCGACGACGTCGTCCGTCCTTAACATTTGGTTAGAAAGATTGGTAAAAAAAATGATCTCGTCGTGCATTCAAATAGGTAGTAAAAAAAGGGTGCAACACGAGAACTTCCCAATGGGTCACCCATCATAGTACTACTCTAGCCCAATCACGCTTAACTTCGGAGTTCTGATGGGATCTGGTTACTACTAGAAAAATGGTCATCAGCAACAGCTGATGCCGTTGCTGCGCCGTTGCTGAAGAGCATCAGCAACGGCAGAGCCGTTGCAATAGAGCCGTGACAGAAAGTCGCGTTGCTGATTACTTAGCAACGGATCAGCAACGGCCGCTCGGGCCGTCGCTAAAACTATTATCAGCAACGGTTTTGCCACAGACCCGGAGCCGTTGCTGATAACATTAATAGCAACGGCCGCTGAGTACGTAGCAAAGCCGTTAGTAAAAGCCCGTCGCTAAGCCGTGGCTGTAGGTCATCAGCAACGACTTTCGATACACTTTTAGCAACGGCTTTCCCACGGACGCCCGTGGGAAAGCCGTTGCTGATAACATATACCTGCAACCAAAAAATTTGAAAATTTCAAATTTCCATTGATACATTGATACATTTATCTGATACATAACTCACACACCCATACCCTCATACACACATTCATTCACACATCACAAACACCTCATACACATTCATTCACACATCACAAACACACCAAAATATACATCAAAACAATTATATTTATATTGATAATTATCCACGATAGTATAAAAACAATTCAAATGCAAAATTGAAGTATCAATATCCGAACAAAATAAGTTAAACAAGTTCAATATCCAAACAAAAAATCTCACGATCACGATGGAGGATGGTCTGGATTATATGGCGGGGTCTGGAGCGCTTGAGTGTACACCGGCGTGGACTGACTCGAGGACGATGGATTAGATGATGCCGAAGAGATGCCTGCTTCGGGATGACCTGACAAGTTGCGTAGCATAGCTTCTATATTCGCCATCGTCTGACTCTGGCGCTCCATCAACTCAGTCTGACGCGCGACCGTCTCCTCTAGTGTCCTTATCCTATTACTATGATCATAACTGGATCTGGAGGTGGACGGCCGCTCACCAGCGACCGGAGGGGTCGGTGCCCCAAGTGGCCCTAGTACGGCTCGCGCATGACCACTATCTGCGAAGCCATATACGCGGCCATGGTCCCAGCCACCTGCGGCCTCGACCCACGATGCTGCGTCAAAGTCCTCGGGGGTACCCCCACGCTGCACCACCGTCTGGCTGTAGGTCTCCTACTCAAGTTTGATTTTTTGTTTAATATTTATCATAAAACTTAAATTATAAATATATAATGAATAATTTAAACAAATATATAATTACCATAATGTATGCAGCGCGGTTGTGGATGTACTCCCCAGTCCCATGTGCTCGACGGTGAGTCCGCTCAAACACCGCCATCGGGGAGGGTCGCTGGACACTCCCGTCATCCGACACCGTCGTCTACATTTACAAAACAAATACATTAATTAGTACACATAATAACAAATAAAATATATAATTAAAAGATATACTTACCATACGGTTTGCGTGCACTGCAAATGCAACAGAGCCGCCGGTGTGACGCGCTGCTCCCCCCGACATGCGATTTCTAGCCGCATTCCGAGAAACCTCCTGCCATCGATCCGTCGACCATATCCCCACGAGCTGGTCCCATATATCCGGAGTAATCCAACCGGGGCCGTATCCCCGAGTCTCCGCGATGTTAGTGGTCCCAGCTCGGGCCATCGCTTGGGACCGAGCCTGCCCCAGCTGCCCGTTGTACCTTGCCCGGGAAATAGCCTCCCAGGCAGCGTAAATGAAGGGCCTCTGGTCCTCGGCCCATGTATAGCGAGCCTGCAAAATAATAATATCAGTACCAATATTAATATATCATCATGCATGTAAAAAATAATAATAATACGTGCCTCAAACTAGCGCCATAACATGTCAACGTGCTCGCTAGGCACGTGAGACCACGTAGGCCATGCCCCGTGCATGTATTGTCGAATAGTAGAAGAAATGCTCCTCGGCACTTCTTCTTGCTCGAACCTGCACAACAAAAATAAATTTTAATATTATATTATGATATAATGAATTTGTAATGATTCATAATTCATGATATATTACGTACCGCTCCCCAATCACGCTAATCAATCTACGTGACTCTGTGGCTGGTGGAGGCTGCCACCTGTTCGGCCCGCGTGGCCGCCTACGTCTGGATGTACTAGCCTCGGCAGTATCATCTTCTTCTTCTTCCTCTTCTTCCTCTTCTTCATCTTCTTCATCTCCAGCTTCCTCAATTTCATGATCGTCATCATCAGCATATTCAACTTCTAATTGAATTGACGTTGTCTCTGCATCCTCGAGTATTGGAATAATACGATCCACAGCAGGAAGATCATCTTCTTGATAGAAACCAGGAGGATCATTTTCTCCTACTATCGGATCAATTTTTCCTCTACCTTTTGTCTTACAGACTACACGCCAATCTGCTCTATCTTTATTTCGAGCCGGATACTTCGCGTAATATACTTGTTCGGCTTGTGATGCCAATATAAAAGGCTCATTTGCTGCCAATTTCGATTTGTAATTAACCTCAACAAGTTTGTATTTTGGATGAACTTTCATGCCCCTTTCTGTTGTATCGAACCAATGACATCTAAATAGGATCACTGATTTCAAGCCGAAGTAGTGCAACTCTATCACTTCTTCCACCAGTCCATAGAAATCCATATCACATTCAACATAGGTTGTCCCTTTCACGCAGACCCCAGCATTCATCGTCTTTTTTGTAGATGAATATTCAACCGTGTGAAATTTATACCCGTTAACAAAATATCCGCTATAGCACGACACAAGTCGCGACGGTCCACTAACAAACTCAAATTTTTTTTCATCTATTTCAGCTCTGTGATCTTTGCTGTAAGTCTGAATCCAAGGGAAATCACGATTCCGTAATGTCTCCAATTCTTGATCGTTGTGAATAGAGTATTTTTGCACCATCTCAATGTCAAATATTTCAATGAATTGTTCAATCTCTGGACAATTGAGTAATACATACAAGTGTGCCAAATGATACTCTTCATCGCTTAAGTGTCGAGATGGACGAGAACCAAAACCACGACCAGAGTGACAAAATATATTTAAACGTCCATCTGAATGTCGAACACCCCCGTCATCGTTACGTGGAAGACGATCAAATCTTGTCTGTACTGTCGATTCAAAGTAAAATGAGCAGAATGTTGAAATTTCTTGGATGATATATGATTCAGATATTGATCCTTCAACAGCTGCGGTGTTCTTTACTTTTTTCTTCAGACGATTCATGTATCTTTCAAATAAGTACATCCAACGATATTGAACGGGGCCACCAACTCGTGCCTCGTATGCCAAGTGTATCGGTAGATGCTCCATCGAGTCAAAAAATGCAGGAGGGAAAAACTGCTCCAGCTTGCATATGATTTCAACAATATTATTTTCAAGTGTTGACATATCTTCGACTCGAAGGACATTTGCACAGATGCTTCTAAAAAACATACTTAATTCAGTCAACGGACCCCAAATATTATCAGGTAGAAGATCTCAAAATGCGATCGGAAGTAATCTCTGCATGAATACATGACAATCATGGCTCTTCATCCCTGATATTTTGCAATCATCGACGTTCACACATCGAGATAAGTTTGAAGCATATCCATCGGGTAATCTGAGTTCTTTTACCCATTGACAAACATCTTTGATCTGTTGTTTATTTAACACATATAGGGCCTTCGGTTTCAGATATCGTCCGTTGACCTCTTGTAACTCCAACTCTGGTCTTTTACAAAGTATTTTCAGATCATGTCGGGCTTTGACATTATCTTTAGTTTTTCCAGAAATATCCATCACAGTATTGAAAATATTATCAAACACATTTTTTTCAATGTGCATGACATCTAAATTATGTCGAATCAATAATGAACTCCAATAGGGCAATTCCCAAAAGATACTTTTTTTCACCCAGTTGTGTGTTTGGCCAAAACCTGACACTCTTTCATTGCGACCAAATACTATATCTGGAAGTGCTGAAACACGTGCTAACATTTGTTCACCAGACAACATCGGTGGTGGCCCATCTCTTTCGACTCTGCCCTTAGTAAATTTATTACGATTCCTTCGATACTGGTGATGAACCGGTAGGAATCGACGATGACAATCAAAGAATGAGATTTTTCGTCCGTTCTGAAGACTGATTGATTTAGAGTGTTCCATACAATACGGGCAAGAGAATCGGCCGTGAGTGCTCCAACCCGACAACATGCCGTACGCGGGGAAATCATTGATTGTCCACAAGACCGCGGCCTTTAAATTGAAGTTTTGCTTCCGATGACAATCATAAGTGACAGCTCCCTCAGTCCACAATGTTTTCAATTCATCTATCAAGGGTCTGAGAAATATGTCAATTTCTTTTCGCGGACCCTTAGGACCCGGAATAATCATCGAAAGATAAATAAATTCATCTTTCATGCACATTGACGGTGGCAAATTATAAACTGTCAGCAGCACTGGCCAAACTGAATAAGGAGTTGCAGAATGTCCAAACGGATTAAAACCATCTGTGCACAATCCCAATCTGATATTTCTAGTATCCCTAGCAAATAAAGGATAACATGTATCCAAATGTTTCCATGCTTCACTGTCAGATGGATGAGTCATTACTGTATCATCACGACTTCTTGCATGCCAACTCATGTAGGGGGATGTCTTTTCCGACATGAATAATCTTTGAAGCCTCGGTGTTAGTGGAAAATACCGAAGCACCTTAAACGGGATATTTTTCTGTCGGACCGATTTCTTCTCCTTGTAACGAGGGTGTTGACATACAGGGCATTTATCCAACTGTACATTTTCTTTATAATATAAAATGCAGTTATTTTGGCACGCGTGTATTTTTTCGTACCCAAGCCCCAATTTTCTCATTAGCTTTTTAGTCTTATAAAAAGTAGGCTCAAACTTGTTATCAGTAGGCAGCATTCCATTAATCAATCCAGCAATCCGATCATACGCAACTCCGCTGATATTACAATCGGCCTTGATGTTTAAGAGCTGTGTCATTGCTGAAAACCTAGTGTATTTAGGACAATTCTCATACAAAGGTTCATCGGCAGCTTTCAACATCTCGTAAAATTCTGCAGCTTCTTTATTCGGTAATTCAATCTCTACCGCAGCCCCTACTTCTGTGATATCAACCGCTGTAGTATCTGGTGGGACTGATGTCTGAAGAACTGGCCGATCAACATTATCATTCAGGCGGAATTGACCCCCAAGACTATCAAGTATCATAGTTCTATAGGGATTACATTGACCGGATGAAGAAGCACCAGCAGAGGAAGATTCACCATATGTCTGAACGACAGGATTGCTCGACGTCCCGACTTCGCGTGACTCCCCGTGACAAGTCCATAGAAAATATCTTGGTGCAAATCCTTTGCTATATAGATGCAGAGTGACAGTCTCCCGATCCAAAAATCGTCCATTTGAACAAATGCGGCACGGACATCGGATTTGATCACCCATGCTAACGAAATTCCGATTCGAATAGGCGAAATTTAGGAAGTACGTTACTCCTAATCGAAACTCATTCGTTAAAGCTCCACGATCAAGACGTCGGTACATCCAACTTCGATCAGCCGACATGATTCTGTCAATCAATGACAATTTCTTTGGTTAATGTCTTTAGGTGAGATTGTCCTATTCCATTCGGGATTTATGTTATTTGTACTGCACTTACGTTTTTATTTTAACTGTTAACTAATTATTCTAAATTTCGACAGCATCTCCCTACAGTTCTCCGAATACGCATATCATCTGGGCGCATATCGGAGAACAAGAGAGATGTTGCCGAAATTTAGAATAATTAGTTAACAGTTAAAATAAAAACGTAAGTGCAGTACAAATAACTATATTCCCAAATTGTCCAATCAGGGACAATTCAAGAATTGTACGTCGTATAAAAGATCATCTACTTCTTTTACACGAACATACAATTCCCGAACGGATCTAAGGTTTTGCTAAATCATATCCGATTCGTCGATGCGTACGTGAAACATATCAACTCGTCGGATGGATGATTATTTTCTAAATGTTTCGAGACAGTTCGAGTCCATATTGGACGATTTCGGCGCGCGTCCGAAGTGGACGATTCCGGCGCGAGTCCGAAGTGGACGATTCCGGCGCGAGTCCGAATTGGATGATTCCGGCGCGCGTCCGAAGTGGATGATTCCGGCGCGAGTCCGAATTGGACGATTCCGGCGCGCGTCCGAAGTGGACGATTCCGGCGCGCGTCCGAAATTAATCTAAACCCTAATAATTAATCTAACAAATTAAACAATTAATCTAAACAATTAATTAACATTTATAAAATAATTAATTAACAATTTCAAAACAGTAAAATATATATATATATATATATATATATAAATTCCGGCGCTAGAGGGTGGACTCCGGCGCCGGCGTACAGTGGCCGGACACACTGTCCGGCCACTGTAGAAGGTCCGGCGGCGGCCATAGGCCGACCGCCGCCGGCCGAAACCCTAGAAATAGGGTTTCGGTCGGATTTTAACCTCTCCGGCCGAAACATAGTGAGAGCCGGCCGGCCGATCAACATACCGGCAGCAGCGACAGCGGCGGCGAGAGGCGTCGGCGTCGGCAGCAGCGGCGAGAGGCGTCGGCAGCAGCGGCGGCGGCAGCAGCGGGAGGAAGAAGGGTCGGGCGCGAGAGCGTGCCCTATATAAACTTATCAGCAACGGCTCACTCGCCCGTTAGAACGCCGTTGCTGATAAGTTATCATCAGCAACGGCTCACTTATCCGTTAGTAAGCCGTTGCTGAAGATTAAAAAATTAGCAACGGCTCGCCTTTCCGTCAGAAAGCCGTTGCTGATAATTAAAATAAGCCGCAACGGCTCGGTTTTCCGTTAGAACGCCGTTGCAGATACAGATATCTGCAACGGCTCGGGCGGCCGTAAGAATGCCGTTGCAAATAGCAACGGCTTGAGCGGCCGTTGCTGATAGCCGTTGCTGAAGATCAAGTTTCTAGTAGTGGGTGCGTTAGTGCTGGTAAGATCGCACCCATCACGCACTTCTGATCATTGGCTAATAAGGTGAGCGTCCGAGGGACAGCTCGAGGTCATTTTCTTCGTCTCTTCGCGCGCCTTTCCGCGTCACGTGAAAAGCTGAAATCGAACAATAATGCACGGAGTTACGCCCGTTTTAAACGAAAAATAATAATTGAAATGTTATTTTTCCTATTTATTTACAAATTTTAATTTTTCGGGTTAGTTGGTCGATCGAGCCGGCCGTAGAGGTTGCGACAGGCCCCGCACGGGTGATCGACAACCAAATTTTATAGCGACGACGTCGTCCATCCTTAACGTTTGGTTAGAAAGATTGGTAAAAAAAATGATCTCGTCGTGCATTCAAATAGGTAGTAAAAAAAGGGTGCAACACGAGAACTTCCCAATGGGTCATCCATCATAGTACTACTCTAGCCCAAGCACGCTTAACTACTGAGTTCTGATGGGATACAGTGCATTAGTGCTGGTATGTTCGCATCCTTCATGCACTTCTGATCGTCGGCTAATAAGGTTGAGCGTCCGAGGGACAGCTCGGGGTCATTTTCTTCGTCTCTTCGCGCGCCTTTCAGCGCCACGTTAAAAGCTGAAATCGGACAATAATGCACGGAGTTACGCCCGTTTTAAACGAAAAATAATAATTGAAATGTTATTTTTCTTATTTATTTACAAATTTTAATTTTTCAGGTCGGTTGGTCGATCGAGCCGGCCGTAGAGGTTGCGGCGGGCCCCGCACGGGCGATCCACAGCCAAATTTTATGTCGACGACGTCGTCCGTCCTTAACGTTTGGTTAAAAAGATTGGTAAAAAAATGATCTCGTCGTGCATTCAAACAGGTAGTAAAAAAAAGGGTGCAAAACGAGGGCTTCCCTAGGGGTCACACATCCTAGTACTACTCTCGCCCAAGCACGCTTAGCCTCGGGATTCTGATGGGATCTGGTGCATTAGTCCTGGTATGATCGCACCCCTCATGCATTTCTGATCGTCGACTAATAAGGGTGAGCGTCCAAGGGACAGCTGGAGGTCATTTTCATCGTCTCTTCGCGCGCCTTTCAGCGCCACGTGAAAAACGAAAATCGGACAATAATGCACGGAGTTACGCCCGTTTTAAACGAAAAATAATAATTGAATTGTTATTTTTCTTATTTATATACTAATTTTAATTTTTCGGGTTAGTTGGTCGATCGAGCCGGCCGTAGAGGTTGCGGCGGACCCCGCACGGGCGATCGACATCCAAATTTTGTGGCGATGACGTCGTCCGTCCTTAACGTTTGTTTAGAAATATTGGTAAAGAAAATGATCTCGTCGTGCATTCAAATTGGTAGTAAAAAAAAGGGTGCAACACGAGGAATTCCCAAGGGGTCACCCATCCTAGTACTACTCTCGCCCAAGCACGCTTAACTTTGGAGTTTTGATGGGATCCGGTGCGTTAGTGCTGGCATGATCGCACCAGTCATGCACTTCTGATCGTCGGCTAATAATGGTGAGCGTCCGAGGGACAGCTCGGGGTCATTTTCTTCGTCTCTTCGCGCGCCTTTCAGCTCCACGTGAAAAGCTAAAATCGGACAATAATGTACGGAGTTACGCCCATTTTAAACGAAAAATAATAATTGAAATTTTATTTTTCTTATTTATTTACAAATTTTAATTTTTCGGGTCGGTTGGTCGATCGAGCCGGCCCTAGAGGTTGCGGCGGGCCCCGCACGGGCGATCCATAGCCAAATTTTATTGCTACGACGTCGTCCGTCCTTAACGTTTGATTAGAAAGATTTGTAAAAAAATGATCTCGTCGTGCATTCAAATAGGTAGTAAAAAAAAGGGGGCAACACGAGGACTTACCAGGGGGTCACCCATCCTAGTAATACTCTAGCCCAAGCACGCTTAACTTCGGAGTTCTGATGGGATCTGGTGCGTTAGTGCTGGTAAGATCGCACCCATCATGCACTTCCGATCATCGGCTAATAAGGGTGAGCGTCCGAGGGACAGCTCGGGGTCATTTTCTTCGTCTCTTCGCGCACCTTTCAGCGCCACGTGGAAAGCTGAAATCGGACAATAATGCACGGAGTTACGCCCGTTTTAAAAGAAAAATAATAATTGGTACTCTCGCCCAAGCAGGCTTAACTTTGAAGTTCTGATGGGATCCGGTACATTAATGATGGTATGATCGCACACTTCAAGTACTTCTGATCGTCAGCTAATAAGGGTGAGTGTCCGAGGGACAGCTCGGGGTCATTTTCTTCGACTCTTCGCGCGCCTTTCAGCGCCACGTGAAAAGCTGAAATCGGACAATAATGCACGGAGTTACGCCCATTTTAAACGAAAAATAATAATTGAAAAGTTATTTTTCTTATTTATTTACAAATTTTAATTTTTCGGGTCGATTGGTCGATCGAGCCGGCCGTAGAGGTTGCGGCGGGCCCCGCACGGGTGATCGACAGCCAAATTTTATGGCGACGAAGTCGTCCGTCCTTAACGTTTGGTTAGAAAGATTGGTAAAAAAAATGATCTTGTCGTGCATTCAAATAGGTAGTAAAAAAAAGGTGCAACACGAGGACTTCCCCGGGAGTCACCATCCTAGTACTACTCTCGCCCAAGCACGCTTAACTTCGGAGTACTAATGGGATTCAGTGCATTAGTGCTGGTATGATCGCATCCGTCATGTACTTATGATCGTCGGCTAATAAGGGTGAGCGTCCGAGGGATAGCTCGGGGTCATTTTCTTCGTCTCTTGAGAGCCTTTCAGCGCCACGTGAAAAGTTGAAATCGGACAATAATGCACGAAGTTACGCCCGTTTTAAACGAAAAATAATAATTGAAATGTTATTTTTCTTATTTATTTACAAATTTTAATTTTTCGGGTTAGTTGGTCGATCGAGCCGGCCGTAGAGGCTGCGGCGGGCCCCGCACGGGCGATCGACATCCAAATTTTGTGGCGATGACGTCGTCCGTCCTTAACGTTTGTTTAGAAAGATTGGTAAAGAAAATGATCTCGTCGTGCATTCAAATTGGTAGTAAAAAAAAGAGTGCAACACGAGGAATTCCCAAGAGGTCACCCATCCTAGTACTAGTCTCGCCCAAGCACGCTTAACTTCGGAGTTCTGATGGGATCCGGTGCATTAGTGCTGGTATGATCGCACCCGTCATGAACTTCTGATCATCGACTAATAAGGGTGAGCGTCCGAGGGACAGCTCGGGGTCATTTTCTTCGTCTCTTCGCGCCTTTCAGCGCCACGTGAAAAGCTGAAATCGGACAATAATGCACGGAGTTACGCCCGTTTTAAACGAAAAATAATAATTGAAATGTTATTTTTCTTATTTATTTACAAATTTTAATTTTTCGGGTCGATTGGTCGATCGAGCCGGCCGTAGAGGTTGCGGCGGGCCCCGCACGGGTGATCGACAGCCAAATTTTATGGCGACGAAGTCGTCCGTCCTTAACGTTTGGTTAGAAAGATTGGTAAAAAAAATGATCTTGTCGTGCATTCAAATAGGTAGTAAAAAAAAGGTGCAACACGAGGACTTCCCAGGGAGTCACCATCCTAGTACTACTCTCGCCCAAGCACGCTTAATTTCGGAGTACTAATGGGATTCGGTGCATTAGTGCTGGTATGATCGCATCCGTCATGTACTTATGATCGTCGGCTAATAAGGGTGAGCGTCCGAGGGACAGCTCGGGGTCATTTTCTTCGTCTCTTGCGCGCCTTTCATCGCCACGTGAAAAGTTGAAATCGGACAATAATGCACGAAGTTACGCCCGTTTTAAACGAAAAATTATAATTGAAATGTTATTTTTCTTATTTATTTACAAATTTTAATTTTTCGGGTTAGTTGGACGGTCGAGCCGGCCGTAGAGGCTGCGGCGGGCCCCGCACGGGCGATCGACATCCAAATTTGTGGCGATGACGTCGTCCGTCCTTAACGTTTGTTTAGAAAGATTGGTAAAAAAAATGATCTCGTCGTGCATTCAAATTGGTAGTAAAAAAAAGGGTGCAACACGAGAAATTCCCAAGGGGTCACCCATCCTAGTACTACTCTCGCCCAAGCACGCTTAACTTTGGAGTTCTGATGGGATCCGGTGCATTAGTGATGGCGTGATCGCACCAATCATGCACTTCTGATCGTCGGCTAATAATGGTGAGCGTCCGAGGGACAGCTCGGGGTCATTTTCTTCGTCTCTTCGCGCGCCTTTCAGCGCAACGTGAAGAGCTGAAATCGGACAATAATGCACGGAGTTACGCCCGTTTTAAATGAAAAATAATAATTGAAATGTTATTTTTCTTATTTATTTACAAATTTTAATTTTTCGGGTTGGTTGGTCGATCGAGCCGGCCGTAGAGGTTGCGGCGGGCCCCGCACGGGCGATCGAGAGCCAAATTTTGTGGCGACGACGTCGTTCGTCCTTAACGTTTGGTTAGAAAGATTGGTAAAAAAAATGATCTCGTCGTGCATTCAAATATGTAGTAAAAAAAAAGGTGCAACACGAGGACTTCCGAGAGGGTCACCCATCCTAGTACAACTCTCGCCCAAGCACGCTTAACTTTGTAGTTTTGATGGGATCCGATGCATTAGTGCTCGTGTGATCACACCGGTCATGCACCTCTCATCATCGGGTAATAAGGGTGAGCGTCCGAGGGACAGCTCGGGGTCATTTTCTTCGTCTCTTCGCGCGCCTTTCAGCGCCACGTGAAAAGCTGAAATCGGACAATAATGCACAGAGTTACGCCCGTTTTAAACGAAAAATAATAATTGAAATGTTATTTTTCTTATTTATTTAAAATTTTTAATTTTTCGGGTTAGTTGGTCGATCGAGCCGGCCGTAGAGGTTGCGGCGGGCCCCGCACGGGCGATCGACAGCCAAATTTTATGGCGACGACGTCGTCCGTCCTTAACGTTTGTTTAGAAAGATTGGTAAAAAAAATGATCTCGTCGTGAATTCAAATAGGTAGTAAAAAAAAAGTGTAACACGAGGAATTCCTAGGGGGTCACACATCCTAGTACTACTCTCGCCCAAGCACGCTTAACTTTGGAGTTTTGATGGGATCCGATGCGTTAGTGTTGGTATGATCGCACCGATCATGCACTTCAGATCGTCGGCTAATAAGGGTGAGCTTCCGAGGGACAGCTCGGGGTCATTTTCTTTGTCTCTTCGCGTGCCTTTCAGCGCCACGTGAAAAGCTGAAATCGGACAATAATGCACGGAGTTATGCCCGTTTTAAACGAAAAATAATAATTGAAATGTTATTTTTCTTATTTATTTACAAATTTTAATTTTTCGGGTTAGTTGGTCGATCGAGCCGGCCGTAGAGGTTGCGGCGGGCCCCGCTCGGGCGATCGAGAGCCAAATTTTGTGGCGACGACGTTGTCCGTCCTTAACGTTTGGTTAGAAAGATTGGTAAAAAAAATGATCTCGTCGTGCATTCAAATAGATAGTAAAAAAAAGGTGCAACACGAGGACTTCCGAGGGGGTCACCCATCCTAGTACTACTCTCGCCCAAGCACGCTTAACTTTGGAGTTTTGGTGGGATCCGATGCGTTAGTGCTCGTATGATCGCACCGATCAGGCATTTCTGATCATCGGCTAATAAGGGTGAGAGTCCGAGGGACAGCTCGGGGTCATTTTCTTCGTCTCTTCGCGCGCCTTTCATCGCCACGTGAAAAGCTGAAATCGGACTTATTAGCCGACGATCAGAAGCGCATGATGGATGCGATCAAACAAGCACTAACGCATCGGATCCCATCAGAACCCCTAAGTTAAGCCTGCTTGGGCGAGAGTAGTACTAGGATGGGTGACCCCTTGGGAAGTCCTTATGTTGCACCTTTTTTTTTACTACCTATTTGATTGCACGACGAGATCATTTTTTTTACAAATCTTTCTAACCAAACGTTAAGGACGGACGACGTCGTCGCCATAAAATTTGGTTGTCGATCGCCCGCGCGGGGCCCGCCGCAACCTCTACGGCCGGCTCGATCGACCAACCGACCCGAAAAATTAAAATTTGTAAATAAATAAGAAAAATAACATTTCAATTATTATTTTTCGTTTAAAACGGGCGTAACTCCGTGCATTATTGTCCGATTTCAGCTTTCCACGTGGCGCTGAAAGGCGCGCGAAGAGACGAAGAAAATGACCCCCGAACTCTCCCTCGGGCGCTCTCCCTTATTAGCCGACGATCAGAAGTGCATACCGGGTGCGATCATACCAGCACTAACGCACCGGATCCCATCCGAACTCCGAAGTTAAGCGTGCTTGGCCGAGAGTAGTACTAGAATGGGTGACCCCTTGGGAAGTCCTCGTGTTGCACCTTTTTTTTTACTACCTATTTGATTGCACGACGAGATCATTTTTTTTACCAATCTTTCTAACCAAACGTTAAGGACGGACGACGTCGTCGCCATAAAATATGGCTGTCGATCGCCCGCGCGGGGCCCGCCGCGACCTCTACGGCCGGCTCAATCGACCAACCGACACGAAAAATTAAAATTTGTAAATAAATATGAAAAATAATATTTCAATTATTATTTTTCGTTTAAAACGGGCGTAACTCCGTGCATTATTGTCCGATTTTAGCTTTTCACGTGGCGTTGAAAGGCGCGCGAAGAGACGAAGAAAATGACCCCGAGCTGTCCCTCGGACGCTCACCCTTATTAGGCGACGATCAGAAGTGTGTGACGGGTGCTATCATACCAACACTAAAGCACCGGATCCCAACAGAATTCCGAAGTTAAGCGTGCTTGGGCGAGAGTAGTACTAGGATGGGTGACCCCTGGGAAGTCCTCGTGTTGCACCTTTTTTTTTACTACCTATTTGATTGCACGACGAGATCATTTTTTTTACCAATCTTTCTAACCAAACGTTAAGGACGGACGACGTCGTCGCCATAAAATTTGGCTGTCGATCTTCCGCGCGGGGCCCGCCGCAACCTCTACGGCTGGCTCCAATGACCAACCGACCCGAAAAATTAAAATTTGTGAATAAATAAGAAAAATAACATTTCAATTATTATTTTTCGTTTAAACCGGGCGTAACTCCGTGCATTATTGTTCAATTTCAGCTTTTCACGTGGCGCTGAAAGGCGCGCGAAGAGTCGAAGAAAATGACCCCCGAACTCTCCCTCGGACGCTCACCCTTATTAGCCGACGATCAGAAGCACATCACAGATGAGATCATACATGCACTAACGCATCGGATCCCATTAGAACTTCGAAATTAAGCGTGCTTGGCGAGAGTAGTATTAGGATGGGTGACCCCTTGGGAAGTTGTCGTGTTTTAGTCTTTTTTTACTACCTATTTGATTGCACGACAAGATCATTTTTTTTACCAATCTTTCTAACCAAACGTTAAGGACGGACGACGTCGTCGCCATAAAATATGGCTGTCGATCGCCCGCGCGGGGCCCGCCGCGACCTCTACGGTCGGCTCGATCGACCAACCGACCCGAAAAATTAAAATTTGTAAACAAATAAGAAAAATAACATTTCAATTATTATTTTTCGTTTAAAACGGGCGTAACTCCGTGCATTATAGTCTGATTTCAGCTTTTCACGTGGCGCAGAAATGTGCGCGAAGAGACGAAGAAAATGAGCCAGAGCTGTCCGTCGGATGCTCACCCTTATTAGCCGACGATCAGAAGTGCATGACGGGTGCGATCATACCAGCACTAACGCACCGGATCCCATCAGAACTCCGAAGTTAACCGTGCTTGGGCGAGAATAGTACTAGGATGGGTGACCCCCTCGGAGGTCCTCGTGTTGCACCTTTTTTTTACTACCTATTTGATTGCACGACGAGATCATTTTTTTTACCAATCTTTCTAACCAAACGTTAAGGACGGACGACGTCGTCGCCATAAAATTTGGCTGTTGATCGCCCGCGCGGGGCCCGCCGCAACCTCTACGGCTGGCTCGACCGACCAACCGACCCGAAAAATTAAAATTTGTAAATAAATAAGAAAAATAACATTTCAATTATTATTTTTCGTTTAAAACGGGTGTAACTCCGTGCATTATTGTCCTATTTCAGCTTTTCACGTGGCGCTGAAAGGCGCGCGAAGAGACGAAGAAAATGACCACGAGCTGTCCCTCGGACGCTCACCCTTATTAGCCGACGATCAGAAGTGCATAACGGGGGCAATTATACCAGCACTAACGCACCGGATCCAATCAAAACTTTGAAGTTAAGCGTGCTCGGGCGAGAGTAGTACTGGGATGGGTGACCCCCTGGGAAGTCCTCGTGTTGTACCTTTTTTTTTACTATCTATTTGATTGCACGACGAGATCATTTTTTTTACCAATCTTTCTAACCAAATGTTAAGGACGGACGACGTCGTCGCCATAAAATTTGGCTGACGATCGCCCACGCGGGGCCCGCCGCAACCTCTACGGCCGGCTCGATCGACCAACCGACCCGAAAAATTAAAATTTGTAAAGAAATAAGAAAAATAACATTTCAATTATTATTTTTCGTTTAAAACGGGCGTAACTCCGTGCATTATTGTCCGATTTCAACTTTTCACGTGGCGCTGAAAGGCACGCGAATAGACGAAGAAAATGACCCCCGAACTATGCCTCGGACGCTCACCCTTATTAGCCGACGATCAGAAGCGAATGACGGATGCGATCATACATGCACTAACGCATCGGATCCCATCAGAACTCCGAAGATAAGCGTGCTTGGGCGAGAGTAGGACTAGGATGGGTGACCCCCTTGGAATTCCTCGTGCTGCACCCTTTTTTTTTACTACCTATTTGAATGCACGACGAGATCATTTTTTTTACCAATCTTTCTAACCAAACGTTAAGGACGGACGACGTCGTCGCCATAAAATTTGGCTGTCGATCGCCAGTGCGGCGCCCGCCGCAACGTCTACGGTCGGCTCGATCGACCAACCGACCCGAAAAATTAGAATTTGTAAATAAATAAGAAAAATAACATTTCAATTATTATTTTTCGTTTAAAACGGGCGTAACTCCGTGCATTATCGTCCGATTTCGGCTTTTCACGTGGCGCTGAAAGGCGTGCGAAGAGACGAAGAAAATGACCATGAGCTGTCCCTCGGACGCTCACCCTTATTAGCCGACGATCAGAAGTGCATAATGGGTTCGAGCATACCAGCACTAACGCACCGGATCCCATCAAAACTCCGAAGTTAAGTGTGCTTGGGCGAGAGTAGGACTAGGATGGGTGACCCTATGCGAAGTCCTCGTGCTGCACCCTTTTTTTTTACTACCTATTTGAATGCACGACGAGATCATTTTTTTTACCAATCTTTCTAACCAAACGTTAAGGACGGAAGACGTCGTCGCCATAAAATTTGGCTGTCGATCGCCCGCACGGGGCCCACCGCAACCTCTACGGTCGGCTCGATCGACCAACCGACCCGAAAAATTAAAATTTGTAAATAAATAAGAAAAATAACATTTCAATTATTATTTTTCGTTTAAAACGGGCGTAACTCTGTGCATTATAGTCTGATTTCAGCTTTTCACGTGGCGCAGAAATGTGCGCGAAGAGACGAAGAAAATGAGCCAGAGCTGTCCGTCGGATGCTCACCCTTATTAGCCGACGATCAAAAGTGCATGACGGGTGCGATCATACCAGCACTAACGCACCGGATCCCATTAGAACTCCGAAGTTAACTGTGCTTGGGCGAGAATAGTACTAGGATGGGTGACCCCTGGGAAGTCCTCTTGTTGCACCTTTTTTTTTTACTACCTATTTGAATGCACGACGAGATCATTTTTTTTACCAATCTTTCTAACCAAACGTTAAGGACGGACGACGTCGTCGCCATAAAATTTGGCTGTCGATCGCCAGTGCGGGGCCCGCCGCAACGTCTACGGCCGGCTCGATCGACCAACCGACCCGAAAAATTAGAATTTGTAAATAAATAAGAAAAATAACATTTCAATTATTATTTTTCGTTTAAAACGGGCGTAACTCCGTGCATTATTGTCCGATTTTAGCTTTTCACGTGGCGTTGAAAGGCGCGCGAAGAGACGAAGAAAATGACCCCGAGCTGTCCCTCGGACACTCACCCTTATTAGGCGACGATCAGAAGTGTGTGACGGGTGCTATCATACCAACACTAAAGCACCGGATCCCAACAGAATTCCGAAGTTAAGCATGCTTGGGCGGGAGTAGTACTAGGATGGGTGACCCCTGGGAAGTCCTCGTGTTGCACCTTTTTTTTTACTACCTATTTGATTGCACGACGAGATTATTTTTTTTACCAATCTTTCTAACCAAACGTTAGGGACGGACGACGTCGTCGCCATAAAATTTGGCTGTCGATTGCCCATGTGGGGCCCGCCGCAATCTCTACGGCCGGCTCGATCGACCAACCGACCCGAAAAATTAAAATTTGTAAATAAATAAGAAAAATAACATTTCAATTATTATTTTTCGTTTAAAACGGGCGTAACTCTGTGCATTATTGTCCGATTTCAGCTTTTCACGTGGCGCTGAAAGGCTCCTGAAGAGACGAAGAAAATGACCCAGAGCTGTCCCTCGGACACTCACACTTATTAGCCGATGATCAGAAGTGCATGACGGGTGCGATCATACCAGCACTAACGCACTGGATCCCATCAGAACTCCGAAGTTAAGCGTGCTTGGGCGAGAGTAGTACTAGGATGGTTGACCCCCTGGGAAGTCCTCGTGTTGCACCTTTTTTTTTACTACCTATTTGAATGCACGACGAGATCATTTTTTTTACCAATCTTTCTAACCAAACGTTAGGGAAGGACGACGTCGTCGCAATAAAATTTGGCTGTCGATCGCCCATGCGGTGCCCGCCGCAACCTCTACGTCCGGCTCGATCGACCAACCGACCCGAAAAATTAAAATTTGTAAATAAATAAGAAAAATAACATTTCAATTATTATTTTTCGTTTAAAACGGGCGTAACTCTGTGCATTATTGTCCGATTTCAGCTTTTCACGTGGCGCTGAAAGGCGCGCGAAGAGACGAAGAAAATGACCCAGAGCTGTCCCTCGGACGCTCACACTTATTAGCCGACGATCAGAAGTGCATGACGGGTGCGATCATACCAGCACTAAAGCACCGGATCCCATCTGAACTCTGAAGTTAAGCGTGCTTGGGCGAGAGTAGTACTAGGATGGGTGACCCCCTGGAAAGTCCTCGTGTTGCACCTTTCTTTTACTACCTATTTTATTGCACGACAAGATCATTTTTTTTACCAATCTTTCTAACCAAACGTTAAGGACGAACGACGTCGTCGCCATAAAATTTGGCTGTCGATCGCCCGCGCGGGTCCTGTCGCAACCTCTACGGCCGACTCGATCGACCAACCGACACGAAAAATTAAAATTTGTAAATAAATAAGAAAAATAACTTTTCAATTATTATTTTTCGTATAAAACGGGCGTAACTCCGTGCATTATTGTCCGATTTCAGGTTTTCACGTGGCTTGAATGGCGCGCGAAGAGACGAAGAAAATGACCCCCGAGCTGTCCTTCGGACGCTCACCCTTATTAGCCGACGATCAGAAGCGCATGATGGATGTGATCATACATGCACTAACGCAGCAGATCCCATCAGAACTCCGAAGTTAAGCGTGCTTGGGTGAGAGTAGTACTAGGATGGGTGAGCCCCTGGGAAGTCCTCGTGTTGCACCTTTTTTTTACTACCTATTTGATTGCACGACGAGAACATTTTTTTTTCCAATCTTTCTAACCAAACGTTAAGGACGGACGACGTCACGTAACTCCGTAGCTCGGGGTCTTTTTTTTCATGAGGCGCTGAAAGGCTCGCGAAGAGACGAAGAAAATGACCCCCAAGATGTCTCTCGGACTCTCACCCTTATTAGCCGACGATTAGAAGTGCAAGATGGGTGCGATCATATCAGCACTAACGCACCGGATCCCATCAGAACTCCGAAGTTAAGCGTGCTTGGGCGAGCGTAGTACTAGGATGGGTGACCCCCTGGGAAGTCCTCGTGTTGCACTTTTTTTTTACTACCTATTTGAATGCACGACGAGATCATTTTTTTTACCAATCTTTCTAACCAAACGTTAAGGACGGACGACGTCGTCGCCATAAAATTTGGCTGTCGATCGCCCGCGCGGGTCCCGCCGCAACCTCTACGGCCGGCTCGATCGACCAACCGACCCGAAAAATTAAAATTTGTAAATAAATAAGAAAAATAACATTTCAATTTATATTTTTCGTTTAAAACTGGCGTAACTCCGTGCATTATTGTCCGATTTTAGCTTTTCACGACGCGCTGAAAGGCTCGCGAAGAGACGAAGAAAATGACCCCCGAGCAGTCTCTCGGACGCTCACCCTTATTAGCCGACGATTAGAAGTGCAAGATGGGTGCGATCATATCAGCACTAACGCACCGGATCCCATCAGAACTCCGAAGTTAAGCGCGCTTGGGCGAGAGTAGTACTAGGATGGTTGACCCCCTGGGAAGTCCTCGTGTTGCACTTTTTTTTTACTACCTATTTGAATGCACGACGAGATCATTTTTTTTACCAATCTTTCTAACCAAACGTTAAGGACGGACGACGTCGTCGCCATAAAATTTGGCTGTCGATCGCCCATGCGGGGCCCGCCGCAACCTCTACGGCCGGCTCGATCGACCAACTGATCCGAAAAATTAAAATTTATAAATAAATTAGAAAAATAAAATTTCAATTATTATTTTTTGTTTAAAACGGGCGTAACTCCGTGTATTATTGTCCGATTTCAGCTTTTCACGTGGCGCTGAAAGGCGCGCGAAGAGACGAAGAAAATGACCCCCGAGCTGTCCCTCGGACGCTCACCCTTATTAGCCGACGATCCGAAGCACATTACGGATGCGATCATACATGCACTAACGTATTGGATCCCATCAGAACTCCGAAATTAAGGTTGCTTGGGCGATAGTAGGACTAGAATGGGTGACCCCTTGGGAAGTCCTCGTGCTGCACCCTTTTTTTTTACTACATATTTGAATGCACGACGAGATCATTTTTTTTACCAATCTTTCTATCCAAACGTTAAGGACGGACAACGTCATCGCCATAAAATTTGGCTGTCGATCGCCCGCGCGGGGCCCGCCGCAACCTCTACGGCCGGCTCGATCGACCAACCGACCCGAAAAATTAAAATTTGTAAATAAATAAGAAAAATAACATTTCAATTATTATTTTTCGTTTAAAACGGGCGTAACTCCGTGCATTATTGTCCGATTTCAGCTTTTGACGTGGCGCTGAAAGGCGCGCGAAGAGACGAAGAAAATGACCCCCGAGCTGTCCCTCGGACGCTCACCCTTATTAGCCGACGATCAGAAGCGCGTGATGGATGTGATCATACATGCACTAACGCAGCAGATCCCATCAGAACTTCGAAGTTAAGCGTGCTTGTGTGAGAGTAGTACTAGGATGGTTGACCCCCTGGGAAGTTCTCGTGTTGCACTTTTTTTTTACTACCTATTTGATTGCACGACGAGATCATTTTTTTTACCAATCTTTCTAACCAAACGTTAAGGACGGACGACGTCGTCGCCATAAAATTTGGCTGTCGATCGCGCGCGCGGGACCCGCCGCAACCTCTATGGCCGGCTTGATCGACCAACCGACCCGAAAAATTAAAATTCGTAAATAAATAAGAAAAATAACATTTCAATTATTATTTTTCGTTTAAAACTGGCGTAACTCTGTGCATTATTGTCCGATTTCAGCTTTTCACGTGGCACTGAAAGGCTCGCGAAGAGACGAAGAAAATGACCCCGAGCTGTCTCTCGGACGCTCACCCTTATTAGCCGACGATCAGAAGTGCAAGATGGGTGCGAACATACCAGCAGTAACGTACCAGATCCCATCAGAACTCTGAAGTTAAGCGTGCTTGGGCGAGAGTAGTACTAGGACGGGTGACCCCCTGGGAAGTCCTCGTGTTGCACTTTTTTTTTACTACCTATTTGAATGCACGACGAGATCATTTTTTTTACCAATCTTTTTAACCAAACGTTAAGGACGGATGAAGTCATCGCCATAAAATTTGGCTGTCGATCGACCGTGCGGGGACCGCCGCAACCTCTACGGCCGGCTCGATCGACCAACCGACCCGAAAAATTAAAATTTGTAAATAAATAAGAAAAATAACATTTCAATTATTATTTTTCGTTTAAAACGGGCGTAACTCCGTGTATTATTGTTCGATTTCAGCTTTTCACGTGGCGCTGAAAGGCGCAAGAAGAGACGAAGAAAATGACCCCCGAGCTGTCCCTCGGACGATCACCCTTATTAGCCGACGATCCGAAGCACATTACGGATGCGATCATACATGCACTAACGTATTGGATCCCATCAGAACTCCGAAATTAAGGGTGCTTGGGCGATAGTAGGACTAGGATGGGTGACCCCTTGGGAAGTCCTCGTGCTGCACCCTTTTTTTTTACTACATATTTGAATGCATGACGAGATCATTTTTTTTACCAATCTTTCTAACCAAACGTTAAGGACAGACGACGTCATCGCCATAAAATTTGGCTGTCGATCGCCCGCTCGGGGCCCGCCGCAACCTCTACGGCCGGCTCGATCGACCAACCGACCCGAAAAATTAAAATTTGTAAATAAATAAGAAAAATAACATTTCAATTATTATTTTTCGTTTAAAACGGGCGTAACTCCGTGTATTATTGTCCGATTTCAGCTTTTCACGTGGCGCTGAAAGGCGGGCGAAGAGACGAAGAAAATGACCCCGAGCTGTCCCTCGGACGCTCACCCTTATTAGCCGACGATCAGAAGTGCGTGACGGGTGCGATAATATCAGCACTAAAGCACCGGATCCCATCAGAACTTCGAAGTTAAGTGTTCTTGGGAGAGACTAGTACTAGGATGGGTGACCCCCTGGGAAGTCCTCGTGTTGCACCTTTTTTTTACTACCAATTTGATTGCACGACGAGATCATTTTTTTTACTAATCTTTCTAACCAAACGTTAAGGACGGACGACGTCGTCGCCACAAAATTTGGCTGTCGATGGCCCGTGCGGGGCCCGCCGCAACCTCTACGGCCGGCTCGATCGACCAACCGACCCGAAAAATTAAAATTTGTAAATAAATAAGAAAAATTAACATTTCAAATATTATTTTTCGTTTAAAACGGGCGTAACTCCGTGCATTATTGTCCGATTTTAGCTTTTCACGTGGCGCTGAATGGCGCGCGAAGAGACGAAGAAAATGACCCCGAGCTGTCCCTCGGGCGCTCACCCATATTAGCCGACGATCAGAAGTGCGTCACGGGGGCGATCATACCAGCACTAAAGCACCGGATCCCATCAGAACTCCGAAGTTAAGCGTGCTTGGGCGAGAGTAGGACTAGGATGGGTGACCCGCTGGGAAGTCCTCGTGTTGCACCTTTTTTTTACTACCTATTTGATTGCACGACAAGATCATTTTTTTTACCAATCTTTCTAACCAAACGTTAAGGACGGACGACGTCGTCGCCATAAAATTTAGCTTTCGATCGCCCGCGCGGGGCTCGCCGCAACCTCTACGGCCGGCTCGATCGACCAACCGACCCAAAAAATTAAAATTTGTAAATAAATAAGAAAAATAACATTTCAATTATTATTTTTCGTTTAAAACGAGCGTAACTGCGTGCATTATTGTCCGATTTCAGCTTTTCACGTGGCGCTGAAAGGCGCGCGAAGAGACGAAGAAAATGACCCCCGAACTCTCCCACGGACGCTCACCCTTATTAGCCGACGATCAGAAGCGCATGACGGATGCGATCATACATGCACTAACGCATCGGATTCCATCAGATCTACGAAGTTAAGCGTGCTTGGGCGAGAGTAGGACTAGGATGGGTGACCCCCATGGAAGTCCTCGTGTTGCACCTTTTTTTTACTACCTATTTGATTGCACGACGAGATCATTTTTTTTACCAATCTTTCTAACCAAACGTTAAGGACGGACAACGTCGTCGCCATAAAATTTGGCTGTCGATCGCCCGCGCAGGGCCAGCCCCAACCTCTACGGCCGGCTCGATCGACCAACCGACCAGAAAAATTAAAATTTATAAATAAATAAGAAAAATAACATTTCAATTATTATTTTTCGTTTAAAACGAGCGTAACTTAGTGCATTATTGTCCGATTTCAGCTTTTCACGTGGCGTTGAAAGGCGCGCGAAGAGATGAAGAAAATGACCCCCGAACTCTCCCTCGGACGCTCACCCTTATTAGCCGACGATCAGAAGCGCATGACAGATGCGATCATACATGCACTAACGCATCGGATTCTATCAGAACTACGAAGTTAAGCGTGCTTGGGCGAGAGTAGGACTAGGATGGATGACCCCCATGGAAGTCCTCGTGTTGCACCTTTTTTTTACTACCAATTTGATTGCACGACGAGATCATTTTTTTTACCAATCTTTCTAACCAAACGTTAAGGACGGACGACGTCGTCGCCATAAAATTTGGCTGTCGATCGCCCGCGCGGGGCCTGCCGCAACCTCTACGGCCGGCTCGATCGACCATCGACCCGAAAAATTAAAATTTGTAAATAAATAAGAAAAATAACATTTCAATTATTATTTTTCGTTTAAAACGGGCGTAACTCCGTGCATTATTGTCCGATTTCAGCTTTTCACGTGGCGCTGAGATGCGCGCGAAGAGACGAAGAAAATGACCCAGAGCTTTCCCTCGGATGCTCACCCTTCTTAGCCGACGATCAGAAGTGCATGACGGGTGCGATCATACCAGCACTAACGCACCGGATCCCATCAGAACTCCGAAGTTAAGCGTGCTTGGGCGAGAATAGTACTAGGATGGGTGACCCCTTGGGAAATCCTCGTGTTGCACCTTTTTTTTTACTACCTATTTGATTGCACGACGAGATCATTTTTTTTACCAATCTTTCTAACCAAACGTTAAGGACGGACGACGTCGTCGCCATAAAATTTGGCTGTCGATCGCCCGCGCGGGGCCCACCGCAACATCTACGGCCGGTTCCATCGACCAACCGACCCAAAAAATTAAAATTTGTAAATAAATAAGAAAAATAACATTTCAATTACTATTTTTCGTTTAAAACGGGCGTAACTCCGTGCATTATTGTCCGATTTCAGCTTTTCACGTGGCGCTGAAATGCACGCGAAGAGACGAAGAAAATGACCCCGAACTGTCCCTCGGACGCTCACCCTTATTAGCCGACGATCAGAAGTGCATGACGGGTGCGATCATACTAGCACTAACGCACCGGATCCCATCAGAACTCCGAAGTTAAGCGTGCTTGGGCGAGAGTAGTACTAGGATGGGTGACCCCCTGGGAAGTCCTCGTGTTGCACCTTTTTTTTACTACCTATTTGATTGCACGACGAGTTCATTTTTTTTACCAATCTTTCTAACCAAACGTTAAGGACGGACGACGTCGTCGCCATAAAATTTGGCTGTTGATCGCCCGTGCGGGGCCCGCCGCAACCTCTACGACCGGCTCGATCGACCAACCGACCCGAAAAATTAAAATTTGTAAATAAATAAGAAAAATAACATTTCAAATATTATTTTTCGTTTAAAACGGGCGTAACTCTGTGCATTATTGTCCGATTTCAGCTTTTCACGTGGCGCTGAAGGGCGCGCTAAGAGACGAAGAAAATGACCCCGAGCTGTCCATCGGACGCTCACCCTTATTAGCCGACGATCAGAAGTGCGTGACGGGTGCGATCATACCAGCACTAAAGCACCGGATCCCATCAGAACTCCGAAGTTAAGCGTGCTTGGGCGAGAGTAGTACTAGGATGGTTGACCCCTGGGAAGTCCTCGTGTTGCACCTTTTTTTTTCTACCTATTTGAATGCACGACGAGATCATTTTTTTTACCTATCTTTCTAACCAAACGTTAAGGACGGACGACGTCGTCACCATAAAATTTGGATGTCGATCGCCCGTGCGGGGCCCGCCGCAACCTCTACGGTCGGCTCGATCGACCAACCGACCCGAAAAATTAAAATTTGTAAATAAATAAGAAAAATAACATTTCAATTATTATTTTTCGTTTAAAACGGGCGTAACTCTGTGCATTATTGTCCGATTTCAGCTTTTCACGTGGCGCTGAAAGGCGCGCGAAGAGACGAAGAAAATGACCCCGAGCTGTCCCTCGGACGCTCACCCTTATTAGCCGACGATCAGAAGAGCGTGACGGGTGCGATCATACCAGCACTAAAGCACCGGATCCCATCAGAAATCCGAAGTTAAGCGTGCTTGGGCGAGAGTAGTACTAGGATGGTTGACCCCTGGGAAGTCCTCGTGTTGCACCTTTTTTTTTACTACTTATTTGAATGCACGACGAGATCATTTTTTTTACCAATCTTTCTAACCAAACGTTAAGGACGGACGACGTCGTCGCAATAAAATTTGGCTGTCGATCGCCCGTGCGTGGCCCGCCGCAACCTCTACGTCCGGCTCGATCGACCAACCGACCCGCAAAATTAAAATTTGTAAATAAATAAGAAAAATAACATTTCAATTATTATTTTTCGTTTAAAACGGGCGTAACTCCGTGCATTATTGTCCGATTTTAGCTTTTCACGTGGCGCTGAAAGGCGCGCGAAGAGACGAAGAAAATGACCCCGAGCTGTCCCTCGGACGCTCCCCATTATTAGCCGACGATCAGAAGTGCATAAGTGGTGCAATTATACCAGCACTAACGCACCGGATCCCATCAGAACTCCGAAGTTAAGCGCGCTTGGGCGAGAGTAGTACTAGGATGGGTGACCCCCTGGGAAGTCCTCGTGTTGCACCTTTTTTTTACTACCTATTTGATTGCACGACGAGATCATTTTTTTTACCAATCTTTCTAACCAAACGTTAAGGACGGACGACGTCGTCGCCATAAAATTTGGCTGTCGATCGCCCGTGCGGGGCCCGCCGCAACCTCTACGGCCGGCTCGATCGACCAACCGACCCGAAAAATTAAAATTTGTAAATAAATAAGAAAAATAACATTTCAATTATTATTTTTCGTTTAAAACGGGCGTAACTCTGTGCATTATTGTCCGATTTTAGCTTTTCACGTGGCGCTGAAAGGCGCGCGAAGAGACGAAGAAAATGACCCCGAGCTGTCCCTCGGACGCTCACCATTATTAGCCGACGATCAGAAGTGCGTGACGGGTGCGATCAAACCAGCACTAAAGCACCGGATCCCATCAAAACTCCGAAGTTAAGCGTGCCTGGGCGAGAGTAGTACTAGGATGGGTGACCCCCTGGGAAGTCCTCGTGTTGCACCTTATTTTTTACTACCTATTTGAATGCACGACGAGATCATTGTTTTTACCAATCTTTCTAACCAAACGTTAAGGACGGACGACGTCGTCGCCATAAAATTTTGCAGAAGATCGCCCGTGCAGGGCCCGCCGCAAACTCTACGGCCGGCTCGATCGACCAACCGACCCGAAAAATTAAAATTTGTAAATAAATAAGAAAAATAACATTTCAATTATTATTTTTCGTTTAAAACGGGTGTAACTCCGTGCATTATTGTCCGATTTCAGCTTTTCACGTGGCGCTCAAAGGCGCGCGAAGAGACGAAGAAAATGACCCCCAAACTCTCCCTCGGACGCTCACCCTTATTAGCCGACGATCAGAAGCACATGATGGATGCGATCATACATGCACTAACGCATTGGTTCCCATTAGAAATCCGAAATTAAGCGTGCTTGGGCGAGAGTAGGACTAGGATGGGTGACCCCTTGGGAAGTCCTCGTGCTGCACCCTTTTTTTTTACTACCTATTTGAATGCACGACGAGATCATTTTTTTTACCATTCTTTCTAATCAAACGTTAAGGACGGACGACGTCGTCGCCATTAAATTTGGCTGTCGATCGCCCGTGCGGTTTCGCCGCAACCTCTACGACCGGCTCGATCGACCAACCGACCCGAAAAATTAAAATTTGTAAATAAATAAGAAAAATAACATTTCAATTATTATTTTTCGTTTAAAACGGGCGTAACTCCGTGCATTATTGTCCGATTTCAGCTTTTCACATGGCGCTCAAAGGCACGCGAAGAGACGAAGAAAACGACCCCCGAACTCTCCCTCGGACGCTCACCCTTATTAGCCGACGATCAGAAGCACATGATGGATGCGATCATACATGCACTAACGCATTGGATCCCATGAGAACTCCGAAATTAAGCGTGCTTGGGCGAGAGTAGGACTAGGATGGGTGACCCCCTGGGAACTCCTCGTGCTGCACCCTTTTTTTTTACTACCTATTTGAATGCACGACGATGTTGAATCTTTTTTTTTACTACCTATTTGAATGCACGACGAGATCATTTTCTTTACCAATCTTTCTAACCAAACGTTAAGGACGGACGACGTCGTCGCCATAAAATTTGGCTGTCGATCACCCGCGCTGGGCCCGCCGCAACCTATACGGCCGGCTCGATCGACCAACTGACCCGAAAAATTAAAATTTGTAAATAAATAAGAAAAATAACATTTCAATTTTTATTTTTCGTTTAAAACGGGCGTAACTCGGTGCATTATTGTCCGATTTCAGCTTTTCACGTGGCGCTGAAAGGCGCGCGAAGAGACGAAGAAAATGACCCCGAGCTGTCCCTCCGACGCTCACCCTTATTAGCCGACGATCAGAAGTGCGTGACGGGTGGGATCATACCAGCACTAAAGCACCAGATCCCATCAGAACTTCGAAGTTAATCGTGCTTGGGCGAGAGTAGTACTAGGATGGGTGACCCCCTGGGAAGTCCTCGTGTTGCACCTTTTTTTTACTACCTATTTGAATGCACGACGAGATCATTTTTTTTACCAATCTTTCTAACCAAATGTTAAGGACGGACGACGTCGTCGCCATAAAATTTGGCCGTCGATCGCCCGTGCGGGGCCCGCCGCAACCTCTACGGCCGGCTCGATCGACCAACCGACCCGAAAAATTAAAATTTGTAAATAAATAAGAAAAATAACATTTCAATTATTATTTTTCGTTTAAAACGGGCGTAACTCCGTGCATTATTGTCCGATTTCAGCTTTTCACGTGGCGCTGAAAGGCGCGCGAAGAGACAAAGAAAATGACCCCGAGCTGTCTCTCGGACGCTCACCCTTATTTGTCGATGATCAGAAGTGCGTGACGGGTGCGATCATACCAACACTAAAGCACCGGATCCTATCAGAACTACGAAGTTAAGCGTGCTTGGGCGAGAGTAGTACTAGGATAGGTGACCCCCTCGGAAGTCCTCGTGTTGCACCTTTTTTTTTACTACCTATTTGAATGCACGACGAGATCATTTTATTTACCAATGTTTCTAACCAAACGTTAAGGACGTACGACGTCGTCGCCATAAAATTTGGCTGTCGATCGCCCGTGCGGGGCCCGCCGCAACCTCTACGGCCGGCTCGATCGACCAACCGACCCGAAAAATTAAAATTTGTAAATAAATAAGAAAAATAAAATTTCAATTATTTTTTTTCGTTTAAAACGGGTGTAACTCCGTGCATTATTCTCCGATTTCAGATTTTCACGTGGCGCTGAAAGGCGCGCGAAGAGACGAAGAAAATGACCCCGAGCTGTCCCTCGGACGCTCACCATTATTAGCCGACGATCAGAAGTGCGTGACGGGTGCGATCATACCAGCAGTAAAGCACCGTATCCCATCAGAACTCCGAAGTTAAGCGTGCTCGGGCGAGAGTAGTATCATACCAGCACTAAAGCACCGGATCCCATCAGAACTCCAAAGTTAAGCGTGCTTGGGCGAGAGTAGTACTTGGATGGGTGACCCCCTGGGAAGTCCTCTTGTTGCACCTTTTTTTTTACTACCTATTTGAATGCACGACGAGATCATTTTTTTACCAATCTTTCTAACCAAACGTTAAGGACGGACGACGTCGTCGCCATAAAATTTGGCTGTCTATCGACCGTGCGGGGCCCGCCGCAACCTCTACGGCCGGCTCGATAGACCAACCGACCCGAAAAATTAAAATTTGTAAATAAGTAAGAAAAATAACATTTCAATTATTATTTTTCGTTTAAAACGGGCGTAAATCCGTTCATTATTGTCCGATTTCAGCTTTTCACGTGGCGCTGAAAGGCGCGCGAAGAGACGAAGAAAATGACCCCGAGTTGTCCCTCGGACGCTCACCCTTATTAGCCGACGATCAGAAGTGCATGACGGGTGCGATCATACCAGCACTAAATCACTGGATCCCATCAGAACTCCGAAGTTAAGCGTGCTTGGGCGAGAGTAGTACTAGGATGTGTGACCCCCTGGGAAGTCCTCGTGTTGCACCTTTTTTTGACTATCTGTTTGATTGCACGACGAGATCATTTTTTTACCAATCTTTCTAACCAAACGTTAAGGACGGACGACGTCGTCGCCATAAAATTTGGCTGTCGATCGCCCGCGCGGGGCTCGCCGCAACCTCTACGGCCGACTCGATCGACCAACCGACCGGAAAAATTAAAATTTGTAAATAAATAAGAAAAATAACATTTCAATTATTATTTTTCGTTTAAAACAGGCGTAACTCCGTGCATTATTGTCCGATTTCAGCTTTTCACGTGGCACTGAAAGGCGCCGAAGAGACGAAGAAAATGACCCCGAGCTGTCCCTCGGACGCTCACCCTTATTAGCCGACGATCAGAAGTGCATGATTGGTGCGATCATACCAGCACTAACGCACCGGATCCCATCAGAACTCCGAAGATAAGCGTGCTTGGGCGAGAGTAGTACTAGGATGGGTGACCCCCTGGGAAGTCCTCGTGTTGCACCTTTTTTTTTTACTACCTATTTGAATGCACGGCGAGATCATTTTTTTTACCAATCTTTCTAACCAAACGTTAAAGGTCGGACGACGTCGTCGCCATAAAATTTGGCTGTCGATCGCCCGCGCGGGGCCCGCCGCAACCTCTACGGCCGGCTCGATCGACCAACCGACCCGAAAAATTAAAATTTGTAAATAAATAAGAAAAATAACATTTCAATTATTATTTTTCGTTTAAAACGGGTGTAACTCCGTGCATTATTGTCCGATTTCAGATTTTCACGTGGCGCTGAAAGGCGCGCGAAGAGACGAAGAAAATGACCCCGAGCTGTCCCTCGGACGCTCACCCTTATTAGCCGACGATCAGAACTGCGTGACGGATGGGATCATACCAGCAGTAAAGCACCGTATCCCATCAGAACTCCGAAGTTAAGCGTGCTTGGGCGAGAGTAGTACTAGGATGGGTGACCCCTGGGAAGTCCTCGTGTTGCACCTTTATTTGACTACCTGTTTGATTGCACGACGAGATCATTTTTTTTACCAATCTTTCTAACCAAACGTTAAGGACGGACGACGTCGTCGCCATAAAATTTGGCTGTCGATCGCCCGCGCGGGGCCCGCCGCAATCTCTACGGCCGACTCGATCGACCAACCGACCTGAAAAATTAAAATTTGTAAATAAATAAGAAAAATAACATTTCAATTATTAGTTTTCGTTTAAAACGGGCGTAACTCCGTGCATTATTTTCCGATTTCAGCTTTTCACGTGGCGCTGAAAGGCGCGCGAAGAGACGAAGAAAATGACCTCGAGCTGTCTCTCGGACGCTCACCCTTATTTGTCGACGATCAGAAGTGCGTGACGGGTGCGATCATACCAGCACTAAAGCACCGGATCCCATCAGAACTCCGAAGTTAAGCGTGTTTGGGCGATAGTAGTACTAGGATGGGTGACCCCTGGGAAGTCCTCGTGTTGCACCTTTTTTTGACTACCTGTTTGATTGCACGACGAGATCATTTTTTTTACCAATCTTTCTAACCAAACGTTAAGGACGGACGACGTCGTCGCCATAAAATTTGGCTGTCGATCGCCCGCGCGGGGCCCGCCGCAACCTCTACGGCCGACTCGATCGATCAACCGACCTGAAAAATTAAAATTTGTAAATAAATAAGAAAAATAACATTTCAATTATTATTTTTCGTTTAAAACGGGCGTAACTCCGTGCATTATTTTCCGATTTCAGCTTTTCACGTGGCACTGAAAGGCGCGCGAAGAGACGAAGAAAATGACCCCGAGCTGTCTCTCGGACGCTCACCCTTATTTGTCAACGATCAGAAGTGCGTGACGGGTGCGATCATACCAGCACTAACGCACCGGATCCCATCAGAACTCCGAAGATAAGCGTGCTTGGGCGAGAGTAGTACTAGGATGGGTGACCCCCTGGGAAGTCCTCGTGTTGCACCTTTTTTTTTTACTACCTATTTGAATGCACGACGATATCATTTTTTTTACCAATCTTTCTAACCAAACGTTAAAGGACGGACGACGTCGTTGCCATAAAATTTCGCTGTCGGTCGCCCGCGCGGGGCCCGCCGCAACCTCTACGGCCGGCTTGCTCGACCAACCGACCCGAAAAATTAAAATTTGTAAATAAATAAGAAAAATAACATTTCAATTATTATTTTTCGTTTAAAACGAGCGTAACTCCGTGCATTATTTTCCGATTTCAGCTTTTCACGTGGCGCTGAAAGGCGCGCGAAGAGACGAAGAAAATGACCCCGAGCTGTCTCTCGGACGCTCACCCTTATTTGTCGACGATCAGAAGTGCGTGACGGGTGCGATCATACCAGCACTAAAGCACCGGATCCCATCAGAACTCCGAAGTTAAGCGTGCTTGGGTGAGAGTAGTACTAGGATGGGTGACCCCCAAGGAAGTCCTCGTGTTGCACCTTTTTTTTTACTACCTATTTGAATGCACGACGAGATCATTTTTTTTACCAATCTTTCTAACCAAACTTTAAGGACGGACGACGTCGTCGCCATAAAATTTGGCTGTCGATCGCCCGTGCGGGGCCCGCCGCAACCTCTACGGCCGGCTCGATCGACCAACCGACCCGAAAAATTAAAATTTGTAAATAAGTAAGAAAAATAACATTTCAATTATTATTTTTCGTTTAGAACGGGCGTAACTCCGTGCATTATTGTCCGATTTCAGCTTTTCAGGTGGCGCTGAAAGGTGCGCGAAGAGACGAAGAAAATGACCCCGAGCTGTCCCTCGGACGCTCACCCTTATTAGCCGACGATCAGAAGTGCGTGACGGGTGCGATCATACCAGCACTAAAGCACCGGATCCCATCAGAACTCCGAAGTTAAGCGTGCTTGGGCGAGAGTAGTACTAGGATGGGTGACCCCCTTGGAAGTCCTCGTGTTGCACCTTTTTTTGACTACCTGTTTGATTGCACGACGAGATCATTTTTTTACCAATCTTTCTACCCAAACGTTAAGGACGGACGACGTCGTCGCCATAAATTTGGCTGTCGATCGCCCGCGCGGGGCCCGCCGCAACCTCTACGGCCGACTCGATCGACCAACCGACCCGAAAAATTAAAATTTGTAAATAAATAAGAAAAATAACATTTCAATTATTATTTTTCGTTTAAAACGGGCGTAACTCCGTGCATTATTGTCCGATTGCAGCTTTTCACGTGGCGCTGAAAGGCGCGCGAAGAGACGAAGAAAATGACCCCGAGTTATCCCTCGGACGCAGACCCTTATTAGCCGACGATCAGAAGTGCGTGACGGGTGCGATCATACCAGCACTAAAGCACCGGATCCCATCAGAACTCCGAAGTTAAGCGAGCTTGGGCGAGAGTAGTACTAGGATGGGTGACCCCCTGGGAAGTCCTCATGTTGCACCTTTTTTTTTACTACCTATTTGAATGCACGACGAGATCATTTTTTTTACCAATCTTTATAACCAAACGTTAAGGACGGACGACGTTGTCGCCACAAAATTTGGCTGTCGATCGCCCGTGCGGGGCCCGCCGCAAACTCTACGGCCGGCTCGATCGACCAATCGAACCGAAAAATTAAAATTTGTAAATAAATAAGAAAAATAACATTTCAATTATTATTTTTCGTTTAAAACGGGCGTAACTCCGTGCATTATTGTCCGATTTCAGCTTTTCACGTGGCGCTGAAAGGCGCGCGAAGAGACGAAGAAAATGACCCCGAGCTGTCCCTCGGACGCTCACCATTATTAGCCGACGATCAGAAGTGGGTGACAGGTGGGATCAAACCAGCACTAAAGCACCGGATCCCATCAGAACTCCGAAGTTAAGCGTGCTTGGGCGAGAGTAGTAATAGGATGGGTGACCCCCTTGGAAGTCCTCGTGTTGCACCTTTTTTTGACTACCTGTTTGATTGCACGACGAGATCATTTTTTTACCAATCTTTCTACCCAAACGTTAAGGACGGACGACGTCGTCGCCATAAATTTGGCTGTCGATCGCCCGCGCGGGGCCCGCCGCAACCTCTACGGCCGACTCGATCGACCAACCGACCCGAAAAATTAAAATTTGTAAATAAATAAGAAAAATAACATTTCAATTATTATTTTTCGTTTAAAACGGGCGTAACTCCGTGCATTATTGTCCGATTGCAGCTTTTCACGTGGCGCTGAAAGGCGCGCGAAGAGACGAAGAAAATGACCCCGAGTTATCCCTCGGACGCAGACCCTTATTAGCCGACGATCAGAAGTGCGTGACGGGTGCGATCATACCAGCACTAAAGCACCGGATCCCATCAGAACTCCGAAGTTAAGCGAGCTTGGGCGAGAGTAGTACTAGGATGGGTGACCCCCTGGGAAGTCCTCATGTTGCACCTTTTTTTTTACTACCTATTTGAATGCACGACGAGATCATTTTTTTTACCAATCTTTATAACCAAACGTTAAGGACGGACGACGTTGTCGCCACAAAATTTGGCTGTCGATCGCCCGTGCGGGGCCCGCCGCAAACTCTACGGCCGGCTCGATCGACCAATCGAACCGAAAAATTAAAATTTGTAAATAAATAAGAAAAATAACATTTCAATTATTATTTTTCGTTTAAAACGGGCGTAACTCCGTGCATTATTGTCCGATTTCAGCTTTTCACGTGGCGCTGAAAGGCGCGCGAAGAGACGAAGAAAATGACCCCGAGCTGTCCCTCGGACGCTCACCATTATTAGCCGACGATCAGAAGTGGGTGACAGGTGGGATCAAACCAGCACTAAAGCACCGGATCCCATCAGAACTCCGAAGTTAAGCGTGCCTGGGCGAGAGTAGTACCAGGATGGGTGACCCCCTGGGAAGTCCTCGTGTTGCACCTTATTTTTTACTACCTATTTGAATGCACGACGAGATCATTGTTTTTACCAATCTTTCTAACCAAACGTTAAGGACGGACGACGTCGTCGCCATAAAATTTTGCAGTAGATCGCCCGTGCGGGGCCCGCCGCAAACTCTACGGCCGGCTCGATCGACCAACCGACCCGAAAAATTAAAATTTGTAAATAAATAAGAAAAATAACATTTCAATTATTATTTTTCGTTTAAAACGGGCGTAACTCCGTGCATTATTGTCCGATTTCAGCTTTTCACGTGGCGCTGAAAGGCGCGCGAAGAGACGAAGAAAATGACCCCGAGCTGTCCCTCGGACGCTCACGCTTATTAGCCGACGATCAGAAGTGCGTGACGGGTGCGATCATACCAGCACTAAAGCACCGGATCCCATCAGAACTCCGAAGTTAAGGGTGCTTGGGCGAGAGTAGTACTAGGATGGGTGACCCCCTGGGAAGTCCTGTTGTTGCACCATTTTTTTTACTACCTATTTGAATGCACGACGAGATCATTTTTTTTACCAATCTTTATAACCAAACGTTAAGGACGGACGACATCGTCGCCACAAAATTGGCTGTCGATCGCCCGTGCGGGGCCCGCCGCAAACTCTACGGCCGGCTGAATAGACCAACCGACCCGAAAAATTAAAATTTGTAAATAAATAAGAAAAATAACATTTCAATTATTATTTTTCGTTTAAAACGGGCGTAACTCCGTGCATTTTTGTCCGATTGCAGCTTTTCACGTGGCGCTGAAAGGCGCGCGAAGAGACGAAGAAAATGACCCCGAGTTGTCCCTCGGACGCAGACCCTTATTAGCCGACGATCAGAAGTGCGTGACGGTTGCGATCATACCAGCACTAATGCACCGGTTCCCATCAGAACTCCGAAGTTAAGCGTGCTTGGGCGAGAGTAGTACTAGGATGGGTGACCCCCTGGGAAGTCCTCGTCTAGCACCTTTTTTTTTACTACCTATTTGAATGCACGACGAGATCATTTTTTTTACCAATCTTTATAACCAAACGTTAAGGACGGACGACGTTGTCGTCACAAAATTTGGCTGTCGATCGCCCGTGCGGGGCCCGCCGCAAACTCTACGGCCGGCTCGATCGACCAACCGAACCGAAAAATTAAAATTTGTAAATAAATAAGAAAAATAACATTTCAATTATTATTTTTCGTTTAAAACGGGCGTAACTCCGTGCATTATTGTCCGATTTCAACTTTTCACGCGGCGCTGACAGGCGCGCGAAGAGACGAAGAAAATGACCCCGAGCTGTCCCTCGGACGCTCACCCTTATTAGCCGACGATCAGAAGTGCATGATAGGTGCGATCATACCAGCACTAAAGCACCGGATCCCATCAGAACTCCGAAGTTAAGCGTGCTTGGGCGAGAGTGGTACTAGGATGGGTGACTCCCCGGGAAGTCCTCGTGTTGCACCTTTTTTTTTTACTACCTATTTGAATTCACGACGAGATCATTTTTTTTACCAATCTTTCTAACCAAACTTTAAGGACGGACGACGTCGTCGCCATAAAATTTGGCTGTCGATCGCCCGCGCTGGGCCCGCCGCAACCTCTACGGTCGGCTCGATGGACCAACCGACCCGAAAAATTAAAATTTGTAAATAAATAAGAAAAATAACATTTCAATTATTATTTTTCGTTTAAAACGGGCGTAATTCCGTGAATTATTGTCCGATTTCAGCTTTTCACGTGGCGCTGAAAGGCGCGCGAAGAGACGAAGAAAATGACCCCGAGCTGTCCCTCGGACGCTCACCCTTATTAGCCGACGATCAGAAGTGCGTGACGGGTGCGATCATACCAGCACTAAAGCACCGGATCCCATCAGAACTCCGAAGTAAACGTGCTTGGGCGAGAGTAGTACTAGGATGGGTGACCCCCTGGGAATTCCTCGTGTTGCACCTTTTTTTTTACTACCTATTTGAATGCACGATGAGATCATTTTTTTTACCAATCTTTCTAACCAAACGTTAAGGACGGACGACGTCGTCACCATAAAATTTGGCTGTCGATCGCCCGTGCGGGGCCCGCAGCAATCTCTACGGCCGGCTCGATCGACCAACCGACCCGAAAAATTAAAATTATTAAATAAATAAGAAAAATAACATTTCAATTATTATTTTTCGTTTAAAACGGGCGTAACTCCGTGCATTATTGTCCGATTTCAACTTTTCACGTGGCGCTGAAAGGCGCGCGAAGAGACGAAGAAAATGACCCCAAGCTGTCCCTCGGACGCTCACCCTTATTAGCCGACGATCAGAAATGTGTGACGGGTGCGATCATACCAGTACTAAAGCACCGGATCCCATAAGAACTCCATAGTTAAGCGTGCTTGGGCGAGAGTAGTACTAGGATGGTTGACCCCTGGGAAGTCCTCGTGTTGCACCTTTTTTTTTACTACTTATTTGAATGCACGACGAGATCATTTTTTTTACCAATCTTTCTAACCAAACGTTAAGGACGGACGACGTCGTCGCAATAAAATTTGGCTGTCGATCGCCCACCCTTATTAGCCGACGATCAGAAGTGCATGACTAGTGCGATCATACCTGCACTAAAGCACCGGATCCCATCAGAACTCCGAAGTTAAGCGTGCTTGGGCGAGAGTAGTACTAGGATGGGTGACCCCCTGGGATGTCCTCGTGTTGCACACTTTTTTTACTACCTATTTGAATGCACGACGAGATCATTTTTTTTACCAATCTTTCTAACCAAACGTTAAGGACGGACGACGTCGTCGTCATAAAATTTGGCGGTCGATCGCCCGTGCGAGGCCCGCCGCAACCTCTACGGCCGGCTTGATCGACCAACCGACCCGAAAAATTAAAATTTGTAAATAAATAAGAAAAATAACATTTCAAATATTTTTTTTCGTTTAAAACGGGCGTAACTCCGTGTATTATTGTCCGATTTTAGATTTTCACGTGGCGCTGAAACGCGCGCGAAGAGACGAAGAAAATGACCCCGAGCTGTCCCTCGGACGCTCAACCTTATTAGCCGACGATCAGAAGAGCGTGATGGGTGCGATCATACCAGCACTAAAGCACCAGATCCCATTAGAACTCCGAAGTTAAGCGTGCTTGGGCGTGAGTAGTACTAGGAAGGGTGACCCCCTGGGAAGTCCTCGTGTTGCACCTTTTTTTGACTACCTGTTTGATTGCACGACGAGATTATTTTTTTTACCAATCTTTCTAACCAAACGTTAAGGACGGACGACGTCGTCGCCATAAAATTTGGCTGTCGATCGCCCGAGCGGGGCCCTCCGCAACCTCTACGGCCGGCTTGATCGACCAACCGACCCGAAAAATTAAAATTTGTAAATAAATAAGAAAAATAACATTTCAAATATTTTTTTTCGTTTAAAACGGGCGTAACTCCGTGTATTATTGTCCGATTTTAGATTTTCACGTGGCGCTGAAACGCGCGCGAAGAGACGAAGAAAATGACCCCGAGCTGTCCCTCGGACGCTCACCCATATTAGCCGACAATCAGAAGTGCATGACGTGTGCGATCATACCAGCACTAAGGTACCATATCCCATCAGAACTCCGAAGTTAAGCGTGCTTGGGCGAGAGTAGTACTAGGATGGGTGACCCCCTGGGAAGTGCTCATGATGCACGTTTTTTTGACTACCTGTTTGATTGCACGACGAGATCATTTTTTTTACCAATCTTTCTAACCAAACGTTAAGGACGGACGACGTCGTCGCCATAAAATTTGGCTGTCGATCCCCCGAGCGGGGCCCGCCGCAACCTCTACGGCCGGCTCGTTCGACCAACCGACCCGAAAAATTAAAATTTGTAAATAAATAAGAAAAATAACATTTCAATTATTATTTTTCGTTTAAAACGGGCGTAACTCCGTGCATTATTGTCCGATTTCAGCTTTTCACGTGGCGCTGAAAGGCGGGTGAAGAGACGAAGAAAATGACCCCGAGCTGTCCCTCGGACGCTCACCCTTATTAGCCGACGATCAGAAGTGCGTGACGGGTGTGATCATACCAGCACTAAAGCATCGGATCCCATCAGAACTCCGAAGTTAAGCGTGCTTGGGCGAGAGTAGTACTAGGATGGGTGACACCCTGGGAAGTCCTCGTGTTGCACCTTTTTTTTTTACTACCTATTTGAATGTACGACGAGATCATTTTTTTTACCCATCTTTCTAACCAAACGTTAAGGACGGACGACGTCGTCGCCATAAAATTTGGCTGTCGATCGCCCGTGCAGGGTCCGCCGCAACCTCTACGGCCGGCTCGATCGACCAACCGACCGGAAAAATTAAAATTTGTAAAAAAATAAGAAAAATAACATTTCAATTATTATTTTTCGTTTAAAACGGGCGTAACTCCGTGCATTATTGTCCGATTTCAGCTTTTCACGTGGCGCTGAAAGACGCGCGAAGAGAATAAGAAAATGACCCCGAGCTGTCCCTCGGACGCTCACCCTTATTAGCCGACGATTAGAAGCACATGACGAATGCGATCATACATGCACTAACGCATCAGATCCCATTAGAACTCCGAAGTTAAACGTGCTTGGGAGAGAGTAGTACTAGGATGGATGACCCCTTGGGAAGTCCTCGTGTTGCATCTTTTTTTTACTACCTATTTGATTGCACGACGAGATCATTTTTTTTACCAATCTTTCTAACCAAACGTTAAGGACGGAGGACGTCGTCGCCATAAAATTTGGCTGTCGATCGCCCGCGGGGGGCCCGCCGTAACCTCTACGGCCGGCTCGATCGACCAACCGACCCGAAAAATTAAAATTTGTAAATAAATAAGAAAAATAACATTTCAATTATTATTTTTCGTTTAAAACGGGCGTTACTCCGTGCATTATTGTCCGATTTCAGCTTTTCACGTGGCGCTGAAGGCGCGCGAAGAGAAGAAGAAAATGACCCCGAGCTGTCCCTCGGACGCTCACCATTATTAGCCGACGATTAGAAGCACATGACGGATGCGATCACACATGCGTTAACGCATCAGATCCCATCGGAACTCCGAATTTAAGCATGCTTGGGAGAGAGTAGTACTAGAATGGGTGACCCCTTGGGAAGTCCTCGTGTTGCATCTTTTTTTTACTACCTATTTGATTGCACGACGAGATCATTTTTTTTACCAATCTTTTTAACCAAACGTTAAGGACGGAGGACGTCGTCGCCATAAAAGTTGGCTGTCGAACGCCCGTGCGGGGCCCGCCGCAACCTCTACGGCCGGCTCGATCGACCAACCGACCCGAAAAATTAAAATTTGTAAATAAATAAGAAAAAATAACATTTCAATTATTAATTTTCGTTTAAAAAAGCGTAACTCCGTGCATTACTGTCCGATATCAGCTTTTCACGTGGCGCTGAAAGGCGCGCGAAGAGACGAAGAAAATTACCCCGAGCTGTCCCTCGGAAGCTCGCCCTTATTAGCCGACGATCAGAAGTGCATGACGGGTGCGACCATACCAGCACTAACGCACCGGATTCCATCAGAACTTCGAAGTTAAGTGTGCTTGGGCGAGAGTATTACTAGGATGGGTGACCCCCTGGGACGTCCTCGTGTTGCACCCTTTTTTTACTACCTATTTGAATGCACGAAGAGATCATTTTTTTTACCAATCTTTCTAACCAAACGTTAAGGACGGACGACGTCGTCGCCACAAAATTTGGCTGTCGATCGCCCGTGCGGGGCCCGCCGCAACCTCTACGGCCGGCTCGATCGACCAACCAACCCGAAAAATTAAAATTTGTAAATAAATAAGAAAAATAACATTTCAATTATTATTTTTCGTTTAAAACGGCGTAACTCCGTGCATTATTTTCCGATTTCAGCTTTTCACGTGGCGCTGAAAGGCGCGCGAAGAGACGAAGAAAATGACCCCGAGCTGTCTCTCGGACGCTCACCCTTATTTGTCGACGATCAGAAGTGCGTGACGGGTGCGATCATACAAGCACTAAAGCACCGGATCCCATCAGAACTTCGAAGTTAAGCGTGCTTGGGCGAGAGTAGTACTAGGATGGGAGACCCCTTGGGAAGTCCTCGTGTTGCACCTTTTTTTTACTACCTGTTTGATTGCACGACGAGATCATTTTTTTACCAATCTTTCTAACCAAACGTTAAGGACGGACGACGTCGTCGCCATAAAATTTGGCTGTCGATCGCCCGCGGGGGGCCCGCCGCAACCTCTACGGCCGACTCGATCGACCAACCGACCCGAAAAATTAAAATTTGTAAATAAATAAGAAAAAATAACATTTCAATTATTATTTTTCGTTTAAAACGGGCGTAACTCCGTGCATTATTGTTCGATTTCAGCTTTTCACGTGGCGCTGAAAGGCGCGCGAAGAGACGAAGAAAATGACCCCGAGCTGTCTCTCGGACGCTCACCCTTATTTGTCGACGATCAGAAGTGCATGATGGGTGCGATCATACCAGCACTAAAGCACCAGATCCTATTAGAACTCCGAAGTTAAGCGTGCTTGGGCGAGAGTAGTACTAGGATGGGTGACCCCCTGGGAAGTCCTCGTGTTGCATTTTTTTTTTACTACCTATTTGAATGCACGACGAGATCATTTTTTTTACCAATCTTTCTAACCAAACGTTAAGGACGGACGACGTCGTCGCCATAAAATTTGACTGTCGATCGCCCGCGCAGGGCCCGCCGCAACCTCTACGGCCGGCTCGATCGACCGACCGACCCGAAAAATTAAAATTTGTAAATAAATAAGAAAAATAACATTTCAATTATTATTTTTCGTTTAAAACGGGCGTAACTCCGTGGATTATTGTCCGATTTCAGCTTTTCACGTGGCGCTGAAAGGCGCGCGAAGAGACGAAGAAAATGACCCCGAGTTGTCCCTCGGACGCTCACCCTTATTAGCCGTCGATTAGAAGTGCGTGACGGGTGCGATCATACCAGCACTAAAGCACCGGATCCCATCAGAACTCCGAAGTTAAGCATGCTTGGGCGAGAGTAGTACTAGGATGGGTGACACCCTAGGAAGTCCTCGTGTTGCACCCTTTTTTTTTACTACCTATTTGAATGCACGACGAGATCATTTTTTTTACCAATCTTTCTAACCAAACTTTAAGGACGGACGACGTCGTCGCCATAAAATTTGGCTGTCGATCGCCTGCGCAGGGCCCGTCGCAACCTCTACGGCCGGCTCGATCGACCAACCGACCCGAAAAATTAAAATTTGTAAATAAATAAGAAAAATAACATTTCAATTATTATTTTTCGTTTAAAACGGGCGTAACTCCGTGCATTATCGTCCGATTTCAGCTTTTCACGTGGCGCTGAAAGGCGCGCGAAGAGACGAAGAAAATGACCCCGAGCTGTCCCTCGGACGCTCACCCTTATTAGCCGACGATCAGAAGTGCGTGACGGGTGCGATCATACCAGCACTAAAGCACCGGATCCCATCAGAACTCCGAAGTTAAGCGTGCTTGGGCGAGAGTAGGACTAAGATGGGTGACCCCCTGGGAAGTCCTCGTGCTGCACCCTTTTTTTTTACTACCAATTTGAATGCACGACGAGATCATTTTTTTTACCAATCTTTCTAACCAAACGTTAAGGACGGACGACGTCGTCGCCATAAAATTTGGCTGTCGATCGCCCGTGCGGGGCCCGCCGCAAACTCTACTGCCGGATCGATCGACCAACCGACCCGAAAAATTAAAATTTGTAAATAAATAAGAAAAATAACATTTCAATTATTATTTTTCGTGTAAAACGGGCGTAACTCCGTGCATTATTGTCCGATTTCAGCTTTTCACGTGGCGCTGAAAGGCGCGCGAAGAGACTAAGAAAATGACCCCGTCGAGATCATTTCTTTTACCAATCTTTCTAACCAAACGTTAAGGACGGACGACGTCGTCGCCATAAAATTTGGCTGCCGATCGCCCGCGCGGGGCTCGCCGCAACCTCTACGGCCGGCTCGATCGACCAACCGACCCGAAAAATTAAAATTTGTAAATAAATAAAAAAAGTAACATATCAATTATTATATTTCCCAGGGGATGGGTGACCCCCTGGGAAGTCCTCGTGTTGCACCTTTTTTTTTACTACCTATTTGATTGCACGACGAGATCATTTTTTTTACCAATCTTTCTAACCAAACGTTAAGGACGGACGACGTTGTCGCCATAAAATTTGGCTGACGATAGCCCGCGCGGGGCCCGCCGCAACCTCTACGGCCGGCTCGATCGACCAACCGACCCGAAAAATTAAAATTTGTAAATAAATAAGAAAAATAACATTTCAATTATTATTTTTCGTTTAAAATGGGCGTTACTCCGTGCATTATTGTCCGATTTAAGCTTTTCACGTGGCGCTGAAAGGCGCGCGAAGAGACGAAGAAAATGACCTCGATCTGTCCCTCGGACGCTCACCCTTATTAGTCGACGATCAGAAGTGCATGATGGGTGCGATCATACCAGCACTAAAGCACCGGATCCCATCAGAACTCCGAAGTTAAGCTTGCTTGGGCCAGAGTGGTACTAGGATGGGTGACCCCCTGGGAAGTCCTCGTGTTGCACCTTTTTTTACTACCTATTTGATTGCACGACGAGATCATTTTTTTTACCAAACGTTAAGGACGGACGACGTCGTCGCCTTAAAATTTGGCTGTCGATCGCCCGCGCGGGGCCCGCCGCAACTTCTACGGCCGGCTCGATCGACCAACCGACCCGAAAAATTAAAATTTGTAAATAAATAAGAAAAATAACATTTCAATTATTATTTTTCGTTTAAAACGCGCATAACTCTGTGCATTATTGTCCGATTTCAGCTTTTCACGTGTCGCTGAAAGGCGCGAGAAGAGACGAAGAAAATGACCCCGATCTGTCCCTCGGACGCTCACCCTTATTAGTCGACGATCAGAAGTGCATGACGGGTGCGATCATACCAGCACTAAAGCACCGGATCCCATCAGAACTCCGAAGTTAAGCTTGCTTGGGCGAGAGTAGTACTAGGATGGCTGACCCCTGGGAAGTCCTCGTGTTGCACCTTTTTTTACTACCTATTTGATTGCACGACGATATCATTTTTTTTACCAATCTTTCTAACCAAACGTTAAGGACGGACGACGTCGTCGCCATAAAATTTGGTTGTCGATCGCCCGCGCGGGGCCCGCCGCAACTTCGACGGCCGACTCGATCGACCAACCGACCCGAAAAATTAAAATTTGTAAATAAATACGAAAAATAGCATTTCAATTATTATTTTGCGTTTAAAACGGGCGTTACTCCGTGCATTATTGTCCGATTTCAGCTTTTCACGTGGCGCTGAAAGGCGCGCGAAGAGACGAAGAAAATGACCCCGAGCTGTCCCTCGGAGGCTCACCCTTATTAGTCGACGATCAGAAATGCAAGACGGGTGCGATCATACCAGCACTAAAGCACCGGATCCCAGCAGAACTCTGAAGTTAAGCGTGCTTGGGCGATAGTAGTACTAGGATGGCTGACCCTCTGGGAAGTCCTCGTGTTGCACCTTTTTTTACTACCTATTTGATTGCACGACGAGATCATTTTTTTACCAATCTTTCTAACCAAACGTTAAGGACGGACGACGTCGTCGCCATAAAATTTGGCTGTCGATCGCCCGCGCAGGGCCCGCCGCAACTTCTACGGCCGGCTCGATCGACCAACCGACCCGAAAAATTAAAATTTGTAAATAAATAAGAAAAATAACATTTCAATTATTATTTTTCGTTTAAAACGCGCATAACTCCGTGCATTATTGTCCGATTGCAGCTTTTCACGTGGCGCTGAAAGGCGCGAGAAGAGACGAAGAAAATGACCCCGATCTGTCCCTCAGACGCTCACCCTTATTAGTCGACGATCAGAAGTGCATGACGGGTGCGATCATACCAGCACAAAAGCACCGGATCCCATCAGAACTCCGAAGTTAAGCTTGCTTGGGCGAGAGTAGTACAAGGATGGCTGACCCCCTGGGAAGTCCTCGTGTTGCACCTTTTTTTACTACCTATTTGATTGCACGACGAGATCATTTTTTTTACCAATCTTTCTAACCAAACGTTAAGGACGGACGACGTTGTCGCCATAAAATTTGGCTGTCGATCGCCCGCGCGGGGCCCGCCGCAACTTCGACGGCCGGCTCGATCGACCAACCGACCCGAAAAATTAAAATTTGTAAATAAATAAGAAAAATAACATTTCAATTATTATTTTGCGTTTAAAACGGGCGTTACTCCGTGCATTATTGTCCGATTTCAGCTTTTCACGTGGCGCTGAAAGGCGCGCGAAGAGACGAAGAAAATGACCCCGAGCTGTCCCTTGGACGCTCACCCTTATTAGTCGACGATCAGAAGTGCATGACGGGTGCGATCATACCAGCACTAAGGCATCGGATTCCATCAGAACTCCGAAGTTAAGCGTGCTTGTGCGAGAGTAGTACTAGGATGGTTGACCCCCTGGGAAGTCCTCGTGTTGCACCTTTTTTTACTACCTATTTGATTGCACGACGAGATCATTTTTTTTACCAATCTTTCTAACCAAACGTTAAGGACAGACGACGTCGTCGCCATAAAATTTGGCTGTCGATCGGCCGCGCGGGGCCCGCCGCAACTTCTACGGCCGGCTCGATCGACCAACCGACCCGAAAAATAAAAATTTTTAAATAAATAAGAAAAATAAGATTTCAATTATTATTTTTCGTATAAAACGGGCATAACTCCGTGCATTATTGTCCGATTTCAGCTTTTCACGTGGCGCTGAAAGGGGCGCGAAGAGACAAAGAAAATGACCCCGATCTGTCCCTCGGACGCTCAACCTTATTAGTCGACGATCAGAAGTGCATGACGGGTGCGATCATACCAGCACTAAGGCATCGGATTCCATCAGAACTCCGAAGTTAAGCGTGCTTGTGCGAGAGTAGTACTAGGATGGTTGACCCCCTGGGAAGTCCTCGTGTTGCACCTTTTTTTACTACCTATTTGATTGCACGACGAGATCATTTTTTTTACCAATCTTTCTAACCAAACGTTAAGGACGGATGACGTCGTCGCCAAAAAATTTGGCTGTCGATCGCCCGCGTGGGGCCCGCCGCAACCTCTACGTCCGGCCCGATCGACCAACTGACCCGAAAAATTAAAATTTGTAAATAAATAAGAAAAATAACATTTCAATTATTATTTTTCGTTTAAAACGGGCATAACTTCGTGCATTATTGTCTGATTTCAACTTTTCACGTGGCGCTGAAAGGCGCGCGAAGAGACGAAGAAAATGACCCCGAGCTGTCCCTCGGACGCTCACCCTTATTAGCCGACGATCAGAAGTGCGTGACGGGTGCGATCATACCAGCACTAAAGCACCGGATCCCATTAGAACTCCGAAGTTAAGCGTGCTTGGGCGAGAGTAGTACTAGGGTGGGTGACCCCCTAGGAAGTCCTCTTGTTGCACCTTTTTTTTTGGACCTATTTGATTGCACGACGAGATCATTTTTTTTTACCAATCTTTCTAACCAAACGTTAAGAACGGACGACGTCGTCGCCATAAAATTTGGCTGTCGATCGCCCGCGCGGGGCCCGCCGCAACTTCTACGGCTGGCTCGATCGACCAACCGACCCGAAAAATTAAAATATGTAAATAAAGAAGAAAAATAACATTTCAATTATTATTTTTCGTTTAATACGGGCGTTACTCCGTGCATTATTGTCCGATTTCAGCTTTTCACGTGGCGCTGGAATGCGCGCGAAGAGACGAAGAAAATGACCCCGAGCTGTCCCTCAGACGCTCACCCTTATTAGTCGACGATCAGAAGTGCATGATGGGTTCGATCATACCAGCACTAAAGCACCGGATCCCATCAGAACTCCGAAGTCAAGCGTGCTTGGGTGAGAGTAGTACAAGGAAGGGTGACCCCTTGGGAAGTCCTCGTGTTGCACCTTTTTTTACTACCTATTTGATTGCACGACGAGATCATTTTTTTTACCAATCTTTCTAACCAAACGTTAATGACGGACGACGTCGTCGCCATAAAATTTGGCTGTCGATCGCCCGCGAGGGGCCCGCCGCAACCTCTACGGCCGGCTCGATCGACTAACCGATCCGAAAAATTAAAATTTGTAAATAAATAAGAAAAATAACATTTCAATTATTATTTTTCGTTTAAAACGGGCATAACTCCGTGCATTATTGTCTGATTTCAGCTTTTCACGTGGCCCTGAAAGGCGCGCGAAGAGACGAAGAAAATGACCCCGAGCTGTCCCTCCAACACTCACCCTTATTAGCCGACGATCAGAAGTGCGTGAGGGGTGCGATCATACCAGCACAAAAGAACCGGATCCCATCAGAACTCCGAAGTTAAGCGTGCTTGGGCGAGACTAGTACTAGGATGGGTGACCCCCTGGGAAGTCCTTGTGTTGCACCTTTTTTTTAGTACCTATTTGATTGCACAACGAGATCATTTTTTTTACCAATCTTTCTAACCAAACGTTAAGTACGGACGACGTTGTCGCCATAAAATTTGGCTGTCGATCGCCCAGGCGGGGCCCGCCGCAACCTCTACGGCCGGCTCGATCGACCAACCGACCCGAAAAATTAAAATTTGTAAATAAATAAGAAAAATAACGTTTCAATTATTATTTTTCGTTTAAAACGGGCGTTACTCCGTGCATCATTGTCCGATTTCAGCTTTTCACGTGGCGCTAAAAGGCGTGCGAAGAGACGAAGAAAATGACCCCGAGCTGTCCCACTGACGCTCACCCTTATTAGCCGACGATCAGAAGTGTGTGACGGGTGCGATCATACCAGCACTAAAGCACCGTATCCCATCAGAACTCCGAAGTTAAGCGTGCTTGGGCGAGAGTAGTACTAGGATGGGTGATCCCCTGGGAAGTCCTCGTGTTACACATTTTTTTTAGTACCTATTTGATTGCACGATGAGATCATTTTTTTTACCAATCTTTCTAACCAAACGTTAAGAACGGACGACGTCGTCGGCATAAAATTTGGCTGTCGATCGCCCGCGCGGGGCCCGCCACAACCTCTACGGCCGGCTCGATCGACCAACCGACCCGAAAAATTAAAATTTGTAAATAAATAAGAAAAATAACATTTCAATTATTATTTTTCATTTAAAACGGGCATAACTCCGTGCATTATTGTCCGATTTCAGCTTCTCACGTGGCGCTGAAAGGCGCGCGAAGAGACGAAGAAAATGACCCTGAGCTGTCCCTCGGACGCTCACCCTTATTAACCGACGATCAGAAGTGAGTGACAGGTGCGATCATTCCAGCACTAAAGCACCGGAACCCATCAGAACTCCGAAGTTAAGGGTGCTTGGGCGAGAGTAGTACTAGGATGGGTGACCCCCTAGGAAGTCCTCGTGTTGCACCTTTTTTTTAGTATCTATTTGATTGCACGACGAGATCATTTTTTTTACCAATCTTTCTAACCAAACGTTAAGAACGGACGACGTCGTCGCCATAAAATTTGGCTGTCGATCGCCCGCGCGGGGCCCGCCACAACCTCTACGGCCGGCTTGATCGACCAACCGACCCGAAAAATTAAAATTTGTAAATAAATAAGAAAAATAATGTTTCAATTATTATTTTTCGTTTAAAACGGGCGTTACTCCGTGAATTATTGTCCGATTTCAGCTTTTCACGTGGCGCTGAAAGGCGCGCGAAGAGACGAAGAAAATGACCCCGAGCTGTCCCTCGGATGCTCACCCTTATTAGCCAACGATCAGAAGTGTGTGACGGGTGCGATCATACCAGCACTAAAGCACTGTATCCCTTTAGAACTCCGAAGTTAAGCGTGCTTGGGCGATAGTAGTACTAGGATGGGTGACCCCATGGGAAGTCCTCGTGTTGCACCTTTTTTTTAGTACCTATTTGATTGCACGACGAGATCATTTTTTTTACCAATCTTTCTAACCAAACGTTAAGGACGGACGACGTCGTCACCATAAAATTTGGCTGTCGATTGACCGCGCGGGGCCCGCCACAACTTCTACGGCCGGCACGATCGACCAACCGACCCGAAAAAATTAAAATTTGTAAATAAATAAGAAAAATAACATTTCAATTATTATTTTTGGTTTAAAACGGGCGTTACTCAGTGCATTATTGTCCGATTTCAGCTTTTCACGTGGCGCTGAAAGGCGCGCGAAGAGACGAAGAAATTGACCCCGAGCTGTCCCTCGGACGCTCACCCTTATTAGTCGACGATCAGAAGTGCAAGACGGGTGCGATCATACCAGCACTAAAGCACCGGATCCCATCAGAACTCCGAATTTAAGCGTGCTTGGGCGAGAGTAGTACTAGGATCGGTGACCCCCTGGGAAGTCCTTGTGTTGCACCTTTTTTTACTACCTATTTGTTTGCACGACGAGATCATTTTTTTACCAATCTTTCTAACCAAACGTTAAGGACGGACGACATCGTCGCCAGAAAATTTGAATGTCGATCGCCCGCGCGGGGCCCGCCGCAACCTCTACGGCCGGCTCGATCGACCAACCGACCCGAAAAATTAAAATTTGTAAATAAATAAGAAAAATAACATTTCAATTATTATTTTTCGTTTAAAACCGGCATAACTCCGTGCATTATTGTCCGATTTCAGCTTTTCCCGTGGCGCTGAAAGGCGCGCGAAGAGACGAAGAAAATGACCCCGGTCTGTCCCTCGGACGCTCACCCTTATTAGCTGACGATCAGAAGTGCGTGACGGGTGCGATCATACCAGCACTAAAGCACCGGATCCCATCAGAACTCCGAAGTTAAGCGTGCTTGGGCGAGAGTAGTACTAGGATGGCTGACCCCCTGGGAAGTCCTCGTGTTGCTCCTTTTTTTTAGTACCTATTTGATTGCACGACGAAATCATTTTTTTTACCAATCTTTCTAACCAAACGTTAAGGACGGACGACGTCGTCGCCATAAAATTTGGCTGTCGATCGCCCGCGCGGGGCGCGCCGCAATCTCTACTGCCGGCTCAATCGACCAACCGACCCGAAAAATTAAAATTTGTAAATAAATAAGAAAAATAACATTTCAATTATTATTTTTCGTTTAAAACGGGCGTTACTGCGTGCATTATTGTCCGATTTCAGCTTTTCACGTGGCGCTGAAAGGCACGCGAAGAGACGAAGAAAATGACCCCGAGCTATCCCTCGGACGCTCACCCTTATTAATCGACGATCAGAAGTGCATGATGGGTGCCATCATACCAGTAGTAAAGCACCGTATCCCATAAGAACTCCGAAGTTAAGCGTGCTTGGGCGAGAGTAGTACTAGGATGGGTGACTCCTTGGGAAGTCCTCGTGTTGCACCTTTTTTTACTTACTACCTATTTGATTGCACGACGAGATTATTTTTTTTACCAATCTTTCTAACCAAACGTTAAGGACGGACGACGTCGTCGCCATAAAATTTGGCTGTCGATCGCCCGCGCGGGGCCCGCCGCAACCTCTACGGCCGGCTCGATCGACCAACCGACCCGAAAAATTAAAATTTGTAAATAAATGAGAAAAATAACATTTCAATTATTATTTTTCGTTTAAAACGGGCGTTACTCCGTGCATTATTGTCCGATTTCAGCTTTTCACGTGGCGCTGAAAGGCGCACGAAGAGACGAAGAAAATGACCCCGAGCTGTCCCTCGGACACTCACCCTTATTAGTCGACGATCAGAAGTGCATGATGGGTGCGATCATACCAGCACTAAAGCACCGGATCCCATCAGAACTCCGGAGATAAGCGTGCTTGGGCGAGAGTAGTACTAGGATGGGTGACCCCCTGGGAAGTCCTCGTCTTTCTCATTTTTTTACTACCTATTTGATTGCACGACGAGATCATTTTTTTACCAATCTTTCTAACCAAACGTTGAGGACGGACGACGTCGTCGCCATAAAATTTGGCTGTCGATTGACCGCCCGGGGCCCGCCGAAACTTCTACGGCCGGCTCGATTGACCAACCGACCCGAAAAATTAAAATTTGTAAATAAATAAGAAAAATAACATTTCAATTATTATTTTTCGTTTAAAACGGGCGTTACTCCATGCATTATTGTCCTATTTCAGCTTTTCACGTGGCGCTGAAAGGCGCGCGAAGAGACGAAGAAAATGACCCCGAGCTGTCTCTCGGACGCTCACCCTTATTTGTCGACGATCAGAAGTGCATGACGGGTGCGATCATACCAGCACTAAAGCACTGAATCCCATCAGAACTCCGAAGTTAAGCGTGCTTGGGTGAGAGTAGTAATAGGATGGCTGACCCCCTGGGAAGTCCTCGTGTTGCATCTTTTTTTTAGTACCTATTTGATTGCACGACGACATCATTTTTTTTACCAATCTTTCTAACCAAACGTTAAGAACGGACGACGTCGTCGCCATAAAATTTGGCTGTCGATCGCCCGCGCGGGGCCCGCCACAACCTCTACGGCCGTCTCGATCGATCAACCGACCCGAAAAATTAAAATTTGTAAATAAATAAGAAAAATAACATTTCAATTATTATTTTTCGTTTAAAACGGGCGTTACTCCGTGCGTTATTGTCCGATTTCAGATTTTCACGTGGCGCTGAAAGGCGCGCGAAGAGACGAAGAAAATGACCCTGATCTGTCCCTCGGACGCTCACCCTTATTAGCTGACGATCAGAAGTGTGTGACGGGTGCGATCATACCAGCCCTAAAGCACCGGATCCCATCAGAACTCCGAAGTTAAGTGTGCTTGGGCGAGAGTAGTACTAGGATGGCTGACCCCCTGGGAAGTCCTCGTGTTGCAGCTTTTTTTTAGTACCTATTTGATTGCACGACGAGATCATTTTTTTTACCAATCTTTCTATCCAAACGTTAAGGACGGACGACGTCGTCACCATAAAATTTGGCTGTCGATCGCCCGCGCGGGGCCCGCCGCAACCTCTACTGCCGGCTCGATCGACCAACCGACCCGAAAAATTAAAATTTGTAAATAAATAAGAAAAATAATATTTCAATTATTATTTTTCGTTTAAAACGGGCGTTACTGCGTGCATTATTGTCCTATTTAAGCTTTTCACGTGGCGCTGAAAGGCGCGCGAAGAGACGAAGAAAATGACCCCGAGCTGTCCCTCGGACGCTCACCCTTATTAGTCGACGATCAGAAGTGTAAGATGGGTGTGATCATACCAGCACTAAAGCAACGGATCCCATCAGAACTCCGAAGATAAGCGTGCTTGGGCGAGAGTAGTACTAGGATGGGTGACCCCCTGGGAAGTCCTCGTCTTTCTCATTTTTTTACTACCTATTTGATTGCACCACGAGATCATTTTTTTTACCAATCTTTCTAACCAAACGTTAAGGACGGACGACGTCGTCGCCGTAAAATTTGGCTGTCGATCGCTCGCGCGGGGCCCGCCGCAACCTCTACGGCCGGCTCGATCGACCAACCGACCCGAAAAATTAAAATTTGTAAATAAATAAGAAAAATAACATTTCAATTATTTTTTTTCGTTTAAAACGGGCGTTACTCAGTGCATTATTGTCCGATTTCAGCTTTTCACGTGGCGCTGAAAGGCGCGCGAAGAGACGAAGAAAATGATCCCGAGCTGTCCCTCGGACGCCCACCCTTATTAGTCGATGATCAGAAGTGCATGATGGGTGCGATCATACCAGCACTAAAGCACTAGATCCCATCAGAACTCCGAAGTTAAGCGTGCTTGGGCGAGAGTAGTACTAGTATGGGTGACCCCTTGGGAAGTCCTCGTGTTGCACCTTTTGTTACTACCTATTTGATTGCACGACGAGATCATTTTTTTTACCAATCTTTCTAACCAAACGTTAAGGACGGACGACGTCGTCGCCATAAAATTTGGCTGTCGATCGCCCACGCGGGGCCCGCCGCAACCTGTACGGCCGGCTTGATCGATCAACTGACCCGAAAAATTAAAATTTGTAAATAAATAAGAAAAATAACATTTCAATTATTTTTTTTCGTTTAAAACGGGCGTTACTCAGTGCATTATTGTCCGATTTCAGCTTTTCACGTGGCGCTGAAAGGCGCGCGAAGAGACGAAGAAAATGATCCCGAGCTGTCCCTCGGACGCCCACCCTTATTAGTCGACGATCAGAAGTGCATAATGGGTGCGATCATACCATCACTAAAGCACTAGATCCCATCAGAACTCCGAAGTTAAGCGTGCTTGGGCGAGAGTAGTACTAGTATGGGTGACCCCTTTGGAAGTCCTCGTGTTGCACCTTTTGTTACTACCTATTTGATTGCACGACGAGATCATTTTTTTTACCAATCTTTCTAACCAAACGTTAAGGACGGACGACGTCGTCGCCATAAAATTTGGCTGTCGATCGCCCACGCGGGGCCCGCCGCAACCTCTACGGCCGGCTTGATCGACCAACTGACCCGAAAAATTAAAATTTGTAAATAAATAAGAAAAATAACATTTCAATTATTATTTTTCCTTTAAAACGGGCGTTACTCCGTGCATTATTGTCCGATTTCAGCTTTTCACGTGGCGCTGAAAGGCGCGCGAATAGACGAATAAAATGACCCCGATCTGTCCCTCGGACGCTCACCCTTATTAGCCGACGATCAGAAGTGCATGACGGGTGCGATCATACTAGCACTAACGCACTGGATCCCATCAGAACTCCGAAGTTAAGCGTGCTTGGGCTAGAGTAGTACTAGTATGGGTGACCCCCTGGGAAGTCCTCGTGATGCACCTTTTTTTTTACTACCTATTTGATTGCACGACGAGATCATTTTTTTTACCAATCTTTCTAACCAAACGTTAAGGACGGACGACGTCGTCGCCATAAAATTTGGCTGTCGATCGCCAGTGCGGGGCCCGCCCAACCTCTACGGCCGGCTCGATCGTGCAAACCGACCCGAAAAATTAAAATTTGTAAATAAATAAGAAAAATAACATTTCAATTATTATTTTTCGTTTAAAACGGGCATAACTCCGTGCATTATTGTCCGATTTCAGCTTTTCACGTGGCGCATAAGGCGCGCGAAGAGACGAAGAAAATGACCCCGATCTGTCCCTCGGACGCTCACCCTTATTAGCCGACGATCAGAAGTGCGTGACGGGTGCGATCATACCAGCACTAAAGCAACGGATCCCATCAGAACTCCGAAGTTAAGCGTGCTTGGGGGAGAGTAGTATAGGATAGGTGACCCCATGGGAAGTCCTTGTGTTGCAACTTTTTTTTTACTACCTATTTGAATGCACGACGAGATCATTTTTTTTACCAATCTTTCTAACCAAACGTTAAGGACGGACGACGTTGTCGCCACAAAATTTGGCTATCGAACGCACGTGCGGGGCCCGCCGAAACCTCTACGGCCGGCTCGATCGACCAACCGACCCGAAAAATTAAAATTTGTAAATAAATAAGAAAAATAACATTTCAATTATTATTTTTCGTTTAAAACGGGCATTATTCCGTGCATTATTGTCCGATTTCAGCTTTTCACGTGGCGCTGAAAAGGGCGCGAAGAGACGAAGTAAATGACCCCGAGCTGTCCCTCGGACGCTCACCCTTATTAGACGACGATCAGAAGTGCGTGACGGGTGCGATCATACCAGCACTAAAGCACCGGATCCGATCAGAACTCCGAAGTTAAGCGTGCTTGGGTGAGAGTAGTACTAGGATGGCTGACCCCCTGGGAAGTCCTCGTGTTGCACCTTTTTTTTAGTACCAATTTGATTGCACGACGAGATCATTTTTTTTACCAATCTTTCTAACCAAACGTTAAGAACGGACGACGTCGTCGCCACAAAATTTGGCTGTCGATCGCCCGCTCGGGGCCCGCCACAACCTCTACGACCGGCTCGATCGACCAACCGACCCGAAAAATTAAAATTTGTAAATTAATAAGAAAAATAACATTTCAATTATTATATTTCGTTTAAAACGGGCATAACTCCGTGCATTATTGTCCGATTTCAGCTTTTCACGTGGCGCTGAAAGGCGCGCGAAGAGACGAAGAAAATGACCCCGATCTGTCCCTCGGACGCTCACCCTTATTAGCTGACGATCAGAAGTTCATGACGGGTGCGATCATACCAGCACTAAAGCATCGAATCCCATCAGAACTCCGAAGTTAAGCGTGCTTGGGCGAGAGTAGTACTAGGATGGGTGACCCCTGGGAAGTCCTCGTGTTGAACCTTTTTTTTAGTACCTATTTGATTGCACGATGAGATCATTTTTTTTACCAATCTTTCTAACCAGACGTTAAGGACGGACGACGTTGTCGCCATAAAATTTGGCTGTCGATCGCCCGCGCGGGGCCCGCCACAACCTCTACGGCCAGCTCGATCGACCAACCGACCCAAAAAATTAAAATTTGTAAATAAATAAGAAAAATAACATTTCAATTATTATTTTTCGTTTAAAACGGGCATTACTCCGTGCATTATTGTCCGATTTCAGCTTTTCACGTGGCGCTGAAAAGGGCGCGAAGAGACGAAGTAAATGACCCCGAGCTGTCCCTCGGACGCTCACCCTTATTAGCCGATGATCAGAAGTGCGTGACGCGTGCGATCATACCAGCACAAAGCACCGGATCCCATCAGAACTCCGAAGCTAAGCGTGCTTGGGCGAGAGTAGTACTAGGATGGGTGACCCCCTGGGAAGTCCTTGTGTTGGACCTTTTTTTTAGTACCTATTTGATTGCACGGCGAGATCATTTTTTTTACCACTCTTTCTAACCAAACGTTAAGGACGGACGACGTCGTCGCCATAAAATTTGCCTGTCGAAAGCCCGCGCGGGGCCCGCCACAACCTCTACGGCCGGCTCGATCGACCAACCGACCCAAAAAATTAAAAGTTGTAAGTAAATAAGAAAAATAACATTTCAATTATTATTTTTCGTTTAAAACGGGCGTTACTCCGTGCATTATTGTCCGATTTCAGCTTTTCACGTGACGCTACAAGGCGCGCAAAGAGACGAAGAAAATGACCCCGAGCTGTCCCTCGGACGCTCACCCTTATTAGCCGACGATCAGAAGGGCGTGACGGGTGCGATCATACCAGCACTAAAGCACCGGATCCCATCAGAACTCCGAAGTTAAGTGTGCTTGGGGGAGAGTATTATTAGGATGGGTGACCCCATGGGAAGTCCTTGTGTTGCAACTTTTTTTTTACTACCTATTTGATTGCACGACGAGATCATTTTTTTTACCAATCTTTCTAACCAAACGTTAAGGACGGACGACGTTGTCGCCACAAAATTTGGCTGTCGAACGCACGTGCGGGGCCCGCCGCAACCTCTACGGCCGGCTCGATCGACCAACCGACCCGAAAAATTAAAATTTGTAAATAAATAAGAAAAATAACAATTCAATTATTATTTTTCGTTTAAAACGGGCATAACTCCGTGCATTATTGTCCGATTTCAGCTTTTCACGTGGCGCTGAAAAGCGCGCGAAGAGACGAAGAAAATGACCCCGAGCTGTCCCTCGGACGCTCACCCTTATTAGCCGATGGTCAGAAGTGCGTGACGGGTGCGATCATACCAGCACTAAAGCACCGGATCCCATCAGAACTCCGAAGCTAAGCGTGCTTGGGCGAGAGTAGTACTAGGATGGGTGACCCCCTGGGAAGTCCTTGTGTTGCACCTTTTTTTTAGTACCTATTTGATTGCACGACGAGATCATTTTTTTTACCAATCTTCCTAACCAAACGTTAAGGACGGACGACGTCGTCGCCATAAAATTTGGCTGTCGATCGCCCGCGCGGGGCCCGCCACAACCTCTACGGCCGGCTCGATCGACCAACCGACCCGAAAAATTAAAATTTGTAAATAAATAAGAAAAATAACATTTCAATTATTATTTTTCGTTTAAAACGGGCGTTACTCCGTGCATTATTGTCCGATTTCAGCTTTTCACGTGGCGCTGAAAGGCGCGCGAAGAGACGAAGAAAATGACCCCGAGCTGTCCCTCGGACGATCACCCTTATTAGCCGACGATCAGAAGTGCGTGACGGGTGCGATCATACCAGCACTAAAGCACCGGATCCCATCAGAACTCCGAAGTTAAGCGTGCTTGGGCGAGAGTAGTACTAGGATGGGTGCCCCCTGGGAAGTCCTCGTGTTGCACCTTTTTTTTTACTACCTCTTTGAATGCACGACGAGATCATTTTTTTTACCAATCTTTCTAACCAAACGTTAAGGACGGACGACGTCGTCGCCACAAAATTTGGCTGTCGATCGCCCGTGCGGGGCCCGCCGCAACCTCTACGGCCGGCTCGATCGAACAACCGACCCGAAAAATTAAAATTTGTAAATAAATAAGAAAAATAACATTTCAATTATTATTTTTCGTTTAAAACGGGCATAACTCCGTGCATTATTGTCCGATTTCAGCTTTTCACGTGGCGCTGAAAGGCGCGCGAAGATACGAAGAAAATGACCCCGATCTGTCCCTCGGACGCTCACAATTATTAGCTGACGATCAGAAGTTCGAGACGGGTGCGATCATACCAGCACTAAAGCACCGGATCCCATCAGAACTCCGAAGTTAAGCGTGCTTGGGTGAGAGTAGTACTAGGATGGGTGATCCCCTGGGAAGTCCTCGTGTTGCACCTTTTTTTTAGTACCTATTTGATTGCACGACGAGATCATTTTTTTTACCAATCTTTCTAACCAAACGTTAAGGACGGACGACGTTGTCGCCATAAAATTTGGCTGTCGATCGCCCGCGCGGGGCCCGTTGCAACCTCTACGGCCGGCTCGATCGACCAACCGACCCGAAAAATTAAAAATTGTAAATAAATAAGAAAAATAACATTTCAATTATTATTTTTCGTTTAAAACGGGCGTTACTCCGTGCATTATTCTCCGATTTCAGCTTTTCACGTGGCGCTGAAAGGCGCGCGAAGAGACGAAGAAAATGACCCCGATCTGTCCCTCGGACGCTCACCCTTATTAGCTGACGATCAGAAGTTCATGACGGGTGCGATCATACCAGCACTAAAGCATCGAATCCCATCAGAACTCCGAAGTTAAGCGTGCTTGGGCGAGAGTAGTACTAGGATGGGTGACCCCTGGGAAGTCCTCGTGTTGAACCTTTTTTTTAGTACCTATTTGATTGCACGATGAGATCATTTTTTTTACCAATCTTTCTAACCAGACGTTAAGGACGGACGACGTTGTCGCCATAAAATTTGGCTGTCGATCGCCCGCGCGGGGCCCGCCACAACCTCTACGGCCAGCTCGATCGACCAACCGACCCAAAAAATTAAAATTTGTAAATAAATAAGAAAAATAACATTTCAATTATTATTTTTCGTTTAAAACGGGCATTACTCCGTGCATTATTGTCCGATTTCAGCTTTTCACGTGGCGCTGAAAAGGGCGCGAAGAGACGAAGTAAATGACCCCGAGCTGTCCCTCGGACGCTCACCCTTATTAGCCGATGATCAGAAGTGCGTGACGCGTGCGATCATACCAGCACAAAGCACCGGATCCCATCAGAACTCCGAAGCTAAGCGTGCTTGGGCGAGAGTAGTACTAGGATGGGTGACCCCCTGGGAAGTCCTTGTGTTGGACCTTTTTTTTAGTACCTATTTGATTGCACGACGAGATCATTTTTTTTACCACTCTTTCTAACCAAACGTTAAGGACGGACGACGTCGTCGCCATAAAATTTGCCTGTCGAAAGCCCGCGCGGGGCCCGCCACAACCTCTACGGCCGGCTCGATCGACCAACCGACCCAAAAAATTAAAAGTTGTAAGTAAATAAGAAAAATAACATTTCAATTATTATTTTTCATTTAAAACGGGCGTTACTCCGTGCATTATTGTCCGATTTCAGCTTTTCACGTGACGCTACAAGGCGCGCAAAGAGACGAAGAAAATGACCCCGAGCTGTCCCTCGGACGCTCACCCTTATTAGCCGACGATCAGAAGGGCGTGACGGGTGCGATCATACCAGCACTAAAGCACCGGATCCCATCAGAACTCCGAAGTTAAGTGTGCTTGGGGGAGAGTATTATTAGGATGGGTGACCCCATGGGAAGTCCTTGTGTTGCAACTTTTTTTTTACTACCTATTTGATTGCACGACGAGATCATTTTTTTTACCAATCTTTCTAACCAAACGTTAAGGACGGACGACGTTGTCGCCACAAAATTTGGCTGTCGAACGCACGTGCGGGGCCCGCCGCAACCTCTACGGCCGGCTCGATCGACCAACCGACCCGAAAAATTAAAATTTGTAAATAAATAAGAAAAATAACAATTCAATTATTATTTTTCGTTTAAAACGGGCATAACTCCGTGCATTATTGTCCGATTTCAGCTTTTCACGTGGCGCTGAAAAGCGCGCGAAGAGACGAAGAAAATGACCCCGAGCTGTCCCTCGGACGCTCACCCTTATTAGCCGATGGTCAGAAGTGCGTGACGGGTGCGATCATACCAGCACTAAAGCACCGGATCCCATCAGAACTCCGAAGCTAAGCGTGCTTGGGCGAGAGTAGTACTAGGATGGGTGACCCCCTGGGAAGTCCTTGTGTTGCACCTTTTTTTTAGTACCTATTTGATTGCACGACGAGATCATTTTTTTTACCAATCTTCCTAACCAAACGTTAAGGACGGACGACGTCGTCGCCATAAAATTTGGCTGTCGATCGCCCGCGCGGGGCCCGCCACAACCTCTACGGCCGGCTCGATCGACCAACCGACCCGAAAAATTAAAATTTGTAAATAAATAAGAAAAATAACATTTCAATTATTATTTTTCGTTTAAAACGGGCGTTACTCCGTGCATTATTGTCCGATTTCAGCTTTTCACGTGGCGCTGAAAGGCGCGCGAAGAGACGAAGAAAATGACCCCGAGCTGTCCCTCGGACGATCACCCTTATTAGCCGACGATCAGAAGTGCGTGACGGGTGCGATCATACCAGCACTAAAGCACCGGATCCCATCAGAACTCCGAAGTTAAGCGTGCTTGGGCGAGAGTAGTACTAGGATGGGTGCCCCCTGGGAAGTCCTCGTGTTGCACCTTTTTTTTTACTACCTCTTTGAATGCACGACGAGATCATTTTTTTTACCAATCTTTCTAACCAAACGTTAAGGACGGACGACGTCGTCGCCACAAAATTTGGCTGTCGATCGCCCGTGCGGGGCCCGCCGCAACCTCTACGGCCGGCTCGATCGAACAACCGACCCGAAAAATTAAAATTTGTAAATAAATAAGAAAAATAACATTTCAATTATTATTTTTCGTTTAAAACGGGCATAACTCCGTGCATTATTGTCCGATTTCAGCTTTTCACGTGGCGCTGAAAGGCGCGCGAAGATACGAAGAAAATGACCCCGATCTGTCCCTCGGACGCTCACAATTATTAGCTGACGATCAGAAGTTCGAGACGGGTGCGATCATACCAGCACTAAAGCACCGGATCCCATCAGAACTCCGAAGTTAAGCGTGCTTGGGTGAGAGTAGTACTAGGATGGGTGATCCCCTGGGAAGTCCTCGTGTTGCACCTTTTTTTTAGTACCTATTTGATTGCACGACGAGATCATTTTTTTTACCAATCTTTCTAACCAAACGTTAAGGACGGACGACGTTGTCGCCATAAAATTTGGCTGTCGATCGCCCGCGCGGGGCCCGTTGCAACCTCTACGGCCGGCTCGATCGACCAACCGACCCGAAAAATTAAAAATTGTAAATAAATAAGAAAAATAACATTTCAATTATTATTTTTCGTTTAAAACGGGCGTTACTCCGTGCATTATTGTCCGATTTCAGCTTTTCACGTGGCGATGAAAGGCGCGCGAAGAGACGAAGAAAATGACGCCGAGCTGTCCCTCGGACGCTCACCCTTATTAGCCGACGATCAGAAGTGCGTGATGGGTGCGATCATACCAGCACTAAAGCACCGGATCCCATCAGAACTCCGAAGTTAAGCGTGCTTGGGCGAGAGTAGTACTAGGATGGGTGACCCCCTGGGAAGTCCTCGTGTTGCACCTTTTTTTTTACTACCTATTTGAATGCACGATGAGATCATTTTTTTTACCAATCTTTCTAACCAAACGTTAAGGACGGACGACATCGTCGCCATAAAATTTGGCTGTCGATCGCACGCACGGGGCCCGCCGCAACCTCTACGGCCGGCTCGATCGACCAACCGACCCGAAAAATTAAAATTTGTAAATAAATAAAAAAATAACTTTTCAATTATTATTTTTCGTTTAAAACGAGCATAACTCCGTGCATTATTGTCCGATTTCAGCTTTTCACGTGGCGTTGAAAGGCGCGCGAAGAGACGAAGAAAATGACCCCGATCTGTCCCTCGGACGCTCACCCTTCTTAGCTGACGATTAGAAGTTCGAGACGGGTGCGATCATACCAGCAGTAAAGCACCGGATCCGTGTTGCACCTTTTTTTTTACTACCTATTTGAATGCACGATGAGATATTTTTTTTACCAATCTTTCTAACCAAACGTTAAGGACGGACGACGTTGTCGCCACAAAATTTGGCTGTCGATCGCCCGTGCGGGGCCCGCCGCAACCTCTACGGCCGGCTCGATCGACCAACCGACCCGAAAAATTAAAATTTGTAAATAAATAAGAAAAATAACATTTCAATTATTATTTTTCGTTTAAAACGGGCATAACTCCGTGCATTATTGTCCGATTTCAGCTTTTCACGTGGCGCTGAAAGGCGCGCGAAGAGACGAAAAAAATGACCCCGATCTGTTCCTTGGACGCTCACCCTTATTGGCTGACGATCAGAAGTTCGAGACGGGTGCGATCATACCAGCACTAAAGCACCGGATCCCATCAGAACTCCGAAGTTAAGCTTGCTTGGGTGAGAGTAGTACTAGGATGGATGACCCCCTGAGAAGTCCTCGTGTTGCACCTTTTTTTTAGTACCTATTTGATTGCACGACGAGATCATTTTTTTTACCAATCTTTCTAACCAAACGTTAAGGACGGACGACGTTGTCGCCATAAAATTTGGCTGTCGATCGCCCGCGCGGGGCCCGCCGCAACCTCTACGGCCGGCTCGATCGACCAACCGACCCGAAAAATTAAAATTTGTAAATAAATAAGAAAAATAACATTTCAATTATTATTTTTCGTTTAAAACGGGCGTTACTCCGTGCATTATTGTCCGATTTCAGCTTTTCATGTGGCGCTGAAACGCGCGCGAAGAGACGAAGAAAATGACGCCGAGCTGTCCCGCGAACGCTCACCCTTATTAGCCGACGATCAGAAGTGCGTGACGGGTGTGATCATACCAGCACTAAAGCACCGGATCCCATCAGAACTCCGAAGTTAAGCGTGCTTGGGCGAGAGTAGTACTAGGATGGGTGAACCCCTGGGAAGTCCTCGTGTTGCACCTTTTTTTTTACTACCTATTTGATTGCACGATGAGATCATTTTTTTTACCAATCTTTCTAACCAAACGTTAAGGACGGACGACGTCGTCGCCATAAAATTTGGCTGTCGATCGCCCGCGCGGGGCCCGCCGCAACCTGTACGGCCGGCTCGATCGACCAACCTACCCGAAAAATTAAAATTTGTAAATAAATAAGAAAAATAACATTTCAATTATTATTATTCGTTTAAAACGGGCATAACTCCGTGCATTATTCTCCGATTTCAGCTTTTCACGTGGCGATGAAAGGCGCGCGAAGAGACGAAGAAAATGACCCCGATCTGTCCCTCGGACGCTCACCCTTATTAGCTGACGATCAGAAGTTCGAGACGGGTGCGATCATACCAGCACGAAAGCACCGGATCCGTGTTGCACCTTTTTTTTTACTACCTATTTGAATGCACGATGAGATCATTTTTTTTACCAATCTTTCTAACCAAACGTTAAGGACGGACGACGTCGTCGCCATAAAATTTGGCTGTCGATCGCCCACGCGGGGCCCGCCGCAACCTCTACGGCCGGCTCGATCGAACAACCGACCCGAAAAATTAAAATTTGTAAATAAATAAGAAAAATAACATTTCAATTATTATTTTTCGTTTAAAACGGGCATAACTCCGTGCATTATTGTCCGATTTCAGCTTTTCACGAGGCGCTGAAAGGCGCGCGAAGAGACGAAGAAAATGACCCCGAGCTGTCCCTCGGACGCTCACCCTTATTAGTCGACGATTAGAAGAGCATGACGGGTGCGATCATACTAGCACTAACGCACCGGATCCCTTCAGAACTCCGAAGTTAAGAGTGGTTGGGAGAGAGTAGTACTAGGATGGGTGACCCCCTGGGAAGTCCTCGTGTTGCACCTTTTTTTTACTACCGATTTGATTGCACGACGAGATCATTTTTTTTTACCAATCTTTCTAACCAAACGTTAAGGACGGACGACGTCGTCGCCATAAAATTTGGCTGTCGATCGCCCGCGCGGGGCCCGCCGCAACCTCTACGGCCGGCTCGATCGACCAACCGACCCGAAAAATTAAAATTTATAAATATATAAGAAAAATAACATTTCAATTATTATTTTTCGTTTAAAACGGGCGTAACTCCGTGCATTATTGTCCGATTTCAGCTTTTCACGAGGCGCTGAAAGGCGCGCGAAGAGACGAAGAAAACGACCCCGAGCTGTCCCTCGGACGCTCACCCTTATTAGTCGACGATTAGAAGTGCATGACGGGTGCGATCATACTAGCACTAACGCACCGGATCCCTTCAGAACTCCGAAGTTAAGAGTGGTTGGGAGAGAGTAGTACTAGGATGGGTGACCCCCTGGGAAGTCCTCGTGTTGCACCTTTTTTTTACTACCGATTTGATTGCACGACGAGATCATTTTTTTTTACCAATCTTTCTAACCAAACGTTAAGGACGGACGACGTCGTCGCCATAAAATTTGGCTGTCGATCGCCCGCGCGGGGCCCGCCGCAACCTCTACGGCCGGCTCGATCGACCAACCGACCCGAAAAATTAAAATTTGTAAATATATAAGAAAAATAACATTTCAATTATTATTTTTCGTTTAAAACGGGCGTAACTCCGTGCATTATTGTCCGATTTCAGCTTTTCACGTGGCGCTGAAATGTGCGCGAAGAGACGAAGAAAATGACCCCGAGCTGTCCCTCGGACGCTCACCCTTATTAGCCGACGATCAGAAGTGCATGACGGGTGCGATCATACCAGCACTAACGCACCGGATCCCATCAGAACTCCGAAGTTAAGCGTGCTTGGGCGAGAGTAGTATTAGGATGGGTGACCCCTCGGTATGTTCTCGTGTTGCACCCTTTTTTTTACTACCTATTTGATTCCACGACGAGATCATTTTTTTTACCAATCTTTCTAACCAAACGTTAAGGACGGACGACGTCGTCGCCATAAAATTTGGTTGTCGATCGCCCGTGCGGGGCCCGCCGCAACTTCTACGGCCGGATCGATCGACCAACCGACCCAAAAAATTAAAATTTGTAAATAAATAAGAAAAATAACATTTCAATTATTATTTTTCATTAAAAACGGGCGTAAATCCGTGCATTATTGTCCGATTTCAGCTTTTCACGTGGCGCTGAAAGGCGCGCGAAGAGACAAAGAAAATGACCCCCGAACTATCCCTCGGACGCTCACCCTTGTTAGCCGACGATCAGAAGCGCATGACGGATGCGATCATACATGCACAAACGCACCGGATCCCATCAGAACTCCGAAGTTAAGCGTGCATGGGCGAGAGTAGGACTAGGATGGGTGACCCCCTTGGAAGTCCTCGCGCTGCACCCTTTTTTTTACTACCTATTTGAATGCATGATGAGATCATTTTTTTTACCAATCTTTCTAACCAAACCTTAAGGACGGACGACGTCGTCGCCATAAAATTTGGCTGTCAATCGCCCGCGTGGGGCCCGCCGCAACGTCTACGGCCGGCTCGATCGACCAACCGTCCCGAAAAATTAAAATTTGTAAATAAATAAGAAAAATAACATTTCAATTATTATTTTTCGTATAAAACGGGCATAACTCCGTGCATTATTGTCCGATTTCAGCTTTTCACGTGGCGATGAAAGGCGCGCGAAGAGACGAAGAAAATGACCCCGAGCTGTCCGTCGGACGATCACCCTTATTAGCCGACGATCAGAAGTGAATGACGGGTGCGATCATACCAGCACTAACGCATCGGATCCCATTAGAACTCTATAGTTAAGCGTGCTTGGGCGAGAGTAGTATTATGATTTCACGTGGCGCTGAAAGGCGCGCGAAGAGACGAAGAAAATGACCCCGATCTGTCCCTCGGACGCTCACCCTTATTAGCTGACGATCAGAAATGCGTGATGGGTGCGATCATACCAGCTCTAAAGCACCGGATCCCATCAGAACTTCGAAGTGAAGCGTGCTTGGGCGAGAGTAATACTAGGATGGGTGACCCCCTGGGAAGTCCTCGTGTTGCACCTTTTTTTTAGTACCTATTTGATTGCACGACGAGATCATTTTTTTTACCAATCTTTCTAACCAAACGTTAAGGACGGACGATGTCGTCGCCATAAAATTTGGCTGTCGATCGCCCGCGCGAGGCCCGCCGCAACCTCTACTGCCGGCTCGATCGACCAACCGACCCGAAAAATTAAAATTTGTAAATAAATAAGAAAAATAACATTACAATTATTATTTTTCGTTTAAAACGAGCGTTACTTCGTGCATTATTGTCCGATTTCAGCTTTTCAATTGGCGCTGAAAGGCGCGCGAAGAGACGAAGAAAATGACCCCGATGTGTCCCTCGGACGCTCACCCTTATTAGCTGACGATCAGAAGAGCGTGACGGGTGCGATCATACCAGCACTAAAGCACCGGATCCCATCAGAACTCCGAAGTTAAGCATGGTTGGGCGAGAGTAGTACTAGGATGGGTGACCCCCTGGGAAGTCCTCGTGTTGCACCTTTTTTTTAGTACCTATTTGATTGCACGACGAGATCATTTTTTTTACCAATCTTTCTAACCAAACGTTAAGGGCGGACGACGTCGTCGCCATAAAATTTGGCTGTCGATCGCCCGCGCGAGGCCCGCCGCAACCTCTACTGCCGGCTCGATCGACCAACCGACCCGAAAAATTAAAATTTATAAATAAATAAGAAAAATAATATTTCAATTATTATTTTTCGTTAAAAACGAGCGTTACTCTGTGCATTATTGTCCGATTTCAGCTTTTCACGTGGCGCTGAAAGGCGCGCGAAGAGACGAAGAAAATGACCCCGAGCTGTCCCTCGGACGCTCACCCTTATTAGTCGACGATCAGAAGTGCGTGACAGGTGCGATCATACCAGCAGTAAAGCACCGGATCCCATCAGAACTCCGAAGTTAAGCGTACTTGGGCGAGAGTAGTACTACGATGGGTGACCCCCTGGGAATCCTCGTGTTGCACCTTTTTTTTAGTACCCATTTGATTGCACGACGAGATCATTTTTTTTACCAATCTTTCTAACCAAACGTTAAGGACGGACGACGTCGTCGCCATAAAATTTGGCTGTCGATCGCCCGCGCGAGGCCCGCCGCAACCTCCACTGCCGGCTCGATCGACCAACCGACCCGAAAAATTAAAATTTGTTAATAAATAAGAAAAATAATATTTCAATTATTAATTTTCGTTAAAAACGAGCGTTACTCTGTGCATTATTGTCCGATTTCAGCTTTTCACGTAGCGCTGAAAGGTGCGCGAAGAGACGAAGAAAATGACCCCGATCTGTCCCTCGGACGCTCACCCTTATTAGTCGACGATCAGAAATGGATGACGGGTGCCATCATACCAGCACTAAAGCACCGGATCCCATCAGAACTCCGAAGTTAAGCGTGCTTGGGCGAGAGTAGTACTAGGATGGGTGACCCCCTGGGTAGTCCTCGTGTTGCACCTTTTTTTACTACCTATTTGATTGCACGACGAGATCATTTTTTTACCAATCTATCTAACCAAACGTTAAGGACGGACGACGTCGTCGCCATAAAATTTGGCTGTCGATCGCCCGCGCGGGGCCCGCCGCAACCTCTACGGCCGGCTCGATCGACCAACTGACCCGAAAAATTAAAATTTGTAAATAAATAAGAAAAATAACATTTCAATTATTATTTTTCGTTTAAAACGGGCATAACTCCGTGCATTATTGTCCAATTTCAGTTTTCACGTGGCTCTGAAAGGCGTGCGAAGAGACGAAGAAAATGACCTCGATCTGTCCCTCGGACGCTCACCCTTATTAGTCGACGATCAGAAGTGCATGATGGATGCGATCATACCAGCACTAAATCACCGGATCCCATCAGAACTCCGAAGTTAAGCGTGCTTGGGCAAGAGTAGTACTAGAATGGGTGACCCCTTGGGAAGTCCTCGTGTTGTACCTTTTTTTACTACCTATTTGATTGCACGACAAGATCATTTTTTTTACCAATCTTTCTAACCAAACGTTAAGGACGGACGACGTCGTCGCCATAAAATTTGGCTGTCGATCGCCGGCGTGGGGCCCGCCGCAACCTCTACGGCCGGCTCGATCGACCAACCGACCCGAAAAATTAAAATTTGTAAATAAATAAGAAAAATAACATTTCAATTACTATTTTTCGTTTAAAACGGGCGTTACTACGTGCATTATTGTCCGATTTCAGCTTTTCACGTGGCGCTGAAAGGCGCGCGAAGAGACGAAGAAAATGACCCCGAGCTATCCCTCGGACGCTCACCCTTTTTAGTCGACGATCAGAAGTGCATGACTGGTGCGATCATACCAGCACTAAAGCATTGGATCTCATCAGAACTCCGAAGTTAAGCGTGCTTGGGAGAGAGTAGTACCAGGATGGTTGACCCCCTGGGAAGTCCTCGTGTTGCACCTTTTTTTACTACCTATTTGATTGCACGACGAGATCATTTTTTTTACCAATCTTTCTAACCAAACGTTAAGGACGAACGACGTCGTCGCCATAAAATTTGGCAGTCGATCGACCGCGCGGGGCCCGCCGCAACTTCTACGGTCGGCTCGATCGACCAACCGACCCGAAAAATTAAAATTTGTAAATAAATAAGAAAAATAACATTTCAATAATTATTTTTCGTTTAAAACGGGCGTTACTCCGTGCATTATTGTCCGATTTCAGCTTTTCACGTGGCGCTGAAAGGCGCGCGAAGAGAAGAAGAAAATGACCCCGAGCTGTCCCTCGGACGCTCACCCTTATTAGTCGACGATCAGAAGTGCATGACGGGTGCGATCATACCAGCACTAAAGCACCAGATCCCATCAGAACTCCGAAGTTAAGCGTGCTTGGGCGAGAGTAGTACTAGGATTGGTGACCCCCTGGGAAGTCCTCGTGTTGCACCTTTTTTTACTAGCTATTTGATTGCACGACGAGATCATTTTTTTTACCAATCTTTCTAACTAAACGTTAAGGATGGACGACGTCGTCGCCATAAAATTTGGCTGTCGATCGCCCGCGCGGGGCCCGCCGCAACCTCTACGGCCGGCTCGATCGACCAACCGACCCGAAAAATTAAAATTTGTAAATAAATAAGAAAAATAACATTTCAATTATTATTTTTCGTTTAAAACGGGCGTTACTCCGTGCATTATTGTCCGATTTCAGCTTTTCACGTGGCGCTGAAAGGCGCGCGAAGAGACGAAGAAAATGACCCCGAGCTGTCCCTCGGACGCTCACCCTTAATAGTCGACGATAAGAAGTGCATGACGGGTGCGATCAGATCAGCACTAAAGCACCGGATCCCTTCAGAACTCCGAAGTTAAGCGTGCTTGGGCGAGAGTAGTACTAGGATTGGTGACCCCTTGGGAAGTCCTCGTGTTGCACCTTTTTTTACTACCTATTTGATTGCACGACGAGATCATTTTTTTTACCAATCTTTCTAACCAAACGTTAAGGACGGACGACGTCGTCGCCATAAAATTTGGCTGTCGATCGCCCGCGCGGGGCCCGCCGCAACCTCTACGGCCAGCTCGATCGACCAACCGACCCGAAAAATTAAAATTTGTAAATAAATAAGAAAAATAACATTTCAATTATTATTTTTTGTTTAAAACGAGCGTTACTCCGTGCATTATTGTCCGATTTCAGCTTTTCACGTGGCGCTGAAAGGCGCGCGAAGAGACGAAGAAAATGACCCCGAGCTGTCCCTCGGACGCTCACCCTTAATAGTCGACGATGAGAAGTGCAAGATGGTTGCGATCATACCAGCACTAAAGCACCGGATCCCATCAAAACTCCGAAGTTAAGCGTGCTTGGGCGAGAGTAGTACTAGGATGGGTGACCCCCTGAGAAGTCCTCCTGATGCACCTTTTTTTACTATCTATTTGATTGCACGACGAGATCATTTTTTTTACCAATCTTTCTAACCAAACATTAAGGACGGACGACGTCGTCGCCATAAAATTTGGCTGTCGATCGCCCGCGCGGGGCCCGCCGCAACCTCTACGGCCGGCTCGATCGACCAACGGACCCGAAAAATTAAAATTTGTAAATAAATAAGAAAAATAACATTTCAATTATTATTTTTTGTTTAAAACGAGCGTTACTCCGTGCATTATTGTCCGATTTCAGCTTTTCACTTGGCGCTGAAAGGCGCGCGAAGATACGAAGAAAATGACACCGATCTGTCCCTCGGACGCTCACCCTTATTAGTCGACGATCAGAAGTGCATGACAGGTCCGATCATACCAGCACTAAAGCACCGGATCCCATCAGAACTCCGAAGTTAAGCGTGCTTGGGCGAGAGTTGTACTAGGATGGGTGACCCCTTGGGAAGTTCTCGTGTTGCACCTTTTTTTACTACCTATTTGATTGCACGATGAGATCATTTTTTTTACCAATCTTTCTAACCAAACGTTGAGGACGGACGACATCGTCGCCATAAAATTTGGCTGTCAATCGCCCGCGCGGGGCCCGCCGCAACCTCTACGGCCGGCTCGATCGACCAACCGACCCGAAAAATTAAAATTTGTAAATAAATAAGAAAAATAACATTTCAATTACAATTTTTCGTTTAAAACGGGCGTTACTCCGTGCATTATTGTCCGATTTCAGTTTTCACGTGGCGCTGAAAGGCGCGCGAAGAGACGAAGAAAATGACCCCGATCTGTCCCTCGGACGCTCACCCTTATTAGTCGATGATCAGAAGTGCATGACGGGTGCGATCATACCAGCACTAAAGCACCGGATCCCATCAGAACTCCGAAGTTAAGCGTGCTTGGGCGAGAGTAGTACGAGGATTGGTGACCCCCTGGGAAGTCCTCGTGTTGCACCTTTTTTTACTACCTATTTGATTGCACGACGAGATCATTTTTTTTACCAATCTTTCTAACCAAACGTTAAGGACGGACGACGTCGTCGCCATAAAAGTTGGCTGTCGATCGCCCGCGCGGGGCCCGCCGCAACCTCTACGGCCGGCTCGATCGACCAACCGACCCGAAAAATTAAAATTTGTAAATAAATAAGAAAAATAACATTTCAATTATTATTTTTCGTTTAAACCGAGCGTTACTCCGTGCATTATTGTCCGATTTCAGCTTTTCACGTGGCGCTGAAAGGCGCGCGAAGAGACGAAGAAAATGACCCCGAGCTGTCCCTCGGACGCTCACCCTTAATAGTCGACGATCAGAAGTGCATGACGGGTGCGATCATACCAGCACTAAAGCACCGGATCCCTTCAGAACTCCGAAGTTAAGCGTGCTTGGGCGAGAGTAGTACTAGGATTGGTGGCCCCCTGGGAAGTCCTCGTGTTGCAGCTTTTTTTACTACCTATTTGATTGCACGATGAGATCATTTTTTTTACCAATCTTTCTAACCAAACGTTAAGGACGGACGACGTCGTCGCCATAAAATTTGGCTGTCGATCGCCGGCGCGCGGCCCGCCGCAACCTCTACGGCCGGCTCGATCGACCAACCGATCCAAAAAATTAAAATTTGTAAATAAATAAGAAAAATAACATTTGAATTATTATTTTTCGTTTAAAACGGGCATAACTCCGTGCATTATTGTCCGATTTCAGCTTTTCACGTGGCGCTGAAAGGCGCGCGAAGTGACGAAGAAAATGACCCCGAGCTGTCCCTCGGACGCTCACCCTTATTAGCCGACGATCAGAAGTGCGTGACAGGTGCGATCATACCAGCACTAAAGCACCGGATCCCATCAGAACTCCGAAGTTAAGCGTGCTTGGGCGAGAGTAGTACTAGGATGGGTGACCCCCCTGAGAAGTCCTTGTGTTGCACATTTTTTTTAGTACCTATTTGATTGCACGACGAGATCATTTTTTTTACCAATCTTTCTAACCAAACGTTAAGGACGGAAGACGTCGTCGCCATAAAATTTGGCTGTCGATCGCCCGCGCGGGGCCCAACGCAACTTCTACGGCCGGCTCGATCGACCAACCGACCCGAAAAATTAAAATTTGTAAATAAATAAGAAAAATAATATTTCAATTATTATTTTTCGTTTAAAACGGGCGTTACTCCGTGCATTATTGTCCGATTTCAGCTTTTCACGTGGCGCTGAAAGGCGCGCGAAGAGAAGAAGAAAATGACCCCGAGCTGTCCCTCGGACGCTCACCCTTATTAGTCGACGATGAGAAGTGCAAGACGGGTGCGATCATACCAGCACTAAAGCACCGGATCCCATCAAAACTCCGAAGTTAAGCGTGCTTGGGCGAGAGTAGTACTAGAATGGGTGACCCCCTGAGAAGTCCTCGTGATACACCTTTTTTTACTATCTATTTGATTGCACGACGAGATCATTTTTTTTACCAATCTTTCTAACCAAACGTTAAGGACGGACGACGTCGTCGCCATAAAATTTGACTGTCGATCACCCACGCGGGGCCCGCCGCAACCTCTACGGCCGGCTCGATCGACCAACGGACCCGAAAAATTTAAATTTGTAAATAAATAAGAAAAATAACATTTCAATTATTATTTTACGTTTAAAACGGATGTAACTCTATGCATTATTGTCCGATTTCAGCTTTTCACGTGGCGTTGAAAGGCGCGAAGAGACGAAGAAAATGACCCCGAGCTGTCCCTCGGACGCTCACCCTTATTAGCCGACGATCAGAAGTGCGTGACGGGTGCGATCATACCAGCAGTAAAGCACCTGATCCCATCAGAACTCCGAAGTTAAGTGTGCTTGGGCGAGAGTAGTACTAGGATGGTTGACCCCTGGGAAGTCCTTGGGTTGCACCTTTTTTTTTACTAGCTATTTGAATGCACGACGAGATCATTTTTTTTTACCAATCTTTCTAACCAAACGTTAAGGACGGACGACGTCGTCGCCTTAAAATTTGGCTGTCGATCGCCCGTGCGGTGCCCGCCGCAACCTCTGCGTCCGGCTCGACCGACCAACCGACCCGAAAAATTAAAATTTGTAAATAAATAAGAAAAACAACATTTCAATTATTATTTTTCGTTTAAAACGGGCGTAACTCTGTGCATTGTTGTCTGATTTCAGCTTTTCACGTGGCGCTGAAAGGCGCGCGAAGAGACGAAGAAAATGACCCCGAGCTGTCCCTCGGACGCTCACCCTTATTAGCCGTCGATCAGAAGTGCGTGACGGGTGCGATCATACCAGCATTAAAGCACCGGATCCCATCAGAACTTCGAAGTTAAGCGTGCTTGGGCGAGAGTAGTACTAGGATGGGTGACCCCCTGGGAAGTCCTCGTGTTGCACCTTTTTTTTAACTACCTATTTGATTGCACGACGAGATCATTTTTTTTACCAATCTTTCTAACCAAACGTTAAGGACGAAAGACGTCGTCGCCATAAAATTTGGCTGTCGATCGCCCATGCGGGGCCCGCCGCAACCTCTACGGCCGGTTCGATCGACCAACCGAGCCGAAAAATTAAAATTTGTAAATAAATAAGAAAAATAACATTTCAATTATTATTTTTCGTTTAAAATAGGCGTAACTCCGTGCATTATTGTCCGATTTCAGCTTTTCACGTGGCGCTGAAAGGCGCGCGAAGAGACGAAGAAAATGATCCCGAGCTGTCCCTCGGACGCTCACCCTTATTAACCGACGATCCGAAGTGCATGACGGGTGGTGCGATCATACCAGCACTAAAGCACCGGATCCCATCAGAACTCCAAAGTTAAGCGTGCTTGGGCGAGTGTAGTACTAGGATGGGTTACCCCTTCGGAAGTCCTCGTGTTCCACCTTTTTTTTACTACCTATTTGATTGCACGACGAGATCATTTTTTTTACCAATCTTTCTAACCAAACGTTAAGGACGGACGGAATCGTCGCCATAAAATTTGGCTGTCGATCGCCCGCGTGGGGCCTGCCGCAACCTCTACGGCTTGCTCGATCGACCAACCGACCCGAAAAATTAAAATTTGTAAATAAATAAGAAAAATAACATTTCAATTATTATTTTTCGTTTAAAACGGGCGTAACTCCGTGCATTATTGTTCGATTTCAGCTTTTCACGTGGCGCTGAAAGGCGCGCGAAGAGACGAAGAAAATAACCCCGAGCTTTCCCTCGGACGCTCACCCTTAATAGTCGACGATCAGAAGTGCATGACGGGTGCGATCATACCAGCACTAAAGCACCGGATCCCTTCAGAACTCCGAAGTTAAGCGTGCTTGGGCGAGAGTAGTACTAGGATTGTTGACCCCCTGGGAAGTCCTCGTGTTGCACCTTTTTTTACTACCTATTTGATTGCACGACGAGATCATTTTTTTTACCAATCTTTCTAACCAAACGTTAAGGACGGACGACGTCGTCGCCATAAAATTTGGCTATCGATCGCCCGCGCGGGGCCCGCCGCAACCTCTACGGCCGGCTCGATCGACCAACCGATCCAAAAAATTAAAATTTGTAAATAAATAAGAAAAATAACATTTCAATTATTATTTTTCGTTTAAAACGGGCATAACTCCGTGCATTATTGTCCGATTTCAGCTTTTCACGTGGCGCTGAAAGGCGCGCGAAGTGACGAAGAAAATGACCCCGAGCTGTCCCTCGGACGCTCACCCTTATTAGCCGACGATCAGAAGTGCGTGACAGGTGCGATCATACCAGCACTAAAGCACCGGATCCCATCAGAACTCCGAAGTTAAGCGTGCTTGGGCGAGAGTAGTACTAGGATGGGTGACCCCCTTGAGAAGTCCTTGTGTTGCACCTTTTTTTTAGTACCTATTTGATTGCACGACGAGATCATTTTTTTTACCAATCTTTCTAACCAAACGTTAAGGACGGAAGACGTCGTCGCCATAAAATTTGGCTGTCGATCGCCCGCGCGGGGCCCGCCGCAACTTCTACGGCCGGCTCGATCGACCAACCGACCCGAAAAATTAAAATTTGTAAATAAATAAGAAAAATAATATTTCAATTATTATTTTTCGTTTAAAACGGGCGTTACTCCGTGCATTATTGTCCGATTTCAGCTTTTCACGTGGCGCTGAAAGGCGCGCGAAGAGACGAAGAAAATGACCCCGAGCTGTCCCTCGGACGCTCACCCTTATTAGTTGACGATGAGAAGTGCAAGACGGGTGCGATCATACCAGCACTAAAGCACCGGATCCCATCAAAACTCCGAAGTTAAGCGTGCTTGGGCGAGAGTAGTACTAGGATGGGTGACCCCCTGAGAAGTTCTCGTGATGCACCTTTTTTTACTATCTATTTGATTGCACGACGAGATCATTTTTTTTACCAATCTTTCTAACCAAACGTTAAGGACGGACGACGTCGTCGCCATAAAATTTGGCTGTCATTCGCCCGCGCGGGGCCCACCGCAACCTCTACGGCCGCCTCGATCGACCAACCGACCCGAAAAATTAAAATTTGTAAATAAATAAGAAAAATAACATTTCAATTATTATTTTTCGTTTAAAACGGGCATAACTCCGTGCATTATTGTCCGATTTCAGCTTTTCACGTGGCGCTGAAAGGCGCGCGAAGAGACAAAGAAAATGACCCCGATCTGTCCCTCGGACGCTCACCCTTATTAGCTGACGATCAGAAGTGCGTGATGGGTGCGATCATACCAGCACTAAAGCACCGGATCCCATCAGAACTCCGAAGTTAAGCGTGCTTGGGCGAGAGTAGTACTAGGATGGGTGACCCCCTTGGAAGTCCTCGTGTAGCACCTTTTTTTTAGTACCTATTTGATTGCATGATGAGATCCTTTTTTTTACCAATCTTTCTAACCAAACGTTGAGGACGGACGACGTCGTCGGCATTAAATTTGGCTGTCGATCGCCCGCGCGAGGCCCGTCGCAACCTCTTTTGCCGGCTCAATCGACCAACCGACCCGAAAAATTAAAATTTGTAAATAAATAAGAAAAATAATATTTCAATTATTATTTTTCGTTTAAAACGGGCGTTACTCCGTGCATTATTGTCCGATTTCACCTTTTCACGTGGCGCTGAAAGGCGCGCGAAGAGACGAAGAAAATGACCCCGAGCTGTCCCTCGGACGCTCACCCTTATTAGTCGACGATCAGAAGTGCATGACTGGTGCGATCATACCAGCACTAAAGCACCGGATCCCATCAGAACTCCGAAGTTAAGCGTGCTTGGGCGAGAGTAGTACTAGGATGGGTGACCCCCTGGGAAGTCCTCGTGTTGCACCTTTTTTTACTATCTATTTGATTGCACGACGAGATCATTTTTTTTACCAATCTTTCTAACCAAACGTTAAGGACGGACGACGTCGTCGCCATAAAATTTGGCTGTCGATCGCCCGCGCGGGGCCCGCCGCAACCTCCACGGCCGGCTCGATCGACCAACGGACCCGAAAAATTAAAATTTGTAAATAAATAAGAAAAATAACATTTCAATTATTATTTTTTGTTTAAAACGAGTGTTACTCCGTGCATTATTGTCCGATTTCAGCTTTTCACGTGGCGCTGAAAGGCGCGCGAAGAGACGAAGAAAATGACCCCGATCTGTCCCTCGGACGCTCACCCTTATTAGTCGACGATCAGAAGTGCATGACGGGTGCGATCATACCAGCACTAAAGCACCGGATCCCATCAGAACTCCGAAGTTAAGCGTGCTTGGGCGAGAGTAGTAATAGAATGGGTGACCCCTTGGGAAGTCCTCGTGTTGCACCTTTTTTTACTACCTATTTGATTGCACGACGAGATCATTTTTTTTACCAATCTTTCTAACCAAACGTTAAGGACGGACGACGTCGTCGCCATAAAATTTGGCTGTCGATCGCCCGCGAGGGGCCCGCCGCAACCTCTACGGCCGGCTCGATCGACCAACGGACCCGAAAAATTAAAATTTGTAAATAAATAAGAAAAATAACATTTCAATTATTATTTTTTGTTTAAAACGAGCGTTACTCCGTGCATTATTGTCCGATTTCAGCTTTTCACGTGGCGCTGAAAGGCGCGCGAAGAGACGAAGAAAATGACCCCGATCTGTCCCTCGAACGCTCAACCTTATTAGTCGACGATCAGAAGTGCATGATGGGTGCGATCACACCAGCACTAGAGTACCGGATCCCATCAAAACTCCGAAGTTAAGCGTCCTTGGGCGAGAGTAGTACTAGGATGGGTGACCCCTTGAGAAGTCCTCATGATGCACCTTTTTTTACTATCTATTTGATTGCACGACGAGATCATTTTTTTTACCAATCTTTCTAACCAAACGTTAAGGACGGACGACGTCGTCGCCATAAAATTTGGCTGTCGATCGCCCGCGCGGGGCCCACCGCAACCTCTACGGCTGCCTCGATCGACCAACCGACCCGAAAAATTAAAATTTGTAAATAAATAAGAAAATTAACATTTCAATTATTATTTTTCGTTTAAAACGGGCATAACTCCGTGCATTATTGTCCGATTTCAGCTTTTCACGTGGCGCTGAAAGGCGCGCGAAGAGACAAAGAAAATGACCCCGATCTGTCCCTCGGACGCTCACCCTTATTAGCTGACGATCAGAAGTGCGTGATGGGTGCGATCATACCAGCACTAAAGCACCGGATCCCATCAGAACTCCGAAGTTAAGCGTGCTTGGGCGAGAGTAGTACTAGGATGGGTGACCCCCTTGGAAGTCCTCGTGTAGCACCTTTTTTTTAGTACCTATTTGATTGCATGATGAGATCCTTTTTTTTACCAATCTTTCTAACCAAACGTTGAGGACGGACGACGTCGTCGGCATTAAATTTGGCTGTCGATCGCCCGCGCGAGGCCCGCCGCAACCTCTTCTGCCGGCTCAATCGACCAACCGACCCGAAAAATTAAAATTTGTAAATAAATAAGAAAAATAATATTTCAATTATTATTTTTCGTTTAAAACGGGCGTTACTCCGTGCATTATTGTCCGATTTCACCTTTTCACGTGGCGCTGAAAGGCGCGCGAAGAGACGAAGAAAATGACCCCGAGCTGTCCCTCGGACGCTCACCCTTATTAGTCGACGATCAGAAGTGCATGACTGGTGCGATCATACCAGCACTAAAGCACCGGATCCCATCAGAACTCCGAAGTTAAGCGTGCTTGGGCGAGAGTAGTACTAGGATGGGTGACCCCCTGGGAAGTCCTCGTGTTGCACCTTTTTTTACTACCTATTTGATTGCACGACGAGATCATTTTTTTTACCAATCTTTCTAACCAAACGTTAAGGACGGAAGACGTCGTCGCCATAAAATTTGGCTGTCGATCGCCCGCGCGGGGCCCGCCGCAACTTCTACGGCCGGCTCGATCGACCAACCGACCCGAAAAATTAAAATTTGTAAATAAATAAGAAAAATAATATTTCAATTATTATTTTTCGTTTAAAACGGGCGTTACTCCGTGCATTATTGTCCGATTTCAGCTTTTCACGTGGCGCTGAAAGGCGCGCGAAGAGACGAAGAAGATGACCCCGATCTGTCCCTCGGACGCTCACCCTTATTAGTCGACGATGAGAAGTGCTAGACGGGTGCGATCATACTAGCACTAAAGCACCGGATCCCATCAAAACTCTGAAGTTAAGCGTGCTTGGGCGAGAGTAGTACTAGGATGTGTGACCCCCTGGGAAGTCCTCGTGTTGCACCTTTTTTTACTACCTATTTGATTGCACGACGAGATCATTTTTTTTACCAATCTTTCTAACCAAACGTTAAGGACGGAAGACGTCGTCGCCATAAAATTTGGCTGTCGATCGCCCGCGCGGGGCCCGCCGCAACTTCTACGGCCGGCTCGATCGACCAACCGACCCGAAAAATTAAAATTTGTAAATAAATAAGAAAAATAATATTTCAATTATTATTTTTCGTTTAAAACGGGCGTTACTCCGTGCATTATTGTCCGATTTCAGCTTTTCACGTGGCGCTGAAAGGCGCGCGAAGAGACGAAGAAGATGACCCCGATCTGTCCCTCGGACGCTCACCCTTATTAGTCGACGATGAGAAGTGCTAGACGGGTGCGATCATACTAGCACTAAAGCACCGGATCCCATCAAAACTCTGAAGTTAAGCGTGCTTGGGCGAGAGTAGTACTAGGATGTGTGACCCCCTGAGAAGTCCTCGTGATGCACCTTTTTTTACTATCTATTTGATTGCACGACGAGATCATTTTTTTTACCAATCTTTCTAACCAAACGTTAAGGACGGACGACGTCGTCGCCATAAAATTTGGCTGTCGATCGCCCGCGCGGGGCCCGCCGCAACCTCCACGGCCGGCTCGATCGACCAACGGACCCGAAAAATTAAAATTTGTAAATAAATAAGAAAAATAACATTTCAATTATTATTTTTTGTTTAAAACGAGTGTTACTCCGTGCATTATTGTCCGATTTCAGCTTTTCACGTGGCGCTGAAAGGCACGCGAAGAGACGAAGAGAATGACCCCGATCTGTCCCTCGGACGCTCACCCTTATTAGTCGACGATCAGAAGTGCATGACGGGTGCTATCATACCAGCACTAAAGCACCGGATCCCATCAGAACTACGAAGTTAAGCGTGCTTGGGCGAGAGTAGTAATAGGATGGGTGACCCCTTGGGAAGTCCTCGTGTTGCACCTTTTTTTACTACCTATTTGATTGCACGACGAGATCATTTTTTTTACCAATCTTTCTAACCAAACGTTAAGGACGGACGACGTCGTCGCCATAAAATTTGGCTGTCGATCGCCCGCGAGGGGCCCGCCGCAACCTCTACGGCCGGCTCGATCGACCAACGGACCCGAAAAATTAAAATTTGTAAATAAATAAGAAAAATAACATTTCAATTATTATTTTTTGTTTAAAACGAGCGTTACTCCGTGCATTATTGTCCGATTTCAGCTTTTCACGTGGCGCTGAAAGGCGCGCGAAGAGACGAAGAAAATGACCCCGATCTGTCCCTCGAACGCTCAACCTTATTAGTCGACGATCAGAAGTGCATGATGGGTGCGATCACACCAGCACTAGAGTACCGGATCCCATCAAAACTCCGAAGTTAAGCGTCCTTGGGCGAGAGTAGTACTAGGATGGGTGACCCCTTGAGAAGTCCTCATGATGCACCTTTTTTTACTATCTATTTGATTGCACGACGAGATCATTTTTTTTACCAATCTTTCTAACCAAACGTTAAGGACGGACGACGTCGTCGCCATAAAATTTGGCTGTCGATCGCCCGCGAGGGGCCCGCCGCAACCTCTACGGCCGGCTCGATCGACCAACGGACCCGAAAAATTAAAATTTGTAAATAAATAAGAAAAATAACATTTCAATTATTATTTTTTGTTTAAAACGAGCGTTACTCCGTGCATTATTGTCCGATTTCAGCTTTTCACGTGGCGCTGAAAGGCGCGCGAAGAGACGAAGAAAATGACCCCGATCTGTCCCTCGAACGCTCAACCTTATTAGTCGACGATCAGAAGTGCATGATGGTTGCGATCACACCAGCACTAGAGTACCGGATCCCATCAGAACTCCAAAGTTAAGCGTGCTTGGGCGAGAGTAGTACTAGAATGGGTGACCCCTTGGGAAGTCCTCGTGTTGCACCTTTTTTACTACCTATTTGATTGCACGACGAGATCATTTTTTTTACCAATCTTTCTAACCAAACGTTAAGGACGGACGACGTCGTCGCCATAAAATTTGGCTGTCGATCGCCCGCGCGGGGCCCGCCGCAACCTCTACGGCCGCCTCGATCGACCAACCGACCCGAAAAATAAAATTTGTAAATAAATAAGAAAAATAATATTTCAATTATTATTTTTCGTTTAAAACGGGCATAACTCCGTGCATTATTGTCCGATTTCAGCTTTTCACGTGGCGCTGAAAGGCGCGCGAAGAGACAAAGAAAATGACCCCGATCTGTCCCTCGGACGCTCACCCTTATTAGCTGACGATCAGAAGTGCGTGATGGGTGCGATCATACCAGCACTAAAGCACCGGATCCCATCAGAACTCCGAAGTTAAGCGTGCTTGGGCGAGAGTAGTACTAGGATGGGTGACCCCCTTGGAAGTCCTCGTGTAGCACCTTTTTTTTAGTACCTATTTGATTGCATGATGAGATCCTTTTTTTTACCAATCTTTCTAACCAAACGTTGAGGACGGACGACGTCGTCGGCATTAAATTTGGATGTCGATCGCCCGCGCGAGGCCCGCCGCAACCTCTTCTGCCGGCTCAATCGACCAACCGACCCGAAAAATTAAAATTTGTAAATAAATAAGAAAAATAATATTTCAATTATTATTTTTCGTTTAAAACGGGCGTTACTCCGTGCATTATTGTCCGATTTCACCTTTTCACGTGGCGCTGAAAGGCGCGCGAAGAGACGAAGAAAATGACCCCGAGCTGTCCCTCGGACGCTCACCCTTATTAGTCGACGATCAGAAGTGCATGACTGGTGCGATCATACCAGCACTAAAGCACCGGATCCCATCAGAACTCCGAAGTTAAGTGTGCTTGGGCGAGAGTAGTACTAGGATGGGTGACCCCCCTGGGAAGTCCTCGTGTTGCACCTTTTTTTACTACCTATTTGATTGCACGACGATATCATTTTTTTTACCAATCTTTCTAACCAAACGTTAAGGACGGAAGACGTCGTCGCCATAAAATTTGGCTGTCGATCGCCCGCGCGGGGCCCGCCGCAACTTCTACGGCCGGCTCGATCGACCAACCGACCCGAAAAATTAAAATTTGTAAATAAATAAGAAAAATAATATAGCAATTATTATTTTTCGTTTAAAACGGGCGTTACTCCGTGCATTATTGTCCGATTTCAGCTTTTCACGTGGCGCTGAAAGGCGCGCGAAGAGACAAAGAAGATGACCCCGAGCTGTCCCTCGGACGCTCACCCTTATTACTCGACGATCAGAAGTGCATGACTGGTGCGATCATACCAGCACTAAAGCACCGGATCCCATCAGAACTCCGAAGTTAAGTGTGCTTGGGCGAAAGTAGTACTAGGATGGGTGACCCCCTGGGAAGTCCTCGTGTTGCAGCTTTTTTTACTACCTATTTGATTGCACGACAAGATCATTTTTTTTACCAATCTTTCTAACCAAACGTTAAGGACGGACGACATCGTCGCCATAAAATTTGGCAGTCGATCGCCCGCGCGGGGCCCGCCGCAATCTCTACGGCCGGCTCGATCGACCAACCGACCCGAAAAATTAAAATTTGTAAATAAATAAGAAAAATAATATTTCAATTATTATTTTTCGTTTAAAACGGGCATAACTCCGTGCATTATTGTCCGATTTCAGCTTTTCGCGTGGCGCTGAAAGGCGCGCGAAGAGACAAAGAAAATGACCACGAGCTGTCGCTCGGACGCACACCCTTATTAGCCGACGATCAGAAGTGCATAACGGGTGCGATCATACCGGCACTAACGCACCTGATCCCATCAGAACTCCGAAGTTTAGCGTGCTTGTGTGAGAGTAGTACTAGGATGGGTGACCCCCTGGGAAGTCCTCGTGTTGCACGTTTTTTTTTACTACCTATTTGATTGCACGACGAGATCATTTTTTTTACCAATCTTTCTAACCAAACGTTAAGGACGGAAGACGTCGTCGCCATAAAATATGGCTGTCGATCGCCCGCGCGGGGCACGCCGCAACTTCTACGGCCGGCTCGATCGACCAACCAATCCCGAAAAATTAAAATTTGTAAATAAATAAGAAAAATAATATTTCAATTATTATAATTCGTTTAAAACGGGCGTTACTCCGTGCATTATTGTCCGATTTCAGCTTTTCACGTTGCGCTGAAAGGCGCGCGAAGAGACGAAGAAAATGACCCCGAGCTGTCCCTCGGACGCTCACCCTTATTAGTCGACGATCAGAAGTGCATGACTGGTGCGATCATACCAACACTAAAGCACCGGATCCCATCAGAACTCCGAAGTTAAGTGTGCTTGGGTGAGAGTAGTACTAGGATGGGTGACCCCTTGGGAAGTCCTCGTGTTGCATCTTTTTTTACTACCTATTTGATTGCACGACGAGATCATTTCTTTTACCAATCTTTCTAACCAAACGTTAAGGACGGGCGACGTCGTCGCCATAAAATTGGGCTGTCGATCGCCCGCGCGGGGCCCGCCGCAACTTCTACGGCCGGCTCGATCGACCAACCGACCCGAAAAATTAAAATTTGTAAATAAATAAGAAAAATAACATTTTAATTATTATTTTTCGTTTAAAACAGGCGTTAGTCCGTGCATTATTGTCCGATTTCAGCTTTTCACGTGGCGATGAAAGGCGCGCGAAGAGACGAAGAAAATGACCCCGAGCTGTCCCTCGGACGCTCACCCTTATTAGTCGACGATCAGAAGTGCATGACGGGTGCGATCATACTAGTACTAAAGCACCGGATCCCATCAGAACTCTGAAGTTAAGCGTCTCTGGGCGAGAGTAGTACTAGGATGGGTGACCCCCTGGGAAGTCCTCTTGTTGCACCTTTTTCTACTACCTATTTGATTGCACGACGAGATCATTTTTTTTACCAATCTTTCTAACCAAACGTTATGGACGGACGACGTCGTCGCCACAAAATTTGGTAGTCGATTGCCCGCGCGGGGTCCGCCGCAACCTCTACGGCCGGCTCGATCGACCAACCGACCCGAAAAATTAAAATTAGTAAATAAATAAGAAAAATAACATTTCAATTATTATTTTTCGTTTAAAACGGGCGTAACTCCGTGCTCTATTGTCCGATTTCATCTTTTCACGTGGCGCTGAAAGGCGCGCGAAGAGACGAAGAAAATGACCCCCGAACTCTCCCTCGGACGCTCACCCTTATTAGCCGACGATCAGAAGTGTGTGACGGGTGCGATCATATCAGCACTAAAGCACCGGATCCCATCAAAACTCCGAAGTTAAGCGTTCTTGGGCGAGAGTAGTACTAGGATGGGTGACCCCTTGGAAAGTCCTTGTGTTGCACCTTTTTTTAGTACCTATTTGATTGCACGACGAGATCATTTTTTTTACCAATCTTTCTAACCAAACGTTAAAGACGGACGACGTCGTCGCCATAAAATTTGGCTGTCGATCGCTAGCGCGGGGCCCGCCGCAACCTCTAGGGCCGGCTCGATCGACCAACCGACCTGAAAAATTAAAATTTGTAAATAAATAAGAAAAATAACATTTCAATTATTATTTTTCGTTTAAAACAGGCGTAACTCCGTGCTTTATTGTCCGATTTCAGCTTTTCACGTGGCGCTGAAAGACGCGAGAAGAGACGAAGAAAATGACCCCGAGCTGTCCCTTGGACGCTCACCCTTATTAGCCGACGATCAGAAGTGCGTGACGGGTGCGATCATACCAGCACTAAAGCACCGGATCCCATCAGAACTCCGAAGTTAAGCGTGCTTGGGCGAGAGTAGTACTCGGATGGGTGACCCCCTGGGAAGTCCTCGTGTTGCACCTTTTTTTTCCTACCTATTTGATTGCACGACGAGATCATTTTTTTTACCAATCTTTCTAACCAAACGTTAAGGATGGACGACGTCATCGCCACAAAATTTGGTTGTCGATCGCCCGCGCGGGGCCCGCCGCAACCTCTACGGCCGGCTCGATCGACCAACCGATCCGAAAAATTAAAATTTGTAAATAAATAAGAAAAATAACATTTCAATTATTATTTTTCGTTTAAAACGGGCGTAACTCCGTGCTTTATTGTCCGATTTCAGCTTTTCAGGTGGCGCTGAAAGGCGCGAGAAGAGACGAAGAAAATGACCCCCGAACTCTCCCTCGGACGCTCACCCTTATTAGCCGACGATCAGAAGTGCGTGACGGGTGCGATCATACCAGCACTAAAGCACCGGATCCCAACAGAACTCCGAAGTTAAGCGTGCTTGGGCGATAGTAGTACTAGGATGGGTGACCCCATGGGAAGTCCTCGTGTTGCACCTTTTTTTTCCTACATATTTGATTGCACGACGAGATCATTTTTTTTACCAATCTTTCTAACCAAACGTTAAGGACGGACGACGTCGTCGCCACAAAATTTGGCTGTCGATCGCCCGTGCGGGGCCCGCCGCAACCTCTACGGCCGGCTCGATCGACCAACCGACCCGAAAAATTAAAATTTGTAAATAAATAAGAAAAATAACATTTCAATTATTATTTTTCGTTTAAAACGGGTGTAACTCCGTGCTTTATTGAACGATTTCAGCTTTTCACGTGGCGCTGAAAGGCGCGCGAAGAGACGAAGAAAATGACCCCGAGCTGTCCCTTGGACGCTCACCCTTATTAGCCGACGATCAGAAGTGCATGACGGGTGCGATCATACCAGCACTAAAGCACCGGATCCCATCAGAACTCTGAAGTTAAGCGTGTTTGGGCCAGAGTAGTACTAGGATGGGTGACCCCCTGGGAAGTCCTCTTGTTGCACCTTTTTTCACTACCTATTTGATTGCACGACGAGATCATTTTTTTTACCAATCTTTCTAACCAAACGTTAAGGGCGGACGACGTCGTCGCCATAAAATTTGGCTATCGATCGCCCGCGCGGGGCCCGCCGCAACCTCTACGGCCGAATCGATCGACCAACCGACCCGAAAAATTAAAATTTGTAAATAAATAAGAAAAATATCATTTCAATTATTATTATTCGTTTAAAACGGGCGTAACTCCGTGCATTATTGTCCGATTTCATCTTTTCACGTGGCGCTGAAATGCGCGCGAAGAGACGAAGAAAATGACCCCGAGCTGTCCCTCGGACGCTCTCCCTTATTAGCCGACGATCAGAAGTGCATGACGGGTGCGATCATACCAGTACTAAAGCACCGGATCCCATCAGAACTCTGAAGTTAAGCGTGTTTGGGCGAGAGTAGTACTAGGATGGGTGACCCCCTGGGAAGTCCTCTTGTTGCACCTTGTTTTACTACCTATTTGATTGCACGACGAGATCATTTTTTTTACCAATCTTTCTAACCAAACGTTAAGAACGGACGAGGTCGTCGCCACAAAATTTGGTTTAAAACGGGCGTAACTCCGTGCATTATTGTCCGATTTCAGCTTTTCACGTGGCGCTGAAAGGCGCGCGAAGAGAAGAAGAAAATGACCCCTAGCTGTCCCTTGGACGCTCACCATTATTAGCCGACGATCAGAAGTGCGTGACTTGTGCGATCATACCAGCACTAAAGCACCGGATCCCATCAGAACTCCGAAGTTAAGCGTGCTTGGGTGAGAGTAGTACTAGGATGGGTGACCCCCTAGGAAGTCCTTGAGTTGCACGTTTTTTTAGTACCTATTTGATTGCACGACGAGATCATTTTTTTTACCAATCTTTCTAACCAAACGTTAAAGACGGACGACGTCGTCGCCATAAAATTTGGCTGTCGATCGCCCGCGAGGGGCCCGCCGCAACCTCTACGGCCGGCTCGATCGACCAACCGACTCGAAAAATTAAAATTTGTAAATAAATAAGAAAAATAACATTTCAATTATTATTTTTCGTTTAAAACGGGCGTTACTCCGTGCATTATTGTCCGATTTCAGCTTTTCACGTGGCGCTGAAAGGCGCGCGAAGAGACGAAGAAAATGACACCGAGCTGTCCCTCGGACGCTCACCCTTATTAGCCGACGATCAGAAGTGTATGACGGGTGCGATCATACCAGCACTAAAGCACCGGATCCCATCAGAACTCCGAAGTTATGCGTGATTGGGCGAGAGTAGTACTAGGATGGGTGACCCCCTGGGAAGTCCTCGTGTTGCACCTTTTTTTTAGTACCTATTTGATTGCACGACGAGATCATTTTTTTTACCAATCTTTCTAACCAAACGTTAAGAACGGACGACGTCGTCGCCATACAATTTGGCTGTCGATCGCCCGCGCGGGGCCCGCCACAACCCCTACGGCCGGCTCGATCGACTAACCGACCCGAAAAATTAAAATTTGTAAATAAATAAGAAAAATAACATTTCAATTATTATTTTTCGTTTAAAACGGGCGTTACTCCGTGCATTATTGTCTGATTTCAGCTTTTCACGTGGCGCTGAAAGGCGCGCGAAGAGACGAAGAAAATGACCCCGAGCTGTCCCTCGGACGCTCACCCTTATTAGCCGACGATCAGAAGTGTATGACGGGTGCGATCATACCAGCACTAAAGCACCAGATCCAATCAGAACTCCGAAGTTATGAGTGATTGGGCGAGAGTAGTACTAGGATGGGTGACCCCCTGGGAAGTCCTCGTGTTGCACCGTTTTTTTAGTACCTATTTGATTGCACGACGAGATCATTTTTTTTACCAATCTTTCTAACCAAACGTTAAGAACGGACGACGTCGTCGCCATAAAATTTGGCTGACGATCGCTCGCGCGGGGCCCGCCACAACCTCTACGGCCGGCTCGATCGACCAACCGACCCGAAAAATTAAAATTTGTAAATAAATAAATAAAATAACATTTCAATTATTATTTTTCCTTTCAAACGGGCGTTACTCCGTGCATTATTGTCCGATTTCAGCTTTTCACGTGGCGCTGAAAGGCGCGCGAAGAGAAGAAGAAAATGACCCCGAGCTGTCCGTTGGACGCGCACCATTATTAGCCGACGATCAGAAGTGCGTGACGGGTGCGATCATACCAGCACTAAAGCACCGGATCCCATCAGAACTCCGAAGTTAATCGTGCTAAGGCGAGAGTAGTACTAGGATGGGTGACCCCCTGGGAAGTCTTCGTGTTGCACCTTTTTTTTAGTATCTATTTGATTGCACGACGAGATCATTTTTTTTACCAATCTTTCTAACCAAACGTTAAGGACGGACGACGTCGTCGCCATTAAATTTGGCTGTCGATCGCCCGCGCGGGGCCCGCCGCAACCTCTACGGCCGGCTCGATCGACCAACCGACCCGAAAAATTAAAATTTGTAAATAAATAAGAAAAATAACATTTCAATTATTATTTTTCGTTTAAAACGGGCGTAACTCCGTGCATTATTGTCCGATTTCAGCTTTTCACGTGGCGCTGAAAGGCGCGCGAAAAGACGAAGAAAATGACCCCGAGCTGTCCCTCGGACGCTCACCCTTATTAGCCGACGATCAGAAGTGTATGACGGGGGCGATCATACCAGCACTAAAGCATCGGATCCCATTAGATCTTAAAAGTTAAGCGTGCTTGGGCGAGAGTAGTACTAGAATGGGTGACCTCCTGGGAAGTCCTCTTGTTGCACCTTTTTTTTAGTACCTATTTGATTGCACGACCAGATCATTTTTTTTAGCAATCTTTCTAACCAAACGTTAAGAACGGACGACGTCGTCGCCATAAAATTTGGCTGTCGATCGATCGCGCGGGGCCCGCCACAACCTCTACGGCCGGCTCGATCGACCAATCGACCCGAAAAATTAAAATTTGTAAATAAATAAGAAAAATAACATTTCAATGAAAAATAACATTTCAATTATTATTTTTCGTTTAAAACGGGCGTTACTCCGTGCATTATTGTCCGATTTCAGCTTTTCACGTGGCGGTGAAAGGCGCGCGAAGAGAAGAAGAAAATGACCCCGAGCTGTCCGTTGGACGCGCACCATTATTAGCCGACGATCAGAAGTGCGTGACGGGTGCGATCATACCAGCACTAAAGCACCGGATCCCATCAGAACTCCGAAGTTAAGCGTGCTTGGGCGAGAGTAGTACTAGGATGGGTGACCCCTTGGGAAGTCTTCGTGTTGCAACTTTTTTTTAGTACCTATTTGATTGCACGACGAGATCATTTTTTTTACCAATCTTTCTAACCAAACGTTAAGGACGGACGACGTCGTCGCCATTAAATTTGGCGGTCGATCGCCCGCGCGGGGCCCGCCGCAACCTCTACGGCCGGCTCGATCGACCAACCGACCCGAAAAATTAAAATTTGTAAATAAATAAGAAAAATAACATTTCAATTATTATTTTTCGTTTAAAACGGGCGTTACTCCGTGCATTATTGTCCGATTTCAGCTTTTCACGTGGCGCTGAAAGGCGCGCGAAGAGAAGAAGAAAATGACCCCGAGCTGTCCGTTGGACGCGCACCATTATTAGCCGACGATCAGAAGTGCGTGACGGGTGCGATCATATGCACGACGAGATCATTTTTTTTACCAATCTTTCTAACCAAACGTTAAGGACGGACGACGTCGTCGCCATTAAATTTGGCTGTCGATCGCCCGCGCGGGGCCCGCCGCAACCTCTGCGGCCGGCTCGATCGACCAACCGACCCGAAAAATTAAAATTTGTAAATAAATAAGAAAAATAACATTTCAATTATTATTTTTCCTTTCAAACGGGCGTTACTCCGTGCATTATTGTCCGATTTCAGCTTTTCACGTGGCGCTGAAAGGCGCGCGAAGAGAAGAAGAAAATGACCCCGAGCTGTCCGTTGGACGCGCACCATTATTAGCCGACGATCAGAAGTGCGTGACGGGTGCGATCATACCAGCACTAAAGCACCGGATCCCATCAGAACTCCGAAGTTAATCGTGCTAAGGCGAGAGTAGTACTAGGATGGGTGACCCCCTGGGAAGTCTTCGTGTTGCACCTTTTTTTTAGTATCTATTTGATTGCACGACGAGATCATTTTTTTTACCAATCTTTCTAACCAAACGTTAAGGACGGACGACGTCGTCGCCATTAAATTTGGCTGTCGATCGCCCGCGCGGCGCCCGCCGCAACCTCTACGGCCGGCTCGGTCGACCAACCGACCCGAAAAATTAAAATTTGTAAATAAATAAGAAAAATAACATTTCAATTATTATTTTTCGTTTAAAACGGGCGTTACTCCGTGCATTATTGTCCGATTTCAGCTTTTCACGTGGCGCTGAAAGGCGCGCGAAGAGAAGAAGAAAATGACCCCGAGCTATCCGTTGGACGCGCACCATTATTAGCCAACGATCAGAAGTGCGTGACGGGTGCGATCATACCAGCACTAAAGCACCGGATCCCATCAGAACTCCGAAGTTAAACATGCTTGGGCGAGAGTAGTACTAGGATGGGTGACCCCCTGGGAAGTCCTCGTGTTGCACCTTTTTTTTAGTACCTACTTGATTGCACGACGAGATCCTTTTTTTTACCAATCTTTCTAACCAAACGTTAAGGACGGACGATGTCGTCGTTATAAAATTTGGCTGTCGATCGCCCGCGCGAGGCCCGCCGCAACCTCTACTGCCGGCTCGATCGACCAACCGACCCGAAAAATTAAAATTTGTAAATAAATAAGAAAAATAACATTTCAATTATTATTTTTTGTTTAAAACGAGCGTTATTCCGTGCATTATTGTCCGATTTCAGCATTTCACGTGCCGCTGAAAGGCGCGCGAAGAGACGAACAAAAATGACCCCGATCTATCCCTCGGACGCTCACCCTTATTAGTCGACGATCAGAAGTGCATGACGGGTGCGATCATACCAGCACTAAAGCACCGGATCCCATCAGAACTCCGAAGTCAAGCGTGCTTGGGCGAGAGTAGTACTAGGATGGGTGACCCCCTGGGAAGTCCTCGTGTTGCATGTTTTTTTTTACTACCTATTTGATTGCACGACGAGATCATTTTTTTTACCAATCTTTCTAACCAAACGTTAAGGACGGAAGACGTCGTCGCCATAAAATTTGGCTGTCGATCGCCCGCGCGGGGCACGCCGCAACTTCTACGGCCGGCTCGATCGACCAACCGACCCGAAAAATTAAAATTTGTAAATAAATAAGAAAAATAACATTTCAATTATTATAATTCGTTTAAAACGGGCGTTACTCCGTGCATTATTGTCCGATTGCAGCTTTTCACGTGGCGCTGAAAGGCGCGCGAAGAGACGAAGAAAATGACCCCGAGCTGTCCCTCGGACGCTCACCCTTATTAGTCGACGATGAGAAGTGCAAGAAGGGTGCGATCATACAAGCACGCCGCAACTTCTACGGCCGGCTCGATCGACCAACCGACCCGAAAAATTAAAATTTGTAAATAAATAAGAAAAATAATATTTCAATTATTATAATTCGTTTAAAACGGGCGTTACTCCGTGCATTATTGTCCGATTGCAGCTTTTCACGTGGCGCTGAAAGGCGCGCGAAGAGACGAAGAAAATGACCCCGAGCTGTCCCTCGGACGCTCACCCTTATTAGTCGACGATGAGAAGTGCAAGAAGGGTGCGATCATACAAGCACTAAAGCACCTGATCCCATCAGAACTCTAAAGTTAAGTGTGCTTGGGCGAGAGTAGTACTAGGATGGGTGACCCCCTGGGAAGTCCTCGTGTTGTACCTTTTTTTTTACTACCTATTTGATTGCACGACGAGATCATTTTTTTTACCAATCTTTCTAACCAAACGTTAAGGACGGGCGACGTCGTAGCCATAAAATTTGGCTGTCGATCGCCCGCGCGGGGCCCGCCGCAACTTCTACGGCCGGCTCGATCGACCAACCGACCCGAAAAATTAAAATTTGTAAATAAATAAGAAAAATAACATTTCAATTATTATTTTTGTTTAAAACAGGCGTTAGTCCGTGCATTATTGTCCGATTTCAGCTTTTCACGTGGCGCTGAAAGGCGCGCGAAGAGACGAAGAAAAATGACCCCGAGCTGTCCCTCGGACGCTCACCCTTATTAGTCGACGATCAGAAGTGCATGACTGGTGCGATCATACCAACACTAAAGCACCGGATCCTATCAGAACTCCGAAGTTAAGTGTGCTTGGGCGATAGTAGTACTAGGATGGGTGACCCCCTGGGAAGTCCTCGTGTTGCATCTTTTTTTACTACCTATTTGATTGCACGACGAGATCATTTTTTTTACCAATCTTTCTAACCAAACGTTAAGGACGGACAACGTCGTCGCCATAAAATTTGGCAGTCGATCGCCCGCATGGCGCCCGCCGAAATCTCTACGGCCGGCTCGATCGACCAACCGACCCGAAAAATTAAAATTTGTAAATAAATAAGAAAAATAACATTTCAATTATTATTTTTCGTTTAAAACGGGCATAACTCCGTGCATTATTGTCCGATTTCAGCTTTTCACGTGGCGCTGAAAGGCGCGCGAAGAGACAAAGAAAATGACCACGAGCTGTCCCTCGGACGCTCACCCTTATTAGCCGACGATCAGAAGTGCATAACGGGTGCAATCATACCAGCACTAACGCACCGGATCCCATCAGAACTCCGAAGTTAAGCGTGTTTGGGCGAGAGTAGTACTAGGATGGGTGACCCCCTAGAAAGTCCTCGTGTTGCACCTTTTTTTTTACTACCTATTTGATTGCACGACGAGATTATTTTTTTTACCAATCTTTCTAACCAAACGTTAAGGACGGACGACGTCGTCGCCATAAAATTTGGCTGTCGATCGCCCGCGCGGGGCCCGCCGCAACCTGTACGGTCGGCTCGATCGACCAACCGACCCGAAAAATTAAAATTTGTAAATAAATAAGAAAAATAACATTTCAATTATTATTATTCGTTTAAAACGGGCGTAACTCTGTGCATTATTGTCCGATTTCAGCTTTTCACGTGGCGCTGAAAGGCATGCGAAGAGACGAATAAAATGACCCCGAGCTGTCCCTCGGACGCTCTCCCTTATTAGCCGACGATCAGAAGTGCATGACGGGTGCGATCATACCTGTACTAAAGCACCGGATCCCATAAGAACTCTGAAGTTAAGCGTGTTTGGGCGAGAGTAGTACTAGGATGGGTGACCCCCTGGGAAGTCCTCTTGTTGCACCTTTTTTTACTACCTATTTGATTGCACGACGAGATCATTTTTTTTACCTATCTTTCTAACCAAACGTTATGGACGGACGACGTCGTCGCCACAAAATTTTTCGTTTATAACGGGCGTAACTCCGTGCTTTATTGTCCGATTTCAGCTTTTCACGTGGCGCTGAAAGGCGCGCGAAGAGACGAAGAAAATGACCCCCGAACTCTCCCTCGGACGCTCACCCTTATTAGCCGACGATCAGAAGTGCGTGACGGGTGCGATCACACCAGCACTAAAGCACCGGATCCCATCAGAACTCCGAAGTTAAGCCTGCTTGGGCGAGAGTAGTACTAGGATGGGTGACCCCATGGGAAGTCCTCGTGTTGCACCTTTTTTTTACTACCTATTTGATTGCACGACGAGATCATTTTTTTTACCAATCTTTCTAACCAAACGTTAAGGACGGACGGCGTCGTTGCCATAAAATTTGGCTGTCGATCGCCCGCGCGGGGCCCGCCGCAACCTCTACGGCCGGCTCGATCGACCAACCGACCCGAAAAATTAAAATTTGTAAATAAATAAGAAAAATAACATTTCAATTATTATTTTTCGTTTAAAACGCGCGTTACTCCGTGCATTATTGTCCGATTTCAGCTTTTCACGTGGCGCTGAAAGGCGCGCGAAGAGACGAAGAAAAAGACCCCGAGCTGTCCCTTGGACGCTCACCATTATTAGCCGACGATCAGAAGTGTGTGACGGGTGCGATCATACCAGCACTAAAGCACCGGATCCCATCAGAACTCCGAAGTTAAGCGTGCTTGGGCGAGAGAAGTACTAGGATGGGTGTCCCCCTGGGAAGTCCTCGTGTTGCACCTTTATTTTAGTACCTATTTGATTCCACGACGAGATCATTTTTTTTACCAATCTTTCTAACCAAACGTTAAGGACGGACAACGTCGTCGCCATAAAATTTGGCTGTCGATCGCCCGCGCGGGGCCCGCCGCAACCTCTACGGCCGGCTCGATCGACTAACCGACATGAAAAATTAAAATTTGTAAATAAATAAGAAAAATAACATTTCAATTATTATTATTCGTTTAAAACGGGCGTAACTCCGTGCATTATTGTCCGATTTCAGCTTTTCACGTGGCGCTGAAAGGCGCGCGAAGAGACGAAGAAAATGACCCCGAGCTGTCCCTCGGACGCTCACCCTTATTAGCCGACGATCAGAAGTGTATGATGTGGTTGATCATACCACCACTAAAGCATCGGATCCCATTAGAACTCCAAAGTTAAGCGTGCTTTGGCGAGAGTAGTACTAGTATGGGTGACCCCTTGGGAAGTCCTCTTGTTGCACCTTTTTTTTAGTACCTATTTGATTGCACGACGAGATCATTTTTTTAGCAATCTTTCTAACCAAACGTTAAGAACGGACGACGTCTTCGCCATAAAATTTGGCTGTCGATCGATCGAGCGGGGCCCGCCACAACCTCTACGGCCGGCTCGATCGACCAATCGACCCGAAAAATTAAAATTTGTAAATAAATAAGAAAAATAACATTTCAATTATTATTTTTCGTTTAAAACGGGCGTTACTCCGTGCATTATTGTCCGATTTCAGCTTTTCACGTGGCGCTGAAAGGCGCACGAAGAGAAGAAGAAAATGACCCCGAGATGTCCGTTGGACACGCACCATTATTAGCCGACGATCAGAAGTGCGTGACGGGTGCGATCATACCAGCACTAAAGCACCGGATCCCATCAGAACTCCGAAGTTAAGCGTGCTTGGGCGAGAGTAGTACTAGGATGGGTGACCCCCTGGGAAGTCCTCGTGTTGCACCTTTTTTTTAGTACATATTTGATTGCACGACGAGATTATTTATTTTTACCAATCTTTCTAACCAAACGTTAAGGACGGACGACGTCGTCGCCATTAAATTTGGCTGTCGATCGCCCGCGCGGGGCCCGCAGCAACCTCTACGGCCGGCTCGATCGGCCAACCGACCCGAAAAATTAAAATTTGTAAATAAATAAGAAAAATAACATTTCAATTATTATTTTTCCTTTAAAACGGGCGTTACTCCGTGCATTATTGTCCGATTTCAGCTTTTCACGTGGCGCTGAAAGGCGCGCGAAGAGACGAAGAAAATGACCCCGAGCTGTCCCTCGGACGCTCACCCTTATTAGCCAACGATCAGAAGTTTATGACGGGGGTGATCATACCAGCACTAAAGCATTGGATCCCATTAGGACTCCAAAGTTAAGCGTGCTTGGGCGAGAGTAGTACTAGAATGGGTGACCCCCTGGGAAGTCCACTTGTTGCACCTTTTTTTTAGTACCTATTTGATTGCACGACGAGATCATTTTTTTTAGCAATCTTTCTAACCAAACGTTAAGAACGGACGACGTCGTCGCCATAAAATTTGGCTGTCGATCGATCGCGCGGGGCCCGCCACAACCTCTACGGCCGGCTCGATCGACCAATCGACCCGAAAAATTAAAATTTGTAAATAAATAAGAAAAATAACATTTCAATTATTATTTTTCCTTTAAAACGGGCGTTACTCCGTGCATTATTGTCCGATTTCAGCTTTTCACGTGGCGCTGAAAGGCGCGCGAAGAGAAGAAGAAAATGACCCCGAGCTGTCCGTTGGACGCGCACCATTATTAGCCGACGATCAGAAGTGCGTGACGGGTGCGATCATACCAGCCCTAAAGCACCGGATCCCATCAGAACTCCGAAGTTAAGCGTGCATGGGCGAGAGTAGTACTAGTATGGGTGACCCCCTGGGAAGTCCTCGTGTTGCACCTTTTTTTTAGTACCTATTTGATTGCACGACGAGATCATTTTTTTTACCAATCTTTCTAACCAAACGTTAAGGACGGACGACGTCGTCGCCATTAAATTTGGCTGTCGATCGCCCGCGCGGGGCCCGCCACAACCTCTACGGCCGGCTCGATCGACCAATCGACCCGAAAAATTAAAATTTGTAAATAAATAAGAAAAATAACATTTCAATTATTATTTTTCGTTTTAAACGGGCGTTACTCCGTGCATTATTGTCCGATTTCAGCTTTTCACGTGGCGCTGAAAGGCGCGCGAAGAGAAGAAGAAAATGACCCCGAGCTGTCCGTTGGACGCGCACCATTATTAGCCGACGATCAGAAGTGCGTGACGGGTGCGATCATACCAGCACTAAAGCACCGGATCCCATCAGAACTCCGAAGTTAAGCGTGCATGGGCGAGAGTAGTACTAGGATGGGTGACCCCCTGGGAAGTCCTCGTGTTGCACCTTTTTTTTAGTACCTATTTGATTGCACGACGAGATCATTTTTTTTACCAATCTTTCTAACCAAACGTTAAGGACGGACGACGTCGTCGCCATTAAATTTGGCTGTCAATCGCCCGCGCGGGGCCCGCCGCAACCTCTACGGCCGGCTCGATCGACCAACCGACCCGAAAAATTAAAATTTGTAAATAAATAAGAAAAATAACATTTCAATTATTATTTTTCCTTTAAAACGGGCGTTACTCCGTGCATTATTGTCCGATTTCAGCTTTTTACGTGGCGCTGAAAGGCGCGCGAAGAGACGAAGAAAATGACCCCGAGCTGTCCCTCGGACGCTCACCCTTATTAGCCGACGATCAGAAGTGTATGACGGGGGTGATCATACCAGCACTAAAGCATCGGATCCCATTAGGACTGCAAAGTTAAGCGTGCTTTGGCGAGAGTAGTACTAGAATGGGTGACCCCCTGGGAAGTCCTCTTGTTGCACCTTTTTTTTAGTACCTATTTGATTGCACGACGAGATCATTTTTTTTAGCAATCTTTCTAACCAAACGTTAAGAACGGACGACGTCGTCGCCATAAAATTTGGCTGTCGATCGATCGCGCGGGGCCCGCCACAACCTCTACGGCCGGCTCGATCGACCAATCGACCCGAAAAATTAAAATTTGTAAATAAATAAGAAAAATAACATTTCAATTATTATTTTTCGTTTAAAACGGGCGTTACTCCGTGCATTATTGTCCGATTTCAGCTTTTCACGTGGCGCTGAAAGGCGCGCGAAGAGAAGAAGAAAATCACCCCGAGCTGTCCGTTGGACGCGCACCATTATTAGCCGACGATCAGAAGTGCGTGACGGGTGCGATCATACCAGCACTAAAGCACCGGATCCCATCAGAACTCCGAAGGTAAGCGTGCTTGGGCGAGAGTAGTACTAGGATGGGTGACCCCCTGGGAAGTCCTCGTGTTGCACCTTTTTTTTAGTACCTATTTGATTGCACGACGAGATTATTTATTTTTACCAATCTTTCTAACCAAACGTTAAGGACGGACGACGTCGTCGCCATTAAATTTGGCTGTCGATCGCCCGCGCGGGGCCCGCCGCAACCTCTACGGCCGGCTCGATCGGCCAACCGACCCGAAAAATTAAAATTTGTAAATAAATAAGAAAAATAACATTTCAATTATTATTTTTCCTTTAAAACGGGCGTTACTCCGTGCATTATTGTCCGATTTCAGCTTTTCACGTGGCGCTGAAAGGCGCGCGAAGAGACGAAGAAAATGACCCCGAGCTGTCCCTCGGACGCTCACCCTTATTAGCCGACGATCAGAAGTGTATGACGGGTGCGATAATACCAGCACTAAAGCACCGTATCCCATCAGAACTCCGAAGTTAAGCGTGATTGGGCGAGAGTAGTACTAGGATGGGTGACCCCCTGGGAAGTCCTCGTGTTGCACCTTTTTTTAGTACCTATTTGATTGCACGACTAGATCATTTTTTTTACCAATCTTTCTAACCAAATGTTAAGGACGGACGACGTCGTCGCCATAAAATTTGGCTGACGATCGCCCGCGCGGGGCCCGCCACAACCTCTACGGCCGGCTCGATCGACCAACCGACTCGAAAAATTAAAATTTGTAAATAAATTAAAAAAATAACATTTCAATTATTATTTTTTGTTTAAAACGGGCGTAACTCCGTGCATTATTGTCTGATTTCAGCTTTTCACGTGGCGCTGAAAGGCGTGCGAAAAGACGAAGAAAATGACCCCCGAACTCTCCCTCGGACGCTCACCCTTATTAGCCGACGATCAGAAGCACATGATGGATGCGATCATACATGCACTAACACATCGGATCCCATCAAAACTTCAAAGTTAAGCATGCTTGGGCGAGAGTAATGGTAGGATGGGTGACCCCTTGGGAAGTTCTCGGGTTGTACCTTTTTTTTAGTATCTATTTGATTGCACGACGAGATCATTTTTTTTACCAATCTTTCTAACCAAACGTTAAGGACGGACGGCGTCGTCGCCATAAAATTTGGCTGTCGATCGCCCGCGCGGGGCCCGCCGCAACCTCTACGGCCGGCTCGATCGACCAACCGACCCGAAAAATTAAAATTTGTAAATAAATAAGAAAAATAACATTTCAATTATTATTTTTCGTTTAAAACGCGCGTTACTCCGTGCATTATTGTCCGATTTCAGCTTTTCACGTGGCGCTGAAAGGCGCGCGAAGAGACGAAGAAAAAGACCCCGAGCTGTCCCTTGGACGCTCACCATTATTAGCCGACGATCAGAAGTGTGTGACGGGTGCGATCATACCAGCACTAAAGCACCGGATCCCATCAGAACTCCGAAGTTAAGCGTGCTTGGGCGAGAGAAGTACTAGGATGGGTGTCCCCCTGGGAAGTCCTCGTGTTGCACCTTTATTTTAGTACCTATTTGATTGCACGACGAGATCATTTTTTTTACCAATCTTTCTAACCAAACGTTAAGGACGGACAACGTCGTCGCCATAAAATTTGGCTGTCGATCGCCCGCGCGGGGCCCGCCGCAACCTCTACGGCCGGCTCGATCGACTAACCGACATGAAAAATTAAAATTTGTAAATAAATAAGAAAAATAACATTTCAATTATTATTATTCATTTAAAACGGGCGTAACTCCGTGCATTATTGTCCGATTTCAGCTTTTCACGTGGCGCTGAAAGGCGCGCGAAGAGACGAAGAAATGACCCCGAGCTGTCCCTCGGACGCTCACCCTTATTAGCCGACGATCAGAAGTGTATGACGGGGGTGATCATACCAGCACTAAAGCATCGGATCCCATTAGAACTCCAAAGTTAAGCGTGCTTTGGCGAGAGAAGTACTAGTATGGGTGACCCCTTGGGAAGTCCTCTTGTTGCACCTTTTTTTTAGTACCTATTTGATTGCACGACGAGATCATTTTTTTTAGCAATCTTTCTAACCAAACGTTAAGAACGGACGACGTCTTCGCCATAAAATTTGGCTGTCGATCGATCGAGCGGGGCCCGCCTCAACCTCTACGGCCGGCTCGATCGACCAATCGACCCGAAAAATTAAAATTTGTAAATAAATAAGAAAAATAACATTTCAATTATTATTTTTCGTTTAAAACGGGCGTTACTCCGTGCATTATTGTCCGATTTCAGCTTTTCACGTGGCGCTGAAAGGCGCGCGAAGAGAAGAAGAAAATGACCCCGAGCTGTCCGTTGGACGCGCACCATTATTAGCCGACGATCAGAAGTGTGTGACGGGTGCGATCATACCAGCACTAAAGCACCGGATCCCATCAGAACTCCGAAGTTAAGCGTGCTTGGGCGAGAGAAGTACTAGGATGGGTGTCCCCCTGGGAAGTCCTCGTGTTGCACCTTTATTTTAGTACCTATTTGATTGCACGACGAGATCATTTTTTTTACCAATCTTTCTAACCAAACGTTAAGGACGTACAACGTCGTCGCCATAAAATTTGGCTGTCGATCGCCCGCGCGGGGCCCGCCGCAACCTCTACGGCCGGCTCGATCGACTAACCGACATGAAAAATTAAAATTTGTAAATAAATAAGAAAAATAACATTTCAATTATTATTATTCGTTTAAAACGGGCGTAACTCCGTGCATTATTGTCCGATTTCAGCTTTTCACGTGGCGCTGAAAGGCGCGCGAAGAGACGAAGAAAATGACCCCGAGCTGTCCCTCGGACGCTCACCCTTATTAGCCGACGATCAGAAGTGTATGACGTGGGTGATCATACCACCACTAAAGCATCGGATCCCATTAGAACTCCAAAGTTAAGCGTGCTTTGGCGAGAGTAGTACTAGGATGGGTGTCCCCCTGGGAAGTCCTCGTGTTGCACCTTTTTTTTAGTACATATTTGATTGCACGACGAGATTATTTATTTTTACCAATCTTTCTAACCAAACGTTAAGGACGGACGACGTCGTCGCCATTAAATTTGGCTGTCGATCGCCCGCGCGGGGCCCGCCGCAACCTCTACGGCCGGCTCGATCGGCCAACCGACCCGAAAAATTAAAATTTGTAAATAAATAAGAAAAATAACATTTCAATTATTATTTTTCCTTTAAAACGGGCGTTACTCCGTGCATTATTGTCCGATTTCAGCTTTTCACGTGGCGCTGAAAGGCGCGCGAAGAGACGAAGAAAATGACCCCGAGCTGTCCCTCGGACGCTCACCCTTATTAGCCAACGATCAGAAGTTTATGACGGGGGTGATCATACCAGCACTAAAGCATTGGATCCCATTAGGACTCCAAAGTTAAGCGTGCTTGGGCGAGAGTAGTACTAGAATGGGTGACCCCCTGGGAAGTCCACTTGTTGCACCTTTTTTTTAGTACCTATTTGATTGCACGACGAGATCATTTTTTTTAGCAATCTTTCTAACCAAACGTTAAGAACGGACGACGTCGTCGCCATAAAATTTGGTTGTCGATCGATCGCGCGGGGCCCGCCACAACATCTACGGCCGGCTCGATCGACCAATCGACCCGAAAAATTAAAATTTGTAAATAAATAAGAAAAATAACATTTCAATTATTATTTTTCTTTAAAACGGGCGTTACTCCGTGCATTATTGTCCGATTTCAGCTTTTCACGTGGCGCTGAAAGGCGCGCGAAGAGACGAAGAAAAAGACCCCGAGCTGTCCGTTGGACGCGCACCATTATTAGCCGACGATCAGAAGTGCGTGACGGGTGCGATCATACCAGCACTAAAGCACCGGATCCCATCAGAACTCCGAAGTTAAGCGTGCTTGGGCGAGAGTAGTACTAGGATGGGTGACCCCCTGGGAAGTCCTCGTTTTGCACCTTTTTTTTAGTACCTATTTGATTGCACGACGAGATCATTTTTTTTACCAATCTTTCTAACCAAACGTTAAGGACGGACGACGTCGTCGCCATTAAATTTGGCTGTCGATCGCCCGCGCGGGGCCCGCCACAACCTCTACGGCCGGCTCGATCGACCAATCGACCCGAAAAATTAAAATTTGTAAATAAATAAGAAAAATAACATTTCAATTATTATTTTTCGTTTAAAACGGGCGTTACTCCGTGCATTATTGTCCGATTTCAGCTTTTCACGTGGCGCTGAAAGGCGCGCGAAGAGAAGAAGAAAATGACCCCGAGCTGTCCGTTGGACGCGCACCATTATTAGCCGACGATCAGAAGTGCGTGACGGGTGCGATCATACCAGCACTAAAGCACCGGATCCCATCAGAACTCCGAAGTTAAGCGTGCATGGGCGAGAGTAGTACTAGGATGGGTGACCCCCTGGGAAGTCCTCGTGTTGCACCTTTTTTTTAGTACCTATTTGATTGCACGACGAGATCATTTTTTTTACCAATCTTTCTAACCAAACGTTAAGGACGGACGACGTCGTCGCCATTAAATTTGGCTGTCGATCGCCCGCGCGGGGCCCGCCGCAACCTCTACGGCCGGCTCGATCGACCAACCGACCCGAAAAATTAAAATTTGTAAATAAATAAGAAAAATAACATTTCAATTATTATTTTTCCTTTAAAACGGGCGTTACTCCGTGCATTATTGTCCGATTTCAGCTTTTTACGTGGCGCTGAAAGGCGCGCGAAGAGACGAAGAAAATGACCCCGAGCTGTCCCTCGGACGCTCACCCTTATTAGCCGACGATCAGAAGTGTATGACGGGGGTGATCATACCAGCACTAAAGCATCGGATCCCATTAGGACTGCAAAGTTAAGCGTGCTTTGGCGAGAGTAGTACTAGAATGGGTGACCCCCTGGGAAGTCCTCTTGTTGCACCTTTTTTTTAGTACCTATTTGATTGCACGACGAGATCATTTTTTTTAGCAATCTTTCTAACCAAACGTTAAGAACGGACGACGTCGTCGCCATAAAATTTGGCTGTCGATCGATCGCGCGGGGCCCGCCACAACCTCTACGGCCGGCTCGATCGACCAATCGACCCGAAAAATTAAAATTTGTAAATAAATAAGAAAAATAACATTTCAATTATTATTTTTCGTTTAAAACGGGCGTTACTCCGTGCATTATTGTCCGATTTCAGCTTTTCACGTGGCGCTGAAAGGCGCGCGAAGAGAAGAAGAAAATCACCCCGAGCTGTCCGTTGGACGCGCACCATTATTAGCCGACGATCAGAAGTGCGTGACGGGTGCGATCATACCAGCACTAAAGCACCGGATCCCATCAGAACTCCGAAGGTAAGCGTGCTTGGGCGAGAGTAGTACTAGGATGGGTGACCCCCTGGGAAGTCCTCGTGTTGCACCTTTTTTTTAGTACCTATTTGATTGCACGACGAGATTATTTATTTTTACCAATCTTTCTAACCAAACGTTAAGGACGGACGACGTCGTCGCCATTAAATTTGGCTGTCGATCGCCCGCGCGGGGCCCGCCGCAACCTCTACGGCCGGCTCGATCGGCCAACCGACCCGAAAAATTAAAATTTGTAAATAAATAAGAAAAATAACATTTCAATTATTATTTTTCCTTTAAAACGGGCGTTACTCCGTGCATTATTGTCCGATTTCAGCTTTTCACGTGGCGCTGAAAGGCGCGCGAAGAGACGAAGAAAATGACCCCGAGCTGTCCCTCGGACGCTCACCCTTATTAGCCGACGATCAGAAGTGTATGACGGGTGCGATAATACCAGCACTAAAGCACCGTATCCCATCAGAACTCCGAAGTTAAGCGTGATTGGGCGAGAGTAGTACTAGGATGGGTGACCCCCTGGGAAGTCCTCGTGTTGCACCTTTTTTTAGTACCTATTTGATTGCACGACTAGATCATTTTTTTTACCAATCTTTCTAACCAAATGTTAAGGACGGACGACGTCGTCGCCATAAAATTTGGCTGACGATCGCCCGCGCGGGGCCCGCCACAACCTCTACGGCCGGCTCGATCGACCAACCGACTCGAAAAATTAAAATTTGTAAATAAATTAAAAAAATAACATTTCAATTATTATTTTTCGTTTAAAACAGGCGTAACTCCGTGCGTTATTGTTTGATTTCATCTTTACACGTGGCGCTGAAAGGCGCGCGAAGAGACGAAGAAAACGACCCCGAGCTGTCCCTCGGACGCTCACCCTTATTAGCCGACGATCAGAAGTGCATGACGGGTGCGATCATACCAGCACTAACGCACCGGATCCCATCAGAACTCCGAAGTTAAGCGTGATTGGGCGAGAGTAGTACTAGTATGGGTGACCCCCTGGGAAGTCCTCGTGTTGCAACTTTTTTTTTACTACCTATTTGAATGCACGACGAGATCATTTTTTTTTACCAATCTTTCTAACCAAACGTTAAGGACGGACGACGTTGTCGCCATAAAATTTGGCTGTCGATCGCCCGCGCGGGGCCCTCCGCAACCTCTACGGCCGGCTCGATCGACCAACTGACCCGAAAAATTAAAATTTGTAAATAAATAAAAAAATAACATTTCAATTATTATTTTTCGTTTAAAATGGGCGTAACTCCGTGCATTATTGTCCGATTTCAGCTTTTCACGTGGCGCTGAAAGGCACGCGAAGAGACGAAGAAAATGACCACGAGCTGTCCCTCGGACGCTCGCCCTTATTAGCCGACGATCAGAAAAACGGGTGCGATCATAACAACACTAACGCATTGGAACCCATCAGAACGTTGAAGTTAAGCTTGCATAGGCGAGAGTAGTACTAGGATGGTTGACCCCTGGGAAGTCCTTGTGTTGCACTTTTTTTTTACTACCTATTTGAATGCACGACGAGATCATTTTTTTTACCAATCTTTCTAAACAAACGTTAAGGACGGACGACGTCGTCGCCATAAAATTTGGCTGTCGATCGCCCGTGCGGGGCCCGCCGCAACCTCTACGGCCAGTTCGATCGACCAACTAACCCGAAAAATTAAAATTTTGTAAATAAATAAGAAAAATAATATTTCAATTATTATTTTTCGTTTAAAACGGGTGTAACTCCGTGCATTATTGTCCGATTTTAGCTTTTCACGTGGCGCTCAAAGGCGCGCGAAGAGACGAAGAAAATGACCCCGAGCTGTCCCTCATACGCTCACCCTTATTAGCCGACGATCAGAAGTGCATGACGATTGCGATCATAGCAGCACTAACGCACCGGATCCCATCAGAACTCCGAAGTTAAGCGTGCTTGTGCGAGAGTAGTACTAGGATGGGTGACCCCCTGGGAAGTCCTCGTGTTGCACCTTTTTTTTCACTACCTATTTGATTGCACGACGAGATCATCTTTTTTACCAATCTTTCTAACCAAACGTTAAGGACGGACGACGTCGTCGCCACAAAATTTGGCTGTCGATCGCCCGCGCGGGGCCCGCCGCAACGTCTACGGCCGGCTCGATCGACCAACCGACCCGAATAATTAAAATTTGTAAAGAAATAAGAAAAATAACATTTCAATTATCATTTTTCGTTTAAAACGGGCGTAACTCCGTGCATTATTGTCCGATTTCAGCTTTTCGTGTGGCGCTGAAAGGCGCGCGAACAGACGAAGAAAATGACCCCGAGCTGTCCCTCGGATGCTCACCCTTATTAGCCGACGATCAGAAGTGCATGACGAGTGCGATCATACCAGCACAAACGCACCGGATCCCATCAGAACTCCGAAGTTAAGAGTGCTTGGGCGAGAGTAGTACTAGGATGGGTGACCCCCTGGGAAGTCCTCGTGTTGCACCTTTTTTTTTACTACCTATTTGATTGCACGACGAGATCATTTTTTTTACCAATCCTTCTAACCAAACGTTAAGGACGGACGACGTCGTCGCCATAAAATTTGGCTGTTGATCGCCCGCGCGGGGCCCGCCGCAACGTCTACCGCCGGCTCGATCGACCAACCGACCCGAAAAAATAAAATTTGTAAATAATAAGAAAAATAACATTTCAAATATTATTTTTCGTTTAAAACGGGCGTAACACCGTGCATTATTGTCCGATTTCAGCTTTTCACGTGGCGCTGAAAGGCGCGCGAAGAGACGAAGAAAATGACCCCGAGCTGTCCCTCATACGCTCACCCTTATTAGCCGACGATCAGAAGTGCATGACGAGTGCGATCATACCAGCACTAACGCACCAGATCCCATGAGAACGTCTACAGCCGGCTCGATCGACCAACCGACCCGAAAAATTAAAATTTATAAATAAATAAGAAAAATAACATTTCAATTATTATTTTTCGTTTAAAACGGGCGTAACTCCGTGCATTATTGTCCGATTTCAGCTTTTCACGTGGTGCTGAAAGGCGCGCGAAGAGACAAAGAAAATGACCCCGAGCTGTCCCTCGGACGCTCACCCTTATTAGCCGATGATCAGAAGTGCATGACGAGTGCGATCATACCAGCAGTAACGAACCGGATCGCATCAGAACTCTGACGTTAAGCGTGCCTGGGCGAGAGTAGGACAAGGATTGGTGATCCCCTTGGAAGTCCTCGTGCTGCACCGTTTTTTTTTACTACCTATTTGAATGCACGACGAGATCATTTTTTTTACCAATCTTTCAAACCAAACGTTAAGGACGGACGAGGTCGTCGCCATAAAATTTGGCTGTCGATCACCCGGGCGGGCCCGCCGCAACGTCTACGGCCGGCTCGATCGACCAACGGACCAGAAAAATTAAAATTTGTAAAGAAATAAGAAAAATAACATTTTAATTATTATTTTTCGTTTAAAACGGGTGTAACTCCGTGCATTATTGTCCGATTACAGCTTTTCACGTGGCGCTGAAAGGCGCGCGAAGAGACGAAGAAAATGACCCCGAGCTGTCCCTCGGACGCTTACCCTTATTAGCCGACGATCAGAAGTGCATGAAGGGTGTGATCATACCAGCACTAACGCGCCGGATCCCATCAAAACTCCGAAGTTATGCGTGCTTGGGCGAGAGTAGTACTAGGATGGGTGACCCCCTGGGAAGTCCTCGTGTTGCACCCTTTTTTTTACTACCTATTTGAATGCACGACGAGATCATTTTTTTTACCAATCTTTCTAACAAGGACGGACGACGTCGTCGCCATAAAATTTGGTTATCGATCGCCCGTGCGGGGCCCGCCGTAACCTCTACGGACGGCTCGATCGACCAACCGACCCGAAAAATTAAAATTTGTAAATAAATAAGAAAAATAACATTTCAATTATTATTTTTCGTTTAAAACGGGCGTAACTCCATGCATTATTGTCCGATTTCAGCTTTTCACCTAGCGCTGAAAGGCGCGCGAAAAGACGAACAAAGTGACCCCAGAACTCTCCCTCGGACGCTCACCCTTAATGGCCGACGATCAGAAGTGCAAGACGGGTTCGATCATACCAGCACTAACGCATCGGATCCCATCAAAACTCCAAAGTTAAGCGTGCTTGGGGGAGAGTAGTACAAGGATGGGTGACCCCCTAGGAAGTCCTTGTGTTGCACTTTTTTTTTTTACTACCTATTTGAATGCACGACGAGATCATTTTTTTTACCAATCTTTCTAAACAAACGTTAAGGACGGACGACGTCGTCGCCATAAAATTTGGCTGTCGATCGCCCGTGCGGGGCCCGCCACAACCTCTACGGCCGGCTCGATCGACCAACTAGCTCGAAAAATTAAAATTTGTAAATAAATAAGAAAAATAACATTTCAATTATTATTTTTCGTTTAAAACGGGCGTAACTCCGTGCATTATTGTTCGATTTCAGCTTTTCACGTGGCGCTGAAAGGCGCGCGAAGAGACGCAGTAAATGACCCCGAGCTGTGCCTCGGACGCTCACCCTTATTAGCCGACGATAAGAAGTGCATGACGGGTGTGATCATACCAGCACTAACGCATCGGATCCCATCAGAACTACGAAGTTAAGCGTGCTTGGGCGAGAGCAGTTCTAGGATGGGTGACACCCTGGGAAATCCTCGTGTTGCACCCTTCTTTTTACTACCTATTTGAATGCATGACGAGATCATTTTTTTTACCAAACGTTTAGGACTGACGACGTCGTCGCCATTAATGTTGGCTGTCGATCGCCCGTGTGGGGCCCGCCACAACCTCTACGTCCGCCTCGATCAACCAGCCAACCTGAAAAATTAAAATTTGTAAATAAATAAGAAAAATAACATTTCAATTATTATTTATCGTTTAAAACGGGCGTAACTCCGTGAATTATTGTCCGATTTCAGCATTTCACGTGGCGCTGAAAGGCGCGCGAAGAGACGAAGAAAATGACCCCGAGCTGTCCCTCGGACGCTCACCCTTATTAGCCGACGATCAGAAGTGCATGAAGGGTGTGATCATACCAGCACAAACGCACCGGATCCCATCAAAACTCCGAAGTTATGCGTGCTTCGGCGAGAGTAGTACTAGGATGGGTGACCCCCTGGGAAGTCCTCGTGTTGCACCCTTTTTTTTACTACCTATTTGAGTGCACGAAGAGATCATTTTTTTTTACCAATCGTTCTAACCAGGACGGATGACGTCGTCGTCATAAAATTTGGCTGTCGATCGCCCGTGCGGGGGCCGCCGTAACCTCTACGGACGGCTCGATCGACCAACCGACCCGAAAAATTAAAATTTGTAAATAAATAAGAAAAATAACATTTCAATTATTATTTTTCATTTAAAACGGGAGTAACTCCGTGCATTATTGTCCGATTTCAGCTTTTCACGTGGCGCTGAAAGGCGCGCGAAGAGACTAGCACTAACGCACCGGATCCCATCAGAACTCCGAAGTTAAGCGTGCTTGGGCGAGACTAGTTCTAGGATGGGTGACCCCCTTGGAAGTCCTCGTGTTGCTACTTTTTTTTTACTACCTATTTGAATGCACGACGAGATCATTTTTTTTACCAATCTTTCTAACCAAACGTTAAGGACGGACGACGTTGTCGCCATGAAATTTGGCACTCGATCGCCCGTGCGGGGCCCGCAGCAACCTTTACGGCCGGCTTGATCGACCAACCGACCCAAAAAATTAAAATCTGTAAATAAATAAGAAAAATAACATTTCAAATATTATTTTTCGTTTAAAACGGGCGTAACTCCATGCATTATTGTCCGATTTCAGCTTTTCACGTGGCGCTGAAAGGCGCGCGAAGAGACGAAGCAAATGACCCCCGAACTCTCCCTCGGACGCTCACCCTTATTAGCCGACGATCAGAAGCACATTACGGATGCGATCATACATGCACTAACGCATTGGATCCCATCAGAACTCAGAAATTAAGCGTGCTTGGGCGAGAGTAGGACTAGGATAGGTGACCCCTTGGGAAGTCCTCGTGCTGCACACTTTTTTTTTACTACCTATTTGAATGCACGACGAGATCATTTTTTTTACCAATCTTTCTAACCAAACGTTAAGGACGGACGACGTCGTAGCCATAAAATTTGGCTGTCGATGTCACGTGCGGGGCCCGCCGCAACCTCTACGGCCGGCTCGATCGACCAACCGACCCGAAAAATTAAAATTTGTAAATAAATAAGACAAATAACATTTCAATTATTATTTTTCGTTTAAACCGGGCGTAACTCTGTGCATTATTGTCCGATTTCAGCTTTTCACGTGGCGCTGAAAGGCGCGCGAAGAGACGAAGAAAATGACCCCTAGCTGTCCCTCATACGCTCACCCTTATTAGCCGGCGATCATAAGTGCATGACGAGTGCGATCATACCAGCACTAACGCACCGGATCCCATGAGAACGTCTACAGCCGGCTCGATCGACCGACCGACCCGAAAAATTAAAATTTGTAAATAAATAAGAAAAATAACATTTCAATTATTATTTTTCGTTTAAAACGGGCGTAACTCCGTGCATTATTGTCCGATTTCAGCTTTTCCAGTGGCGCTGAAAGGCGCGCGAAGAGACGAAGAAAATGACCCCGAGCTGTCCCTCGGACGCTCACCCTTATTAGCCGACGATCAGAAGTGCATGACGAGTGCGATCATAGCAGCACTAACGCACCGGATCCCATTAGAACTCCGAAGTTAAGCGTGCTTGTGCGAGAGTAGTACTAGGATGGGTGACCCCCTGGGAAGTCCTCCTGTTGCACTTTTTTTTTCACTACCTATTTGATTGCACGACGAGATCATTTTTTTTACCAATCTTTCTAACCAAACGTTAAGGACGGACGACGTCGTCGCCACAAAATTTGGCTGTCGATCGCCCGCGCGGGGCCCGCCGCAACGTCTACGGCCGGCTCGATCGACCAACCGACCCGAATAATTAAAATTTGTAAAGAAATAAGAAAAATAACATTTCAATTATTATTTTTCGTTTAAAACGGGCGTAACTCCATGCATTATTGTCCGATTTTAGCTTTTCACGTGGCGCTGAAAGGCACGCGAAAAGACGAAGAAAATGAACACGAGCTGTCCCTCGGACGCTCACCCTTATTAGCCGACGATCAGAAGTGCATGACGGGTGCAATCATACCAGCACTAACGCACCGGATCCCATCAGAACTCCGAAGTTAAGAGTGCTTGGGCGAGAGTAGTACTAGGATTGGTGACCCCCTGGGAAGTCCTCGTGTTGCACCTTTTTTTTTACTACCTATTTGATTGCACGACGAGATCATTTTTTTTACCAATCCTTCTAACCAAACGTTAAGGACGGACGACGTCGTCGCCATAAAATTTGGCTGTTGATCGCCCGCGCGGGGCCCGCCGCAACGTCTACCGCCGGCTCGATCGACCAACCGACCCGAAAAAATAAAATTAATAAGAAAAATAACATTTCAAATATTATTTTTCGTTTAAAACGGGCGTAACACCGTGCATTATTGTCCGATTTCAGCTTTTCACGTGGCGCTGAAAGGCGCGCGAAGAGACGAAGAAAATGACCCCGAGCTGTCCCTCATACGCTCACCCTTATTAGCCGACGATCAGAAGTGCATGACGAGTGCGATCATACCAGCACTAACGCACCGGATCCCTTCAGAACTACGAAGCTAAGCGTGCTTGGGAGAGAGTAGTACTAGGATGGGTGACCCCCTGGGAAGTCCTCGTGTTGCACCTTTTTTTTACTACCTATTTGATTGCACGACTAGATAATTTTTTTTACCAATCTTTCTAACCAAACGTTAAGGACGGACGACGTCGTCGCCATAAAATTTGGCTGTCGATCGGCCGCGCGGGGCCTGCCGCAACCTCTACGGCCGGCTCGATCGACCAACCGTCCCGAAAAATTAAAATTTGTAAATAAATAAGAAAAATAACATTTCAATTATTATTTTTCGTTTAAAACGGGCGTAACTCGGTGCAATATTGTCCGATTTCAGCTTTTCACGTGGCGCTGAAAGGCGCGCGAAGAGACGACGAAAATGAGCACGAGCTGTCCCTCGGACGCTCAGCCTTATTAGCCGACGATCAGAAGTGCATAACGGGTGTGATCATTTAAGCACTAACGCACCGGATCCCATTAAAACTCCGAAGTTAAGCGTGCTTGTGCGAGAGTAGTACTAGGATGGGTGACCCGCTCGGAAATCCTCGTGTTGCACCTTTTTTTTTACTACCTATTTGATTGCACGACGAGATCATTTTTTTTACCAATCTTTCTAACCAAACGTTAAGGACGGACGACGTCGTCGCCATAAAATTTGCCTGTCGATCGCCCGCGCGGGGCCCGCCGCAACCTCTACAGCTGGCTCGATCGACCAACCGACCCGAAAAATTAAAATTTGTAAATAATTAAGAAAAATAACATTTCAATTATTATTTTTCGTTTAAAACGGGCGTAACTCCGTGCATTATTGTCCGATTTTAGCTTTTCACGTGGCGATGAAAGGCGTGCGAAAAGACGAAGAAAATGACCCCCGGACTCTCCCTCAGACTCTCACCCTTATTAGCCGACGATCAGAGGTGCATGACGGGTGCGATCATACATGCACTAACGCATCGGATCCCATTAGAACTGCGAAGTTAAGCGTGCTTGGGCAAGAGTAGTACTAGTATGGGTGACCCCCTGGGAAGTCCTCCTGTTTCACCTTTTTTGTACTAGAATGGGTGACCCCCTGGGAATCCTCGTGTTGCATCTTTTTTTTACTACCTATTTGATTGCACGACGAGATCATTTTTTTTACCAATCTTTCTAACCAAACGTTAAGCATGGACGACGTCGTCGCCATAAAATTTGGTTGTCGATCGCCCGCGCGGGGCCTGCCGCAACCTCTACGGCCGGCTCGATCGACCAACCGTCCCGAAAAATTAAAATTTGTAAATAAATAAGAAAAATAACATTTCAATTATTATTTTTCGTTTAAAACGGGCGTAACTCGGTGCATTATTGTCCGATTTTAGCTTTTCACGTGGCGCTAAAAGGCGGGCGAAGAGACGAAGAAAATGACCCCCGAACTCTCCCACGGACGCTCACCCTTATTAGCCGACGATCAGAAGCGCATGACGGATGCGATCATACATGCACTAACGCATCGGATCCGATCAGAACTCCAAAGTTACGTGTGCTTGGGCGAGAGTAATACTAGGATGGGTGACACCTTGGGAAGTCCTCGTATTGCACCTTTTTTTTACTACCTATTTGATTGCACGACGAGATCATTTTTTTTACCAATCTTTCTAACCAAACGTTAAGGACGGACGACGTCGTCGCCATAAAATTTGGCTGTCGATCGGCCGCGCGGGGCCTGCCGCAACCTCTACGGCCGGCTCGATCGACCAACCGTCCCGAAAAATTAAAATTTGTAAATAAATAAGAAAAATAACATTTCAATTATTATTTTTCGTTTAAAACGGGCGTAACTGGGTGCATTATTGTCCGATTTCAGTTTTTTCACGTGGCGCTGAAAGGCGCGCGAAGAGACGAAGAAAATGAGCACGAGCTGTCCCTCGGACGCTCAGCCTTATTAGCCGACGATCAGAAGTGCATAACGGGTGTGATCATTTAAGCACTAACGCACCGGATCCCATTAAAACTCCGAAGTTAAGCGTGCTTGTGCGAGAGTAGTACTAGGATGGGTGACCCGCTCGGAAATCCTCGTGTTGCACCTTTTTTTTTACTACCTATTTGATTGCACGACGAGATCATTTTTTTTACCAATCTTTCTAACCAAACGTTAAGGACGGACGACGTCGTCGCCATAAAATTTGCCTGTCGATCGCCCGCGCGGGGCCCGCCGCAACCTCTACAGCTGGCTCGATCGACCAATCGACCCGAAAAATTAAAATTTGTAAATAAATAAGAAAAATAACATTTCAATTATTATTTTTCGTTTAAAACGGGCGTAACTCCGTGCATTATTGTCCGATTTTAGCTTTTCACGTGGTGCTGAAAGGCGTGCGAAAAGACGAAGAAAATGACCCCCGGACTCTCCCTCGGACTCTCACCCTTATTAGCCGACGATCAGAGGTGCATGACGGGTGCGATCATACATGCACTAACGCATCGGATCCTATTAGAACTGCGAAGTTAAGCGTGCTTGGGCAAGATTAGTACTAGTATGGGTGACCCCCTGGGAAGTCCTCCTGTTTCACCTTTTTTGTACTAGAATGGGTGGCCCCCTGGGAATCCTCGTGTTGCACCTTTTTTTTACTACCTATTTGATTGCACGACGAGATCATTTTTTTTACCAATCTTTCTAACCAAACGTTAAGCATGGACGACGTCGTCGCCATAAAATTTGGTTGTCGATCGCCCGCGCGGGGCCTGCCGCAACCTCTACGGCCGGCTCGATCGACCAACCGTCCCGAAAAATTAAAATTTGTAAATAAATAAGAAAAATAACATTTCAATTATTATTTTTCGTTTAAAACCGGCGTAACTCGGTGCATTATTGTCCGATTTTAGCTTTTCACGTGGCGCTGAAAGGCGCGCGAAGAGACGAAGAAAACGACCCCGAGCTGTCCCTCGGACGCTCACCCTTATTAGCCGACGATCAGAAGTGCATGACGGGTGCGATCATACCAGCACTAATGCACCGGATCCCTTCAGAACTCCGAAGTTAAGAGTGCTTGGGCGAGAGTATTACTAGGATGGGTGACCCCCTGGGAAGTCCTCGTGTTGCACCTTTTTTTTTACTACCTATTTGATTGCACGACTAGATAATTTTTTTTACCAATCTTTCTAACCAAACGTTAAGGACGGACGACGTCGTCGCCATAAAATTTGGCTGTCGATCGGCCGCGCGGGGCCTGCCGCAACCTCTACGGCCGGCTCGATCGACCAACCGTCCCGAAAAATTAAAATTTGTAAATAAATAAGAAAAATAACATTTCAATTATTATTTTTCGTTTAAAACGGGCGTAACTGGGTGCATTATTGTCCGATTTCAGTTTTTTCACGTGGCGCTGAAAGGCGCGCGAAGAGACGAAGAAAATGAGCACGAGCTGTCCCTCGGACGCTCAGCCTTATTAGCCGACGATCAGAAGTGCATAACGGGTGTGATCATTTAAGCACTAACGCACCGGATCCCATTAAAACTCCGAAGTTAAGCGTGCTTGTGCGAGAGTAGTACTAGGATGGGTGACCCGCTCGGAAATCCTCGTGTTGCACCTTTTTTTTTACTACCTATTTGATTGCACGACGAGATCATTTTTTTTACCAATCTTTCTAACCAAACGTTAAGGACGGACGACGTCGTCGCCATAAAATTTGCCTGTCGATCGCCCGCGCGGGGCCCGCCGCAACCTCTACAGCTGGCTCGATCGACCAATCGACCCGAAAAATTAAAATTTGTAAATAAATAAGAAAAATAACATTTCAATTATTATTTTTCGTTTAAAACGGGCGTAACTCCGTGCATTATTGTCCGATTTTAGCTTTTCACGTGGTGCTGAAAGGCGTGCGAAAAGACGAAGAAAATGACCCCCGGACTCTCCCTCGGACTCTCACCCTTATTAGCCGACGATCAGAGGTGCATGACGGGTGCGATCATACATGCACTAACGCATCGGATCCTATTAGAACTGCGAAGTTAAGCGTGCTTGGGCAAGATTAGTACTAGTATGGGTGACCCCCTGGGAAGTCCTCCTGTTTCACCTTTTTTGTACTAGAATGGGTGGCCCCCTGGGAATCCTCGTGTTGCACCTTTTTTTTACTACCTATTTGATTGCACGACGAGATCATTTTTTTTACCAATCTTTCTAACCAAACGTTAAGCATGGACGACGTCGTCGCCATAAAATTTGGTTGTCGATCGCCCGCGCGGGGCCTGCCGCAACCTCTACGGCCGGCTCGATCGACCAACCGTCCCGAAAAATTAAAATTTGTAAATAAATAAGAAAAATAACATTTCAATTATTATTTTTCGTTTAAAACCGGCGTAACTCGGTGCATTATTGTCCGATTTTAGCTTTTCACGTGGCGCTGAAAGGCGCGCGAAGAGACGAAGAAAACGACCCCGAGCTGTCCCTCGGACGCTCACCCTTATTAGCCGACGATCAGAAGTGCATGACGGGTGCGATCATACCAGCACTAATGCACCGGATCCCTTCAGAACTCCGAAGTTAAGAGTGCTTGGGCGAGAGTATTACTAGGATGGGTGACCCCCTGGGAAGTCCTCGTGTTGCACCTTTTTTTTTACTACCTATTTGATTGCACGACGAGATCATTTTTTTTACCAATCTTTCTAACAAAACGTTAAGGACGGACGACGTCGTCGCCATAAAATTTGGCTGTCAATCGGCCGCGCGGGGCCCGCCGCAACCTCTACGGCCGGCTCGATCGACCAACCGACCCGAAAAATTAAAAATTGTAAATAAATAAAAAAAATAACATTTCAATTATTATTTTTCGTTTAAAATGGGCGTAACTCCGTGCATTATTGTTCGATTTCAGCTATTCACGTGGCGCTGAAAGGCGCGCGAAGAGACGAAGAAAACGACCCCGAGCTGTCCCTCGGACGCTCACCCTTATTAGCCGACGATCAGAAGTGCATGACGGGTGCGATCATACCAGCACTAATGCACCGGATCCCTTCAGAACTCCGAAGTTAAGAGTGCTTGGGCGAGAGTAGTACTAGGATGGGTGACCCCCTGGGAAGTCCTCGTGTTGCACCTTTTTTTTTACTACCTATTTGATTGCACGACGAGATCATTTTTTTTACCAATCTTTCTAACAAAACGTTAAGGACGGACGACGTCGTCGCCATAAAATTTGGCTGTCAATCGGCCGCGCGGGGCCCGCCGCAACCTCTACGGCCGGCTCGATCGACCAACCGACCCGAAAAATTAAAAATTGTAAATAAATAAAAAAAATAACATTTCAATTATTATTTTTCGTTTAAAACGGGCGTAACTCCATGCATTATTGTCCGATTTCAGCTGTTCACGTGGCGCTGAAAGGCACGCGAAGAGACGAAGAAAATGACCACGAGCTGTCCCTCGGACACTCACCCTTATTAGCCGACGATTAGAAGTGCATAACAGGTGCAATCATACCAGCACTAACACACCGTATCCCATCAGATCTCCGAAGTTAAGCGTGCTTGGGTGAGAGTAGTACTACGATGGGTGACCCCTTGGGAAGTCCTCGTGTTGCACCTTTTTTTTTCACTACATATTTGATTGCACGACGAGATCATTTTTTTTACCAATCTTTCTAACCAAACGTTATGGACGGACGACGTTGTCGCAATAAAATTTGGCTGTCGATCGCCCGCCGCAACCTCTACGGTCGACTCGATCGACCAACCGACCCGAAAAATTAAAATTTCTAAATAAATAAGAAAAATAACATTTCAATTATTATTTTTTTTTAAAAAGGGCATAAATCCGTGCATTATTGTCCGATTTCAGCTTTTCACGTGGCGCTGAAAGGCACGCGAAGAGACGAAGAAAATGACCACGAGTTGTCCCTCGGACGCTCACCCTTATTAGCCGACGATCAGAAGTGCATGACGGGTGCGATCATACCATCACTAACGCACCGGATCCCATCAGAACTCTGAAGTTAAGCGCGCTTGGGAGAGATTAGTACTAGGATGGGTGACCCCTGGGAAGTCCTCGTGTTGCACCTTTATTTTTACTACATATTTGATTGCAGGACGAGATCATTTTTTTTACCAATATTTCTAACCAAACGTTAAGGACGGACGACGTTGTCGCCATAAAATTTGGCTGTCGATCGACCGCGCAGGGCCCGCCGCAATCTCTACGGCCGGCTCGATCGACCAACCGACCCGAAAAATTAAAATTTCTAAATAAAAAAGAAAAATAACATTTCAATTATTATTTTTCGTTTAAAACGAGCGTAACTCCGTGCATTATTGTCCGATTTAAGCTTTTCACGTGGCGCTGAAAGGCGCGCGAAGAGACGAAGAAAATGACCACGAGCTGTCCCTCGGACGATCACCCTTATTAGCCGACGATCAGAAGTGCATAACGGGTGCGATCATACCAGCACTAACGCACCGGATCCCATCAGAACTCCGAAGTTAAGCGTGTTTGGGCTAGAGTAGTACTAGGATGGGTGACCCCCTGGGAAGTCCTCTTGTTGCACCTTTTTTTTTACTACCTATTTGATAGCACGACGAGATCATTTTTTTTACCAATCTTTCTAACCAAAAGTTAAGGACGGACGACGTCGTCGCCATAAAATTTGGCTGTCGATCGCCCGCGCGGGGCCCTCCGCAACCTCTACGGCCGGCTCGATCGACCAACCGACCCTAAAAATTAAAATTTGTAAATAAATAAGAAAAATAGCATTTCAATTATTATGTTTCGTTTAAAACGGGCGTAACTCCGTGCATTATTGTCCGATTTCAGCTTTTCACGTGGCGCTGAAAGGCGCGCGAAGAGACGAAGAAAATGACCCCTTGGGAAGTCCTCGTGTTGCACCTTTTTTTTACTACCTATTTGATTGCACGACGAGATCATTTTTTTTACCAATCTTTCTAACCAAACATTAAGGACGGACGACGTCGTCGCCATAAAATTTGGCTGTCGATAGCCCGCGCGGGGCCCGCCGCAACCTCTACGGCCGGCTCGATCGACCAACCTACCCGAAAAATTTAAAATTTGTAAATAAAAAAGAAAAATAAAATTTCAATTATTATTTTTCGTTTAAAACGGGCGTTACTTCGTGCATTATTGTCCGATTTCAGCTTTTCACGTGGCGTTGAAAGGCGCGCGAAGAGACGAAGAAAATGACCCCGATCTGTCCCTCGGACGCTCACCCTTATTAGTCGAAGAAAATGAAAGGCGCGCGGGAAGTCCTCGTGTTGCACCTTTTTTTACTACCTATTTGATTGCACGACGAGATCATTTTTTTTACCAATCTTTCTAACCAAACGTTAAGGACGGACGACGTCGTCGCCATAAAATTTGGATGTCGATCGCCCGCGCGGGGCCCGCCGCAACCTCTACGGCCGGCTCGATCGACCAACCGACCCGAAAAATTAAAATTTGTAAATAAATAAGAAAAATAATATCAATTATTATTTTTCGTTTAAAATGGGCATAACTCCGTGCATTATTGTCCTATTTCAGCTTTTCACGTGGCGCTGAAAGGCGCGCGAAGAGACGAAGAAAATGACCCCGAGCTGTCCCTCAGACGCTCACACTTAATAGCCGACGATCAGAAGTGCATGACGGGTGCGATCATACCAGCACTAAAGCTGTTCCTTGGGCGAGAGTAGTACTAGGATGGGTGACCCCCTGGGAATTCCTCGTGTTGCACCTTTTTTTTTACTACCTATTTAATTGCACGACGAGATCATTTTTTTTACCAATCTTTCTAACCAAACGTTAAGGACGGACGACGTCGTCGCCATAAAATTTGGCTGTCGATCGCCCGTGCGGGGCCCGCCGCAAACTCTACTGCCGGCTCGATCGACCAACCGACCCGAAAAATTAAAATTTGTAAATAAATAAGAAAAATAACATTTCAATTATTATTTTTCGTTTAAAACGGGCGTAACTCGGTGCATTATTGTCCTATTTCAGTTTTTCACGTGGCGCTGAAAGGCGCGCGAAGAGACGAAGAAAATGACCCCGAGCTGTCCCTCGGACGCTCACCCTTAATAGCCGATGATCAGATGTGCATGATGGGTGCGATCATACCAGCACTAAAGCACCGGATCCCATCGGAACTCTCAAGTTAAGCGTGCTTGGTCGAGAGTAGTACTAGGATGGGTGACCCCCTGGGAAGTCCTCGTGTTGCACCTTTTTTTTTACTACCTATTTGAATGCACGACGAGATCATTTTTTTTACCAATCTTTCTAACCAAACGTTAAGGACAGACGACGTCGTCGCCACAAAATTTGGCTGTCGATCGCTCGTGCGGGGCCCGCCGCAACCTCTACGGCTGGCTCGATCGACCCACCGACCCGAAAAATAAAAATTTATAAATAAATAAGAAAAATAACATTTCAATTATTATTTTTCGTTTAAAACGGGCGTAACTCCGTGCATTATTGTCCTATTTCAGCTTTTCACGTGGCGCTGAAAGGCGCGCGAAGAGACGAAGATAATGACCCCGAGCTGTCCCTCGGACGCTCACCCTTATTAGCCGACGATCAGAAGTGCATGACGGGTGCGATCATACCATTACTAACGCACCGGATCCCATCAGAACTCCGAAGTTAAGCATGCTTGGGCGAGAGTAGTACTAGGATGGTTGACCCCTGGGAAGTCCACGTGTTGCACCTTTTTTTTTACTACCTATTTGAATGCACGACGAGATCATTTTTTTTACCAATCTTTCTAACCAAACGTTAAGGACGGAAGACGTCGTCGCCATAAAATTTGGATGTCGATCGCCCGTGCGGGGCCCGCCGCAACCTCTACGGCCGGCTCGATCGACCAACCGACACGAAAAATTAAAATTTGTAAATAAATATGAAAAATAACATTTCAATTATTATTTTTCGTTTAAAACGGGCGTAACTCCGTGCATTATTCTCCGATTTCAGCTTTTCACGTGGCGCTGAAAGGCGCGCGAAGAGACGAAAAAATGACCCCGAGCTGTCCCTCGGATGCTCACCCTTATTAGCCGAGGATCAAAAGTGTGTGACGGGTGCAATCATACCAGCACTAAAGCACCGGATCCCATCAGAACTCCAAAGTTACGCGTGCTTGGGCGACAGTAGTACTAGGATGGGTGACCCCCTGGGAAGTCCTCGTGTTGCACCTTTTTTTTTACTACCTATTTGAATGCACGACGAGATCATTTTTTTTACAAATCTTTCTAACCAAAAGTTAAGGACGGACGACGTCGTCGCCATAAAATTTGGCTGTCGATCGCCCGTGCGGGGCCCGCCGGAACCTCTACGGTCGGCTCGATCGACCAACCGACCCGAAAAATTAAAATTTGTAAATAAATAAGAAAAATAACATTTCAATTATTATTGTTCGTTTAAAACGGGCGTAACTCCGTGCATTATTGTCCGATTTCAGCTTTTCACGTGGCGCTGAAAGGCGCGCGAAGAGACGAAGAAAATGACCCCCGAACTCTCCCACGGACGCTCACCCTTATTAGCCGACGATCAGAAGCGCATGACGGATGCGATCATACATGCACTAACGCATCGGATCCGATCAGAACTCCAAAGTTACGTGTGCTTGGGCGAGAGTAGTACTAGGATGGGTGACCCCCTGGGAAGTCCTCGTGTTGCACCTTTTTTTTACTACCTATTTGATTGCACGACGAGATCATTTTTTTTACCAATCTTTATAACCAAACGTTAAGGACGGACGACGTCGTTGCCATAAAATTTGGCTGTCGATCGCCCGTGCGGGGCCCGCCGCAACCTCTACGGCCGGCTCGATCGACCAACCGACCCAAAAAATTAAAATTTGTAAATAAATAGAAAAATAACTTTTGAATTATTATTTTTCGTTTAAAACGGGCGTAACTCCGTGGATTATTGTCCGATTTCAGCTTTTCACGTGGCGCTGAAAGGCGCGCGAAGAGACGAAGAAAATGACACTGAACTCTCCCTCGGACGCTCACCCTTATTAGCCGACGATCAGAAGTGCATGATGGGTGCGATCATACCAACACTAACGCATTGGATCCGATCAGAACTCCGAAGTTAAGCGTGCTTGGGCGAGAGTAGTACTAATTTGGGTGACCCCTTGGGAAGTCCTCGTGTTGCACCTTTTTTTTTACTACCTATTTGAATGCACGACGATATCATTTTTTTTACCAATCTTTCTAACCAAACGTTAAGGACGGACGACGTCGTCGCCATAAAATTTGGCTGTCGATCGCCCGTGCGGGGCCCGCCGCAACCTCTACTGCCGGCTCGATCGACCAACCGACCCGTAAAATTAAAATTTGTAATTAAATAAGAAAAATAGCATTTCAATTATTATTTTTCGTTTAAAACGGGCGTAACTCCATGCATTATTGTCCGATTTCAGCTTTTCACGTGGCGCTGAATGGCGCGCGAAGAGACGAAGAAAATGACCCCCGAACTCTCCCACGGACGCTCACCCTTATTAGCCGACGATCAGAAGGGCATGACGAATGCGATCATACATGCACTAACGCACCGGATCCCATCAGAACTCCGAAGTTAAGTGTGCTTGGGTGAGAGTAGTATTAGGATGGGTGACCCCCTGGGAAGTCCTCGGTTTGCACCTTTTTTTTAGTACCTATTTGATTGCACGACGAGATCATTTTTTTACCAATCTTTCTAACCAAACGTTAAGGACGGACGACGTCGTCGCCATTAAATTTGGCTGTCGATCGCCCGTGCGGGGCCCGCCGCAACCTCTATGGCCGGCTCGATCGACCAACTGACCCGAAAAATTAAAATTTGTAAATAAATAAGAAAAATAACATTTCAATTATTATTTTTCGTTTAAAACGGGCATAACTCCGTCCATTATTGTCCGATTTCAGCTTTTCACGTGGCGCTGAAAGGCGCGCGAAGAGACGAAGAAAATGACCCGCGAACTCTCCCACGGACGCTCACCCTTATTAGCCGACGATCAGAAGCGCATGACGGATGCGATCATACATGCACTAACGCATCGGATCCGATCAGAACTCCAAAGTTACGTGTGCTTGGACGAGAGTAGTACTAGGATGGGTGACCCCCTGGGAAGTCCTCGTGTTGCACCTTTTTTTTACTACCTATTTGATTGCACGACGAGATCTTTTTTTTTACCAATCTTTCTAACCAAACGTTAAGGACGGACGACGTCGTCGCCATAAAATTTGGCTGTCGATCGCCCGTGCGGGGCCCGCCGCAACCTCTATGGCCAGCTCGATCGACCAACTGACCCGTAAAATTAAAATTTGTAAATAAATAAGAAAAATAGCATTTCAATTATTATTTTTCGTTTAAAACGGGCGTAACTCCGTGCATTATTGTCCGATTTCAACATTTCACGTGGCGGTGAATGGCGCGCGAAGAGACGAAGAAAATGACCCCCGAACTCTCCCACGGACGCTCACCCTTATTAGCCGACGATCAGAAGCGCATGACGGATGCGATCATACATGCACTAACGCATCGGATCCGATCAGAACTCCAAAGTTACGTGTGCTTGGGCGAGAGTAGTACTAGGATGGGTGACCCCCTGGGAAGTCCTCGTGTTGCACCTTTTTTTTACTACCTATTTGATTGCACGACGAGATCATTTTTTTTACCAATCTTTCTAACCAAACGTTAAGGACGGACGACGTCGTCGCCATAAAATTTGGCTGTCGATCGCCCGTGCGGGGCCCGCAGCAACCTCTACGGCCGGCTCGATCGACCAACCGACCCGAAAAATTAAAATTTGTAAATAAATAAGAAAAATAACATTTGAATTATTATTTTTCGTTTAAAACGGGCGTAACTCCGTGGATTATTGTCCGATTTCAGCTTTTCACGTGGCGCTGAAAGGCGCGCGAAGAGACGAAGAAAATGACACCGAACTCCTCCTCGGACGCTCACCCTTATTAGCCAACGATCAGAAGTGCATGACGGGTGCGATCATACCAGCACTATGGCATTGGATCCGATCAGAACTCCGAAGTTAAGCGTGCTTGGGCGATAGTAGTACTAGTATGGGTGACCCCCTTGGAAGTCCTCGTGTTGCACCTTTTTTTTACTACCTATTTGATTGCACGACGAGATCATTTTTTTTACCAATCTTTCTAACCAAACGTTAAGGACGGACGACGTCGTCGCCATAAAATTTGGCTGTCGATCGCCCGTGCGGGGCCCGCCGCAACCTCTATGGCCGGCTCGATCGACCAACTGACCCGTAAAATTAAAATTTGTAAATAAATAAGAAAAATAGCATTTCAATTATTATTTTTCGTTTAAAACGGGCGTAACTCCGTGCATTATTGTCCGATTTCATCTTTTCACGTGGCGGTGAATGGCGCGCGAAGAGACGAAGAAAATGACCCCCGAACTCTCCCACGGACGCTCACCCTTATTAGCCGACGATCAGAAGCACATGATGCAAGGGATCATACATTCACTAACGTATCGGATCCCATTAGAACTCTGAAGTTAAGCGTGCTTGGTCCAGAGTAGTATTCGGATGGGTGACCCCTTGGGAAGTCCTCGTTTTGCACCTTTTTTTTAGAACCTATTTGATTACACGACGAGATCATTTTTTTTACCAATCTTTCTAACCAAACGTTAAGGACGGACGACGTCGTCGCCATAAAATTTGGCTGTTGATCGCCCGTGCGGGGCCCGCCGCAACCTCTATGGCCGGCTCGATCGACCAACCGACCCGAAAAATTAAAATTTGTAAATAAATAAGAAAAATAACATTTCAATTATTATTTTCCGTTTAAAACGGGCATAACTCCGTGCATTATTGTCTGATTTCAGTTTTTCACGTGGCACTGAAAGGCGCGCGAAGAGACGAAGAAAATGACCCCGATCTGTCCCTCGGACGCTCACCCTTATTAGCTGACGATCAGAAGTGTGTGACGGGTGCGATCATACCAGCACTAAAGCACCGGATCCCATCAGAACTCTGAAGTTAAGCGTGCTAGGGCGAAAGTAGTACTAGGATGGGTGACCCCTTGGGAAGTCCTCGTATAGCACCTTATTTTTAGTACCTATTTGATTGCACGACGAGATCATTTTTTTTACCAATCTTTCTAACCAAACGTTAAGGACGGACGACGTCGTCGCCATAAAATTTGGCTGTCGATCGCCTGCGCGGGGCCCGCCGCAACATCTACGGCCGGCTCGATCGACCAACGGACCCGAAAAATTAAAATTTGCAAATAAATAAGAAAAATAACATTTCAATTATTATTTTTCGTTTAAAACGGGCGTTAATCTGTGCATTATTGTCCGATTTCAGCTTTTCACGTGGCGCTGAAAGGCGCGCGAAGAGACGAAGAAAATGACCCCGAGCTGTCCCTCGGACACTCACCCTTATTAGCCGACGATCAGAAGTGAGTGATGGGTGCAATCATACCAGCACTAAAGCACCGGATCCCATCAGAACTCCGAAGTTAAGTGTGCTTGGGCGAGAGTAGTACTAGGATTGGTGACCCCTTGGGAAGTCCTCGTGTTGCACCTTTTTTTTAGTACCTATTTGATTGCACGACGAGATCATTTTTTTTACCAATCTTTCTAACCAAACGTTAAGGACGGACGACGTCGTCGCCATAAAATTTGGCTGTCGATCGCCCGTGCGGGGCCCGCCGCAACCTCTACTGCCGGCTCGATCGACCAACCGACCCGTAAAATTAAAATTTGTAAATAAATAATAAAAATAGCATTTCAATTATTATTTTTTGTTTAAAACGGGCGTAACTCCGTGCATTATTGTCTGATTTCAGCTTTTCACGTGGCGCTGAATGGCGCGCGAAGAGACGAAGAAAATGACCCCCGAACTCTCCCACGGACGCTCACCCTTATTAGCCGACGATCAGAAGCGCATGACGGATGCGATCATACATGCACTAACGCACCGGATCCCATCAGAACTCCGAAGTTAAGCGTGCTTCGGCGAGAGTAGTATTAGGATGGGTGACCCCTTGGGAAGTCCTCCTTTTGCACCTTTTTCTTAGTACCTATTTGATTGCACGACGAGATCATTTTTTTTACCAATCTTTCTAACCAAACGTTAAGGACGGATGACGTCGTCGCCATAAAATTTGGCTGTCGATCGCCCGTGCGGGGCCCGCCGCAACCTCTATGGCCGGCTCGATCGACCAACCGACTCGAAAAATTAAAATTTGTAAATAAATAAGAAAAATAACATTTCAATTATTATTTTTCGTTTAAAACGGGCATAACTCCGTGCATTATTGTCCGATTTCAGCTTTTCACGTGGCGCTGAAAGGCGCGCGAAGAGACGAAGAAAATGACCCCCGAACTCTCCCACGGACGCTCACCCTTATTAGCCGACGATCAGAAGCGCATGACGGATGCGATCATACATGCACTAACGCATCGGATCCCATCAGAATTCCGAAATTAAGCGTGCTTCGGCGAGAGTAGTACTAGGATTGGTGACCCCCTAGGAAGTCCTCGTGTTGCACCTTTTTTTTACTACCTATTTGATTGCACGACGAGATCATTTTTTTTACCAATCTTTCTAACCAAACGTTAAGGACGGACGACGTCGTCGCCATAAAATTTGGTTGTCGATCGCCCGTGCGGGGCCCGCCGCAACCTCTACGGCCGGCTCGATCGACCAATCGACCCAAAAAATTAAAATTTGTAAATAAATAAGAAAAATAACATTTCAATTATTATTTTTCGTTTAAAACGGGCGTAACTCCGTGCATTATTGTCCGATTTCAGCTTTTCACGTGGCGCTGAAAGGCGCGCGAAGAAACGAAGAAAATGACCCCCGAACTCTCCCTCTAACGCTCACCCTTATTAGCCGACGATCAGAAGTGCATGACGGATGCGATCATACATGCACTAACGCATCGGATCCGATCAGAACTCCAAAGTTACGCGTGCTTGGGCGAGAGTAGTACTAGGATGGGTGACCCCCTGGGAAGTCCTCGTGTTGCACCTTTTTTTTACTACCTATTTGAATGCACGACGAGATCATTTTTTTTACCAATCTTTCTAACCAAACGATAAGGACGGACGACGTCGTCGCCATAAAATTTGGCTGTCGATCGCCCGTGCGGGGCCCGCCGCAACCTCTACGGCAGGCTCGATCGACCAACCGACCCGAAAAATTAAAATTTGTAAATAAATAATAAAAATAACATTTGAATTATTATTTTTCGTTTAAAACGGGCGTAACTCCGTGGATTATTGTCCGATTTCAGCTTTTCACGTGGCGCTGAAAGGCGCGCGAAGAGACGAAGAAAATGACACCGAACTCTCCCTCGGACGCTCACCCTTATTAGCCGACGATCAGAAGTGCATGACGGGTGCGATCATACTAGCACTAACGCACTGGATCCCATCAAAACTTCGAAGTTAAGGGTGCTTGGGCGAGAGTATTATTAGGATGGGTGACCCCTTGGGAAGTCCTCGTTTTGCACCTTTTTTTTAGTACCTATTTGATTACACGACGAGATCATTTTTTTTACCAATCTTTCTAACCAAACGTTAAGGACGGACGACGTCGTCGCCATAAAATTTGGCTGTCGATCGCCCGTGCGGGGCCCTCCGCAACCTCTACTGCCGGCTCGATCGACCAACCGGACCGTAAAATTAAAATTTGTAAATAAATAAGAAAAATAGCATTTCAATTATTATTTTTCGTTTAAAACGGGCGTAACTCCGTGCATTATTGTCCGATTTTAGCTTTTCACGTGGCGCTGAAAGGCGCGCGAAGAAACGAAGAAAATGACCCCCGAACTCTCCCTCGAACGATCACCCTTATTAGCCGACGATCAGAAGTGCATGACGGATGCGATCATACATGCACTAACGCATCGGATCCGATCAGAACTCCAAAGTTACGCGTGCTTGGGCGAGAGTAGTACTAGGATGGTTGACCCCCTGGGAAGTCCTCGTGTTGCACCTTTTTTTTACTACCTATTTGAATACACGACGAGATCATTTTTTTTACCAATCTTTCTAACCAAACGTTAAGGATGGACGACGTCGTCGCCATAAAATTTGGCTGTCGATCGCCCGTGCGGGGCCCGCCGCAACCTCTACTGCCGGCTCGATCGACCAACCGACCCGTAAAATTAAAATTTGTAAATAAATAAGAAAAATAGCATTTCAATTATTATTTTTTGTTTAAAACGGGCGTAACTCCGTGCATTATTGTCCGATTTCAGCTTTTCACGTGGCGCTGAATGGCGCGCGAAGAGACGAAGAAAATGACCCCCGAACTCTCCCACGGACGCTCACCCTTATTAGCCGACGATCAGAAGCGCATGACGGATGTGATCATACATGCACTAACGCACCGGATCCCATCAGAACTCCGAAGTTAAGCGTGCTTGGGCGAGAGTAGTATTAGGAAGGTTGACCCCCTGGGAAGTCCTTGTTTTGCACCTTTTTTTTAGTACCTATTTGATTGCACGACGAGATCATTTTTTTTACCAATCTTTCTAACCAAACGTTAAGGACGGGCGACGTCGTCGCCATAAAATTTGGCTGTCGATCGCCCGTGCGGGGCCCGCCGCAACCTCTATGGCCGGCTCGATCGACCAACCGACCCGAAAAATTAAAATTTGTAAATAAATAAGAAAAATAACATTTCAATTATTATTTTTCGTTTAAAACGGGCATAACTCCGTGCATTATTGTCCGATTTCAGCTTTTCACGTGTCGCTGAAAGGCGCGCGAAGAGACGAAGAAAATGACCCCCGAACTCTCGCTCGGACGCTCACCCTTATTAGCCGACGATCAAAAGCGCATGACGGATGCGATCATACATGCACTAACGCATCAGATCCCATCAGAACTCCGAAATTAAGCGTGCTTCGGCGAGAGTAGTACTAGGATTGGTGACCCCCTAGGAAGTCCTCGTGTTGCACCTTTTTTTTACTACCTATTTGATTGCACGACGAGATCATTTTTTTACTAATCTTTCTAACCAAACGTTAAGGACGGACGACGTCGTCGCCATAAAATTTGGCTGTCGATCGCCCGTGCGGGGCCCGCCGCAACCTCTACGGCCGGCTCGATCGACCAACCGACCCGAAAAATTAAAATTTGTAAATAAATAAGAAAAATAACATTTCAATTATTATTTTTCGTTTAAAACGGGCGTAACTCCGTGCATTATTGTCCGATTTCAGCTTTTCACGTGGCGCTGAAAGGCGCGCGAAGAAACGAAAAAAATGACCCCCGAACTCTCCCTCGAACGCTCACCCTTATTAGCCGACGATCAGAAGCGCATGACGGATGCGATCATACATGCACTAACGCATCGGATCCCATCAGAACTCCGAAATTAAGCGTGCTTCGGCGAGAGTAGTACTAGGATTGGTGACCCCCTAGGAAGTCCTAGTGTTGCACCTTTTTTTTACTACCTATTTGATTGCACGACGAGATCATTTTTTTACCAATCTTTCTAACCAAACGTTAAGGACGGACGACGTCGTCGCCATAAAATTTGGCTGTCGATCGCCCGTGCGGGGCCCGCCGCAACCTCTATGGCCGGCTCGATCGACCAACCGACCCGAAAAATTAAAATTTGTAAATAAATAAGAAAAATAACATTTCAATTATTATTTTTCGTTTATAACAGGCATAACTCCATGCATTATTGTCTGATTTCAGCTTTTCACGTGGCACTGAAAGGCGCGCGAAGAGACGAAGAAAATGACCCCGATCTGTCCCTCGGACGCTCACCCTTATTAACTGACGATCAGAAGTGTGTGACGGGTGAGATCATACCAGCACTAAAGCACCGGATCCCGTCAAAACTCCGAAGTTAAGCGTGCTTGGGCGAAAGTAGTACTAGGATGGGTGACCCACTAGGAAGTCCTCGTGTTGCACCTTTTTTTTAGTACCTATTTGATTGCACGACGAGATCATTTTTTTACTAATCTTTCTAACCAAACGTTAAGGACGGACGACGTCGTCGCCATAAAATTTGGCTGTCGATCGCCCGTGCGGGGCCCGCCGCAACCTCTACGGCCGGCTCGATCGACCAACCGACCCGAAAAATTAAAATTTGTAAATAAATAAGAAAAATAACATTTCAATTATTATTTTTCGTTTAAAACGGGCGTAACTCCGTGCATTATTGTCCGATTTCAGCTTTTCACGTGGCGCTGAAAGGCGCGCGAAGAAACGAAGAAAATGACCCCCGAACTCTCCCTCGAACGCTCACCCTTATTAGCCGACGATCAGAAGCGCATGACGGATGTGATCATACATGCACTAACGCACCGGATCCCATCAGAACTCCGAAGTTAAGCGTGCTTGGGCAAGAGTATTATTAGGATGGGTGACCCCTTGGGAAGTCCTCGTTTTGCACCTTTTTTTTAGTACCTATTTGATTACACGACGATATCATTTTTTTTACCAATCTTTCTAACCAAACGTTAAGGACGGACGACGTCGTCGCCATAAAATTTGGCTGTCGATCGCCCGTGCGGGGCCCACCGCAACCTCTACTGCCGGCTCGATCGACCAACCGGCCCGTAAAATTAAAATTTGTAAATAAATAAGAAAAATAATATTTCAATTATTATTTTTCGTTTAAAACGGGCGTAACTCCGTGCATTATTGTCCGATTTTAGCTTTTCACATGGCGCTGAAAGGCGCGCGAAGAAACGAAGAAAATGACCCCCGAACTCTCCCTCAAACGATCACCCTTATTAGCCGACGATCAGAAGTGCATGACGGATGCGATTATACATGCACTAACGCATCGGATCCGATCAGAACTCCAAAGTTACGCGTGCTTGGGCGAGAGTAGTACTAGGATGGGTGACCCCCTGGGAAGTCCTCGTGTTGCACCTTTTTTTTACTACCTATTTGAATGCACGACGAGATCATTTTTTTTACCAATCTTTCTAACCAAACGTTAAGGACGGACGACGTCGTTGCCATAAAATTTGGCTGTCGATCGCCCGTGCGGGGCCCACCGCAACCTCTACAGCCGGCTCGATCGACCAACCGGCCCGTAAAATTAAAATTTGTAAATAAATAAGAAAAATAATATTTCAATTATTATTTTTCGTTTAAAACGGGCGTATCTCCGTGCATTATTGTCCGATTTTAGCTTTTCACGTGGCGCTGAAAGGCGCGCGAAGAAACGAAGAAAATGACCCCCGAACTCTCCCTCGAACGATCACCCTTATTAGCCGACGATCAGAAGTGCATGACGGATGCGATCATACATGCACTAACGCATCGGATCCGATCAGAACTCCGAAGTTAAGCGTGCTTGGGCGAGAGTAGTATTAGGAAGGTTGACCCCCTGGGAAGTCCTCGTTTTGCACCTTTTTTTTAGTACCTATTTGATTGCACGACGAGATCATTTTTTTTACCAATCTTTCTAACCAAACGTTAAGGACGGACGACGTCGTCGCCATAAAATTTGGTTGTCGATCGCCCGTGCGGGGCCCGCCGCAACCTCTATGGCCGGCTCGATCGACCAACCGACCCGAAAAATTAAAATTTGTAAATAAATAAGAAAAATAACATTTCAATTATTATTTTTCGTTTAAAACGGGCGTAACTCCGTGCATTATTGTCCGATTTCAGCTTTTCACGTGGCGCTGAAAGGCGCGCGAAGAAACGAAGAAAATGACCCCCGAACTCTCCCTCGAACGCTCACCCTTATTAGCCGACGATCAGAAGCGCATGACGGATGCGATCATACATGCACTAACGCATCGGATCCCATCAGAACTCCGAAATTAAGCGTGCTTCGGCGAGAGTAGTACTAGGATTGGTGACCCCCTAGGAAGTCCTCGTGTTGCACCTTTTTTTTACTACCTATTTGATTGCACGACGAGATCATTTTTTTACCAATCTTTCTAACCAAACGTTAAGGACGGACGACGTCGTCGCCATAAAATTTGGCTGTCGATCGCCCGTGCGGGGCCCGCCGCAACCTCTACGGCCGGCTCGATCGACCAACCGACCCGAAAAATTAAAATTTGTAAATAAATAAGAAAAATAACATTTCAATTATTATTTTTCGTTTAAAACGGGCGTAACTCCGTGCATTATTGTCCGATTTCAGCTTTTCACGTGGCGCTGAAAGGCGCGCGAAGAAACGAAGAAAATGACCCCCGAGCTGTCCCTCGAACCCTCACCCTTATTAGCCGACGATCAGAAGTGCATGACGGATGCGATCATACATGCACTAACGCATCGGATCCGATCAGAACTACAAAGTTATGCGTGCTTGGGCGAGAGTAGTACTAGGATGGGTGACCCCCTGGGAAGTCCTCGTGTTGCACCATTTTTTTACTACCTATTTGAATGCACGACGAGATCATTTTTTTTACCAATCTTTCTAACCAAACGTTAAGGACGGACGACGTCGTCGCCATAAAATTTGGCTGTCGATCGCCCGTGCGGGGCCCGCCGCAACCTCTACTGCCGGCTCGATCGACCAACCGACCCGAAAAATTAAAATTTGTAAATAAATAAGAAAAATAGCATATCAATTATTCCTTTTCGTTTAAAACGGGCGTAACTCCGTGCATTATTGTTCGATTTCAGCTTTTCACGTGGCGCTGAAAGGCGCGCGAAGAGACGAAGAAAATGACCCCGAGCTGTCCCTCGGACGCTCACCCTTATTAGCCGACGATCAGAAGTGCATGACGGGTGCGATCATACCCGCACTAATGCACCGGATCCCATCAGAACTCCGAAGTTAAGCGTGCTTGGGCGGGAGTAGTACTAGGATGGTTGACCCCTGGGAAGTCCTCGTGTTGCACCTTTTTTTTACTACCTATTTGAATGCACGACGAGATCATATTTTTTTACCAATCTTTCTAACCAAACGTTAAGGACGGACGACGCCGTCGCCATAAAATTTGGCTGTCGATCGCCCGTGCGGGGCCCGCCGCAACCTCTACGGCCGGCTCGATCGACCAACCGACCCGAAAAATTAAAATTTGTAAATAAATAAGAAAAATAGCATTTCAATTATTATTTTTCGTTTAAAACGGGCGTAACTCCGTGCATTATTGTCCGATTTCAGCTTTTCACGTGGCGCTGAATGGCGCGCGAAGAGACGAAGAAAATGACCCCCGAACTCTCCCACGGACGCTCACCCTTATTAGCCGACGATCAGAAGCGCATGACGGATGCGATCATACATGCACTAACGCACCGGATCCCATCAGAACTCCGAAGGTAAGCGTGCTTGGGCGAGAGTAGTATTAGGATGGGTGACCCCTTGGGAAGTCCTCGTTTTGCACCTTTTTTTTAGTACATATTTGATTACACGACGAGATCATTTTTTTTACCAATCTTTCTAACCAAACGTTAAGGACGGACGACGTCGTCGCCATAAAATTTGGCTGTCGATCGCCCGTGCTGGGCCCGCCGCAACCTCTATGGCCGGCTCGATCGACCAACCGACCCGAAAAATTAAAATTTGTAAATAAATAAGAAAAATAACATTTCAATTATTATTTTTCGTTTAAAACGGGCATAACTCCGTGCATTATTGTCCGATTTCAGCTTTTCACGTGGCGCTGAAAGGCGCGCGAAGAGACGAAGTAAATGACCCCGATCTGTCCCTCGGACACTCACCCTTATTAGCTGACGATCAGAATTGCGTGACGGGTGCGATCATACCAGCACTAAAGAACCGGATCCCATCAGAACTCTGAAGTTAAGCGTGCTTGGGCGAAAGTAGTACTAGGATGGGTGACCCCCTGGGAAGTCCTCGTGTTGCACCTTTTTTTTAGTACCTATTTGATTGCACGACGAGATCATTTTTTTTACCAATCTTTCTAACCAAACGTTAAGGATGGACGACGTCGTCGCCAAAAAATTTGGCTGTCGATCACCCGCGCGGGGCCCGCCGCAACATCTACGGCCGGCTCGACCGACCAACCGACCCGAAAAATTAAAATTTGCAAATAAATAAGAAAAATAACATTTCAATTATTATTTTTCGTTTAAAACGGGCGTTAATCTGTGCATTATTGTCCGATTTCAGCTTTTCACGTGGCGCTGAAAGACGCGCGAAGAGACGAAGAAAATGACCCCGAGCTGTCCCTCGGACGCTCACCCTTATTAGCCGACGATCAGAAATGAGTGATGGGTGCGATCATACCAGCACTAAAGCACCGGATCCCATCAGAACTCCGAAGTTAAGTGTGCTTGGGCGAGAGTAGTACTAGGATGGGTGACCCCTTGGGAAGTCCTCGTGTTGCACCTTTTTTTTATTACCTATTTGATTGCACGACGAGATCATTATTTTTACCAATCTTTCTAACCAAACGTTAAGGACGGACGACGTCGTCGCCATAAAATTTGGCTGTCGATTGACCGCGCGGGGCCCGCCGCAACTTCTACGGCCGGCTCGATCGACCAACCGACCCGAAAAATTAAAACTTGTAAATAAATAAGAAAAATAACATTTCAATTATTATTTTTCGTTTAAAACGGGCGTTACTCCGTGCATTATTGTCCGATTTCAGCTTTTCACGTGTCGCTGAAAGGCGCGCGAAGAGACGAAGAAAATGACCCCGAGCTGTCCCTCGGACGCTCACCCTTATTAGTCGACGATCAGAAGTGAATGATTGGTGCGATCATACCAGCACTAAAGCGCCGGACCCCATCAGAACTCCGAAGTTAAGCGTGCTTGGGCAAGAGTAGTACTAGGATGGGTGACCCCCTGGGAAGTCCTCGTGTTGCACCTTTTTTTACTACCTATTTCATTGCACGACGAGATCATTTTTTTTACCAATCTTTCTAACCAAACGTTAAGGACGGACGACATCGTCGCCATAAAATTTGGCTGTCGATCGCCCGCGCGGGGCCCGCCGCAACCTCTACGGCCGGCTCGATCGACCAACCGACCCGAAAAATTAAAATTTGTAAATAAATAAGAAAAATAACATTTCAATTATTATTTTTCGTTTAAAACGGGCATAACTCCGTGCATTATTGTCCGATTTCAGCTTTTCACGTGGCGCTGAAAGGCGCGCGAAGAGACGAAGAAAATGACCCCGATCTGTGCTGCGGACGCTCACCCTTATTAGCTGACGATCAGAAGTGCGTGACGGGTGCGATCATACTAGCACTAAAGCACCGGATCCCATTAGAACTCCGAAGTTAAGCGTGCTTGGGCGACAGTAGTACTAGGATGGGTGACCCCCTGGGAAGTCATCGTGGTGCACCTTTTTTTTTACTACCTATTTGAATGCACGACGAGATCATTTTTTTTACCAATCTTTCTAACCAAACGTTAAGGACGGACGACGTCGTCGCCATAAAATTTAGCTGTCGATCGCCCGTGCGGGTCCGCCACAACCTCTACGGCCGGCTCGATCGACCAACCGACCCGAAAAATTAAAATTTGTAAATAAATAAGAAAAATAACATTTCAATTATTATTTTTCGTTTAAAACAGCCGTTACTCCGTGCAATATTGTCCGATTTCAGCTTTTCACGTGGCGCTGAAAGGCGCGCGAAGAGACGACGAAAATGACCCCGAGCTGTCACTCGGACGCTCACCCTTATTAGTCGACGATCAGAAGTGCATGACGGGTGCGATCATACCAGCACTAAAGCACCGGATCCCATCAGAACTCCGTAGTTAAGCGTGCTTGGGCGAGTGTAGTATTAGTATGGGTGACCGCCTGGGAAGTCCTCGTGTTGCACCCTTTTTTTTAGTACCTATTTGATTGCACGACGAGATCATTTTTTTTACCAATCTTTCTAACCAAACGTTAAGGACGGACGACGTCGTCGCCATAAAATTTGGCTGTCGATTGACCGCGCGGGGCCCGCCGCAACTTCTACGGCCGGCTCGATCGACCAACCGACCCGAAAAATTAAAATTTGTAAATAAAAAAGAAAAATAACATTTCAATTATTATTTTTCGTTTAAAACGGGCATAACTCCGTGCATTATTGTTCGATTTCAGCTTTTCACGTGGCGCTGAAAGGCGCGCGAAGAGACGAAGAAAATGACCCCGAGCTGTCCCTCGGACGCTCACCCTTATTAGCCGACGATCAGAAGTGATTGACGGTTGCGATCATACCAGCACTAAGGCACCGGATCCCATCAGAACTCCAAAGTTAAGTGTGCTTGGGCGAGAGTAGTACTAGGATGGGTGACCCCTTGGGAAGTCCTCGTGTTGCACCTTTCTTTTAGTACCTATTTGATTGCACGACGAGATCATTTTTTTTACCAATCTTTCTAACCAAACGTTAAGGATGGACGACGTCGTCGCCATAAAATTTGGCTGTCGATTGACCGCGCGGGGCCCGCCGCAACCTCTACGGCCGGCTCGATCGACCAACCGACCCTAAAAATTAAAATTTGTAAATAAAAAAGAAAAATAACATTTCAATTATTATTTTTCGTTTAAAACGGGCGTTACTCCGTGCATTATTGTCCGATTTCAGCTTTTCACGTGGCATTGAAAGGCGCGCGAAGAGACGAAGAAAATGACCCCGATCTGTCCCTCGGACGCTCACCCTTATTAGTCGACGATCAGAAATGCATAACGGGTGCGATCATACCAGCACTAAAGCACCGGATCCCATCAGAACTCCGAAGTTAAGCTTGCTTGGGCGAGAGTAGTACTAGGATGGGTGACACCCTGGGAAGTCCTCGTGTTGCACCTATTTTTACTACCTATTTGATTGCACGACGAGATCATTTTTTTTACCAATCTTTCTAACCAAACGTTAAGGACGGACGACGTCGTTGCCATAAAATTTGGCTGTCGATCGCCCGTGCGGGGCCCGCCGCAACCTCTACGGCCGGCTCGATCGACCAACCGACCCGAAAAATTAAAATTTGTAAATAAATAAGATAAATATCATTTGAATTATTATTTTTCGTTTAAAATGGGCGTAACTCCGTGGATTATTGTCCGATTTCAGCTTTTCACGTGGCGCTGAAAGGCGCGCGAAGAGACGAAGAAAATGACACCGAACTCTCCCACGGACGCTCACCCTTATTAGCCGACGATCAGAAGCCCATCAGAACTCCGAAGTTAAGCGTGCTTGGGCGAGAGTAGTATTAGGATGGGTGACCCCTTGGGAAGTCCTCGTTTTGCACCTTTTTTTTACTACCTATTTGATTACACGACGAGATCATTTTTTTTTACCAATCTTTTTAACCAAACGTTAAGGATGGACGACGTCGTCGCCATAAAATTTGGCTGTCGATTGACCGCGCGGGGCCCGCCGCAACTTCTACGGCCGGCTCGATCGACCAACCGACCCGAAAAATTAAAATTTGTAAATAAATAAGAAAAATAACATTTCAATTATTATTTTTCGTTTAAAACGGGCGTTACTCCGTGCATTATTGTCCAATTTCAGCTTTTCACGTGGCGCTGAAAGCCGCGCGAAGAGACGAAGAAAATGACCCCGAGCTGTCCCTCGGACGCTCACCCTTATTAGTCGACGATCAGAAGTGCATGACGGGTGCGATCATACTAGTACTAAAGCACCGGATCCCATCAGAACTCCGAAGTTAAGCTTGCTTGGGCGAGTGTAGTACTAGGATGTTTGACCCCCTGGGAAATCCTCGTGTTGCACCTTTTTTTTTACTACCTATTTGAATGCACGACGAGATCATTTTTTTTACCAATCTTTCTAACCAAACGTTAAGGACGGACGACGTCGTCGCCATAAAATTTGGCTGTCGATTGACCGCGCGGGGCCCGCCGCAACTTCTACGGCCGGCTCGATCGACCAACCGACCCAAAAAATTAAAATTTGTAAATAAATAAGAAAAATAACATTTCAATTATTATTTTTCGTTTAAAACGGGCGTTACTCCGTGCATTATTGTCCAATTTCAGCTTTTCACGTGGCGCTGAAAGGCACGCGAAGAGACGAAGAAAATGACCCCGAGCTGTCCCTCGGACGCTCACCCTTATTAGTCGACGATCAGAAGTGCATGACGGGTGCGATCATACTAGTACTAAAGCACCGGATCCCATCAGAACTCCGAAGTTAAGCTTGCTTGGGCGAGAGTAGTACTAGGATGTTTGACCCCCTGGGAAGTCCTCGTGTTGCACCTTTTTTTTTACTACCTATTTGAATGCACGACGAGATCATTTTTTTTACCAATCTTTCTAACCAAACGTTAAGGACGGACGACGTCGTCGCCATAAAATTTAGCTGTCGATCGCCCGTGCGGGTCCGCCACAACCTCTACGGTCGGCTCGATCGACCAACCGACCCGAAAAATTAAAATTTGTAAATAAATAAGAAAAATAACATTTCAATTATTATTTTTCGTTTAAAACGGGCGTTACTCCTTGCATTATTGTCCGATTTCAGCTTTTCACGTGGCGCTGAAATCGCGCGAAGAGACGAAGAAAATGACCCCGATCTGTCCCTCGGACGCTCACCCTTATTAGCTTACGATCAGAAGTGCGTGACGGGTGCGATCATTCCAACACTAAAGCACCGGATCGCATCAAAATTCCGAAGTTAAGCGTGCTTGGGCGAGAGTACTACTAGGATGGGTGACCCCCTGGGAAGTCCTCGTGTTGCACCTTTTTTTTAGTACCTATTTGATTGCACGACGAGATCATTTTTTTTACCAATCTTTCTAACCAAACGTTAAGGACGGACGACGTCGTCGCCATAAAATTTGACTGTCGATCGCCCGCGCGGGGCCCGCCGCAACCTTTACGGCCGGCTCGATCGACCAACCGACCCGAAAAATTAAAATTTGTAAATAAATAAGAAAAATAACATTTCAATTATTATTTTTCGTTTAAAACGGGCGTTACTCCTTGCATTATTGTCCTATTTCAGCTTCTCACGTGGCGCTGAAAGGCGCGAAGAGACGAAGAAAATGACCCCGAGCTGTCCCTCGGACGCTCACCCTTATTAGCCGACTATCAGAAATGCATGACGGGTGCGATCATACCAGCACTAACGCACCGGATCCCATCAGAACTCCGAAATTAAGCGTGCTTGGGCGAGAGTAGTACTAGGATGGGTTACCCCCTTGGAAGTCCTCGTGTTGCACCGTTTTTTACTACCTATTTGATTGCACGACGAGATCATTTTGTTTACGAATCTTTCTAACCAAACGTTAAGGACGGACGACGTCGTCGCCATAAAATTTGGCTGTTGATCGCCCGTGCGGGGCCCGCCGCAACCTCTACGGCCGGCTCGATCGACCAACCGATCCGAAAAATTAAAATTTGTAAATAAAAAAGAAAAATAACATTTCAATTATTATTTTTCGTTTAAAACGGGCGAAACTCCGTGTATTATTGTCCGATTTCAGCTTTTCACGTGGCGTTGAAAGGCGCGCGAAGAGACTATGAAAATGACCCCCGAACTCTCCCTCGGACGCTCACCCTTATTAGCCGACGATAAGAAGCGCATGACGGATGCGATCATACATTCACTAATGCATCAGATCCCATCAGAACTCCGAAATTAAGCGTGCTTGGGCAAGAGTAGGACTAGGATGGGTGACCCCATGGGAACTGCTCGTGCTGCACCCTTTATATTTACTACCTATTTGAATGCACGACGAGATCATTTTTTTTACCAATCTTTCTAACCAAACGTAAGTGACGGACAACGTCGTCGCCATAAAATTTGGATGTCGATCGCCAGTGCGGGGCCGCCGCAACCTCTACGGCCGGCTCGATCGACCAACCGACACGAAAAATTAAAATTTGTAAATAAATAAGAAAAATAACATTTCAATTATTATTATTCGTTTAAAACGGGCGTAACTCCGTGCATTATTTTTCCGATTTCATCTTTTCACGTGTCGCTGAAAGGCGCACGAAGAGACGAAGAAAATGACCCCGAGCTGTCCCTCGGACGCTCACCCTTATTAGCCGACAATCAGAAGTTATGACGGGCGCGATCATACTAGCACTAACGCACCAAATCCCATTAGAACTCTAAAGTTAAGCGTGCTTGGGCCAGTGTAGTACTAGGATGGGTGACCCTATGGGAAATCCTCGTGTTGCACTTTTTTTTTTACTACCTATTTGAATGCACGACGAGATCATTTTTTTTACCAATCTTTCTAACCAAACGTTAAGGACGGACGACGTCGTCGCCACAAAATTTCGCTGTCGATCGCCCGTGCGGGGCCCATCGCAACCTTTACGGTCGGCTCGATCGACCAACCGACCCGAAAAATTAAAATTTGTAAATAAATAAGAAAAAAAACATTTCAATTATTATTTTTCGTTTAAAACGGGCATAACTCCGTGCATTATTGTCCGATTTCAGCTTTTCACGTGGCGCTGAAAGGCGCGCGAAGAGACGAAGAAAATGACCCCGAGCTGTCCCTCGGACGCTCACCCTTACTAGCCGACGATCAGAAGTGCGTGACGGGTGCGATCATACTAGTACTAAAGCACCGGATCCCATCAGAACTCCGAAGTTAAGCGTGCTTCGGCGAGAGTAGTACTAGGATGGGTGACCCCCTGGGAAGTCCTCGTGTTGCACCTTTTTTTTCCTACCTATTTGATTGCACGACGAGATCATTTTTTTTACCAATCTTTCTAACCAAACGTTAAGGACGGACGACGTCGTCGCCATAAAATTTGGCTGTCGATCGCCCGCGCGGGGCCCGCCGCAACCTCTACGGCCGGCTCGATCGACCAACCGACCCGAAAAATTAAAATTTGTAAATAAATAAGAAAAATAACATTTCAATTATTATTTTTCGTTTAAAACGGGCATAACTCCGTGCATTATTGTCCGATTTCAGCTTTTCACGTGGCGCTGAAAGGCGCGCGAAGAGACGAAGAAAATGACCCCGAGCTGTCCCTCGGACGTTCACCCTTATTAGCCGACGATCAGAAGTGCGTGACGGGTGCGATCATACTAGCACAAAAGCACCGGATCCCATCAGAACTCCGAAGTTAAGCGTGCTTGTGCGAGAGTAGTACTAGGATGGGTGTCCCCCTGGGAAGTCCTCGTGTTGCACCGTTTTTTTAATACCAATTTGATTGCAGGACGAGATCATTTTTTTTACCAATCTTTCTAACCAAACGTTAAGGACGGACGACGTCGTCGACATAAAATTTGGCTGTCGATTGCCCGTGCGGGGCTCGCAGCAATCTCTACGGCCGGCTCGATCGACCAACCGACACGAAAAATTAAAATTTGTAAATAAATAAGAAAAATAACATTTCAATTATTATTTTTCATTTAAAACGGGCGTAACTCTGTGCATTATTGTCCGATTTCAGCTTTTCACGTGGCGCTAAAAGGCGCGCGAAGAGACGAAGAAAATGACCCCGAGCTGTCCCTCGGACGCTCACCCTTATTAGCCGACGATCAGAAGTGCATGACGGGTGCGATCATACCAGCACTAACGCACCAGATCTCATCAGATCTCCGAAGTTAAGCGTGGTTGGGCGAGAGTAGTACTAGGATGGTTGACCCCCTAGGAAGTCCTCGTGTTGCACCTTTTTTTTTACTACCTATTTGATTGCACGTCGAAATCATTTTTTTTACCAATCTTTCTAACCAAACGTTAAGGACGGACGACGTCGTCGCCATAAAATTTGGCTGTTGATCGCCCGCGCGGGGCCCGCCGCAACCTCTACGGCCAGCTCGATCGACCAACCGATCCGAAAAATTAAAATTTGTAAATAAATAAGAAAAATAACATTTCAATTATTATTATTTTTTAAAACGGTCGTAACTCAGTGCATTATTGTCCGATTTCAGCTTTTCACGTGGCGCTGAAATGCGCGCGAAGAGACGAAGAAAATGACCCCCGAACTCTCCCTCGGACGCTCACCCTTATTAGCCGACGATCAGAAGCACATTACTTATGCTATCATACATGCACTAACGCACTGGATCCCATCAGAACTCCGAAATTAAGCGTGCTTGGGCGAGAGTAGGACTAGGAAGGGTGACCCCTTGGGAAGTGCTCGTGCTGCACCCTTTATTTTTACTACCTATTTGAATGCACGACGAGATCATTTTTTTTACCAATCTTTCTAACCAAACGTATGTGACGGACAACGTCGTCGCCATAAAATTTGGCTGTCGATCGCCAGCGCGGGGCCGCCGCAACCTCTATGGCCGGCTCGATCGACCAACCGACCCGAAAAATTAAAATTTGTAAATAAATAAGAAAAATAACATTTCAATTATTATTATTCGTTTAAAACGGGCGTAACTCCGTGCATTATTGTCCGATTTCATCTTTTCACGTGGCGATGAAAGGAGCGCGAAGAGACGAAGAAAATGACCCCGAGCTGTCCCTCGGACGCTCACCCTTATTAGCCGACGATCAGAAGTTATGACGGGTGCGATCATACTAGCACTAACGCACCAAATCCCATTAGAACTCTAAAGTTAAGCGTGCTTGGGCCAGTGTAGTACTAGGATGGGTGACCCTATGGGAAATCCTCGTGTTGCACTTTTTTTTTTACTACCTATTTGAATGCACGACGAGATCATTTTTTTTACCAATCTTTCTAACCAAACGTTAAGTACGGACGACGTCGTCGCCACAAAATTTGTCTGTCGATCGCCCGTGCGGGGCGCATCGCAACCTTTACGGTCGGCTCGATCGACCAACCGACCCGAAAAATTAAAATTTGTAAATAAATAAGAAAAAAAACATTTCAATTATTATTTTTCGTTTAAAACGGGCATAACTCCGTGCATTATTGTCCGATTTCAGCTTTTCACGTGACGCTGAAAGGCGTGCGAAGAGACGAAGAAAATGACCCCGAGCTGTCCCTCGGACGCTCACCCTTACTAGCCGACGATCAGAAGTGCGTGACGGGTGCGATCATACTAGCACAAAAGCACCGGATCCCATCAGAACTCCGAAGTTAAGCGTGCTTGGGCGAGAGTAGTACTAGGATGGGTGTCCCCCTGGGAAGTCCTCGTGTTGCACCTTTTTTTTAATACCAATTTGATTGCACGACGAGATCATTTTTTTTACCAATCTTTCTAACCAAACGTTAAGGACGGACGACGTCGTCGACATAAAATTTGGCTGTCGATCGCCCGTGCAGGGCCCGCCGCAATCTCTATGGCCGGCTCGATCGACCAACCGACACGAAAAATTAAAATTTGTAAATAAATAAGAAAAATAACATTTTAATTATTATTTTTCGTTTAAAACGGGCGTAACTCCCTGCATTATTGTCCGATTTCAGCTTTTCACGTGGCGCTGAAAGGCGCGCGAAGAGACGAATAAAATGACCACGAGCTGTCCCTCGGACGCTCACCCTTATTAGCCGACGATCAGAAGTGCATGACGGGTGCGATCATACCAGCACTAACGCACCGGATCCCATCAGAACTCCGTAGTTAAGCGCGCTTGGGCGAGAGTAGTACTAGGATGGTTGACCCCCTGGGAAGTCCTCGTGTTGCACCTTTTTTTTACTACCTATTTGAATGCACGACGAGATCATTTTTTTTACCAATCTTTCTAACCAAACGTTAAGGACGGACGACGTCGTCGCCATAAAATTGGGCTGTCGATCACCCGTGCGGTGCGCGCCGCAACCTCTTCGTCCGGCTCGATCGACCAACCGACCCGAAAAATTAAAATTTGTAAATAAATAAGAAAAATAACATTTCAATTATTATTTTTCGTTTAAAACAGGCGTAACTCCGTGCATTATTGTCCGATTTAAGCTTTTCACGTGGCACTGAAAGGCGCTCGAAGAGACGAAGAAAATGACCCCGAGCTGTCCCTCGGACGCTCACCCTTATTAGCCGACGATCAGAAGTGCGTGACGGGTGCGATCATACCAGCACTAACGCCCCGGATCCCATCAGAACTCCGAAGTTAAGCGCGCTTGGGCAAGAGTAGTACTAGGATGGTTGACCCCCTGGGAAGTCCTCGTGTTGCACCTTTTTTTTACTACCTATTTGAATGCACGACGAGATCATTTTTTTTACCAATCTTTCTTACCAAACGTTAAGGACGGACGATGTCGTCGCCATAAAATTGGGCTGTCGATCACCCTTGCGGTGCCCGCCGAAACCTCTTCGGCCGGCTCGATCGACCAACCGACCCGAAAAATTAAAATTTGTAAATAAATAAGAAAAATAACATTTCAATTATTATTTTTCGTTTAAAACGGGCGTAACTTCGTGCATTATTGTCCGATTTCAGCTTTTCACGTGGCGCGCGAAGAGACGAAGAAAATGACCCCTGAACTCTGCCTCGGACGCTCACCCTTATTAGCCGACAATCAGAAGTTATGACGGGCGCGATCATACTAGCACTAACGCACCAAATCCCATTAGAACTCTAAAGTTAAGCGTGCTTGGGCCAGTGTAGTACTAGGATGGGTGACCCTATGGGAAATCCTCGTGTTGCACTTTTTTTTTTACTACCTATTTGAATGCACGACGAGATCATTTTTTTTACCAATCTTTCTAACCAAACGTTAAGGACGGACGACGTCGTCGCCACAAAATTTCGCTGTCGATCGCCCGTGCGGGGCCCATCGCAACCTTTACGGTCGGCTCGATCGACCAACCGACCCGAAAAATTAAAATTTGTAAATAAATAAGAAAAAAAACATTTCAATTATTATTTTTCGTTTAAAACGGGCATAACTCCGTGCATTATTGTCCGATTTCAGCTTTTCACGTGGCGCTGAAAGGCGCGCGAAGAGACGAAGAAAATGACCCCGAGCTGTCCCTCGGACGCTCACCCTTACTAGCCGACGATCAGAAGTGCGTGACGGGTGCGATCATACTAGTACTAAAGCACCGGATCCCATCAGAACTCCGAAGTTAAGCGTGCTTCGGCGAGAGTAGTACTAGGATGGGTGACCCCCTGGGAAGTCCTCGTGTTGCACCTTTTTTTTCCTACCTATTTGATTGCACGACGAGATCATTTTTTTTACCAATCTTTCTAACCAAACGTTAAGGACGGACGACGTCGTCGCCATAAAATTTGGCTGTCGATCGCCCGCGCGGGGCCCGCCGCAACCTCTACGGCCGGCTCGATCGACCAACCGACCCGAAAAATTAAAATTTGTAAATAAATAAGAAAAATAACATTTCAATTATTATTTTTCGTTTAAAACGGGCATAACTCCGTGCATTATTGTCCGATTTCAGCTTTTCACGTGGCGCTGAAAGGCGCGCGAAGAGACGAAGAAAATGACCCCGAGCTGTCCCTCGGACGTTCACCCTTATTAGCCGACGATCAGAAGTGCGTGACGGGTGCGATCATACTAGCACAAAAGCACCGGATCCCATCAGAACTCCGAAGTTAAGCGTGCTTGTGCGAGAGTAGTACTAGGATGGGTGTCCCCCTGGGAAGTCCTCGTGTTGCACCGTTTTTTTAATACCAATTTGATTGCAGGACGAGATCATTTTTTTTACCAATCTTTCTAACCAAACGTTAAGGACGGACGACGTCGTCGACATAAAATTTGGCTGTCGATTGCCCGTGCGGGGCTCGCAGCAATCTCTACGGCCGGCTCGATCGACCAACCGACACGAAAAATTAAAATTTGTAAATAAATAAGAAAAATAACATTTCAATTATTATTTTTCATTTAAAACGGGCGTAACTCTGTGCATTATTGTCCGATTTCAGCTTTTCACGTGGCGCTAAAAGGCGCGCGAAGAGACGAAGAAAATGACCCCGAGCTGTCCCTCGGACGCTCACCCTTATTAGCCGACGATCAGAAGTGCATGACGGGTGCGATCATACCAGCACTAACGCACCAGATCTCATCAGATCTCCGAAGTTAAGCGTGGTTGGGCGAGAGTAGTACTAGGATGGTTGACCCCCTAGGAAGTCCTCGTGTTGCACCTTTTTTTTTACTACCTATTTGATTGCACGTCGAAATCATTTTTTTTACCAATCTTTCTAACCAAACGTTAAGGACGGACGACGTCGTCGCCATAAAATTTGGCTGTTGATCGCCCGCGCGGGGCCCGCCGCAACCTCTACGGCCAGCTCGATCGACCAACCGATCCGAAAAATTAAAATTTGTAAATAAATAAGAAAAATAACATTTCAATTATTATTATTTTTTAAAACGGTCGTAACTCAGTGCATTATTGTCCGATTTCAGCTTTTCACGTGGCGCTGAAATGCGCGCGAAGAGACGAAGAAAATGACCCCCGAACTCTCCCTCGGACGCTCACCCTTATTAGCCGACGATCAGAAGCACATTACTTATGCTATCATACATGCACTAACGCACTGGATCCCATCAGAACTCCGAAATTAAGCGTGCTTGGGCGAGAGTAGGACTAGGAAGGGTGACCCCTTGGGAAGTGCTCGTGCTGCACCCTTTATTTTTACTACCTATTTGAATGCACGACGAGATCATTTTTTTTACCAATCTTTCTAACCAAACGTATGTGACGGACAACGTCGTCGCCATAAAATTTGGCTGTCGATCGCCAGCGCGGGGCCGCCGCAACCTCTATGGCCGGCTCGATCGACCAACCGACCCGAAAAATTAAAATTTGTAAATAAATAAGAAAAATAACATTTCAATTATTATTATTCGTTTAAAACGGGCGTAACTCCGTGCATTATTGTCCGATTTCATCTTTTCACGTGGCGATGAAAGGAGCGCGAAGAGACGAAGAAAATGACCCCGAGCTGTCCCTCGGACGCTCACCCTTATTAGCCGACGATCAGAAGTTATGACGGGTGCGATCATACTAGCACTAACGCACCAAATCCCATTAGAACTCTAAAGTTAAGCGTGCTTGGGCCAGTGTAGTACTAGGATGGGTGACCCTATGGGAAATCCTCGTGTTGCACTTTTTTTTTTACTACCTATTTGAATGCACGACGAGATCATTTTTTTTACCAATCTTTCTAACCAAACGTTAAGTACGGACGACGTCGTCGCCACAAAATTTGTCTGTCGATCGCCCGTGCGGGGCGCATCGCAACCTTTACGGTCGGCTCGATCGACCAACCGACCCGAAAAATTAAAATTTGTAAATAAATAAGAAAAAAAACATTTCAATTATTATTTTTCGTTTAAAACGGGCATAACTCCGTGCATTATTGTCCGATTTCAGCTTTTCACGTGACGCTGAAAGGCGTGCGAAGAGACGAAGAAAATGACCCCGAGCTGTCCCTCGGACGCTCACCCTTACTAGCCGACGATCAGAAGTGCGTGACGGGTGCGATCATACTAGCACAAAAGCACCGGATCCCATCAGAACTCCGAAGTTAAGCGTGCTTGGGCGAGAGTAGTACTAGGATGGGTGTCCCCCTGGGAAGTCCTCGTGTTGCACCTTTTTTTTAATACCAATTTGATTGCACGACGAGATCATTTTTTTTACCAATCTTTCTAACCAAACGTTAAGGACGGACGACGTCGTCGACATAAAATTTGGCTGTCGATCGCCCGTGCAGGGCCCGCCGCAATCTCTATGGCCGGCTCGATCGACCAACCGACACGAAAAATTAAAATTTGTAAATAAATAAGAAAAATAACATTTTAATTATTATTTTTCGTTTAAAACGGGCGTAACTCCCTGCATTATTGTCCGATTTCAGCTTTTCACGTGGCGCTGAAAGGCGCGCGAAGAGACGAATAAAATGACCACGAGCTGTCCCTCGGACGCTCACCCTTATTAGCCGACGATCAGAAGTGCATGACGGGTGCGATCATACCAGCACTAACGCACCGGATCCCATCAGAACTCCGTAGTTAAGCGCGCTTGGGCGAGAGTAGTACTAGGATGGTTGACCCCCTGGGAAGTCCTCGTGTTGCACCTTTTTTTTACTACCTATTTGAATGCACGACGAGATCATTTTTTTTACCAATCTTTCTAACCAAACGTTAAGGACGGACGACGTCGTCGCCATAAAATTGGGCTGTCGATCACCCGTGCGGTGCGCGCCGCAACCTCTTCGTCCGGCTCGATCGACCAACCGACCCGAAAAATTAAAATTTGTAAATAAATAAGAAAAATAACATTTCAATTATTATTTTTCGTTTAAAACAGGCGTAACTCCGTGCATTATTGTCCGATTTAAGCTTTTCACGTGGCACTGAAAGGCGCTCGAAGAGACGAAGAAAATGACCCCGAGCTGTCCCTCGGACGCTCACCCTTATTAGCCGACGATCAGAAGTGCGTGACGGGTGCGATCATACCAGCACTAACGCCCCGGATCCCATCAGAACTCCGAAGTTAAGCGCGCTTGGGCAAGAGTAGTACTAGGATGGTTGACCCCCTGGGAAGTCCTCGTGTTGCACCTTTTTTTTACTACCTATTTGAATGCACGACGAGATCATTTTTTTTACCAATCTTTCTTACCAAACGTTAAGGACGGACGATGTCGTCGCCATAAAATTGGGCTGTCGATCACCCTTGCGGTGCCCGCCGAAACCTCTTCGGCCGGCTCGATCGACCAACCGACCCGAAAAATTAAAATTTGTAAATAAATAAGAAAAATAACATTTCAATTATTATTTTTCGTTTAAAACGGGCGTAACTTCGTGCATTATTGTCCGATTTCAGCTTTTCACGTGGCGCGCGAAGAGACGAAGAAAATGACCCCTGAACTCTGCCTCGGACGCTCACCTTTATTAGCCGACGATCAGAAGCGTATGACGGATGCGATCATACATGCACTAACGCATCGGATCCCATCAGAACTCCAAAGTTAAGCGTGCTTGGGTGAGAGTAGTACTAGGATGGGTGACCCCCTGGGAAGTCCTCTTGTTGCACATTTTTTCTACTACCTATTTGATTGCACGACGAGATCATTTTTTTTACCAATCTTTCTAACCAAACGTTAAGGACGGACGACGTCGTCGCCAATAAATTTGGCTGTCGATCACCCGCGCAGGGCCCGCCGCAACCTCTACGGCCAGCTCGATCGACCAACCGACCCGAAAAATTAAAATTTGTAAATAAATAAGAAAAATAACATTTCAATTATTACTTTTCGTTTAAAACGGGCGTAACTCCGTGCATTATTGTCTAATTTCAGCTTTTCACGTGGCTCTGAAAGGCGCGCGAAGAGACGAAGAAAATGACCCCCGAACTCTCCCTCGGACGCTCACCCTTATTAGCCGACGATCAGAAGCACATTACGGATGCGATCATACATGCACTAACGCATTGGATCCCATCAGAACTCCGAAGTTAGGCGTGCTTGGGCGAGAGTAGTACTAGTATGGGTGACCCCTTGGGAAGTCCTCGTGTTGCACTTTTTTTTTTACTACCAATTTGATTGCACGACGAGATCATTTTTTTTACCAATCTTTCTAACCAAACGTTAAGGACGGACGACGTCGTCGCCATAAAATTTGGCTGTCGATCGCCCGTGCGGGGCCCGCCGCACCATCTACGGCCGGCTCGATCGACCAACTGACCCGAAAAATTAAAATTTGTAAATAAATAAGAAAAATAACATTTCAATTATTATTTTTCTTTTAAAACGGGCGTAACTCCGTGAATTGTTGTCCGATTTCAGCTTTTCACGTGGCGCTGAAAGGCACGCGAAGAGACGAAGAAAATGACCCCGAGCTGTCCCGCGGACGCTCACCCTTATTAGCCGACGATCAGAAGTGCATGACGGGTGCAATCATACTAGCACTAACGGCACCGGATCCCTTCAGAACTCCGAAGTTAAGCGTGGTTGGGCGAGATTAGTACTAGGATGGGTGACCCCCTGGGAAGTCCTCGTGTTGCACCTATTTTTTACTACCTATTTGATTGCACGACGAGATCATTTTTTTTACCAATCTTTATATCCAAACGTTAAGGACGGACGACGTCGTCGCCATAAAATTTGGCTGTCGATCGCCCGCGCGGGGCCCGCCCTAACCTCTACGGCCGGCTCGATCGACCAACCGATCCGAAAAATTAAAATTTGTAAATAAATAAGAAAAATAACATTTCAATTATTATTTTTCGTTTAAAACGGGCGTAACTCCGTGCATTATTGTCCGATTTCAGCTTTTCACGTGGCGCTGAAAGGCGCACGAAGAGACGAAGAAAATGACCCCCGGGGGTGGCACATGGGGGTTAGAGGCCTCACATATGTTAGGGAGCGGCATGGCATGGCTGTCGCTCGGGTTGCTCGTCCATCGCTTGCCCCGTCGCTCGACCCGTCGCTCGCCCTGTCGCACAGCCCGTCGCTCGCCCCGTCGCACAGCCCGCGAACTCTCTCTCGAACGCTCACCCTTATTAGCCGATGATCAGAATTGCATAACGGGTGCGATCATACTAGCACTAACGCACCGGATCCCAACAGAACTCCGAAGTTAAGCGTGCTTTGTCTAGAGTAGTACTAGGATTGGTGACCCCCTGGGAAGTCCTCGTGTTGCACCTTTTTTTTTTCTACCTATTTGATTGCACGACGAGATCATTTTTTTACCAATCTTTCTAACCAAACGTTAAGGACGGACGACGTCGTCGCCATAAAATTTGGCTGTCGATCGCCCGTGCGGGGCCCACCGTAACCTCTACGGCCGGCTCGATCGACCAACCGACCCGAAAAATTAAAATTTGTAAATAAAAAAGAAAAATAACATTTCAATTATTATTTTTCGTTTAAAACGGGCGTAACTCCGTGCATTATTGTCCGATTTTTGCTTTTCACGTGGCGCTGAAAGGCGCGCAAAGAGACGAAGAAAATGATCCCGAGCTGTCCCTCGGACGTTCACCCTTATTAGCCGACAATCAGAAGTGAGTGACGGGTGCGATCATACCATCATAAAGCACCGGATCCCATCAGAACTCCGAAGATAAGCGTGCTTGGGCGAGAGTAGTACTAGGATGGGTGACCCCTTGGGAAGTCCTCGTGTTGCAACTTTTTTTTACTACCTATTTGATTGCACGACGAGATCATTTTTTTTACCAATCTTTCTAACCAAACGTTAAGAACGGACGGCGTCGTCGCCATAAAATTTGGCTATCGATCGCCCGCGCGGGAACCGCCGCATCCTCTACGGCCGACTCGATCGACCAACCGACTCGAAAAATTAAAATTTGTAAATAAATAAGAAAAATAACATTTCAATTATTATTTTTCGTTTAAAACGGGCGTAACTCCGTGTATTATCGTTCGATTTCAGCTTTTCACGTGGCGCTGAAAGGCGCGCGAAGAGACGAAGAAAATGACCCCGAGCTGTCCCGCGGACGCTCACCCTTATTAGCCGACGATCAGAAGTGCGTGACGGGTGCGATCATACCAGCACTAAAGCACCGGATCCCATCAGAACTCCGAAGTTAAGCGTGCTTGGGCGAGAGTAGTACTAGGATGGTGACCTCCTGGGAAGTCCTCGTGTTGCACCTTTTTTTTACTACCTGTTTGATTGCACGATGAGATCATTTTTTTTACCAATCTTTCTAACCAAACGTTAAGGACGGACGACGTCGTCGCCATAAAATTTGGCTGTCGATCGCCCGCGCGGGGCTCGCCGCAACCTCTACGGCCGGCTCGATCGACCTACCGACCCGAAAAATTAAAATTTGTAAATAAATAAGAAAAATAACATTTCAATTATTATTTTTCGTTTAAAACGGGCGTAACTCCCTGCATTATTGTCCGATTTCATCTTTTCACGTGGCGCTGAAAGGCGCGCGAAGAGACGAAGAAAATGACCCCGAGCTGTCCCTCGGACGCTCACCCTTATTAGCCGACGATCAAAAGTGCATGACGGGTGCGATCATACCAGCACTAACGCATCAGATCCCTTCAAAACATCGAAGTTAAGTGTGCTTGGGCGAGAGTAGGACTAGGATGGTTGACCGCATGGGAAGTCCTCGTGTTGCATCTTTTTTTTTACTACCTATTTGAATGCACGACGAGATCATTTTTTTTACCAATCTTTCTAACCAAATGTTAAGGACGGACGACGTCGTCGCCACAAAATTTGGCTGTCGATCGCCCGTGCGGGGCCCGCCGCAACCTCTACGGCCGGCTTGAGCGACCAACCGACCCGAAAAATTAAAATTTGTAAATAAATAAGAAAAATAATATTTCAATTATTATTTTTCGTTTAAAATGGGCATAACTCCGTGCATTATTGTCCGATTTCGGCTTTTCACGTGGAGCTGAAAGGCGCGCGAAGAGACGAAGAAAATGACCCAGAGCTGTCCCTCGGACGCTCACCCTTATTAGCCGACGATCATAAGTGCGTGACGGGTGCGATCATACCAGCACTAAAGCATCAGATCCCATCAGAACTCCGAAGTTAAGCGTGCTTGGGCGAGGGTAGTACTAGGATGGGTGACCCCCTGGGAAGTCCTCGTGTTGCACCTTTTTTTTATTACCTATTTGATTGCACGACGAGATCATTATTTTTACCAATCTTTCTAACCAAACGTTAAGGACGGACGACGTTGTCGCCATAAAATTTGGCTGTCGATCGCCAGCGCGGGGCCCGCCGCAACCTCCACGGCCGGCTCCATCGACCAACCGACCCGAAAAATTAAAATTTGTAAATAAATAAGAAAAATAACATATCAATTATTATTTTTCGTTTAAAACGGGCGTAACTCTGTGTATTATTGTATGATTTCAGCTTTTCACGTGGAGCTGAAAGGCGCGCGAAGAGACGAAGAAAATGACCCCCGAACTCTCCCTCGGACGGTCACCCTTATTAGCCGACGATCAGAAGCACATTACGGATGCGATCATCCATGCACTAACGCATTGGATCCCATCAGAACTCCGAAATTAAGCGTGCTTGGGCGAGAGTAGGACTAGGATGGTTGACCCCTTGGGAAGTCCTCGTGGCGCTGAAAGGCGCGCAAAGGGACGAAGAAAATGATCCCGAGCTGTCCCTCGGACGCTCACCCTTATTAGCCGACAATAAGAAGTGAGTGACGGGTGCGATCATACCATCATAAAGCACCGGATCCCATCAGAACTCCGAAGATAAGCGTGCTTGGGCGAGAGTAGTACTAGGATGGGTGACCCCTTGGGAAGTCCTCGTGTTGCAACTTTTTTTTACTACCTATTTGATTGCACGACGAGATCATTTTTTTTACCAATCTTTCTAACCAAACGTTAAGGACGAACGACGTCGTCGCCATAAAATTTGGCTGTCGATCGCCCGCGCGGGGCCTGCCGCAACCTCCACGGCCGGCTCGATCGACCAACCGACCCGAAAAATTAAAATTTGTAAATAAATAAGAAAAATAACATTTCAATTATTATTTTTCGTTTAAAACGGGCGTAACTCCATGTATTATTGTTCGATTTCAGCTTTTCACGTGGCGCTGAAAGGCGCGCGAAGAGACGAAGAAAATGACCCCGAGCTGTCCCTCGGACGCTCACCCTTACTAGCCGACGATCAGAAGTGCGTGACGGGTGCGATCATACCAGCACTAAAGCACCGGATCCCATCAGAACTCCGAAGTTAAGCGTGCTTGGGCGAGAGTAGTACTAGGATGGTGACCTCCTGGGAAGTTCTCGTGTTGCACCTTTTTTTTACTACCTGTTTGATTGCACGACGAGATCATTTTTTTTACCAATATTTCAAACCAAACGTTAAGGACGGACCACGTCGTCGCCATAAAATTTGGCTGTCGATCGCCCGCGCGGGGCTCGCCGCAACCTCTACGGCCGGCTCGATCGACCAACCGACCCGAAAAATTAAAATTTGTAAATAAATAAGAAAAATAACATTTCAATTATTATTTTTCGTTTAAAACGGGCGTAACTCCCTGCATTATTGTCCGATTT